>OX344762.1:11773259-14173259 GCA_947034895.1 Rhytidiadelphus loreus | reverse complement strand
AGGTCGTATGGTCCGACAACAAGAATCACTTGCACGCGCTGTCGTGCAAGTGCAACGACGGGAACGTGACAGGTCCGTATCTGTCGTCGCTGCCGGCTACAATCCAGCATTGTCGCTATATGTGGGACAATGCTCGAAGGCCGGCGCAGCAGTGGAAGAACCTGAGGAAGGAAGAACAAGGCAAAGAATTTGCTCGCTACGAGGTACGCATTTTAGTCGATCCATCCTGCCCATTCAATTCATGTTGAATCTAAGTCTGGGAGTCTGAAGATCAGAGCGGGCGCTCTGAATCGATTTGGTTAGGATACCGTCTATGGATAGGAAACTGCCCTCCCCGAGATGGAGGAATTAGGACTGGCAGGATCAGAGCGCCCACTCTGATCCGCTGAACCTCAGTCGGTCTACTCGGATCCAACTTCCGAGTCCGACTCAAATGTGTTAATTTTCCTGCAAGAATTTCGTGTCAAAGCCGAGCAGAGTTTCGAATCGACTAGTCTTCTCAAGCCGTCGGGCAACTCCCAACGAATCTCCGACCTGGACCGGATGGGGGAGCGGAAGGTGATCATGGCTTCGGAGGAGACTTGGGCCACATGGCAGAAGGTTTTCCAAGGTCATGAGTCGGGGTCACTTCACGACATTGACTCCGGGGGACCCTTCAACGAAGCAACGACCGAGGGGAACGTGAAGTTGTACAAGTTCCTCCCCATCACGAGCAATATGATGAAGAACCTGCACGGCCTCGATGATGCGGCGGTGGGTGAGCTTGCGCGGAAAATCCTCGATATACCACCAAAGGTCTATTTCAACAAGAAGCCGAATTCGTGGACTTCGGCCATTCCCATCGCCATGTGGTGCACGAACAGAAAGTACAAGAATGTGCTGGCGAGGGAATTGACAGACAGGGGCAAGTCGAGCGGCATGATATCGGCAGGCGAAGTCATCAACGCAGCCGGAGACATTGAACCGCAAGCGTGGCAGGACTTCAAGACGTAGTTGCGCATCAACGGCTTCCACACCTGGTACCTCCAGACCATCAATCCGGAGTACCTGAAGTCGGAGGTGCGCTCAGGAAAGAAGAGCGTCCTACCGTCCGATGAGCTCCTTGCCACCTTCGATCGTGTCATGGTGAACTATGAACGCTGTGAGTATGTGCGGAGGTATTCGCGGGCCTCAATGTGCCGCTGGCTTCGAGCCGGAAGCAGGTTCGACCCAACGCTGTACGTCTACAAGAGGGAGAACTGGGTCCCCCAACGCGCTATAGACGGACCCGCTAACCTCAAGTACTGCGAGGTGGGCATCATCGATTTCCGCCAGTTTCCGGGTGTGGAGACCATGGAGATCAATTCCGCCAACAAGAAAATCCTCGAGGAGGTGGAGGTGGTGTCGCAGTCCGTCATGTCCTTGTCCGTCCACACTTGGATGCTGATCTTCTTTTCGAAGCGGGCGGCTGATGTGGACAAAGCTGTGAAGGAACTGCTTCCTGATTACAACATGCGGCGGGAGTGCAAGTACGTATGTCGGGCGGGGGAACCTACGTACAAGGAGAAGAACAAGGTCTCCGTGATGTACCTACAGAGGTCCCGGTGGAGGTGGGTCAACTCGAGTGTGGTGAACACGAACGACGAGGTGCCCTCGCTGTATGTTGAGGAGGACGAGGACCTGACCAATGAGGAAACCATCTACATGAATCGAGAGGTTTGTCGTCACGACAATCCGAGGACCTTGTCGAAGTATGAGCTCCGATACGAGGTGTATCTGCACTTCATCGACAAGTTCTGTAGGGATCAAGGAACCGTCATGTTGGTCTTCGCTGGTGCGAAGCCAATTTCGGCGTGCACGGTGAGCACCTGACCACGCTGTGTTTTCATAGTTCTTCTGATGTACATCTCGATGTAGCGGGCATTAGACATTGTAATATCAGTAATGACTAAAACCTTTGAATGCCCGTAGATGTTGTCGCGTAGCTCTGTCACTCTGATCATCTCCACTCAGAAGGCCCTCCTGCGTCAATCCCAGCATAATCGCAAAGGCGCGGAGATGTGGCCGGATATTCTAGTCCCCGGCTGGACGTTGCGTTACAGCTATGTCACCCCGACACCGGCGAGAGCCACCCGGCCGGAGCTGGACGAGGAGCCCAATCCTACCGTCGAGGAAGCGAAAGCGGACGAGGCCCTCAACATCGTGGACGTCGACCACGTTGAAATCGAGCACCCCGACATCAACGCGGACGAACAAGAAGGAGATGAACAAAGTGAGCAGACCGGGAATCGGCCAGACGAGGAAGGCGTCTAGGGAAACAGGGAGCCGTCGTTGGATCGTGCTAACAGCGATGCGACCGAGCAATCAGAGCAGCTTGACCGGAGCAGGCAGCCGAGGCCGGACTCTCACCATGATGAGCCGGAGGATCCAATTCCTCCGGCGTCGCCGTCTCACTCCACTCCTCTAGCAGATCAGACCGCCCGCTCTGATCCCATCCCACCTCCATCTTCTCAATCTCAAGTTGGAGCAGATCAGAGCGGGCGCTCTGATCCCATTCCTCCTCCGTCTTCTCCTTCTCAGACCGGAGCAGATCAGAGCGGGCGGACTGATTCCTGTCCGCACCAATCCCAGTCTGATCCTCTATCTCTTGCCCGACCGCCTCGACCATCTCAGCCACTTGGGAGCTCCCGCTCAGGACTGGTCCACTCCCGCTTGCCTACTTCCCTTTCCCCGCAGTCCTGGCGTCGACCTCCGCCATCCCAACAGGTTCAGGGCGGGCGCTCTGATGTGCGAGCTCACCTGTTTCGCGTTCCTGCTTCCCGTACTCCATCGATCGGAACCGCGAGCTCTCATCAGTCGGAATGGGTGACGCCATCCACTCCACCCAGGATGCAGATAGAGGACCTGCAGATAGAGTTGGGTCTGCTGAGGTCACGACTCTCTGAAGAGCAGCAAAACGAGATGGAGAAAGCGAGGCTTGATCTGATTCACACCCCCGCCACGCCCTCCGAGAAGACGATGAAAGAGAGGATCCAGGAGTCGCGGACCATCGTCAAGGACTTGAAGTCCCTCCATCCCGCGTCCGCTCTTAGAGAGGAAGTGAGCGTGACGACATTGACGCTTGTGCAGGTCGCCGTCGACGCTCTTGAGTTGGAGATCCCTGAACCCAGCCCTGAAGAGCAAGCGATGTGCGCCCATGCTACGGCAAGCGCGAGAGAACTGTCGAGAGTTAAGAATTCCAAGGAGAGCCCGATCGAACTCGATGACATGGATGAATTGGACCTCGAGACGCGCTTGTCCAATTCGGTCAAGCTGAGGCAGGGGTATGACGAGACTCTCAGGGTCGCCCAAGCTGCATCATCATCGGACACGGGGACTGTACCTGGGGTCGGGGGGAGTTCCGTCGCGGCGACTGCGGAGACGAAGCCGGACGTCAAGGTCGGGATCAACGTCGCATTCGCGGAGAGAATTGCCGAACAGGTCAGGAGGAAGGAGTCTGGGAAGATGGACAAGTGCATTGAAGAAATCGATGCGTTGAGGAGGGAGAAGGAGGAAGAGAGGAAGCAACAACAGCTGAGGGAGGAGAAAATGGAGCGGGAGAGGCAACAATGGCTGCAGGAGGAGGCGGAGAAGAAGGCGAGGCGAAAGGCGAAGAAAGCAGTCAGGGAGAAGGAACTCGCGGAGGAGAGGAGGAAACAGGCTGAGAAGGATGAGCTAAACGCAGCGGCTTGGAAGGAGAACATGGAGTTCATAAGGGAAATGAGGGAAATGAAGTCGCAAATCCATACTTCCAAGACGGCGCCTTCTCCCTCTCCTCCTCCCGTCTCTCCGATTCCAACTCCAGCGAGCGAGCTTCACAACGTCTCGGGAGTCTCCACGAACTCGGCTTCGGCGACGGCGTCCGCGGCATCTGGCCTTCGGTACCTGGCCTCCGGAGAGGCAACGCAAACCGGGGTGAGTGTCACTCACGAGCCAGATGTCGATGACCTGGCCCTCAGTCAATTTCCGTTTGTGCATGTCCATGAACTCTCCCATCGTCCTATCATGCACAACGATGACCCTTACGACCTCGACGTGGACTTGGGAGATATGGAACAGTCCTTCACTAACTTGACTGAGCAATATGCCCCGCGTACAGGCCGCGATGGCGACGCAGCAGAGCCCGGAGACGGAGGAGGAGCAGGCGCCAGTCAATGTCGACGAGGCTCCCGCGGTGGGTAACCCTTCGACATAGCTCCCATCATTTATGTTTGTCGTGAAGGTGTGGACGCTATGTGAGGGCGTTACGCCGGGGCCTTGAGTTCGTCCAGATCCTGGCGAGTCCACGGGGCTATGGGTCCGTAGTCATAGGGGTTCTCTTTGTCTTCGCTAGGATTTCGGTTGTCATATTCATGGAGCGTAGACGTGGGCTTAGGATGTGAAAATCTCTTCTGTGAGAGTGGGTCCGTTTGTAAAACATTGTTATATTTGTAATATATTGGATGTGTTGTTGACAAACATAAATTGCTCAATCTCTGGTGACTGCATTCCATTTCGCAATACGTTTTTCTTTTCAATTGATTATGTGCAATCTAGTTACGCTCTTTTGATTTTGGGTTCAGGGTGACAAAGCTCTTGTACTGGGCGACGCGTCTGCAATGTCCCCACCTGTTTCGGTTGCTCCACCTCGTCGGTCGTTGTCCCCTCGCCGGAAGGAAACCGTCGCCATCCCCATGGAAGTCGACACTCCCGATGCCATTGGGCGAGTAGTGCCTGCGGTCCAGGTCGCCACCCCCACGGATGTAAGAAAGGTGAGGCTCCATTTCCCTCCAACTCTCTTACCTAGCTTGTCTGTATCGGGTTTGCGCGTCCGTTAGAAATAGCACGTCCGATTGAATTAGCTCGTCGATGAGGAAGACTTCCCGGCACATCTCCATTAGCACGCATGTCTGTTGTTCTGGATCGATGTCATTCATTCTGAAGTCCACTTTGAGCATGGGGTTTCGCATCCGCAGGCCTCGCAGCCGCCCGACGAGACGCCCCCTCCCGTCGCCCTTCCCTCCTTCAGTTATTTCCTGATCCTGGAGGTAGAGGGGGTGTTGTGTCGAACCCAGCACGTTCAACGAGTCCTGCACAATCCCGTGCCCCTGGGAGAGGCCCCATCGGAGGAAGAATACAACCCGAGTAGACGCCACATCTTCGGCGAGTACACCCTCTACTGCCGTCCGCACATGCGCCAGTTCTTGAAAAACTTGGACGAGAAGTTCCACTTGTCCGTGTGGACCAGACTGCCCGCCGCAATCGCCAGACCGGTGGTGGACTTCCTCTTCCGCGGCATGGAGTGCCTGAAATCCTTGCGCCTGAATCTCCATAGTCGAGAGACGGCCGGCGAATGCGTGTAGGTGCAGGCCTCCGCCGTATGTTCCGGACGCACCTTGCCCCGCGCACCCCATCCACGTCTCGCCCGATCCCGATCTCGAGGAGAACATTTACATTCAGTTCCCCGATCATCCCGAGGGGCAGTTGCGGCTGAAAGTCCTGCACAAGGGCGTCTGGGACAAAGATAGGTTCAGGGCGCCGAATTTCAGGGCAAATTCCACCAACACCCTGCTCGTCGATTGCTCGCCCGAGAGCACCATCCTCAATCCACTCTACAACGCCATTTTCCCCTTGTCCTATGCCGGCAGCGAACACGACAGAATCCTGTTGGGGACGTTGGCCTCGTATCTCCGCGACTTGCTAGATTCCGGTCTTAGCGTGTCGCAATACCTGTCCAGTAACCCCTTCTGTTGGGCCCCCGACTTTCCGATGAGGCAGACGAAGCTCGGACTCAGAGTGCGCGCGTGCGCTTCATGGCAAGACGGGTCCCTCTTGCTAGAGTATCCCGATGTCGTGAAAAAGTACACTAGGCACGGGAACGATCATTTCATCCCCCGAAGATCTCCAAGAGAGAATAAAGGGAAGAAAATGACATGATGCCCACTCGTGTACCGATGCTTGTGTAGGGCCGTCACCGCATTTCTGCGCCGGGAGGGCCCTCTGGCGACGGCCCGCGGCAGGAGACGAGCCACTCTAAGCAACGGCGGACGCGGATGACGGAGGAAGTGGGCTCTTGCTCCGGCTCCGTCGCCCCAGAGGAGGAAGGCGTCGACGTCACGTCGGCGGGATTGTAAATGAGGTTGTCGACGACTACGTGTATCGTAAGGTCGGCTTATCACTACCTCCATCGGCTGTTTGAAATTGATGCTCCAGCGGAATGTCTTTGAGGTCGCTGTCTGGCCCTCTCGCAGTCCGCAACTGATCGTTGGCCTCTTTGTGCAGGCTACTTGGTCTCTATCCGACAGCAAGGGCGATGTAGTTTCTGGGTGAGTTACTCGTCCAGGCGAATGGTTCAGGGCGCCCGCCCTAAACCTTGGACAACATCCTCGTCCCGTTGCGCCAAACTCTTGTCTTCGACGTCAGGACTTTAATCCATTTAGATTATGTTTTAGGATTTGGGATGTCTAGAGAGTACTTTAGGACTATTACATTGTACGAATGCTTCTCTGTCTTTTTAAATATAAATTGTAGGGCATCCCCACATTCTTTATAGACATATACGTATCCACATTGCTTACTGCCCCCTCTAGCTTGCAAAATTCTAGATCGTCAACGAACCACCATTTCACCAACGACAGCGAGCGTCTATTTGCTATTCATGTCTCTTGTGAAGACCCTGCAGTGTATTCGGAGAAAGGCGGACCAATGCTCGTCAACTCCGGTGTGGATCCATTCTGGCGTTGTTATCGTGTTGGCTCGTTCATGGTTGAACTTGCCGACTGTGTAGAGCAAAAAAGTAGGGACGCTCGCGGCCCATCTTCTGTCCGAACACGAATATTCATAGGGGATTCATGGCACTGGAATCCATGGCCCTGATCTTCGTAGGGTGTCACCTGCATTCAAGGAGCTCCTCGGCGCAAGGAAGGACGACGTTGTCATGCACATTCTCCTCCTGTTGTTCTAAGGTACTTGGTAGCAGCAACGTCCATCCTCCGTCCTTCTCCCGGCATCCGAGGTTTCTGTGGGCATGTGCCAGATGCGGTCTACTATTCTCGGGACGGTGGATCGGTGTGGGGAGGATGTCCATCGAAGTATCTATTGACTGCTCATAACTCAAGCCGTCGAGTGCATGCGTGTCGTTGTAAACCAACATGGCTCTCGCTGTGCACTGTGGTATTCGGACAACGGCACATCCGCTTGACATCTTGAGTTATGAGCAGCCAATAGGTACTCCGATGGGCACTCTCTTCACACCAATCCACTTCCCGGGAAAAGTCGACTGTTTCTGGTTCCCACCCTCAGAAGCTCCGAATGCTAGGACGTGGACGGTGGATGGCCGTCGCTGCTACCAAGTACACTCGAACAACTTGGGGAGAATGTGTATCACAGCGCCGTCCTTCCTTGCGCCCAGGAGCTCCTTGAATGCAAGTGACGCCCTGTTCGCAAGGTGGGTCTTGGTGTGTTTCATGGGTGACCATGTGTCAACATCTTTCGAGGAGGAAGTTGACTCCCCTATGAACTTCTGTCCGGACATGAATATTCACGGGGGATTCATGGCACTGGAATCAATGGCCCTCTTCTTGGCAGGGCGTCACCGGCATACAAGGTGCTCACTGGCGCAAGGAAGGACGACGTTGTCATGCAGATTTTCCTCCAGCTGTTCGAGTGTACCTGGTGGGAGCGAGCGCCATCCACCCTCCGTCTCCAAGCATCCGGGGTTTTTGTGGGCATGTGCCAGATGCGGTCTACTATTCTCGGGACGGTGGATCGGTGTGGTGAGGGTGTTGATCGGATTACCTATTCGCTGCTCATAACTCAAGCCGCCGAGTGGATGTGGGTCGTTCGTATTCAACTTGGCTCTCTACGTGCATTCTTGAATACGGACGACCCCACATCCGCTCGACGGCTTGAATTATGAGCAGCCAATAGGTATTACGATCAACGGCCTCATCACATCGGTGGACTTCCCGGGAAAAGTCGACCGTTTCTGGTTCCCACCCTCAAAAACTTCGGATGCTAGGACATGGACGGTGGATGGCCATCGCTCCCACCAAGTACACTGAAACTGCTGGAGGAAAATTTGTATAACAACGCCGTCCTTCCTTACGCCGATGAGTTCCTTGTATGCCGGTGACACCCTGTTCGCGAGGTGGGTCTTGTTGTGTTTCAGCGGTGACCATGTGTCAACCTCTTTCGAAGAGGAAGTTGACTTCCCCTGTGAACGAGGATGGGTTGTGAGTGCTCTTGCTTGTATTCCTCACAGTCGACCGGTTCAACCATGATGTATTCGGCAAAGAGGCGACGCCGGAACTGGTCCATGGCGGAATTGACGAGCATTTGTCTGCAAATCTCCGAATGCGCTGTAAGACCTCACAAAGACATGATTGGCAAATAGGCGCTTGCTTTTGTTCATGAAGCTCAAGACCCTTCACTCGAAGTTGGTTGGAGGCGGTTTTGGAGGCGCAATTGGAGAATGTGGAGTGAAGATCCAACCCTATGCGGTGGCGAATGAACACTGAAGTAGTGTGTCCCGGCGTGAACTTAGAATGTACTTAGTTAAGATTGTACCTTCCCCCGTTTTATAGTTTGTCCCGGCGTGAACTTAGTTAACATTGTACTTTCCCCCATTTTATAGTTTGTCCTGCAGCACATGGTCCCCAAAAGTTCGGCGTAAATAGTTTCTTCCCGGACTGTACCTTTACTATACACGGCAACCGGTAGAAGAGAGAGCTAGGAATGTTGTAAACGGGGTTGGATCCCTATGCAAAATCCACTATGACCCTATTCAATAAAGTGTGTCTTCTTTAAACAATGGCCGCGACTTCATTTGTGCCCCTGTTCTCTCCATGCATGCAAACGCATCCAAATCAGTGAATTGGTTTCCTCTTCGCCACTTTGCCAATAACCCAAGTGGTGATGTTATGTGTCTTTGTGATCCACCACAAATCCTAATAGTCATCCACGCCTTGCACAAATTATGGCGCTTAGAGATGTTTTGGAACTTCCATTGAGGTAGAACACTCTAAAAGCGCCCGTCTTCTTGAGCGGGCTCCTACAAAAAGGTACTAAATGGATATGATTTCGTCTTGAAATGGACCTTAACGACTTTTGCTTGAATTAAGGAAAAGGTGTTCTCTATTGCAGGAGTCCATCAACGGCCTGGGTATCCACAGTTTCCTTCCAAGGATCACAAATTGGTGAATACAACAGATTTCTTTGGAAATCCGTAAATAATTCAGAAATGCATCTAAAACTTCGAATCCACTTGTGTTAGGTTCGGCCACTTTTTTTCTATCTCTGAGCGATTTTTAATCGTGAAAATCTATGAAAAAGGTGGAGCTGTCCTTCAATGGCCGGTTTCAGAGCATATTACCTGACCGTCTTGTTCTGAGGACGACGTGTTAGACCTTAGAACACGATGCTGGACATGCCCCATGATGGACATCTACGTCACATAGCGCCCATAAGGAGTTTGGCACGTACGTATGGGCTTGATTCTGACCCACATGCGGAGAAATCAACGGAAATACACGTATTTTTCTACCCCCACTCCCATCTCTAAACGCAATTTCGGCCCCCCGCCATCCCAAAAACCGCCAATATAATGGAATACCGCCATTTTAACGAAATTGGCCATCACTGTCGGTTAGAAAGTGAAATTGATAGTGTCTTTCCTAACATGAACAATAAACAACCACTTTCTCTACAACTACAAACAACCACAAATACATTGACGAAGAGGACTCGATTCTTACGGGATATTCCACTCTGCTAACGAGGTGATTGCCATGACTCTTGCCGTCTACGCGCACAGTATGCTACACTTGGTCCCTTCGTCCCTGCTGTGAACTTGTTGTGAATCAGACTGTTCACTGATTCCTACACAATACAAATCAGTTTCAGGACACACTTAGAGATTGCTATTGAATGAGTAGAGTAAAACAGCACAATGTATACACCTACTCGGTGATGGACAATATTCACAGGAACGGGCTCATTAAAGCTTCACCTAAACTTGCTTCACTGCACACGGGCTCCAAATGCCCTCACCAAACTCAAAACGGATTCCGACTTTGACCTACCTGCCTGCACTCTATGCGCTAGATTTTGTACTACAACAACAAAGACGCATAACTGCGCTTACATAGCATGATAGCATTTACGTACTAAGAGATTGCCAAGAGTCTAACAAAGAACCTACTTTGCAAGTGACTACAAATTATAAACAATGTACTATCATGCTATTCCATCACAGTGAGACAACAAAATCCGGACAAGGTAGCGCTTGCCTGTGACTCAAGCGGAGGCACGAGTGTGGGACACGAAGTGCCGTGGGTAGGACCTCCGGGGCGTGCGGAGGATCAGTTTGCTGTCAACCTTCTTACCCGCTTGCAGCAACAGTTCACCGCGTCTGAAGCCTAGGGTAAGTTACCGCATCTGAAGCGCAGGGTATCGCTGGTCGCGAAATTCTCCTTGCAGCCTGGAACTCTTGGGCTTCAAATTCCCAACGCCTCCTAGTTTGTGCCTCCACGACGTGCGCTTCAAACTCCCGTGCTTTCTCACTTCAACCGGACTCGTCTGCTCTCACACGTCCCCACAAAATCGAACCAAACGCAGGCACGCGAACCCAAGCGGAGAAATACACGAGCAGCAGTTAGCTGCATGGGGTGGATGCAGCGCGCGAACCCAACGGAAGTCCTGCAGGCGCGCGAAGCAGCGGGAGGAAGACAAACGAACGGGAGAGCCAGGTGGAACTCCTTGGAAAAGGGTCCAGTGCTGGCGGCCCTGACAAGGCGTCAGGGGTCATGATCATGTGCATCGGGAGGGGGGCATCATTATGCAAATGGCGCATGATTATGGCCATCATCAACTAAATCCCCATTCACTATGCAAGGGGGGGGGGTAATTCTTTTGATGTGAATTAACCTACACTTCAAATGAGTAGGGGTCAAGTCATGGCCAAGGAGAAGTGACCCCCTCATTGCCCCGTATTGAACCTTTGCAAAATACACTGGAAATTTTTATTTCCCACAGTCACATTATAAAATTTGCCAATTTTGAATTCATATTTGCAATCAAAGGTCCCAAATTATCTGTGGGAGGTGAAGATATACAAAATTAGTACGGCACAAAATAGGGGGCAATTTTTACATTTACCCTTATCTAGGGCAATGAGGGGTCAATTTTTCCGGGCCGTTAAGTCATGATCGTGTGTGAATTGTAATTCCACACTCCTTCACCCCTAAATGCCCAAGGCACCCAATTATTTTGGAGTTAAATTAAAATGCAGCCAAGTTGTTTATATTCTTAGCACTTTGTATTTTTGGAAAACTCTTGTTAAAGTCTACTTTCAGGAGAAAAAAATGGATTAGAAAAATAGATGGTGATGATTTTTCTATTTCCAATTATGTGCAAGGATATTTGTTGCAATCATCCTTGACTTTTTATGTATCCTAAATTTGGAAAAAGAAAATGTGCGTGGATACTTGCAATTAGTTTTGCACTATAATGTAGGCCTAAATCCTACATGGAACTCATCCTAAATAATACCTGCAATTCATCATTGCTAAATATATTGCTTTCATTAATATAAGGGCTCATGATTATGTACAATACAATTATGATATAAATAAAATCATTGAATGAATGTGAATGTCACCTCAGAGGTAATATTTAACTACTCTTGGACTTTTAAGGGAATTCTGGACTTTGTACATTGGGGGATCTCCCAATGTCATAGATATCTAAAATCTAAACTTGTTGTACATTTTTCAAACCACCTAGTCCAAAATCTATATCATTTCTAGATTCTTAAAATCTATAGACTAAAGTCAAAGTCTACAATTGTCTTAGATGTCCCTTTACCAATTTTGGACTTTGCAAAGTCCAAAAATAGTTAAATAAGCCATCTTATCCATAAAAGACATTTGAAACAAATATAAGAGACTCAAGTAAGTTAGTACTTCTAGTTTTGAAAAGCACCAATCAAATATGAATTGAAACCCTTCTCAAACGTCAAATTCGAGAAGTAGATTGAATCCAATGTCTTCCTAGATAAAAGAAGCACAATAGATTCTCACTTCTCTTAAAATATTGTATAAAGTAGTGACTTAAAATAAATTGGGCTACAAAATAAAGTATAGAACTTATAAAAATAATTATTAAATTCAAGGGTGATCTATTGAATAGGATTTGGAGGCCAACACACGTCATCTAAGTTGGAAAAAAATATAAAGCGTTTACGAAAATTGTAGAAGGTGGAAAAATATAAGGGATTGAAACTAATGTAGGGTGTATGCCATATTTAACTACTTCTGGACTTTCTGAGGAATTATTGACTTTGGCCGGGGAGACTTCATTGAGAGACCTCCTATTGGTGTGGAAAATAATTGCAAGGTGTCAATAAATGTAAAGGATGGAAAATATGAAAATGAAAAATATAGGGTACGTGAGAAAAATGAGGACTTCACTGTATATTTTAAAGGTTCGACATAAAATAATAGAGAGAGAGGAAAAAAATAAAGGATGTGAAAAATGAAATACAATGTCGAAACAAAAATTGAATGGTGAAAAACAAAATGAGAGGTAGGCTAAAATATACAAGTCAAAAAAAAATATTGAGGATGGGAAGAAGAACATAATTACATGAAGTATATCTCCTATTGGAAGACTGAGGCCAAAATACAAGCATTCATTCTTTATTTTTTTGAAAACTAAGCCTACATTTTGTCCATGCATTTATTTGTTAGCTATATTCTTTATAAGGAGAAGATGACAATGGATAAGCAAGGTGGATGAATAAAGCTTTACATGTTTCTTGAGGCCTCGGAGAGCCTGTTTCAAGGTTGTTCCCCTTCACTATTCTCTATAGTGAAGGACAACCGACTGTTGAAAAATAAAAATAAAAAAATAAAAAAAATAAAAAATAAAAAATTTAATTCTTCCACTGGTAAAAGAAGTAGAAAATAAAAATAAAAAATAAAAAATAAAAAAAAATAAAAATTCCGGAAATGACCTGGTCGCCTCTCCACTATGCAGGACGTTGAGGTGGTAGGCCAACTGTCTTGTTCGCTGCGTTCTCGCAGCAGGATAAGTGAGGTGCATGAATAAAGCATTACATTTTTTTGGAGGCCTGGGAGAGCCCGTTTCAAGGTTGTTCCCCTTCACTATTCCCCATAGTGAAGGACAACTGACTGTCGAAAAAAAGAATTAATTAATTAATTAAAAAAGAAATTTAATTCTTCAAATGGTAAAAGAAGTAGAAAATAAAAATAAAAATAAAAAATAAAAAATAAAAAAAATTCCGGAAATGACATGGTCGCCTCTTGACCATGCCGGATGTTGAGGTAGCGAGCCAACTGTTCTGTTCGCTGCGTTCTCGTAGCAGGGGAACCCGCAGTCTCTTAGAGGCCTCAAAAACCATCTAATGTATAATGAAACCCTAAACATTCAACTAGTATCCATTCAATTAAGCCTAATTTCATGTGCATTCATATGCATGTGATGAAAGTGGGGACACCAAAAAGCTACAACTCCAATTAAACTAATCAACATGGGCTTATCCACGGATAATGGACATTCTTTGTAATTGAAAATGTCTTCGTAGGCAGACAATACTTGTCTATATATGTAGAGAGATCATATTTTCTTCATCTAGTTGTACATGCAATGTTCATTATGGACTATGGATTATCTAAGATTATTGGAATTGAAATTCTATAAATGAAGCTTTTATTAAATGGGTAATTATAGATGAATAAGCACAGAAGAAATATGTGTAGAAATCAATTCATTTGACTTGTCAATTATTGATGTATTATCCCAATACTTGTTCATATGACATGGCAAAGAATGTTTTTGGGCCTTCCCACATCCTATTTTTTTAGAATTTTTTTTTTTTCAACCATCGTTCAACAAAAAAATATATTTTCTTTTTCCACACCAAATTGCTTTGGTGAAGCCGTCTTGGTTGGTGCAACGCCTACAATGCATAATTAATTAATACCAATTGACGTGGCACAATCGCGGCCACATCAATTCTATTGGCAAGATTTAGAATTTTTAGTATGACTACATTGACAGAGATATTTTGGTAACTCTATCATATAGTGACTGTGATGTGATCTATGTGATCTCGGAGTTTCAGACACGACTCTGCATAGTTTATTTACAAGTTATGATGAGTTGTAGCTTATGATGGCTAATTATTTGATCTAAGTGACGTGTTTGGAGTTGTCTTACATGTTCATTTTAGTTTAGATATTGGTAGTCTTGCAAAGTTTCTGATTTTTACTTTATTGATAGGGAAGGCACTATAAAGGGATGTCCCTCCTACCCCGTGGGGTCTCACTCTCAGATAGGTCAAAGTAGGCCAATACTTTAAAGTGATGAACAATAAGCTTATTCAAGACTGAGTCCTGGATGGTCTACTTGCGGGCACAGTAATCATCTCAATTTGCACAGTAATAAGCTCAGTAATCATCAGATTACTTTTTTACGATTCAACCATGAGATTCATTTTTTACGAGAGCACAATTTTGATGAAGATTCTTTTAATTCACATGAGATTCCTTCATATCCACTCATTTTATTTCCTACAGTTTTTTTACTATGTTTTCACCAAAACTACTCCAAAACTGCCATTTCTAGTACAAGTATCAAATTTAGAAGAGAAAAAAAATTCAGACACTTGTAACCATAGGATCTTTTACTATGTTGGTTTCAGAAGATGAGGAAAAATTTTCAGAAATTTCCACAATGTAGATTACAAGATATCAACATTTGAAATGACAAAAAAACAAATTTGGCCCTACTAAAAATAGGGTAGCTGCACTTCACAAGGTCATATTTGTATGAAAAAATGTCCAAAATGGTGGTTCTTCATTGGATTCATTCTTCTAGACAAGTTGTCTAGTACATGCTTCAAAAAAAACAGATCATTTGAAATTGTACAACATATAGGAAAAAAATGGTAACTAGACAAATGTAAAGAATGATTCAAAATACTAGAATGATTGTTAACAATGTAGTTAATATGGAATTGAAAAATAATTGAACATCTCAATGGGTGTAATGTTGTTAAAACAGTAGGTGTAGTGAGTTGCCCCAAATTGCCATGTTATTAAAAAACGTAGTTTAGGACATGACAGAATTAATATATAGAATGATTTACCAATCACATAAAACTATGATGATTTAGAAAATTTATCTGTCAATCATAATTATTGATGCTTTCACAAAGCAATAATTTTCATTTATGTATGCTCCTATTTGAACAATCACATATTTTATTTTGTAAAAATAAAATGACAACTTTTATTGCAATCATTTTACATTTCCTTCACTTCACTATACGATTTCATTTATTTTCACTTCATTTTACATAATTTCATTCACTATATTGAATTTTTAATCAATTTATCATTATTGATTTGTTTTTCCTTCAACAATGCTTAATAATTTTATTAATGTTTTTATTATCTTAATTTGAAAGTACTCTAATTAAATAATAATAGAAGAACATTGACCGTTAAACTGCAAATAATATTATTTTACAATGCATTCATTTGAACATTGTTTTAGAAATTTTTATTTTTTATTTTTAAATTCTATTAAGGATTTATTTAATTATTTACATAAATTTTAATTGATTTATGAATTGAATTTTAAACTTTTCTTATTATTATTATACAAAGAAATTTTTCTTATAATCTTTTTTTAATTTAAGATCAATGTAATTTTTCAAAGTTTGACTTATAAACAACTTGTGTGGCATTGTACTAACTTGTTCAAGTGTTTTATGTGATTTCTCTACATATTCTTATAATTTTAAATTTTTAGAATAATTTATCCATAATTAAATTAAATTTATAAAAACAAAATTCAATTGGAACCCTTTAACTTTGAATTCACACTTAAGAACCAAAAGTGCAAAACAACTTTGGTGTATTTGTACTCATTGAAAGCTTTTCTGCCAATGCCAAGAATGACATCAAAAACTCCTATACTCTATTTTTCATAATTTAATTCCATTAATTTTATAGTCTTAAAAATTTCTTACAAATCCATCATACATCTAGAAGGTTAGCAATGATACAACTTTACTAGTACATTCAACCCTCATTAAGTCAAACTCTCCAATGGTATAAAGAGAATGATCAATGAACACACAACTAGGGATATCTCAATGTTACATACAAAAGAAATTCGAACAAATATTACCATAGTATTTTTTTTTTTACTTTTATTCAACTTTTACTTTGCACACTTAACTAAATGAAGCGAGCAAAGCCACTACATTTGTGATTGATAATGAATGACGAGGTCAAACTCTCTAACTTCTTTAAGGTATTGATGTTAGAATGTTGTTTTTAATTGTTAATTGATTTAAAAGCACAATTATTTTTATGTTTTTTTCCTTTTTCTTTTTCCTCTCCCCCTCCTTTTTTCTATTTTCCCTCCCCCTCCCCTTCTTTTTGCCTTTTTGCCTTTTTGCCTTCTTATCTTAGAATAGGTCCCAGCGGCTCCCACCCACACGGGTTTACTAAAACCGTGGAACCTAAACCTTAAAGCCTAAAGCCTAAAAACCCTAAACCCTAAACCCTAGACCGTTGAACCTGAATCCTGAACCCTGAAGATTGACCCAAAGCAAACCGCTCTCTTTAATAGGCAACTTGTGCCTTTTAAATTTTTCCTGTGTTAGTAATGAAATTCCGTTTGATTTGTGTCCACAATAAATGAAGAAGAGTAGACCGCATGCACTAACAGACGAGTGAATGCACAAGTGTTCAATGCTGAATAAAGAACCCGAGAAATGCCGAGGTTGGAGTTGGAACTAACCGTTGATAGCCACAGTGAATGCTGCGGGTTTGAAGAATCTCAATGACAGTCGAATTCAAAGGCTGCACGTACTCCCATGAAGTTCTAGAAAGGGCTCGAATTTCTAGCAAGGTAATTCATGCGCGGCATTTCAGCAGTCAGTGAAGCGCACTGTCCAAGAATGCAGTCAACATTCCCAAACAAGACCGCATCTTAAAATCCTACCTGGGCTCATCAGTGCTGCACAACCTTGAAGAGCGCACGTGGAAGTCAAAATGTTGGACCGGTAGATCCTTTCCAAATCAAGGCGGGAAACGAGAGCTCCAGAATCCAACCCAATGTATTCTTGCAATCCCCCGCTCGACGTTGCTTCTTCTTTTGGAGCAAACGTGAACGAGCCGAGCAGTGGCGATCAAGGAGTGTGGATACCATCGCGTCGGTCGTTGCTAGCGCCTGTGGAATGTGAGGCGCTTGAAGATCCGTCATAGTTCTTGATTTTCTCACCAGGTATGATTTGTTCCAATCCTATTCGCCAGAGGTACATGCTTTCACGGACAATTCAGTATTTCCATTAGATTATAGAATGTTCAGAGGAGCAATGACAGGTCAATTGAATCCAGCTGTGACGAACGAGCGGAAGGTCACTTTCTCTAATCATCTAATTGTCCTCCCTTAAGAAGTTGTTAGTTTGATACTGAAACATCAGTTGAGTAACGTGTGAGTGCTAGTTGGTGAAGGAGGATTCTTGCGTGCAATGCTGAACTAGTATGAAATGTGCCCACATAAGTTTTCTTGTATTGAGGGTACTACTGTAAACGTCAGTGTGCATCCCAGTTGCAAAGGCCGTCCATAAATATGTTCTCCTGAGTGGAGACCGTAACTGTTCACTGCGCCACTGGACAAAGCAACGAAGTCGTATGCCGTAGTGGTGCAGTCGTCGCCGTATCGTACATTATACGGCCGTATACTACGTGTATTGACTTTCGTACGTAGTGAATGTTATATTCTGGATCCCTGAATCCGCGATAGTAGATGATGTCCTCTTACTTCTATCGACGGATCTGTCGTTCGAAACATCGGGAGATATCCCGCTGTCAAGAACTCTCCACGAGATATGTCCCGTTCTAACGATCGGTAGACGTCCCGTTGTTTTCATCGGGAGATGTCCCGTTCTAACCAACGGGAGATCTCCCGTTGTTTGTAGAGGGAGGAGTCCCGTTCTAACCAGCGGGAGATATCCCGTTGTTTCCAGAGGTAGATCTCCTGTTCTTACCAGCGGGAGACCTCCCGTTGTTACCACCTGCAATTGACCTGATGTCAAGCATATGTCCACAATCCTAATGGGAAACTTCTGTTGTTACCTATGTTGGGGCTATCCTTTCCATTTCTGTTTCTTCTTCGTTCTTCTCTTTCTCTGGTAGTGGGTCACATGGTATCCATGCACGTCGTTTATCCACCAACGTTTACACAATGTTGTCTTTCCTGCTATTGTGCGGACTAACATGGACTCTTTTCTTTGGCAGGTTAAATATTCATTACCTTTCTTCGCAATATGTTTTCTGGAGTCAGTGAATCGGAGACAATGGATTCGGCCTCCGAATCTTTCAATGATGCCATCACCCCATACGTTGGCGAATATACTAGGGAGTCTGACTCTCAAGAATCTTCCGCAGGGACTGCACCATTCAATAATGGTGACATAGTCAAGCTTTATCTTCCAGGATTCGGCGAAGTTGGACTGGGGTCTGTTGTGGAGACTCGACCGCAGGGTGAGTGGCTTGGTGTGCCGATCCCGTTGGAGCCGTGGATATTTGTTCTCATACGGCCTTCATTGATCGTCGTTGAAGCTGAGCGCCTCAGAATCACTCTTTGCTAGAGAGGTGTTCGGACGCTAATGGATGTTCTAAATCGGACAGTGCTGTGGAGGGCCGCCGACATTGTCAAATTTAGTACGGATCCCCATGTGGACGGAAGCCCATTTATTCGTCAGATAGAGTGGACCGGCCGAGAGGTGCATCGACTGGATTCCCTTGGTGTGCTTATGTCATCTGGGCGAATAAGTTGTTGGAGGGCGGACGATTACTTTCAGAGTTCTACCCTTGGTGACGACCACGTAGGTGTGACAGTGCTTGACATTTTTGTGGGTAATCCAGACGCGATCATGACCCATGATCGGTGGCCCCTTTCGGACTGCTGGTTCCCTGGTGGTCGGTGTCTGAAGGATACATTGGATCACTTCGCCGCCTTCCCTGATGTACAAGATCCTCTGGCCTATCTGGGTGGAAGAGAGAAGGCGCCCTATCGCTTTATTGGGCGAATGCACACTAGGGTGTTCCATTTTTGGCGGCTTAATAGTCCTTTTTGGAACTCCAAGAAGAACGTTGCCTACAGCAAGGGTGACGGAACAAGGAATCGGGAGCCGATATTGGGGTCTGGGTCGACCGTTGATTCAAACAGATCTATCGGCTAGGGTTTGGATGTCCTGTTCGGAATTTGCCCTCTCGGGTTTTGTTTTTTCTCCTTGCGCCGCTCAACTTCCATCATGTGAAGTCCTGTTTCTGGTTCTGTTTTTGGACGCTTGCATTGGTTTCCTATTCATGTTGGTTGATCATGGCTACTCTAGGTCAGAACAGAAGGACCAAGATTAAGTTAGAGGGATCTCCTTTAGGGCGTTCGAAGCAAGGGTATAGCGCTCCAGTGTACGCACAAGCGCTTGACCTTTTTCCTCTTTGCAACTCTAGATCATACAATCGGAAGGAGTTTCACGAGAAGTATGGGTTGAATTGTGCTGGCATTAATCCCAAGCACTTGAAACAGCCAGACGATTATATGGAAGAAGACCTCTTAGCATATTTAGGTCCTGTAGTGAACAAAAACGGACACCGATATATGTTTTTGAGGGATGAAGAGACTGTGAAGAAGTTAGAAAGTTTGTGGATGTAGATTCATCAAAAACATTGTTTGTTGTCATCACGGTTAATCTCGTTGGGCATGGCCAGAGGCTTCTACTGCCAAGAGAAAAAAAATTGCAACTTGAATTGGGCCGCCTACGCTGAGTGGACAAACACTGAACAACTAAGGCGGCGACAGAAGCGGATGAAGCAAGGGAGGGTGTCGGAAGAGTCTTGTTTTTTAGACGATGAAGATTGCTACTTGCCCGGTGAAGATGGCGGTTCTACTGGGTCGAAAACATTCAGTCAACTGGACAGTCCTTCGCGGGAGGAGAGCGTTTCAGGAGATCGTCTTGGTTACAAGGGTTTTGGAGGTCCCGGTGCACTGTTGGCAGCTCTTCAGTCTTGGAAGATCTACGGAGGGTTAATCAGCCAGGAGCATGGGAGGAAGGTACAATCCCTAACTCGAGAGAGACAAGCCCAACAAGATTACACCGTAGCAGATGCATGGGCCAAGGGTCAGATGGAATTTTGTTTAGAAAAGTTGTTTGATGCACTTGGGAAACTTGAATCCCTGGAGGGATTGAAAGAGACTGAAGTCAAAAAGATTTCTGAGAGCGGTTTAGATTTAGGGTGCGAGAGTACTTTACTAGATTCGTTGACGCAGGAGATTGATGGCCAAAAGAAAATTGTGGCTTTTTGTGAGACTTGGGCAAGTGATGGCCAATGCGGTTATGTGAAAGTGAAGGCAACGGAGTCCGGAGTCCAAGCTAGAGTGATTTGCTTAGAAGAAGAAGTGTTACAGCTTGACCGGCACGAAGCGGCAATAAAGATTTGCATTAGCCGACTAGAATCAGGGTCTAAATTGTTCTGGTCAGTGCCGCCACAGCCGATTTCGATTGTCCTTGTTCCCAGTTCGGCCGAATGGTTTGAGGTGCAAGGTTGTGTTTATTGCGGCTTAGGATTTGACCCCGTGTGGGCCATTGTTTTCGCAAGTTGCAAATGTGCATACCACCCGATCTGCTGTAGGTATCACTTCCAAGAGTTCACAAGCTGCATTTCAGGGAAGTGCAAGAAGGAGATGCACCAGGAGTGGTGGGCAGCTCAAGGGATTGTGAAGCCAGGATCAATGATATTGAAATCTGGATTGCCAAAGATGAAGCCAAGACCAGCCACAATTACTGGTCTGTTGAACTCCCAACCTTGTTTAGAGATGTGCATTACAAAGTTATTTGGGGATTGCAATGTATTCAATCATTTAAGTCACAATTTGGATATGAAATTGAGCTGGGTAGGGTCTTGTAAGCCAAAACTGTAATCCTTGTTAGCAATGAACAACGGTTTTATCTTGCTTTGTTGGTGTTTGCAATAGATTCGGGCAGCTTTTGGTTTGGGTCTCCTTGTTTTCTTGGCCAATCAGTAGGTTCAATGAGCTCATGCTTTGTTCCTTTAGGGTTTAGGGTTTTGGGAAGGGGTCCATTAATAATTTATTTATTTTATATGAATCAATCAGAATATGATTGTGTACTTGGGTAAATGGGTGCAACATGAGTATTGTACAACGCATTAGTCCATTCTGAGATCCTAGTAGTGCTGTTTAGTCCGTGCGAGAGGAGGATTGACTAGTTCGAAGAACCAGAATTCCCAAACTAGTCCATTTTGGTGCTAAATACTAGATTTTACTTAGCAACAATTCCATAGAACTGTCTCAAAATCCTTTTCAGCACTTAGCAATTACATAGTATGTGGCATAGAATTGTAGAAGTGGCCACGAGTGCTTGGAGAGTAAATAATCCTACAAGTTTACTGTAATAAGAGTCCATTTTGTAATTACAAGTGAAGTGTTGTACATGTCACTGTACAATTGTGCTTAGGGTGTTTAGACTCTCACATTTGAGTGATTTTTTGGACTGTAGAAGTCCCTGAAAGTCCCACTGCAAGCCAGGGGGAAGATGACCAGGTGACTGAAGGACTCAATCTAGGTGAAAAGTCCATTGAAGGTCCTACATCTTGCACATCAGCACGTACTATATGTACTACGGACTTCGGAAACACTTCTGATGTACCTACACGCTCCAACCTGAGTCCATCAAGACCTCCAAAGTCCACAGGTATACAAGGGTCACCTACAAGCATGGGACTAGATGAGCGCTCAGGAGTGCCTACAGAGATTTCACCACAAGTACAGAGCATGTCGGAAACTGACCGAGTACACAGTTTAGGCCCACAGTCAATTCTCCTCGGATCTCATATGAGAGGCAATTCAAAGGGCAAGAATTCACGATCCAAGAGTGACCGGGCAGTCACTAAGGTGGAGCCAGAAGACCTTGTTCCCGTAGGTGGCGATTTCAGTGATGAGGATCACAATAAAGATGGGCAGCAACTTCAAGAAACAGTGGGCGATGATCAAGCTTCAGAGAGTGACGATGAAGAGGGAGAAGAGTATAACGAGGAATCAGCTGAAGACGAGGCCAAGGTGGACGATATGGCCAAGAGAAAGTCAAAGAAAAGTAGCAGAGGCGGAACTAAGAGGAAGAACAATGCTCATATGAGGGCGACTGTGGGGGCAAATTCTAAGCGGAAGAAGGTGCCTGTTGAAGCCCGGAAGTCCACGGCGTCCAACACTCGGGCAGCTAGCAAGAGCGCCAAATGACCAGATCATCCCATTGTTGTGAGCAAATCATGCCTTTTGCAGAGTTTTAGGGTCCAAGTTTGATTGCAACACTTTGATTTTGAAGTAGGGTTTAGGAATGTAGGTTTAGAGTTTGAACTCCATAATGTGTTTAGGTGAAGTAGTTAGCAGCTGCACTTGATACAGGCATGAAACCATCATCTCAGTGAATAATTGGAACTTGATGTTTGTTCATTTCCAGATCAGCTGAGGGTAAGCAGTGCCTTCCATTGCCAAAGCTGCGAAGTTAGTATTTAAGGTATGAATCTGAATTTTAGATTAGCTCTGTGTTTAGGTGTGCAGATTGGTTCTTTGTAGTTATGGGGTCTTCAGTTGGCACCCCAATTTGTTATAGGATGTGCAAGGGTGCAAGTGCTGAAGTTTTGCAATTGGATTTCCGTTTGTGAATGCAAGAGATTTCATGCATTAATCCCGATTTTGCAGAGGGCCTTACGTGCAAGCAAGTCCTCCTTTATAATTACAGCATATGGTCTTCCACAAACGCCCAGCAGCACTGCACCGGGACTTAAATTGATTGGCATTCCGATTTTAGGGTGCAAATGAGTCGCTATAAATTAGAGATTCCCGTAGGGATTTTTGGCCGGAACGTTACCTTAGTTCTTTTGGTACTTTAGGGTGTGTATGAGAATTAATAGAGACCAATGTCAAACAATGGACAGACTAGTTTGCAATATAAATCTATTTCCATTCCGTATGGTCTTCAGCTGTAATCCTTTTTAAATGGGGTTATAAATGTGGAATTGCATGCATAAGTAGTGAAAATTTGCGTGGACTTGAAACATTTCTGATTGTGCACTTATTGTAAACTGCTGTACATGGAGATTGGTCATGAGCGACATATAAGGACCTTTATGGAGTACAATTATCTATTTAGTACAACTGTGCACTCTACCTTGCCAACATTCCTTCAACACTACACTGTACTTCAGTAAATAATTGCATGTAGGCAATCATCGGGCATTTATGACACAACAGCAGGTAATGCTTGATGCTTAGACAATGATCCATGTCCATGGATACTCTGGCAGTCTGGTACGAGTTGTTGAACGTTAAAGAAGCTAACGCTGCTGGAGGTAATGAATGCAGTTAAGCTGCGGAGCTTCGTGATTTATAGATTCCAATATACTCAGTGCACAACACAATCCAGATTTGCTTGGACAGGGCTCCTCTTATGTGCCCACATGAAGTTTAATGTATAAATCTAGTGTCAATTCGAGTTAATTATCTCAGTATTAGGATCATAATATTTGATCATTTTATGAATTTCATTCCTAACCCTATATTAGTGGGCAGAGGGGCCACAGTTGAAGTAGTATATTTTTTTGGACAACTCCTCTTGTGTTAAACAATTAGCACTTGGGGGAGTGAATAAGTGATGCTTCAAACATTTTATGAATTTCATTCCTAACCCTATATTAGTGGACAGAGGGGCCACAGTTGAAGTAGTATATTTTTTTGGACAACTCCTCTTGTGTTAAATAATTAGCACTTGGGGGAGTGAATAAGTGATGCTTCAAACATTTTATGAATTTCATTCCTAACCCTATATTAGTGGACAGAGGGGCCACAGTTGAAGTAGTATATTTTTTTGGACAACTCCTCTTGTGTTAAATAATTAGCACTTGGGGGAGTGAATAAGTGATGCTTCAAACATGTCATTTTAATTTAAATTTTGAGGCAAAATGAATTTTTATATGTATTGGTGTGAGAGTACTTTAGGATAAATGTCTTCAAAGAAATGGTGACTTCAAAGTCAATGTGTTTCTAAATTACAGAGGCCTAGCACATAGACCCTTGACCCTAAACAACCCCAGAGAAGGACCAATTCCGGGTTATGACAAGAATAAATAGCAGTCCATCTCAATCCATTAACCACAAGAAGCCATAACTCCAAATAGAACAGGGTTCAATTTTGGGAGGCCAGGCTGTGGGCTAGCTTCATGACTGAGATGGAGGCGGGAAGCATCGACCTTTCTGCGATTTTATTTGGGTAGCCTCCAATGCTACTGCCCCATATAATGGCTAACAATTACTAAGCTGTCTTGAAATTAATTAACTAATTTGACAGACAGAACAAACATTTGAGGCCAAAAAATGGAGGAGACAAGGTAGGAAATTCTTGTGTCATTTATAAAGCAAAATTGCAACTGCATTTTCACAGTGCATTGTAAAGCTGTATAACTGCTTATAGTGGATTTAGGGTTGCATGAAAGTGCCAAAACGAAAATAAGACACACTAGTGTCTTTGAAAGCAAGCCTACACTGAAATTGGGGTAATGCCTAATGCAACGCCTAAAGCCTACTGCCTTGGGGGGAAATATGCAACATCCCTACTACCTTGGGGGGAATATGCAACATCCGCATTGGTATGAACATCTGCGTTGGTATCAAAATTCCACATACTTGGCCGATATGTCATATTCTGCCACTGTTCTTCAGAAGGCGGCTGCTCAACCTCTTCAAGCGTGTTGTCTTCACCACCACGTTCCGTCCGATGAACGTTGGAGTCGGGGAAGTACTCATATGAGAGCACCCATCGTCGGCTACCGCCTTCTGACTCTACCTCGGAGTACTCCCTGTATCCAAAACAATCATCCTCCATCAGGTCATTGTCTCCAAATTGCCCATAGAACGGTACACCAACACTATGCTCCATCTGCCTGAACTCCCGGTTTGCAGCCACTGTCCACAGCACATCCTCACCATGTCCGTGCGTGAGAAGAGCTCTCACGTGTGAATCCTCAAAGTAAGGAACTTTCCCCTTTCGGCTCTCCACTACCTCATCGACACTTGCCAAGTATTCTTGCAAAGTAGACTTGGACTGTGGGAGGAGAGACATCCTAAGGACTGCCTTCGACTGGACCAAGCGGTTTAGGACTAAATCAGACTGCCTCAAACTGGAGCGACCACTACGCTACATCCTAACAACTGCCTCGGACTGCAGTGAGCACTATGCATCTAAATAAGACTACCTTGGACTTAAGAGCAGGGGTTAAGAAGAGGGTTTAGGGTAGGGTGAAGCTGAAATCCCAGCTCTTTATACGTCATAAACCGCTTGGTTTACCTGCATCATGAGTACCAAAATTAAATGGGTTTAGATCACAATTACACTTGAAAACAATGATGCAAACACCTAAACCATCAAACATCAGCACTGGTTTCAAATTCTGAATTGAGGCAATAATAGCTATTATATTCATCAAGAATCCGAGACCCAGCTAATGATTATGAAGTACTCACCTCCGGTCATGAGTTGGAGAACACCCTTGATGGCAAGGGAAAGACAAATTACTTTGCATTGATGCAAAGGCCCCAATCGGGCACACAGGGACTTGAACCCTGATGGCATCCAATTCATGCGTGCCCCCCCCCCCCCCCCGCTCCACCTGTGCACCCCCCCCAAACCAAAAACAAAATTGTACTGTGCAAATGTAATTGGAGTCTTTAATCCTCTTCCAGATTCAAATTCACAAGCACAGTCATGATTTTGGTCCTTACCTCCTCCGCCAACTTGAAAACCATGTCATTGCCAGTAACCCGATGGTCTTTTGGAGGCATAATGAACTTCACTGCACGAATGTGTGCAGCATGCATATAGACAATGTTGGAATTCCGCAATAGCATATAAGAACTCTCCGAAGATCCCCACACCTGATAGTAATGTCCAGCCACGACAAGATCTCCTTGCTGAAATTCAGTGCCCCACTTACAAGTAAAAGCAGCCTTAGCTGGGTGCAAAGGCTTCGTAACTCGGATGAGCAAGAAATCTTGCCCTTCGCTATTGCCTGCTGCAGCATTGACAGCAAAGTTGTCACCAATATCTAGGGTGGCAGCCATTAGCTCTCCATCGTCTCCCCATTGCCAAACGCCATCCCAACTCTCAACCATTGCACGTCTTACAAATTCAGTGTCACCTGGTTGCAAGAACTTTGGTTCCCACTCTCCTGTCCAATGCAAATTTACACATCTTGCCCAATCGTTGTCAATGCAAAATGCACAGAAACAAGCCAATGGCTTCACCATTATCTGGGTAATTTGGTTTTTATTTGTTGCCATTATTGAGTGAATTTTCCTAGTCCCATGTACAACATCACATTTGTGCCTATTGTCACGAAGAGGTTGGACATCTGATTCTAGTACTTCGTGGAAATACCGTCTCATCGGCTTTTTGCGACCAGAGTACGTAGTCTCTGTTCTCTCAGTCAAATAAGCTTGCAAGAAAACCACAACATCATTAGCACACTGCAACTGAACACCATGAGACTTTAGTTGTTCTCTTCGAATGAAAGACTTTACAACAGCCCCTGCTCCGTCATGAGGGCCCTTGCCATGACCACTGCCAAAGAAACTCCACAGCATTGAGCATCCATTTGTCATAATTTGGATATCTAGACACAAAATACCAAGGTCTATTGGATTTAAACTGATTAGCACATCCATCACTCCATACCCAATGCTGCTTCGATGCAAATCCAGATCTCGCCATGTGATCCCAATGCATCCCGAAGCAGTACTGGATAAACTCCGAGTCATGATTTTTGTCATCCGAAATGTAAAAGTGGTACTCCGTTAGTATCCATGTCTCAGGGTCAGAGAGGTCCAACTCGGGGTTGTGCCGATAAGTTATTTGGACAAAAATGCTCACCTGATACGAGTGCCAGTGCATACTTTGCACTTCGTCTTGAATCTCGAACTTATAGTTCTCAGCATAGTCGACAACAGAGACTACTGTGTCTTCAGGGAATGCCTTGCAACAACGTTTGAACTGCTGGTCCTCCCACCTAGCTACAAAATTGTGGGTAACAAAAGCTTGAAGTTTTGGCTTCAAGTAATCTAGGAAGACATCTGAAGTGGTCTTCTTGTAGACCAAGTTTAGCTTTTTCAAGACCTTCCCCTTCTTCGAAATAGTCTCTTCTAGGGCAAACCTCCTCCATTCCAGTAATTGACCCTCATACCCTTCAGCCTCGTCTGGACAAAGTGGTAGAGTGTCTACCCCACAATGGGGGCATTCACCATACAAGCATTTGACATTATGCCATTCATCAAATTCTCCCTTTGTGCACACTATAGATTGCCACAATTCAGTCAAGCCGTTGTACTGAATGATACAAGCCGCACATTGCCTGTCTACAACACATCGACAATTTATAATCCAGAACTTACCTGCTCGCATGTTGTTCAGAGCAACAAGCAACTCATGCAACTCAACATGGTAAATATAGCAACAAGTGTTTCGTTCACTTAGCCTCTTGACATAGAAGGGCTTCAACATCCCAAATGCCCTCTCTGCAACTGACACTTCTGGGCAGGCTACTACAAAGCGAATAAAAAATTGTGTCTACAAAACAACAACAAAGTCAATGTTAGTACATATTACTAAGTACATTTGATTTGTCCATAACCCTACAAGTGTAAGTATTGATTCCTATGCACTGCAAAGGAAGGCCATTTAGTCCTATTTAAAAATGTGTACTTCACTAAGTTCACAGTGGACTATTTAGTACCATTATCCATCCTCAAAGTACTCCACCTGCACTACTAAATTCAACCACAAGAATTGAAGCGTGAATACTAATTCCTATGGACTTCAAATGAAAATGACTGAATCCCAGTTCCGCTCGGTACGTTAGTCAAGTCATAATGGACTGCCGAGGACTTTAATCCATCCTCACAGTACTCAACGTGCACTTCAAAAGACTCATAGTGAAATTTTGAGTACTTTTATGGTACCTCAGACTACTCATACTGGACTCAACATGTGAAGAGTACTGCACACTTCCATTTCATGTAATCCCCAGGACTCCAGCGGACTTTAGATGAAAAATGATTGGGTACTCAATCCTAAACTACGACTATTGTCAAAATGTATGGAGTACTTAACAAAATTTTAGATGAACAGTTCACCACTATTCACACTTTCTAGATGGTACAAGCCTCACACTACAACTTTATACTACAACCCTACACAAAACTACATGCAATTCACTAAGGTATCCAAGCATCAACAGACCCCAAAGTTTATTACAACCATGGATTTAGGGCAACAATTTACTTGTGTTTCTTGCAAATAATGCGTCGGCTTCGTTTCGTAAACACCCGGTGACCGCCACTTCCGGGTTACATCCTTTTTATTCGGTGAGACTCGGCTCTCGACCACCCACCACTCAATGATACGGGTGCGTTCTTCTAGGTTGAGTCCGTCTGTGCGTTTTCTCCGGAGCATTAGCATGCATACAAACACCCCGTTACTGTCCATAACTTCTCGTCTGGAAATGGCAGCTGCGAGATTGCGCGGGTGAACTCGTAACAGTCTTCCTATTTGTCTCAGCGATGGTCCACCTGTCCCGAATCCTAAACCAATATTGGAACTCACTGCAGCATCTAAAATTGCGTGCTTAGTTGCCAACTTTGCTGCACTGTTCACTCCCTTCACAAGATCTAAACGGGCTGAAACACCTCCCAGTACTTCTTCATATGCTGCCAACACCTTTGAGGGAAGAATGTGATCTGGAAGATGAGCACACACTTTCTTGTGATCCAAAACTCTTGCAAAGACTGCTTTTCTACTGTTTGGCCCTGGAAGAATAGAGAGCTTTGAACTAATGAATTCAACAATCAGCAATGCAGCCCTACGCTCCTCTCTATCTACAATCTGGTCCTCTATAATACAAGACCGATCTATTTCTGTACACTCATGCGACTCACAGTCACCGTCCTTGTCCCGAATTGAATTAGCCTCGGCAAGTTGTCTTCGTGACTTTGATTTCTTTGCATTTTGAGATGACTTGATCCATTCTGTTGCAATATAGTCCAATCTCCGCTGTCCTGATTTCTGGACATCGTGCAATGCTCGTGCTTGAGGAGGCAACCTCCCACGCCCAGCCCTAGTCTCTCTAACCTTGGCCGAACCCATCAGAACTGGTGGGTTTGAGACTCAACTTTGATGCAGTAGGAGGATAGGTACGAGACCACCGCCTTAGAGAAACATCCCATTTTTGTGCAAAATCTGAGGACAATCTTGCAAAAAACGAACCCCATGACCCAGCTAAGGGCCGTAAACCCTGACCCCAAAGACTTTACCCTAAACCCTAAACCAGAATCCCATAGCCAAGCTTCCAGACTTCAATACAAAATGCAAACAAACCACATCCATCTCCCTAAACCCTAAGACACTAAACCCTTGACAACACCCACCCAATGAATTTCTCAGACGATGCAACACGCTTGAACAGTAGTGACCCTAACCCTAAGCCAACCTTCAGCTTCCATAATCACAACATGCTTGACGCTAAACCACAATATTCTCGACCAACTTGCAACTTCCACAATTCACGCCCAAAATTTGCACACTTGACAATCGGGGTTGTTCCCACAACTATTGTGTCCAACCCTCCTCAGATGCATTGATTCTGAAACCATTGCAAGTAGCCCTGGTAGCCAGATGAAAGTGCAGCATAATTACCACAACCCTACACCATACCCGAATACGAGCCTCAACAGAAATGCAAGTCGTCAAGCAGAAAGGAGGAACACAACTAAACCCCGAACCCTAACCCTAAGCTATAGAGCAATCTCCCGAGTCCCCCTAAACCCAATCCCTGTCAAACACGTGTACAGAGCCACGGGTCTGACCAGCTCGACACCTGCCACTGCAACTTTGTAGAAAAAGACAGAAACGAAAATTTAAGAACATACCACCTTAGAAAAAGACTTTATAGAAACATTTAGCAAAGCCAACATATAAGAATTTCAACTTTAAAACGGTGAAATGAAGCCCCAAAAATTGGATGTAATTTTGCCTGAATAATAGTCCATATCTACAAATTTAGAAATACAACCCTACATATTCCCCAATATGTCATTTCATCACATATATACCTATGAAAATATAATTCCTTCTATTACAAAATATTTGAATTCCTAATAGATCAATGAGTCTTTCTCTTAAATGCTGTGGACTGTGATAGTATATGAAGAGTCCATTTCAAAGTCCTTTACTATTAAAGTATAAACAATTTTGCAAAGATTTCTTTTTGATTTCATACATCATAAAGTATCCAACATTAATATGAGTCCTTTTTAATGTTCCACAACTTTTATACATTTGAAATTACAAGAATTTCACCTACACCCACTGAAATATGGACTGTGACAGTCCATATTGATCCAGCGTAGTGTGCATTCGCCCCCGAACCGGATTGGTTCTGTCCGGATCAGATCTGGAGGACCGGATTAGGTCAGGAGCGGATTAGGGTTAACCGGATTAGGTCATTTGACCTAATTTCTGGCGGCGCTGAGAGCCTGGGACTATATAAGGAGAGGCCTTGCCAATTAGTATCCCTTTTCTACCTTGAGCGCTGAGGCTTGTTTTCACGCTTGGGGCTGTTTTGTGTTTCGTCTTTGTGATTTCTCTTTAGATTTGTGAGGTAGGGCGTCATTAGTGAGTAGTTCTTTTGGGCGCTGTGGGGTTGGTCATCCGCAGTTGCAATTTGTTGCTTTCCGGTCAGGACCAGGAGGGAAAGTAAGGAACGGGACGTGCGGCTAGGAGTGGAAGTGAGATAGTCTTTGGGAGGTGCTTGAACGCTTCAGAAATGCGCCCATGCCGCAGTTATGTACAAGAAGCTATCCGGTTCCCGGATGGTCCGGATCTTGACAGACTTCGCCGAGAAGGTTGAGGCAGTTATGAGGGAAGCTCGGGAAGCTGCGGACCGGATGGAGATGAGCAGCGTGAAGCTGACCGGAACTGTACTCTCAAGGAGTATCCGTCTTTCGGATATTTCCTTGCCTGAGTCGTTTCCGGGAAGAACAGAGTTAAACCGGAGGAAGGATGTTACTCCCCAGTCGAAGAAGGAGCGGAAGCCGAGAGGGACCGGATCTGCTGAGCACATCGAGTTGGATTCATCGCCAGAGCGACCGGATCCTCCTACTGGTGAGAGGGCCAGGAACTTGCAGGAGGTCTTCGACGAGCTTCCGCCTGAGACCGTCAGCGTTACATTGAAGATGGGCATGGGGTCTTAGTGTAAAGTAGTTTTGTAAATACCGGGTGTTATGACCGGATTGTAGTTAGGAACCGGACCGGATTGGATCCCGGTCTGATAGTTAGGAACCGGATTAGTATTCTGGTCTACTAGGGTTTTGAACCGGGTTAGCATTCTGATTTTGCCAGCGAGGCTTATCCCGGAAATCCAGCGTGGGTTGCCTGCGAGGATTTTCTGGGGCGCTTTTCGCTTTTTGGCGCTTTATAGTGTATATAAATTCATTCTCTGCGGAGGAGAATGAGAGTCTTCTTTTGTTCAAACTTCTTTTGTATTCTATTGGCACCTTGTTTGTGTGTTCTTCCGCAGTTGGCAGGGCAGATTGATGAGGAGTTAGGAGCGCATTTAGAGTTTGGATTGGGATTTCTCCCCTTTGTGTTCTTGTTTTGGTTTTGAGTACATGAAGGCAGGTAGTAAGAGTTGGGAGTACTTTCTAGTGCCTCAGCACTGCTAGGATTCAGTATTCCGGTTGAGGAAGCCACTGCTAGGCTAGGCGTATAGGGAAGGAGTCCTTAGGCGCGCTAGAACTCCTGGATAGGAAATCCGATCGAGTGTCCGAACTGTTGTGAGGCCTCATTGTTGTAGTGGCGAACGGAAGAGTCTTAGTTGATGTTGGTATGGACGGTTGTACTTGCAGACACCTACCTTAGTACGGCCGGAACTTGGCATCAAGGTCATTGTAGTATGTGTGGATCGTACGGGGGGTCTTTGTGTGACCTGTGATCTGGATTGTTTTCTGGATTACTGTGAAAGATCAAACCGGATCCGGATTAGAGTAGGGGAGTAGAGTAGAAGAAGTGGGTCTTCAGCCACTATAAGTCACGGAAGGAGCGGCGGGCCTGCCACTCTCAAATTCAAGCGGCGACCCCTCTGATGGTAAAACAGAGGCAAAATTAAACCAGATTGGTTACTGGATCGAGTGGGAGTAGACCGGAAGTTATAGGTCTAAGAATTGTACCCAGGATCGGAAGTGTAAAGGTCGTGGTTTTGTAGCAGAGTGACGGACCGGATTACTTCCTGGTCCGGATTAGGTCCGGAATCGGAAGATTGTAGGAAGTCTGGTAGTTACTTCTGTGGGTTTTGTTGTTTCCGGTTGCAGTTGTAGGACTGGAAAGGTGTTGTTGGAGACTGACTTAGCTTAGAATCATAAATAGGGTGAATACTTCACAGAATCTCGTGGGTTCGATCTTTAAAGTCACTTTTGTTATACTTTAGAGTGGTTTTTGGTAGTATAACATGGGAATTGCATATCCTGTACTGCGACAATCCTTATTATTCAACAACTTTGCCACAATGAATGCAATTGCCGTTTCAAGGCCCTCTACATCAAATGGCTTTGATATTCTCACTATCCTAAACTAATGGAAAAGATTTTGGGTTCATTGAAGTATACAAGAAGTGTCTGCTGTAGTGTTGGCTGTTTGTGGGAAACCAAAAAAACCACGAGACCTCCACAACATTGGGCCCACATTCAACCACTACAAGGTAGGTGAACTACAAGGCGCGTTTATGAAAATTATGGACCATAGGCTGGAACAGCCCATGAAATACCCGCGGTCGCCAGGGGCGCATGCGCTAACCCTAACACGGATACTAGGGCGACAACGCATGGGGCGACTGCGCATGGGGCGACTGCGCATGGGGCAACTACGCGTGGGGCGACCGTGGGTCCGGTTCAAGGATCCCTCGCGTCTTTCAAGGGCGACCTCGGGTCAGGGCAACCTCGGGTCCTCGAGGGGGAAACACATTTCAAAATCCCCCCTCCATCAGGGCGACTGCGCATAGGGGGCGACTGCGGGTCAAGGAGAAAATGCAAACTCCTTGACCCGCAGTCGCCCCCTACGCGCAGTCGCCCATATGGAAGGGGAGGGAGACACCAAATACTTAGAAATTTACATATCTACAAATTTAGAAATACAACCCTACATATTCCCCAATATGTCATTTCATCACATATATACCTATGAAAATATAATTCCTTCTATTACAAAATATTTGAATTCCTAATAGATCAATGAGTCTTTCTCTTAAATGCTGTGGACTGTGATAGTATATGAAGAGTCCATTTCAAAGTCCTTTACCATTAAAGTATAAACAATTTTGCAAAGATTTCTTTTTGATTTTATACATCATAAAGTATCCAACATTAATATGAGTCCTTTTTTATGTTCCATAACTTTTATACATTTGAAATTACAGGAATTTCACCTACACCCACTGAAATATGGACTGTGACAGTCCATATTGATCCAACGTAGTGTGCATTCGCCCTATTGTTCGTCAACCCTCCCTGTGTCAGAAGGAGACACAGTTCATACGTAGAACGACAGACTCTGAAATTCAAAAAGTCTGTTCGGAGAAGTGCTGCGAAAATGTGTGCTGCCAATTTTTTCCCCGTGAAAAAACGCTGAAGGTCAGGCAGAGTTTTTTTTCGAAGTCTTTTGAAGAGCGTCGAGAGTATGGAATCGCCATTAGTGGACAATTGCACACTGTGGAGTGGACACGGAAGCGGAAGTACATTACGTTGGAAGGAGTGGATGTTTGTAGCACAGCGTGGTACATAATTTACGGAATCCCGAAGTCCACCTACCACAATTACATTGACAAGTACAAATTGGGTTTTGTTTCTTCCACGCACGGAAACAAAGGAATCAAGCGCCCTCGACTTCGAACTGTACAGGCCACGGGTACAATGAAAGCTATCATCGACAACACTGCTGACCAAATGCCGCACCAAATGCGTTGCATTGGAAATGGGAGAGTCGACACACGGAAGTTTCTCCCTGCTGGGAACAACTGGAAGCGCGTTCATGCTGACGCCAATGAGGTACTTCGATGAACCCCCGATGAGTATCTGTATAGGAACTGCAGTTCATTTGTTCTCTCTGTGGGACATCTCCCAATACAGATCTCTTCTGCTACTTGATTTGGTTTGACTTCTGAGCGGGAATTTTCCCGATGATTCTCGTCGGAATCACTTGTCTTCACTATTTCAGTTGTGATTGCTAAGTCTGCTGGTTTCATTTTAAAACTGTCACTGCCTTCAACGCTTAGGCTTCTGTTTTCTCGAACTTGCAGCTGAATGTGGAGTATGGCCTTCCTCCAGTGAGCCAAGCTACTATTAGTAGAATAAAGAAAGAGCACTTCAACAACGTCTCGATTAAGCCTGTTGGGAGCTCTTTCGCGAAGTGTACGAAGTGCGATGAACTACAACAGTTCATTCTGAAATCAGCAAAAGGAAGCTCGGACTCCGTGGAGTTCATGAAGCAACGAACTGAACATCTTAATCATCAAGCATCTTGTCGTCGTCTGTATGCCTCGTGGCGTGAAGAATCCAAAAGGAACCCTCAGGAGATATTATGCATTATTCATGACAAGATGGATACAAGGAAGACGGCTCTCCCAAGAATGCGGGTGACGACAAAGGCCACACAAGGTTTGGGTCAGCTTCCCATGAATGTCACTGGAATGGTGGCTCATGGTCATGCCGACGGTGCATATGCCCATTATGGACCAGCGTGCTGGCCGGGCGACTCAAACTTCACCATTTCATCTTTGGCTAGACTGTTTCGGCGACTTGAAGGTCCACCAATTCGGGAGACGGGCGACCTCTTCCCCTATCCGCCCGCAAATGCAATGTTCGACACGTTACTTAGAGGGAAATCTAGGTGTATGGACGCCTTGAAATTCATTCCAGAGGAAGGTCGACGTGGATCTCGCCCCCTTCCTAAGAAACTCTATCTTCAGCTTGACAACTCCGCCAAAGATAACAAGAACCAGTATCTCATGGCTTTCTTGTCTTTGCTTACTGCGCGAGGAGTCTTTAAGGAAATTCAGGTCGGTTTTCTACTAGTCGGACATACTCACGAGGACATTGATGCGTATTTCAGCCACCTCTCCAAGGCTTTAAAGAGCAAGAATACGTTTGTTGTCGCGGACCTCATGAAAGCTTTCATGGAGTCCTAGGAATTGTCATTCATGCCGGAATTCATCCAAGAAGTGGCGGATTTTAAGTCGTTTGTCAAGGGGTACCTATGCAGTGGCACAGGTAAACTAATTGGTTTGGGGGAAATGCACCTCTTTCGGTTCTACGTGGATAGTGATGGGGTCCCCGTCATGAAGTATAAGAAGTCCGCAGTTGATTCACAGTGGCTACCATCTGATAGACCTTCTCGATGTCTATGGAAGAAAGACCGCATGGGTTGTCCAAAGCTCCCTCGGGGTTGCCCTAAACCTGTTCCTTTCAAGCCCATGTGGGGCAGCGAAGTTCCGGAAGCCACGGGAAATCAAGAAAAAGCAATGGAAGCGGCACGAAAAGCGACCTTAAGCAAGGGTTTGATTCTGTTAGGAATTGAGAAGTACATTGAGTACTGGGAAAACGGAATGTCCAAATGCGAGGGATTTGCGGCCGCCTTTGCTCCATACGTTGAGTACTGGAAACATGTGCTGCTTCAGCTCAAGGAGCCCCTTCCCGACTGTCCTTCGGAATTGGTTGAAGGCTTCTGGCCAAAGTACGATTGGAGGGTGCAAGAAGCATCTTGCCAGGGGCCGACGATGAACCCGATCGACATCATTCCTGAGGAAGAGGAATTTGAACCTTATTGCGGACCCGCAAATGAGGCGCCAAGGGAAAGCTTCAATCCTTGGGTTGATATTCGCCCAGGTTCATGGGTTCTGCTCAAACCTGATGACCCCTCAATCTGTGCTGTCTGGCAAGGAAGAACACTGTCCGACGTTTACAGAGAGGCAGGGCATGAGAACCACGGAAAGTTCATGCTCCAATATTGGAGACCAGATAATTCCGAAAGTACGATGGAATTGATATACCAAAATTGTTGGTACGGGAAATGGGTTGTTGAAAATAGGCCTCCCACTTGGGTGGACGCATCTTGTGCAGTGTACGCGAATTGGTCCAAGAAAGTTAACCCAAAATCACGTACTATTCCTAAGAAAAGCAGAGAAGCTGCCCTGGAGAATTTGAATAGGTCAAACGAGGTGGACCCGTGATCGACTAACGTGTCGTGGCGCAATACGTCTATCGGGACCTCTCCCGATGCATTGTGATAGTGGCACTGCTATCGGGATATCTCCCGATGGTTTCTTTTCTTCGGTGTGACAATGCCACGGCTATCGGGATATCTCCCGATGATTTCTTTTGTTCACTGTGACAGTGGCACTGCTATCGGGAGGTCTCCCGCTGCTTCCTTCTGTTCGGCTTCACAGTGGATACGTCTGTTTCCCAGAGAAATAGTTCTCTATATCTTTTAGTTTAGTTAGTTCAATGGTTCTTCTGGAAGCTGATGTGTGTGGGATGACTATTTTACCAAGGAACAGTAGAATGTACAAGTTCTTGTTATTTCTCAAGGGCAATCTCCAAATCTCATTGCATAGGCGTAGCAAATGCCCATGCTCCGTTAACTTTGCTATTCTTTCTTTTCTTGTACTCGATGTTCTAAGGGATTATTATAATGTTGCAAGACATTTTTCCCTTCCTAATTACTGTTCTCAATATTCATCTTCATTTCTTTGATTCCACTGTCAATGACATTGTTTTGTCGTTATCTTCATTCTACGATGTCATTGCTCTGAAATAGCAATATTGCCAACTACTATGTTAATGTAGAATAAAGCTAAGTTTTCACATTCGTTATGTTCACGCAACGAATACTTCAATAAGACATAAGATGTAGAAGACAATAAAGTATATAGGGTATACTTTATGAACTGGCTCGCCTTATAAGGTCTGTTCTCTGTCGGGGGACTTCAAGGTAAATTAGTTACCACCTTTAAAACCTCCATTCCAACTGGTAGCATTTACTTCATCATTTAACCTTTAGGAAAATAAACTTCAGTGTATCTGAATATCTCCCAATGTCTTGTATAACACTATGCAAGCATTTGAAGGCTATTTACTTCATGATTTGCAGTTAATGTATACCCTGAGATCCATGTTCCTATGTTTCAATGGACCTCTCGCGAGCCTTGCAACACCCTCACAAAAATAACCTTGAAGGCATTGGAAAATCTCCCGTTGTATTGCCTAACACCAAACATTTTAAATTTTGGACTTTACATAGTCCAAAAGTAGTTAAATATGGCATAGCTTTTTTGACTTCAACAAAATGGGGAAGTGTTATTATATTTTTTGGGTGAGTACAAGATTCTTCAACAAATTTAGTGAAGGATTTTTAGTTATTTACTCATCTCCTTCAAGTCCACATATTTACATTCTTTAACCCCTAATGTCCCAAAGGTAAGAGATGCTTTTAAAATGGGCTCAAACTGTCAAGAACTTGAGCAATTTATTTTCTCATTTTTACTTGAGATCAAATAGAATGTAACCATAGGATCATGTAGTTCCCATTGAGAGTGAGCACCTATGAAATTTTCTGATTATTTTACCACACAATTTAGTAGATATTTGAGTTTATACTTTGATTCAAGTGAACGGAAAAACAGGGCAGTGCACTGTGAAGGAACATATCTTAGTGAGAATATTTTGAAATGATGACCTTTTGTTCTCAATGTAAGATAAGAGACTGTTGAGAATACTCATTTAAAAATTTCAGAACATTTTAGAAATACTCATTTTGCAATTTGGGTGGAGCGTGCGATGACGTAAGGTGTCCAAACATGCAGTCTCAAATAACCTAGAATCTCTTTTTTACCACAAATAAGACCGCACAAAAAGCTTTTTCAATATTATAATGGGAACCATGCTGAATTGGTTTTGTCGTGTACTTATCTGACACCTTTATTTATTTTTGTTCCGGCTGTGAAAGTCCTCAGTCCTCACTAGGGCTTTTATTTTTGGCGAAAAAGTGCTAGTTTGCACTCAGAAAAACAGTCTGGCGACGAGGACTTTGCTAAAGATGCCATCCAGCAAGTAGTTTTAGCTGCCAAGCTTGCAAGAGAGGCGTCGAAAAAAGCAGAGGAGAGCTTGGCTTTAGCAAGGAAAGAAATCAAGCGCAAAGGTAAGGCGATTGACAAACGCCAAGCAGAGACCTCGAAGAAAACTATGAGGCAGTATTTCCAATCCAGTCGCGGCAATGGGGGGGGGCAACCATTGTCATTTGTTTTTGATGGCATCCTTTCGGATGTGCCTAGAGCCGAACCGAATTCGCAACCGGAGTATCCTAGCAATGATGACAGCGAGAAGCGGAGATCTACAACGGGTCGTACATCAGTTTCGGCTGACACCAACCTGCTTTGCGGATCATCATCTGCTTCTGGCAACACGCGGGTGCTTAGTAGCAAGTCTCCGATCATCCAACTTTCTTCAGAATCGGACATTGTTGAAGATGCTCAGTTGGTGGAGGTTCCTGACGAGAGTGAGGAGTCTGATCTCGACTCTGACTTCTAGACGCCTCCGACAAAGAGAAGCAACACTCCCCGTTCCAAATCTGAAAGTAGGCGATTCCAAGACCAGAAGAGATACGATCGCCACAGAAAGTTTCAAACTTTATGGGTAGTGAAGTTGCCTTGGGCGGAAGGTATCATGTCTTCTGATGGGATACTTCATATGGTCAAGTGCAAGGTATGCATAACAGTTGATAGAAAGTCGTATATCATGGCGCCTAAATCGAACACATTGTTCAAACATGATGGAAAGAGGATTGCTAGAAAGGATCTCCCGAAGTTCAAGGTGAAGGCAGGCCAACAACAGATTGCCACTTCTTGCAAGCATCGGAAGAACATGACATTGTACGCAGCCAAGCCGGCAGCAACTGTCCACTAACAAGTGAATCACTGCACTTCTATGGAGACCCGCAAGAAGAGGGTTCAATTCGCAACCTTGTTCCACCTCTTAAGTCAAGGCTGTCCAATGCTTGAGTATGAGTCTCGTTTGAGTCGTGTCTAGCTTTATAAACTTATCAACGTACCTGATCTGCCCTGTGCTCATTGGTGCGATAATTCTGGATGGTTGATGGCGGGTTAAATGTACAAGCAAGTTGTGCTTGAGATGAAACGCTTGATTGGCTCCGCTCAATTTTTTGCCGTGACTGTCGATGAAGTGACTACGGTCGATAACAGTAGTTACTTGTCTATACATGTATACATCATGCAAGATTGGCTTCGAATTCCCTTACTTGTTTGTCTACAACGTGTGGAATGTACACCGAATGCTGACAATTTGACAAAGCTGATTATGGATGTTGTGGCTACTGGAAGCGGATTGGACTCCGATACTATAGTCCGCAAGTGGCTTAGCTTTGGGGCAGATGGGGCTTCAACTTTGCAAGGAATCAGGGGGGGTAACTATTCAAATAAAAGAGAAACATGCCCCATTCGTGATTGGGATGTACTGCGTGGCACATCGATGCAACTTGGCTTTTAAAGCGTTGTCCAGTCTCGACATATTTGCAGACATTGAAAAAGTCCTTGTTGTTACTCATGCATACTTTTCTAAAAGTCCAAAACGCTTTGCAGAATTCAAGCAACTTGCAGAGCTCACGGATACAAAAGGCTTGAAAATGTTGAGGAATGTGCAAACCCGCTGGGTTAGTCTCATCGAACCTCTCAGGAGATTGTTGTCCGAGTACCGAACCCTCATCTACAAGATGACAGCAGACTTGGGTGAAAATACCAAAGCTGAGGTACGTGTGGTCCACTGAAGTTGAGTTCTGTATCGTACTATTTCCATGTTAATGTCAATTAAAGGAGATTTTGAAATGAAGGCTCTTTGGTTAGTTTAGATCGTTCCTGTTGATTTCGAATTTAAAGTTTTTGTTTCGTTCTTGTTCAAGGAGACTTTGTAATTCAGTGTGCTGGTATGAGGGGCCTGTTTCTTAATCGTCAAATCTAATTTTCCATAAACCCTATCAATGTTCAATTGAATTGTCTTGCATACTATCTAAAATATTAAATCTAAAACGTTTGTTGTGGGATGTATGACTGTAGGCCTGTTTGGTTTTGCTACTAGATCCGTATCCTTTACTAGGAATGTGTGCGTTGTTGCCACTATTGGAGGCAGTGGATACCCTGGTGAATTTTGCTCAAAAAAGGGACGTCTACATCTGTGATTTTGTAGCGGCAGTGAAAATTTGCCAAAGCTCATTATACAGAATGTATGACGATAAGTGTACTTCATTCACCACAGACGAGTTCTGGAGCTTCAAAAATCTCCTCGATTGCAGTCACAAGCAGATTCATCTGAAGTGGATTTGCAATCTCAACGACGACTCCGTCATTCTGTCTTTTGTCTGTCATGGCAAAAAGATTCATGCGGAACATAAAGATCAACCGGTTGACTGTGATCTGTGGGCTTCTTTGCTTAGCAAACTCAAGTCAGAGTGTACAGGTGAGTTTTCTAGTCTTGATTGTCTCTTTAATTTGTTGTTTACTATAGGATTATAGGTGTACTAAATGCTTGGCAGCAGACTTGCAGTATGTTGTGCTGGGATTTCGGAATTGTGTTTTCACGGTACATGACTGAATTTCCTCCCCCTATGTCACGTGCACTTTGTAGCATCGTGTACACTTTGTTGTTTATCGTTTTCTTCAAGTTGTCTTGATGATGCAATAACAAATTTCATTTGCATGGTCTCAAGTGCCGCATAGATGCTTGTACAAGAGCTACATGACAGATTTCCACAGCACCATGTGATGAACGCCTTTGGGATCTTGTATCTGCAATTTTGGTGCCAAAGTGATGCCGACGAGATATTCGACAAACATCTTCACACCCTCATGGACACTTATGGTCACGGGAAGATTGTAGGGGACGGTGACAAAAAAATGTTGTTGAAACCAATCATAGATCGGGACACTCTCATGTCACAGCGGTCATTGTTCAAAACCTGCATGAAATCAAACTTACGACCTGCAATGCTCCCCCCGTATGACTTAAACCCGCTGACAAAAGTGTGGCGGGTATTGGACAGCAATAACAGTCTCACTCATAACTTTGGCGAGTTTCTCAAACTAGCGGAGATGGCAATTGTGCATGTCATTGGTTCAGTGGAAGATGAACAGTGTTTTTCAAGCGTTGGATTCCTCAAGTCGAAACTGAAGAACAATCTAGACGAACACATTGAAGTTGTGTTGGGGATGTACTCTCAACGTGTATACACCTTGGAGAACTTCCCGTATCAATCAGTTTTTGATGAATGGTTTGTTGCAGGTGGCCGCAGCAAGTATCTAGCGAGTAACTAGCACGTAGCGCGTTTGAAGTCATGTAGCTTATCGACAGGTAGTTCAGGTTGTATCTTTTTAGTTCATCAGTTGATGAAGGTTAGTTTCCTTTTCTTGATCTCAATTTTGTTTATGAGATCATGTTCATGATGCTTGGGCTGCTCTTAGTCTCAATGTTATGCTCTGACTGTAGTGCACAATGTTGAAAAAAATGGCTTCTGCAATGTACTTGCTATCGTCTCTCTTGTACGCAAGTCATTCTCTTTCGTAACTTGTGCTTGCGTGTTTCCACCTCCAACTGCAGGGTATTGTTGTTTGGTTTGATAACGTCATTTGTTTGTAAATTCTTCTTGCTTCATTGGACTAACTTGGGCGTCAGAGGGGTATTTGGGTGGGCGCAGGTTCAGGTTTGACAGAGCAAGATGCACAAAGTTCAAATTTTTTATTTCACTTGCATGTTAACTTTGCCATATCGGTGCCATATCACTGCCATATCGCCCAAAAAAAATATAGTGATGAAAACTAATCGCCCAAAAAGAATTTAATGTCACAAAAAATTCGCTAAGTAATCTACCACCAAGGCAACCCCTATTGCCATGCCATAACTTCCATTTCATCACGGAATTCACCCCTGCAGCACCCCAATACTTACAGAAATCGCCTTCTCATTGGTTTTGAAAATCTGAAAATAAAAGCCCTGGTCCTCACCTGATCGAAAGTGCAGCTGCAAACTTGCAAGATCTCAGTTAGAGCTTACTAAGGTAGTCTGCTTTGAAAGCAACCATTTAAGGGCTGGTCCGCCATTTTCAAGGTCTTCTTTGGATAGGAAGAACTTTTAGCTTATTTTTCAGGGAAAGATAAATGGATATGGCATCTAACACAAATGATTTCATACTTTTTCAAGCAATATTGAATTAATTATGATTTTTCAAAGTTTTCAGTCCTAAACACCTATTTTTGACATTAGGTCTGGCAAAATCAGCACACATGTGACTTACAAAGAGATGGGAAAATCAAGAATAAGTATGGGGACTTTCAAGCAAGGATTACATTGCAAGGAATCCAAATGTTATATTGGACATTATTATTGGCATAAAAACACAAGTTGTTTTTATTGAATGTTCACTAAAATCCATCACTTAAAATGATGAAAATGTCACATAAAACATTGGGTTCTTATAGTGATAAGAAGGTGCCACTCTAAGCAAGCGCAAAATGGAGGCTCACACCTATGTGCATATAATGCCTAAGAATAGGTGTTGTGGACAAGACCTCAACGTCATTTATGCGTTAAGTGATTCCTAAGCCTCCTTGTTAGAGCATCCCCACAGCAACACGGGGAAGCGACTCTGTAAACATTTTGAGCCTTTGATTTTCTTGTGATCAAAGGCTCAAAATGTTTACAAAGTCACTTTCCTGTGTTGCTGTGGGGTTGCTTTTACAGTACTAAGCAACAACCTCAAGGGTATGTAAACTAAGATGATCAACACAATTGGATCATCTCTGTTTTTTGTTTATCATGTGTTCTACCATTCGTGCAGAATAATCTGCTCCAACTAATGGATCAGAACTTTAGAACCTGGGTACTTAATTTGATGATGACAACCTTGAACGACATGAAGGAGATAGTTCTATGGAGCATTTTTACCTCCTTAGTTTGTGAAAGTAAAGTAAAGCATGGAGGGATTCTTGTGCAGCCAAGGCGACATGGCACTAAAAATCCAGCAATCTATCTAGTCCTTCAACAAAACTTGCCGAGTTGTGTATGTTTTCATCTCACATTCTCATCCCACCAACCTCACAAGCTAGTCAGTCTTGGTAGCTTCCCCAAAAAACAGGCTATTTCTATGGCAGAGAAAGCACAACGACCAGGAGACACACTAGGCAATGACAATGAGCTGAAAAGAGGTAACATAGCTGTGTTTCAGATGCATTTCCTCCCCCCTTCCAAAAATTGAGAGTCGCTAATTTTTTTACAAAAAAAACCCCTCCCCTCCAATGCCATTGATCTAAAAAAACAATTCGGAATACAAGTATGGACACCATATTGTATGGATACATACATAGCATAAATATAGATTTGGATACGAGATATATCCCATATTAAATACCAACCCCAACCCCACCTAAAAATTACAAAGTGGTGGGATGGGGGGGGGGTTTGAAAAATCTTTTTTAATTGATTTAATTTCTAATTTTCTAATTTTCTAATTTAGAAAAAAGGGGGTAAATAAAAAAAATCTGATTTTTCTTTTTTTTAAGCTCATTGTGACACACACAATGTGCTCAAAAGAGGAAGTAACACGTACATAACTACCCCGAGATTATATAACAAGCAGCTAATTAAAAAGGTATTGCAAAGTACGTTTATTCTTGAGGAAACATAAAGTTAATCAAGGTACCTAAAGGTAAGAAACAATTTAGGTGCTTGCTACACTAGGATAAACCTACAATTTATCTGTTTGCTATCCAGGGATAAACAGACAATTTAGTTGCTTAATACCTGAGATAAACTAAATAGTTTTGCTACTTGCTACCAAAAGTGAACATACAATTTAGTCACTTGCTACCCAAGGTAGGGTAGGAGGTCCATAAATTGTCCATGTAAGGGGAAAAAGAGGCCTATAGAAATATCATGCCAACATAACATCATCAAATTTTTTTTGTCGAAAGAGGAATGAGGAAGAAGTCCTTGCAAATTTTTTTGGCAATTTCTAAGTCAAATTGAATTAGTTGTGATTTATAGAAGCCAAAAAATACTAGATCGCTATTCATGTACGCAAAGTGTAGCTAAATAATTGAAAGTAGAGCATGCCTCTAAATACACGGAACAATTTACAAAAGCAATAAAAATAGTGGTGAGATGCTTCAGTGAGATCCAACAGTTGTACAGTTTAGTTCCAAAAATACTGCAAGAACATCTGTATCATGACTAATTCAAAGTATGAGGATTTCATGTTGCAATGTGCACTGGCAAAATCTAATTGCATTGCACTAAATTCACTTTACTTTACTTTAAGCATAACTCTATTTGGAACTAAATTCCACCCTAAACCTGCACATAACAATGACACATGTTGCGTGCTGCGTATCCTCTAATCAAGCACGCCCAATGATAAATTTTTGCCACCTAAACTTGCATTTGTTTACACACCTTCATGCACGTTTTTTGCCACACTTATAGGGACGGTTCTTATTGCCCGCAAGGTTTATGAGCCTCCCACCATAGATGTACATCGTCCCTATGAAGAAATGCACAACTATTGTATTGTACTGTACAATTCGATCCAATAATTTTACAAATTTTGTTCCCAAATTTTGTTCCCAGGTAGATTCAACAAGAAAAGATCATGAATTCTAGCATATTCAAAAAATGGGCATGGTCTTGGATTTTACCCAGTAGGAGGCCAATCTAACTTCTTCATACCATAAACTTGCATTCACATCTCTCAAATTTATCTTGATAGATTGGAGTACCATCTACTATAAAATATGAACTCATCAAGTTGATAATGCATAAAACAAAAACTACTCAATGTGTCCTTGGAAACATTATGAACAAAATCTATTGATGGTCAATTTCGTTAAAATGGCGGTATTCTGCATGCCATTTTAATGGAATATCTTCTACAAATGGAGAATAAGTATGCCACGATAGGGTCATACATGTGCCAATTTTATGCCTAGCACATTCAAATCACTCCTAGTTCACGCATTTCCACTCCCTTCGGACAATCTTTCCATTGTTTTCATTCTTTCAGTGGTTTCATTTTGTGCCATTTTAATGAAATACCGCCATTTTAACGAAATTGACCATATTGCAATTCTTTCAACTTGACGTACAACAACTAAAAGATTCTTATCAAAACTCAAACCATCATAAATGTGTAGCTAGACATAAAAATAGGTGCTAGACAATTCCATATGTATTTTTCACATACCTTCCAACATATTCTAATTGGCCGAGAGTTCTTTCCAAACTCAAAGGACAACTTTTCAATCCAAATGACTTCACTTATATTTTCTTTTGTTCAATGCAAATACTTGCAAATCCAAATAACTCTCTTTGCACTGTATGCTATATTGAGATAGGATTTTATTGAAGCAATGCGGTTCCCAAAGCGAAACCTATGTATATTTGCTTCTATTGTATTACAATGTACATATGAAAATTTGCTACAAACACTTCAAGTGTTTGATGTCAATCTCAATTGACGAGACAAGACAAGTCTCTCACTACACAATCAACTTTCAAGGCCCATCACTTGGTATTGAATTGCCAAACAACCAAACACCTTTTGCCTCTTCCAAATAGTAGAAGTAGTAAAATGTAGTATGTTCATTTTTTTGGTAATATCCTTACATTTCATCCCAACTTATCACATTCCAACTACTAGTACTAGAACTTCCTCTTGTATGAAAATGATGAACATTATAAAAAGCCTATAACAATTGCAATAAAACACAATACAAAACAAAATGAAAATGGAGATCAAATTCAACACAATAGTGTTATGAGTGACTAGTAACAAAAAAAACATTGAACATATTAGTGTGCTAAGTGACTAGAGATGGAAGATAGATTGAACCCAAGAAGGCATGTTGACTAGCACAAAAAGTTGACATTGACATGGTATAAGTTAGTATCAATGCATCATTTAAATGGATTATGATAGAAGTACCTATTTAGATTGACCTATTGTGGACAACAGTTGGATGCACAATTCATTGAAAAGGATTATCTATTTATACTTTCTAGTCCACTCATCTCTCTTCCCTCTTTGCATAGGAAGAAGTGCCAAAGCTAACTAGAATAGGTGAATCTACAAAACTGAAATGGGTCCAAATGACAAATCCACATTTATATCACTATAAGAAAATAAGTATTTTATAACTACAAAAATATGATTGGAGATGACTAGCAACTGTTAACAGTCATATTCTTAGAGGCCAACACTTTGGGGAGAAATATGACTGCAAAAATGACTAGCAGTCATTTTTGAGCCTTGTATTTTATAGGCATATATTATACATCCATTGGGAACTCCAAAGTATTTCATAGAGAACGTAGGGAATATGTTTGGAGAATATTGAGTCATATTGTCAATCATATTTTCATGGTAGTGATATGTTTTTATTTTCGGGTAGCCCAAGAAGAATATGGACCATTTTTATTCTTCCTACCTTAAACTTGTATTAGATATTTTTTTATTGTTATAAGCCTTTGAAGGTTGAGTTTTGTTGTTCATTCACTAAAAATTAACCTCTCATTTCTTTAATTGTATATATAGGTGACAAAAGTTGAAACAAAGTCATAAGAGTCTATTTGCAACCCAATAGAGCCATCTTCACATTATTGTAAGGAATATAAGCCCTATTGGGTGGATGCAAGAAACACCGGTACTATTTTGCGTCACAATTGGAATGATGGAGTTGCCATTTGCCATATCTTTTGGAAAATGAAGTCCACGTACTTGAAATTTTTATTGGAGATGGCTAATTTAGAAGTCCTCAAATTCCTTATTTTTGAGAAATTTTGAAAAAAAACCCTTTAATTAAATTGTAGTTTAGCTAATTTGTCACTTTGCGATTTAGGGTTTTTTAGTACTGTGGAGCATCCAAAAATTATGATGTTCACTTGAATTTTTTGTAGGCTATTTCCACACTAGATGAGCATGTGCCCACCAAAGGGCATTCAAAAAAATACAATTCTTTGTCCTCAATATGTATGCAAATAGGGGTCCCTTGTGCATAGCGCTCCAAACATTCATGAAGGTTTCAACTTCTAGTTTTTGGTGAAATGTAATCACTATTAAGTCTTTACAAATGGCCAATTTTTAGTTTTTTTATTCATGATTTTCTAATTATTATTAATTTATACTTAATTTTAACTACTTTTTGTGACAAACTGTCATTTTTTTTAAATAGTACTGTTTTAGTATTATTAAGTGTTCAAAAGTAGTATAGTCTGTTGATTTTTTAGATCAATGGCTGAGATTGCTCTGTTTTGTAGTACTATAGTACTCATAGTACTGAGTGCAAAAAATCACAATTTTGGTAGAACGCTGTCCTGTTGTACATTTGTTCATAGTATAAAAACATATTATAATACGTATTATTGAGTAGCTTCATGGTGACGCTATTTTGTTGGATAACTTCAAGATGACGTTTCGTGGAGGTACATGCCATCTATTTAAAATGATGGTTTTGTTTTAGAGTTTTATTGAAATCCATTAGTGATATTTGTTTTCTACTTTATAGTCAAAATGTCGAACTGGAGGGTTTTTTCAGATTCTCAAGAGGAAAAAAAAGAAGTTGAGTCTGGATTTGAATTTTCATTGTCACAACTACCGGATCAACCTCTTATGCTGCTAAGTCTTGAGTCGCCGCATGAGCGTCCACAAGAAGAAGCTGGGCCTTCTCGACCGCCAAAGCAACCTCGTGTGGAGCGGCGATGGCATGGGAATCTTCAATGTAACGCGCGAGCACTGGCGATTTTGTTGCAGGTTGGATGTGTTGAGCCCGGCAACCGAGATGTGACATTTGAAGGATGTTTCGAAGGTCTCAATGTCGATCAGTATTACTGCATGATGAAACCTATTTAAGGAAGTCGTGGTCACCAACGTTGATTAGAAGGACCAGTGAATCCTTTAACAAAGGCGGATCATGTTGATTACATCGCTGCGACTATCAAGCGCATTCTCAAGTTCTTGCAGATGGAGTAAAATTAACCTTGGAATTCTAGTTTTTTTTACCTCTAATAGGCATTGGTTTGATGTTAGTACTTCAATCCATATTTGAAGTATTTTGTTGAAATTATTTTGTTTGGTTATAGTTGTAGAAGGAAAGAATGGAAATAGTTTGGACTTTGAAGTGATTTTCCTTCTAAGTTAAAGATAAAGATATAGATGTGGGGCCAAATATGAAGGCCATTAAGTGTAAGTTGGCTTTAAGAGGGAGTTAAGGGCTGATGTACACTTGTTGTTGTGGGAAAAAAGGTGTTGGAAAAGGGGAGGAAAAGATGGACACTATTCATCGTCTCTCTCGATGTTGTTTTGGGAGAACCGAGTGTTTAGAGGCTCATTGTGTATTGGGTTTTTGGAAATTTGGTAATAAAAATTAGAGGAGTTGTTTGTCATATTGTTAGCTTTTCAAATTGTTCTCTTTTGCTTTATTTGAAATTGTGAGTCGACATTTGTGCTTGTTTGAATGGAGGGAGGTCTGCTGCCTTCTATGAAGAGGGGCTGAGACTTTGACCGACCATAGAAAACGGACAGGTCTTTTGTTCAAAATAAAACTTTGATGGAGTGTAGTAAATGTTGTTAGCTTTTTATGAAGTTATCATTCATTCAATTTGGAGCATTTATGAATGAGTTGTGAGTGTGGGAAAGTGAAAGAGTCTCTTGCTTTCATCATCTATGGACCGAAACTTTGAGAGGTCATAGAAGTTGAACAAAGTTTTGGAATGACTTGAAAGTTACAGGAGTGATAGAAAATTTTGTTAGCTCTCAAAAAAGATATCAATCTTTTAATTTGAAGAAGAAATGCAAAAGTTATGAGTGTGGAAGCATAAGAAGGACTGATGCTTTCTTTATTGAGTGGAGTTTAGGTAGTTTGAGGGTGAAGTTGGAGTTCCTTTAGAGCTTTGAAGAAGATTTTGAAGATGTGAAGGCTTAAAAACTTGAAGATGAAGATTTGAAGAGCTTTGAGGGCCTCCAGTGTGTTGTGACTTGTGGTTCATTTTCATTTCTGTTGATCCCAGCCGATTTTGGAGGCTAGGTGCAATTCAATTTCTGCGTTGTAAACTTGTTGCAAGCCGTGGTTATCCAGTAAGCGCTCCATTTTGTGTTTGTGGCGACGAAGTGAGATTAATGGTCCACATGGTCGATCTTATTTGTTGCTCCCACCAGTGAAAGGCGCTTCCTGGTAACCGTGGGTTTGAGGTTTAGGAGCCATTTTTTGGATGGCCAACTCGTAGATTGGCCGGCCCGTTTTATTCATTCGAGGCCTTGTTTCTTATCACACACCCTTACCCCCTTGGCCCTATAGAACCACCATAGGATAGATCAACGAAAGATTGAAGTGAAAATCAAACGAAGATTGAAGAGAAGATTAAGAGACGATTCGAATTTTGTTACTTGCCTTACATCTACACTCACAACCTTCAACCAGACATCTAGTGTGTTCCCTAAGCGCGCTCCTCTCTACCCGACAACGCTCCTTAAATCATTCGATGTTTCTTACATCTATCTTATTAGATTGTGTAAATGATTCATTGTGATATATATGTTTTATATTGGTGACTAATAAATGTCAATGAAAAGAGTTGCATTCCTTTTTACATTCTCCCTTTTCAATGTGATTGTCTCTTATATATCTCTAAAATCATGTGTATTTGTTTTTAACTACATGAAGTGTTTTATTCAATTATTAAATCATCTTAATGAATGATAGCAATGTGTCATGTTCATTTAAAATGCATAGAAAATGTGATTGTAGTTCGTAATTAAAGCTGTTTTGAACCTCAATCACCCCAATCATAAACTACGCACAAATTTTAAAATGTGACTTTCAATCATCTAGAATATCACTTGCTTGAGTTACATTTCACAATATATATTGGTCAAAATATAACCAATTATAGTCATATAATGCTTATAGTTATGTATGTCAAAATGTGACCTTGCACTTTCCAAAATATGATTGTATTCAGTCATAAAATTACAAATGACATCTATATGAACTATCATGTCAATCAAAAATATGACTCACAAGAGTCATATTCATATTCTACATCATCCAAAAATATGACTCATGAGAGTCATTTTCCACATAGCAAAAAACATAGCTCACAAGAGTCATATTCCACATCAACATAAAATATGAGTCACCGCAGTTATATACTACGTTAGCCAAATATGACTCACCATAGTCATATTCCACATCAACCAAAAATATGACTACACAGAGTAATATGCCATGTAGAATTTTATTTTATTTGTCTGAGTAGCTCAAGAAAAAATCAAGCTCCCAAAGATAGTCAACATATACGCCACGTTGGCAAAATATGGCTAATTATATCCCTCAACCCACATGACTGCCAATATGACTCATGTTCAAAGCGACTCGTCGGTAATGACTTGAAGCAGTCATATTGTGAATCATCTATTGTGATTTTTGCATCAATCATATTTTTCAATTTTATGACTCAATGTTGTCATATTTTATAGTCATAAAATACTACTTTTGTTGTAATGTATAGAATAATATATTCATTCTTCCTCATCCTTACGTTGGCATACATTGAACTCAATTTCTCAATGAATTTCTCATGTTGTACAGGCTAAAATGCTTAAATTAAAGTTATCACGAATAGGTAAATAGCTTAATGAACCAAGCTAACATGCCTATAAGGAATAAAGGCCAATTTCCACTAGGTGTTTGCAAACACTTTGTGTTAAAAGATAAAACTTTCGTAGAAGAAGGAAATAATATTTTTTTACGGAACTCAGGTTTGGAATTGTTGTCAAAGTTTCTTATCTACGTGCAGTTCACACATGGCTCCTACTTCTTCAACCGTCTCGAGGGACTGCACACTACAACTAAACGTCACCTTTGCCAAAAAATATTCAAAATTTCAAAATGTGAATGATTTTGAAAATGACCAAATCACCTTCCCAAATCCAAAGAAGATTAATTGTAAAGGAGTTACAAATCTTGAAAATGATGTCAACATAATTTGTCACCAATAAATGTTCATTGATCAAAGTGTGGAGAGATCATGAATCCTAAAATGATATGGGACAATTTGAAGATGAGAGCTTGATTAGTCATTGTCAAAAAGCAAGAATTGTGCTCAATGTAGAACTTTAGAACTCATTTTGACATATAGTAGTACCTTAATAGATTCGGCAAAAATTAATTGTTTTTTAAGAGACAATAATTTCCAGAAATCATAATGATAATTGCCGAAAATCCTAAAAACTGATAATACCAATTGCTGAAACCAACATAAATATGTCAATTTTAGGTATCTTGCAAAATTTAACAAGAATTTGATTCTTGTTAAATTTTAGACAACTTGACCAAGTTGTCCAAAGTTAGTAGAAACTTCAAAGTACAATCTAATGACTATCTACCATCAAGAATTTTTTGATGGAAACATGAAGTTAGAAATTTTTTGATTGAAATTAATGAGATAGAAGGATGAAGAGGTCTTTTTTATAATGAAATCCATTGTCCGTCATGAACCCTCAAAGGATATGGGATAATTTGAAGATGAGAGCTTGACTGCTCATAATAAAAAAGTAGTAATTGTGTTCAAAGTAGAATTTTAAACCTCATTTTGGGATAGAAAAATAACATTTAAAAAAAAATTTGAACTAAAAAAATTTGAGATAAATCTAACTAACATCTTCAAAAATCTATTTGTGATTATGAACCTCTGAAAAAAAGTCATGGACAAAATTCAAGGGGGATATTTGAACATTACATGTTTTTTGAGGCTTGGGAGAGCCCATTTCAAGGTTGTTCCCTTTAGTGTTCCCCGCAATGAAGGACAACCGACTGTCGGAAAAAAAAAAATTTAAAATTTAAAATTTAAAATTCTTCAAATGGTAAAAGAAGTTGAAAAAATAATCCGAAAATGACCCGGTCGCCTCTTGACCACGCAGGACGCTGAGGTGGCAGGTCAGTTGTCTTGTTCCCTGCGTTCTCGCAACTAGGGAATCCACATTCTCTTAGAGGCCTCAAAAACCATCTAATGAAATGTCCCTTTCAACTCTTCCTTGAAATTTATCCATAACTTTTGATAGGAGTCTCAAAATCTCAAAAAGAATTTTGAAGATGAAATCTAGCATGATTTCCCACATTAAATTAATTCAAAATATTTTGAAAAAAATTATTCTACACTGCCTATACTTTGAACACAATTCTTTCTTTTGAATGACTTAACTATGAGTGGTTGAGCCCCTACTATTCTTAACCATTTACATATACGATATGGGTTGTTTTACCTCCTAGTACCATCCAATTTGTATAAAGAGCTTGTCTTTTTCAACTTCACATACATACTTCTACTAATCCCAATCTATATATCCTACATGACTTGTTTTACCTCACTCCACTTGTATAAAGAGATTGCCTATACATCCCTCACATCAACAAAGACTTTTTAATTGTTATGAGTTAGTTATTGAAAAATTTCAATTTTTTTTATTATTCTAAGTTTGGTCGCTCTCATTTTTACTATGTTGCTAATTTTTAGCATAGATAGCCATTGTTCTTATGTAATGGACAATTGAGAGCTCCATTTGATAACATTGGCTGTCAAATGCTAGAATCTTCATTTTTGCAAATTACGAAGTTGTTACGGATTACTTTTGCAATGGTGGGCCAACAAGCAAAAGTGATTAATGGCCATAGTAGTGTTTTCAAATCCATGCTTTCTCGGTTGCCATGTAGGTTTGGGAGGATATGTAAACACTCAAGTGCGAATGTGCTACGATTTATAGTTCATTTAATGCCTTAACCCCTCATCGCCGGAGGGGACGAAAAGTGTCCTCACAGAAAATTCAAAGTGCTGTAACTTTTGCATCTGATGTCCAAATTCAATCAAACTTGTTGGTAAAGTTGTGCTCTCTCTTCTAGTTTATGTGGTACAATTTTCAGATCAATCCAAGCTGTATTGATTTCTTGGAAGCCAATCAAAGTTCATAGGTTCAATTTGAATCCACCAAATTACATTTGAAGGCTGAAACTTCGGGGGCTTGTATCTCCTTCATCCAATGTTTGTTTTCAATAAAATTTGTTGGGTTATGTTCCCCTTGAAGTCTAGTTATTGTGGTAAAATTTTTAGGTCAATCCAAGTTTTTTTGAATGCTTGGGAGCAATTCAAAGTTCAGAATCCAAACATATTTGCATGAACTTCGGCGGCTTATAATTTCTTCAGACAGTGTTTGTTTTCAATAATTTTTGTTGGAAAAGTTACACATACTAGTCTAGTTCTTGTGGTAAAAATTTCATATCAAAATCAGTTTTAGTATAGAGGTAGGTTTAGTCATAGATGTATTTTATTGCTACTTTTTTCATTGTTTTTTGACATTTCAATACAATTTTGCAAACGCAATGAGTCAATTGAATGATTTTTTTTTCACATCAGAGTGATTGTCTTTCGTTTCTAAATCACTTTGTAGTTTCTAGTTTTTTCATTTGAATAGATTCAGAAATCGAATTTCACCTCCAAAGTGGTTTTTAGGAAAATTTCAGCATCTTTTTTCAACACTAAAACATTATAATTTCTCAATCTATATGGTCAAATGACCCCAAATTTGATTTACACCATCTACAACATACACACTACAAGATTGTACGATTTGAATGTTTAGGGCATCCCCACCAGTGTCTTCCCTTTCCCTAAACTCAAGACCTCAATTCAATCAACCTTGACTTTTACCAAGTTCTCTATAAATTTGGGGTAGAGATCTTGTTTTGAGACTGATGCACACAAGCTTTTGTATCCCCATCTCCATCTGAGGTCCTCTCCCTAAATTTTTAGGAATACAGAATAGATTGGTGGGGATGCTCTTAGGCCTTGGGCAGTGAGGGGTTAACATAAGACCAAGTGCGAATCAACCGTAATTGTAGAGATGGGAATAGGAACATGACATGGCCACAAAGTTATGCAAGTGGAGGCATTGTATCTTGGTCATAATTGGGAGGTGAACGTGCACACTTCTTGAAGTAAGACACAGTGGGAGGAGAAGAATTCATAAGATTATGGACCCAACTGTACAATTGCCACAATCATATTCTAAAGCAACGGCAATTTGGAATGAAATGTGAGCAGAAATAAACTAAGTTCGTTGTGCATACCTAGATACTGCTATCTTTGTGCCTGTGTTTCTCTTTCCGTGAACTCAGTAATTATTAGTACCTGGCTGGTCAGTGCCACAGTCTGCCTAATACTATCAAGTGCGACACATTCAAGTCATAGAATGGAAAGGGGCAATAAGGTCTGCATAATCTGAGGTCCTTCATTTGAAAGTTGCTCACCAGAACATGTAGAAATGTTCATGTTCCCCTTTAAGTCCAATGTGTGCATAATTTCACACATCATGAAGAACTTGTAACAATTGCAGAAAATACAAGCAATGCTGGTTGTTTCCACATGACTTGGAGACTTGAAACAGGGGGGATGATCAAGCGTTCCAGGAAAGTTCAAAGTTGCTAATTCAATCAAACCAGGGTGATAACTTACCAGCACACGACAGATTCTACATCCAAGAGGTGTAGATCTGCAAGTAAAAAAAATAGATCCCATGTGAATGACGTCCCCTAGCAGCACACTTTATGGAATGCTTGAAAGCTCACAATACCATCTCTCTCACTGAAAACCCAGGTTATCACTCAAATAAAGTATAAAATAGAAGAAAAACTTTTCGGGGGAACGTACTTCTAAACTCTACCAACACAGAACCACAGAATTACCCCCCTATACGGTACCTTAAACCTAAATGCACAGCATTTGATGAGTTATTTTTCAATATAGAAATTGAGAGTGAGATTCTAAAGCGTCCATGGAACTGCAGAATCATTCACCTTCAATCCAACATGCCACAAAAAGGTCAGAAATCTTAATGAAATCACTCGAATTTGTGATTTAAAACCAACACTCGTTATTGACATCAATCACTTATCATTAAGCAAAAGTATAACCCATGTGGACCAAAAATTGCAGCCAGAGGCAAATCCAGATCAAAATCTAGAAAATAATGTCCTTGTCTACAATCCATTGAGTCGCCGCCTTTGCATATGCTGCTACATCTTCATATTTAAAAAAGATTACAACATACACTTTAGCCTCCCTTACCGTGCTGTCATCATAAAACTGACTTCCATTGTACTAACATGCCCTCTACGATGCACAAAGCTAGCTTTTGCACATCCAACGGTTTCATGCTGACAATAGGAACTTCTCCTCCTTCCATATCCTGTAGTATGGTATAAGCCCTCCTAGTAGCTCATAAGACATGCTTTCCGACTTCCATGCAAAAAATTCCCTTCATCTTCTTGGCCTAATTTTGCCTCCCTACTTTTGTTCCCGATTCCAGTTCTATCTGCATAATGCCTCCTGCTAACAGTATTGAATCTGTTACTCTTCACAATACACAACACTGGCCAAGTGGGTTGTGGATTCCAATGCGTTTTGAGGTAGGCTTCTAGGTGACCCTAAATCCTGACACTTCTTTTGCTTGGAGGCAGGATTCGTCTCGATACAATCCGCACAGTTAGCAGTTTCTATGGAAGGTACAGGTCCAAGCTTTTGAGCTCTCTGGTGAAGGGAAGAATATTTCACGAGTCAAAGTTTGGCATGCATACGAGCCGCGGCACATCTTGCTTGACCCTGATCTATCCCGACCACGCATTCCTTGTAATTGTAAGTAACCTTATACTTGCTCCTCTTTCTGTAAGTGCAGTTTCAAATCAAGATGTTTGTGTTCTGCATTGTTTAATGCCTTATTTCCAATACTATTGAATGCTAGCAAAATTCGTGTTCATGCAGACGTGGAACTTTTTTGGAATCAACCAATCAGGTCCAATAAATTATGTTATGGGTAATTGGGTATAGATTAGTTTTTTGGCATTTGGAAATTGAATCTGTTTGTCAAGTTTTTAGCAAGGCTTGTCTTTGCGTTCCTTACTTAGTCACTGACACTTTTGATAAGTTGTAGAATCAGAAGTTGATAAAGTTGGGAAGAGTCCTGAAACCGTAAACATCGATGGCCATGAAATTAGCCAACTATTTGACGAAATTGATAATTGCATGGATCTGTGATTACCTGTACAACTGAACTAGTTGTTGCTCAGCAACATTTTGATGATTTAAAGTCCTCATTAACTAAGTAGCAGCCAGTTAATGGGGATTCAAAACGATTTTTGAACTATTCTTCTCCTCGCTTCCAGTATTAAGTATTAACATACGAATGAGCTCTATATAATCCGAGTACGTAAAAGTCGTGTTCTCTCTTGCTCTTATTATGTGCTACGGTGAAGTTTGTGTTAGTGATTCACATATTTGTTACAAAGATTTACTGAATTCTTTTAGCTTAATTATTTTCTTGGTTATGAAAGATTCAGCTCATTCTTCAACATGCTCAGGTTTTGCAAGCTTTCGAGGCTCAGAAACAATACTAGTATAGGCTTCTCACAAGCTGTTGTTATGGACGTTTTCCATTTTAACAAGTATGCCAATTAATGATCACACTACTCATCAAACTTTTGTCTTGTTTTAAGTTGAAAACGGAACATAATTAGTATGCTTACTGTAGATAACCAACTAGGCTTTAGGATTTGTTAATTGTTGTGTGATTTTATGTGTGTTTGGTTTGTTCTTGACAAGTTTTTGGTTAATTGGATGTCTAATTTGGTTATTTTGTCAAACTATTTGATCTAAGTTGCAGTCTTTTGGTAGGTTTGTTCAATTAAGGAGGGGCTATGGCCAATTTAATTTCCAAATGGAAATGTGTGAGTGGGTAAAGGGGTAAGTAGATTAGTTGTTAGTTTGATTTGGCATTTTTTCATGTCTTGTAAAATGGGATGTTGAATGTAGGGAGGTGGTTGAAATTCAAGTCCCAATTGGGTAGTTATTTGGTAGTTAGTCATCTCTCTCAATGTGGTAACCGTTATTGGGAGCCTATTTGGGCTAGTTTTGCTTTCATTTTCCTTACCGTCTGTTGAAGAATTCAGTTGTGTCCCAACCGGGTGTGCTGTGTATTTTTGTTTTGTGTTTGTGTGATTTCCAAGTTGGTGATTGGATTGTGTTAGAGTGTTAGTCCTGTAGTATCACGAGGGTGATCCAGGAAGTGATGAAAAATGTGTATGTCCTAGTTGGAGGACTGGAAGTTGAAGAGTTTATGTTTGAGTGGTAATTTGAATGTTAGCTGTGAGAAAGCGAGATAAATGGTGATGTTATAAATGAAACTATAAGCTGTAATGGTGATTTGTCACCAAATTTGAGTTAATACAAAATATATTTTCATATGTGATGGTGTTTGGGCATATGTATGTGCACTTGATTGATTGATTTTATTTGTTAAGTTTGAAAGTTTGATCTGTGAGCCAAGTTGGAATTTTGTATTATGAGTGCAATGTCATTGTAGTGATGTTTTTGGCTATAGAATTCCAAATTGGGTTATTGAACCTATTAGCATAGAAAAATCCTACTTGACCGTCTCTCTTGGAACGAACTTATTATACTAATAGGGTAGTTTCCGAATAGGTTATTATCCTTCTTCAACACTTACACAATACACACTAATCAATACTAACTTGTTGTCGTATGTATGTGACTGTCGATGCAGATTTGTTTCCAACCTTTTTTGATGATTGGATCCATCTTGCTTCAATTGTTGGGCTTATTGTGGGGATGCATGCGGAGATTGGTAGCATGATCCATCACGATCGAAGTGCTCGTGAGCTACACGATCATAGCGTGTTTTTCTATCGATGGACATATGTCCCACTTGTAGGGGAATGACTATACGGGGAGTTGGAGGAGATTCAGCTGCCCGGGTTCTCTTCTAGTGTTTGGCCTTTGCCTGACATGCTGACATCAGAGACGTTTCAAGCTAAGATGTGATTGGACTTCCGGACTGCAATGAAGCACAACACCAGCTTGCTCTGGTCCCATATCCAATGGTTCATGCCACTCCATGTCTTCATTGACTTATTCGCATTTGCATCAGCTCGGAAAAGAACACCTTCAGTCTACACAATTCATGACATCAACAACGAAGTGTTTGAAAACTTGATGGATCCGGGATGGAACTCCAAGACCGTTGACGATGGTGATATCATCCGATGCACCGTGAATCGCCCGTTAGTTGTTTTCCATTTCCACATTGCTCGGCAGACTTTGTATGTCAATTTTTTCTTTATTAGAGAGAGATGGGTAGCCCCCTCATGGATTCAAATGGAGCACCATCTTGATGGCCGCCTCATTGATCTTTATTGCGAAATAGTGGGTTCAAATGATCAAATCCTTTTGAACAACTGAAGTTCAAAGTCGGGATGGATTGGCCCATATGCAAGGCCATTCAAATGCAGGGCCATTCAAACACAGGGGTACATTTCAGGAGATGATCGCTTTTAGTGACCCCTGCGTTTCAACTTCAAAAAATCGTAACCAATTCCACAAAGGTCCAAAAAATATGAAACAACTTGCATTAGATGCTAATTCCATTTCTCTTCGCGCAAAAATTTATTGAAAATTATTTTAAGGAGTTTAGCTTCACCAAAAAGGCAATCAGCTCTTAAATGGTCGCTTTAAGAGCATACTACTATCCCTTGCATGCACTTTACGATTAAATCTCATATTTCAATTTTATCGGATTGAATTAAACTGTCAATTTGTGCTCCAATTGGTCAGAGTACCAAGAGCATCACCACCCGTCTTGCAAAAAGGGGGTGGTGAGTTGGCCTGCATTTTGCAGAACCATCCCCTTTGCAGGCGGGGTGGTGAGCTGCGCCCCACCCGCAGCCTGTTAAGAGGTGGGGCGGATGGGCGGTTGGCAAACAGTGTAACTTCAGTGAAGTAAATACTAGGTAATTCAAACAATACAAGAGGGAGTACCGGATGAGTAAGTCCACCCATCCCCCATGAACTCGGTGTTTCCACTCTCTGGCTTGCCATTTTGCGTACCCAAATTCTATAAAGAATGAATGTTCATACCTTTTTAAATAGTAAATAGTTCATAGCTCATATTTATGAATTTATGAATTTAGTTATTAAAAATATTTATGAATTTATGAATTTAGCTATTGAATAATTATGAATTTATGGATTTTGCTATTAGATAATTATGAATTTATGAATTTTGCTTTTAGATAATTATGAATTTATGAATTTTGCTATAAGATAATTATGAATCTAGCTATTAAATAATTATGAATCTAGCTATTAAATAATTATGAATCTAGCTATTAAATAATTATGAATCTAGCTATTAAATAATTATGAATCTAGCTATTAAATAATTATGAATCTAGCTATTAAATAATTATGAATTCACCTATTAAATAGTTCAAAATTCATAACTTTAAACTATGAATTTAGCTATTAAAAACAAGCTCTTGTTTATTTGAAAAATGCCAAAGGTTTTAGTAATTTAGGAAAAAGGTTGAAACTACCAATACATGCTAAATACTATGAATAATTTTTATTTTATTTTCAAAGTTGTCATAATTTTTCTTTTCTTTTCAAAGTTGTAATAATATTATAGTGCACAACTTGAAGGCATGAAGGATGTGACTCCTCACAACCAAAGTAGGCCCCAAAATGTTCCAACAATTGGAGCTAAAACCTTTCAATTAATTTGAAATTATTTCAAAAGGTACATGTGTGAAAAAGTGTATTTTCTATTGGCATTGATTTGTCAACATCTTTCACGGAAAAATTAAATAATTGTAATTTTTGTAAGTAAAAGATAGAAATGAAATTATATCAATTACAATATGTTTGAATAATTTGGGATTTTTACTGTAAATGAAGTTCAAAATGAGAAATGTAATTTTATATTGAAAAATTGAAAAATCATCTTAAAAGAAAAAAATTCTAACAAAAATCACATAATGCAAAGTAATGTGGATTTTGACACTCGGAACTTGCAATTGCAATAATTCTTTCAATTTTTTAATTTTTTTAAAATTCTAAGATGGAATAGAATTAAGTCTTAGAAAATTTCATTTTCTTTATTTAAAATATACACAAATAATGGATATTTTGAAAGTTACAATTAGGATTTACCAAGGTGCGTCCACTTGGGATGCACAAACCTTTCAGGGCTAGGGCTCGGGGGGTGCACTTAGTTCTACTATAACAAATCACGTGCAAACAAGTGGTTTCTAATAAACTATAATTTCAACCTAAAATTTTGAACATTGTTTAATAATGACTACAGCTTTCTATTGTCAAAATTTCCAACTCAAATAAAATATGAAATGATTTCTAGAAGAGGTTGAAAGTGAACTGAAATGGCATGTTTTTCAACTCAAATAATGATAGAGGACACATTTAGATGACCATTGAGTCAATATTCAACTCAAAACGAGCTTTCAATAATGAGTTATTTTTAGGATTTTTTTGTTTATTTTTTAGACAATTTTTTCTTATATAATATAGGAGTGTGAAAGTTATTTTTCAGTTCTACAATGTATCTTTTTACTTCAAAAATTTGTAACTAATTATTATTAATGGACACTCTAAATGACCCCCCTAAGGGCTAGGGGTCCAAGGACAACTTCATGATAGGGTCAACAAATCAATTTCATCTCAAACTAATATCTTCATCAACAAATGATTGTCTACACTATTGTTTCGAATACCATAGAAAATAATCATATTCATATAACATTTATTTTTATTATAATGTCATCATACTTTATACACCAAAAATCCTATATTCTTCTTCAACAAATTCATGAGATCATTGCAATGTAACTTTGCCTAATCATTATTATGACACGTACCTCAAACAATTTAATCATCATTTCATATGCCCAAAAAATATAAACTAATGTTCTAAACATGTACCCTAAATCCTAAGACCTTCCTTTTAATGCCCACAGATGTTCAATGAGGTCATTTCTAAGTGCATAGTGTGTATTTTCATTGTTAATAGTTTTAGTTCCTTGTAAAAGATCTTGAAATGTTAATCCACGATTTAATGGTTGCACGTTGATAATTGGATTAATAGGCTCCAAATCTTCGTCTCTTTCATCTTCAATTATCATATTATGCATGATGACACATGCCATTAAAATATCATTTATGGTACCTAGATCCCATTGTCGACTTGGATTTTGAATTATAGCCCATCTTGCTTGTAGAACACCAAAACATCGCTCCACATCTTTGCGGGTAGCTTCTTGCATCTTTGAATAATGTTGTCGTTTTTCTCCTTGGGGATCATGAATGGTTTGTACAAAGATACTCCACTTGGGATAGATTCCATCTGTTAGTAGATAGTATTGTGGATATTGATGACCGTTTACTTCAAAACTCATACCCTGTGATTCTCCCTTTAAGAAGTTTGTTACCAATGGACTTCGGTGTAAAACATTAAGGTCATTGTTGGCTCCGGGTAATCCAAAATTTGCATGCCATATCCACAAACTTTGATCAGCAATGGCTTCTAGTATGATAGACTTGAAGCCATCTTTGCCTTGAAATGAACCCTACCATGCAATAGGGCAATTCTTCCACTCGTAGTGCATACAATCCAATGACGCAAACATACCAGGCCAGCCTCATGCCTCATTAATTTGTAGTTGATTTTCAATATCTTGTTTGGTGGGTTGCCTTAGGTACATGCTTTCAAAAATAGCTCAGATTGCTTTCACAAATCGTTTCAAGGCCTCCATGGATGTACTAGACGCCAAGCGAACATATTCATCAGTGGCATCTGATGCAATACCATAAGCCAACATCCTCATTACAACTGTACATTTTTGGAGACTACTTAATCCCAATGTACCAGTTGCATCTGCTTTTTGTAGAAAATACCTATCATAATTAGGTACATGTTGTACCAATTTCAAGAACAAGCGCTTTGACATACGGAACCTTTGACAAAAAGTCCTTGCATCATAAACTGGATCATCTACAAAATAGTCCTTCATTAGACGATCGTGTGCCTCCACTCTTCCTCTCACAATGTTTGGTTTTTTTCCACGAGTAGAACCACCACGTTGAGGAGGCAATGGGTCACCAAGTTCATGTACTTGGTCATGAAGATCATGAACTACATCCATGACAACATCATAAATATTTGCATCTTCTTCATTAAGTCTTCTTTGCACTTCTTCCCGTTCCGATGTATCCATCATATTGTTATTCTCCATGAGATAATGATCACTATTCTATGATATTTTATTTTTGCCTAAACCGTAAAGTTAGATCAAAATAAAACTTTAAATTTAAAATAATCTATAGTTATACATATTTGTTATTTTAAAGGTAAATATGATAGTAAAACCAATCATTTATAATAGAAGCTCAAGTTTTAAGTAATACTTCCAAATTAAAGTAATCTATAGTTAAGTAAATATGAAAGTAAAACCAATAGTTCAAAATAAAAGCTCGAGTGTAAAGTAATACTTCCAAATTAAAGTAATCTATAATTATACTATTTGCTATGTTTAAAGTAAATGTGAAAGTAAAACCAATAGTTCAAAATAAAAGCTCAAGTTTAAAGTAATACTTCCAAATTCAAGTAATCTATAATTATACCTATTTGCTATTTTTAAAGTAAATGTGAAAGTAAAACCAATAGTTCAAAATAAAAGCTCAAGTTCGAACTACTATATAAGTAGATTTGCTTGACATATAAAAATATAATAAATCCTATACCCTCGTTTTCATCTCTTTCATTTTGTACTCCTTTGTACACTTTTTGTGCATTGTTTTGCAAGGTATTATATAAGTTGTGAAATGTAGCATATGTTCTTTTGATTTTGCAAGTCTTCATTGTTTTAAACATCTTGTGATCTACTGTATTGTAATATTTTTTATTTTGCTATTGATTTGATACCTATTCTATAGAATTGTTTCCATTTCATTTTCTAATCATATAATTCTAATTATTTTTTATTTAAAAAAAATGATAGGTACACTAAGCTATGAACATGGCGGACGAAGGGACATCAAGAAGGTTCGAGAACTATAATACTAGTGACGAAATACAATTATGTAGGAGCTAGATGCACGTAAGCCAAGATCCCATCACAGGGACACAACAGAAGGCTTCAAAATTTTGGGAACGAATCAAGAACGACTACATGGCTAAAATTGGAGAAGGTGAGTATAAAGTATTGTGCATTTGTTTTTATATGTCATAGATCAAAAACTTTAAAATTGAAAACAAAATGTGTACAATATAATAACCTTTTAAAAATGTTTGATTTGAACATAGAAATAAGTAGTAATTACGTTATTGAAGTTGGTTACTAATGCATGATCTTCTTAATTAGGTGCCACTGAAAGATCACTAAAGTCGTTAGAAACCAAATTTAGGTTAATAAAGGCAGAGACGGCTAAATTTAATAGTTGTGTAACAACTATTAGAAACCTTGATGAATCAGGGACAAATGAATCTGATATCATTGATAAAGCAATGAAACTTTACAAAACCCGGCGTGGAAATAACAAAAAGAATTTTTCATTCATGCATTGTTGGGTGGTAGTGAAAGAGTTTCCTACTTTTTATGATATAGGTAGACCAGATACATCTACAACCCTAGGAAAAAAGTCATCTTCTAGGCACGATGTCCCTGGTACTAGTCTTGCTTTATTATCTATGTCTCCTGAACATGCTCCTTCTAGTATCTCAGGTTCTAGTATTCCAGGTTCTAGTATCCCAGGTTCTAGTATCCCAGGTCCTAGTATTCCAGGTTCTAGTATCCCAGGTCCTAGTAATCCAAGTCCTAGTACAGGTAAATTTCCTAGTAGACCAATAGGTTCAAAACAAGCGAAGAGATTAAAAGTTGATGAAAACGCAAGGGCATATACTTTGCGTCGAACTGTAGAAGCAGCTTCTTCCTTGTCATCAGATTTGGGTGAAAGGAATGCACTTCTCATGCAACAAATTCAATGTACAGCAGATCAAACTGCTATGAACCTATTTGAAAAAGCTGGGAGTAGAAATCCTGCTTTAGTAGATAGATATTTTCTACTACGTATGGAAGAAGAGATTGAACGAGTTGAAGATAGGAGAGCCCTCCAGAAGATTCAAAGGCAGAGGACATAACAACTAGCTACGACTTTGCCACCACGACCGCCACCCGTGCATCTACCACCAATACGACCGTCTTCAATCAACCCTCGAATCAACCTTGAAGAACTTCCGGAAGAAGAGGAAGAAGAAGAGGACGAATATGCAAAAGAAAATCAATACTGTGAACATCATGAAGAGGGTAGAGAAGGGGAGGGAGATGGAAGGGATGATGATTGAACATGTAACTCATTACCAATTACATAGATAATTTTTAGAAACTATAAAAATTATAATGTTGGTCCACTAGAATGTAAGAGTTAATAATGTAGATTTGAAACATTTTACTAACTAAATTATGTCTAATAATTTTTTTATGTGCAAATTTACAAATTCTATTCTTTAAAGTACTTGAGATGTGTATATCTCCAAATGCCATGAAACAAAACCCTTGTTCTCTTTTGTGCATGAAGCTTTCTATTGGTATTAACCCCTAAAGGACTAAATTGCATTTTTTTGGCAACATAACAATTTTTGGCAACTCACTATGAATGGAATTTTTATTTTTTTTCTTTGAAATTGCCACACAACATGTGTCCAAGGAGTATCTTGAAGTCCCTCAAAAATTCATAACTTTTGATTAAATGGTTAAAAAGTTATTGTATGATATGTAGTTTTCATTGCTTGGCAGCCAACCCAAAAATTAAAAAAAATTATTTGAAATCATTTTCTTAAGAAATAAAAATTTGAAATTTGTTCTTCAAATTTAAATCAACGTGGAAAGCTCTGAATCATTCCATTTTGATTAATGAGATGAAAGTTATGAGGAGTTTTAGTTGTGGATAGTTTGCCGATAGTTATGGAATATCTACTTTGATATAAACTTTGAAGTTCTTTATTTAACTATTTTTTCAATATTTTTGGAAAAAGATAAAATAATACGATGTAGATTGTTTATTACAACATTTCAACCATTGGAATTGACTTTTTTCAACTTGTAAATAAATTGCTAACAATTTAGTATTTTGAATCATTATCTACTTCTTTCTACTTACTATTTTTTTCCTATATGTTGTACAATTCCAAATGAATTAAATATTTTTAAGCATAGAGCCAACTTGCTTTGAAGAATGGTTCCAAATAATTACCTACATTTTGGACTTTTTTGACATTTTTTCATACAAATGTGACCTTGTGAAGTGCAGGTGCCCAAATTTTCATAGGGCCAAAAAAAGTTTTTTTGTCACTTCAAACACTAATATCTTGCAATGTACATTGTGAAAAATTCTAAAAGAAATTCTACATATTTTCAAAATAGCACAAATACAAGATCCCATGGTTACATGTGTCCAAAAAATGTTTTTTTTTATAAAACTTGGTAATTAACTTATACTAGAAATGACAATTTTGGAGCGATTTTGGTAAAAATATAGTCAAAAACCTTTAGAGGTTAAGAATGCAACCTCTCATACCACAACAAAGCTTGAAAATGTCTAACATTCCAATGACATTAAGAAACCCTAAACACCCAACTTTAACATGATTTTCTACATGATTTTGCTAAAATTTGTAGATTACAATTTTAGCATGATAGCAACATTGAAGAAAGAAAAGACTCTACCTTTGATTGTGCCCAATTTGGTAAAATTTTTGCTAATTGCAATGGAAGACATCTGTATTCCATGAAATGTTTTAACTAGATTTTGAATATTGTCTTGCATATCTTACCATGACCAAAAGCATATGTAGTGCACGAAGGAAAAAATTACCTAAACAACTACTTTTCAATGTGTTCGATGTTAATCAATTTCATCATTCTCTGTACAAATGTGGCCATCACCGAATGCTACCAAATCATTCACCCATTAGCTTGTTGACATGAATTTTTTGTGTACTAGATTGCGTGAATGTAGAACAACAAGTTGCTTAATTTTCTTGTGATCGTTTGAGGATGTGCTTGATTCTAGTGAAGGCATACAGATGCTCGGTGTTTTGGAAGTGCAATGCAAACACCTTTCATTTTTTCATTTTTCTTTTAAACGATGCATATGCTTTTAAAAAAAAGAAATTAACGATGCAGACGCCTTTCAAAGCCAAAAGGTGAACTATGAATTTATGAATGCTTGATAATATTCTAGAATTTCATAGGCTCAAGAGCCAATTCAGAACTACCTACCTGGCTACCTGCGCAAATTATGAAATTCTTGAACGAAAATTCGCTTGTGTGAGTAGCTGCATTTGAATCCTATCAAATGCTGAAATTTGCACATTGGCTTGCTATCAGGCTATTAAAAAAACAGCAAAGATGACTTGCTTCAAGTGGCAAAGAAGATGCCCGGTTGCCATCACGCAGATGCTGCTTTGTATGATCTGGCAAGGAAGATTCTACACTGATGGCAAATGAGATAAGCCCAAGTGCTATATATCAAATTGAAAATCAGATCACTTGGGACGAACTGGAGGCAAAATTTTCCGGGTTTATTACTTTAAATCTCAGTACACTTGCTACTACCGTATGCTCATGATGTGCACCGGATTTTGAAGGCAAGGCCACATATATCTGGGAAACTGATAGGCAGACAATTTCTGTACAAATGAATAAATGTACAAAGTCTCACCTCATCTGTTTGCACTGAAATTGGCTTGAATTCTGAGGAGTACAAGGACTGTGAAAGAATTTCTGAATTTCACAAAGCAAAGGTGAGCAGTCAGACGAGCAAAAAGGGATGTGTAGGCTCGGTCGCTACAGAACTCCAACGCCACTCCAACGCCGAGGTAAAATCTCAACGACTTTCAAGTGAAAACCTTGAAAACAAGTAAAACCTGTTCGACGCCAAAGCTGCAGAAAGTTGCGGAAAGTGGAAAACCCATTTGTCGCTTCCGTTATGCAGGCCGTGATGAACAGCTACTCGCAACCTGCAAAATCCACAAATATGCCAGCCTCTCACGTTTTGCAGGCTGCTTCACAACCCCGCTCATTCGGTTTGCAAGACGGGTGGGGCGGATTTGCAACTTCTTCCCCACCGGTCATCCGTTTTGCAAGACGGATGGGGATGCGTTCCTTACTTAGTCACTGATACTTTTGATAAGTTGTAGAATCAGAAGTTGATAAAGTTGGGAAGAGTCCTGAAACCGTAAACATCGATGGCCATGAAATTAGCCAACTATTTGACGAAATTGATAATTGCATGGATCTGTGATTACCTGTACAACTGAACTAGTTGTTGCTCAGCAACATTTTGATGATTTAAAGTCCTCATTAACTAAGTAGCAGCCAGTTAATGGGGATTCAAAACGATTTTTGAACTATTCTTCTCCTCGCTTCCAGTATTAAGTATTAACATACGAATGAGCTCTATATAATCCGAGTACGTAAAAGTCGTGTTCTCTCTTGCTCTTATTATGTGCTACGGTGAAGTTTGTGTTAGTGATTCACATATTTGTTACAAAGATTTACTGAATTCTTTTAGCTTAATTATTTTCTTGGTTATGAAAGATTCAGCTCATTCTTCAACATGCTCAGGTTTTGCAAGCTTTCGAGGCTCAGAAACAATACTAGTATAGGCTTCTCACAAGCTGTTGTTATGGACGTTTTCCATTTTAACAAGTATGCCAATTAATGATCACACTACTCATCAAACTTTGTCTTGTTTTAAGTTGAAAACGGAACATACTTAGTATGCTTACACAATACACACTAATCAATACTAACTTGTTGTCGTATGTATGTGACTGTCGATGCAGATTTGTTTCCAACCTTTTTTGATGATTGGATCCATCCTGCTTCAATTGTTGGGCTTGTTGTGGGGATGCACGCGGAGATTGGTAGCATGATCCATCACGATCGAAGTGCTCGTGAGCTACACGATCATAGCATGTTTTTCTATCGATGGACATATGTCCCACTTGTAGGGGAATGACTATACGGGGAGTTGGAGGAGATTCAGTTGCCCGGGTTCTCTTCTAGTGTTTGGCCTTTGCCCGACATACTGACATCAGAGACGTTTCAAGCTAAGATGTGATTGGACTTCCGGACTGCAATGAAGCACAACACCGGCTTGCTCTGGTCCCATATCCAATGGTTCATGCCACTCCATGTCTTCATTGACTTATTCGCATTTGCATCAGCTCGGAAAAGAACACCTTCAGTCTACACAATTCATGACATCAACAACGAAGTGTTTGAAAACTTGATGGATCCGGGATGGAACTCCAAGACCGTTGACGGTGGTGATATCATCCAATGCACCGTGAATCGCCCGTCAGTTGTTTTCCATTTCCACATTGCTCGGCAGACTTTGTATGTCAATTTTTTCTTTATTAGAGAGAGATGGGTAGCCCCCTCATGGATTCAAATGGAGCACCATCTTGATGGCCGCCTCATTGATCTTTATTGCGAAATAGTGGGTTCAAATGATCAAATCCTTTTGAACAACTGAAGTTCAAAGTCGGGATGGATTGGCCCATATGCAAGGCCATTCAAATGCAGGGCCATTCAAACACAGGGGTACATTTCAGGAGATGATCGCTTTTAGTGACCCCTGCGTTTCAACTTCAAAAAATCGTAACCAATTCCACAAAGGTCCAAAAAATATGAAACAACTTGCATTAGATGCTAATTCCATTTCTCTTCGCGCAAAAATTTATTGAAAATTATTTTAAGGAGTTTAGCTTCACCAAAAAGGCAATCAGCTCTTAAATGGTCGCTTTAAGAGCATACTACTATCCCTTGCATGCACTTTACGATTAAATCTCATATTTCAATTTTATCGGATTGAATTAAACTGTCAATTTGTGCCCCAATTGGTCAGAGTACCAAAGCACGTCATCTTAGAGCCAGAGCACGTCATCTTACGTACCGCATCCAGGTGCAGTCGACAATACACTCAGGCACTAAAATTAGATCCATCGCGCGCGTGCTTGTTTTGTATCACAATTGGATTTAGTAAGTTGTACCATCCAGACCAGTACTGTAGATGGAAGCACCTTCAGCGTCGGGAAAATAAAGTTGGTAACTCTGAATTTCTCACCTCCGAACTGCAGGTACCGGCGAGGACCACCATGCCGGACACCCGGCAGGAAGAACTGACCCCCTCGCTCGGCCCTGCGGTCAAACCCTGGAATTATTTATTTTCTGCACATGAATTTTCTTGCAAATTTTGAATTCATTTTTGCGATCACAGACCCCGAATTAGCTAGGTGAGGTCAAGAGTATACCCTAGAACGGTCCAAAATAGGGGGCTTTTTTAACATGCATCCCTCGTCAGGCCGAGAGAGGGGGTCAGTTCACCCCGGCCATCACTTCGAGTGTGAAAGAAAATTTCATTGACTTCCACAAGAGACTCTTACGCATTTCCTGCCTCACTTTCCCCTGTGACGTCACAGGGTTGTCACTCACTTGATCAACTGTGGGGTCTGGCGCAAACGTGCTCTAGCTGAAGTCAAGCCAAATTCCAGAATTTGGGGAGGCCATGATTGACCGCGTCGTTTTGTGACGTCAGGGATACTTTAGTCAAAGCCATGTGCCCTTGCGCCTTAATTACAAGATGAAACAACAACAAAGTCCATATCATGCCGTATGTGACTCGACCAGGACAAGCCTCTACCTACAGTTTAGCGCGTCCGACACTCGCTACAGTAGCTTCCCAAGAGCACCTTATTAATAGAAGCCGTCTAGCCACATGGCCGATCACAGGACCAATATACCCGCGCATCGATCGATCGATGGATTAGACATTTGCAGATCAGTGACGACAGTGTAATATATTCGATCTCTACATGGAGTCTGTGCTAGGAATCCTCACTGTAAGAATTTTCCTGAACTTCAACTCTCAAATTAACACAGACAAACATGCATCTGAAGGTCACAGTACGCGCGTGCGTGCTCGACCATGCAGCCATTCGTCACAGACAGCTAGTGCGCCATTTCAATTCGACTTAGAGATTCGCTTCTCACCCACTTCTTTGTAAAGAGTGACCAAGTTTCGCGCTAAGTTTCCATGCATAGTTCTCCAGATTCATGTCAATCTAATGGGTGGCCGGATTACGTACGTGAGGCTGTGGGGACCGTGGGGAGGGCGTACGTTTGGCCATGGGATTTGGTATCAGTTTCAATTGGCGGTCTGTGATACATGATCAACAACTTCATATTGTGGATTGCAAGTCTCGCAAATTGTCATATACATATATACCCTAACGTGGACTCCGTGTTAGAATTTTCATTGAAGGATGAAACTTTCGTATGTACTATTGTTAGTTCTGGTGCTTAGGTGATCAGTGTTCAGAATCATTGACATACCTGAACTGTCACTAGGATCCGCAGTCTCTTTTCTACTGGTGCGCTAGGATCCGCAACTGGCCATGGGAATTAGCAAGTCTGCCAATTCACATGCAACTCCAATGCATGGCGCAGTATATATGCTCTTCGCATGCACCGGCAATTGCAACCCCCTAGATGATTAGCACGACGTCCGGTTCAGCCACGCGTCTGTGATGTGGGGGTGTGAGGGATATAATAATGGGCTGCTTGTGCAGGGATCGGTGGTTGCGGTGCTGGCCATCTACCTGCTGCGGAGGTTCCTGACGTCGCCGAAGAATCTGCCTCCGGGGCCGTTCGCCTGGCCCATCATCGGCGCCTTGCCTTCGATCGGCGCGTACCCGCAGCGCAGCCTGATGAAGCTGGCGGAGAAGTACGGGCCCGTCATGTCCGTGTGGTTCGGACAGAAGCTCTTCGTCGTGGCCACCACGCCGGAGACGGCTATGGAGTTTCTCAGGACGCAGGATGCCAATTTCTGCGGAAGGCCCCAGCATCAATCGACTGCGATCATCCTGCCCCACGGTACGTGAGCTCTGCAATGGATCGATCAATGTAAGTATAGCTAGGCGTGCGGTTCAGACAGAATCTTCTGCAATTCAATCTTAAGTCAGTGGTCATTTTACATGCATGTAAGTTTCTGTCCATCAAAACTGTAAAAATCAAGCATTTAGAGCTGTGAAATCTAAGTGACCCATGCCCACATTTGAGGTTTTCGTTGAATGAACTACTGAAACGGGACCAATTCCACGAATCTTAAAGAATGTGTAACGTTGTACGTCTTCTTTGATTCCCAAGTTTCAGAAATTGTTGTGAGGAATGGCGTTTTCCACGGCGTCCAAAATATGACTTGCAAGCGTCCAGAGTTCTGAAAATGATCAGGACCGGAATATGGGGTAGGTGGACTGGTACTCCCGGGCTCAGACTGGTCGGGTTTCACTAGATTTTTCTCTCAGCCGGGTATCTTTTTTGGTAGTGAGAAATTGAAATTGTTTATTGCTATCATTTGGTGGTTGCAGATATTGCATTCTCAGATGTCAGCCCCCATTCGAAGCATCACCGTAAGGTGATCCAGACTCAATTCTCAACATCGCAGCGGATAGAGGCCGCGCACCAGCTACGGCAGACGGAGTTCGCGCACCTGGTGCGCATCATCCCGTGCCACGGCGTGGTAAACTTGAGGTTCCACATCGAGGTCGTGGTCGGAAACATCCTCTCGCAGCTGGTGACGAGCAAGCGCCTCCTGCAGCCCGGGAGCTACGACGACGCCGTGTCCCATGCCCAGCAGCGCGAGGGCGTGGACGACAGCAAGAAGCTGATGGACCTCATGACCGTGACGGCCGAAATCGACCGATGCATCGGCACCTTAAACCTCGGCGACTTCATCCCGGCTTTCAAGAGCTGGGACTTGCAGGGACTGGAGGGGCGATTCCAACGCTTCCGAGCGAGGATGGACTCGTTCCTTGCCGTCATTATTCATGAGCGCCTGGAGGAACGGAAACAGGCGACAAGCTACGAGTCCAAGGACTACCTCGATACACTTCTCGACGAAGTTGAGGACAAAAGAAACGAAATCGATCTCAACACCGTACGAACCATGATCTGGGTAAGCAAGCAAATTCACTCATGAAACTTCAGTCTCATAACGATGTCACTTTAGTTAACTATGCTCAGATACCGGTCTTATCACCACTGAAGTCGATAAAAGGGCATGCATGCCCAATTGCCCATGATGTATAATTTTCACTTCAATTTAGTTACCTTTATTATTAAACCGTACCCATCTCATGATCAACATTCTAATCGTTACGTACTAGGACACAAATTCAGTGTGCGCTTCAATTCATTCCATCTAATTAACTCTTACCGGGACTGTAATTACACGCACTGTCAGTAGTAAGTAGTAACCAAGTGGTCCGTAATGAAAGCTAATGAAATCAATCGAGTAGACAACTGTACGTGACGCTAGCTTCGCGACGTGCTATCCAGGCAGAATTCAGATCTCTTCATTCCAATGGATCCCTAGACCAAAGTTTGTGCATATGTCTTTTGATGATTGCTAAGAATTACACTGACCGGGTACGCACTTTACTTTATTCTACATTCCGAAAATGACGATCCCCGTGGCGCTCTTTTAAAGCCAATTTCGTTGAAGTAGAGCCAAATGTTCCAACACCAAAATTGTGACATATAACTAAGTAAAGCTAAAATTAAACCTGGAGAATCATAAATTTAAGTTTCAGGCCGCACATTAATTCTCAAAGTGCCAAAGAAGTCGTAGGATAATGCCAATTTCACGAAATAATTGACGTGGTAATTTAGCGGCCCGCAATGAAAACTGAAGTGAATAGATGCCTGTACGTGACATGCATGCTAATCGTTAGAACGTCAATTTCGTGAAATTGGCGATCATACTTTAATACTTTGGCGCAGTTGAGGATGCGCGGTCTGAAGCCCCAAATCTATATCTGTCCTAGTCCTAGTTTGTGGTCTGAAATTAGACCTTTGTGAAGATATATGTCACAATTTTTGGCGCATGGAAAGAAATTGATGTTTTATCATGCAGGTAAAAGCTAGTCAGATCTTTTCATTCCAGTGGATCTTTCGACCCAAGCTCTTAATTGCATATGTCTTTGATGATTCGAGTTTAGTATGTTCATTTAATACTTAACTTCTGGTTGTTGTCCCCGGCCGATGCATTGCAGCAAGTCTACACCGCAGCCACGGAGACCAGCATCGCTTCCACCGAATGGGGCATGACCGAACTCGTCCAAACCCCTTCCGTCATGGCGACCGCTCAACGTGAGCTCGACACCGTCGTCGGCCGCGACCGACTCGTCACCTCCTCCGACCTCCCCCATCTCCCTTACATCAAGGCCATCGTGAAAGAGTCCTTTCGTCTCCACCCCCCCATACCCTTCCACCATCGCAGAGCGCTCCAGCCTTGCAAAGCATTCGGCTACGACATTCCCGCGGGCACGAACGTGTTTGTGAATATGTGGGGGATAGGACGACTGGAGAGGGTCTACCCCGAAGCGCAGCGATTCTCCCCCGAAAGATTTCTGCCTGGTGGGAAGAATGAGAAGCTGGATCTGCAAGGGCAAAGCTTTGAGATCTTGCCGTTCGGGACGGGGAGGAGGGTGTGTCCGGGCTTGCCGATGGGCATCTCGTTGGTTCAGACTGCGGTGGCGACGTTGTTGCAGGCGTTTGAATGGGGGAAGGTGGAGGGGCATGAGGGGACGGAAGGGGAGGGGTCGGCGACGCTGTCTAAGAGGGTGCCGCTCAAAGCAAGCGCGAAACGGAGGCTCGCGCCCAGTGTGTATACCGCGCCTGAGAACGGGTCTGAGAACCGGTGTTGAGAACCGGTGTTGAGAACCGGTGTTGAGAACCGGTGTTGAGAACCGGTGTTGAGAACCGGTGTTGAGAACCGGTGTTGAGAACCGGAACATTCAGACACGGTCATACGGGGGCCTGGCTCGGAGGTATCAAATCCCATCAATTGACCGTTGTTAATGTACACTAAATAGTGAAATTAGGTTGTCCTTCTGTAATTTCTCGACATTTTACACTATATAAAAATGTACTATTACTGTAGTAAGGTAGGAGGCTCAGAAATGGTGCATCTAAGGGCTGTTCTGCCTTTATCATGTATTTCTTTGGACGGGAATATTTTAGCTCATTTTTCAGGCAAAGAGAAATTGATGAGGAATCTAACCCAAGTGGTTTCATATTTTTCCAAAGATTTTTGAATTACTAATGAATTTTCAAACGAGTTGGGTCATAGGTCCCTATTTGTGACCCTAGATCTTTCATGAATAGTTCACTTGCAATCGTAAATAAAAATGGAGAAAACACAGAGAATGATTGGCTCTTACAATTAATAATATTTTTTTCCTTCGTTCATTCAATGAATGTACTGGTCAATTTCAAAACTTTAGATGCACCATTTCACAGCCATTTATAGAAGCCATTATTAAAGCCCGCATTGTTTTACAGCCTCCTACCTTAGCATGTAGTAACCCAGGAACCATGTGTGTTGCATGGGTTGGTGCACTAGCTCATGGCCTAAGTTTATAGTCATATGCGCCTCCACGTGGACAAGTAGTGAGTCATGAGGTAATTTCTCTAGGTGAAGGGCTGATGGCAACCTAATTGTTAAGGCCACCCAATTTCCCTACTTGGTGTAGAAGGCTCAAAAAGTGTCCAACTACGATAAGGGAATACAACTATTTTAAGAAAAATCTATCCATGGAAATATTTAATACATTTTTTTGGGTAGGAAGAGAAATGAAGAACTCACCAGTGGTGATTTTCATAAAATGACTTTGATTGTGGATGAATTAGAAAGTAAATTTTCAAAATCAAAGGGGCATAGGTTGTTATTTATGCTCATAGGCTCCAACAATCATCAATGAAAATATTGCTTTCAATAGAGCAAGTGAGTTTAGAAAGTGATTAATACAATGCTTAGGATGTTCTTGTGAATCCGTAATGCCTCGACTTGATGTCAAAAATGATGCTATAGGCATGCCTACACACACACCACTAAAAAGGCTAACGAATCGATATTTCAATTCACTCCTCAATGTCAATAAGAATTTATTGCACTACATTAACTGCACTTTAGATTTAGCTTAAGCTTAAGGTAGTTAAGAACTCATTCTAGTCATCCCTTTCATCTAATGATAGCACTGCAAAATTTGTTTTTCAATATACCTCCAGGATCTACTTCATATGTCTCATGTAACTCCTATTGTAAGCTCTTGAAGATCTCTTAATCCAAATAACACATGCTAGATGTCTTAGAGGTTAATCCCTATAGGTATTCAATGTCTTTAGGGCCAAAACTACTTCAAAGTACTTAAACCCCAAGCAAGGTTGAAATCTTCATCTATAATTATTCATTAACAAATCCAACCGTATGATCCTTTAGTTAACTTGTTAGAGTACCCCTTCCTAAAAATTTAAAATAGAAAACCTTACCAATTGCAAGATCAAGTCATTTGAATTTCAAAATGAAGTATTTTCAACTCTTCTAAAATGGTTAGATTTCATCTTTCAAAATTTTTACACAAAAATTTATAGATCCTAAAATTTATTACTCTCCATAATATATTGAAGAAATAAGTTGGAAATACATATATAAAATTCCAAACAAAAAGGATTTCATATTCATGCTTGAAAAAAATAGTAAATAGAAAGAAGTAGAGTGTTATTCAAAATACTAAATTGTTAAGAATTTAGTTATGGAATGAAAAAAATGCCAATCCCAATGGATGTAATGTTGTAATAAACAATTTACATCCAAATGAATGTTTTTATTTTTTTCAAAAACATTTAAAATTAAACTAAGTAAAGGACTTCAAAGTTTATTTCAGTGTAGAAATTCCATAACTACCTCCAAACTAAAACTCCTCATAACTTTCATCTCATTAATGAAAATGGAATGATTTAAAGCTTTCCATATATATGTAAATCAAGAAAAATAATTTCAAATTTTTATTCTTTGAAAAAGTGATTATTTTAGCTGCCCAAGTTGCCTATTGAGCAATGAAAATTACATTTTATGCAATAACTCTTTAACTATGTAGTCAAAAGCTATGAAAATTGTTGTGCATTCAAACTACCCCTCATGCACATGTTGTGTGAAAATTTCCATGAAAAAAAATGAAAATTCCTGTTGTAGCGAGTCACCTAAAATTGCTATGTTGCCAAAAAAACACAATTTGGTCCTTTAGGGATTAAAATGATTGTACTCAAGTTTTAAAAGTTTTGAAGGAGGAATCACACTTTGTAGCTTTTTTGACTTCAACAAAATGGGGAAGTGTTATTATATTTTTTGGGTGAGTACAAGATTCTTCAACAAATTTAGTGAAGGATTTTTAGTTATTTACTCATCTCCTTCAAGTCCACATATTTACATTCTTTAACCCCTAATGTCCCAAAGGTAAGGGATACTTTTGAAATGGGCTCAAACTGCCAAGAACTTGAGCAATTTATTTTCTCATTTTTACTTGAGATCAAAGAGAATGTAACCATAGGATCATGTAGTTCGCATTGAGAGTGAGCACCTATGAAATTTTCTGATTATTTTACCACACAATTTAGTAGATATTTGAGTTTATACTTTGATTCAAGTGAATGGAAAAATAGGGCAGTGCACTTTGAAGGAACATATCTTAGTAAGAATATTTTGAAATGATGACCTTTTGTTCTCAATGTAAGATAAGAGACTGTTGAGAATACTCATTTAAAATTTCAGAACATTCTAGAAATACTCATTTTGCAATTTGGGTGGAGCGTGCGATGACGTAAGGTGTCCAAACATGCAGTCTCAAATAACCTAGAATCTCTTTTTTACCACAAACAAGACCGCACAAAAAGCTTTTTCAATATTATAATGGGAACCGTGTTGAATTGGTTTTGTCGTGTACTTATCTGACACCTTTATTTATTTTTGTTCCGGCTGTGAAAGTCCTCAGTCCTCACCAGGGTTTTTATTTTTGGCGAAAAAGTGCCAGTTTGCACTCAGAAAAACAGTCTGGCGATGAGGACTTTGCTAAAGATGCCATCCAGCAGGTAGTTTTAGCTGCCAAGCTTGCAAGAGAGGCGTCGAAAAAAGCAGAGGAGAGCTTGGCTTTAGCAAGGAAAGAAATCAAGCGCAAAGGTAAAGCGATTGACAAACACCGAGAAGAGACCTCGAAGAAAACTATGAGGCAATATTTTCAATCCAGTCGCGGCAATGGGGGGGGCGGCCATTGTCATTTGTTTTTGATGGCATCTTTCCGGATATGCCTGGAGCCGAACCGAATTCGCAACCGGAGTATCCTAGCAATGACAACAGCGAGAAGTGGAGATCTATAGCGGGTCGTACATCAGTTTCGGCTGACACCAACCTGCTTTGTGGATCATCATCTGCTTCTGGCAACACGCGGGTGCTTAGTAGCAAGTCTCCGATCATCCAACTTTCTTCAGAATCGGACATTGTTGAAGATGCTCAGTTGGTGGAGGTTCCTGACGAGAGTAAGGAGTCTGATCCCGACTCTGACTTCTAGACGCCTCCAACAAAGAGAAGCAGCACTCCCCGTTCCAAATCTGAAAGTAGGCGATTCCAAGACCAGAAGAGATACGATCGCCACAGAAAGTTTCAAACTTTATAGCACTATAAGAAACCCGCGTTTTAGTTGGCGTTTTGTAACTTTTTCAGATGGATTTTAGGTGACGTTGGAAAAAACAACTTGTGTTTTTTCACGTCCAAGTTGACATCCAAATGTTATATTGGACGTGAAAAAACACAAGTTGTTTTTCCTGACGTCACCTAAAATCCATCTGAAAAAATTACAAAACGCCAACTAAAATGCGGGTTTCTTATAGTGTAGGTAGCGAAGTTGCCTTGGGCGGAAGGTATCATGTCTTCTGATGGGATACTTCATATGGTCAAGTGCAAGGTGTGCACAATAGTTGATAGAAAGTCGTATATCATGGCGCCTAAATCGAACACATTGTTCAAACATGATGGAAAGAGGATTGCTAGAAAGGATCTCCCGAAGTTCAAGGTGAAGGCAGGCCAACAACACATTGCCACTTCTTGCAAGCATCAAAAGAACATGATATTGTACGCAGCCAAGCCGCCGGCAACTGTCCTCTAACAAGTGAATCACTGCACTTCTATGGAGGCCTGCAAGAAGAGGGTTCAATTCGCAACCTTGTTCCACCTCTTAAGTCAAGGTCGTCCAATGCTTGAGTATGAGTCTCGTGTGAGTCGTGTCCAGCTTTATAAACTTATCAACGTACCTGATCTGCCCTGTGCTCACTGGTGCGATAATTCTGGATGGTTGATGGCGGGTTAAATGTACAAGCAAGTTGTGCTTGAGATGAAACGCTTGATTGGCTCCGCTCAATTTTTTGCCGTGACTGTCGATGAGGTGACTACAGTCGATAACAATAGTTACTTGTCTATACATGTATACATCATGCAAGATTGGCTTCGAATTCCCTTACTTGTTTGTCTACAACGTGTGGAATGTACACGGAATGCTGACAATTTGACGAAGCTGATCATGGATGTTGTGGCTACTGGAAGCGGATTGGACTCTGATACTATAGTCTGCAAGTGGCTTAGCTTTGGGGCAGATGGGGCTTCAACTTTGCAAGGAATCAGGGGGGGTAACTACTCAAATAAAAGAGAAACATGCCCCATTCGTGATTGGGATGCACTGCGTGGCACACCGATGCAACTTGGCTTTTAAAGCGTTGTCCAGTCTCGACATATTTGCAGACATCGAAAAAGTCCTTGTTGTTACTCATGCATACTTTTCTAAAAGTCCAAAACGCTTTGCAGAATTCAAGCAACTTGCAGAGCTCACGGATACAAAAGGCTTGAAAATGTTGAGGAATGCGCAAACCTGCTGGGTTAGTCTCATCGAACCTCTCAGGAGATTGTTGTCCGAGTACCGAATCCTCATCTACAAGATGACAGCAGACTTGGGTGAAAATACCAAAGCTGAGGTACGCGTGGTCCATTGAAGTTGAATTCTGTATCGTACTATTCCCCTGTTAATGTCGATTGAAGGAGATTTTGAAATGAAGGCTCTTTGTTTAGTTTAGATCGTTCCTGTTGATTTCGAATTTAAAGTTTTTGTTTCGTTCTTGTTCAAGGAGACTTTGTAATTCAGTGTGCTGGTATGAGGGGCCTGTTTCTTAATCGTCAAATCTAATTTTCCATAAACCCTATCAATGTTCAATTGAATTGTCTTGCATACTATCTAAAATATTAAATCTAAAACGTTTGTTGTGGGATGTATGACTGTAGGCCTGTTTGGTTTTGCTACTAGATCCGTATCCTTTACTAGGAATGTGTGCGTTGTTGCCACTATTGGAGGCAGTGGATACCCTGGTGAATTTTGCTCAAAAAAGGGACGTCTACATCTGTGATTTTGTAGCGGCAGTGAAAATTTGCCAAAGCTCATTATACAGAATGTATGACGATAAGTGTACTTCATTCACCACAGACGAGTTCTGGAGCTTCAAAAATCTCCTCGATTGCAGTCACAAGCAGATTCATCTGAAGTGGATTTGCGATCTCAACGACGACTCCGCCATTCTGTCTTTTGTCTGTCACGGCGAAAAGATTCATGCGGAACATAAGGATCAACCGGTTGACCGTGATCTGTGGGCTTCTTTGCTTAGCAAACTCAAATCAAAGTGTACAAGTGAGTTTTCTAGTCCTCATTGTCTCTTTAATTTGTTGTTTACTATAGGATTATAAGTGTACTGAATGCTTGGCAGCAGACTTGCAGTATGCTGTGCTGGGATTTTGGAATTGTGTTTTCACGGTACATGACTGAATTTCCTCCCCCTATGTTGCGTGCACTTTGTAGCATCGTGTACACTTTGTTGTTTATCGTTTTCTTCAAGTTGTCTTGATGATGCAATAACAAATTTCATTTGCATGGTCTCAGGTGCCGCATAGATGCTTGTACAAGAGCTGCATGACAGATTTCCACAGCACCATGTGATGAACGCCTTTGGGATCTTGTATCCGCAATTTTGGTGCCAAAGTGATGCCGACGAGATGTTCGACAAACTTCTTTACACCCTCATAGACACTTATGGTCACGGGAAGATTGTAGGGGACGTTGACAAAAAAATGTTGTTGAAACCAATCATAGATCGGGACACTCTCATGTCACAACGGTCATTGTTCAAAACCTGCATGAAATCAAACTTACGACCTGCAATGCTCCCCCCGTATGATTTAAACCCGCTAACAAAAGTGTGGCGGGTATTGGACAGCAATAACAGTCTCACTCATAACTTTGGCAAGTTTCTCAAACTAGCGGAGATGGCGATTGTGCATGTCATTGGTTCAGTGGAAGATGAACAGTGTTTTTCAAGCGTTGGATTCCTCAAGTCGAAACTGAGGAACAATCTAGACGAAGACATTGAAGTTGTGTTGGGGATGTACTCTCAACGTGTATACACCTTGGAGAACTTCCTGTATCAATCAGTTTTTGATGAATGGTTTGTTGCAGGTGGCCGCAGCAGGTATCTAGCGAGTAACTAGCACGTAGCGCGTTTGAAGTCATGTAGCTTATCGACAGGTAGTTCAGGTTGTATCTTTTTAGTTCATCAGTTGATGAAGGTTAGTTTCCTTTTCTTGATCTCAATTTTGTTTATGAGATCATGTTCATGATGCTTGGGCTGCTCTTAGTCTCAATGTTATGCTCTGACTGGGGGAATGCTGGTATGTGAGCGGGGAGCGGCGAGCGGTGAGCAAGGAGCGGGGATTGGTGAGCGGGAAGAGACTATTTTGACATTTTTGATCAAATAGATAGGAAAAAATTGATGATAATTGGAACAAAAGTTTACGAAAATTTAGAAAAAAAAGTTAAAAAATTTCTATGAAAACTAATGAAAGTACTTAAGAAAATGGGTGCACGAAGTTTAAAAAAATAGATGAAAGTGGATGAAAAAAACTGAATGAATGTAGATGATGAAAGTGGATGAAAAAATTGGATGAATGTAGATGATGAAAGTGGATGGAAGACATGGATGTAACTCGGAGAAGTGGATGAAAATAATGGAAGATATTGGATGCATGAAATCAATGTAGGGTCTTCTAACGAGATTAAAAGCATGCATAAGTGACGCTAAGGCATTGCTCGAACATTGCTCCGACTACACAAACATGAAAACCAAATCTTAGATAATAAGATGTATACACTGTGAACGTAGTCGGCTTCACAAGAATCAACAAAAAAGTGACATACTGGTTAACGAGGACTTCAGAAAACATACAATGGATATGTGGTGTCGTCTAGAACTCTAGATATATAGTTTGGACACCGGGTCACACAAATTCAATCGACAAACTACAGCCAGTCAGTTCCCGCGGAGCTAACAGAGCTTTAAAGATAACCTTATCATTTGAAGAAGCTACAACATTGCAACACGTGGCACAAGGAGCATCAATGTAGGGACCCACATTCACCCGGAACAAGAATAATGAAATCTGAAGTGAAGGTTACAGTGCTACTTGAAGAAAGCGATATGCAAGAAGAAAACCGGAAAATACAATGCAGTATTGTAATCTATTAAAAACTATAGCAAAATAGAATCGTCGGCTCCTAACTGCACAATGGAACCGCGCATGTCGAACTTGCAAGATTTATCCACCCGAGTCATTAAAAATTTCAGAAGATTTATTCTCTTTATTGTAATCAATAAGAAACTGTAGCAAAATAGAATCGTCGGCTTCTAAACCCGAGGGTTTAGTGCAACCTCCCGCGAGAGGCTACCTTCGGGTTTAGGAAAGTCGCCCCTGCAAGGGGCTGCCCAAGGCAGTACAGACCCCGCAAGGGGTTGCCGCAGGGCTATATAGTCCCCCCCCGCGAGGGGCTACTGCGGGACAACACAGCCCCACCCGCGAAAGGCTTCCGTGGGGCAGCACAGCCCCCCGCGGAGGACTACCCCAAGGCAATGCAGATCCCGCGAGGGGCTACCCAAGGCAGCAGAGTCCTCTCGCAAGGAGCTGCCCGCGGCAGCACAGACCCCGCGAGGGGCTGCCCCCAGGTAGCGCAGACCCCGCGAGGGGCTGCCCCCAGGCAGCGCAGATCCCGCGAGGGGCTGCTCCAAGGCAACGCAGACCCCGCGAGGGGCTGCCCAAGGCAACAAAGTCCCCTCGCGAGGAGCTGCCCCGTGGCAGCACAGACCCCGCGAGGGGCAGGCCTAAGGCAGCGCAAACCCGTGAGGGGCTGCTGCGGGGCAGCCTAGACCTCGCGATGGGCTGCCCCAAGCAGCGTAGACCCCACGTGGGGCTGCCCAAGGCAGCAGAGTCCCCCCGCGGCAGCACAGACCCCGCGAGGGGCTGGCCCAAGGCAGCGCATACCCGCGAAGGGCTGCTGTGGGGCAGCACAGACCTCGCGAGGGGCTCTTCCAAAGCAGCGCAGACCCCGCGAGGGGCTGCTGTGGGGCAACCTAGACCTCGCAAGGGGCTGCCCAAGGCAGCAGAGTCCCCTCGCGAGGAGCTGCCCCGCGGCAGCCCAGACCCCGTGAGGGGCTGGCCCAAGGTAGCCCAGACCTCGCGAGGGGCTGCCCCAAAGTAGCCCAGACCTCACGAGGGGATGCCCCAAAGCAGCGCAGACCCCGCGAGGGGCTGCTGTGGGGTAGTCCAGACCTCGCAAGGGGCTGCCCCAAGGCAGCCCAGCCCCCGCGCAAGGGGCTGCCGCGGGGCAGCACAAACCTTGCGAGGGGACTGCTGCGGGGCAGCATAGACCCCGCGAGGGGATGCCCCAAGGCAACGCAGACCTCGCGAGGGGCTGTCCAAAGCAGTAGAGTGCCCTCGCAAGGAGCTGCCCCGCGGCAGCACAGACCCCACGAGGGGCTGGCCCAAGGCAGCCCAGACCTCGCGAGGGGTTGCCCCAAAGCAGCGCAGACCCCGCGAGGGGCTGCTGCGGGGCAGTCCAGACCTCGCAAGGGGCTGCCCGAAGGCAACCCAGCCCCCGCGGGGCAGCCCAGACCTCGCGAGGGACTGCTGCGGGGCAGCATAGACCCCGCGAGGGGCTGCCTTGGGGTAGTATGGACCTCGCGAGGGGCTGCCCAAGGTAGCAGAGTCCCCCCGCGGCAGCCCAGACCTCGCGAGGGACTGCTGCGGGGCAACATAGACCCCGCGAGGGGCTGCCCAAGGCAGCAGAGTCCCCCCCGCGAGGGGCTGCTGCGAGGCAGCACAGTCCCCCCGCCAGCGGCTACGCAGCGGCAGCACAGACCCCGCACAAGGGCTGCCCCAAAGCAGTACAGCCCCCGCTAGGGACTTTCGTGGGGCAACAGCCCCCCGCGCAGGGTTGCTTCTTCGCAGCAAAAACTCTGTGGGGGGCTTCCGAGGTTTTTTTTACCACCCCGCGAAGGGCTGCTGTGAGGTATGTCAGACCTCGCAAGGGCAGGAAAAGGCCGGAGGCGGGGCAGTGCAGACCCCGCGAAGACAGCACAGACTGCAAGCGTACTTGGGGCCGAGTAGATCCGAAGCGGGGATGCAGAGTCCAACGCAGACCCACAACCTCTTTCTGAATTTCAAAGAGGATCTAATTTTGCAAGACAGAGAACCCCATAGGGATGGAATTGGTATTCAATGAAGCATAATGAATGGTGGGTCCAGAAACAAGCACTGGTGTATATATTAAAAATATTTCTCACATTTGACCTGGTCACTGTACTTAGTAAGATGTCCATGGGAAAATTAAACAGTATGACAAAGTAGGAAAGGTAACATATACTCGCTGACATTTTCGTCCATATATACCGCATTACAGAAAAAAAAAAATGAATCATGTATATTTACATGACGGGGATGACGACTGTGAATGTGTGTTGAACAGCCTAATCCGCCCCCATATACATAGTCCACATGTCCACTTTTATCATCTTAGAAACATGGGAGAGAAAATTATAATTCTATTGAAATAACCAAACAAAAGTCATTTTCACATGGCAATCATTAAAACTTTGTGCAAGAGTATAGATGCGGTACTTCTGCAGAGGTAAAGATTCTGTGCCAAAAGAAGAAGACTTCAAATTATAAACGAAATGAGAAAACAAGAGCCGTAGAAAAAACGGAAAGCCATAAAAATAGACCCGTGCTCTGCAACAATACATGAAGTCTCTTGGCCAAGGGTCGCAGTTCACTATGCGTATGATGTATCTGAATCTGACTCTATGGCATAGTCATCCACAAATTGTAGAGCACGAGGACATACAGAACGTGCCCGAGAGGAAGGCCTACTATCAAATGCCACGAAGTCATGCGAAAGCGCCTCTGCATAGACGGGCAGCTCAAAAGGTTTAGGTGGGCTTTGCAGGAATTCCGGTCTACCGAAAAAAGGAACCTGTCTGAAGTTCTTCACCTCCTGGGTCTGCCTACAGAAAGGAGTGAACACACAATTAGATGAAGATGAGGTACTTGGACAGGCAAAAGAATTGAATGAGAAGAAAGACAGACTTACTTACTGAATCGTGTTGTCTTGACAATGCGCTGCGCCACAACCACTTCATCTTCGAGGTCTAGAACCTCAGACTCAGGGCGAGGCGGATCGGCCTGAGGAACTTCCTCCGTTTGCATCACCGGAGCAATGACGGTGTCATAGATGGCCGTATCTTCCTCGAAAGCTATAATATGACGCCGCGTCGCACGACAGGCTTGAATACTTGCCCTTGTTGATTTAAAATGAAGGACAAAGAAAAGATACATTAGTTCTACAATGAATTCAGTGCCATTTGACAAAGGAAGTCATGGAAAATTTTACGGAATTACCTGTGGATGCCACGCAATCAACAACAACGTCCCCTGGCTCACAAAGGGCTTCGATGAGCATTTGCATGAATTGGCGGGCCTTTTCACGTGGTCCACGCCAAGAGATGTCGCCATTCATAGTAAGCTCCGATTTGTAGCAAAAAAATTTCAGTATGTCGTCTCGAGACACATCGACACCAACCTCCTGATGTGACGGCACAACCTGGAAGGGAAATGCAGATGCTGACTTTGGACCCGATTCCTTAACGAGTAGTGAAATGGCAAAGCGCATCGTCTGCAAGGGCAAAAATACATTCAGTATGTTTCGCAAAGAATAAAAAAAAAAATAGGTTCAAATAATATACAAGAAAAGGTACCGTTCTAGTTGTATCCGCTGGCGAGGTTAGATGGAGATGATTCATGCCGAACCATGTCACAAGTACTCGAAAACCGTATTCCTTGCAGCACCCTAGGATATGGCTTTTGTGACGAGTGGAGGGGGATGGATACATCAGCAGCACACCACCGTTGTCGTGAAGGTACTCTTGAGCAAAGTCGAAGACTCCCACTAGGCAATCTGGTGAGAATTCATTCCACTTTGGAATGGGTTGAGGTGGAGCCGAAACACTTGGTACATGGAGCCCTTCCGGGACATCCACGATGATCAAGTCCACAGCTGGTTGTGAGCTGAGGACACCACCGAAGTGTCTGTCTTTGTCAGTGGCATGCTGTAAATGACAATGAGGTTCAAGCCCGAACCATACAATTGTCGTAAGTATATTGATGCATGAAGCATACAATAAGATAGTTACATATGAAAGGAAGTCAAATTATTAAATGTATCTCATACACTTTAGGGGAACAAGTGTGGACAACCACACTTGTAAGAAATCAAATTACAAAGGAAAGTGATTTACCATGTCTAGGAAGGCTAGGACGCTCTTGAATGCCTTGTCATTATTGGGGAGGTCACCCACCGACAAGTTCAAAATGCACTCGTCGATGTCGGGAACTGGAGGAAGATTGAGAACTCGTGGAAGTAGACCACGCACTAGACGATCCTGAGTGAGGGAGAATCCCGATGACGAATCCATGTTGTCAGCAGATACCGTTGCCCCTTCATGTACCGGGGTCTCAGCCTTCTTCTTTGTTCCCTTCTTTTTGCTCTTTTCCTCCTCCTTCTCAGCCTTTGAGGCAAGCCTCTTCTTCTTGGTAGCTTCGTTCCTCTTCTGTGCTTCCTTCCATCTATCCTCCTTCTTCTTGTCAATTGCCTCTCGTCTTGCAATTGCTCTAGCTTTCACATCACCCTCAAGTGATGCAAACTCATCGAACTCTGGTTCTACTACAACAGTCTGCTTCAAAGACTTGAAGAGAGACTCCTCTTCCGTTGGAGTTGTTCCGAAGTTACATTCCAGATACCACGGGCAAGCCTGGAGGTGAGGAGTAGTCCAATTCTTCATCTGCCAAGGTGAGAACATGCAATCCGGGGAAGATCTGTCTAACCACGTGGTGAGGAATGGTGGCAAGTTTGCCTTTTGTACAGCACCCTTGCCGTATAACTCGAATTTGAAATACCTAACCAAAAGAAAATGCCACAATGTCAATTCATATGGATACAACAGTATCTTAATGAAAAACTATAAATGAAACATGAATTCAAGTCTGTGATTACAACATCAAATCAAAGAAACAAATTTGAATGACAGAAACTAAGAAAGAAAAATACAGAGAAGGTACCAATATCGATCAAAAGTGTATAGAAAATAAATATGAGACTGTGGGCGCTTAATTACCCACCCTTGGTAATTAATCGGACACAACCAGGCTCTAGGGTTTAACTGAATCCTAACCTAATGGGTGACTAAGCGTCGGTCCATTGTGCCTTCCAAGCAATGGATCTTCTTTTCTAAGTTTCTAGTTTCCGCAGGTGACAATGGAGTTGCCCCCAATTGGCGAGGGAATAGCTCGGGCTCACCGTCCCCTAACGGCAGCCTATACGAACTACCACCGAATCTATCCTAATCTATGGGAATCTGAGGCTAATTGACCTTTCCTAAGACTGAGGAGGGATAACCTAAGTCCCTTCCATGGTTCTTGAGTGGATTGGGTTTTTCTCCTAATCTCAGTTATCTTTTTCCCTAATTTAATTTCTTAATTTAATTTATGCTTTCTTCCTAATTTAATTGATCCTCTTTCTTGAATTAATTTCCTAATCTAATTTAACTTTTTAGTCTAATTTAATCTTCTAACTTAACTTATCCTTTTGTCCTAATTTATCCCCTAATTTAATTTATCTTTTTTCCTAATTTAATCTTCTAATCTAATTTATCTTTTTTCCTAATTTAATCTTCTAATCTAATTTATCTTTTTTCCTAATTTAATCTTCTAATCTAATTGGCTACTTTTATGGTCAACTTCTAGGTTGAGAGGGGTTAGATACCTCTAGCCCTATCGATAACCTTCTATGTCTAAACTTAAGGTCCACCCTAATCCCTATTGGCTAATCGACATTAATCACTGCTTTAACAGGATTTAGCACAAATTAAAAGGGAAACACTGGGGATTAATTTACTGACTCACCTGATCGTTGTTGGCATGCGCGACATTTTCCTCCATACCTCCGGCCGCGTGCTTGTATTCCATAGTAGAAACGTATTTTGAGGGGTTCAAATGCCTACAGCTTAGTTGTAGAAAGAATTATTATACTCTAATACCTTAAGGCATTCTTCTTTCTCCTTATCTCCTCCTTTCTTTTGCCTTGGTACTATTCCCAACCACCCCTTTAATGGGGGTCTTACAACTATGACGCTAACTTCTTGCAAACCTAACTACCACCTTACGTTGTCATCTTTGCGTCATCCTAATCCTCCTTCTAATGGCCGTGGGGGACTTTGGGAGATTTCCGTGCGCACTAACCAAGGCTACTCTTGGTCATCTTCTTCCTTGCCTTCCTATTTAGCCTCTCATCTCTCCTAACCCTCTCCCATTAGATGTTGGAGTGATGTTGTGGTGAGGACGTGCGTGCAGGTTGGAGTTCTTGGAGCGGAATCTTCCTCTTGTGTTTCTCTCCCCTTCCCCTTTTTTCTCATTCCCCTCGGCCAAGGCCCTTAATTCCCCCTTACCCCCTCTAATTCTAACTTCTCTTTCCAAATTTATTTTCCCCCAACCCCCCACGAGCTGGACCCCCTACGGGCTGGACTCCCTTCCCCCCGACGAGCTAGACTCCCTTCCCCCCCACGAGCTGGACTCCCTTCCCCCCCACGAGCTGGACTCCCTTCCCCCCCACGAGCTGGACTCCCTTCCCCCCCACGTTGGCACCCGGACTGACCCCCCCGACGGCTGGTTACCCGGACTGACCCCCGACACTGGCACCCGGATTGCCCCCCCCCGACGGTTGGTTACCCGGACTGACCCCCCCTTACTGGCTGGACTCCCTTCCCCCCACGAGCTGGACTCCCTTACGGGCTGGTTAGCCGGACTGACCTGGACTCCCTTACAGGCTGGGCCACCCTTAGGGGCTGGACCCACTCTTTCCCACAATCTCTTTTTCCGGGTTCCCGTATGGGAACCCACTCACACAATTAAAATCGGATGGTGAAAGGTCAAAGCTTCGCCGTCGTAGAAAATAAGCTAGAAATTTTGGAAGGAAGCTACTTGTGACGGGGGGTTCTTTTCTACGCCTTTCTACCACCTAAGCACTCTTGGGGGCTAAACTTTGTCTTTTCCCAAGAAGGTCTTGGGAACTAAACTTTGGAACTAAGGTACATAGGAGGTCAAAGCTTCGCCGTAAGGTTGGTTTTGACACCAACTCTAAGACTTGCAATGTCCCTAAGTTCAAAGCTCCGCCGTCTGGGCCTATTTTGACACACACTCTAAGACTGGGGTAAGTTGTAAGTTCAAAGCTTTGCCGTCTCACGGGTGGTGGGGTCCACACACAAACAACATGGAAGGGGTGACTATGGTCAGGGTGTACACACGAGGCAACCGTATCCACAAGGTAGGCATAAACTAGACAACACTTTACACACTAAAGGCCCCCCAAAGCGGCATCGCCAAGGTACGGTGGGAGGTAACTTTAGGATTAGTACAAGATGCACAAAAAGCAAGTGAAACCCTCTTGACTCACAACAAGTACAAGGTAAGACGAAAAGACCTCAAAGGACCTTCAAAGAGCTTGAGATAGAACAACAAAGGGAGCAAAAAGTGCTCCGAAAACACCGTAGAGGTTTCTTGGCTTGAAACGCCAAAAATTCCAAGATAACTTGGACCCACGGACCCAAAACAAGTATCGGGGGTCTTTTGGGAGAGAGAAGGGCCCCCTTTTATAGGTTTCCAAGGGCCCACTCCCCCCCTCGACGAGTAACCTCATCCATCCGGATTTTCATCCAACTTTGAGATTTTCACCTAATCTTGGGTTTTACGCTGGTCCTAGTTTCTAACTTTTGGAGTTTAGCTCGGAATTGCAAATGGATTGCGCCAATGGCTTCAGAATGCCATTTTTAGCCTAAGGAATCCCCTACCCCCTATTTCTATCACAAAAAACCCCTCGGAAACTAGTGCCAACTGGAGCCAATTAAAAGGGTAAAAACCTAACTTTTGGGGTTTACCTCTTTTGGCTTGGGTAACTAGCTAGGGTTGTTGGGGAAGCTCTAGGGAGTAAGAAAAGGCTCCTTGATGTCCTCGTTCCGACTTCGTACGCTCCCGGGACGCCGGTCAACCCCGCAAAGATCCTACCATATATATTAATTGGGGGGATGTTGTCAGTTTCGGCTGCTTCCCGCTATTGGAACTCCATGAATTTTGTCAGGGCGCGTTATTAACATAAAAGATGCTAGTCTAATTTTTAGTGAGATTTTACCGCGGCCTGGGTATTTTCTATGAATTTCCCAACGTGGCCTTTGGCGGTTGACCGCTCGGAAAAGATCCTTTGGAGATCAGAAAAAACCGAGACTTTTTGGGGAACCTCTCATGGAGTCCCCCAAGCCACGTGCCAAGTCTTAGGCTATTTTGGCACACAGTTGGTGGCGTGGTGAAAACTGACTTCGGTTGAATCACCGGCAGTCAGGGAATCTTTCACATGTGAGGGAATCTTGGCGAATGGGTTTTGCCGTGGACATCCCGACATGTTCCAGATTTGAGAACACTATCCGGCGGCTGTGGATTCCTCCATGCGGCCTGCCTTGGGACAAGTAACACCTGCAAACTAACAATGTGGATTTCTAATGTTTCGTCGATGGAATGGGGAAACTAGAACCTATCTTTGGAGAGTTATGTGGGGACCTCCCTCACTCTCCTAAGACTTAATTTAGCCTACCATGGTCACATGCACTAGGTTCTGGGCTATTTTGGGTAAGTTCCCCGTAGCCCTATTGTTTCCCACTAATTACGGTTTCTAACCTATATACAAGTGGGCTTTATGGGTAATCTAGGGGTAAAAGGCTATTTATGACCAAATGCTATACTGGTACGTGACATACCTATTTTGGTTCTACACTCTTTTTTGGGCTTTTTGTACTACTTTATGCCTTAATTTGTAATAAACTAAAAAAAAGAAAACAATGAGTCCCAAGTGACGAATTTGGGACTCACAGAGACCGAGGCTCAAAATTTTAGAATCTCCGCAGTCATCGGCCTAGAAGGCCGCAACCAAATATCCCGTACTTGAACAAACCAACCAAAATTATAAATGAATACCTGTAAATGACGCGCTTCACTGCCAGCATCGCCCCTCTGAAATCTTTAAATGTATCAGACTTCTTGAATGTGTCGGAGCCCTTGAACATACCTGTGTAGGCCATGTCCCAAAGCTTCATTCGCCAATCCTCAATATAGTCTAGCAGTTCTTTTGGCTCGGTAGGGATGGCCATGTTAATGGGAATATTATCAGAGCGGACAATATTCTCAAACATCTCAGTGGCGGCCTCTTCAAGCTGAAAACAAAATGTCCAAAGTCAGGTGGGAGTGAAATTTTCAGATAGGATTAAATCAGGAATATATGAAATTACAATAGACTGGAAAGAAGAATTCCTTACCCCAGCATACCAACAAGCTCTAGCCAAGAACAACAACAATTTTTCTTCGTTCACAGGTCTTGCGGGAAATCTTCTAGCCTCTCTAGTAGGTCCTGATGCGTTCACCCACTGCAGCCATTTTACCTTATACTCTGGTTTGACGTTAGCCGTGCAAATCATCTGTAACTTCTCCAAAGTCAATTCTGGATTTGCATAAAGGTTCCAATGCCTTTCGATCTGTATAAAAGAAAACAATAGAGGTTATAAGAAATGAACAACATGTGCTTGTACAGAATGAAGTTTTAATTCAAACGGATTGAGGATATACCTCAGAAAGCCATTCCTGTCCAAGTGATGGAGAGGCTACGGCCACAATCTTAGACAGTTTCTTGTAGAACTTCTCCGTAGAATCTCTTATAGAGCTCCTCATTGCAGCTGCCACACCTGCCTTTGTGATTTGATCGACAGGAGTGCCCTCATTGTACTTCCTTACAGCGACGTCCGCAGCCGCAGAAATCTCTTGCTACGGAGACCAATGAAACACAAGTAAATAGAATTTCAAGCGGTGGATAGAATACATCAGATGCAAATGAACAAATAGAACAAAAATTTATAGAAGTTTATACCTTGAATATAAATGAGGTAAAATCCTCGAGTGGCATTGAATACCACTTATTGCGATTATTTTGCAAGCAAGTCTTCACCTCGTCTGCACTCAGTAGCTCTTTGAATTTCTCGAATTCCATTACACCATATTTCTGGACTCTATAAAGAGTGTGAACCAGATTAGTCTTGATGTGAGAGTTCTCCGTTTGCTTGTAAATAAAGAAACAAACAAATATCAAATTAGGCGGCAAATATTACCAAAGAGTAGAAATGAATTTGGCTATATCAAATATTGGATTTCCCTTAGGAAGAGAATTCCTGAACCTACTATACTTACTTATTAATGTCGTGCATAGCTTGCATTGCCACCCCTATCCGATTACGTGTGTCCAAAACGATTGAGTCCACACTGATGTGCCATATCTTGTCCTTTGCGTGTAATCTCTCTATATGATTCATCCAGGCAATTCGTCTGTGATTTCCATCACAGACGAAGAACTTGAAATCCACCAAGTGCTTCACCCCTGCTTGAGTCCTCAAGTGATTGTTGAAATTGTCGTTAATTGAATTCCATATGGGACCCCACTTCTCTTTTTCAGCCTCGGAGAAAATGGAGGTCTGCCCTTGTTCATCTGACACAGACACATAGAAAACCCTTGCACCTTCATCATAACCTGAGCTGAATTGGTTTTCAAGCACAGTCAAGTCACATTCAAGTGTTGGGCGTACCATAGGCATAGGCACCAACCTACAGAGCGGAATCCTCATACGAGATTGGTCAGAGGTAGTTAACCGCAAACTAGATATAATGGAAACAGTGTCCATTTTTTGCGATCGCCTAATATCGTCTTCCATGTCGTCCTTGTGCACTCCAAGAATGCATTCCTCCTCCGACTCGTCACCAGAAAGACTCTCCACATTCGACTTTGGCTGTGAACCACTGATTTGGTTAAGACAATCATCTGGACCTGAATTCTTCTCGATCTGCATCATACCCAATTACGTTCCAAGGTACCCCAAACAAATGAATGAAGAGATATACAAGTTCGGGTGAAAGCAGTTGACTATACAAACAGTGGAAAACGGTTATATCAGATGAGAGAAGATCGAGAGATCTCCATTAGTGTGAAGATCTCATACATTACATCTGCACCAATCAACAACTGATCGGTAACTACCACAACACCAAATGAGGATGTCCGCATCCTCCTGTAATGCAGATGTTACCTCTATATTCTCATGATCACAAGTACAAATCTCTAAACTTGTCAATGATTGTGAGGAAATAACCCTCTCAGTGTTAGATCCTTGAGAGGAGCAATACGATAAATTAGATGCTAGGGGACCCTCTAGATGCATCTCTACATGACAGCCAACTTGTCGAGATTCTGGGACAGTAGTAAGAACCTCCTCGCCATCTTCAGGTGGGGCCACCTCCTACACTCGGGGATTCCTCAGCTCCATCGAATGGTTTGTAATCACAGGTGATTGGGCGGAAACCTGGAAGTGACATCACGAACATTAGTTAGATTGGCGATTGAAAGAGTCTGCTTGAACCCAATGGATCGATCAGAACTTTGGACAACAGAGGAGAGGATCAACTCATATGAGAATCAGCAGGGCCGAGGATGACGCAAACGGGGTCTCCAATTAAGCGGAATGCAAAAAGTCTTCTCGTTCCCAGACCATAACATTAGATATAGTATGACCGACTGCCATTGGATATAGCATGATCGACCGCCGATGTATTAGGTTTCGGGCCCGAGACGGAGGCCTAAACTTCAGCACCTTGCAACCGACTTCTTGATTCATTCACAGAAGAAAGTCCAACATGTAGCCAATCTTATCGATTGGTCCAGTCACGGACCGAGACTATTGAATTCACGCTGAAGTCCCCGTCTGATGTTGTCACCAGTTCTGATGAGCCCTCGCTGCAATGTCCCGAGTCCCGAGTGAAGAGTCAAATCATGAGTAAAGGCAAACAAATATGCGAACTCCTTCTCCGTAAACTGTCCGAGGCAATTCCAGCTATATCCCCCTACAATTGGCAGTTGAGCATGGCTGCCACCCCTCCAGCCGCCTCTCGGGCCCGGCAGCGCTTCCCACCACGAGCAGCCTTGCATCCATGTACCACTCTCCATGCTCGTCGGAGGAGGGAAATTTTCTCGAACAACAATAATCACGTGGAGCATCCTTGTCATGGCGAAGCATCTGGGCGCAAACCACCTCTTCACGTGAACCCGCTCCGCCACGACTGGCATGCCACCGTGCATGGCCTCCACCCCTCCAGCCGCCTCTCGGGCCCGCAGCGCTTCCCACCATGAGCAGCCTTGCATCCATGTACCACTCGCCATGCTCGTCGGAGGAGGGAAATTTTCTCGAACAACAATAATCACGTGGAGTATCCTTGTCATGGCAAAGCATCTGGGCGCAGACCACCTCTTCACGTGAACCCGCTCCGCCACGACTGGCACGCCACTGTGCATGGCCTCCACCCCTCCAGCCGTCTCTCGGGCCCGGCAGCGCTTTCCACCACGAGCAGCCTTGCATCCAGGGTTGACGAATTGGAGCGTCCAGCCCAAAATCACGTCCAAAAAGCAGACGTCCGGACGCGAGGACGTCCAGACGTGACGGATGCGGGGGACGCTGGGTAAAACGGAGCCGTCCGTCCGATTTACCTCGGGGTAAATTCCGGCGTCGGAATTCCGATGCTGCCTTGGCCGTCCGAATTCCGACGCAGTCGCAGTTGTCCTCTTGAATTGAAATCCTGGTTGAAACAGGATTAACAATCATATCATCATGATCCTCTAGCCTTTCAAAAGCATTTCAATTACCACAAGTATGAAGCCAAATTTTTTAATTTTTTTCATCATCTTGCAATATATCATGCTTCATTGTAGAAAAGCAACATACAAATGACACAATCAATTGATATTTTGGATTGAAATCATCTTTGGTTAAGTGCCCCCTTCAAAAATAATGGTATTACCACCATCAATAAGTTTAGGAGTATTACAATCAAAGTCTCTAACAATCAATTGTTAGTACGACAATCTGTACTTTATGTAATATGAGCACATGAACATTTAAGCCTATGTCCTTTCTATTTCTAAGGATTGTAATCAAAATCTCCTTTCACCTCTGCCCCACTACTCTCACACCCATTTCCCAATCTTGCGTCTTCGTCGTCGGATGTGTCTTCCATATCATCTGATGAAGAGCCTAGACATGTCGTTCTTCCCTCTTGTACTTGCGTGGATGAAAGGCTTCTTCTTCGTTTGTCCTTTTTGAGTTCTTCTTTTATTCTTAATAAGGATTTCCCATTTTGTTCCTTAATTCCAACAACACTTTTCATTTTCCTCTTTGAAACATGTGGACGTGCATCAAGAGGGTTTCCAATGGCTCTTGTTTTTTTCAACGGGGATATTGCAAAAGGTTGCATGACTCTCTTCTTATTGGCTCTAGGTGATCCCCCGCCCTCTAATTTTATTGTTGAAGGCCCTTCACTGCCTCCATGAATGATTATCTTCGGTGAGATTGAAGATTGTGGTTTAGGCACTGACATTGTTGGGGGCCGTCGTGGTGGTGCATTACGAGAATGCCGAATGTGGGAGTACGCAATATCTACATTAACAGAAATAATAGACAATAGTAATTATATAGAGTAGAAATTTTCAAAATTTCCGTAATGGGTAGGGAATAGGAAGCCTAAAACCAGAAATAGGAATTAGAGGCTTTACGGAAAAAATTAAACTGTAATTAGGGTTACAGTCGGATCCGGAAACCCTATCCGGAAACCCTAACCCTAATCCGGAAACCGGAAAGTTCCGGCCGAGTAGGCCCTAGAGCCTATTCCGGCTAGGGAACTCGCAGGAACGCCAGGCCAAAAAGCTACTTAACCCCCGCTGTTTTCCTCATTCTCCTTCTTTCTCCGCGTGATTATCGCGATGGCGTTTAGTGAGTGAAAGTGTGGTGAGATAGGAACGCGTTAAGGAGAGAAGGGGAGGCCGGTGCCGATCGCACCGGAAAGTAGAACGGAAGATTAGCGGAAACTTAGCGGATCAGGCGACGGAAACTTAACGGAAACTTAGCGGAAACATTAGCGGAAGTGAGTCGGAAGTGAGAATAGAGTATGTCGGTAGTTATGGCAGGACCTAGTGTGCTACGGAAGTCAGGGATCACGGCCCGGATGATCAATCCGGAAATCCCTGAGAATCCGGAACACCACCGGATGCTGGAGGATGACTTGACGGATATGGGGTGCCTGGGGTTTCTGAAGAGACCCTGGAGCATCCGGAGCAAGGAAATGATAGACGAACTAGTCTATGGCGCTCCGAATCAGTACCACCTAACCGTTAGGGGTCGTCCAAAGTCTTGGACAACCGAGATATGGACCGGAGTCTATTTCGCGTCCACTAGAGGATCCGGATGGGCCGGCCGGATAGAGAAGTTCGCCGCAGATAGATTCCGGAACCCGGCGGATCCGAAGGAGGGATACACTGCATCCGACTGCCGGAACCCTAGGGACCAGAGACTCTTAGAGTTTTTGAGCCCCATCCTGTATCCGAAAAAGCCCAGCCGGATTACAGTAACGCTGACAAACACAGTATTTGGAGCCTTAGGGGAAAGGGGGAAACCGGCCCCTAGACCAGTAAGCTGGGGGCTCATCATCCAGTCGATAGTAGATAAGCTTTCCGGAAACCTGGTAGGAAAGAAATCTAGTCCCATCAGTCCGTACTTCCTCCACTTGTATCACAAGCAAGAGGTACTCAGTAGTCCGGAAGATATCATCTACCGGCAGGGAGATAGCCTACTCCGATACGGGCTACCTCCGGATTTGGATCCGACGGATGAGGGGCCGGAAGAGGACGTGAAGCCAGAACTGGAGCATGACTCACCGGAGAGGCACGACTCACGCCGGAAGAGCACGGACCCGGATTCAAGAGGGAAGAACTAGCTTCCGGATCCTGTTCCATCCCGGAACACTGATCCGGATCTGGACATCTTCGAGTCGACAATCTCCTGGCTGCGGAGTCAGAAGGCTTCCAACGACCGGATGGCAACCCTGATCCGGAAAGTCTGCACGGTATTGAAGATAGTAGACGAGACGGAGATCATGGAGGCGATCAAGAGCAGATCGGATCCGGAGATGATCCGCCTGTTGGAAGGACGGATCCGGGCGGTAGAGGCGGAATGCGACCATCTTCAAAACCGCGCAACGTGGGCGGAAAGGGAGATGCACACCGCCAACAAATGAGCGACGGAGCTAGTCCGGAAGTTGAGAGACCTCATCGACCCGCCAGCGGATATCATCACCAGATCCGCGCTCTGGAACAACCAGATGACCCGGGAAGGCCACATTTCCGGAACCAAGGTTGTGAAGATATTGGTAGAGTTCGAGGCGCGAATTGAGGTCGCATTAAAGGAAATGCGGCACTTGGTGGGCCACTTCGATCCACTCAGCGGATTGGAGGAGTTTCCGGAAATACCCGGAGGTGAGTTCTCGGAGACAACTCAGTTGAACTTGGGAGAACGATCGTCGGCCTAGCAACCCGGAAGATCCTCGGGGCAGAAGGATATTACGGATGGGAGGAGGATTCCGGATCCGGTTTTGACGCCCCGGACTACCTCGGTAAACCTCTTCCCACCTATTCAGGATCCCGCTACAGACGTGACGGCAATGACGGAGGATCCGGTTGGGATTCAGAATCCGGCCCGGACCCATCTGAAGGAGTTTACGCATATGCAGCAGGAGACTCCTCCGCGGCCGCCTCCGTCGACCCCGATTGAAATCATCGATCTGGAGAAGAAGAAGGCCACTAGGCGGAAGGTCAACAGCGATCTGGAGGAAGTTCTCGAGTCAGAGGAAGAAGAGGCAGTGACGAACTCCTCTTCCGAGTCAGAGTATGCGGAGACGGATCCGGGTCCGCCAAGGACCCGATCCGCCTCCAAGTCCACCCCGACGAAGCAGATCCGGCCGAAGGCGCCGACCCGGATTTTGAAGGGCGGAACATCAGCGAAGAAGGCGCGGAAGGGTAAATGACTAGGTTGCGTAGTTGGATTGTTAGTTTTAGTGTTTTGTCTTCATCGCGGGTTTTCCGGATGTGGGACCCGCTGATCCGGAATACTAAGTAGTTCCGGATTTCTAGGAATTTAACGGCTTTCCATTTTTCCCGGAACGGTCACTTGGCCGTTGTCCGGATTTTCAGCTGGCCATTGGCCGCTTTTTCTTTGGACCGTTTTGGTCGTGTTGTTTTGGTTTTTAAGGGCGGGCCGGTTTGTGGCCTGTCATTCCATTTTGTGTCATTCAATCTGAGCACCCAAGAATAAACACCTTGGGAATCATTATCTTGCGTATCGCGTCTTGATTACTTGTGTGTGGGTGTATCCGGAAGAGTGTGCAAGGTAGGAATCCGGATTGGTTGGTATCCGGATCCGGCTGAAGGTGTCTTGCAGAATAGTTTAGATTGAACTTGAAGAGCTGTGCGTGGTGCCTTTAAATCGCTGGAACGGTGATCCGTTGGGATCCGGTAGTGGTCAGGGAGCTAATCCGGAACTAATGAGTAGTTTCGTGCGAAAGTCAGCAGCCGCCAAGAGGAACATTCCCAAACCATCGGAAGGTCTGCCAACCTCAAGAATGGTCGATAGCTAGGAAGTAAGTCCTTTAGTTCCGGATTCCAACTATCCGCGGTTGTTTTGCGGATGAGTCTAGTTTGCGAGTGAGGAGCTGTACATGGTGCCTTTAAATCGCTGGAACGGTGATCCGGTGGGATCCGGTAGTGGTCAGGGAGCTAGTCCGGGAACTCGAGAGGAGTCCCGTGCGGAAGTCAGCAACCGCCTAGTGGAATATTCCCAAACCACCGGAAGGTCTGCCAACCTCAGGAGTAGGTGAAAGCTTGATCCGGAAAATAGCTGAGTTTCGTTGTAGTAAGGGCGGGTGTGGGTGTAACTTTGCGTGACCTACCTTCCGGGTGGCCACCCGGAATGTTATAAGAGGGACCATCTTTTCCTCCTTACCGGACTGAGAACTTTAAGGACAGATAGTTGTTTGTTGTTTAGGAGTTGATATGCATGTTACTTGAGTGGTGATGTTCCCCACCCCTCAGAAAGAGCAAGTGAGGACCCTCTGAGGGTAAAACAGAGGTACCAAAAACCGATGTGACGGATAGTGAGAGTAGGAATCCGGATCAAGGAGGATCCGGATTTGATTCCGGAAGACAGTATTTTCGGAACTTGGTGTTTGTGTTGTGCCGGATCCTACTGCGGATTGTCATTTCCGGGTAGATCCGTAGTTCCGGACACTTATCTATCAAGACAACATCTGGGATTCCCTAAGACGATAACTCATGTCATCTTAACGCTTTTGTGGTGTTAAAGATACCTACGCCTAGACTGCGCGTACGACACCGAATGAACATTGAAGCCAATGTCTCATCCTTGTCATCGTCCGTGGATGATAAAATACCTTGACTAGGCCGCCTTTCTTTTGAAATATTTGCAATCCGTTTTCCAAGCCCTAAGCTCCCAACGCCATCCAAAATTTGACTAGGGGTTTTCAATTGTGCACGTGGAGGGATGCTAGATGGTGGTACTTCAAAATCTTGCATGAGTTCCTTCTTGACTTCTCCATTGATGCACAAAATTGGACTTCTAAACCCCACCACACATAGATCAACATTCTTCTTCGCTTCATTTGCCTTAGGGATTGGAATACTTGGGTGACCATTGTTCGCACTTGCCAATACAATGGTTGACTCAACACTCGTGTTGCCAACGTTCATTTTGACATTCACCTCCCAAGGCTCACGTCCTCCCGTGCCGATGTGTTTGTCATTTTCTTCCGCTCGCAACACTCCTCTAAACGGAGACTCAAGTGGAAAAAGATCTTCATCCATTCTTTGCGTCCCATCATTGGGAATCGTTCTCTCATTGGCCTCTACATAAGCGTCTCCTTTTTCCGATAGAACTTTTTCGCTACTCATGAACCCACTTCCATCCACAAATCTAGCTATGGAAGGTACATCTTCATCATACCCATCATTATCCTCATCCAATGGAAAGTCATAAATGTCTCGATCATTGGCTCGAAGATCTTCATTGGGCCGACTTGGACTATCGAACATTTCATCATCAAAATTGTGCCCGTCGTAATTCATGGCATCTTCGTCATCCAATAGAGGCCCAACTGACCCACCATCCTCCTCGTCGTTCGAGATAAACCCCTCTGAATCTTCCGAATCCACGTTGTCATCGTACCACTTCTTCTCATCCTTTTCCTTTGATGCTGCCAAGACCTTGGAATTGGTGTACACATACACCAAGTCTGCCGCCCTTTGCGTTGTCAACTTGTTCCGAGATTTGTTGTGAACAAAAGAATAACTACTCCAATTTCGTTCACATGAAGACAAGGATACCGGTTGTGCCAAAATTCGCTTGGCTATTGGAGCAATGAGCTTCCCACATGCACCTTCAAAATCCCACCAAGCATGCGCCGACAATTGTTGCTCATCCGGATTCAACATGTTGTGAAACGGAGGTTCCCTATGACGGAAGGCTACAAATTCTTTTACCACCGAGGCGTACTCTCCTTGTTTGTAAATTTTCATTAGAACACGCTTGCATGCGTCCATTGCATCTTGGTCGTCGGCTAGATCCTTATCATGCAGAAGGTATGGATTCAAAAGAGCTCCTGCATAATGTAAATCTGTCTCCCCCATTCCACGGCGTTTGAAAAAGGATCGCTCCAATGGTTCGGCGAGGTTTGTTGCCAAACAAAAAGGAGACCCTTCTAGGCTAAGGACATGTTTCTCTAAATTCCTCATAATATGCAACACCTTACCCATGCATGGCGTCTTTGCATCCAAATCACGTAGACCATATACAACGGGGGCCACCAATTCTCGCAAATTTGTCCACCGGTCCCAATAATGCTCCTCTAGAATGAACCTCTTCACATCACGAGACTTCGTGCGAGATTTGGCTTTGCCATTGTCGTTGAGTGTATTCACATATGCCATCCACTGTGGATCCACCACACTTTGTTGCAATGCTCTTTTGACTTCCAACAAACGATCAATCATGATAAACATAGAGGCAAACCTTATTTCCACCGGCTTCAACAAACTGTACTTTGTCTCATACTTCCGAAATATAGCAAGTGGCATGTGTCTTTTCTTGAAGAAATTCACTACGGTTTGGGCTCTCTTTACCGACTCTTCAATCCATTTCTCCTTTCCCCAATCTTTGAGCAACAAATTCAAGGCATGCACCACGCATCCTTGAAAAAAAATGTGTGGATATTTAGTGGATACCAAATTCCATGCTGCCGGATTCATTGGAGCATTGTCTGCGCTCACTTGCACCACATTCGTAGGACCCACCTGCTCTATGAATTTTTCTAAAATTGTGGCCAAATATTGTGCTGTCTTTTCCACCCCACTAGTATCCACCGATCCAAGGAATTGCTCACCTGCTGAAGATACAAGCATGGCATTAATCAGTGGACGGTTTGTAACTGAGCTCCATCCATCAATGGACAATGTTGCTCCAAACTTCCTGACGCTGTCTTCGGTCCTTCTATGCACCTTCCCCACGACATTTGCCTTGGCTTGATCAAGCAATTTATGCCGTAGATCATGATATGATGGCGGAGTGTAGGCCTTACCATACTCGGAGGTTTTTGTCACCGCTTCTCTGAAAGCTACGTTTCGGGCCACTGAAAAGGGTATATTTGCCACGTAGAAGAAATTAGCCCACACTGCATTCAAATTCTATTTTTTGGTTTCTTGAAAGCCATCCAAAAGCCTACTTTGTGTTGGAGGCCTACTACTTGAGGCCCTGCGAATGTCACATCCGCTACATGTTTGCATACTTGGAGTTACTTCGGAACCCCCTCCAACGACTTCTTCCGGTGTTGTACAAGAATCTTCTTGCGTAGAACGTGGCATGCCCCTCCCATTTGACATATCGCTTTCAACCATAGGCAAGTTGTTGACATCCACATTTCCACGAACAGGTCTTTGTGGAAATGCCCCATTGCATCGAAGAAATAGACTTCGAGTTTCCGCTATCAATTTCGGACACAAACTCACTCCCCTATCACAAGAACCGGGAATCGATTCATATCCTAAGTGAGTCAACATACGGCTTGTTTTCTTTGAAAACACGTTGTCGCAAGCCTTGCATTGTATTTTACTCGCCGAAAGGACGACATACCAAGAGGCAAGATCCTTGCTCATGGTCACAAGTTCCAAACTTGAACTTCTTCAAATTCGCAAGTTTTGGAAAATGTAAACACAAGTGAACCAATGTTTAAAATTGGGTTTACGGTCGTGCACAAAGCCTTGAAATTCAAGGCCCCCCTTCCACCAAACGATGCATTACCAAGCAAGGGACACAAAATAAATTGCAGCTCCTAGCCCTTGGAAATCGTAGTGTTCAGTGGATTTGGAGTGCCTTCATACGCCTTGTTTCTTCTACTTATACTTTGCAGCTGAATATAGGTGGCGCTGACCGTTATTCAGAAAGATGAATTTTAAAAACAGTATCAACGGACTCATTCTCCCCAGAATGGCCCGTCTGATTTGACCATCCTGTCCGAACATTCCGTCGGATCGGATCGGGCCGTCGGATCGGGCCAGCTCGTCGGAACAGACCAGCCCGTCGGAACAGGCCGTCGGAACAGGCCATCGGAACAGGCCGTCCGAACAGGCCGTCGGAACTGGCCATCCGAACAGGCCGTCGGAAGAGGCCGTCGGATCTGGCCAGCCCGTCCGAATTGGCCGTCGGATCAGCACGTCCGATCTTTTTATCCGGATTCGGGACTTCTCGTAGTTCAGTTTCAAATAGAACTGTTTCACACTTTCAGCACAAGTGTCCAAGGCTTATCCAAACATTTGGACTTGCCTTCTTCCAATCGGGGAGGTCGCGGGTTCAAATCCCGGCTCTGATTAATATCTTCAAGCATGTGAGTGGTGCACAACACTAGTTGTGCAAAGCAATACTAACAAGTTTGTAGGAATTGATTAGAGCCTTTTGTGCCAAAAAATTTTGGAGTTCATATTTTTGCAATGAAATAATGTTACAATGGAAAAAATACTACATATTCTATGAACAAATCATTATATCATAGCGAATTAAGCGAAAGAAGAAAAAGCGACATTTAACCAACCGATTCAACAAACTAGCATGCATTGAAAGATCCATACATATCATGAACATTGGAATACAAATAAATAAATATAGTTATATATTTATATATATGTATATATAAAAAAGACATACATACGTAGATATTAAAGGCAAAACAAGACATGCCGTGATTACAATTATTTACTACTATTTTCACCTCGTGACATTAAAACAAAAGTCTATCGAGTATAGAGTTCTATTTCTTCTATTGCAATAGACCTATTGGTCCATTTCTATTTAATTCTATCATTGTTGCCATCTCCCGAACCACCAGACAGACCAGAGGACCCCTCTGTATTGCGTTGCGCCACTTGAGCGGCAATCCTTGGACTTCCACGACGAGAAATTCCCCCAGGGCTTGTTGAGCTTAAGAACCGATTTGATTTGGTTGCCCTGTCCACAACGACAAATTGTCGTATTGTTTCCGGTGAATAGTCATCGTCATCTTCAATCTTCTGCTTCTGTTTGCGCTTCGGAGTCAAATCCACATCCATTGCCTTTAAGGCTCTTAGAGCAGCATCCACTCGATTTACCAACACATTCACCATATGGTCATTACTAGGGTTGTTTACCCTAAACCCTTCGGTGACTCCTTCCAATAGGAACGCCCTCCATTGACCTATGATGTCGGCCACCCTCCTATCAAATGCCCCGGCCACCTCCACGAACGAATCCCCTTTGTTTGATTCTCCATCTGTTTCCACCTGAACACGAATTGATGCAGCTTCTTCCAGCTTAGATAAGAACAGTGCCCTGCCTATGGGAACGTGATTGTATGCCTCGTACTGTTCACTAAAGCCAAGAGGATGCTCCACCTCTATCCAATTGCCATCTGGCCCTTTCTGTACTTCTTTTTCGGAAAACCGGAAAAATTTATGGTGTTGCATGCTCCAATGCCCTCCCATACTGCGACAAAACAATTCATGAGCCTCGCCATCATCAATGGCACGAGCCCGCAACTCCACTTCCATATTTTGGATCATCCACATGAAGGAATCCACCGGTTGCATGGATGCATCATACAATTCATGCTTCTGTTCCTTTGGATCCCATATGAGGTATTTCCCCCAATGCGAATAATTCTGAAATTTGTATGGCCCTTGGTCAAGTGGAAGAGTCCATCTATTGTATTCGTGGCCGGGGGGCATACCTTCCAAGATGCCAAACATCTCGTAGAACCTCAGACTCAAAGGAGAACGGCACTCGGCACAAGCGGATCGAAACAGAGATGCTTGCACAACGCATTTGATATGAAAAACATGGCGACAATGGCCCATGGTGAAGGCTCCTTCAGGCCCAAAAGGACCTTGGCAAATGCTACAATGACCCTTCAACATTTCATTGCTTGGATTAGAACCATGCACAACTATCTTCTCATTCTTCTTGATGTGTGCTGAAAGCGTTGTGTAAGGAGTCCATCCTTCTTCTACTTCAAAAGTCCAATTGATGTCGCGATTGTGGGCTACCGATTCCTTCTTGGCGTGGTTCAACCGCTCGTACATGGCATCCATGTCTCCCCAACATGTCATTGGCATAGACCCCCAAGAATGTTGCTCGACCGCACTTTTGAATTTCTTCAAAGCAGCCTCAACGACATTGCAATCTTCATCCGACTTCATTGCAAGGGTGCGAACCCCGATCATTGCCCGAGATGCTAAAGACGGTTTGTCTTGAAGTTGTTGTATCCATGTCAACCACCGAGACTCCGATCCGCTCGCCGGTAGACATTCATCCATGTTCTCCACTCGTTTCATCCGGTCCAACCTCGATTGAAGAAGGGCATTTTCTTGGTTTACCTCATTCAATCTTCGATTCAACTCGCTCCAAATTGGAACCTCATCCACCTTTCTGGTCTCAAGCTCCTCCACTGCTTTGGCCTTCTCAAATGGAAGAGAGAGTTGATCGCTTTCTTGAGTTTCTTGCGACCTCGGTAGTTGGATCTCCACTGTATAGAGGCCCTTTTCTTCATTTCGTTCCTTCAAATATTTCTCGCTATACTTCCTCCTTGACGCCACCAATTGCCTTCCCAATGACTCACAATTTTCAATGACCCTTCCATACTTTTTACTCCACTCGTCATTCTTCTGCTCCAGCTCCACGATTGTCTTCAAGTAGTTGTACTTCTCATCAAGAAGTGTTAGCGCTCCACTAGCAAACTTGTGAAAAGCCAATCCACCCTTCAATAGTGGATGCGATAATGTGGATAAATTTCTGGCCAATTCCATAGCCAACGGGGCCATTTCCGCTACAGCTTCAGCAGAACATGTTATTGCTTGAGCGGATGTCACAAAATCGTGAAGCCCAAGTTTGTTTTCGGTTGCCGTAGAGCACTCGGCCTCGTTCACAGGTTCACCTTCTCTCGATCCATCCATTTGAGGTGGGTACTCAACTCTGCACCTAAGTATAATTTCAAGATGCTCCGGATTTGGGATTTGACCCACATATTGCAATCTTCTTGGAGTTAAAGTGCACAAGAGCGGATACTTGCGCACAATCTCCTCACCATCAATATTGGAGGTCGTTGCCACGTTTTGAAGTCGCTCTATGAACAGACCTGACCGTTGAACTTCACGGATCGGGCTCAATATTGGACTAGGTGGTGTTGGCGAGTCCACGTTTGGAGGAACATACTTCAAACTATCGAGAGCATCGCTGTCTATAAGCTGTTCAATTGTAGCATTTGCTCTTGCAACTTTGTCTTCATCCATGTCTTCTCGCGACGAGGAAGAGGGGGCAACTTCTTTCACGAGGTTGTGCTTGTTTGGAGCAATGCTTTGCTCACCCGTGATTGGTACATGAACCGAGGTGGGTAAACAAGTCTCCGGATCCTTGAAATTGACCTTCCGAAATACACCTCCCGAAGAGGCATTGGTGGCCTCCGCTTCTAGTTGTGTGGGGTCCAATTGTACTGCGTCGCCTACACCCTGTGAAACCTTCATTGTAGGCGTTCTAGTATTTTTTAATACTATTTTAGATTCAGCCGTTTGTGCCCCGTGGTTGTATAAATCGGAAATATCCTTTTGATTTTTCGGAAGTTGAAGCAGCAATTGCGATGTCGTTGGAAACATGCTCCAATCCACCTTCCGACCCAATATGAGTTCTGCATACACCATAGATGCCGTGCTGTAATTTATGTATCCTTTACTCCTTGCCTTGTTGCCGAAGAGGGCCTTCCACACCTCGTCTGATCGATGTACAAAATGACTATCCTTGCAAGTCCACGGCTTACAATTGAAATATCTTGTGTGGGCTGTGTGGCAATCCCGAAGCCACAACTTGTCAATGTGGTACATTTTGACAAATTGTTTGCACATTTTAGAGCTTCAATATTCAGCCTCCACTTTCTCCTAGTCAGGCTCCGCTTTGATGTTCGGATCATCTAAAATGTCATACTGCAACACATGTCCGGCCTCCCTTGTTTTAATTTTCTTCGGTGGAGGTTGTGTTGAATTCGTCCCAATAGCCCCTCCATCACCTTCCGTGGCCATGCTTGGTACTTTGAATTGAAGAGCAATTCAAAGTAAAAAATTCGGTCAATTGAAATATACGTGTAGGTAATTTAAATCTGCCAAAGTCACACCGTAATAAAATATGTTGGATCCCTTCTCTTCACCAAGTAAGAGCAACTAGCGCCAGAGGCAACAGCAGCACATCTGACTTGGCAAGCTTGGAGAGAAGAAATGAAAAGAAATGAAGGGCCCGTCCGATCATATAGCCGTCCGAAACCAACCCTAATACCGGTTCGGTTCCGGACCGCGATCCGTCCGACTTTGGGCCGTCGGATCGGACCTGGTCGTCCGATCGGGCGGACCGAACAGGCCGTCGGAAGAGGCCGTCGGATCCGACGTCACCGGCCGATGAGGCCGTCGGATCGAACGCTGTCGTCGGATCGAACACGCCGGGGCCGTTGGATCTGGCCGTCGGAAGACCAAGTTTCGGAGTCGCCTGCGCCCGATCAGGCGGACCGAACAGGCCGTGGCCGTCGGATCAGGCTGTCGGATCAAGCCGTCAAATGGATTTTAGGTCTTCAGGTCTCCGATCAGGCCATCGTCTCCTCTGCACGGACCTGCTGAACTGTCATCCTCCAGCTATGTACGCACTGTTCAAACAACGGATCCTTGAAATAGTTAAATCACTGTAAAAAATAATCAATGAAATGTAGAAAGCATCCAATGTGTGAAAGCTTATTGTTCATTTTCTTCCCTACATTGTGAGATTGTTTTTAATGCTAAACCCTAGACCCTAGACCCTAAACCCTAAACCCTACAAATTATGAAATTTCCATATAAAATATTCACGTGCTCAACAAGAAATTGGTGCAGCATGCGGCATCACTTTTACAATTTCACCGAGTATTCCCACTATCCCAATATCCACTAGTATGGCCAATTTCATTAAAATGGCGGTATTCCATTATATTGGCGGTTTTTGGGATGGCGGGGGGCCAAAATTGCGTTTAGAGATGGGAGTGGGGGTAGAAAAATACGTGTATTTCCGTTGATTTCTCCGCATGTGGGTCAGAATCAAGCCCATATGTACGTGCCAAACTCCTTATGGGCGCTATGTGATGTAGATGTCCATCATGGGGCATGTCTGGCATCGTGTTCTAAGGTCTAACACGTCGTCCTCAGAACAAGACGGTCAGGTAATATGCTCTGAAACCGGCCATTGAAGGACAGCTCCACCTTTTTCATAGATTTTCACGATTAAAAATCGCTCAGAGATAGAAAAAAAGTGGCCAAACCTAACACAAGTGGATTCGAAGTTTTAGACGCATTTTTGAATTAGTTACGGATTTCCAAAGAAATCTGTTGTATTCACCAATTTGTGATCCTTGGAAGGAAACTGTGGATACCCAGGCCGTTGATGGACTCCTCCAATAGAGAACACCTTTTCCTTGATTCAAGCAAAAGTCGTTAAGGTCCATTTCAAGACGAAATCATATCCATTTAGTACCTTTTTGTAGGAGCCCGCTCAAGAAGACGAGCGCTTTTAGAGCGTTCTACCTCAATGGAAGTTCCAAAACATCTCTAAGCGCCATAATTTGTGTAAGGCGTGGATGACTGTTAGGATTTGTGGTGGATCACAAAGACACATAACATCACCACTTGGGTTATTGGCAAAGTGGCGAAGAGGAAACCAATTCACTGATCTGGATGCGTTTGCATGCACGGAGAGAACAAGGGCACAAATGAAGTCGCGGCCATTGTTTAAAGAAGACACACTTTAATGAATAGGGTCATAGTGGATTTTGCATAGGGATCCAACCCCGTTTACAACATTCCTAGCTCTCTCTTCTATCGGTTGCCGTGTATAGTAAAGGTACAGTCCGGGAAGAAACTATTTACGCCGAACTTTTGGGGACCATGTGCTGCAGGACAAACTATAAAATGGGGGAAAGTACAATGTTAACTAAGTTCACGCCGGGACAAACTATAAAACGGGGGAAGGTACAATCTTAACTAAGTACATTCTAAGTTCACGCCGGGACACACTACTTCAGTGTTCATTCGCCACCGCATAGGGTTGGATCTTCACTCCACATTCTCCAATTGCGCCTCCAAAACCGCCTCCAGCCAACTTCGAGTGAAGGGTCTTGAGCTTCATGAACAAAAGCAAGTGCCTATTTGCCAATCATGTCTTTGTGAGGTCTTACAGCGCATTCGGAGATTTGCAGACAAATGCTCGTCAATTCCGCCATGGACCAGTTCCGGCGTCGCCTCTTTGCCGAATACATCATGGTTGAACCGGTCGACTGTGAGGAATACAAGCAAGAGCACTCACAACCCATCCTCGTTCACAGGGGAAGTCAACTTCCTCTTTGAAAGAGGTTGACACATGGTCACCGCTGAAACACAACAGGACCCACCTCGCGAACAGGGTGTCACCGGCATACAAGGAACTCATTGGCGTAAGGAAGGACGGCGTTATTATACAAATTTTCCTCCAGTTGTTCGAGTGTACTTGGTGGGAGCGACGGCCATCCACCGTCCATGTCCTAGCATCCGAAGTTTTTGAGGGTGGGAACCAGAAACGGTCAACTTTTCCTGGGAAGTCCACCGATGTGATGAGGCCGTTGATCGTAATACCTATTGGTTGCTCATAATTCAAGCCGTCGAGCGAATGTGGGGTCGTCCATATTCAAGAATGCACGTAGAGAGCCAAGTTGAATACGAACGACCCACATCCGCTCGGAGGCTTGAGTTATGAGCAGCGAATAGGTAATCCGATCAACACCCTCACCACACCGATCCACCGTCCCGAGAATAGTAGACCGCATCTGGCACATGCCCACAAAAAACCCGGATGCTTGGAGACGGAGGGTGGATGGCGCTCGTTCCCACCAGGTACACTCGAACAGCTGGAGGAAAATCTGCATGACAACGTCGTCCTTCCTTGCACCAGTGAGCACCTTGTATGCCGGTGACGCCCTACTAAGAAGAGGGCCATTGATTCCAGTGCCATGAATCCCCCGTGAATATTCATGTCCGGATAGAAGTTCATAGGGGAATCAACTTCCTCCTCGAAAGATGTTGACACATGGTCACCCATGAAACACACCAAGACCCACCTTGCGAACAGGGCGTCACTTGCATTCAAGGAGCTCTTGGGCGCAAGGAAGGACGGCGCTGTGATATACATTCTCCCCAAGTTGTTCGAGTGTACTTGGTAGCAACGACGGCCATCCACCGTCCACGTCCTAGCATCCGGAGCTTCTGAGGGTGGGAACCAGAAACGGTCGACTTTTCCCGGGAAGTGGATTGGTGTGAAGAGAGTGCCCATCGGAGTACCTATTGGCTGCTCATAACTCAAGACGTCAAGCGGATGTGCCGTCGTCTGAATACCACGGTGCACAGCGAGAGCCAAGTTGGTTTACAACGACACGCATGCACTCGACGGCTTGAGTTATGAGCAGTCAATAGATACTTCGATGGACATCCTCCCCACACCGATCCACCGTCCCGAGAATAGTAGACCGCATCTGGCACATGCCCACAGAAACCCCGGATGCCGGGAGAAGGACGGAGGATGGACGTTGCTGCTACCAAGTACCTTAGAACAACAGGAGGAGAATGTGCATGACAACGTCGTCCTTCCTTGCGCCGAGGAGCTCCTTGAATGCAGGTGACACTCTACGAAGATCAGGGCCATGGATTCCAGTGCCATGAATTCCCTATGAATATTCGTGTTCGGACAGAAGATGGGCCGCGAGCGTCCCTACTTTTTTGCTCTACACAGTCGGCAAGTTCAACCATGAACGAGCCAACACGATAACAACGCCAGAATGGATCCACACCGGAGTTGACGAGCATTGGTCCGCCTTTCTCCGAATACACTGCAGGGTCTTCACAAGAGACATGAATAGCAAATAGACGCCCGCTGTCGTTGGTGAAATGGTGGTTCGTTGACGATCTAGAATTTTGCAAGCTAGAGGGGGCAGTAAGCAATGTGGGTACGTATATGTCTATAAAGAATGTAGGGATGCCCTACAATTTATATTTAAAAAGACAGAGAAGCATTCGTACAATGTAATAGTCCTAAAGTACTCTCTAGACATCCCAAATCCTAAAACATAATCTAAATGGATTAAAGTCCTGACGTCGAAGACAAGAGTTCGGCGCAACGGGACGAGGACGTCGTCCAAGGTTTAGGGCGGGCGCCCTGAACCATTCGCCTGGACGAGTAACTCACCCAGAAACTACATCGCCCTTGCTGTCGGACAGAGACCAAGTAGCCTGCACAAAGAGGCCAACGATCAGTTGCGGACTGCGAGAGGGCCAGACAGCGACCTCAAAGACATTCCGCTGGAGCATCAATTTCAAACAGCCGATGGAGGTAGTGATAAGCCGACCTTACGATACACGTAGTCGTCGACAACCTCATTTACAATCCCGCCGACGTGACGTCGACGCCTTCCTCCTCTGGGGCGACGGAGCCGGAGCAAGAGCCCACTTCCTCCGTCATCTGCGTCCGCCGTCGCTTAGAGTGTCTCGTCTCCTGCCGCGGGCCGTCGCCAGAGGGCCCTCCCGGCGCAGAAACGCGGTGACGGCCCTGCACAAGCATCGGTACACGAGTGGGCATCATGTCATTTTCTTCCCTTTATTCTCTCTTGGAGATCTTCGGGGGATGAAATGATCGTTCCCGTGCCTAGTGTACTTTTTCACGACATCGGGATACTCTAGCAAGAGGGACCCGTCTTGCCATGAAGCGCACGCACGCACTCTAAGTCCGAGCTTCGTCTGCCTCATCGGAACGTCAGGGGCCCAACAGAAGGGGTTACTGGACAAGTATTGCGACACGCTAAGACCGGAATCTAGCAAGTCGCGGAGATACGAGGCCAACGTCCCCAACAGGATTCTGTCGTGTTCGCTGCCGGCATAGGACAAGGGGAAAATGGCGTTGTAGAGCGGATTGAGGATGGTGCTCTCCGGCGAGCAATCGACGAGCAAGGTGTTGGTGGAATTTGCCCTGAAATTCGGCGCCCTGAACCTATCTTTGTCCCAGACGCCCTTGTGCAGGACTTTCAGCCGCAGCTGCCCCTCGGGATGATCGGGGAACTGAATGTAAATGTTCTCCTCGAGATCGGGATCAGGCGAGACGTGGACGGGGTGCGCGGGGCAAGGTGCGTCCGGAACATACGGCGGAGGCCTGCACCTACACGCATTCGCCGGCCGTCTCTCGACTATGGAGATACACTCCTCGAGGGCCAGCACGCGCAAGGATTTCAGGCACTCCATGCCGCGGAAGAGGAAGTCCACCACCGGTCTGGCGATTGCGGCGGGCAGTCTAGTCCACACGGACAAGTGGAACTTCTCGTCCAAGTTTTTCAAGAACTGGCGCATGTGCGGACGGCAGTAGAGGGTGTACTCGCCGAAGATGTGGCGTCTACTCGGGTTGTATTCTTCCTCCGATGGGGCCTCTCCCAGGGGCACGAGATTGTGCAGGACTCGTTGAACGTGCTGGGTTCGACACAACACCCCCTCTACCTCCAGGATCAGGAAATAACTGAAGGGGGGAAGGGCGATGGGAGGGGGCGTCTCGTCGGGCGGCTGCGAGGCCTGCGGATGCGAAACCCCATGCTCAAAGTGGACTTCAGAATGAATGACATCGATCCAGAACAACAGACATGCGTGCTAATGGAGATGTGCCGGGAAGTCTTCCTCATCGACGTGCTAATTCAATCGGACGTGCTATTTCTAACGGACGCGCAAACTCGATACAGACAAGCTAGGTAAGAGAGTTGGAGGGAAATGGAGCCTCACCTTTCTTACATCCGTGGAGGTGGCGACTTGGACCGCAGGCACTGCTCGCCCAATGGCATCGGGAGTGTCGACTTCCATGGGGATGACGACGATTTCCTTCCGGCGAGGGGACAACGACCGACGAGGTGGAGCAACCGAAACAGGTGGGGACATTGCAGACGCGTCGCCCAGTACAAGAACTTTGTCACCCTGAACCCAAAATCAAAAGAGCGTAACTAGATTGCACATAATCAATTGAAAAGAAAAACGTATTGCGAAATGGAATGCAGTCACCAGAGACTGAGCAATTTATGTTTGTCAACAACACATCCAATATATTACAAATATAACAATGTTTTACAAACGGACCCACTCTCACAGAAGAGATTTTCACATCCTAAGCCCACGTCTACGCTCCATGAATATGACAACCGAAATCCTAGCGAAGACAAAGAGAACCCCTATGACTACGGACCCACAGCCCCGTGGACTCGCCGGGATCTGGACAAATTCAAGGCCCTGGCGTAACGCCCTCACATAGCGTCCACACCTTCACGACAAACATAAATGATGGGAGCTATGTCGAAGGGTTACCCACCGCGGGAGCCTCGTCGACATTGACCGGCGCCTGCTCCTCCTCCGTCTCCGGGCTCTGTTGCGTCGCCATCGCGGCCTGCACGCGGGGCATATTGCTCAGCCAAGTTAGTGAAGGACTATTCCATATCTCCCAAGTCCACGTCGAGGTCGTAAGGGTCATCGTCGTGCATGATAGGACGATGGGAGAGTTCATGGACATGCACAAACGGAAATTGACTGAGGGCCAGGTCATCGACGTCTGGCTTGTGAGTGACACTCACCCCGGTTTGCGTTGCCTCTCCGGAGGCCAGGTGCCGAAGGCCAGATGCCGCGGACGCCGTCGCCGAAGCCGAGTTCGTGGAGACTCCCGAGACGTTGTGAAGCTCGCTCGCTGGAGTTGGAATCGGAGAGACGAGAGGAGGAGAGGGAGAAGGCGCCGTCTTGGAAGTATGGATTTGCGACTTCATTTCCCTCATTTCCCTTATGAACTCCATGTTCTCCTTCCAAGCCGCTGCGTTTAGCTCATCCTTCTCAGCCTGTTTCCTCCTCTCCTCCGCGAGTTCCTTCTCCCTGACTGCTTTCTTCGCCTTTCGCCTCACCTTCTTCTCCGCCTCCTCTTGCAGCCATTGTTGCCTCTCCCGCTCCATTTTCTCCTCCCTCAGCTGTTGTTGCTTCCTCTCTTCTTCCTTCTCCCTCCTCAACGCATCGATTTCTTCAATGCACTTGTCCATCTTCCTAGACTCCTTCCTCCTGACCTGTTCGGCAATTCTCTCCGCGAATGCGACGTTGATCCCGACCTTGACGTCCAGCTTCGTCTCCGCAGTCGCCGCGGCGGAACTCCCCCCGACCCCAGGTACAGTCCCCGCGTCCAATGATGATGCAGCTTGGGCGACCCTGAGAGTCTCGTCATACCCCTGCCTCAGCTTGACCGAATTGGACAAGCGCGTCTCGAGGTCCAATTCATCCATGTCGTCGAGTTCGATCGGGCTCTCTTTGGAATTCTTAACTCTCGACAGTTCTCTCGCGCTCGCCGTAGCATGGGCGCACATCGCTTGCTCTTCAGGGCTGGGTTCAGGGATCTCCAACTCAAGAGCGTCGACGGCGACCTGCACAAGCGTCAATGTCGTCACGCTCACTTCCTCTCTAAGAGCGGACGCGGGACGGAGGGACTTCAAGTCCTTGACGATGGTCCGCGACTCCTGGATCCTCTCTTTCATCGTCTTCTCGGAGGGCGTGGCGGGGGTGTGAATCAGATCAAGCCTCGCTTTCTCCATCTCGTTTTGCTGCTCTTCAGAGAGTCGTGACCTCAGCAGACCCAACTCTATCTGCAGGTCCTCTATCTGCATCCTGGGTGGAGTGGATGGCGTCACCCATTCCGACTAATGAGAGCTCGCGGTTCCGATCGATGGAGTACGGGAAGCAGGAATGCGAAACAGGTGAGCTCGCACATCAGAGCGCCCGCCCTGAACCTGTTGGGATGGCGGAGGTCGACGCCAGGACTGCGGGGAAAGGGAAGCAGGCAAGCGGGAGTGGACCAGTCCTGAGCGGGAGCTCCCAAGTGGCTGAGATGGTCGAGGCGGTCGGGCAGGAGATAGAGGATCAGACTGGGATTGGTGCGGACAGGAATCAGTCCGCCCGCTCTGATCTGCTCCGGTCTGAGAAGGAGAAGACGGAGGAGGAATGGGATCAGAGCGCCCGCTCTGATCTGCTCCAACTTGAGACTGAGAAGATGGAGGTGGGATGGGATCAGAGCGGGCGGTCTGATCTGCTAGAGGAGTGGAGTGAGACGGCGACGCCGGAGGAATTGGATCCTCCGGCTCATCATGGTGAGAGTCCGGCCTCGGTTGCCCGCTCCGGTCAGGCTGCTCTGATTGCTCGGTCGCATCGCTGTTAGCACGATCCAACGACGACTGCCGGTTTCCCTGGACGCCTTCCTCGTCTGGCCGATTCCCGGTCTGCTCACTTTGTTCATCTCTTTCCTGTTCGTCCGCGTTGATGTCGGGGTGCTCGATTTCAACGTGGTCAGCGTCCACGATGTTGAGGGCCTCGTTCGCTTTCGCATCCTCGACGGTAGGATTCGGCTCCTCGTCCAGCTCCGGCCGGGTGGCTCTCGCCGGTGTCAGGGTGACATAGCCGTAACGCAACGTCCAGCCGGGGACCAGAATATCCGGCCACATCTCCGCGCCTTTGCAATTATGCTGGGATTGACGCAGGAGGGCCTTCTGAGTGGAGATGATCAGAGTGACAGAGCTACGCGACAACATCTGCGGGCATTCAAAGGATTTAGTCATTACTGATATTACAATGTCTAACGCCCGCTACATCGAGATGTACATCAGAAGAACTATGAAAACACAGCGTGGTCAGGTGCTCACCGTGCACGCCGAAATTGGCTTCGCACCAGCGAAGACCAACATGACGATTCCTTGATCCCTGCAGAACTTGTCGATGAAGCGCAGATACACCTCGTATCGGAGCTCATACTTCGACAAGGTCCTCGGATTGTCGTGACGACAGACCTCTCGATTCATGTAGATGGTTCCCTCATTGGTCAGGTCCTCGTCCTCCTCAACAGACAACGAGGGCACCTCGTCGTACGTGTTCACCACACTCAAGTTGACCCACCTCCACCGGGACCTCTGCAGGTACATCACGGAGACCTTGTTCTTCTCCTTGTACGTAGGTTCCCCCGCCCGACATACGTACTTGCACTCCCGCCACATGTTGTAATCAGGAAGCAGTTCCTTCACAGCTTTGTCCACATTAGCCGCCCGCTTCGAAAAGAAGATCAGCATCCAAGTGTGGACAGACGAGGACATGACGGACTGCGACACCACCTCCACCTCCTCGAGGATTTTCTTGTTGGCGGAATTGATCTCCATGGTCTCCACACCCAGAAACTGGCGGAAATCGATAATGCCCACCTCGCAGTACTTGAGGTTAGCGGGTCCGTCTATAGCGCGCTGGGGGACCCAGTTCTCCCTCTTGTAGACGTACAGCGTTGGGTCGAACCTGCTTCCGGCTCGAAGCCAGCGGCACATTGAGGCCCGCGAATACCTCCGCACATACTCACAGCGTTCATAGTTCACCATGACACGATCGAAGGCGGCAAGGAGCTCATCGGACGGTAGGACGCTCTTCTTTCCTGAGCGCACCTCCGACTTCAGGTACTCCGGATTGATGGTCTGGAGGTACCAGGTGTGGAAGCCGTTGATGCGCAACTACGTCTTGAAGTCCTGCCACGCTTGCGGTTCAATGTCTCCGGCTGCGTTGATGACTTCGCCTGCCGATATCATGCCGCTCGACTTGCCCCTGTCTGCCAACTCCCTCGCCAGCACATTCTTGTACTTTCTGTTCGTGCACCACATGGCGATGGGAATGGCCGAAGTCCACGAATTCGGCTTCTTGTTGAGATAGACCTTTGGTGGTATATCGAGGATTTTCCGCGCAAGCTCACCCACCGCCGCATCATCGAGGCCGTGCAGGTTCTTCATCATATTGCTCGTGATGGGGAGGAACTTGTACAACTTCACGTTCCCCTCGGTCGTTGCTTCGTTGAAGGGTCCCCCGGAGTCAATGTCGTGAAGTGACCCCGACTCATGACCTTGGAAAACCTTCTGCCATGTGGCCCAAGTCTCCTCCGAAGCCATGATCACCTTCCGCTCCCCCATCCGGTCCAGGTCGGAGATTCGTTGGGAGTTGCCCGACGGCTTGAGAAGACTAGTCGATTCGAAACTCTGCTCGGCTTTGACACGAAATTCTTGCAGGAAAATTAACACATTTGAGTCGGACTCGGAAGTTGGATCCGAGTAGACCGACTGAGGTTCAGCGGATCAGAGTGGGCGCTCTGATCCTGCCAGTCCTAATTCCTCCATCTCGGGGAGGGCAGTTTCCTATCCATAGACGGTATCCTAACCAAATCGATTCAGAGCGCCCGCTCTGATCTTCAGACTCCCAGACTTAGATTCAACATGAATTGAATGGGCAGGATGGATCGACTAAAATGCGTACCTCGTAGCGAGCAAATTCTTTGCCTTGTTCTTCCTTCCTCAAGTTCTTCCGCTGCTGCGCCGGCCTTCGAGCATTGTCCCACAGATAGCGACAGTGCTGGATTGTAGCCGGCAGCGACGACAGATACGGACCTGTCACGTTCCCGTCGTTGCACTTGCACGACAGCGCGTGCAAGTGATTCTTGTTGTCGGACCATACGACCTCGCATGTCCACTTGCGCACCTTCTTCTTCAGCGCCTCGTCGTCGACCGATGCCTCTCCCGAGATGATTTCTTTGGCCGCTTTCCAGGTGTGCTGGCCGTTGATGATCTTCAGCGGAAAGGACTTGACGCAGTCCGCCCAGCATGTTGGCCTAGCCTCCGTGTCCGGCATCACGGTCAGGATTTGCTTGGTGAAGTTGACCTTCACCATTCGATCAAGCACGGCCATCACACCCTTCTTTTCCAGGGGTCGAAAGATCATACCCGACTTCTCGTCCGCCTGAATCATGTCGTCGACTTCGAGCTCAAAGAATGTCCCCCGCCCGAATATGTACATGTACTTGGATAGTTCTTTGAACTTCTTATTCGCCACAACCTCGGCCTTCAGTCGCTTCCTCGCCTCTTCTTCCTCCGAGCGCTTGGCCTCCCTCTTCAAGACGAGATCCACAAACAGCTTATCCGGAACGGCGTCGGGATCGTAAGGCACGGTGTCTGGGTTGTCCAACCATTTCCCATTCACCTTCTTGATCGCCTGCTTCTACGCGACCTCCTCGGAGACGTCAGTGTTGTCCGGCAGGTCGCTCTGCTGTGAGGAGCTGGGCGACTCAGCATCTGCCCGCCGTTGCCTGACCATCCTCGCCGCATCTTGCGATGATCCGGCCGCGACCTCAGGTTGAGGATTCCTCTTCCTCGTGGCTTTTCTCTTTTCCCGCGACCTCGGTCCAGAACGCCCCGCAGATTCTTCGGCAAGCTGCGGAGGGATGATTGGGTCCCTCTCTGCCTCCGGGACGGTTGGTGTGTCACCAGTTCGAGCTGCCGGTTGGGCTGGGATGTTCGCGCCCGTCTCGGTTACCTCTGACGCGAGAGAAGCACGGGGTCGAGTTTGCGCCACGTTAGAGGCTCCAGCCAGGGCCGATGCGGCCGGCGGTCTGGCCCGCGTGGTTGCGCTGGAGCTCGATGCTCCTCCCCTCTTGGATTTCTTCTGCTGTCGACCTTGCGAGTCCATTTTATTTACTTGCTTCTGCTTGGACTGGAGTTCGACTATTACCGCAGCCTGTAGATTGTTTGCATTGGTGAGAAATGATTTTACTGCCTGACCAATTGCTACAAAATCGTCTAAATGAGCTTCTACTCTACCTTTGATGTCGAGCATCAAGGTTTGGAATATATGGGGAACTTGCTCGTAATTTTTCAGGATGCGTTCGTGACAGAACGTCATCTCATCTTCTACCCTAATGGCTAGCACTCCGAATGCGTTGTTCGAAGTGTTCACTACATCTACTAGAATGGCTTCGCGCAGCATATTCACATTGATGACTACGAGTTCCCTGAATGTTTTCCATCTGGGGTCACCGTTACTCGTGAAGCCTAGTTCTAAACAAAATACGGGGGAGCCCTCGAGGTAGCTCATCTCCACGGTCCACAGGGCCTTGGATGCGACAAACTCCAGAGGAGTTTTCCCTTCGACGAGTGCCGTCCAGGACTCGTGCACTCTCTCTGACGCAATTGGTTTGATGTACCCGGTGAGGTGTGGCGTACTGTCGAGGAAGGACTCCATTGCACTGTGCACAGACACTGGTACAAATCAGACCGTGCGCTCTAATCCGCACCTGGATATATAGCTGTGGCGGTACTACTAATTATGAAGTAGTTTTCGACCGAGGGGCTTTACTTGATTCATCATTTGCTTGGAGACTGAATTCCAGTCTATTCTACTTGGTTAGACTATGGGCCTGCTCTTCATGATTCGTCATTTATCTTCACGGGTAAGATCAGAGCGGGCGCTCTGAATCTCTCTCGAGTATATCCTTCATAGGAGATGAATTAATAATCACCAGCAATATTTCATTAAACTGAGTTGGGGTCTAGGGCCATTACTATGGAGGGTTTACCATGATCTATGTCTAATTCATCTCTGGTAATCGAATGCACCCTCGGTAAGCGGAGTGATGTTCAGCTAGACTCCGCGAAGGAGGTTCAGAGCGGGCGCTCTGATCCTCCCCTTGTTTATCCGGTACTAATGAGGATCTGATTTCCCTTCTATCCTATCCCTACAAAAGTGATACTTCACTATATACAATGCGGTCATTTATCTCTTCGACTGAATCAGAGCGCCCACTCTGAACCACTTTGTGTTATTTCCTTTTGGTGAGGTTTAGGACGCCCACTCTGAACCAGTTTTGAATATACTCGACTTGTTTGGTTCAGAGCGGACGCTCTAAACCTGTTTTGAATCTGCTGGACCTATTCTGTCTAGAGCGTCTGCTCTGAATCTAACTGAGCGCTCTAGCCTGTAGGGTGTTTGGAGGATCAGAGCGGGCGCTCTGATCCTGCACTCCTTTGATTGTTTCAGAGCGCACTCTGATCTTCAAAGCTGAAAGGCTTGCTCTGGTAGGTCTAGTGCGGGAGCTCGATCCTCTCCCACGACGAGTAATTAATTAAGTCTATGATTCGAAACAGGCTTCTGAGAGGATCAGAGCGGGCGCTCTGATCCTCTAGGATTTGAGTTGGTTCACTGCGCCTGCAGTGATCCTCCCACCACCGATTGTCGCTATGGTAGGTTCAGGGCGGGCGCTCTGATCCTCCCCGACTACGTTTGATACAACAGTCTGTCTTTCGTTCAATGCAGCATTCTGAAAGGATCAGAGTGGGCGCTCTGATCCTGCAGGATTAGGATTGGTATAGAGCTCTTGCTTTGATCCTCGAAGCACCGAAGATCGATCTGGTAGGTTCAGGGCGGGCGCTCTGAACCTCTCCTACTATGTCAAATTCAGTGCGCTCTATTTCATCCAAAACAGTATTCTGAGGATTAGAGCGGGCGCTCTGATCCTCCACGACTACGTTTGATACAGCAATCTCACTTTCGGTCAATGCAGCATTCTGAGAGGATCAGAGCGGGCGCTCTAATTCATCCCGACAACGTATGATTCTATAGTCTCTCTCTCGTTCAAATGTGCATTCTCAGAGGTTTAGGGCGAGCGCTCTGGTCCTCCCCGGCTACGTAGAATTCAACAATCTCTCTTTCAATCAAACAGCATTCTGAGAGGATCAGAGCGGGCGCTCTGAATCATCCCGACAACGTGTGATTCTATAATCTCTCTCTCATTCAAATCTGTGTTCTCAGAGGTTCAGGGCGGGCGCTCTGGTCCTCCCTGGCTACGTAGAATTCAACAATCTCTCTTTCAATCAAACAACATTCTGAGAGGATCAGAGCGGGCGCTCTGATCCTCCCCAACTAGGAATGATTAAATAATTTCACTTTCGTTCAAAGCAGCAATCCGAGAGGATCAGAGCGGGCGCTCTGATCCTCCAGGATTTGGAATGGTTTAGAGCGCCCGCTCTGATTCTCCATGCACCCATCATCGCTTGGGCAGGTTCAAAGCGGGCGCTCTGATCGTCCCCGACTAGGTACAATTCACGTCGCTCTCTTTCATTCAAAACAGCATTCTGAAGATTAGAGCGGGCGCTCTGATCTTCCCGGGCTTGGAATGGTTCAGAGCGCCCGCTCTAATCCTCCAAGCACCCAAGAAGGCTTGGGAAGGTTTAGGGTGGGCACTCCAAAGTATTATATGCGGCTTTGAAGGTGCGCGGTTACAAGCACCCATAGTCCTAGTGCGATTTCTATGTCGTTCTATGCTCAATCTGAAGGGGTAACAAATGTACCTGGTATCACTGAAGTCGCTGCAATTTGCAAATCCTGCTTTCTCCAAGCTACAGATTTCGCCCCTGCACCAGAACTGCAGCAATGCCAATAGTAATGCACTCACGATAATGCCTTCGTTCGAGGTTCACCAAATCCAGACCTACATTCATGAATCAAATCCCTCATAGTTTAGAAACACAAGTGCTGTACAAACCTTGGCTCCCGCTTAGCCGAATCCTAAGCTAACCGGAGGATTGAAGAAATGATAAACTCCCGATGTATTCACAACTCACGCCGAACACTCACACTAAAATTTCACGCGCATAGGAATTCCTGGCACTGAATGTAGAGTTCAATGAGACCCTGAGCAAACCAAAGCAAATACAGACATTCCAAACCCTAAGACAACAATAGTAAACCCTGAAATCGAAATTATAGAGTTCCAGACAATTTCATCAATGCAGCAAACAAAAAAAACATCAGAAATCCAAGCTCTGTCAAATCCTAAGCAAACCCAGGCACAGACAGACCATCACATATTGGAAATCCAAGCTTAGCGAAAACCTGAGCAGATCCTAAGACTGAAGAAAAGATGAACTCACCGTATATTTACAACTTGTAAACCCTCCGCGCAAAATCAGTCCGCTGCTGCACTTCCACGCGAACTCTCACAGAAGAAAGTAAAACCCTCCAAACACGAACTCAAGCACGGTGAACCCTAAAAGATGCAAACACCGCAATTGATTCAATGATCAAAACTAAACTCCGCAGTGTGAACTCTCGCTCTGCCCTTTAGTCCAAAAGTCTCACATGCTAAACCATCACGCAAATAGAAATTTCTGGCATTACATTCCAGAAACTAGAAAGAACTGGAAGAATCGATTGCACCTTAAACCCTCCACAAGAAGCACCGTAGTTGATTGAATGATCGAAACAACTCCGCAGTGTAGACTGTCGCTCCCTTCAACCCCGAACATTCACAGCGCCGCACTTTCACGCGCACAGGAAAAGCGGACCCTCAATCGCCAAAACTGGAACTAACTTGGAGAATCAATCGCAAAACCCTGCTGTAGCACTACCGCGCCTTTGACTCTTCCACAAGAAACTGAAAATCTCCAAGACCGCTCTCTCTGATCCAAACAGCGTGATTGAACCCTAAACACACGAACTCCCCCAAGGCGGAATCTCAAAACAAACGAATGGCACTGAAGAACTGCCAAATCACGAGCCCGGCGCAAGACTGTGAAAAAACAAACAAAACGCTTCTTCGGGAGCACCAAACCCTATGTGTGGTCTCACGCAACTGGCCCAGATTGATGACCGGCCCTCCTGGTACTTGGACAGCCTATACCCGGACACTCTATACCCGACCTATACCCGGATCCGAGCCTGCGGCCCATTTTGATTAACTTGGAATTTCCTATAAATTAACCAAAATGCCAACATCTCCATATTAAGTTGTATAAATTCCGTAAAATTGTAACCGTAGGAATTTCAACTTGACCTCATGTTGGAGATCTCATAGGAAAAGTAAAGAAAACAACAACACTTAGACAGTGAAAGATTATAATGTTTGACCGTGAGGGTGTTAAAACTGCAAAAAACTTTTAACCTTCTTCTCACAAGTCAAATTTAACCCCTAAAGGACAAAGCCCTTTTTTCTACCTAATAACACTCAAAACTGCCATATCTATGGCAAGGAGTAAAAAATTTGAAAAACCGTTATTTTCTCATATCTAACCGTAGGATCTTACACTTTACTAGTATGAGAGTGTGTGGCAAAAATTTCAGAATTTTTGCCCGCTTAGATTGAAAGATATCTGCGTTTAAAGTGGGAAAAACAAGTTTTTCAGCACATTGCGGGACTAGATTTTTTGACTTTGAACATTTTAAACTTAAAATTTTTGCACTACAGAGTTTGAGCTTTAAATCTTTACAGTGGAAAATTGAGTTGAGAGTCTACATAAAAAAAAAAGTTCAAAAAAACATTAATTATCATTCTTAAAAAAATTGTTAAGTAGAAGTAGGTACGAGATAGAAGGAAAATCTGAAATATTCTTATATTTCACATGGAATTCAAATGCACTAATCCCTATGGTGAGATTGTTCTAGCAAGTAAATCAAACCATGCAAAAAAAAGAAAAAAATTAAAAATTTGAGAAATTGCATTCATAAATGAGTCCTACAAGTAATTTTTTTCAACAATGAAGATGCTCTAATCGCCCGAAAAACAAGAATGTCCATAACTTTCTCATCACATATCCAAATGAAATGAATAAAAGCTTTCCAGATACAAAAAATATAATCTATGAGAAAAAATAATATTAAAAAAAAAATTCAAATTTTTGTCCATTTTTTCCGGCTGCCCGAGCTACCCGCCGTCCCCTCGTTTCAGCTTATTTGGTCATAACTATTGTTCCTAGGCACCGATTTTGAAAAAAATTATATTCCCACAAAGCTAATCAACTTTTCGACGTGCAAATAAAATTTCAAAAAATTAGGAGAAAATTTCAGCCCGTAGGTACCTGCCCGAAAACGCATTTGTCCCCCGAAGGGACAATGGTCCTTTAGGGGCTACAAAATACGAAGTCATAGAGTTCCAGTAAAAAGAAATGGAAAACACGTGGTGCAAGTTGCAATTATTCCTAAACCACCCTAAACCCAAAAAAAGATGCAATTGGTGGTCACATGAAATGACCTTGTACGTGAAATTAACAAAATGTGGGCAACAACCTTGCCTTGTACTTTAATGTCCAAAAAAATATAATGTATAAGGACCAAAAAAATTCCGAATTGTAATTCTTGCAATACAAAAATTTGTTGCCCCCTCTCCCTTGTTTTGAGCTTATTTGGGCATCACTTTTGTTCCTGGGCACCAATTGAAAATAATATATATTCCCGTGAAACAAATCCGTTTTTCTATCTCGATAGAAATATTCAGTTTTCTGCAGTTGTGTCCTTTTATACAAATTTATGGTGATCACACTTTCATCACACGCATATGAATGCACATGAAATTTGGCTTAATTTAATAAATACTAGTTGAATGTTTTCATGATTTACAAATTTTTAACCACATAATCATATTGGACGTGAAAATGCTATTTGAATAGTGAAATAAATAATGAATCACATTATTTAGTATTAGTTGTGATGACTCCTATAGAAATTAAAGTATAAGATTTTTCAGTAAATGGAATACACTGAAAGTGAACTTTTCACTGTACATATAGATTTTTTATTATGGGAACTTGAATGAAATCGACGATAAATGTAAATTAGGTTTTATCGTAACTATATGTTAATTTTGGTATGCTACTCTTTCTTTATAATTGTATTTTTTATCTTTGACTCAAGCTAAACACTATACGAAATTCAATGCAATACATGTGGGAGGATGTGTCACTCCAATTCACCCACAAAAAGAGCAATTGACCGTGGATGTAATAACAAATTCTAAGGAAAAATTACATGAAGGATACAATTTCAAGAGTCTACCTTCGCGGTAACTAAAAAGAACACGTGCTTTATTCAATAAAGTTGCCTATGCAGTTGGAGTGAAACATTATTGGAAGAGAATGCTTGCACATGGCAACTGAAGTCACAATCAATTCTAATTTTTTAATATACTGCGTTAGTAGTCCGAGGGAATCTTTACTTTGTCTTCTATTGACCCTATTAACCTCTAAAACACCGTCATTTTTATATTAACAAGTACCAAAAAGACACGTACCAAAAATTAATTGAGTAAGATAAAAGACTTCAAAGTTTACTTTAGACTATTGAATGCAAAACCAACAAAGCCAAACAAAAAAATCCTCATGAATTTTGACTCAATCATAAAAATAGACTGATTCAATATTCTCCAAAAATATACAAATATAGAAAACAATTTTTAAACTGAAATCTTTTCGAATGAAGAGCTTTTTTTTAATCTACCTAGACTGCCATTTTAGAAAAACAAAACAAAACATATTTTGCCATAAGTTTTTATGAATATTTCCAAGGAAATAAATAATAGGTGGTTACATTTCATTTGGTTATGAAGTCTACAGGATTGTTCTTAACATGCATTTACAAATTATATATATTATTTTCATGTTCACTGTCCCACAAATTTTGAGATGTTGGAACTTTCGGTTTAGGGTACTATCAAACATGGCTCATCATTTTCATACAGTACATGGATACCCAAAAAAAATTCAAATTCTCAAGAGATATTTTAAACTAGTTCAAAAATAGCAAAATTAAATATAATCAGCCACTTCAATTGGAAAAGCTACTGAATTGCATAAAACATAGATAGACATCATGTCCATTAGAAGAGATTTCAGCCCTGCAGAAGACTCTGAGTTATTACAACGTTCCCAAGCACTCCCATGCTGCCAAATCAACATGCTGATGTGGTCAGGAGATGACCTCATCGGCAACATATTCTTTAATTATTATTTTTAAATAAAAGCATATAAATAAAAATTATAAATTGCAAATTGAATTTTTGAATATTTTAATTTCTAAAATTTTAAAATTTCTAAACTTTAATTTCTGAATCTCTGAAATTTCTGAAATTTTTAAAATTTCTGAATTCTTTAAATTATTGAATTCTTTAAATTTTTAAAATTTCTTTAAATTTCTTTAATTTCTTTAAATTTTTTAAATTTCTTTAAATTTAAAAAAAAATAATAATTTTAAAATTTGGTAATTTCTTTAAATTTCTTTAAATTTCTTTCAATTTTTGTATTCCTTTCAATTTTTGAATTTCTTTAAATTTCTGTAATTTTTAAAATTTTTAAAATTATTAAATATTATGGGCAACAGAACAATCTTCATAGAATTGGGATGAAACGGCCTTTTTGAGGCTTGAAAACTCGCTTAATGCACCTCTCGGCATCCTAAGGCATGATTACAAGCATGAATGGCTTCAAATAAGAGCATTATTGTTGTACATTCCAATGATTGAAGGCATTCATTGGTACCATTCTATCAATAGGATTCATAATGTAAAAGCAATGGAGCATTCATAGTCATCCTTTAATCTCACGCTTTAAGGAATTCTATAGAGTTTGACTGATGGTTTTCAAGTTGTAAACTATAGAGTTCAACTCATGGTTTTCAAACTTACTATAAACTATAGAGTTTGACTCATGGTTTTCAAATTGTATGTCCAAAACCAAAAATAAGAAGGTATTAAATAAAATTTGGTCTTGGATTATACATCTTCCGTACGATTATGACATAAGTATTATTTTCCACTTCATTGTCACCGCCATTTATACGGTTTTGGGAAGTGCAATGGTCTAAATTATATACAGGGTTTTAACTGAACATGATTTCTGAGCACCACCTTAAAATTGATTATTATAGTGGTTCAACATTTAATTTGATCATAAATTCTACATGTCCTATACATTAACATCTTCTCCAAATTATGTTGCTTCCCCCTCATCTCTTTGGATTTCATTATATATAGTTCCTTGTCATAATTATTTTTAGTGAAAGGTTTAAAAAAATTACCGAGATTTGAGATGCTCATTAACCCTTAAAGGACATTCACTATATATTCACCAGAAACGCTCCAAAACCGCCATGTCTAGTACAAGTACCAAAATTTTGGTTTTTTTTTTGGGACATATTTTACCATAGGATCTTGTATTGTGTACTATCAAAATCATGTGGTGGCAATTTCAAACATTTCGACCAGGTGGATTGCAAGATATAAGCATTCAAATGAACTAACATCTTTTTTTTTACCGGGTCCCTAAGAAAAGAAGGGCAATTGCATTTCACAAGCTCACATTTTTAATAATAAAATGACGTAAATGGTGGTGCTTCCTTAGATTTGTTTTCTTAGACAAGTTGGCCACATGCTTGAAGAATTCAGATACTTTGGAATAGTACAACATATAGGAAAAAATTAATAAGTAGTAGAGAATGATTAAAAATACTATATTATTTACAATTTCAATATGGAATTGAAAATTTCCAACCCCAATGGTCTAAAAGTTTTAATAATGTATCTACATCCTACGATTTTATTCTTGTCCCAAAATATTGAAAATGGGGTAAGATAAAGGATTTCAAAGTTTATTTTAGAGTATTAAGTAGGAAATCCAAAATTGCCCCCAAACAAAAAATCCTCATAACTTTTGACTCATTGATCTTAATGTCATGATCCAAAGCTTGTCCAATATATGAAACTCTAGAAAATCAATTTCAAATTTCTATATATGAAAAAAGTGATTTTTTCTGATGTGCCCAAACAGCCCAGTTATGATAGAAAGTAACCTATTAGGCTATAACTTTTGATTTGTCTTTCCAAATGTAATGAAGTTTGGTGCGTATGAAAGATCTTCTCGCCCCAAATATGAAAATTTCCACTCGAAGGCACCTACCCAAAATTTCTATACAACCAAAAAACACAGTCAGATCCTTTAGGGGTTACTTAATTTTAACTCTTTTAAATATAGAAGGCTTAGAAGACCAAAAGGTTCTAGAAGTCCAAATTTAACAAAAATGGGATAATGCACAACAAGTCGGATTACTCCTAATGAACTCATACAGGACCAAGGAAGCTCTACAAACAATGAAGAACGATACAATGTCATGTTAAAAGTGTTTGTACACATTAACCCATAAAGTACCATTTTCCCTTTGGGAGACAATATGGTCATTGGACCGGGACCTCGAGTCTCAATATAGTACATTATTTTCTAAATGAATTTCTACTTTAATTTCTACATTGTACACATAATATTTAGTAACTTAGTTATTAATATGTACATGGGAATCTATGATTTATTCCAGTCATATCTATTTCATGAAAATTATGAAAATTATGAACAATATTATTTTTTTAGGATTTTTTTAGGATTTTTTTCTCACCTCCATTTTTATATTTGGAAAAAGAAAGTTGTTCACATGGTCAAGTTTTGAAGCTCCAACAACCTCACAATAGACATTGGTGTATTTCAATTCTACCGTAAAACACAAACAATTTTCTTGAATCTATTTCTTGAATCTATTTTCTATTGAATTTTTTTTTAATGAGTAGAAACATTCATTTGTTTTTTTATAATTTTTAGTACATCATTAACTTATAATTATCCTTATTACAAAAGATTAGAAAGTCAAAACCAATAGAGCAAAGGTTATAAGTTAAGTTCTGAGGAAGTTGAACAAGGTGAAATCTATTCCACACAGTCAATCTTATAATAGTCTAATAGAAGTTCCCACGGATAGATATGTGTAAGATACAATTTTGGTCCTTGTTATAGAAATTGCATTCTACAGTGTTTTTTGGCTAGACAAATGATCCTGGGACTTTGGTGAATAATATTTTCAAGTTGCACTTCAATTTTGTGCTTTGCTAATCTACAAGGTGATTGTATTTCTAGTACTCTATAATTAGATTTGAACTTAATTTCCTTGAACAACCTTACCACTTAAGCGTAGACCTTACAGTTGCCACGAACTCAAAGCCCTTAACCCCACAATACAAAACCTATATCAACCTATAACCTATAACTAAAAGTAGCAGAACAGTATAATTATTAACAAATCTGTCTACTAGAAGTTTTATAATGGTGGAAGCTCTACTTTAAGAAAGAATGTAAGAACACCGTCCCTTTATCCAATTTAAATCCCATATTAGCTGTAAAGTACAATGCAAAGTTCCATTCGCAAATCCATCTAAATTTCTCAAATTTCCATCAAATTCAATCCTCCAAAAAACATCGGTGGACTGACCCATGTCACTGTTCAAAGGTATCTATTTCAATTATTTCAATTGTTATATATTTCTGCAGTAGTTGCGGAAGCATGAGTCCCTCGCAAGTGACATCTATAATTCCTTTTGCCTAAAATAAGGACTGACAAGGTGTGCTCGCGGCTGCAAAATCGAATCCCATTGGAAATATTCGAGGTTTGTCGTTGTATTTGTCAAGTCCTGCCTTTGTCATGTCCAAATGAGGTCAGGTTTTAGAACGAATTTTAGTAAACCTAGTTAGTACTATACTAGTTAATGAAATGAGGTGGCTTTGTGCTAGAACATTCAATTTGACTTTTGACACTATTAGAATATATAGCATTCATATACAAGAATCTAGTAGTACTAATTTATGCTAATTCTATTTTTTACTTTGATAATTTGTTATAGGACCACAATATAGTCCAATTGCCATCAGAATTGCATGTATTCATTAAATTGAGTACACCTTTGGCGAACTCTAAACTTTATATATAGATTTTTTATTACATAATTATAGATTTTTTATATACTATCTATTAGATAGGCCTGTTTTGAGAAGCCAGTGAAACCAAAAGTATGTAATTTTACTTTCATGGCTAGAGGAAGAAGAGGAGCTCTTATTCCGTATGTTTTTCAGAATTTTCGCAGTGAAAATGAAATTTTGGCGATTTTATAAGCCAAAAGTGCATCTGTCGCTCATTACGCACGTAGACTGTAGCTGTAAAGAATATAGAAACTACAGTGAATGGATCAAATGACAACTTCAACTGTTCATGACGCTTTCTAAATCATGCAAAATACATATCAATTCAATTTAACCCTAGAACGTCTGGATCCATCTCCATAATTGGCTACTTGGAAAAAATCATTATAAAGTACTATTTGGAAGAATATTTTGGACATGATATACAAGTAAAAGTTGTAGATTATGAATTTCAGATTCCATCTCTGCGGTTAGATTCACCTATGCTACCATCAATATTTTTTGCAAAATTTTGGAAAAAAAAATTCATAATTTCTTCTGAATTCAATTACAAGCAGACTATTATCATTTTTTGAGTAAAACTTGTTGGAATGGATTCCAGATGAGGTTCTCTTCATGGGGTGATTTTTTGAATTTTTTTTGTTCTTAAAATCTATGACCTCAGTCTTGCAAACTCAGTTTTGAACAAAAATCAATGCAATTTTTGGCTTGATAAACTTTCACATTTATAATTTAAGAAAAATATGAATTCTAGTAACACCAAATCCAACCATTAGATAGGCCAAAAACTTGACAAAGTATCACCACAAATTAGATGACTTTCATCCAAACAGTGATGAGAAAGAAAACTCCATTTTAGTCTGTACATCGTCCAAAAAATGGACATCGGAGCGCTCCAGGGTTAACCCCTAAGTGCCTAAGCCTTTTCAAGTGTGTTTTTCCCATGAAAAAAGAACATGGGCTTATAGTTATCTCCATTGAAACAAAATGATCTTTTTTCAAAATCTAACCGTACGGATGTTTAAAGAGCTTGCTTATTAGTATGTACACCAATTTTGAATGCAAAATTCCATAAGAGTTGTGAGATTATAATAAGAGAAATGTACATTTTCTATTTTTAATATGTTGTCCCTCTCCACAATGTTTCAGAAATTTGCACATAAAAGCTTTTTGGGATTAGAAGTAACATGAACAACTACAAATTGTGTTAGCACACTAAAATACCCTTTCAAAAAACTTAATATCACTTGAAAAGCTATTAAACTCATTACACAATCCACCTTGCAATTGTTGAGATGCAATTTTTTTAATAAGTATAATTCACAAATTCCTCCAAATCAAGACTTGCTTGTTTAAATTTTCAATGGTGAAAATCATGAAAACACTTCACTCTTTCGATTGGGACCATTTTCAAAGCAAATGAATAAGTGAAAGTTTTTAGATCTCAAATCAAGTGAAATTGCTCAAAGTTGAAAAATGAAGTAAAATTAGCAAGCTTTACTCTTCCATTAACGGACATAAATGGCTTTGGAGACCTCTCAACACTCAAATATGTACCTTTTTCAGTGAAAAATGAAAGTTTTGAATAGTAAACCCTAAAAACTGCCCAAAAACAATTTTAAAACGGGCAAACGAATTTAACTGCCCACTTCAAAATGAGCCTGAAATTTCAGATCGACCATATATGGTCGATGAGGCAGTTAGGGGTTAAGGTGGGAGCACCCAATATGACACCTGTACCTAATCCCTGTTCCTAGATGGACATCAAACCGTCCCTGGGCTTTTATTGAATGGTCTTTGACAAGTGTCATAACGTTTTCTCCTCTCTTCACTGTGATTGGGTAAGTGCTGAATTTGTCAGAATTCAGATTTGGGTCCACGTTCAGGACGGTTCCAGTGGTCTAGAGGACTGAAACTTTGAAAGTCCCAGAAACCTCTTCATTTTTTTGAACACCACGAAAATGTTAATTTCCTGAAATGTTGTCTCCAAATATGCTGAATTCTTTAAACTGTCGATTTGGGGTGCTTCCACCTTATTAGTTCCAACTTACAATTAAAAATTACGTTAAAATCGCATTAACTACCTTTCATTTCCAGTGTGAGGTTGGCGTCCTCTTTCCTCTTCGTCGCATATTATCGGCAGTTTTAGGTTTTCCGGTGTCAAAGTGTATTCCTGCCTTTTTTTTGGGAGACACACAGAAGTTGCAAAGCAACCTTCGGCAGTTCTCCACTGAAGTGTACGGTGATTTCTCAGCCTTCGCGTTCGACCCGTCGACCTCTCCATTCCGTTTGCTCAGCTTCCTTCATCACCCTGGAAGTGAAAGGTGCTTTTCATTTTGATTGTTTTCCTCTTGAAAGGCTCGATGTTTGATTTTCAATTTTTGACAGCCTCGTCTATTTGCGCTTTATTGTGGTGAATTTCATGTCTTGCAGCTTTGCGCGTAGGAAGTTGGGAAGTTCGAATTTCTGCTGCTGGTGGACCTCCACCGAATCGGACCTTGATAATTGGAGGTACGCTTCCATTGATTTTCACTCCATGCATTTCATGTCGCGTTCGTGCATTGAGACCGATTAGGGTTTAGTCTTGGTACATGCGTAGAAGTCGTTCATTTAGAGGTCCATTGTTTGAATGATTCCTTGATTGCGCTTGCCTATAGCGTCTTCGCGAATTGCAATTCCCGAGTGATTGAATCGCAAATGGCTAGTAGTACTACGTAGTGGACAGCTTAGATTTCCTTTTCCTAGAATTATGAATTCTTGGAATCCGAATTCATGTGATGAGCGCAATTCCTTTTCGTGCTTTCCTTGAACTCATGATCAGTGTAGCCTAAGAATTGGATTTCTGCATTCACAATAGTTGCATCATCGACGTGTGAAGATGGTGTCTCGAAATCCAAAAACATTCTTGATAGTATAGTTCATTCACTTGTTATTTATCCCGAAGCTGCACATGTGCTCATGACCATAGTGAATGACCGGAGTGGTTGGGCCCCGCATAGGTCAGTGGAGGTGCCCTGACGGGTTTCAATATTAGTATTGTCTTCCACTTGGGGCGTCAGAATGGATCAGTGCGCCCGCTCTGAACCTTTTTGATGCCTCCAAAGTCGCGTTCGTGATTGGTGCCTTTTTCAATTCAGAACGGGCGCTCTGAACTGAATCGTGAGGTCCACACTGTGCCGGCAATGAGTTCAGGGCGGGCGCCCTAAACCTTTTTTTCGTAGACGTGGACTTAGTCAGTTTTCGGTCCAATTCAGTTCAGAGCGCCCGCCCTGATTTGGATTTTCGTGGCCACGGTCTCCCCAATCTGTAAAGACCCAGTTCAGAGCAGGCGCCCTAAACCTATTTTTCGCAGACGTGGACTTAGTCATTTTTTGGTCCGATTCAGTTCAGAGCGCCCACCCTGATTTGGATTTCCGTGGTCACGGTCTCGCCAATCTATAAGAACCCAGTTCAGAGCGGGCACCCTAAACCTATTTTTCGCAGACGTGGACTTAGTCATTTTTCGGTCCGATTCAGTTCAGAGCGCCCACCCTGATTTGGATTTCCGTGGCCATGGTCTCGCCAATCTGTAAGGACCCAATTTAGAGCGGGCGCCCTAAACCTATTTTTCGCAGACGTAGACTTAGTCAGGTTTCGGTCCGATTCAGTTCAGAGCGCCCGCTCTGATGTGGATTTTCCTGGCCACAGTCTCGCCAATCAGTAATTTGGATCCAGTTCTGAGAGGGCGCTTTGAACTGAATTGGAGAGACCAGAGACCCGACAGCTTTCTTGGAAACAATTGTGAGTGGGCACTTCAAGCATTGATCCTGTTTATCTTGTGTGACACGACCGAGTCTAGTTGTGTTCAGGGCGGGCGCTCTGATCTGTCGAATCGATTTATTTCTTCTTGCATTGGCAGTCACCATATTTTTCTGGCTTGTACCCTTGACTGTCTGACATTTCGCTCAGTAGTTATGTACATGAAACTTTCTTTTTTATCTTTGTCTTTATGGAATACCGAGATTTGAATTGTTTCTTCAAGAGACTTGATTCGTGCCTATACGTCATCTGATTTGCCTTCGCGTCTGGCAGCCACGCGTCGGCAATTACTTCGTACAAGCTGTGGGCCCCTGCCAATTCTTTGACATTTCATTCTATGACCGCGACCATCCTGTCAACAGCCCTGAGTATATCTTCCACGCGATTCCACTGCAGGAATCTTCGTTCTGGCGTATGACTTCTTCTAGCGAATCCGACGGTGACGAGGTGCAGCGTTTTTTTATCGAGCCCATCCTGATTTTTCTATCGTTCGCAAGTCTTCGTTTCGTTTCGCTTACATCGTGCAAATGTCATTCGTGAATCCTTCGACGCTCAGGGTTTCGAAGAATGTGAAAAGGAGGATGTGGACTTGGAGGCAGTTGCCGCGGAGGACGAGGACACTAGTCCCATTCCGGATTGCGAAGGCATTACCCGCGACGGATGGTCTAGTAAGGCCCTACTCGCACGACACGCGGACGGCTCGGACTTCGCGGAAGTGATCATCATCACTACCGACCCAAACGCTTGCATTGATGGGAGGAACAGGTTGGGTAAGGACGACGTGGGCATTGTTGTACTGGAAGTTCGGAATGGGGACCCCAATGCTGGGGACATGTGTCTGCGTTGGCCTATGCGCCAAGTGTTTTATCACGGGCAAAATGGGTATGTTAGTATGTACGACCATGCTCGTAAACGAGTTGCTATGGATGAAGAGCTACAGGGAAATCGGAAAAGGACAGGCGTCCGGAAGTACCGCTACGATAGGAGAACCCGTGCTGCCGCATTGGTGGATCGGAGGACACAGATGGTGTTGTATGAATCTATCGTAGAGGTTTTCACAGAACTCTGCTGCGACATGGAGTGCATTCGGAAGTTTCGTCCTTCGACGATCCGTATGCTTCGCACGGAAATGCACATGCAGTCCTTTAAAGTCAAGTCTAGCAAAAATCTGGACGTGCACAGAGCGTTTCATGAAGAAGTTGGAAGGGGGAAGAAGCTTGTCACCGTGGAGGGCATAGACATTTGTCTACGTGCTTGGCGGATTCTTCACAACATCCCTCTCCGCACGTTTCAAAGATACAAGGCTAGGGCAGATTTCGGCGTCAGAGGTGGTCCTCATGGCAACCTGAAGAGGACGAAATTGAGGAGTGCCACTGTTCAGGGCATCGAGACTTTGCGCTCATTACTGGAAGCAGCGGCCGACCACATGCCCCATTTGTCTCGCACGTTGCCTACCGGCGAAAGGGTGGGCTTAAAAGTTCTTCCATTGGGTACGGAATGGAAGCAGTTCTTGGCGAGTGTGAATGAGGTAGGAATGGGACATGCACTCGGCATCACACATGGGTTTCCATTGAGTATGAAAGACAACTCTCGGTCACTTGCTATCGATCAAATGATAGAAGAATGTATGGTCCGTTCATGTCTATTGAAAGTAGGGACCTAGAACCGTCGAAGTGTAAGAAGTCCTGAAGTAATTCATAGAGATTTCGGGAAATATGTAACTCCCTGTGTTACATTTTCCATCCATTTCTCTGAAAAGGAATAATGTGGGAACATATTTCAGGCACAAGTCACTTACTTTACTGGTTGTCTGGTCGGCTTTGTTTGCAGGCGAACGAGGAACTCGGACTGTCCCCTTTGTCGCAATCATGCTTTAGTAAAATACGTACAAAACATTTTCCGGAATACGTCATCAAAGGAAGAGGTGACTCGTTTGCGAGATGTAGCATTTGCGACAACTTGAAACAATTGAGGGCATCTTTTGCACCTGGGTCAGAGGACTATGGTCGCATCCAAAGGCGTTTTGAGAAGCACTTGTTCTTGCAGGAAGCGTGTCGGCATGCCTACTACCGCAGTAGGCAGTTGTCTAGATTACGACCGAAGCAACTGCTATCCATCATGCACAACAAGATGGACCATTCAAAAACAGCATGTCCCGCATTGGCGAGGAAAACAAAGGCACTAGATGGATTCATGAAGTTACCCGTGAAGGTGTCAGGAATTTTTGTACACGGACACGGGGATGGCAAGTACGCACACTACAATTTGGATGTCTTTAAAAGCGACAGCAACTTCACAGTGGGATTGGTGGCGAAGTTGTTGCGAGATTTGGAGGACCCCCCTGCAAAGTCTTCACGATCATTGTTTCGCGGATCCGGTAGCACACAATTGTATCGGGCGTTGCTGAATGGTAGCGATATCTGTGTGGATGCGTTGGGAGAGATTTCGTTTCCACCTATCGAATCCACACCATTGCCACCGGTGTTACACATTCAAATGGACAACTCCTAGAGGGAAAACAAGAACAAATACGTCTTTTGTTTTTGGTCCCTCTTGGTGGCTAGGCGGATTGTGAAAGAAGTGGTGGTATCCTTCATGATTGTGGGACACACGCACGATGACATGGATGCGTCATTCGGTCGGTGGAGTCAACAACTCCGCGAAAAGGACCATCCTACTTTGCCGTCGTTGATGGAGTCGTACATGAAAATGGAGCAAGTTCCTTTCATTCCTCACCTGGTAGAAGAAGTGCCCGATTTCAAAGCTTACGTCAAACCGTTTATTGGGATGAAGAAGCAGCAACTCGTGGGCCACTCCAACGGAAGGCAATACAAATTCTTCATGGATGACAAGGGCTGGCCAATCATGCAATACAAACTGGCATGTACAGACATCCCGTGGTTGCCCAAAGCGGGCTTGAAGTTATGGAAGGAAGATGCAGAGCACAAACCGATCCTTCCCCAAGGTGATCCGCCGTGCGTAGCTCCAAAGAAAATGACCAACGAAGCAGAGATTTTGCGTGGACTCGATGGATACATCCAACATTGGACGGACATATCTCAAGACGACGCTCCACTGGAGTATAAGGCCCGACTTGCACACTTGATCATGTACTGGACCGGAGTGAGAAATGCCTTGGGCAGTGGCGCCGAAGAAGATCTTCCTCAATCCAATGAATTGAGGCATGGATTTTGGCCTCGAACTCGACAACCCGGGGATCTTACGACGGATTTAATGCAAGATGGAAGGACGCGGGAGGAGGTCGACATGGATGATCCTTACATTGGCACTCTGGAGGGGAGGCCACCACCAGCATACAACGTGGTCACCGATGTCCGCGAGGGGTTCTACCTCTTTGTGAGGCCCGAATTGGATTGTGAAGAGCCCGTGTGGCTTGCTAGGGCAGTTGAAAATCCGCAATTTGATCCAACGGCGGAGCACTTTCGTGAAGTCTTGGTGCAATGGCACACCCCATGCGGAGCGTCGAAGGACCCTCAACGATTGTAGGCAGGCTGGGACATGAAGACCAATTTCAGATGGAGGGTTGATCGTACGGCCGAGAAGGCTGACTACATTTCTACGGACAGTATAATGGCATCGTGGAAACCAAAGAAGAATGATGGGAACAGTTTCATTGCCCCCCGTCAGCAAGTGCAATTTGCAGTGGATCATTTACGTCGAATTGCAGAGGACGAACAGCGAGGCTCTTGATTTTTTTTTTAGGGCGGAGGGCTCTTGGTAAAAAAAATTTTGTTGCTTACAATGCTCCCGTGCATTGAAGAAGTCAGTAGAGTGGCAGAAGATGCAAGAAATTGTGCTCATTTGTATGTTCATCGACATTTGTACCCTCCAATTTTTTTAAGTGAAAAAATCAAGTTCCTGCACAAGTTCTTCCAGGCCCTACTCCAAATTCAATCTTTGCGGTCCTCACGATCCGAAACAATGCAAATCTAAAGATCTTCTAAAACTTCTGCACATCATGACTCCTAACCACAATGTAATCCAATGTTTGCTTTCCTTCCATTCTAGAGGTCGACATCTCTCGCGCCCACACTAGGAAGTATCATGCAAAACTCGGACAACTATATAAAATTCAAGGCACTTTCTTCCTTACAAGTCCTACAAAGAAATCCACACCCCTCTGTTTCAAAAATCGCACTTCGCCAAACTTCCATGTACAAATGGCACATGGAATACCGCCATTTTAACGAAATTGCCCATTAGTAGCAATTTTGGCTCGCCCTCTATACATGGTTACATGGATACATTATTACATTGCAATTTGAAGACATTTATTTATTTGGATCCACAAAGTACATGACTTCTTCTATGATTTTAAGATATGATTTAAAAAGTCAATGTGGAAATGTTGGTTGAAAATTGAAATGTAATTTGAATGTAGAGACCATTATGTAATTGATCCATTGAACTTGTAGTCTACATGTGATAATTTAAATGTACTATACATGTGAACCTTGTCGACTAATTAGTTCTTCATTTCTATGTTTCCGGGTATGAATTATTACATGGCACCGTGGAAATTCATAAAGTGAAAGGTTGTCCCACAAAATTGACAACTGAATATGATGATGAGATGATCACTCATGTACGAGAATTAATAGAAGGAGAACGTCACATATGATCATTTGAAAGTTTTTTATTTACTTGTAAAATGTACTACTCATTCATGAATTCATGACATTGTAATATGAAAAAAAATTCACCATATACCCTATATTGATATATTTTTTCATTTCATTGAGAAGGGGGAGAGAGGGGCCAACTTGAAGGCCTTCACCAATTTTTCTAAAGTTGAATTCATTAATCTATTAATTTAGGTTTCATTAATTATATGTATGACGAAATGTTAAGCTTTCATACCTTGCGGTATTGCACAAAGATATATTATATTATAGAATCATGGATAATCTCTTTATTCAAAGTTCTAGCCTATTAGAGCATGTTCTTGAGTGTTGCCAAAATAAATCTATAAATCGGTAGAGTTCATTTCTGCATGCAATTGCTAGTGAGATTGATAACTATTAACTAGAGAAGAAGTTCTACATGTTTTTGTGGAACTGAAAGAGAGTGGGCACATTTGAGCAAAAAATAAATATTTCTTCAAATAAATTATGGAAAGGTAGTTTTTCTACTTTTACATGGTCAACAATTATGGAATCTCTCTTTCTTTACTCAAAAAATGCAGTTGTAAGTGCCCCATAAGGCCATAACCGTCTTGGGGGGTGCACTTAGTTCTACTATATTACTATAACAAATCACGTGTGAACAAGTGGTTCTCTAATAAACTATAATTTCAACCTAAAATTTTGAACATTGTTTAATAATGACTATAGCTTTCTATTGCCAAAATTTCCAACTCAAATAAAATATGAAATGATTTCTAGAAGAGGTTGAAACTTGAAAATGAACTAAAATGGCATGTTTTTCAATTGAAATAATTATAGAGGACACATTTAGATGACCATTGAGTCAATATTCAATTCAAAATGAGCTTTCAATAATGAGTTATTTTTAGGAATTTTTTGTTCATTTTTTAGACAATTTTTTCTTATATAATAGAGGGGTGTGAAAGCTATTTTTCAGTTCTACAGTGTATCTTTTTACTTCAAAAATTTGTAACTAATTATTATTAACAAATAAAAATATCAATAATTCAAAACATAAACTTTTAAAGTAGGAAAATCTATTCATATTTTTTTAATTTTGTTTTATTTAAAATTCAAAAAGTATATAGGGGGTCCAAAGTTTTGTTCGCACTTGGTTTCTAATGGACACTCTAAATGACCCCCCGAGATAACCGTAGTTCATGGATTTCTACAATTATTTCAAGAAAGCGAATTAGAGGATGTACATGATTTATCCAAAAAATTACGCATTTCGAAGCAATGGGATCCTAATTTTTCAAGGGCATAGCCAAACCCTCATGAATTTGGGAATTCAAAAATTCCATACTTCTTTCTTCTTCTTATTTTCCTTCTACATGTTATACAAGGGTTTAGTATGTTACAAGCAACATTTTAGATCCTACGGTTCAGTCCCCAAATTTTTTACGTGCTCACAGGGGGGTCCAAAAAAGGGTACACTGAATTGCCCCCTTCGTTGCCCCTGCTGCAGGGCAAAGCTTGCAATTTCGAAAGGGGCAAAACTTCCCTTGTTCTCCAAAATTCTCCTCGCCGGACGGCCCCTCCGCCCTTCCGACGCCCCGTCCGACTTTCCGACGCCCCGTCCGAGCTGTTCGTCCGCATGTCGGTGCGTTCGCACTTTCTTGGTGACCATGCGATCCATTGTGCGACAGTTTCGGGCCGCACGATGGGGGCGTCGGAAAACAGGCCGTCGGATTCGGACGGACCCTAAAGCGCCGTCGGAAGCCATAAATAGCGTTTCCGACGCCTCATTTTTCCACAGCCGTTTCCCTCCCAAAGTGGGTTTTCCAGCGCCCGATGTGAATCTGTGGCTCTGCGCGCCCCTTTCGGTTTGGTGTGTGAACGGTTGTGCTTGGATACTTGGTGGTTTTAAGTGATTTGGTTTGAATAATTTCTTGTATGCGAGGAATTGTGAATTAGAAAACCGTTTCACTCCATTGCATTTGAATTTTGAAGTGAGAAGAACTTGGTGCACTTGGTGCAATATTTTGGGAAAATTCGGACATCAATTATCTTCATTGTAATCAAGGTTATCATGTCTCACCCTAAACCATCAAGTAAGAGTAAGAAAGGGAAATCTCAAGATATGAATTGGGTTGACTGGGAAAACCCTAATTGCGTAGCTGAAGATGGATGGGAAGAAGAGCCAAAGAAAGTTTGGGACTGCACCACATGCAAGAAGTACGTGAAGATGACTCACCTCTCTAAAATGTGGTCACGAGAACGTGCTGAAGGCCAAGTTCGTCGATGGGAAGGACAAATGTCCACATGTATGAGCCGACACTTTCTTCACCGTTACGAAGAAGTAACGCGTTCAGCGGGTTTACGTGACTCCAAACCTAATATAATGAACTATTCTAACATGGCTATGGTTTGGGCAGAGATTGTACTCCACAAAGATGTGGATTGGCGTACCATTTATGGGAAACATGTGGATAGTTTGAATCGGAATGATACAATGATTTATACTAGCTGGACTGCTGCAAGTGATTGCCAGCCAGAGTGGTCCAATCGAGGGCAGTTTGGATTTCCTGCAGTTGTGGTGCTACATGGAGAAGATGAATGGTCGAGTGACGGTGATGAGGGTGAAGCTCCAGCACCAGTGACATTGGGAGAGGAGCACGAGCGTAAAAAAGATCGAGAAGACATTGAATACGAACAACAAATGCAAGAAGCGATGCGTAGAAGCGTAGAGGACCGTGGTCGACAAGATGGGTATGATGGATTCTACCAACGTGACCGTGGTGCATATGACCCACCACATGGGTCCTATGGTTCACACTATGGCCATGACCCCCAACATGGCTCTCAAAACGTTGGAGGCTCTTATTATGGCGGTTCAACTCAAAGAGGATCACTCCACGGTGATTCAATTCCTCCTCCAACTTTTGGAGGTCATTCCTCCGCAAATTATGGACAAGGAGGTGGGCAAAGCGGATATGTTCCCGACTACTATGGCGGAGGACCATATCTCGGTGTTTATGGTGGTGGTCCTACAAGCCCAAGTCAGAGAGATGACACGGATTCAGATTCCGAATGAAGTCGAATCAAACACGAATACACTATTGTATTGTTTGTCTTACAATATGGGCTCTAAATTTAGATTTAGTTGTTTTCCATACAATGATGCAATATAGAATGTAGCAAGCATAGTGTAATGGTGTCAATGAGTGGTCGTCCATCGTCACGTACAATGCAAAACCGCTACAATTGCGATGTATTGAAATATATTATTAGAATGATAGATTTCTCATGTTCATGGTATTATTGAATGCCATTGCTATGCAATGGATCAAGCCATGGTGTTTTGGAAGCTAAGTATAGCAATGGCCCAGCTTTTACCATTATATTTTTGTTGGTGTCCGTGCGCAATTTTTTTTGCACCATAACCTATTAACTTCTAAATGGGTGAGACCGAGCAACCCAAAAAATCCACTAGAAATTTGAATCAAAAATGAAATTTTTTTTCTTGGATATTATATTGGATTTTTCTAAATGGGATGCTTTGATTCATTCCAATTGGATTCATGATGCGAAAGTTATGGATTTTCTTGTTTTGTGGGCTATCATAGAATTATCTTGAAAGAAATTCTTTTCTTCCACTTTGAATGCTAATTCATGATTTTAAGTTACAAACTTTGAATGTTCGTATCGTGGAAAGTATAATCTAAATGAAAAATTTCATTATATCATTAGCTTGAGTGAAGAATATTGCATGCAAATTCTCCATTTGTTTCAAGCAAAAACAAAAAGAATATTGGATGCATTGGTTTAAAAGAAATATTTTTATTAAAATAAATAAAAATCTCCATACAAACTCTTCGAAATTGTTGCAAAAATGTGAGTCCGAAAATGGGCTTCTTAGGAAGTAAAGGATTAACCCTTTAGGGCCTAAGGAGCCCCAAGCAAACTCTTGAATTCTTTTGGAATCAAATTTTCATATCAAAATTTTATCATTTAATTTAAGTTATTATTTTTCACAAATAACCATTCATGTCTTCTATCAGATCTGAGTTTTTAAAATTTTTTGGGAAAAAAATGAAATTTATAAGATTTTCTAGAGTTTCTATCTTTGAAAAATCGTAGTAATTACAAAAGAGCTCACTTTACGATGAAATTTTTATAGAAAATAGGAAAATTTATAATGAACATTATGGTGAATTTTTCATGCTCCCTTTCGTTATATACAAATAAATTTGATAGAGAAACATGTCCCACAGTGTATTTTGAAACTTTCTAAATCCCAACTTCAAATTGCCATAGATAAGTCATTATTGCTCCAAATTTGATGGCCAATGGCTCATTGGAAGCGAAATTCCCGTGCCCTCACATCTCATTTACACCTCACAGTCAAATGAGGTTAGGAAAGTGTTTTAATTTCCAAAATTCTGTTTAAAACGACCAAATTTGGCATGCTTGGCCCCCCTAAAGGATTAAGGGGTGAAAATACCATTTATCGTAGCCGTCCGATCTGTCGCACGGCAGCCCGTCTGCCTCGCGGGGGCCGTCCGATCTGTCGGCCGCGTCGTGGACATCGGATTTCTGACGCGGACCGTGCGTCGGAAAAGGGCGTCGGAAAGGTATAAGAGAGTCGGACGGGCCCGTCCGATCCTCACTTTTGTTTTCCCCTTTGCATATTGCAAGAGTGAAGCGGAGAGCTTGGTGGTTCATGCCCCCATTGGTTCCTCTTCTTGGGAAAGCAAGAGTGCGATTTTGGGGGCCCCTTATTGCCATTTTTTTCAGTTTTGGTTCGAGTTTCACTTGAACTTGAAATTATCATTTCATTTTGCGAATATTCATTTGTACAAGATGTCGCAACGTGAATTTTTGGTTTTGTAAAGTTATCTTGAAATTTGGAGCGGAAGTTCTCTGCAGGAACACCAATCCGGTTTAGGGATAAGTTAGAATCGGAAATTAGTTGAGGAATGCAGTTAAGGAACTAACCGGATTCTAGTCTATTACAGAATCTGTTTTGACCGGATTAGTTTTGGATCGGATTGGATAGTCCGAACCGGATTAGTTCTGTCCGGATCAGATCTGGAGGACCGGATTAGGTCAGGAGCGGATTAGGGTTAACCGGATTAGGTCATTTGACCTAATTTCTGGCGGCGCTGAGAGCCTGGGACTATATAAGGAGAGGCCTTGCCAGTTAGTACCCCTTTTCTACCTTAAGCGCTGAGGCTTGTTTTCACGCTTGGGGCTGTTTTGTGTTTCCTCTTTGTGATTTCTCTTCAGATTTGTGAGGTAGGGCGTCATTAGTGAGTAGTTCTTTTGGGCGCTGTGGGGTTGGACATCCACAGTTGCAATTTGTTACTTTCCGGTCAGGACCAGGAGGGAAAGTAAGGAACGGGACGTGCGGCTAGGAGTTGAAAGTGAGGTTGTCTCAGGGAGATTCTTGAGCGCCTCAGAAATGCGCCCATGCCGCGGTTATGTACAAGAAGCCATTCGGTTTCCGGATGGTCCGGATCCTGACAGACTTCGCCGAGAAGGTTGAGGCAGTTATGAGGGAAGCTCGGGAAGCTGCAGACCGGATGGAGATGAGCAGCGTGAAGATGACCGGAACTGTACTCTCAAGGAGTATCCGTCTTTCGGATATTTCCTTTCCTGAGTCGTTTCCGGGAGGAACAGAGTTAAACCGGGGAAAGGATGTTACTTCCCAGTCGAAGAAGGAGTGGAAGCCGAGAGGGACCGGATCTGCTGAACACATCGAGTTGGATTCATCGCCAGAGCGACCGAATCCTCCTACTGGTGAGAGGGCCAGGAACTTGCAAGAGGTCTTCGACGAGCTTCCGCCTGAGACCGTCAGCGTCACATTGAAGATGGGCATGGGGTCTTAGTGTAAAGTAGTTTTGTAAATACCGGGTGTTATGACCGGATTGTAGTTAGGAACCGGACCGGATTGGATCCCGGTCTGTTAGTTAGGAACCGGATTAGTATTCCGGTCGGCTAGGGTTTTGAACCGGGTTAGCATTCCGGTTTTGCCAGCGAGGCTTATCCCGGAAATCCAGCGTGGGTTGCCTGCGAGGATTTTCTGGGACGCTTTTCGCTTTCTGACGCTTTACAGTGTATATAAATTCATTCTCTGCAGAGGAGAATGGGGGTCTTCTTTTGTTCAAACTTCTTTTGTATTCTATTGGCGCCTTGTTTGTGTGTTCTCCCGCAGTTGGCAGGGCAGATTGGTGAGGAGTTAGGAGTGCATTTAGAATTTGGCTTGGGATTTCTCCCCTTTGTGTTCTTGTTTTGGTTTTGAGTACATGAAGGCAGGTAGTAAGAGTTGGGAGTACTTTCTAGTGCCTCAGCACTGCTAGGATTCAATATTCCGGTTGAGGAAGCCACTGCTAGGCTAGGCGTATAGGGAAGGAGTCTTTAGGCGCGCTAGAACTCCTGGATAGGAAATCCGGTCGAGTGTCCGAACTGTTGTGAGGCCTCATTGCTGTAGTGGCGAACGGAAGAGTCTTAGTTGATGTTGGTATGGACGGTTGTACTTGCAGACACCTACCTTAGTACGGCCGGAACTTGGCATCGAGGTCATTGTAGTATGTGTGGATCGTACGGGGGGTCTTTGTGTGACCTGTGATCTGGATTATTTTCTGGATTATTGTGAAAGATCAAACCGGATCCGGATTAGAGTAGGGGAGTAGAGTAGAAGAAGTGGGTCTTCAACCACTATAAGTCACGGAAGGAGCGGCGGGCCTGCCACTCTCAAATTCAAGCGGCGACCCCTCTGATGGTAAAACAGAGGCAAAATTAAACCGGATTGGTTACTGGATCGAGTGGGAGTAGACCGGAAGTTATAGGTCTAAGAGTTGTACCTAAGACCGGAAGTGTAAAGGTCTTGGTTTTGTTGCAGATTGACGGACCGGATTACTTCCTGGTCCGGATTAGGTCCGGAACCGGAAGATTGTAAGAAGTCTGGTAGTTACTTCTGTGGGTTTTGTTGTTTCCGGTTGCAAGAGTAGGACCGGAAAGGTGTTGTCGGAGACTGACTTAGCTTAGAATCGTTAATAGGGTGAATACTTCACAGAATCTCGTGGGTTCGATCTTTAAAGTCACTTTTGTTATACATTAGAGTGGTTTTTGGTAGTATAACATGGGAATTGCGTATCCTGTGCTGCGACACAAGAAGTTCATTACGATGCCACGAACAAAGAAGGCTGCAAAGAGGAAACAAATGGAGTATGAAGGAGGTTCACACAATGAGGCAAGTAGGGACATTCCCTCTGATGCATGCAAGAGATTTTTGATCAAGTTGATCGTCAATTTCTATGAGTCGGAAACGACGATGTCACTACACAACAAATACGTTAGGTACAACGAGGAGTGCTCGCAAAAATTCAAGGCGGACATGTGGCAACTGATGATGAATGCGCTTAGCGTTCCGAAAAGGCACCACGAGACGGAGAAGAAAGGCTTTCCAAAATTCTTGGAGAATAGGGTCCACGATGCATTGTGGAATGCATCAATGGTGCTAGCAAGGTACGGCTCTCAATATCGGGAAAATGATGAGGATTTTCGTGGAGTCATTCTGAAAGCTGACTTGTTTGTTGCACGATGCAAGCCGTTTGCAAAGAGCCGTAACAGACGAGGATCTTTGGGTTGGTGGAATAGCACTGATGGAGTGGCTGAACTGGATCGGGGCAGACAACACCTCATAGCGCTTCCCGACACAGCACGAGTAATCGCTCAAGACCAAAAAACCATGAAGGGTGGATATGCAACAATTCGTAGGGTTCGAATTGAAGGGTGTCCAGGGATAGCTACATTTTGGGAGTTTGCAGCAAAGCTATCCGATCAACACCGCACACAACCTCATCTTGCGAGATTGGAACACCAGAACGAGTCAATGGCAGTGCGGATTCCACATCCTGGAGTTATACGGTTTGCTGCAGTTCATGGAACAACAAATGAAGGGTATTCGTATTGGTGGAATGGCGGAACACTACGGCACATGATGCACTTGGATAATGATTATCCAGACAACATTGCCATTCGGTTGCACTATTCGAGGCCAACAGAGGTAGAGTTGATTGAAGCTTACCGTCTCGGACGATTTAGGAAGAAGCACACGCAACTCGCATGGGCATTATTGCACATCATGAATGCGGTGCACATTTCTGGACATCTTCACAATGACATCTCTCCAGACAACATAATGTTTCACTTTCCTGAAGACGAGTCACGCATGTACATTGGAGTCTGTGATTGGGGCATGACTACCGTAGTTTCTGAACCAATGAAGTCTTTGTACACGTTTACATGTGCGAGGGACATGGAGGAGGCTTTGAGAAAGAGGTGGTGGGTGGACCCGAAGATTGCATATGTGCACAAAAGAGATGCAGATGGGTCAATCATTCCAAATCTATCACGTGCATCAGAAGAATATGCGGTTTGTAAACTTGCTCAACGCATCAACAAGGATTGCATGTCTGAAGAATACTACAAGTTGCATCGGGAATCAGCTGAACTGACAAAGTTGAGTCACCACGTTTTGGCCCTTATGTTTCACTCATACATGGAGCGGCCTTGTAGTGAAGGTTCGAATTACCGTGGCGGTTTGTCTCACATCATCAATTTCTTTTCCGGTCGGTGCAATTGGCTTGTGCCGGATGAGCACTTTCGCCATTCATATTAGTAGTTCAACGTACTTTATAGTAGCATAGAACTATAGAGGTATGTAGTAAATATAGAATGAGGATGTACGCGTGCACACTATATAGATGGGGAATTTCGTTAAAATGGCGGTATTCCGAATGCCATTTGTACATGAAGGTCCGGAAAGGTGGTTTAGGATGTGTGCTACGTAGCCAGTTGGATGTGATGGTGGGGGGCGACAAAGTGACCCCACGGCACGAGAAGATGCATTTCTGTGTACTAGGAGAGGAAGGACAGACAATGGGCACAAATCTAGTTCGCAAAAGGCGGGCAAAACGAACGGGGAGATGGTGGAATATTCCTGGAATCTTTGGAACCGCAGGCTTTCTGTCGTCGCCTCCTCAAATGGAAGGAGGGGGGCATCAAGGGTAGGGGTCAGGAACCCACGATGGACAATTCGGCGTGATCATTCATGAACGCGGGATCAACAAATATTGCACAAAGAGAACTCAAAATAGGACTCCTTCAAATGGACGAGACCCCCCCAAAACGAAACGCATCATTTAATATTATTTCTCCTCGAAGAAAATGGTCGTTACAAAAATCGGCCAGCATGCACGCCACGCTTCCTAGAGTCTACCAAGGACCTCAACAATGCAATCTCAAGCACGGGTCCAAAACTACATGGATTGCCATTGACCGCTCACCGTTGGCTACATTATATGTCAAATGCCGTCACTCGGCCAAAACGCATGGTAGCTGAGCGCGCATCGAAGATACAGCTTCCAACATCCCTCTCCAGCAAAGCCCATCATAATTATTCTTCAAAAGTTAGTGTACCTCTTCCTCTGCAATGCGACGCAAATTGTCCACCGCAAATTGCACTTGTTGACGCGGCGCAATGAAGCTCTTCCCGTCATTCTTCTTCGGTTTCCACGAGGCCATAATACTGTCCGTGGATACGTAGTCCGCCTGGCTCGCCCTACGGTCAATCTTCCATCTGAAACTGGACTTCGTGTCCCACCCGGCGTACAACCGCGCGGTGTCCTTCGAGGTGCCGCACGGGATGTACCATTGCACCAAAACTTCACGGAAGTGGACTCCCGCGGGATCGAATTGAGGATTCTCCACGGCCCTACCAAGCCACACCGGATCCTCGCAATCCAAGCCCGGCCTCACAAACACGTAGAAGCCTTCGCGTAGATCAGTGGCCACGTTGTACGCTGGCGGGGGCCTCCCCTCCAGAGTGCCGATGTAAGGGTCTTCCGCCTCGTGCTCCTCCCGCGTCCGGCCGTCTTGCATGAAGTCCGTCGTGAAATCCCCAGGTTGTCGAGTCTGAGGCCAAAACCCCTGCTGCAACTCATCAGAGTCGCAAGGGTCTTCTTCCGCTCCGTCACGCAGCGCATTTCTCACGCCGCTCCAATACGCGACCAAATAGGACATGCGCGCCTTGTACTCCGCCGTCCCGTCTCTGCATACGTCCGTCCAGTGTTGGATGTATCCATTCAGTCCGCGCACGATCTCGGCTTCGCTGGTCATTTTCTTGGGAGACACGCGGAGGGGATCGCCTTGCGGAAGCAGAGGCTTGTGCTCAGCATCTTCCTTCCATAACCTCAAGCCCGCTTCCGGCAACCAAGGAATGTCTGTACACGCCAGTTTGTATTGCATGATCGGCCAACCGTTGTCGTCCATGAAGAACTTGTATTGCCGGCCGTGCGAGTGGCCCACCAGTTGTTGCTTTTGCATCCCGATGTAAGGTTTCATGTAAGCCTTGAAATCCGGAACTTCTTCGACTAGGTGGGGAATGAAGGGGCCTTGTTCCATTTCCATGTACGACTGCATCAACAACGGTAAAGTGGGATGGTCCTTTTCGCGGAGTTGCATGCTCCAACGCCCGAACGATGCATCCATGTCATCGTGCGTGTGTCCCACGATCATGAAAGATACGATCACCTCTTTCACGATCCGCCTTGCCACCAAGAGCGACCAAAAACAAAAGACGTACCGGTTCTTGTTTTCCCTCCACGAGTTGTCCATTTGAACGTGGAGCACCGGGGGCAATGGTTGGGCTTCGATGGGTTGTGGAGGAACCTCTCCCAAAGAAGCCACACAAATCTCGCTACCCGACAGCAATGCTCGATACAACTCTGTGCTGCCGCCTCCAGCAAACAAAGATCGAGAAGACTTGATGGGAGGGGCTTCCAAATCTCGCAATAGCTTGGCGATGGATCCCACGGTGAAGTTGCTGTCGCTCCGAAACACGTCCAAATTGTAATGTGCGTATTTGCCATCCCCGTGCCCGTGTGCAAAGATTCCCGTCACTTTCATGGGCAACTTCATGAGTCCATCGAGTGCCTTCGTTTTTCTCGCCAATGCGGGACACGCTGTTTTCGAATGGTCCATCTTGTCGTGCATGATGGATAACAATTGCATGGGTTGCAATTTGGACAACCATCTACTCCGGTAGTAGGCATGCCGACAGGCCTCTTGCAGAAACAAGTGCTTCTCGAAACGCTTCTGGATTCGTTCGTAGTCCTCGCACCCAGGTGCAAAAGAAGCACGTAATTGCTTCAAGGTGTCGCAAATGCTACATCTTGCAAAGGAATCTCCTCTTCCCTTGATGACGTACTCGGAAAAATGTTTTGTCCGGATCTTACTGAAACAAGATTGCGAAAGGGCGGACAACCTGAGTCCGGAGTTGGCCTGCAAACAGTGCCAAGCACATGGTTGTTGGATGAATCATCACAATGGACAAGGACTTTGGATCATTGTCATGAGTAATGCGCAGTGGAGCCAGTGCCTCATTCTCTGAATCTCAAGTGATGCTGTAGGTACGTGGGAAGCTTACCTCGTTCACAGTGACCAACAATTGCCCCCATTCGGTTCCGGCGGGGAGCACTTTGACGCCCACTTTCTCGCCCGTGCGTAAGGTGTGAGACAAATGGGGCATGTGGTCGGCCCTTGCCTCCAATAATGAGCGCAAAGTCTCGATGGCTTGTACAGTTGCATCCCTAGCCTTTGTATGGTGGTGGTTTCCGTGCGGAGCGCCTCTGACGCCGACCTTGGCCTTGGCTTTGTACCTCTCGAACGTGCGGCGAGTAATGTTGTGCACAACCCTCCAGGCATGCGGACAGATGTCTATGCCTTCTACAGTGACCATTTTCCTCCTTCCGCTTCCCCATGCTTCGTGCAGTGCCCTGTGTACGTCCAAATTCCGGGTGCTCCTGATTTGAAATGACTGCATGTGCATTTCTGTCCGCAGCGCGCGAATGGTGGAAGGAGAGAATTTGCGAGTGCATTCCTTGTCGCAACAAAGTTGCGCGTAGACCTCGGCAATGGACTCATGTGATAGCATCTTGGTCCTTTTGTTCAATGTTGCGGCAGCTCGAGTTCTCCTGTCATAGCGATATTGTCGTCCGCCCGTTCTCTTCCGGTTTCCTTGCAGTTCTTCCTCGATAGCCCGTCGTTTGCGAGCGTGATCATAAACACTGACATACCCTTGTTCACCGTGATAAAAGACGCGTCGCATAGGCCATTGCAAGCACATGTTGCTGACGCTGTGGTCCCCATTGAGGACCTCGAGCACAACAATGCCGACGTCATCCACGCCCAGCCTGCTGTTACCATCAATGCATGCGTTTGGACTGGCATTGATGATGATGACTTCCGCGAAATCGGTGCCGTCGGCGTGCCTCGCGAGCAGTGCTTTGCCAGACCATGCGTCCCGACCAATGCCCTCACAATCCGGAATGGGAGTGGCGTCCACATCTGCCTGGGCAGGTGCCTCTAAGTCGACGTCTTCCTCTTCACATTCTTGGAACCCCTGCGCATGCCGCGGTCAAGAATCAACTTGGGACGCGGAGCAGAATGCCGAGAGGTGACGCAGGGTCGATGAGTAAGTGGGGTACCTCGTCGCCGTCGGATTCGCTGCCAGAAGCCATACTGGCCCCTCGGAAGTTGTTTCCGGAAACGAAGTCTCCCACTCCACGGAGGGCCCGCACGGGAGCTTCGTAAGTTGTCGCAGGAAGTGGTAAATGCTTCCCCGACGAATTCGATCCGACCGCGCGGTCTGGAAGACAGGATATGCAAATCATTCAGACATCCCGTGTGCATGCATGACATGATACTCATCCGACGGACTACAACCTTTGTCTTGAAAATGTCATTCATAATTGCCAAGTGCTCTCCAGGATCAGACCGCGCGGTCTGTTCGTGAGGAGCCACGGGAAGACCACTAGAACAGGAGATGAACCTACGGCAACCGGTACTAGTCAGAATTCGACGGCCTCGAACTCACTGCCAGCCTCCATACTTGCATAGGACGATATCTTCGGCAGTGAACGTGTCATTCATTTAGACCGCGCGGTCTAATTCAAGAGGTCTGTGGATTCATAGAAATAAGACCATGCATGTTTCGGAATCCGATGAGCGGAACCTCCCGGAGCAGTAACTTGCTCGGAACATTTTAGACCGCGCGGTCTGAACTGTTGTCCGAACTACTCGGATCCAGTCCTTCTAAGTAGAGGTAACATGGAGCATTTCAGAGCGCGCGGTCTGGAATGAGAATCCAGAATTTCGACAAATGTTGTACGAGCAGGAAACAGTTGTCATCGCTTGGACATAAATGAAAATCCGATGTTGGAACACGAGGTGAGGTATCAAACATTTCAGACCGCGCGGTCTGAAATGTGAAATCCGATGGATCTCCAAAATGGACTCTCCGTTGTCGGATCTCTGAATACGGTCGAAAAACATTTCAGACCGCGCGGTCTAGAATGAGTGGGGGGTGAAGTATCCGGATATCAAATCCTCCATCTCAAAACGTTTTAGACCGCGCGGTCAAAAACAAAAAGGCCTCACTCGTAAGGTGACTTCCAACTTCAATGTGTTCACACCGTGCAACGTGAACAAGTCGGTGTACAGACGTACCTAATAAAACGGAGCATCTAGGTAATTAATGTGCAGTTAGGGAGGTAACACAAATGACGATGAACTGTTGTCCAGAATGCCAACCAATCGAAAGGCAATTCCACAGGGGAAGAGTGGATAATATAACAATGACAGCCAAACAGAATTGATATTCTAGAAATCCAGAATGGTATTCCTAGTTGCAATGCCGGTATTCCAATGTAATGGCACCACATTCCATTAAAATGGCACTGAATTCGCGAGACAAGAACACTACATTCCGGGAAAATGACAAGCTTGCCGCCATTCTCGCAAAATGGACCTAGTGAGCATAATTGAACAACCGATCACAATTCTTGAAATCGGGGTACACCCGAAACTGAATGAGGTAAGCCACAAATTAAATGCATACACGCGGAGAATGACTTACATTTGCAATGGACAATATAACATTGAATGGAATGAAATCGAGCATTCATTTGGCATTGACAGTAGATCAAACATCCATGAAATTGCAAGTACTTGATTTGAATTCGGAAAACACCTTTGCATCCATCTCATCCGAAATCAGTAGGATTCGATGAGGCCGAGCCTTCCATTCCGACCACGCAAGTCACACTACGCAAAGGAACGAACCCTACATTCTCCGACTAGGAAGCGAAATCAAACACGGAGACGTCTTCGTACCTGAAAGGGAGGCGGTCCGACGTGATCTTCCGACTCAAGGCGCCGACGAGCGGCAACGCAGCGACTCACGAGCGGCAGCGCAGCGATCCAAAATTCGCCCCAAACGCGTGTCTACGGAGCTCACGCGAGAACGACGACGGGAGGAAGACATGCAACGACGGAGCCCGCGGGAGAACGGCGACGGGAGGGAGACATGCGGCAGACAAAGTCGGCGACCTAGAGTGCTAGACTTCCTTCATTTAATGCGCCCGGCGGCCAACACATAAAAGCCCGTGGGGCCCACTTGGAAGCCCGTTCGTTGTGTACCTTTTTCCACCTAAGTATGCTGCAGGTAGGTGATGACGTAGAATTCGGAATTTCCGAATGATAAGAAAAGATGTCACTTGGTGATAAGCAAATCAAATAACACAAGAAGAACAAAGTTCACATTATGAAAAAATAAACATGTGCGCAAACATTGACATATACATCATATATATTGTGACCACACTTTATACTCTAATTTCAATTTCAGGTTGGGAGTATTAGTTCTAAATTGTCGAATGGAGGGAAGAGGGGGAAAAAATAGAATAATCCTATTCCGATTTGCTTCATTTCCGAGGCATTCAAAACTGGATCGGGCACGAAAAATTAAAGAAGGATCACAATTAAAGGGAGAATTGAACCCGACCATGCATAGACTTGTTCTAAATTGGATTTGAACTATGTGAACCCCAACGGGGACCTGGTTCGACGACCGATTCGAACAATGTCCACTGGGATATTGGAACAACTGCATTCAGAACTCAGTCACGAAAGTCATTTCCCAAAAACTCAGTCACAAAACCAGAAAGTGAACATTCACAGTTCAGACCGCGCGGTCTGAACTGTGAAAACGGCAGAACTTGAGAAATTCCTGCACGATAGGGACTGGACGTCTTCACAGGAATCCAGTCATAGAAATTTGTCATCTTCCAAACGAGGCCTTCTGCCTGACCTCGGAGTGTCCTTTCATATCGACAGGTTTGCATTTCAGACCCCGCGGTCTCAAATGTGAAAGTCACGGACCTCGCGGAAATCGAACGAGGTGAAGGTGTACTGAAATTCAATCTAATAGGCACTCTACATGTCATTGAATAATCACGAATCAGAATTACCAACTCAAATAGAAAGGGAATGATACCTTTGGAAGCTCCAAGGGGAACAATAATTTGATTTCATGTAAATTATTGAAAAAACACGCGACCAAAGGCAATGCAATGCATTCAATTTGATTTCACAGAAAATGTCGTTGAAAGTCAGGAATTAGTCAAAGTGGGATGGAACAAGAATTACTAATAGTACAACACATTCATTTGTCCATCAAGCTCTGTCAATGGCTCGGGCTTCAAAATACGAGGGAAGCGACAAATACAAGAGAATCATGGGACGTACAGTAGGGTCATCTACAGAAAACTCGTGTGATACTCTCCCATTTAATATAGTTTAAGGGAAACTCGTGTAAGTGGCAACGCATTGCAAACGGATGCAAGCCTTGTACCTTCGAGGATACTTCACCTGGGATTCTCGGACGAACTTCAAGGCGGCGTCCAAAGGAGTTGGGCGCAACAAGGTAGCGGCGTTCATTTCAACTTGCGCTGCATTTCGCAACATCGACACAAGGGAGGTGGACGGCCGGGTGGGAAGAAGGCGGCACAAACTCAAGCACGGGGGACGGTGGAAAGAAGGCGAACATCCAAACGCGGAAGAGGAGGGCAGTTTTGCGACACTCTTCACAAGGTAAAACATATTTCAATTGTTTCCATTCTTGCTTTCTTGGGATTGCGCCAGTCAAAACCGATCAACTCAAGAAATGGACATTGTCAATGGATTGATTTCACTCAAGATGACACGCAAATGCATGCAAGTCTCAAGAGTTCTATTTCCATCCACTGCACGATGTCATAGAGAACATGTTTTCGGTTTAGGAATTATAGGAGTCACAGACTGCGCAAAGAGAGAATGCTTTCTCCTAGTACGCGCTTTCATGGAGCCTATTGTAGGAAATAAATAATACACTTCATGTTTCACTCGCCGCTTAGTAACTACGTGACTGTATGGTCAATTTCGTTAAACTTTGAACTTTGAACTTTGTAGATGTCAATGGATCACGGCTCCGCTCCCTACTGACTTGCAATGCTTGTCATTTCCGAAGTGGGATTCAAAAGGTACCTCCCTTTGCTCCAAATTGCACAACTAAAGCATACAAGTTTCTTGGATTTGGGGGTAGGTGCACATTCGACGAGGCTCAATGGCAGACTCACGTTTCAGCAAGTGCTCCCACAACCTCAAAACTATACTTGACCATCAAAACTTCGGGTACATTGAACTGACTTCAAGTTGTTGCTTTCCGAGCATTGTGTTCATTGAAAGCCATCACGGCCATTATGATAATCCCATTCGACTGGCGAGGTTTAGCAACGAGGTTTCGCAAATCTACAAGTTTCTGCAGATCAGACCGCGCGGTCCGAAATCCACAACTGTCCTAGATTTCAGAAAACTGGATCACAAGTGGATGGAAGAAAGTTACAATTCACACGGACGGGACTGTCACACTTCAGACCGCGTGGTCTGAAGTTCGTCGAAGTCCACGACTTAGGAAATCCAAGACGCTGTAGGGCCTGTCAGTCACTTTTACGATTCTCCCATAGTCCTAGATTTAGGAAAACAAGATGACATGCTTCTTAGAAGTCCGAAAACTAAAATTGACATGAACGGGACTCACGGACTTCAGACCGCGCGGTCTGGAGTCCGAGACTGCGGAATTCTATGTCGATAGTGACCTTCCCTTCGTCGCTTCACGCCAACTGTCGAAGATTTGAGAAAGCTGTCCAACAGCAGAAAATTTCAATGACGCAACCTCCACAGTTCAGACCGCGCGGTCTGAACTCAGTACAACTCACTCAGGAAGCCGGACACTTCGAAATGCGGTCTTCGGAAATGGTCCACAAAAATGGTCCATTTTCACGAAATTAAAGTAGAATCTGATGCTCGTGTGCTTGCCCATGTATTCTGGAAATGACCATTACTGCTGACATCAATCTTTGCGAATTCCAATTGGAATGATTTCCCAAACAAAGCTCAAGATTTCTGGCAAGGATACAAACTGTACTGCTTTGCCCATTATTCTCATTGTGATACATCCAAGGGGCTGTTCCAAGACAGCAAGATGGGTGAGTGCTATATGGACCATGTTGGGCTTCGTGCATTTGTATGCTGCATTCAATTCAAATCATTTATTTTTTAAATGGCGCGCTCGTGAATACCACTTCGGACAACATTGATGGCTTCCTTTCTATAGGTCAAGTTATGTGTGCGTTGCAAAACACAATGGAAGTGGCATGGGGTGCACTATTTGATGCAGCGATTCGGGATGTGTGGGTCATGATGGAGGAGTATGTCCACATCCGCCATGGCAAGGACTGCAAGAACCTCAAGTGACCACTCCATGTCAATCATGTCAGACCCCATTTGGAGCAACAAGTAGTACAGTGGATTTGTACCATGCAATCATGTTCTTCACTCCAGAATTTCTTTCGTCCTAATCATGCTCAAGTGGGGGCTGCGGCGTGACATACAGAGCTCTCATGGAAGAATTCGACGATGCCAATAAGCTATCAACCTCCGAGAATGGTTCCTTATTACTACAACTCATTCAGGTTAGTAGTAAACGCTCGTCCCTACCTACGAATAGCATCTACTAGGAAATAGACAAAGATTAATATGTCCAATGCTACCTTGTCATCGAAGGGACTCCACTCTCAAATTCATGTCAAACTTCGGAAGGGACACAACAATCTTCACCCACTTGGGAAGAAGTCATCCATGATATGCAATGATGTCGGTTAAGTTGGTAAACGAATGTTCTAAATTCATCGAGGTTCAATTGCCAAGTACCTGATACCAATATTGACTCATTGGAATACGTGTTTCCACCACTACTCTCTCAGGATGATGAGCACGGAACCGAACATCTCCACAGAGAGTCGCAAGCCGTTCATGTCGACCTAGATATTTTTGAGCAAGTGCGGGCTCGGCTGAATCAAGCACAAGTGAATCTGGCAAACCTCTCGCCTCAACCTCGTGGGGCTCGACGTCGCAACCGCTGATCGCACTTTTTTGCTGGCTCACTGTATCTATGAGGAATCAGCTCTTGCTGAGTAGCATTGCATGGGGAACAGGTTTTATAGAAAAAAGACATTGCCCTTGTTATATTGCTTCATATTCCGTTTGTAGTCTTTTGTTTTCCTAGAACGAAAGATGTATGCTGTGAATTCCTACTCATGGCAATCATCTATACTGCTTGGTTTTTCACTTCTAGCTTCCAATCCAGATCCTTCCAATGTCAGTTATTTTGGGATTTTATGAATATAAGATTTGTTATGGTGGTCTATATTTGCATCCGGGGTTTCAACTACCTAGGGGGGGGGGCTCTCATATTTCAATACTTAGAATGGGTTGCCTCCGAATGATCCAAAAAAACAAGCCTCTAACTACACACAGTCATTCATTCAGCAACGTTGAATCCTGAGTTTCTTTAAGCTTTAGAATTTTCAAATAATTCTACCTTTTCTTCAGCAATAGTATTGGACTTACAGATGGTGTGTTTCAACAAGCCTCTCAATGAATTGGTCTAATTATATACGAATACAAAGAAATGGAAACTTCAACAAATGTGAGCATATTAGCACCGATCTTCTCAAGCCATAGTTGGGCGGGCCGCAAATGCTCTACATCTATATTTTCCACTTACTAGGATATCTCATAGAATAAATGTCTACTTTTTCATTGGAAATTCAACACATTTTATGTTGTATATTTCATATAATTATACTTCTTTGTTATATCTCGTTTCCATGGAACTCATCATAGAGTGAAACTCTCAATCATTTTGTAGTATTGGAACAGTCATGTTACATCGAATTTGTAAATAATCCAAGTTAGATAATGCTGGAGTTCACTTGCAACTCCGGGAAAACTTCAACTTCATAAGTCTGAAATATAACACTCAGTTTCTCAAGTTGTGAGTGAGCTTTAGAGAAGGTACAGTAAGCTCTGAACTTCACGCACAAAGGTGAGCAAGAAACTTGCATTTAAAAAGCATCGGATGAGACATCTTGCTATGAGATACATGATCAAGTTCATATGTGTGAGAATCATTTAAAAAGCCATGATTTTTTAAATGACAATTGAGTTTGATCATTGAGTGATTGACCTTAGGTGTACCTATTTTTTTTTTTTTTTTGGTAGTATATATGCTATTCGAAATGTCATGGTTATGAATCAATTGTTTCATTTTCACATAATTAGAAGCAAAATGAACAAGATTTTTGATATAGGGTGATTGCAAGAAACACTTCACGTTTTTTTGGTCCCCTTGACCTTAGATAGCTGGTTTTTTGCTCATAACTTTTGCATCGTGTGTCCATCTTCTATGAAACTTGAAATGAAGGTACATGTGGTAGTTTCAGATGTTGAGTACTTTTTAAGGCTTTTTTTTATAGTTATTCTACTATTTTTAAATTGCCCCCGATTGGATGTCTACCGTGGCCATTTTGAAGGGTTTTAGCACTATTTTCCACCCAAAAATACGAATTTGAAGCTCAAAATTGGTATACTAGAACTTCTACTAAAGTTACACAACCTTACCAAAGATTTTCTAAAAATAGATAATTTTCCATCTGCCACATGTGCTCAAAGTGCACTACCTTTGCGCAAGTGTAGAGAACACAATTTTATTTTTCCAATAGTGAAAATTGGTGAAAAGGAGTATCTATAAGTTAGAAAAAATAGTTGTTTTTTTGAATTTTTTGAATTTTTTGAATGTTTCTTAAGAATTAAATTTCAAACTGTCTATTTTCTTGCATTTTTCAACCCTCTTTGACCGTGCATAACTCTTAGAGAAAAAAAAATTTAGGTCTGAATTTTTGCACATACCATTTTTTTAATGCTGTACACATTATCCATATTTTATTTTATTTAAAAAAATTTATTCCAAAATCCACAAGCAGGAGTGAAATGGCCGTTTTGAACGCAAACCGGCAGGTGTTTCTTGCAACTACCCTATAATTCTTATACGTCAATAATATTTAGGGGTTCTCTATGTTAAAAAGGACGTATTTTGTGTACCATTTTCAAAGTACCTAGTTCGAACCACAAAAGTGACATCTAGGGGAGGTATAGATTTCAACAATCTTGAATTTATATAGATTTCAGAAATCTAGGATCTCTATAGATTTCAAGCGGTGTATTTTGAACTACAGAAGTGCCATCTATAACTCATGTAGATTTCAGACATTTAAAAATGATGAAGTTCTAAGAAATCTAGGTGCGAATCTAGGACATTTGAACATTTTAGACTACCCGGTCAAAATTGAAAAAATTGCCAAAGTCAGCGGTGCTAGTTTGTGAGCCTGCGAGCATGATGAGATTTCAAGCGGTGAGCAAGATTTTGCGAGCGTTAAGTTCAAAAATTTAAAGAAGTACTAAAAAATTAAGAATATTGCTAAAAATAAAAATCCATCTGAAATTTTTGATCAAAATCTTCTATTTTTAGTGGATTATCGTATCTATTACTATAGACCTATTGCCGTGAACCTATTACTGTGGTTTTGTAGAATTCAAATGAAAATCAAAATTTCCAATGTTTCTTAAAATATTAGAAGTAGAAATTATAACAATCATGAACTCAATTGATGTGAAAGATGAATGGAGATGGAAATAAGTTCATATAGAATAATGATTGATTACGATCTTATAGCAACAAGGGTCCTCTTAGGATTGAATGGTTGATGGGAGGGTACTAATAATTTTCTCTTAATGCATTGTTGTTAGACTTGTTTCGATTTTAGAAAAAAAACATGGTTGATAATAATTATTTTTATATCTAATGATCTTTATCACATTGAATTTTATTTTAGTTGAACATTGTCTTATAGCATCATGGATCTTCTCCAAGTCAATGAAAGGGTATCAATACTTTCGTCTTGATTTGTAAGTCTGTAGACTTGTTTAGATTTTCGAAACAAAAATTTGTTCATAACAAATAATTCATTATATGTAGAAATAGCTTAGGTGAAGCAAATTTCATTTTTGTTGGTCACTATTTTGTAGTAGCATGGATCTTCTTAGGGCTGATGGAAGGTATCTGTATGTTTGTCTTAATGAGCGTATAACTGAGCTTGTTCAAAATTTGAAAGAAAATTTTTGGTTTATTGTCGTATGTGCTATTTAAAATATCATGGTTATAAATCAATTGTTTAGCGTTCACATAAAAGCACAATATTCAAAATTCCTAGGTGTCAATAATATTTGAGCTACTAACAATGTCATGAACCCTTATAAGGTCTTAGTTAGTATAGATCCATTTTTCAAATCGTCAAGGTGTGATATAAATTGCAATTTTTTCTTTTCTATGATGGAATCTCATTGTGTGTAGAATTTGTTAATGTAAGAGTCTAAGTCTGTGACAATTTGAAATTATTGTTCCATCTTCAAAAGATAGACTAAGTGAAGAAATTAATATCAAATATCAAATATGATTCAAATGTCTACTTCAGTCTACATTTCATTCTTGAAATAGGATTATATATCAAATAGGGTATTGGAAAATCTCTTGATTTAAAAAAAATAGGAGATATGAATGGTACATTGATCTAAGTTAAAATACCTCCACTTCTAGAATAGCAACAACGAAACACAATAATTCAAACAAACAAATCAAGATAACAAAATCCCAAATTTAATAAACCATCCTAGTAAGTTCGTTATATTTCTAAGTACCCAGTATTGTGTTTTCAAATTATATATCCAGTATTTTTGGATTTAGTTCACAAGAAATATGATAGTTGCAAAATTCTAAATTCTTTTTTTTTCGTTTTAGAATAGTGTGTTATGAGTGGAAAAATATGTAACTATTTATGAACAGGATTGAGTACCAATTCTTCACGGTCGCATTTTGTGTTCTTTTTATCGCAGACGCTGAAGTGATTATAACGTGGTTGCTTGACCATTAAATGGGATTATACAATACATGGAGGAAATGAAGCTCTAACCCTGCTAGCGCCAAGCATTAGTTGGCGGATGGACAAGTCAGTGGTGTAATATATGCTTTCATTGACCAAATCCCCCAACCTGTTGCTTTATCGGGTAAGTACCCAAACACTCAAAGTTTGGGATTTTCTTTTTACATAAAAGCTAGTTATGTAAATCCAATTGTACCGAAAGATGACCAAATGAATTTGATTCTTCAAAGGATCCCTGGAAGTGCCATATCATTTGAATATTGCGAATAATTGAATAAGTACTTTAGAAATTAAAGTGACCACGTTTTGGTCACTAAGGAAGTTAACCCTTTAGTGACCGTGGTTGATTTGAGGGGGGGGCCTAGTTTTTCTAGAAAATGAATTTTGTGTCCATTCCAAAGATGCAATCTTAGATCAAATCGTACAAGGTATTTCCATAAGGGAGATTCTTCAACCTAACAAAATATGAAACTCATCCAACGGTACAAATTGCTATAAATGAGTTAGGAGGTTCACAAATCAACCAATTTAAGGCTAAAATTGAAATTTGGGAAGTGAAACATTTTTAAATATTTTGTAGTAAATTTCCCTCAACAGACAAGTAGAATAGACATTTAACCGAAGTCACTTCCTATTTTTTCAAGCTTTGTAAAATTAGTTACAAATTTTTGAAGTTCACAAAAAATGGTCATCAAAACAAAACCCCTTCTAAAACGGGTATATTGAAATGTACCTCTAAATCATGTTTGCTCTAGAGCCTTGTTGGAGTTTGAGTTGCTTTCCTTAATTCTCAAAAATCAATGACTTAAATGACCCTTTACAATTTATGCTACATAAATACCGATGCATAAGTTTATTGTGGACATTTATGAGGTTACAAAGCAACCCTTATGCCTTTTGTATTTTTTGTATTTTGGTTGAAGATTTCCCGTGTGAGTTGGTAAATACCTCGATCTTCTGAAGTACATTTTAAATTATTGATTAAGAATAAGTAGGACTCCTAATCCTCTCCAATTAAGCAAATTCTTCATCCTTCCAGAACTAAGCATAATATACATGTTGTAATCGTTGATTTAATTTGTAGGCAGTGCACGAGTGCATGTGAGTTGTGAGATTTGAATAAGAGTTAATGTACATATGGCCTATTTTGAGTATGTTGCCAGTCCCTTTCATGTTTGTCCATCAGTGCCAAGTGCAAATGATCCAAATATTTTGGAAGTTCATTTTAGCATTCGAAATCCAATTTTGGAAATGATTGATTATGATTTTGATGTTCCTAATTTTTTTCCATGCCCATCCCAAATCTTTATTTTCTAGGATTGAGGATTCATAGAAACGTGCCTCAAATATCCTAGAGCTTGTTCAATATTGTACAACTTCCAAGAATTTAGGAAAAAGGGCTTTTGGGTGAATTGATTGAAAAAACTAGGGTTGATTTAAGGTCTACAATGTGTGTTCTAAGAGCACCCCTCTTCTTCAAACCACCCCTATTTTTATGTGCAAAATAGAGATGGGGTGATTCTTCAACGTAGCACTGACCTTTATCAATTGAATTCATCACCTGGAGGAAAAATTATTTTTGTATTGCAAGAGTGAATCATTGTCTTTGATTTCCGCACATTTCTTTACAAGTGGACGTATTTTGGGAGACCTATGTCCACGAGTACGTGCTTATATCTTCCATCTTTGCAAATTTATTTGTTTGTTCGTTCCATTGACGAATTGTTAATATCTTCTATCTTTGCAAATTTATAAGTAATTCAAAAACGCTTAGAAAAATACGAAACTACTTGTGTTAGGTTGCACATGTATTTTTCTATTTGTAAAGAGCTCCCTTTTTCTTTTTCCTTTCCAGGAAAGCCTATGAAAAAGGCAGAGCCGCCCTTCACTGGTCCCTTGTAAGCTCGCTTTTAAGTCCCACTGTTTTAACCCTAAACTGACCCTTAATCATGATTACTTTGGGGTAGCTTCGTGTGGTGTGCACAGGTTCGTGGGAGGCTCGGGACTGCTTCGGGATGCGCGTGCAGGCTCGGAGGAGCTCCGTACCAACTTGGAGGCTCGGGTTAGGTTCGGTTATTGGGAGGCTCGGTCGGTCGTCTTCTCGGTCGGCCAGGGTTTCGCTGCACTCTTTCCTGTTTTTCGCGTTCCTCGCTGTTGCTCCGCGTTTCGTCAATTGTTGTCGTTGTTACTCCTTTTCGTGTGCATTTTTTTTGTTGTTTAGCGTTTTTGTTGTTCCTCCTTCCTCCATCTTCCTCGCTCGTCATTTGCGACGTTGGTTTTGTATGCCGCGGAGGAGTTTGATTTTATTGATCGGCGTCACGTTCGGCTTTCTGGAGCGGTGTTTTCGTGCTCTAGCGTTGTTTTCCCGTTGAAGCGTTGTCTTTCTGTTGGAGCTGCGTAGGTATGCTTCTGAACCCTTTTCGCTTGTTTCTCTCATGGTTGTGCGTGGCTGATTTTCTTGTGACTGGTAACGTAGAAGTAGACCCAATTGTTCCAGAATTTCTTGCACTGTTTTCATAGAAGTATAGTATTCTATCACGTAACATGGTAGGCATTGTATGGGTTTGTGCTCTAGTGATTGCAGTCTTTGTACTGTAGTGATTGCATTTGTGCTCTAGTGATTGCAGTGTTTGTGTTTTCGTGATTGCATTCATTTGTTTGTTCGTTCCATTGCCGAATTGTTAAGAATCTGTTGTCATTGGCGTCATCGAGGCACTGAGAAATTGCTTTCATTGGATTTCAGTATAATTGGCGTCATCGAATTGCTGAGAATCTGGTATCATTGGCGATCAGTGGCATTTGAACATTGTCGTGTTGCTGCTTTCATTGGAGTCACGACATTCAAGTTCCATCTGCCATCGTGCTTCTACAGCACTCCGAGCTGCACAATTGAGGTAAGCTGTCTGCAAAATCTATTCTCAGTCGTGAATGTTGCGGAAATTTAGAAGAGGCACCTATAATCGCGCAGTGTATGTGGCCCCAGCCATGTTTCAGACCGCGCGGTCTGAAGTGTTCCGGCATCCCTGAAATGGCCCGGAGTTGTCGACGTAGAAATTTTCTGAGAACATTAGGTAAAATAGTTTCAGTCCGCGCGGTCTGAAGTGAATTCTTGATGCAATTTCCTCTAAATGTCGGACGAATTCTAGACCTATCCAACTTCATATCAATCAAGTTGAAGTAGTTTCAGACCGCGCGGTCTGAAGTAATGAACCGTCCCCAAAATGACCTGGACTAATTGCCGATCGACTTTGTCAAGTTAGTATATATATAGGTTCAGACCACGCGGTCTGAAGTGATGCACCGCTCCTAAAATGTTCTAGACGAACTGTTGATCAAATTATGTCATGATATTCTAGATATAGGATCAGAGTGCGCGGTCAAAAGTGATAAAACGTCTACAGAATGTCAAGGACGAATTGTTGATCAAATTAGTCCATGTTGGTCTAGATACTGGTTCAGACCACGCGGTCTGAATTGGTCCCCCGGCCATAAAATAGATGGGAACGGTCCGTTTAGACCGGGCGGCCAGAAGATTTCCTCAGTGGTAAATGCGATCATGTCATGTTGTCAAGACTGATCCATTACCGACGCCTCTAATTATGTAGACCCATTGCCATGGGGTCTGCACTATATCAATGGGCACGTCTGAGTAATAACCGAATGTTGGTAGATTCAGACCGTGCAGTCTAAACCATACCCAAATATGCATCTCGAATAGAAGGCCTCTCCATATTCATCTAATCACGCACCATGAATGAGCAATACACATGGATCACTCAGCCTCCTAGAAACCTAACACTTTTAGTATTGTAGGATCGATTCAAGAGTGATTGGATACAAAGTAAAAGGAACTAGACGCCACGATGGCTGGTAGCATTGTGCAGAGCCTCCAAAGGAGTAAATCAGACCGCGCGGTCAGATCCTCGACGGATGACGAATAAAGGACCTACACCAATCCCTGCCCAAGATAACAGAAGTAATGGTTGTCGACCTTGCGATCAGTATCTGTTAATTCTCGCCGCATATGTGGTAGACTAAGGAATGACAGGATCAGACCGCGCGGTCCGATCTAATAGATGAAGGACTATTCCAGGTGATGGGCGAGACGAGATTAATGTCGTTCGTAGGGTCCCTCAGCGAGGAGCATCGTCATCAACCGAATAGAAAGGGAAGGCGTTTTAGACCGCACGGTCAAAACCTCGAGTAGCAGTCATTGTAGAAATACCGTCATGCTAGCCTGGTCTGTCTAGGCTATGAATCGTGTCCCTGGTTTAGACCGCGCGGTCAAAACCACGCCATGGACTTAGCATAGCATGAAGGAGTATCGTCCTATCAGAAGTACGCTAGAATGCAATAGATCGTCAACGACCGTAGGAAATGAATCCTCAAGTCGTTAGTGCATCGCATGACCACTGCATGTTGGGCGTGTAGCAATCTCCTGAGTCGTCCAATTTAGACCGCGCGGTCTGATTTGAAGTACTGCTTGTGGACAGTGGCATGGAGTCATTCCTGGAGAGCAGTCTGCCGCTTGCGGGCTACTTGAGGCCCATCTCGCCTGACCGAATCCACGAGTCCTGGAAGTTGCACATCGAAAAGAAATTCCCCTTGGAGTTCGTCGCGTCCAAGTCATTGTGGACGATCGAACTAAATTTCCTGATGGGCTCCCCCATCTTCAATCTGGAGCTGGGATTCACGAAGACGGGGGATCCTCGATGGAAATCCTTCTCCACTTTGGTACTCGTGAATGTCCATGTGATGAGGGAGGCCATTCTCGTCGACGTGGTGAATGCCAATAATAATGCATTCGGAGTCATCGCCATCCGTGTAGAAAATGAGATGACCTTCTGTAGCAAACGCCTCATGAAGAATTATGCGTCCGTCCCTCGTGCATATCAACTCTTGATGGCCGAAACCCAATCGCACTGCGAAGCCGTCTCTAGTGACTTCCACGAGACCGGAAAGGTAGCCAACTCGTACGTCGCCAAAGCATTTGCCATTCACAACAAATCATTGAGTGTGTTGCCCTTGAACGTCTGCCAGGGTGAAGGAAGTCGACCAATGGCTTCGCCAGAGGGGTCCGCCAAGAATGTTGCCAAGGCGTCGGGAGCGGGAACGCGTAGCCGGCCCTCCCCTGCGTTGGCCCTTGCTGGTGCGTCTGAGCGTACCGACCCACTCCCACCAACGCGTGGACCCATCCAACGACCGCCACAGGCGACTCAGTCAGCGGCCCGAGTCACCACAGCGCCGACTTCTCGGTCTAAACAGAAGGCCGTGAAACGGAAGTCAGCGGGCCCGCCTGTGGCGACGCAAGCATCCTCGGACGAAGATGCGGGGCGTTGGGTCCGGACGAGACGCGTGGCCGAGGAATCGCATGGCACCCCCAGCTCATCGACCCACGAGGCCAACACGGAACCGGCAGAGGTGTCCGAGGAAGAGGCGCAGAAGATTGCGATCAAGAAGGTGAACGGGAAGTGGACCAAGAATCCACGAACCCTGCCCTTCGATGCCGACGCCGTCCCGGCTAGCGTGTCCGTGCCGCGGAGTACAAGCGCAATCCGCGACGCAGCGTCGAGTTGGAAACGCGGACGCGCCTCAAGGCCGAAGCGGCGGCCAACAAGGTGTTCAAGGAACTATCCTCGTACATGTACATATTCGGTCGGGGACAGTACTTCGAGTTGGATGTGGCCGACATGGTGAATGCCCAGGAGGAGTCGGGAATCATCGTGAGGCCCCTCGAGAATGACGGCGTCTTGGCAGTCCTGGACAGGATGGTGAAGGTGAACTACGCCAAGCAAATCCTCACCGTCATGCCGGACACGCGCATTAGACCGACATGTTGGGCGGATTGCTGGAAGGCGCGGCCGCTGCTCATCATCAATGGGCAGCACACCTGGATGGCCGCCAAGGACATCATCTCCGGGAACACTACTGTCGACGATGAGAAGGTCGTCGCCAAAATGCACAGGTGGACGTGCGAAATCGTGTGGTCCCAGAACAAGGACCACCTCCACATGTTGTCCTCCAAGTGCAACGACGGAAACGTCGCGGGCCCGTACCTGTCGTCCTCGCTGGCAACACTCATGCATGTTCGCCACCTCTGGGAAAACGCGGGCAAGCCTGCGCAACATCGAAAGAACGCGAAGGTCATCATTGAAGGGGAGGACCCGAAGGTCTATGAGGTACGCACAACTTCCCTACACATTTCAGACCGCGCGGTCTGAATCCCAGTGATGCAATTCCGTCCCATTCCATATCGGTAGGCTCCCATTGTCCTCGTTAGGCTCGTCACCTTTCTGATTCATGGTCACTTCGGACCGCGCGGTCTGATCCCGCGATATTCAGACCTCGACGCCACTTGGTGTCGTGGATTGTTCGGGGACAGTTCAGACCGCGCGGTCAGATCATGACACATACTCACCGCGCCGATGCGTGTCCAAGATTTCAAAGAGAAGGCGCACCAAAGCTTCGAGGCGGTGGGGAGCGCCAAGCACCGAAACGGGGGGGGGAGGACTTGGGACTTCGACAAGATGGGCGACCGGAAGATCGTCATGGCCTCGAATGCGACCTGGACCAGTTGGCAAGAGGTCTTCCAGAAGCACGAGTCCGGGGCGCTGCACGACATCGACACAGGCGTCCCGTTCAACCAAATTCCGGACGGGAAGGGGGGCTCCAAGATCTACAAGTTTACGGCGATCAATCACAACCAGATGAAGAACCTTCTGGGGATGGATGACGCCGCCGTAGGCGAGCTCGCGAGCAGAATCCTGGAGACGCCGCCCAAGGTCTACTTAAAGAGGCCGACCAGTTGGACGGCGGCCATTCCCTTCGCCCAGTGGTGCACCAACAAGAAGCACAAGGCCGTGCTCATCTTCGAGATGAAGGAGAAGGCCGACGTCCTGGGCATCGACAAGGCCAAGGAGGTGATTTCCCAGGGGGAGGTCGTCCCTAAAGCCTGGTGGGAGTTCAAGGCGTTGTTGTGCATTCGGGGGCACAACATGTGGGCCGCCATGCACATTGGGCAGAAGTGGCTCAGGCACCAATGTGGCTCGGGGAAGAAAACGATGGTTGCTCCCTCGGACGTCGTCGCCATGATCCAGCGACTGCTCACCAACAACGAACGCTGCAACACCGTCAAGAGGTGTGCGCGGGCCACGGTCTGCCGGTGGGATCGCGTCAGGAGGGTGTTCGATCCCTTTGTCTACGTGAAGCAGAAGCGCGAATGGGTGGAATACGTGGACGGACCCGCCAGCATTCGCTTCTGCGAGGTGGGGATTATGGATTTCCGCCTGTTTCCAGCGGTCGGGAATATGGAGATTCACTACGCGTACGAGAAAATCATCAAACAAGTCGCGCGGGTCTCCCAAAATACCATGGCCAAGGGGGTCCACACGTGGATGCTCATCATGGGCGCCGAGAGGGTGGTGGGAGTGGAACAGGCGCTCGAGAAATTCTTCCCCGAGCATAACACTCGGCACATCGCGACGTACGTGTATTCCAAGGGTGAGCCGAACTATTACACCAGGGGGAAGGACAGGGTCATGTACATTCAGCGAACCACGAAGCATTTCACGAACTCCCCACTCGTCAATGTCGGGGAACCGATTCCCCGACTCTCGGCTGCCGAGGACAAGCCTCTGGCGACGGATGACGTCAAGTACAAGATCCGGGAGCTCTGTCGCCACGATAACCCCTGGATCTTGACGAATCGCGAACTGTGGTACGAAGTGTACTTCCGCTTCATCGACAAGTTCTGCAGGGACCAGGGAACGGTCATGCTCGTCTTTGCGGGATCCAAGCCCGTCTCTGCGTGCTCGGTAAGCTCTCCACTCCTTCCCTTTCTCGCTTCCAATGTAGAGCTCATCTGATCGTCTGAATGCGTCATTCGGAGAATTCATGCCGTGTGCCTTATTTGGCACTGCAGATGTTGTGTCGGAGCTCCGTCTCCTTTGTGCGCCCCACCGATAAGTGCCTCTTGCGCTAGAGCGTGCACGCTCGAATCGGTACATAGATGTGGCCCGACATCTTGGTGCCGCAGCCGCACACCCTCAACTTCATCTACGACCCCAAGTCTCAGACACGGAGGCTCCAGGACCGCGACCCCGTGGAGAGCGAGTCTTCGGATGATGAAAGAGAGGGCAAGGAGGAATCGCAAGAGGGCGCCCTCAACCTCCGCGATGGAAGCGACTCCGACTCGGAAGTGGAGAAGGAGAAGGACGAGGACGAGGACGAGGACGACGAGGACAAGGAAGAGGACAAGGACGACGAGGACAAGGACGAAGATGAAGACGTCGACCGCGCGGGAGGGCGAGACGGCGAAGGCGACGACGTTTCAGACCACGGAGATGCCTCGGTGTCCGGCGTCCACTCTGTCCAGAGGGAGACGGATCAAACCGCGCGGTCTGATTCGACGCCAGCCTCCCCGCGACGCTCGAGTGCGCCGCCGCGCAGGAATCAGACCCCGCGGTCTGATATGCACCCGCACACTCCTCTCTCTCCCTCCAACCCCCCGTCTCCCTCCGCAAACCAACTACTGTCCCCTCCACCTCCACCTCCATCTCCTCGCACTCCCTCTGCTTCCCCCCAACCTGAAGATCCGGCCCTGCAGTCGGATCCCGTCACCCAATCTTCCGAGGATCACCGCGCTCCAGTTCTGACTGCGCGGTTTGAAACACGGCCACATGCCTTCCGCGTTCCCACTCCCCGACCGCAAGCGGCTGCAGTGGAGGTGTCCAGTCCTGCGGAGGAGTCTCTTCCGCCCCCTCCCCCGAGAATGCTCATTCAGGACCTGCAGGCTGATTTGGCTGCATTGCAGAGACTATTGTCTTCGGCCAGGCAGGCGGAGGTGGCGAGTGTGAGGACCGACCTCGCCGCCTCTCCCGCGAATCCCAGTGATGACTCCGTAGAATGTAGGATTCAAGCGTCGCAGGCGATTGTCCAGGAATTGAGGTCCATCCGCGATCCATCCGATCTCAATGGGGATGAGAACATGATGAAGCTGATCGGTGCACAGGTCAGTGTCGACATCCTGGATTCGGAACTGCCTGCCGCCAGCGCGGGTGAGCTTCTATTCATGGCCCATACGCGCGCCGTGTACCGGCAACTCGCCCTCAAGTCCACGAATACAAAGAGCAGCCCAATCGATCTGGACGAGATGGACGACGGAGACTTGGACAACCGACTGGCCTTGGCAGCAACCAGCAGAGACGAGTACAGCAAGATGGCCAAGGCCGCGGCGGAAGCGGTAACATCGGATGCGGGGACTTCCTCCGAGGCAGGAGGGACTCCGGCCGCGGTGGACATGGACGCCAAACCCATCCACATGGACGTCAAGGCAGGGATCAACCTCGCGTACGTGGAGATGATGCTCGAGCGGGAAAGGCAGAGGCACTCGGGGGCGCTCGACAAGCGCAATGACGCCATCGACAACCTCGTGAGGGATTTAAGGGAGAAGGATCGGGAGCTCAAGAGGGAGAGGGAGCGGGTGGAGGAGGAGAAGAAGGTGAAGCGGAAGGCCAAGAAGGCGCAGAAGGAGAAGGAACTCGCGGAGGAGCGAAGGCTGCAGGTCGAGAAGGAAATGGAGTACAGGAGGGATCGCGAGACGAACACTTTGCTGCTCAAGCAACTGCAGGAGCAGATTCTGGCGAAGCAGGCCGCGCAGGCAAGTGCCCCTCCGATGGCTGCGACTCCCATTCCTGTGAGCGAGCTCCACAACATCTCCGGAGTCTCCACCACGAATTCGATTTCCGCCGCCACGGCCACCGCAGCGTCCGGACTTCGACAGCTGGGTTCAGGAGAGGTTGCAAATATTTCGGTGAGTGTCGTTGACGATCCAGACAAATTCGATGACCTAGCCCTCAGTCAATTTCCGTTTGTGCATGTCGCTGGGCCAGTGCATCGTCCAAGCATCTACGACGATGACCCTTACGACTTGGAAGTCGACTTGGGAGATATGGAGGTCTCCTTCACTAACTTGATCCAGCAGTATGCTCCCTTGTAGGCCCCAATCGCTCTGGCGCTGCCCCTTGCGAGGCACGAGGAGCATGCGCCAGTCGACTCACCCTCCGACGACGTCCAGACTCCCACGGTGGGTAACCCCTCCACATAGCTCCCCATCTTTTGAATTGCGCTTCCAGGTGTGGAAGCTATGTGAGGGTGTTACGTCGGGCCGATCGAAGGTCGTCCTGACGGGTCCACCGTCCATGGAGCGACAGGCCCATAGATGTAGGAGCCCTTTTGGCGAGGCCTGTGACGATTTTAGTTGTACAGACATTTTAGTTGTACAGATGTGATTTTCGGATTGTTCGTAAAACACTGTTCGTAAAGTTTGTACAAACATTGTATTCTATTTGTAATATATTAGTTTCGTTTTTTGGCAATTCGTGTTTTCGGGAATTCGTGGCGTTGAGTGATGTGCAATGTAGAGTGTTGTGCATTGTGCTTTCTATCCCGAGTCCTCTTGGGCAATGTAGTTACGCTCTTGGCAATTGGCATTTGCGGTTCAGGGTGGCCATGCTCTTGGGTTGGGCGAAGAGTCTGCACTGGTACTCCGTCGACCGAGTTGCCCTCGTCCGCCACCGATGGCACTGGAGGCTCCCGCCATTGCTGAAGTCCCCCCTCCGGTCTTTGAGGTGGAACTCCCCCCTCCGCAAGCTACACAGGTCGTGTCTCCCATCGTCGCGGGTGTCCAGACTTGCGCCGCCACGAGGCGTGCCACCACTCCCGTCGCGGCCACCACTCCGGATGTAACAAAGGTGAGGCTCGATCTCCTTGCATCCCTCTGCTCACTGCCTCCGTAGCGCTTGCCTAGATAGTTTGTAGGGATCGGACGTGGATCTCATTTAGAAAGAGAATGATAATGGACAAGGGTTCACGTCTCTTTGTTCAAGCCTCCCACACCTATTGGGGGGGGGCGAATTTTCAATTGTGGCCTCCCGTTTATTCAATTTTCAAATACTACTTTGAACAAGGGATTTCGCATACGCAGGCCTCGTTGCCGTTGCTTTGCCCTTGTACAGTTATTTTGTTGTCTTGGAGTTGGAAGGAGTCCTATGCCAAGTTGAGCACGTCGGGCCCCTCGGATCCAGTCGCTCGCTCGCAGCAAGCGCACCATCGGAGGACGATTACGATCCGACGAAACGCCACGTCTTCGGCGAGTTCTCCCTCTCGTGTCATCCGGAAGTGCGCGAATTCCTCAGAGGCCTGGCGAAGAGGTTTCGCTTGTCTATGTGGACGAGGCTGCCGGCCGTCGTGGCCAATCCCATGATCGATTTCCTCTTTCGCGGTTTGGAGCGCTCGTCCATGCGTGTGCTCACGCTCGAGGATTGCACCTCCATCGTGGAGAGACGATCGTGGCGGTTGTGCAGGTATAGGCCCCCCCCACACCTCCCCTCGTTGCCTTGTCCGGCGCACCCCTACCAACCCAAGTGGGATACCGACGTGGACGAGGACACGTACGTTCAGTTCCCCGACCATCCTGAGGGGAGGCTGAGGCTCAAGGTTCTGCACAAGGCCATCTGGGATGGAGATAGGTTCAAATCCGGCACGTTCAGGGCCAATTCCAGCAACACACTGCTCATCGATTCCTCCCCCGAGAGCAGCATCCTCAATCCCGTGCACAATGCCATCTTCCCGTTGTCGTACATTGGCAGCCCGCACGATTCCACCCTGGACAAGACGTTGCGACTCTATCTCAAGGGCCTGCTAGAGTCCGGTCTTAGCGTGTCGCAGTACGTGTCTCGGAATCCGTTTTTCGGAAACCTCACGACGCCCTTTTTCAGACTCAATGTGCGCGGGTTAGCTACGTTGCAGGACAGGTCTCTCTTGCTGGAGTATCCAGAGTTCGTCGGCACGTACAGTAGAGACGGGAACGATCATTTCGTCTGTCGAAGAGCGAAGCACGTGGTGCAAAAGAAAGAAAAGGGTTGATGCACCAAGCGGAAATGGATGGGTGTGCAGGGGCTGCGCCGCGTTCGCGCTTTCGACGGGCACTCCGTCGATAGTGCGCGAAGGGGCCCTCGACGGATGAAGCGACGGCGGACCCAGACGACAGAAGGAGTGGGCTCCTCCGACAGTTGCGAGGCGCCGGGCGAGGCGGGCGACGCGGGCGAGGATGTGACCTCGACTTCCCTATAAGAAGACATCACTGCTGACGAGCGCGTGGTGCGACGGTGTACGTATGTGGTAAGGTGGGTTGTTTGCTCCCTTGGGATGAACTGAGGTACGCAGGGGACGACGGATGAGTTTGATGGAGAAACAATTTTTTCCCGCCCTACACTAGGCTGTAGTCTAGGATGGGGTGAAATTGTTTGTCCATCGAATACTCCGTTGTTCCTCTTTTCCCACTCTGAACTTTGTCTTTCCGGAGCTCGTCCAGAAAATCGCAATCACGTTTGCACGGTCGTGACCATTGTCTTCGTTGTGCAAGATCCCTCCGGGCAATCACCTCCCCAAGTGGCCGACGCGACGAAGGTTGGAGTGTCAGCGCCTGCAGTTCAGACCGCGCGGTCTGAACCGTGGGCAGCATCCTCAACTCGTCTGCGAAGGTTACGACGGAAGGCTGCACAATCGCGTTCCAAGTCCAAAGTCCGGTCTACCCTTCATTGCTTTTAGTAATAGCTCCACACTAACATTGCTGAACGTGGACTCATGGTGAGCCACGGATGACTTTCCCATACAACATAAATGACATTTATAGATGCATCTCATTAGAGATATTTTAGAAACATTTTCAGTTCATCATTCTTGTCAACAATATACTCTTTCCCACATTGGATAGACTAATACAAATACCCGCATTTTTTTAACACGAGTCCCCGATCCCATAGAGCGTGGTTCCCTTCGTCGTAACATCATTTCACCAACGCCAGTAGGCATCTATTTGCCGATCATATCGTGTGGGTGGTCGTTGTAGGGCACCTTAAGAAGGTCCGGAAAATATTCGTCCATTGTAGTGCTGACCAATTCGAACGTGCTAGATGGATCGTTGTTGAACTCGTCTCTTGTGTGGAGCGGAAGCGCCTTGCGTTCACGGGACTTCCAAGGGCAACCATCGTTGGAGGTACACCAGGAGAGCCACTGTCATGCGTCCCCCTCCGCCACATCCTCGCGTTCTCCGTGGGCTTCGACCGCAGCCGGTCTACCATTGCCGGGATGGGGACTGTCGTGGACAGGGTGCCTATCAACGCACTTGTTGGCTGCTCACAATGCCCTCGAGTGAGAGTGGAGCAATGATATCCAACTCTGCTCATTCCTCGGAAAATGCACAGGAGCATGTGTTCGATGATTGCGCATTGTTGGATATGAGTGTTCCAATCTCACTTGAAGGCATTTGTTATCAGCAGCCAACAGGTGCGTTGATATGCACCTTTCACGGCAGTCCCCATCCCGGCAATGGTAGACCGGCTGCGGTCGAAGCCCATGGAGAACGCGAGGATGTGGCGGAGAGAGACGACGGTCGCACGGATGGGGTGCCCTTGAACGATTGGAGGAGGGTGTTCATGACAACGCCTCCCCTGGTTGTGCACTGGAAGTCTTGTGAACACAAGACGTACTCCGCTAGGCGGTGGGTTCCGGGATGTGAAGAGGACGTTCTTGACGTGACCGTGGATGGGATGTCCATGTCCTTGCCTCTTTTCATTACAAGAGCGGGTTCAGCAATGATCCATCCGGCAAAGGGACAACACCAGCATGGGTCCGCACTACAGTGGACGAGCATTTGACCGCGAACCTCGGAGTGCCGTGCGAGGACCTCAAGATGATGTGATCGGCGAATAGACTCTTGCTGGTGTTGATCAAGCTAGAGAGTCATCACGAAGAGACGATGGTTGGAGCGTCGGCGCCTGCAGTTCAGACCGCGCGGTCTGAACCGTGGGCAGCATCATCAGCTCGCACGCGGAGAACTCGGTAGGCATTGCTCCTTGCGCTCAAGGGAATTGGATGCGCCTTGCGTCATCACGAGGCGACGGAGGTTGGAACGTCGGCGCCTACGGTTCAGACCGCGCGGTCTGAAACGTGGGCAGCATCCTCAACTCGTCTGCGAAGGTCACATTGACATTGCTGAACATTGCTACAACATAAATGACATTTACAGATGCATCTCATTTATTAGAGAATTGTAGAGACATTTTCAGTTCATTCTTGTCAACAATATACTCATTCCCACATTGGATACACTAATACAAATATTCTCACTTTTTTAACATGAGTCCCTGATCCCGTAGAGTAGGCTTCTGTACATCGTAGCACGCAGATGAAAGGTCCTCGCAACATCATTTCACCAACGCCAGTAGGCATCTATTTTTGCCAATCATATCGTTTGGGTGGTCGTTGCACGGCACACTGAGAAGGTCCAGAAAATATTCGTCTATTGTAGTGCTGACCAATTCGAACGATGTCAACGTGCTGGATGGATTGTTGTTGAACGCGTCTCTTGTGTGGAGCGGATGCGCCTTGCGTTCACGGGACTTCCAAGGGCAACCACGGGAGGCGTTGTCATGAACCCCTCCCTCCGTCATCGTTGGAGGTACACCAAGAGAGCCACCAGCCTGCGTCGTCCTCCTCCGCGATTTCTTGCGTCTCCGTGGGCTTCGACCGTAGCCGGTCTACCATTGCTGGGATGGGGACTGCCGTGGATGGGGCCTATCAACGCACCTGTTGGCTGCTCACAATACGAGCCCTCGAGTGAGAGTGGAGCAATGATATCCAACTCTGCTCATTCCTCGGAAAATGCATAGGAGCATGTGTTCGATGATTGCACATTGTTGGATATGACTGTTCGACTCTCACTTGAGGGCACTTGTTATGAGCAGACAACAAGTGCGCTGATAGGCACCTTTTCGCGGAAGTCCCCATCCCGGCAAAGGTTGACCGATTTTGGTGCCAACCCTCGATAACGGTGCCCTTGAACGATGTGAGGAGTGCATCCATGCCAACGCTTCCCGTCGTTGCGCACTGGAAGTCCCGTGAATACAAGGCGCACTTTGTTACGGGGTGGGTTCTCGTAAACACAAGAGCGGGTTCAGCAATGATCCATCCGGCTATGGGATGACGACAGCATGGGTCCGCACTGTAGTGGACGAGCATTTGACTGCGAACCTCGGAGTGCCGTGCGAGGACCTCACGACGATGTGATCGGCAAATAGACTCTTGCTGGTGTTGATCAAGCTGGAGAATCATCACGAAGCGACGATGGTTGGAGCGTCGGCGCCTGCAGTTTAGACCATGCGGTCTGAATCGTGGGCAGCATCATCAGCTCGCACGCGGAGAACTCGGAAGGCATTGCTCCTTGCGTTCACAGGAATTGGATGCGCCTTGCGTTCACGGGAATGGCAAGGGCAACGACGGGAGGCGTTGCCATGAACCCCTCCTTCCGTCATCATTCGAGGTACACCATGAGAGCCACCGTCATGTGTCGTCCTCCTCCGCGACATCCTTCCGTCTCCGTGGGCTTTGACTACAGCCGCTCTACCATTGTCGGGATGGGGACTATTGTGGACAGGGGGCGTATCGACGCACCTGTTCGCTGCTCACAATGCGAGCCCTCAAGTGGGAGTGGAGCAATGATATCCAGCTCTGCTCATTCCTCGAAAAATGCATAACAGCATGTGTTCGATGATTGCGCATTGTTGGATATGAATGTTCCACTCCCACTTGAAGGTCCTTGTTCTGAGCAGCCAACAAGTGCGCTGATAGGCACCCTGTTCACAATAGTCCCCATCCCGGCAATAGTGTCACAATACTTGTCCACCAACCCCTTCTCTTGGGGCCTCGACATTCATCACAGGCAGACGAAGGTGGGACTCAGAGTGCTCTGGCTTCGGCTTCGTGGCCCCAAAGGAGGAAGGCCTGGACGTCACCCTGGTGCGATTGTAAATGAGGTTGAGGACTCCGTATATCATAAGGTGGGCTTATCAGTACCCTACGTGGTCTTTGAGTGCGCTGTTTTGCCCCCCCAAGTCCGGAATTGACCGTTGGCCTTTTTGTACAGGATACTTGGTCTCTCTCCAACAACAAGGCGATCTAGTTTCCGGGTGTCGACCACGTCCCCATGTTGCTTACATCCCCTCTAGTTTGCAAAATTGTAGATTGTCAACGGACCACCATTTCACCAACACCAGCGGGTGTTTATTTGCTATTCATGTCGCTTGTGAGGACCTTACAGGGCATTCGGAGACACGTGGACAAATGCCCGTCAAGTGCGGTGTGGATCCATTCGGGCGTTGTTATCGTGCTGGCTCGTTCATGGTTGAACTTGCTGACTCGGTGTAGAGCAAAAAAGTAGGGACGCTAGCGGCCCATCTTCTGTCCGAACACCAATATGCATAGGGGATTCATGGCACAAGAATCCATGGCCCTGATCTTCGTAGGGTGTCACTTGCATTCAAGAAGCTCCTCGGCGCAAGGAAGGACGACGTTGTCATGCACATTCTCCTCCTGTTGTTCTAAGGTACTTGGTAGCAGCAACGTCCATCCACCGTCCTTCTCCCGGCATCCGGGGTTTCTGTGGACATGTGCTAGATGCGGTCTACTATTCTCGGGGCGGTGGATCGGTGTGGGGAGGGTGTCCATCGAAGTATCTATTGACTGATCATAACTCAAGCCGTCGAGTGTATGTGTGTCGTCGTAAACCAACTTGGCTCTCGCTGTGCACCGTGGTATTCGGACGACAGCACATCCGCTTGACGGATTGAGTTATGAGCAGCCAATAGGTACTCCGATGGGCACTCTCTTCACACCAGTGCACTTCCCGGGAAAAGTCGACCGTTTTTTGTTCTCACCCTCCCAAACTCCGGATGCTAGGACGTGGACGGTCGATGGCCGTCGCTGCTACCAAGTACACTCGAACAACTTGGGGAGAATGTGTATCACAGCGCCGTCCTTCCTTGCGCCCATGAGCTCCTTGAATGCAAGTGACGCCCTGTTTGCGAGGTGGGTCTTGGTGTGCTTCATGGGTGACCATGTGTCACCATCTTTCGAGGAAGAAGTTGACTTCCCCTATGAACGTGGATGGGTTGTGAGTGCTCTTGCTTTTACCTCTCCCGGTCGACCGGTTCAACCATGATGTATTCGGCAAAGAGGCGACGCCGGAAGTGGTCCATGTCGCAATTGACGAGCATTTGTCCGGGAATCTCCGAATGCCCTGTAAAGGCTTCCCGACGACATGATTGGCAAATAGGCGCTTGCTTTTGTTCATGAAGCTCAAGACCCTTCACTAGAAGAAACTGTGTTAGAATCCCTGAAAACACATCACCTTGTTTTTGTTAAGTTCCCGTTTCAAAACGCAGGCAAAATGCGGAAGTCAAAACATTTTTCTACGTTTTGAAACGAGAACTTCACGAAAACAAGGTGACGTGTTTTTAGGGATTCTAACACAGTTTTCTTCTAGTGCTTCATTCAATGTTGTCTGCATGCGGTTTTGGAGGCGCAATTTCAGAATGTGGAGTGGGCGACCTAGTTTCCGGGTGTCAACCACTTCCCACGTTGCTTACTACCCCTCTAGTTTGCAAAATTGTAGATTGTCAGCGGACCACCATTTCACCAACACCAGCGGGTGTTGATTTGCTATTCATGTCACTTGTGAGGACCTTGCAGGGCATTCGTAGACACGCGGACAAATGCTTGTCAAGTGCGGTGTGGATCCATTCTTGCGTTGTTATCGTTCTAGCTCGTTCATGGTTGAACTTGCTGACTGTGTAGAGCAAAAGTAGGGACGCCCGGCGGCCCATCTTCTGTCCGAACATGAATATGCATAGGGGATTCATGGCACTGGAATCGAGGGCCCTCTTCTTCGTAGGGCATCATCGGCATACAAGGTGCTCATCGGCGCAAGGAAGGACGACGTTGTCATGCAGATTTTCCTCGAGCTGTTCGAGTGTACCTGGTGGGAGCGACCGCCATCCACCTTCCTTCTCCCGGCATCCGGGGTTTTTGTGGGCATGTGCGAGATGCGGTCTACTATTCTCGGGACGGTGGATCGGTGTGGTGAGGGTGTCGATCGGATTACCTATTGGCTGCTCATAACTCAAGCCGCCGAGTGGATGCACATGGGTCTTTCATATCCAACTTGACTCTTAGTGTGCAAGGTTGGATGCGGACGACCCGCCATCCGCTGGACGGCTTGAGTTATGAGCAGCCAATAGGTATTCCGATCAACAGCCTCATCACATCGGTACACTTTCCGAGAAAAGTCGACCGTTTTTGGTTCTCACCCTCAAAAACTCCGGATGCTAGGACACGGACGGTGGATGGCGATCGCTCCCACCAGGTACACTGGAACTGCTGTCAGAAAATGTGGATGACAACGCCGTCCTTCCTTGCGTCGATGAGTTCCTTGTATGCCGGCGACGCCCTTTTCGCGAAGTGGGTCCTGTTGTGTTTCAAAGGTGACCATGTGTCAACCTCTTCCGACGAGGAAGTTGACTTCCCCTATGAACGTGGATGGGTTGTGAGTGCTCTTGCTTTTACCTCTCCCGGTCGACCGGTTGAACCATGATGTATTTGGCAAAGAGGCGACGCCGGAAGTGGTCCATGTCGCAATTGACGAGCATTTGTCTGGGAATCTGCGAATGCCCTGTAAAGACTTCCCAACGACATGATTGGCCAATAAGCGCTTGCTTTTGTTCATGAAGCTCAAGACCCTTCACTCAAAGATGGTTGCATGCGGTTTAGGAGGCGCGACTTGAGAATGCGGAGTGCAGATTCACCCCTCTGCGTCGGCGAATGAAAAACGAGTCGTGCGTCCCGGCGTGAACTTAGAATGGTATAGTTCAGATTGTACCTTCCTCCATTTTTGAGTTTGTCCTACAGCACATGGTCCCCAAAAGTTGGGCGTAAATAGTTTCTTCTTGGACTGCACCTTCTCCCGTAGAAGAGAGCTAGAAATGATGTAAGCGGGTTGGATCCGTATGCAAAATCCACTATAATTACCCTATTCAATAAAGACTGTCTTCTTTAAACCGAGGCCGCGCTTTCATTTGCGCCCCTCTTCTCCCCGTGCATGGCCGCGCATCCCGATCCGTGAATTGTTTTCCTCTTGGCCACTTTGCCCCAAACCCAAGTGGCCATGTGATGTGTCTTTGTGATCCCCCACAAACTGTAAGAGTCATCCACGCCTCGCACAACAAATGGCGCTTAGAGCTGTTTTCCCTCTGCTCCCCGTGCATGGCTACGCATGCAGATCCAGACATTGTTTTTTTCTTGGCCACTTTGCCCAAAACCCGAGTGGCCAATTGAATGTTCTGTGTGTGTGTGATCCACCCCAACTGTTGGATGTAAGCGGGTTCGGATCCCTATGCAAAAACCACTATAATTACCCTTACTATTGAATGTAGACTGTCTTCTTTACACCGAGGCCGTGCTTTCATTTGCACCGCCCCCTCTTCTCCCGTGCATGGCCGCGCATCCAGATCCGTGAATTGTTTTCCTCTCGGCCACTTTGCCCCACACCCAAGTGGCCATGTGATGTGTCTTTGTGATCCACCCCAAATTGTAAGAGTCATGCATGCCTCGCACAACAAATGGCGCTTAGAGTTGTTTTGGAACTTTCTTTCAAGTAGCCCGCTCTAAGAAGGCACGGAATGGATATGATTTCGTCCTGAACTGGACCCCTCCAACTTTGATTGAATCGAGGAAAATGTCTTTTTATCACAGGAACCCATCATTGTTGCAGGATTTCATCCCCCCGGCTACCATTTTTGGTCGGATTTCATTCAGACTTGGGAGTTCTAAACCGCCATTTTAACGAAATTCCCAATATAGTGCCTAATTATGCAATGTCAATGTATGACCATATATGTGGAATATGATAATTATATATTTTGAAAGTTCGGTGTATTTGAGTAAGTAATGCTTATGATTTTTTGTCACATGAAACTATGAAAGATACATATGACTTGAATGAAAAAGGCACTACTTGTTGTTGTTGAATGCTGAGGTGGCAATTAGCAAGGGCATGTGGAGATTGTTTTCATTTTAAGCTTTGTAAACCCCATCGTCCAAGCAGCTTCAAACTTCAGAAGGTCATAGGAATCTCAAATTTTGAAATTTTCCCAAACAAAAATTTCTTGCTTGTCAAATATAAGTATGCCTTTGTATCCATCGTTCGGATTTTCAAAATCTCAAAGTATGTGGTGGGAAAACTAATTCAAAGATGACTTAGTGCATTGTCAATATTTGGGACATTGTGGCATAATGGCATTGCAAATTTTTTTTCGAGGTGTTAGGTGTGTTGGATTTCTTTGAAAATTGGTATGCATATGCCCAACTTCAATACCTACAAGAATTTTTTTTAATTTTATGGTGTGTAGTGCAAAAAAATTGAGCATGAGGCGGTCAAAGGCATCTGAAATTCAGGGGCATAGTGAAAAAAAAAAAAAAAAAGACTTTGAATGCAAATATCTCTTTATCCGTACGGTGAAAACTCCCAAAAAGTTTACCACACCCTCTCATACAAGTTCACTTCAATATCTTACGGTTACATTTTCAAAGAAAACATTTTCACAACATCGTGAATGATCGCAGCTGGAATGGCATTTTTCAGTGATTTTGGACCCAAAAAATGGCTCGGTCCTTTAGGGCTTAAGAAAGAAATGGTTAGAATAAAAATGCGTTGAATTCTACAGTTGGGAACAATACAGAATTTTTAAGAATTTTAATTTTTTCCGAAGTCAAATTACTTTCATGAGTTCAAATGGGGATTCTTTCAGTACTCCCTAAAGTACAAGAATGGGTTAATTTTTGGGCCTAAATCCTTGTTAATTAAAAAAATGACATTTCTATAAAACCCTAAAAAAATAGTACCATCGTGCATTTCGACGCTATTTAGTATTTAGACCTTGACCCTTTTTCTTTTTCTTTTTGTTAGAATAATTTCTATGACCGTCAATAGGGACCTTAAACAAAACTTATTGTATACCGAAGTTCAACAATGGGTTCTATTTCTTTTCATAGCTCATTTGAACCCCTAAAGGACAAAGCGTCCCTTCCGTTGACAAATGGATTTCAGGTTGATACCTATGGGCTGAATTTGTCTCCTGATTTTCTTAAATTTTTTTTTAAGATAGAAAAATGGAAAACCTTTGTGAAAATATAATTTTTTTCTCAATCGGTACCCCTCTACAAAAGTTATGCCCATGTAACTCAAAACTTGGGAGATCGGGCAACACAAAGATTTTTCAGAATTAAAATTTTTTATTTCTAAATTTTTTTAACTCATACATTATACTTTTGTCAAGGAAAAGGGCTGGATTAAACCACGCCGTCGGATCAGGCCGTCGGAAGGTAACTTTTTATTTACCCTAGGTAAAAAACAGAAAAATTGGACGTCCGGACGTCCTGGTAACCTTGCTTGCATCCATGTACCACTCGCCATGCTCGTCGGAGGAGGGAAATTTTCTTGAACAACAATAATCACGTGGAGCATCCTTGTCATGGCGAAGCATCTGGGCACAGACCACCTCTTCACATGAACCCGCTCCGCCACGACTGGCACGCCACCGTGCATGGCCTCCACCCCTCCAGCCGCCTCTCGGGCCCGGCAGCGCTTCCCACCACGAGCAGCCTTGCATCCATGTACCACTCGCCATGCTCGTCGGAGGAGGGATGTTTCTCGAACAACAATAATCACGTAGAGCATCCTTGTCATGGCGAAGCAGCTGGGCTCGCACCACCTCTTCACGTGAATCCGCTCCGCCACGACTGGCACACCACCGGCCCACCGTGCATGGCCTCCACCCCTCGAGCGGCTGTCGCAGCACAGGATACGCAATTCCCATGTTATACTACCAAAAACCACTCTAAAGTATAACAAAAGTGACTTTAAAGATCGAACCCACGAGATTCTGTGAAGTATTCACCCTATTTACGATTCTAAGCTAAGTCAGTCTCCAACTACACCTTTCCGGTCCTACTCCTGCAACCGGAAACAACAAAACCCACAGAAATAACTACCAGACTTCCTACAATCTTCCGGTTCCGGACCTAATCCGGACCAAGAAGTAATCCGGTCCGTCAATCTGCAACAAAACCAAGACCTTTACACTTCCGGTCCTGGGTACAACTCTTAGACCTCTCACTTCCGGTCTACTCTCACTCGATCCAATAACCAATCCGGTTTAATTTTGCCTCTGTTTTACCATCAGAGGGGTCGCCGCTTGAATTTGAGAGTGGCAGGCCCGCCGCTCCTTCCGTGACTTATAGTGGCTAAAGACCCACTTCTTCTACTCTATTCCCCTACTCTAATCCGGATCCGGTTTGATCTTTCACAGTAATCCAGAAAACAATCCAGATCACAGGTCACACAAAGACCCCCCGTACGATCCACACATACTACAATGACCTCGATGCCAAGTTCCGGCCGTACTAAGGTAGGTGTCTGCAAGTACAACCGTCCATACCAACATCAACTAAGACTCTTCCGTTCGCCACTACAGCAATGAGGCCTCACAACAGTTCGGACACTCCACCAGATTTCCTATCCAGGAGTTCTAGCGCGCCTAAAGACTCCTTCCCTATACGCCTAGCCTAGCAGTGGCTTCCTCAACCGGAATATTGAATCCTAGCAGTGCTGAGGCACTAGAAAGTACTCCCAACTCTTACTACCTGCCTTCATGTACTCAAAACCAAAACAAGAACACAAAGGGAAGAAATCCCAATCCAAACTCTAAATGCGCTCCTAACTCCTCACCAATCTGCCCTGCCAACTGCGGGAGAACACACAAACAAGGCACCAATAGAATACAAAAGAAGTTTGAACAAAAGAAGACCCCCATTCTCCTCCGCAGAGAATGAATTTATATACACTATAAAGCGCCAAAAAGCGAAAAGCGCCCCAGAAAATCCTCGCAGGCAACCCACGCTGGATTTCCGGAATAAGCCTCGCTGGCAAAACCGAAATGCTAACCTGGTTCAAAACCCTAGCCGACCGGAATACTAATCCGGTTCCTAACTAACAGACCGGGATCCAATCCGGTCCGGTTCCTAACTACAATCCGGTCATAACACCCGGTATTTACAAAACTACTTTACACTAAGACCCCATGCCCATCTTCAATGTAACGCTGACGGTCTCAGGCGGAAGCTCGTCGAAGACCTCCTGCAAGTTCCTGGCCCTCTCATCAGTAGGAGGATCCGGTCGCTCTGGCGATGAATCCAACTCGATGTGCTCAGTAGATCCGGTCTCTCTCGATTTCCGCTCCTTCTTCGACTGGGGAGTAACATCCTTTCCCCGGTTTAACTCTGTTCCTCCCGGAAACGACTCAGGAAAGGAAATATCCGAAAGACGGATACTCCTTGAGAGTACAGTTCCGATCAGCTTCACGCTGCTCATCTCCATCCGGTCCGCAGCTTCCCGAGCTTCCCTCATAACTGCCTCAACCTTCTCGGCGAAGTCTGTCAGGATCCGGACCATCCGGGAACCGGATAGCTTCTTGTCCACCAGAAACCCTTCATCAAACAACTTTGCTTTGGCAACCAACGTTCCGGATTCTCCGAACGTCTCCTTCATCATCTTTGCTGTCTTCTGGGTCGCATCCGCCATCTCCCTAGTGGCGGCCAAATCTTCTTTGAAGGTGACGATCTCCCCCTTCAACGAGTCGACTTCATCCTGCAGCCGACGATTCTCTTCTCTCAGTTTCCGGTTCTCCTCCAGATTACTGATGCAGTCTGCTACCTTTTCAGATAACAGACTATCCGGTTGGGCTCCAATCAGTTTTCCAATCTTCTCCAACGTGATCCTCTTACACTCCCAGTCTCCCCGGATCATGGAGAGGTTCTCCACCAATTCACCGAAAGGGTCAGCCGGATTACTTCCTTCTGCGACCGGCTTCTTATCCGGTCGGCGTTCCGGTTTTGAAGTCTCGCCCCGCGACGTTCCTCTTCCGTGCGGAGGTGTCGTCTTCTGTCGTTTCGTCCTCTTCAACGACTCCTCCTCTTCATCTGTCTCGTCATCTTCCGGTTCATCATCCGTCTCCGACTCTCCATATTTCAAAATCGACTCCTGAGATCGCCAGGTCTTCTCCTCCGTATCAGTCAGGACTTGATCGTGATGATACATGTGAAACAAGTAGGGGGACAGAGGCGTGGGCCTACTCTTCCCTACCCGAGGCACTAAATTGGAAACCAAGTCACTGATGATCCGCGCCCAATCTGCTTTCCGCTCTCCGGTTAACACACCAAAAATTGTGTTGCCGAGAGTCACCGTCACTCTTGTCGGCTTCTCCGGGTGGAAGATCGGAATCAGGAACTTGAGTAGGTTCCGGTTCCGGTCATCCTCACAATCATCCACCGCGTATCCATCCTTCGGGTTCGCTGGTCCCGAGAACTTGTCCTTGATGTACTCGTCCTTCCGGCTGGCCATCCCTGAGCCTCCCGACCGGAACTTGTAGACTTCCCTCCACTTCTCTTCTGTCCAGCGACCAGGACTTCCTCTAACCGTATTATCGAATTGGTTCGATAGCTTCCCCAACAGCTCGCGGACGACCCGCTCTTCCTTGAAACCCCATGGCTTCTCAGCCAGACCAGTGCACCCCATCTTCGCAAGATCCTCCATCAGCGCGGTCTTTTCCGGTTCTGTCGAAGGAATAACCGGAACCACCTTCCGGAGTTTAACTTCTGTCAAGACCGGGCTAAATCTTGACCTGCGTAGCTGCGGCATGGACGCGTTCCTGAGGCGCTCAAGCACCTCCCAAAGACTACCTCACTTCCACTCCTAGCCGCACGTCCCGTTCCTTACTTTCCCTCTTGGTCCTGACCGGAAAGCAACAAATTGCAACTGTGGATGTCCAACCCCACAGCGCCCAAAAGAACTATTCACTAATGACGCCCTACCTCACAAATCTGAAGAGAAATCACAAAGAGGAAACACAAAACAGCCCCAAGCGTGAAAACAAGCCTCAGCGCTCAAGGTAGAAAAGGGGTACTAATTGGCAAGGCCTCTCCTTATATAGTCCCAGGCTCTTAGCGCCGCCAGAAATTAGGTCAAATGACCTAATCCGGTTAACCCTAATCCGCTCCTGACCTAATCCGGTCCTCTAGATCTGATCCGGACAGAACCAATCCGGTTCGGACTGCCCAATCCGATCCAAACTAATCCGGTCAAAACAGATTCCGTCACAGACTAGAATCCGGTTAGTTCCTTAACTGCATTCCTCAACTAATTTCCGATTCTAACTTATCCCTAAATCGGATTGGTGTTCCTGCAGAGAACTTTCGCTCCAAATTTCAAGATAACTTTACAAAACCAAGAATTCACATTGCGACAGAAGACGATGTTGATCTTGTAAATCCCCTCGAATATCCGCCTTCGTATGCTTCTCCATGGATTGAGTCCAGTGGAAGAGGCAAGTCCTTTCCCGATTTGGCATTGGTTCTGCAATGTCTCCCGACCCATAAACAATCCTCACCGCATTCCAATTTGCTTGAGCACTATCAGCCATAAACCCTTTGAATTGAGTCTTCGTCTGGCCGTTTCGTTCAAGAATAGAATTCAAGTTATTCCAAAATAAAACTTGTGCTGCGCAGTCCTCGGATTGCATGTCGCAACATGCAATTGTCATAACCTGACAGTAACGGGAGTCGTACACGTGGCATGCCATCGTCGTCCATTCCTTAACACGCTTGACGTGATCGAACATCATCCAAGCTTCTTCGAGGTCACCCTTCGGTTGCATGCGCTTCACTAAATCAACTCCGCTCCCTGGCCCTACTTCAGACATTTTGAAAACAAAGACCTTCTCTACGTCTGTCCCTTGGCCGGGAAATTTGCTCTCTTGCACAAATGCCCATGTGCTGGATCCCCTCAACTTTGTAATGCTATCAATAACTCCAAATTTGCGTAAATATTTGAAAGAGGATACCTCATTCCGTATACTAGGTGAACTCAAGTATTTGCATTTGTCTAAAACCGGGACCAGTTGAGAGAAGTCCAGGGTCTGTGGCAACTCTCCATCCGGGCATAGAAGTAGACCTCCCAATAGTTCCTTTGTGGCCTCTAAAACTATAGCAGAATTCGTTGCAGATGGGGTTCTCTCCAATTGATCTCCAATGAGATTTCGGGTTTTCTCCTACATATCTCGGAGTTCACCATCCTTTACAGGATGCTCATGAGTGCCAAGATGAACAAACGCCCTAGTGAGCGACGAGTTTCCTGCAACGTAATACACTTGCACTCCACATTGCGCAATACAAGATGGAGGCTCTTTGCAAATTCTACATACAAGCATCGAACCAAGTGGATGCGGTTGTCCAACAGCAATTACTGTAGCTGCCATGCCTTCCCACTCTAATTCATTCACTTGCTTCGTTCGGTGAATGCGAGTAAGAAACTCGCATTTGGCATTTTCACACTGTAAATGCCCAAGGCAGACAGATCTGTGAAATGACAGACCAAATCGATTCACAATATTGGTGGTGACTGTCTTTGTCCACACATGTCCGTCGTATCGCTTATCCATCCCAAACATTTGCTTTGCTTGCGATGAAGTGCCACTCGCATTAGCAGCAGGGAACTCGAAAATGACATGTCCATTAAAAGTTGGAGGCAACACTGTCACTTCGTGAATTTCAAGTCTATCATAGTCAAGCTTGGACAACACGTTCCTACATCCTTTCAAATTACGCAATTCTCTCAAGCAATCAACCACAGATGCTCCATGTCCCTTACTGACACTAGCACTAGCCGCAAGTACTGACTTCAATGGCGTCTTGGTAGGAAAAGTTGACACCGACGAGGGAGTACGCAAATTGAAGCTTGGCTCTGGAGAATTGCCTTCCGAATCAGAACTCAAAATGGTGACACTGTTGGACTGAGGTTCTAATTTCACATGCTGTAAAGGTGGTGTCAAAATAGAAGCAGAAGTCGACCAAGGCAATGCTTCATCGTCCAAAGAAGAAGACACAACTACATTCGGAACTCCGTAAGCCCTATACCTCCCGGGCTTAAGGTTCCAGGACAAGTCCTCTCCTGATGAGGCAGGCACTTGACCGATGGTGTGACTGAGTGCCCCAGACTCGACATCATAAATATCTTCATCTACATGAATTGAATTAGGGTTCCATTGAAACCTCAGACTTAACCTGAACGACGTAACCACGGCCATGCCATGATCACCTACTGGGAATACCATTGGTACACCTTCTCCATTTGCTGAAACGACAACCATGTCCTTGAATAGCGCCATTGTGAAGAAAAACTATAGAAAGAGAGACTAGGCTTTAGGAACGCGAATTAATTCTACAGAAACCTAATAACTTGAAATGATCGAAGGAACCATTGAATTCGAAAGTAGAAGACTTCAACGACTACAACACATCCTACCAAGTTCAACACACATTCAGTATATGAATAATTGAAGAGTTAACATAGAGGCAATAAAGATGTTTCCACAAGCAATGAATGGAAGTGCACTGACCATTAGTCAGAACTTATTAGGTACATGCAAGGCAGGATCACAACACAAAAGGGAATAAATGTGAATAATATCTTTATTAAAAGTGGCGGTGCACAATAGAAAAAGAAACCACCAGAAATTCCTAAGTCCTAGCACTATCTAATGAATGGGATCTTAGGGTCATGATTAGTCGTCACGCAAAGAACTGAGTCAGTCAGTACCGGGTCATCTAAAAATAAATAAATAAATCACTAAGGGGCCGAGGAATAGATTTACATTTAAGTCATCACACATGAGTGTATAGTATTGAATACATATGAAACAAAATCCAAGAATATTTATTAGAGTGTTTCTCAAGTTTCAGACTAACAAGGATAGGCCACCTGTGACATGTCCCAATATATTGAGCAAGAATGGATGAACTAGTTAGTGGGGTTAGTGGGGTATCCTATCATTGTATGTGGATAAATATCCAACATCTCAATCATTTCTATTTTGGAAGGAAAGGTGAACACTGTGAGAGAAAATACCTCAAAAGAAATAAAACAATCAACTAGGCTCGATGGGCCTGCATAACCTAGGTGGCAGGCTAAGGGAGACATGCCATTACGGTTTGTGAAGACATAACGCCATTCTATTCAACATGTGCACTTATATAATTGGGCAGTGGAGCCTCAATTTTAGAACATGCATATTGACGTTGTACTCTCAACTAACAAGGTATCATTATTTCCAAAGAGAAAAGAGTAATGATAAGTACATCTTCTGCAATCGGCATAGAATTATGTTTTCCCATATGCAATTTATGGTGCAGGCTTGCGTTTATGTACTTTCACAGATTCGAGAGGGTCTTCCATGAATTTATTGGAATGATCTGTAAATTAAAATTAAAATCAATATTTCAAAATATGCTATTAGCATATTCAGTATCGTTATTGAATATTCAGCGCTGAACCTATTAAATTAATATAACAATATTAATGCTGTTTAAAGTAGGAGTATTTCTAAACCAACATAATACGTGGCACACAAGCCATTCATGCAAAGGAATTGTAGGAATTGCGCTACATATTCATCACCCCATTTGCATTATAATTATTATATCCTAATAATGAGGAGTATTAAAGAAATTTACATAAATCCTAGGACTAAATTCTGAGTTTTAAGTTCCCATTGGCCGACGATGTCCCGATCCAAATGCCGAGTTATCCATCGTCCAACGAAGTCCCGGTCTACGTGGCCAATTTTATCATCAAGCAACAATGTACCGATCCCGGTGGCCAAGTCGGCAAGCCATCCAAGTGGGCAGGTCAACAGTCAGTCACCGAAGGGGCGTGCAGGTCAACAGTCGGTCACCGAATGAGCGTGCAGGTCAACAATCGGTCACCAAAGGAGCGTTCTGCGATTCACGCACCGACCACGCTCAAATGAGAACGAAACCCTAACCCTCAACCTTGCCACCGTCGAAGGAGCGGAAGTCTTATTGCGATTGCGGATTGTGGACTCCTGGAAGGAATTGCATGTTGTGGCGCGCATTTGCAAGGCTAGTCGAGATACTCTCCTTGTCCTTCAAGATGGAACGGATCTTGCGCTTGCGGAAGGGGCAGACAGTGGAAGCATCAACTGAAGAAACGACCAGGGGGGGCGGCGACGAACCAGCTAAGGTATGCTATCTGGTCCCGATTGTTGTGTTTACGGTTTGTACACACTGTCAAGAATGTAGTCTCGGAATGCATAGATAGAGCCTCGGAGATCATGGACGCTCTCACGGACAACGGTAAGTGTCTTATGAGATTTGGGTCGGCCACAAAAATCGTTAGCTTCAATGTGGACGCCGAAGACGGCAGGTTGAGATCATTCTCTCATCAGGTTGCAAGGGTTCACCCAGACGGAAGAGGTCTCGGGCCCGACACTACAAAACTGAGAGCACGTCCATGCTCTAAAGGCAGTCTCGCTCTCACGTAGACGTGTGTGACAACTAGATAGAACTGAAATTCAATATTAGTTCACTCCTTCTCTCGGAATCGTTGAACCACGTCTTGGAGCCCCCGTGGAACTCTCGGCCGCCGAGAAGAAACAATTCCCTTCATGCGTCCATAAACTGCAAGACCCCGAGCATGTAGAGAAAGTCTCGGGCCCGAGACAATGCTGCGACAAAGAGGGCCATGCACCTTCGCTGTGCACAACGGCGTTTGATGACTGACAAGTCTTGAACTCAGCTGCTGGGCTTCTCGTCTTAAGATACAAACTCGGGCACGAGACCAAGCAAGAGGCGTGTCGGACTTGGATGATTGCGTGACCATCGTGGTGCAAGTCCAACTGGTCCACCATTATGTGGGAGCTTAACGTGATTTTTGTTGTTCGAGAAACATCGCTCCTCCAACGAGCACGGAAAGTGGTATTTCGTTGCAAGGCTGCTCGTGGAAGGAGGCGCTGTCGGGCCCGAGAGGCCGCTGTCGCAGTGTGAATTTTTGGTTTTGTTAAGTTATCTTGAAATTTGGAGCGAAAGTTCTCTGCAGGAACACCAATCCGATTTAGGGATAAGTTAGAATCGGAAATTAGTTGAGGAATGCAGTTAAGGAACTAACCGGATTCTAGTCTGTGACGGAATCTGTTTTGACCGGATTAGTTTGGATCGGATTGGGCAGTCCGAACCGGATTGGTTCTGTCCGGATCAGATCTAGAGGACCGGATTAGGTCAGGAGCGGATTAGGGTTAACCGGATTAGGTCATTTGACCTAATTTCTGGCGGCGCTAAGAGCCTGGGACTATATAAGGAGAGGCCTTGCCAATTAGTACCCCTTTTCTACCTTGAGCGCTGAGGCTTGTTTTCACGCTTGGGGCTGTTTTGTGTTTCCTCTTTGTGATTTCTCTTCAGATTTGTGAGGTAGGGCGTCATTAGTGAATAGTTCTTTTGGGCGCTGTGGGGTTGGACATCCACAGTTGCAATTTGTTGCTTTCCGGTCAGGACCAAGAGGGAAAGTAAGGAACGGGACGTGCGGCTAGGAGTGGAAGTGAGGTAGTCTTTGGGAGGTGCTTGAGCGCCTCAGGAACGCGTCCATGCCGCAGCTACGCAGGTCAAGATTTAGCCCGGTCTTGACAGAAGTTAAACTCCGGAAGGTGGTTCCGGTTATTCCTTCGACAGAACCGGAAAAGACCGCGCTGATGGAGGATCTTGCGAAGATGGGGTGCACTGGTCTGGCTGAGAAGCCATGGGGTTTCAAGGAAGAGCGGGTCGTCCGCGAGCTGTTGGGGAAGCTATCGAACCAATTCGATAATACGGTTAGAGGAAGTCCTGGTCGCTGGACAGAAGAGAAGTGGAGGGAAGTCTACAAGTTCCGGTCGGGAGGCTCAGGGATGGCCAGCCGGAAGGACGAGTACATCAAGGACAAGTTCTCGGGACCAGCGAACCCGAAGGATGGATACGCGGTGGATGATTGTGAGGATGACCGGAACCGGAACCTACTCAAGTTCCTGATTCCGATCTTCCACCCGGAGAAGCCGACAAGAGTGACGGTGACTCTCGGCAACACAATTTTTGGTGTGTTAACCGGAGAGCGGAAAGCAGATTGGGCGCGGATCATCAGTGACTTGGTTTCCAATTTAGTGCCTCGGGTAGGGAAGAGTAGGCCCACGCCTCTGTCCCCCTACTTGTTTCACATGTATCATCACGATCAAGTCCTGACTGATACGGAGGAGAAGACCTGGCGATCTCAGGAGTCGATTTTGAAATATGGAGAGTCGGAGACGGATGATGAACCGGAAGATGACGAGACAGATGAAGAGGAGGAGTCGTTGAAGAGGACGAAACGACAGAAGACGACACCTCCGCACGGAAGAGGAACGTCGCGGGGCGAGACTTCAAAACCGGAACGCCGACCGGATAAGAAGCCGGTCGCAGAAGGAAGTAATCCGGCTGACCCTTTCGGTGAATTGGTGGAGAACCTCTCCATGATCCGGGGAGACTGGGAGTGTAAGAGGATCACGTTGGAGAAGATTGGAAAACTGATTGGAGCCCAACCGGATAGTCTGTTATCTGAAAAGGTAGCAGACTGCATCAGTAATCTGGAGGAGAACCGGAAACTGAGAGAAGAGAATCGTCGGCTGCAGGATGAAGTCGACTCGTTGAAGGGGGAGATCGTCACCTTCAAAGAAGATTTGGCCGCCACTAGGGAGATGGCGGATGCGACCCAGAAGACAGCAAAGATGATGAAGGAGACGTTCGGAGAATCCGGAACGTTGGTTGCCAAAGCAAAGTTGTTTGATGAAGGGTTTCTGGTGGACAAGAAGCTATCCGGTTCCCGGATGGTCCGGATCCTGACAGACTTCGCCGAGAAGGTTGAGGCAGTTATGAGGGAAGCTCGGGAAGCTGCGGACCGGATGGAGATGAGCAGCGTGAAGCTGATCGGAACTGTACTCTCAAGGAGTATCCGTCTTTCGGATATTTCCTTTCCTGAGTCGTTTCCGGGAGGAACAGAGTTAAACCGGGGAAAGGATGTTACTCCCCAGTCGAAGAAGGAGCGGAAATCGAGAGAGACCGGATCTACTGAGCACATCGAGTTGGATTCATCGCCAGAGCGACCGGATCCTCCTACTGATGAGAGGGCCAGGAACTTGCAGGAGGTCTTCGACGAGCTTCCGCCTGAGACCGTCAGCGTTACATTGAAGATGGGCATGGGGTCTTAGTGTAAAGTAGTTTTGTAAATACCGGGTGTTATGACCGGATTGTAGTTAGGAACCGGACCGGATTGGATCCCGGTCTGTTAGTTAGGAACCGGATTAGTATTCCGGTCGGCTAGGGTTTTGAACCAGGTTAGCATTTCGGTTTTGCCAGCGAGGCTTATTCCGGAAATCCAGCGTGGGTTGCCTGCGAGGATTTTCTGGGGCGCTTTTCGCTTTTTGGCGCTTTATAGTGTATATAAATTCATTCTCTGCGGAGGAGAATGGGGGTCTTCTTTTGTTCAAACTTCTTTTGTATTCTATTGGTGCCTTGTTTGTGTGTTCTCCCGCAGTTGGCAGGGCAGATTGGTGAGGAGTTAGGAGCGCATTTAGAGTTTGGATTGGGATTTCTCCCCTTTGTGTTCTTGTTTTGGTTTTGAGTACATGAAGGCAGGTAGTAAGAGTTGGGAGTACTTTCTAGTGCCTCAGCACTGCTAGGATTCAATATTCCGGTTGAGGAAGCCACTGCTAGGCTAGGCGTATAGGGAAGGAGTCTTTAGGCGCGCTAGAACTCCTGGATAGGAAATCTGGTGGAGTGTCCGAACTGTTGTGAGGCCTCATTGCTGTAGTGGCGAACGGAAGAGTCTTAGTTGATGTTGGTATGGACGGTTGTACTTGCAGACACCTACCTTAGTACGGCCGGAACTTGGCATCGAGGTCATTGTAGTATGTGTGGATCGTACGGGGGGTCTTTGTGTGACCTGTGATCTGGATTGTTTTCTGGATTACTGTGAAAGATCAAACCGGATCCGGATTAGAGTAGGGGAATAGAGTAGAAGAAGTGGGTCTTTAGCCACTATAAGTCACGGAAGGAGCGGCGGGCCTGCCACTCTCAAATTCAAGCGGCGACCCCTCTGATGGTAAAACAGAGGCAAAATTAAACCGGATTGGTTATTGGATCGAGTGAGAGTAGACCGGAAGTGAGAGGTCTAAGAGTTGTACCCAGGACCGGAAGTGTAAAGGTCTTGGTTTTGTTGCAGATTGACGGACCGGATTACTTCTTGGTCCGGATTAGGTCCGGAACCGGAAGATTGTAGGAAGTCTGGTAGTTATTTCTGTGGGTTTTGTTGTTTCCGGTTGCAGGAGTAGGACCGGAAAGGTGTAGTTGGAGACTGACTTAGCTTAGAATCGTAAATAGGGTGAATACTTCACAGAATCTCGTGGGTTCGATCTTTAAAGTCACTTTTGTTATACTTTAGAGTGGTTTTTGGTAGTATAACATGGGAATTGCGTATCCTGTGCTGCGACATCTTCTATGCAATCAATACAAGAATGCCATTTCCTTGGAGCAATCAGAGGAGCGGTACCTAGCCATCAGAGCTTGGTGGTTGTCATCAGGTGCCACCACAGAGGAAGGACTTCGACGACTGGATTTGTGGTTGTCTTTCTGGCATTTCCGTTATCGCCAATGGGGTGGATTTATGCAGCTGGTATGTACCATGCCTTCTCCCTATCATATGTAATCCCTTTACAATGCCTGTATGTGTGATCTACATCGAATTTCTACTTGCAAGGCATTTAGATTAAAAAATTGTGAAGAGATTGACAACAGGTTACATATGGGTAAAATGTTAATCATTCTTGCATAGTAAAGGACGCTTAGTCACATACTCCTCTCGGGCCCGAGACCTCTTCCTCTATTCATAGGGTATGCAGCCTTCGGTATCTTTTCCTAGAGTACGGCCTTCAGTGGAGTCAATCTGGTCAAGCAACGAAATGTGATTGTAACGCCTTCTATCCTTCTTCTACTTGGTGTATGATTCTTTATATGACTCCATAGTCAAAACTATAGTGGACATTATCAAATTATAATGATGGAAGTGGTCCTCTGTCATTTCAGGATTTAACTTTGTCTGAAAAAGCTGAAATGCCGTCATGCAACCTCGCTAAGACAGTGCACAACAAGTGGCTTCAGCAATCTGGAAATCGTGGTAATGATTTGTACATTGCTACTGTAGACGATTTTGTTAGAGCTTTTATGCAAATGGTAAAATATTACCAATTTCTGAAGGGAAATCAAGCGGGGACCGGGCTAGGGAAGGAAGAGCTCTTGCTATGAGTGGCACAACGTTCTGCCGAGCGAACTGGAAATCCCAAATCACTCAGTGAAGTAATTTCAAATATGGGAGGACTTCAAAAATTTACCAACAGAGAGCCCCATCTCGAAGGTCAAGAAGTGTTTGGGTCGCAGAAAAGGAAGGCTGGTACTCCTCTTGGCTGCGAATTCGAATCGCATAGGCCTGACAAGGTCAATTTTTCTTATCCCCGCATTCAAACTAGATCTTCGAGATGGACATCAAGTTTGTAGGTCACAAGTCCGATTTCAGAAGAAGTTGTTGCACATATGGATGTGGAAGTCAGTGATGCGATTCAGATTGAGGACAACGTTGGCCAACCCAGTAGTCGTGATTGAACTCATGTGTCCGCGATCCAAGAGACCATGTGTGACGAGAAGCAGTGGCACATTGGTAGATTGGCCAAAACCTCAGCGAAAGCATGTTTTGCACTTCAGGCGATTACAAAGAAGAAGTGCACCGCTCACATCATCCAAAACAACAAAGCTACTGCTGCGCCAACGTATACAGGTATGATGGTCAATTATAGGAAGAACCAGAATGAGCGCATGCAGGGGTTTTTTTGCAACGACGACATTGAACGTTGTGTGAAGGGAACACGTCGCAAGTGGGTGTTATCTGTACCCCTTGTGCCATCCATCTGGCCTGTCAAAATTGGCACACATCTCTCTAAGGCTGAGATTTTAGCATTAGAATCGGCCGGCTTTGTGCTTCCACAACGAGAAGCCATTTCACCGCGCTGCCTGTTTGGTGGAGAAGGAGGAATAGAATTGGTGCGTGCCTATCCTATTCCATCTTCACCCGACAAGCACCCTCCGATTCGAGCGGATAAAGTCGTTCGTAGGAATAATAAAGCGCCTATTACAAAGCACCAGAACAACTGTGCTTTTGCTCTCACTTTGAATGCACGCATTCAGAAGGTGACAATGGTTCCTCATCCGGGATTTGGTTGCATAGTTTCTCTGAATTCAGGGATAGAGGCTCGGAATGAGAATTACATGCTCACCATTTCGTCTTTTTCAGAGTGCAGCTGTCCAAATTTCAAAGAGATGAAACTGAGTTGTTTAGGTAAGCGTGGAAGTTGGACAAACTATAAGCATCTTTACTACATTTTCACTGTAATTTGTAATCTACAGTGTATGTTAGATGTCTTCATCCATATTGCTAGTTTCAGCTTCAATGAAGTGAAGCAAGTACTACTTAGTGGGGTACTTAATCATTTGAAATCTACTTAGGGTTAGCTTCTCCTAGATTGGAATACTCCATGTTTTGACACGTCTGTCTTTTATTCATCAATCACAATATAGTGAGACTAAAAGGGCCACTATATGCATTTCACTTCATTGAGCAGACCTACGGAAGTCACTGGTATTACTTGTACTTCATGCATGAACCTATTTACCCTTCCCTTATCAACCTTGTCAATATATTTTCCTGTTGCCCATGACACATGAGTTGAAAATTATATAATTTGTTTGTTAAAAATGGTTGAAATTACAATTTTCTAAACCTCAATCAAACATGGTTAATAACTTACCATCTCTTCATCTCAATTTTGTTGAATTTACTCAACCATCTCTCTATACTGTCATCAAGACTTACTTCCATGTTAACGAACTTTTACCTCTACTTTCATCCATTTTATTCATCCACTAATTCGTCTATTGTCATCCATTCTGTTCATCCGTTCATTCTCCTATTTTCAACCATCTCTTTCATTTGTTCATTCACCTACTTTCATCCATTATATGCATGCACTAATTCTTCTACTTTCATCCGTTCATTCTCCTACTTTTCATCCATTTTTTTCATCCCATTTTTCATCCATTTTTTCATCCATTTATACTTTCATCTACTTAAACTATCATCCATTTTTTTCATCCATTATTTCATCCATTCCTTCTTCTACTTTCATCCACTATTTCCATCCATCCGTTGATCCACTGTCATTCACTGTTTTCATCCATTTTTTAAATTTCCTTTCAACTACATCCCTTAGACTTTTCCATCTACATTTTTAGAAACCCCTTCCTAAACATCAAGCAACTTTCAACCAAAATCCAGCGTTCTCTCCCCAAAATTTAGCTAGACTTTAATCCATTCAAATGTTTTTTCTCATCATTTGTCTCCTTCCTCACCAAGATCTATGCTCCCCGCTCTCCATTTCCCGCTCCCCGCTCCCCGCTCACATACTAGCAACGTTGCTCTGACTGTAGTACACAATGTTGAAAAAAATGGCTTCTGCAATGTACTTGTTGTCGTCTCTCTTGTACGCAAGTCATTCTCTTTCGTAACTTGTGCTTCTGTGTTTCCACCTCCAAGTGCAGGGTATTGTTGTTTGGTTTGATAATGTCATTTGTTTGTAAATTCTTCTTGCTTCATTGGACTAACTTGGGCGTCAGAGGGGTATTTGGGTGGGCGTAGGTCATCGTGGAGAACTTGACTTGTAAGAAATGAATTTTATACATGTTGTTTTCAATGCCTCTATATGTCTTGTTTCAATGCATGTTGGATCATTGGACTTACTTGGGCGTTGGAGGGGTGTTTGGATGGGCGCAGGTTCAGGTTTGACAGAGCAGGATGCACAAAGTCCAAATTTTTTATTTCACTTGCATGTTAACTTTGCCATATCGGTGCCATATCACTGCCATATCGCCCAAAAAAAATATAGTGATGAAAACTAATTGCCCAAAAAAAATATAGTAATGAAAGCAAATCGCCCCCAAAAAGAATTTAATGTCACAAAAAATTCGCTAAGTAATCTACTACCAAGGCAACCCCTACTGCCATGCCAGAACTCCCATTTCATCACAGAATGCACCCCTGCAGCACCCCAATACTTACAGAAATCACCTTCTCATTGGTTTTGAAAATCTGAAAATAAAAGCCCTGGTCCTCACCTGATCGAAAGTGCAGCTGCAAACTTGCAAGATCCCAGTTAGAGCTTACTAAGGTAGCCTGCTTTGAAAGCAACCATTTAAGGGCTGGTCCGCCATTTTCAGGGTCTTCTTTGGACAGGAAGAACTTTTAGCTTATTTTTCAGGGAAAGATAAATGGATATGGCATCTAACACAAATGATTTCATAATTTTTCAAGCAATATTGAATTAATTATGATTTTTCAAAGTTTTCAGTCCTAAACACCTATTTTTGACATTAGGTCTGGCAAAATCAGCACACATGTGACTTACAAAGAGATGGGAAAATCAAGAATAAGTATGGGGACTTTCAAGCAAGGATTACATTGCAAGGAATCCAAATGTTATATTGGACGTTATTATTGGCATAAAAACACAAGTTGTTTTTATTGAATGTTCACTAAAATCCATCACTTAAAATGATGAAAACGTCACATAAAACATAGGTTTCTTATAGTGATAAGAAGGTGCCACTCTAAGCAAGCGCAAAATGGAGGCTCACAGCTATGTGCATACAATGCCTAAGAATAGGTGTTGTGGACAAGACCTCAACGTCGTTTATGCGTTAAGTGATTTTTGAGCCTCCTCGTTAGAGCATCCCCACAGCAACACGGGGAAGCGACTCTGTAAACATTTTGAGCCTTTGGTTTTCTTGTGAACAAAGGCTCACAATGTTTATAGAGTCGCTTCCCTGTGTTGCTGTGGGGCTGCTCTTACAGTACTAAGCAGGGTTGTCTTGTCTAACATATTTTTGGGTTTAGGCGTCGTGTATGACGTCTGACGTTGCGTGTCGCGTGTCACGAAGTGTCGAGTTTACTTGACATCGCGTCGCGGAGGGGTAAAAAATTTTACCCCATGGTAAATAGATTTTGCCTACGTGGCAGGGCTTCGGAACTGATGTGGACAGCCAGCATGGGCGACTGCGGGTGTGGGCGCGTGCAGGTCTGCCTTGGGCGACCTCGGGTGGAAAAATTGAGGCGACTACAGGTGAAGGGGCGACCTCGGGTGGAAAAAATAGAGGCGACTGCGAGTTTAGGCTTGAAGGCGACTGCGGGTGAGTGGGCGACTGCGGGTCAGGGGCTTTAGGGCGACTTCGGGTGAAGGGGCGACCGCGGGTCCGATAGGTAGGGGCGACTGCGGGTTACAGGGCGACTGCGGGTTGGAGCAGTAGACAGCGACCGCGTGTTCCAGGGCGACCGCAGGTTCAGTTTAGGATTTCAGTTTGGCATATTCAGTCTTTGAAGTAACACGTCACATAGGTGTTTTATAAGGGCAGAATTAGGTGCTACGTTATATTGGGGTTTACAATTTACAAGTGCAAATAATAGAGCCTATGAAATGTAATTTGGACAAACTTCTCTAATCCCAAAAATTCACCCAGTATAAGGCCACAATAATAATGTCAACAACGATTATATTAATAAGTCATCAATATTGCTTTCAGGCGGACTTCAAATGTAGCCATACTTGCATTGCACTTTTATAACCTCGTTGCAGTCATCACCTAACTGCCTACCAATTAGAACTCAACATATATTTTAAAACCGGTAATCTGTCCCTCACTCTAATATGCTCATATGCTTGATAAAGCATTACAAAATCCTTACACATCAGGATGAAGACTCAAAGCTTGAACTACAAAGATTTGTTACCTAACATATAAGCTAAAACCTTATAACTATAATTATAACTATAACTATAACTATAATTATAACTATAACTATAACTATAATTATAATTATTGTTTACTTCTCTAGTACTCTAGTCACCAGGCGTGAATGTGGAATCACTCGGCACCTCATCAGCATTAGGGTCTGTATCTTCGTAAGACTCTTCGTTGCTCCTGTTGTCGCCCGAGCTTTCGATTTCATCATCTTCCCTTGTTACTACTTCGATTTGTACCTCACGCTCTACCTCTGAGTTCAGATTTCGAACTTCTATATCTACACCACTGAACCCTTCAGTTTGCACAAGTCGTTTCGTGAGCCTCAACGCATCCGTAGTTCCATCCATGTTGGATGCAGGGTGTCACCCTCCTCTACTTGATTGTCCAACATTCTGGGTGGAACATCCCGCTCCAATGGTACACCGTTGGACAATTTGAGTGGGTCGTTTAGGGTTTCGAGGTCCCCTCTCGTCAACCCTCCTAATACGCCATTTCTGGCCTCTATTGTTGTGCCCCTGGATTCCTAATGATGATTCGCCAGGGCCAGACACGGATGAAGGTTGAGTGGGTTGTGGAGCTAAGCCGTGAACCTCTTCATCAATCGTCCGTAGAGCACCTCCACGCACCGGTGGCCTTGTTGGAAGGGTTGGGATAGACCTCCTCACTGTTGCCACATTTGTAGTCGTCTCTGGATTCAACGGCACATTCCGACTTCAATTCATAACATATGCCAATGGCACATTATCATCATCATCTGTAGTAACAGTTGTTCCGAGGGTAGATGCGTTCAATACAACGGGATTTGGTATTCCCTCGTGTACAACTTCATTGACTTCGATGGCCTCTTCTTCATGTTCGCTTCTCATTGGAACTTGTGCACTGCTTCTTAAATTGCGGGCCATATTTGGAGGCGAACTAGTTGATATTGGAGATCTAGCTTCTTCCTCTACGGGTGCCATGGGAATAGGTACGCTTTCGTCGTTGTTGTCGGGGGTGCTTTCCCTCCTCAGTGATGCATGTGCTGGCGAAATTGCATCTATATTGTGCACGACGTTCTGCGGTGGACTGCGTACAGGTGAATTTCCAGGAGAAACATACCCATCGTCACTAAAATCAAATGTATTCCCGTATATTGGTCGTGGAGGACTATGTGGCGGCCTAACCATTGCATTCCAAGGATTGTTGCGCAACCGATCCTCTTCATCCCTGCGGTTCTCGCGTTCTCTCATAAAATCTGGAACAACGTCGTCTTCTTCCCCTGAAGACAAAGGCCCATCACGCTCGTCCTCATCGTCTCCATCTGCAAGCATCTGGTCGTAAAAAATGGCTGGGTTGTATCCACGTTTTTGACGTTCAAGTTTGCTGTTCGCGTAGATATACACCAATGTCTCCGCCTTTGTCGTGGCCAAGCGGTTTCGCACTTTATTGTGCACAAAGGAATACATGCTCCAATTCCTTTCACACGAAGATGCAGAGCATGTCAAACCGAGAATTCGCTTTGCAATTTTTGGAAGAGCATTGCCCCCCCCACGATTCCACCATTGATGAGGCAATAATTGACATTCAATGATATCGGGAGCCTCATGTAAAGGATCAAATGCACCTGTCTTCTCTTCAAATTGAGTTAGCTCCTGCATTGCTTCCACCACTGACACGTTCAATGGTACGCTCAGTTTTCGTATGACTCGATTCAAAGCTCTCTTCGCGTAGCCATTGTTATGAATAGCCTCCACGTCACTCAAGTATGGATTTAGTAGTGCCCCCGCATAGTGTAGGTCAGTAATCATCAACTTCCAGCGAGCATCAAATTGTTTCTCATATCGTGTTGCCACCACTGGATCAAGGAAAAATAGAGCATTCTTGAGAGAATAAATGTGCTCCTTCAAGGCTGTCATCATTACTAAAGCTTTTGGCATTGCCGGGACTTTTCCAGCAAAATGACGAAGACAAAGCAGCACGGGCTCTACCATATGGAGGAAATTATCACACTGAACCCAGAACTCTTCTGAATGGATATCTTGCCTTGCAAGTTTGGCCTTGTCCATAATGAAATGTCCATTTTTGCGGTTTTGCAAACTCAACTCGAACGTCATGTATGTCTCATCCAGTGTCACGTTGTGCACTGCTTGCTTGCAGTCTACCAAACGATCAATCATCAAGAAATTTGTGGCAAAACGTGTTTTGCTTGGAAGTCTCAACACTTTGTTTGGTGAAAATCTCCGAAACAACGCCAAAGTATGTTGGTATTTCTTAATGAACTTCACAATTGATGAAGCCTTTTTTACCAACTCCTTTACTCTCTGATCCTTTCCCCAGTCTTCTAAGAGTAAGTCCAAAATGTGTGCCGTACAACCCTGTCTATAAATGTAAGGATACCTTTCTTCCAACCTTGCCATCGCCCCCGTCATGACTGCAGCATTGTCCGCACACAATTGCACAACGTTGGTAGGCCCAACTTCCTCAATGTATCGTGCCATCGTCTCAATCGTGTAAGATATATCCTTCTTCTCCCCAGTACTATCCACTGATCCCAAAAAGACATCCCCGGCGGGACACACCAACATCATATTTAGTAACGGCCGCGAATTAGTATCGGACCAACCATCTGAACAAATTGTCGTTCCATACTGACTTATTGAAACCCTCGTCCGCTCCGAGACCATGGCTTCAACCGATGCCTTCTTAACATCTATCATTTTCATACGAATCGCATTATACGGTGGCGGTTGGTACACGAATCCAGCTGCTGCAGTTTGTTTAACAGCATTCACGAAGGCCGGGTGGCGCACAACATTAAATGAAATGTTCGTCTCGTAAAAGAAAGAAGCCCACAACCTATCCAACTCTTGTCTGCGGTCCGTCTGTAATGACTCATCCATGCTTCTTTGCCGAGAAACAGATGGCATGTTCCTCCTTCTCTCAAGCGTTGTTCCAGTAGAATCTACTGAATCAGGCGTAGGATTTGGTCTTGCATTTGATTCAAAGGGATTGAGAGACCCTTCTTCTTCGACATCCAATGCAGGTGCGACAATAGACTCTGCAACATTAATTGGTGCATCATGTCTAGTCGGTGCATCATACATCTCTTCGTAACTCATGGACCTTGGAACTTGCCCCTCGCCAGTCCGAAACTTTTCTCGTACAATTCTAGGGATCTCCTTACAACGCTCCGATGTAGTCGAGCCGCCATAGCCAAAGTGAATCAATGCTCTCTTTCATACAAATGCTTTGCTCCACCCACAAAACACGCATTTTCGAGCATGGGGGGAATTATCAATTGGGGTACACGGTACTAGCCAAGGGTCCCAATCCTTTGTGGACCTCCGCGTATCATTCATGGTCCCCCCCCCTCCCAACACCTTGTCCAGCCATGTAGTAGATCAACACTGGGTCTTCAAAGAAAATGACTACAATAATCACACTAATACTATGGAAGATGTAATGACAAAGCAACCCGCTTAGAGTGGTCTTGTAAACCCTTCTAAACACGGTTGTTGCCCTCCGAAGAAGTTAACGTCCGCATGAAGCCTCTTTCGAAGGTCCAAGACAAGAGTTTTATCAACGGAGCCAAGGTGATAAAACAAGGGGTACCCCTAGAACTTTATACAAGAAAACTCCTTGGACCCGTGGTCGCCCCATGAGAGAATGCGGGTCCAAAAACCTGAAATCAGTCAGGTGATGGGCGACTGCGGGTCCAAGATTGGGCGATAGCGGGTCCAGGAGTGGGCGACTGCGGGTCCAGAAGTGGGCGCCACGGGTCCAGTAATGGGCGACTGCGGGTCCAGAAACAGGCGACTGCGGGTCAGGAACGGGCGACTGCGGGTCCAGTAATGGGCGACTGCGGGTCCAGGAACGGGCGACTGCCATTTGTTTGGATAATTCTTGCATCCCCTGAGGTAATTTGGGGCCTATAATTGAAACTATGAATTCAGAATTTCCACTAAAAAAATAAGCCTTGAAAATAAAAAATTCTAGTGTTTGCCCTAGAGTGGCAATGAGTAGGTCAATTCACCCTAGCCGTGACAATTGCTCTGAACTTCAATAATAAGTTCTTTTCCAATCCGGCAAGTTTTGAATTTTCCTTTTCTTTTTAATTCTCTTTTAATTCCGAAAGTCCGAACTCCCAAGGTCATTTTCCTGCCAAAATTCCTAGAATATTCAAGTTTTCACAACATTGCAAACATAAATAACCAAAAATTCATATCTATATTTATGTACGCTTGTCAAGGAACTACATAGAATTCAATGTGCTTGCATTGGAATGTTCAAAATGGATAATATCCTTTTATATATACATAAGATGGAATATACATAGTCCTCAAAAATGTGCTAAAAATGAAAATCATTCAACATCCATTTTGGCCTTTTCTTTGCGGTCATGTGCCTCACGTTCCATCTCATACAAGACTTTTCTACCTTCCAACTGCAAATTCCTAAGGTATCTATCATCCTTCCCCAACTTCTTTTCCAACCAAAATTGCTTGTATGATTTATTGAAATTCAAAAGCGCCTTCAGTGCATCCCGATGTTCTTCCAATTTTGGATCCAATGACAAAGAAACCCCAAGCTTCTTTTTCAAGTCAACTACTTCCGTAAGAGACAATGTTTGTTTAGTAGCCACATCTTTCCAACCACACATTTCTGCAACACGGTCAAGGGGGGCTTTGTCCTTTAATGCTTTCAAGGAATTTAATCTTGATCATCCTTCTTCCACCCCTCGCTTCTCCAAGTCTATCTGATCTTCCTCCAGCTTGCATGCTTCCATAATTTTGGCAAGCCGTTTGTTCGCAAACTCATTGCTAGAAGAACTAGATCCTCCAGCATGCCGAGAAGAGAATCTAAGGTAAAATGCTTCTAAGTCTAAAATCTTTGTTATTTGCGTTGACAAAAGAACTTGCCGACTTTCAAGTTCAGCACATAAGCTATTTACAATATCTCCACTCAAAATTTGCGTTTCTTGATTGCGAAGCTTCTCACATTCTAGATGCTTTTCATCCAACTCATTTAGAAGCTTCTTGAGTTAAGCTTTGTAAACAACTTTGGTGTCCAACATTACTGTGTCAGAGACAGTTCCATCTTCAACGAATTCCTCACTTCGGTACATGTCATCAACACAATCCAATTGGAACAAAGAAGGCTTCACATCTTCTTCTGTTTCCATCTCTGTATAAAAAACATCATCTTTTGCTTCTTGCATGCATGCAAGCACATACTACAAAACTTCGTCCTCTTTATTGCAAGGGACTGTAATTGGATTCACCATAGCAAGAGGCAAAACATCAAGATTTTGTGGTTGCCTAGCTGGTTCACCCTCTTCTTCCATTCTCGGGGGAGGTACATTTTGTGAAGTAGAAGCCGCCCTCGCCATGTTTTTAGGCTCCATTGGAGGGTCTTCACCAGGATTGTCTTCCTCTGCGGAAGATGAATCAGATGATGTCCATTGAAACTGCTCATCAAGCACTCCCTCCTTCAAGTTTTTCTTCTGGCCTAGCCCTTCACGTGGATTGGCTGATAGAGCCGCCCTTGGGATGTCTTTTGTTGGTGGAAGGCGAGCATGCTTCACTCCCTTAATTGAACTCCAATCCACGCTTCGAAACAAAATGAGTTCCGCATACACCATTGCACATATGAAATACAGGACTTCGCTCCTGGGCACTGAATATGTGCCATACAAGTATCGATAAATTTCGATACAACGTTGCACAAATGCATCATTACGGCATGGATGCAAATTGGCCGTATTGTTGCGCCGATTCGTGTAGTGCCGATGATAGGGGAATAACTTGTCGATGTGGCACCACCCCACGAAGGACTTACAAGTCTTGGCGGTCCAGTGGCCCGTAATTCGATCCCAACCTCGGTAAGCCACACACGCTGGGTCCAAAAGGATGCGTCGTTGCCTAGGGTGCATGGCTCCTTTTGCCTTGGTCTTCTTCTTGTGGTCCGCCATTGGAGATGCTCTTGAGATTTGGGGCAAGGAATCTAAACTTAACCCTAAACCGCAAAGTATTATCTAGCTAAACTTAACCCTAAATCACAAAGTATTATCTAGCAATTAGTGAGTGATGGATAAAATCAAGAACATGAGCCACATGTAAGTGAAACTCAAAATCCAAGCTCCCGGGCACGCAATCAGCCACTGTAAAGTAGGTGAAAGGCAGTACGCAGCAAGAAGGGAAAGTGGCGAAGTCGGGTGGGGAGACAGCTAATTAACCCGCAATCGCCCTGGGGCGAGTGCGGGAAGGGGCACGTGCAGGTCTAAGAGCAACCGCGGGTAGGGCGACTGCGGGTCTAAGGGGCCGACTGCGAAGGCGACTGCGGGTAGGGCGACTACGGGTAGGGCGACTGCGGGTCTGGGGCTACTGGGGATGGGCGACCGCGGGTCGATGGCTATAGAAATACTGGGATCCTGCGCAACTGCGGGTAGGGCGACTGCGGGTCTGGGGCTACTGGAGATGGGCGACTGCATGTGGGGCACCACAGAGTAATTTCTGGACCCCTACAGTGGGGCGACCGCGGGTAGGGCGACCGCGGGTGGGCGACTGCGGGTACAGGGCGGGATTTTGAATTTCTGAACCTCTAAGACTTTCACTTTGAAGTTCTCTTACACAAAATTGTGGACATAAATTTTAGTTACCAATGCACTTCATAAAAATGTATTGCACCTTTTCATCTTTTATTTAAAAATTTGGGTTATGCATCTTTAGCCATTTTATTAATTATTGTTGCAACTTATTAGATTTGACATGCAAAAAGAGGATTCCCACCCTAACATCACTTCTGCAATTTCAATAAGAAAATAATCAAACATAAGAAATTTACCATCCATGATTCACATGGTTGCGTTTTATTTTCCAATGCAATCTCTATTATGTTTAGTTTGAATTTGTATGGTGAATCCATTGTAAAATAAGATCCAACTATGAAGAATGTGGGATTCTTGATCAATGTAGACCACTTTCGAAGAGCTCCTAAAGAAGGGGTTTGGGAATTGAGGGATAAATACCTTTTATTCATTTATGGTCAAGTGTGATTGACACATTATAAATTGCGTGAGAGAACAAAACTCAATATAATCAATTATACAATGCATAGGATAGGTGTAGTAAGATGGTTGTTCAAATATCCCATAAGGATTGGGTGTGACAGCATGAGCTCCCATATAACTTTCATTATGTGCTTCATCAAGCACCGTGAAGGTGTAGTTGGGAACTAATTGTCACAATTAATTGTCATAGCTATTTCCTAGCTGATTTCATGGTTTTGTTCAAATTTTATTTATCTATACATTCATAGGTATCCAAACAATAAAACTTGTTTCATATTAATTAAAAGTGTAGCCATCATATTTACAAACAAAGGGATTAAATGAAGGGCATACATTTGTACATTTTCAATATTTGGGGATTTCAAACTTGTGAACCAAGAATAACAAGCCACAACATTTATGGGTATATATTTTATTGGGGGGGTCACATTTATAGGTATATATTTTTTGGGAGGGGTCACATATGTAAACCATTAAAGTATTGGGCACTAATCAATTAAACATTCATATACCATGGACTGTTTAGCAAAATATGATCATCCATCTGAGATAAACAATCCATGTATTGTTTAGCAAAATCATAGTATAGAAATGTAAAATGAAGTTCTTTGTCAAGCACATTGCTATTTCACATGTCTAGCATGACTTTAGTACTATTATCTTCATAAATAACTTATTTCTTTTTATGATCCCAACTCAAAAATCAAAATAGGGTCTTATGCCATGGTACAAGGCTGCCGTTTGATGCACCACAACAATGTCTCTAGTCACAAACGATTTGCCCGTGGCACAAGGTTGTCCAAGTTTGCGCGAGCTTGGTTTAACCTATTATTGGTCTGCTCAAAGATATCCGTGGTGTTGATTTGAACGCTCAGAGATTGTGTAAATGCGCGTTCCGTCCCGTGCTCATCATCCTAAGGTGGAATTGTCATTAGTACATATGATATTCACAGAATGGGGTACAAACAATACTAATCTAGCAAGTATATTAACTCATGTTGTGGTATTGCACTAACCTTAATGAGTTGTAACAACAAGCATCCATTCTCAGACTCGGAAAGTTTCTCGACATCCTCAAATTCTTCTAATAAAGCCCTGCATCTCCCGGCCCCCCATATCAATGAATATTAAAACATAACAACTACATATGGGTATTTTTAGCATATAATCTTATAATACAAGTTCTATACTAGAACAACCGAACCTGAGGTTTGTGCAATCTTTTCCTTGCCGAACCCACACATATTCTTCCATCATGGCCCACCCCTCCCTAATGGCCTCATCAAATTTGGCTCCCCAAACAATATCGCGTGTGTTTTGTATCAAACACATCACTCGTCCTGCAGCAAATAAGCACTAATAATGAGATGAAATGTCCACCACCAACTATCCAACTAGAAATGTTCATTAATACATGTTCATTTCATTATTCAAGGATTCAAATCACCTATACAAAATGAAGGGCAATATTTTACTCACCCATTTTGCTGGCTTGGAAATGACCTTTGGACTCATTGCACTGGCCATAATGAGCAAAGCAATACAATTTGTAGCCTTTCCAAAAGTCCTTAATCCTATTTCAAAGATCACAAATCAATTCCAATAGAATAGTCATTGTCATGGTGATTCTTCCACCTATTAAAAAGACATTGTCTACAATACAAGTGGATGACAATAAGGAAGTCAAAGGCAAACTAAACAAATTTTTACCGGAAATATTCATGGTCGAGAATAATTATGACTTCCTCTGAGTACTTGCTAAATTGAACACCTGCCATTAAGCCTGTAAGGAGCCAAATAACTAATCATTAGCAATGCAAGAAGATTAAATTTGAATAGGCTACCTAACAATTGAGGCCCCCCTACGTTACTATAACACCCAAAAATGAAAGAGAATCAATGAAGAACCAAATGAATCATTTTCATTTGAATTGCTAATTGTTTTAAATGTGAATTTAGTGTACCCTTTTTTGGTGACTTCACACCCATTTGTGTATGCATCCTTGTCGCAGCGTGAATTTTTGGTTTTGTTAAGTTATCTTAAAATTTGGAGCGGAAGTTCTCTGCAGGAACACCAATCCGGTTTAGGGATAAGTTAGAACTAGAAATTAGTTGAGGAATGCAGTTAAGGAACTAACCGGATTCTAGTCTGTTACGGAATCTATTTGGACCGGATTAGTTTGGATTGGATTGGGCAGTCCGAGGGCGAATGCACACTAGGGTGTTCCATTTTTGGCGGCTTAATAGTCCTTTTTGAAACTCCAAGAAGCTCGTTGCCTACAGCAAGGGTGACGGAACAAGGAACCGAGAGCCGATATTGGGGTCTGGGTCGACCGTTGATTCAAACAGATCTATCGGCTAGGGTTTAGATGTCCTGTTCAGAATTTGCCCTCTCGGGTTTTGTTTTTTCTCCTTGCACCGCTCAACTTCCATTATGTGAAGTCTTGTTTCTGGTTCTGTTTTTGGACGCTTGCATTGGTTTCCTATTCATGCTGGTTGATCATGGCTACTCTAGGTCAGAACAGAAGGACCAAGATTAAGTTAGAGGGATCTCCTTTAGGGCGTTCGAAGCAAGGGTATAGCGCTCCAGTGTACGCACAAGCGCCTGACCTTTTTCCTCTTTGCAACTCTAGATCATACAATCGGAAGGAGTTTCACGAGAAGTATGGGTTGAATTGTGCTGGCATTAATCCCAAGCACTTGAAACAGCCAAACGATTATATGGAAGAAGACCTCTTAGCATATTTAGGTCCTGTAGTGAACAAAAACGGACACCGATATATGTTTTTGAGGGATGAAGAGACTGTGAAGAAGTTAGAAAGTTTGTGGATGCAGATTCATCAAAAACATTGTTTGTTGTTATCACGGTTAATCTCATTGGGCATGGCCAGAGGCTTCTACTGCCAAGAGAAAAAAAATTGCAACTTGAATTGGGCCGCCTACGCTGAGTGGACAAACACTGAACAACTAAGGCGGCGACAGAAGCGGATGAAGCAAGGGAGGGTGTCGGAAGAGTCTTGTTTTTCAGACGATGAAGATTGCTACTTGCCCGGTGAAGATGGCGGTTCTACTGGGTCGAAAACATTTAGTCAGCTGGACAGTCCTTCGCGGGAGGAGAGCGTTTCAGGAGATCGTCTTGGTTACGAGGGTTTTGGAGGTCCCGGTGCACTGTTGGCAGCTCTTCAGTCTTGGAAGATCTACGGAGGGTTAATCAGCGAGGAGCATGGGAGGAAGGTACAATCCCTAACTCGAGAGAGACAAGCCCAACAAGATTACACCGTAGCAGACGCACGGGCCAAGGGTCAGATGGAATTTTGTTTAGAAAAGTTGTTTGATGCACTTGGGAAACTTGAATCCCTGGAGGGATTGAAAGAGACTGAAGTCAAAAAGATTTCTGAGAGCGGTTTAGATTTAGGGTGCGAGAGTACTTTACTAGATTCGTTGACGCAGGAGATTGATGGCCAAAAGAAAATTGTGGCTTTTTGTGAGACTTGGGCAAGTGATGGCCAATGCAGTTATGTGAAAGTGAAGGCAACGGAGTCCGGAGTCCAAGCTAGAGTGATTTGCTTAGAAGAAGAAGTGTTACAGCTTGACCGGCACGAAGCGGCAATAAAGATTTGCATTAGCCGACTAGACTCAAGGTCTAAATTGTTCCGGTCAGTGCCGCCACAGCCGATTTCGACTGTCCTTGTTCTCAGTTCGGCCGAATGGTTTGAGGTGCAAGGTTGTGTTTATTGCGGCTTAGGATTTGACCCCATGTAGGCCATTGTTTTCGCAAGTTGCAAATGTGCATACCACCCGATCTGCTGTAGGTATCACTTCCAAGAATTCACAAGCTGCATTTCAGGGAAGTGCAAGAAGGAGATGCACCAAGAGTGGTGGGCAGCTCAAGGGATTGTGAAGCCAGGATCAATGATATTGAAATCTGGATTGCCAAAGATGAAGCCAAGACCAGCCACAATTACTGGTCTGTTGAACTCCCAACCTTGTTTAGAGATGTGCATTACAAAGTTATTTGGGGATTGCAATGTATTCAATCATTTAAGTCACAATTTGGATATGAAATTGAGCTGGGTAGGGTCTTGTAAGCCAAAACTGTAATCCTTGTTAGCAATGAACAACGGTTTTATCTTGCTTTGTTGGTGTTTGCAGTAGATTCGGGTAGCTTTTGGTTTGGGTCTCCTTGTTTTCTTGGCCAATTAGTAGGTTCAATGAGCTCATGCTTTGTTCCTTTAGGGTTTTGGGTTTTGGGAAGGGGTCCATTAATAATATATTTATTTTATATGAATCAATCGGAATATGATTGTGTACTTGGGTAAATGGGTGCAACATGAGTATTGTACAACGCATTAGTCCATTCTGAGATCCTAGTAGTGCTGTTTAGTCCGTGCGAGATGAGGATTGACTAGTTCGAAGAACCAGAATTCCCAAACTAGTCCATTTTGGTGCTAAATACTAGATTTTACTTAGCAACAATTCCATAGAACTGTCTCAAAATCCTTTTCAGTACTTAGCAATTACATAGTATGTGGCATAGAACTGTAGAAGTGGCCACGAGTGCTTGGAGAGTAAATAATCCTACAAGTTTACTGTAATAAGAGTCCATTTTGTAATTACAAGTGAAGTGTTGTACATGTCACTGTACAATTGTGCTTAGGGTGTTTAGACTCTCACATTTGAGTGATTTTTTGGACTGTAGAAGTCCCTGAAAGTCCCACTACAAGCCAGGGGGAAGATGACCAGGTGACTGAAGGACTCAATCTAGGTGAAAAGTCCATTGAAGGTCCTACATCTTGCACATCAGCACGTACTATATGTACTACGGACTTCGGAAACACTTCTGATGTACCTATACGCTCCAACCTGAGTCCATCAAGACCTCCAAAGTCCACAGGTATACAAGGGTCACCTACAAGCATGGGACCAGATGAGCGCTCAGGAGTGCCTACAGAGATTTCACCACAAGTACAGAGCATGTCGGAAACTGACCGAGTACACAGTTTAGGCCTACAGTCAATTCTCCTCGGATCTCATATGAGAGGCAATTCAAAGGGCAAGAATTCACGATCCAAGAGTGACCGGGCAGTCACTAGGGTGGAGCCAGAAGACCTTGTTCCCGTAGGTGGCGATTTCAGTGATGAGGATCACAATGAAGATGGGCAGCAACTTCAAGAAACAGTGGGCGATGATCAAGCTTCAGAGAGTGACGATGAAGAGGGAGAAGAGTATAACGAGGAATCAGCTGAAGACGAGGCCAAGGTGGACGATATGGCCAAGAGAAAGTCAAAGAAAGGTAGCAGAGGCGAAACTAAGAGGAAGAACAAAGCTCATGTGAGGGCGACTGTGGGGGCAAATTCTAAGCGGAAGAAGGTGCCTGTTGAAGCCCGGAAGTCCACGGCGTCCAACACTCGGGCAGCTAGCAAGAGCGCCAAATGACCAGATCATCCCATTGTTGTGAGCAAATCATGCCTTTTGCAGAGTTTTAGGGTCCAAGTTTGATTGCAACACTTTGATTTTGAAGTAGGGTTTAGGAATGTAGGTTTAGAGTTTGAACTCCATAATGTGTTTAGGTGAAGTAGTTAGCAGCTGCACTTGATACAGGCATGAAACCATCATCTCAGTGAATAATTGGAACTTGATGTTTGTTCATTTCCAGATCAACTGAGGGTAAGTAGTGCCTTCCATTGCCAAAGCTGCGATGTTAGTATTTAAGGTATGAATCTGAATTTTAGATTAGCTCTGTGTTTAGGTGTGCAGATTGGTTCTTTGTAGTTATGGGATCTTCAGTTGGCACCCCAATTTGTTATAGGATGTGCAAGGGTGCAAGTGCTGAAGTTTTGCAATTGGATTTCCGTTTGTGAATGCAAGAGATTTCATGCATTAATCCCGATTTTGCAGAGGGCCTTACGTGCAAGCAAGTCCTCCTTTATAATTACAGCATATGGTCTTCCACAAACGCCCAGCAACATTGCACTGGGACTTAAATTGATTGGCATTCCGATTTTAGGGTGCAAATGAGTCGCTATAAATTAGAGATTCCCGTAGGGATTTTTGGCCGGAACGTTACCTTAGTTCTTTTGGTACTTTAGGGTGTGTATGAGAATTAATAGAGACCAATGTCAAACAATGGACAGACTAGTTTGCAATATAAATCTATTTCCATTCCATATGGTCTTCAGCTGTAATCCTTTTCAAATGGGGTTATAAATGTGGAATTGCATGCATAAGTAGTGAAAATTTGCGTGGACTTGAAACATTTCTGATTGTGCACTTATTGTAAACTGCTGTACATGGAGATTGGTCATGAGCGACATATAAGGACCTTTATAGAGTACAATTATCTATTTAGTACAACTATGCACTCTGCCTTGCCAACATTCCTTCAACACTACACTGTACTTCAATAAATAATTGCATGTAGGCAATCATCGGGCATTTATGACACAACAGCAGGTAATGCTTGATGCTTAGACAATGATCCATGTCCATGGATACTCTGGCAGTCTGGTACGAGTTGTTGAACGTTAAAGAAGCTAACGCTGCTGGAGGTAATGAATGCAGTTAAGCTGCGGAGCTTCGTGATTTATAGATTCCAATATACTCAGTGCACAACACAATCCAGATTTGCTTGGACAGGGCTCCTCTTATGTGCCCACATGAAGTTTAATGTATAAATCTAGTGTCAATTCGAGTTATTTATCTCAGTATTAGGATCATAATATTTGTTCATTTTATGAATTTCATTCCTAACCCTATATTAGTGGGCAGAGGGGCCACAGTTGAAGTAGTATATTTTTTTGGACAACTCCTCTTGTGTTAAATAATTAGCACTTGGGGGAGTGAATAAGTGATGCTTCAAACATTTTATGAATTTCATTCCTAACCCTATATTAGTGGACAGAGGGGCTACAGTTGAAGTAGTATATTTTTTTGGACAACTCCTCTTGTGTTAAATAATTAGCACTTGGGGGAGTGAATAAGTGATGCTTCAAACATTTTATGAATTTCATTCCTAACCCTATATTAGTGGACAGAGGGGCCACAGTTGAAGTAGTATATTTTTTTGGACAACTCCTCTTGTGTTAAATAATTAGCACTTGGGGGAGTGAATAAGTGATGCTTCAAACATTTTATGAATTTCATTCCTAACCCTATATTAGTGGACAGAGGGGCCACAGTTGAAGTAGTATATTTTTTTGGACAACTCCTCTTGTGTTAAATAATTAGCACTTGGGGGAGTGAATAAGTGATGCTTCAAACATTTTATGAATTTCATTCCTAACCCTATATTAGTGGACAGAGGGGCCACAGTTGAAGTAATATATTTTTTTGGACAACTCCTCTTGTGTTAAATAATTAGCACTTGGGGGAGTGAATAAGTGATGCTTCAAACATTTTATGAATTTCATTCCTAACCCTATATTAGTGGACAGAGGGGCCACAGTTGAAGTAGTATATTTTTTTGGACAACTCCTCTTGTGTTAAATAATTAGCACTTGGGGGAGTGAATAAGTGATGCTTCAAACATTTTATGAATTTCATTCCTAACCCTATATTAGTGGACAGAGGGGCTACAGTTGAAGTAGTATATTTTTTTGGACAACTCCTCTTGTGTTAAACAATTAGCACTTGGGGGAGTGAATAAGTGATGCTTCAAACATTTTATGAATTTCATTCCTAACCCTATATTAGTGGACAGAGGGGCCACAGTTGAAGTAGTATATTTTTTTGGACAACTCCTCTTGTGTTAAACAATTAGCACTTGGGGGAGTGAATAAGTGATGCTTCAAACATTTTATGAATTTCATTCCTAACCCTATATTAGTGGACAGAGGGGCCACAGTTGAAGTAGTATATTTTTTTGGACAACTCCTCTTGTGTTAAATAATTAGCACTTGGGGGAGTGAATAAGTGATGCTTCAAACATTTTATGAATTTCATTCCTAACCCTATATTAGTGGACAGAGGGGCCACAGTTGAAGTAGTATATTTTTTTGAACAACTCCTCTTGTGTTAAATAATTAGCACTTGGGGGAGTGAATAAGTGATGCTTCAAACATTTTATGAATTTCATTCCTAACCCTATATTAGTGGACAGAGGGGCCACAGTTGAAGTAGTATATTTTTTTGGACAACTCCTCTTGTGTTAAACAATTAGCACTTGGGGGAGTGAATAAGTGATGCTTCAAACATTTTATGAATTTCATTCCTAACCCTATATTAGTGGACAGAGGGGCCACAGTTGAAGTAGTATATTTTTTTGGACAACTCCTCTTGTGTTAAATAATTAGCACTTGGGGGAGTGAATAAGTGATGCTTCAAACATTTTATGAATTTCATTCCTAACCCTATATTAGTGGGCAGAGGGGCCACAGTTGAAGTAGTATATTTTTTTGAACAACTCCTCTTGTGTTAAATAATTAGCACTTGGGGGAGTGAATAAGTGATGCTTCAAACATTTTATGAATTTCATTCCTAACCCTATATTAGTGGACAGAGGGGCCACAGTTGAAGTAGTATATTTTTTTGGACAACTCCTCTTGTGTTAAACCAAGGTTGTCCCCGTCACGTCCTGTCCGTCCGTCAGGATGCCCGGACGGACGTCAGGATTCAACCCCGGCGTCCGTCAGGATGTAATCTGAACGAGAACCGTTCACACAGGATGAAAACTATGGAAATGGATGGACGTTCTTCGTCGACGGGCGCGCCGGACGGGCGAGCTGGACGGGCGAGCTTCCGTCGACGGGCACGGAACGGGCGTGATGGACGGGTATCTGGACGGGCGGGATTTAGGGTATCTGGACGGTTTGGATGGACGGGTATGTGGACGGAAAACTGGACGGGCGGGTGGACGGGCATGTGGACGGGAGGGTGGGCGGTTGTGTGGACGGGTACCTGGACGGGCGGGATGGACGGGTATGTGGACGGAAAACTGGACGGGCATCTGGACGGGCATGTGGACAGAAGGGTGGGCGGTTGTGTGGACGGGTATCTGGACGGGCGGGATGGACAGGTATTTGGACGGAAAACTGGACGGGCATGTGGACGGGCATGTGGACGGGTAAGTGGACGGTTCTCTGGACGGGTGGGATTGGATTTTTTGCCTAAATGCCCGAAGCACCCAAATTTGGTGTTGGCAAAACTTCGAAGTCAAATAAAACCTAACCAAATTGCTATTTTTAGTAGTATCCAAGTTGCTAATTTTAGGAAGTTCTTCTTGAAGTCTAGTTTTAGCATCAATAGTCTATTCTAAAAAATAAATGATAGTGATATATCGTTCCAAGACTTTGTGCAAGGGTACCCATTGCAATCTTAACTTCTTGTAGCATTGAGAGCTTTTGGAAATGTGCCTCGAAAACACAACAAGATCTTGGAGAAAACATCACATTCAAATTTGAAATTTAATTAAAAGAAAAATATGGAGTATACTTTTAAAAGCCATAAATTGTTTGGGGTTATACATGTTAGGCAATTTAACCTCATGTTTTTGGGGTCTAAATTTTTTTTAATTTTACTTGTGAAAACTGAAAAGAGGATTGGAAGACTTCACATCATTTTTGTAGTTTTAACACCCTCATGTTCAAACATTATAATCTTTTACTCTATAAGTGATATTGTTGTGTTTTAGCAACCTATGAGATTGCTAACATGTCTTGTTTGAATTTATACGGTTACAATTTTTTGCAAATTGATACACCTAGTCTCCTAATCAAAAATGTTGACATTTTGTTCAATAATGCCATAATGCCATTTGAGAGAAAATGGAAAATGTTAAATACTTTAATTTGTAAACTTTGGAGTTAAAAAAAAAATGAGGGAGTAGTCAATCATGTGTCCAACTAAAAAAAGATTCAAACTAAATAACTAATAGAAAAGAAGTTACAAAACGTGAATTATTTAGGGTTTAATTCTAAAGACTTAGAGGAGATTTCATCAATTATGAAGCAATAGAGATTTTTTTTTATTATTTTAGGCTTTGGGGAAGAATTTCCATTGTTTTTATTTCTTAGACCCTAAAGTAACATACTCTCATTGTCCTTGCTGCAAGGGACAAAATGGATTTTCGATAGGCGCCCATGATCTAATTTTTTACTCAAACTTTTGAAAACTTTTTCATAAGAATGATAAAATAGAATTATAGAATGATAGATAAACTTATGAGTTTATTCATAATACAATTTCTATTCCAATCGGTGCCTAGGAGCAAGGGGTTAGGGATAGGCCACAAGAACAGAATAACCTCAAACAGGGGAGATCGGGATACTGGGCGGTCCAGGACTCCGGGTAGACAAAAAAATCCACAATAAAATGAAATACAAATTTGTATATTTTTTTCTAGTTGCATTATATTTTCTTTTAAATGGGAGGCTTTCATTCATCCCATTTGGATTAGGAATGGAAAAGTTATGGATTTTTCTATGGAGCGGGCAATCCTAGCCTCTTCTTTAAATAGATTTGGAGCTTTCACTTCGAATGCTAATAACTTTCAATCCATACGGTCAAACATCACAAATTTATGGTCACGTCATCTAAGACAAGTGCAGAACAAGATCCTTTGGTTCGATTCAAAAAAAAATTGGAAAATTTAATTCATAGGTGAACATAGCAACAGGGGTGGTTTACGGTGGTTTGGGCCAAAAAATGGACTTCGGACTTTAGGGCAACACCCAAAATAAAGATAAAACACTCTTTTACCTACCATCTAAGCATACAAGCTTCTTCTATACTATTACAAAAAGGTACAATAGATTACAAAAATAGACAAAGGCGAAGCAACAATACACAAGGTGGAAAGAAAACGATAAATGTACATACTTTATAAATCCGCTGAAGTACATAGTAAACTAATAAAGACTTTATATAATTACATATGTTTGCTTTGTACAACTTCCGGTATTTAATTCTATACATCTATCTAGTTATACACAATCTAGTCCAAAACTATCTATTCTACTTCTTCGATTACAACGCCTCGTGCTATGCTGTTTCTCAAAAATTGTTGCAATTCTCGTCGCGATTGCAAAGTCGTCAATAGTTGAAATGCGTCGATGTCGTATCTATTATGTAAGTGGGAATAAATGGCACTCACGAGAGTTGGCTCATGGAAGGTATTGTCTTCAATGTACGTCATTTGTTCCTCAAAACTCAGTTCACCCTCAAATCCGACTGGCGCGCCTTGAGAGTTAAACATGATGCGCTGTGGATGTGGCGCACGCACAAAAATGGAGCGGTCTTGGTCCCAATGTCCACCCGCAATCTGACCAAAATATAGTCGACGCCCTGGATCACCCTCTCCAAAAACCCTTCTGATCACCTCTGTCACTTGGGCATCACTCTGCCAATGTATCTCAGCGATCGTTCCTGCCGGGAGGTGTCGGTTGTCGTGGCCCCACTTCCAAAGCCATGTCACGTCTGAACCCCAATGTACTCTATTATCGAGGCCCGGTAAATTTTCTTCATTGTACTCGTACGCTGTAGGCATGTGGTCTTGAAGGCCAAACGTTTTGTACAGTCGTGCATGAAATGGAGCTCTACATTGCGCACATCTCTTTCTGGTGACCATGTGAGGAATGAGACACCCGGGGTGGTATAGATGGCCACATGTACCAAGATTCCATCCACCTTCTGGGCCAAACGGTTCTTGGCAAATTATACATGTTGTTCCATCTTGTACAAAAGCTGGAACGGACGGCCACACTAGTGGTGTAATGCCATCGCGGTTGGGTGTCCCGTACCGTTGGCGCTCGATATTGTATTGGAATTCCAAGTCTGCACGGGAATTCCAATCGATGCTTGAATTCTCGGCGAACATTGGCAAATCGTCGGTGAACATTTCTTCCACCCGAGGCCATGAGGTCAAGCCAAAATAACGTTGACCGCCATCATTGAATTCCGCAGCCACTCTCCTCACTTCACGTTGCATTTGCTCAGCCTCGTTTAGCGCCATGCTGCATGTCAATTTCATGTTGCACATTTGAAGCAGCATCTGTTCCTTCTGAGGATTGTGGACCAACCGCATGTTTTGAGCACTCATTGCGGTCATGGTCTGTTCCATGTCAGTTCGAGTTGCAGTCAACACCGCCACATCTGCCTCAGCGTTGTTGGCACGGAGTTCCAAAGCACGCATGGCGCTTGTTAATTCTTCCATGCTTGTGCGAGTACTTCCAACCTCTGCTTCAGCCCGCTCAGCACGTGCACGCATAATATCCAACGAGGCACTTTCTGCACTTGGAAAAATGGCCCGTGGTCGTACCACAAACTCAGGTGTATTGCTCGGGCCTGCTCTATCTTCGTCTGCCCCGTATGTAGCACGTTCCACTACAACATCAAGTGGTGGAACTGAGTCTGTGCTGAACCGCCTGTTGCGCTCTACAAGCTCTGCTTCACGTGCGATGAGGCGCATGTTTTCATCTACAAGGGCCCGCATCCTTGCACTTTGAACTTCAAACTCTACTGCATGAAGTCGTAGCGCTTCTTCTTTTTCCGCTTGCAGTGTTTGTACTAATTGGCGCAAGCGAATTAGTTCTTCACTGTCAGCTTGGGCTCCACCAATCACATTTTGCTGGTTGACATTTGCACCGCTGCTCTGACCAACTTCTACTTCCATCAACTCCGTCCTTGGCTGCTCCACGGGTGGAACCACATCCATTTGTACATTTTGAATACCAAGCAATGGCACGGTAGGAATTTGTGCATTGTCCAGTGGCACGGCAGGATTTGTTGGAATGTGGCGAGTTCTATTTGGAAACTTGTTGTCCCGCTGTCTGCCCAAAAAGCTTCTCCAATCCACATCCTTGCCAAGAAAAACCTCCGCATATGCCATTTGGCACAATGAAAGTGTCCCGTCCTTCTTCGATCTTGAACCCCAAAGTGCCAATGATACTTCAATCATCCTCTTCTTGAAGTGCGGATGGGTGCACTGGTCAATATTCACCACTCCAGATTTCACGTGCACCTCGTACCGGTCGTGTGGCCAATGGCGGTTGATGTGGGCCCAATCTACAAACCGCCGACATGTCGCTCTTGTCCATGGTGATTCTACCTCCAACCACCCAGGGTGTGCCATAATCGCTGGGGCATTAAGTGTGCCCCAATCCAAAGTTGCTCTATTTCCTCTCTTCTTTCTACCGCTTCCCTCACCTCCAGGTCCCTCACCTCCTGCTACATCATCTGCATCCATTCTTGATACCTGCACAATGACACACACGATACTGTATGCGAATACAATGACAATTTGCTTTGCCTTCTGTTGCGTGAAGGCAACTGAAATGTGGCAAAACAATGTCAAATGTATAACACTTCCCCTCAAATTGCAATGCGAAGCTTTCTCAAGCTAGGACAGTGCAATTCAAAAGAGGAAGCAAGGGCAAATGTGAAAAAATGTCACTTATACCCCCCAGTTACCGACCCGGTTAGCAAGGGTAATTAACACCTAATCAGCCCGTCCCCCCCCAAATCCAGACCGTCCACGGCGGAGGACAGCCCTGGAAAGGACGGCCGATCCGTCCACGGACGTCCGGCCTCGGGTCGGAACGCCGTCAACGGGTTCGGGGAATGATTACACCGCCGCCCGAGAGTTCGACGGACGGCCTTTCCGTCCTCTAGACGAGCTGCCCGTCCCCTCAACGGCCTTTCCGTGGAAGGGGACGGGCTTTCCGTCCCCTCGATGGCCTGGGTGTGGGAGGGGACGGGCATTCCGTCCCCTGGACATCCTGCCCGTCCCCTCGACGACTTGGATGTGGGAGGGGACGGGATTTCCGTCCCCTGGACGGCCTGCCCGTCCCCTCGACGGCTTGGATGTGGTCCTGGACGGGCTTTCCGTCCCCTAGACGGCCTGCCCGTCTCTTCGACGGAAAGCCCGTCCAGGAGGACGGTCTGCCCGTATCCTCGACGGCCTGTCCCTGGTTGGGAACGACCTGCCCATCCTCGCGACGGCCTGTTCGTGGTCTGGAACGGCCTTTCCGTCCTCTGGACGGCCCTTCACAATATATAAATTTTTTTTTTTTTTTAAATTGGTTCAGGGTGGAAGTTTTGACAAAATCACGTTAAATAGAAAAGTAATTTTCAGATTTTCAATTTTTCACCATGTGTATATATCACAAAGACAAGGACATTAGAATTCATCATAGTGTAAACTTAATTTCCATTTCATGATATATTTGTTTTGTACTCAATGTAGTAGACATTAAAAACACATTCGAAGTTCAAATCGCAATAATGAAATTTCAATTTAGGGTTGTGTTGGGGGATTTTACATAAAATAGGAACTAGAGAAAAGGACCTTTTGTTTGATAGTTAGACTCAAACTCCCAAAATATCAATTTTGGGGAGAAATCTTAGATTTAGAGTAAGGAGCAACAACTTCCTAAAATACACTAAAGGAGCATATTTTTTTATTTTTATTTTTTCTAAACTCGGAATTACTTGGAGGCAAATATTGGAAAGACTTCAAAATCAATTGGATACACTTTGTAACTCAACATGGTAGGTCCCAAGAAAATGAAATGAACGCTTCCAACTTCTTTCCATGTCATTGAAGTGATTGAACTGCCATTAAATTGGCACTAAATGATGCCGTTGGGTGTTCAGAGGGTGAAGTTTATTGTAAATATCTTGCAATCTACAATTCTACATAGGTCAAGTTTGTGAAATTTCTTCCGATCAATTGAACACTAGTCTAGTACTCTAGTATGAGATCCTACATGCTACAAGCAAAGGTGCACCTTAGAGGCCTAAACACATTTTTTTTTTTTTTAATTCTTTGCTATAGAAAATTAGAAATGGCAATTTATTCAGATTTAGTATGGAAAAGACTCAAAAGAGGCCTTGCAACTTCAGTCAGTTTAGTGGCTAACATACGATACTACATAAGCAATTAATAAACAATCCATAAGAAAAACTATAGTAATTCACCGCTAGTTGCATTATAATTTAGAAGCCATAAAAAAAATATAGGCACCACAAAAATGTCAAGTTCATGTACTCAATGTTGCATTTTGATTTTGAGAATAAAAATAAAAGGCAAATGCCATATGTTATTATGTTATTGATTTAGTCTTTTAGAGTTTCCCTTTGTGTGGAAGACTACATGGAACATTAGAATCCATTCGTCCTTTTTTTTCCTTTATCTTACGGACTTACACCAATCCTCTCTTATTTGTCATAGTTACATAAACTTGAACATCAAATTCTCTTAAAATTGCAACAACGTCTAGGGTTTAGGGTTTAGGGTTTAGGGTATAAGCCTATAGGATTTACTTCAAAACCTAGGTTGGACCGGATACTACGAAACATGTCCTTCATTTCGGTAGTTGGCATTACAAGTGCAAAACTCAATCAAGATGTAGTCTTTGAAGTTTGAATTGGAAAAAAATAGATTAATGATTTAAATTCAAAGTTTTAGAAAACATATTGAAGACACCAAAAAATGGCATAACAATATCTGTAAAAGGTAAAACATTCTTAAGTATAGATGTATAGGGCTACATTTTTTTTATGTAATGTATGAAGGGAAAGAAGAAACAATGTTTTACATGAATCAATGATATGCATATGACATATGTTGTTTAGGAGGTCTTTCACTTATTTGATAATTAACCATTTTAGAGTATTAATCTTACTACCTTTAACTAGAGCATTTAGAGGGTTGTTTTTGTCTTGGTCTTTGTATATTTGATCCGTTCTCAGTAAGTTATTGAATGTTTGTAAGATTGAGACTTTGAATCGAGTATACTAGTATAGACAGGGTTTAAAATTCAACAAAATACTAAATTGTCATGTGCACTTACATGCAAGGAAGGATGGAATCAAAATACAATAATTCCAAAGGTGAAATTGTTCTACGTATAATTGATAAAATTCATTTGAATTCAAATTTGAGCCCTACAGATTATAAATTATTTTAAGGGATTGCGAGATTTTGAGGTTTTGGGAATAAAAACATTGCCCAATGCCAACGACTTTTGTGAAAATGGGTGCAATTAGAATCAATAGAATGAATCAAATGTTAACATGAACATCCAAATAGAACATTAAAGGACCGACATTAAAAAGTTTTCAATTTGACCTTTGGTGATTTTTTTCTATGTATCTCCCATTATTTACGTGCAACAAAATAGAATTCCATTCTAAATGAGCAGTAAACCTCGTTTTCAGCATTTGAATGTCATCCCTGGTATTTATTTGTCCTCTAATTGAAACAAATAAATACATTAAGTTAGCACTCCTAAACTACCCGCCACTGTAGACTAATGCCCGATTGAGAGGAAGGATACCTGTCCTGACAAGTCCGAGAGTGCCGAACCACATAAATGAAAAATTCGTGGAACAAGGATTAGAAATGAATTCCACTTGTTCGAACGTCCCGCTCGACGACCTTCCCGCCCTCTCGACGGCCTTCCCTTCCTCTCGACGGCCTTCCCTTCCTCTCAACGGCCTGTCCGTCCTCTCGACGGGCTTTCCGTCTCTCGAGATTCAGATTGTCCTCTCGACGACCTGTACCGTCTCTCGAAAGTCTTCACGTCCTCTGGACGGCCTGGCCCGCTGGACGGCTGGTCCGTGGGGGGGGACGGCCTGGACGGCCTCTGGACGCCCAAGGTTTAGGCTGGACGGTCTCAGCCCCTGCACGGCCGTCCGTCCTCTCGACGGTTGGTCCGCGGGCTGGACGGCCCTGGACGCCCTGTCCGTCCTCTCAACGGCCTTTCCGTCGACGTGAAATGGGTATATAAAGACTGTTTTTAGGGTACTTTCGCCACAGTCTCTCCTGCTCTGACGGTGCTCTCTTGTCTTGGATTGGTTGCAGTCCTTGCTTGCGAGCGCGGGTGCTGGGTAGAGGCTAGTTTGAGGAATAAGGGGGGCGGTTTTTCACTTTGTGGAAGCCGAATTCCTAATTCCTATCATTTTGATTATTTGTTACTTGTTACTGTCACGATGGCTGGTCGAGATTTCTCAAAGAGAAAAGTTGATGATTGGTACACAGGTATTGGAAATGCACCGATGATGGACCCAGATGCAGAATCACCAGAGCCCGTTTCAGAGGCCGTAGTTGCTGAAGGGTCCGTAGTTGCAGAAGGGCCACAACTGCTGGGGGGGGCGGAGAGTCTTCGAAGGGGAAAAAAAAAACACGAAGGAGGCACAAGTCTACAAATCCGGAGAAGTGGCCAAGCAAGGGTGCAACGCGAAAATTGCATGAAGTGGCGTTGGATTTTTTTGAGCAGTATTCGATTTCGTAGTTGAACACAACATACGTCTCGCGCGGATTACAGGGAGTGGATGTCATAAAACAAAAGTTCCACCATATGTTTTGGACAACAATGAGCGCGGATGAGTGGCATGAAGACCGCATGAAAGAATGCTTCGATCATTGGTTGGAGTCACAAGTGCAAACATGTATCTTCAACCTTGCCCAAGTTGCGGAAAAAATAAAAGGCTTTCAGAAGAGTGTAGTGCCCAGACAACAAGCATTGAATTTGTTGCACAAGAAGGTGTATTGGTGGCATGAAGCAATGCGTGGACTGTCTTCAAACAACATCCGTTCCGCTCCGTGGTTTCAACGAAGTCAAAATTTGGCCTTTGGTCAACAGGCTGCAGGAGGAGTGGTTTTTCTTGAACACGGAGTGGTGGTGGTTCCTTTGTCTGGCCATAGCAAACAAGGGGGGCATGGGAGGGTGCGCAAAGTATGTGTTCAAAATTCAAAACATATTCCAGAGAATATGGAATTAGCTGGGAAGTCAGCTTTGCGCGTGGATGAATTGAAGAAGTCCAGGGAAAAGTTGTCCATCGAGGCATTGGTATGTCCATGCGAGCATCCAGGGGTCATCAAATTCTTTGCTATAAATGATATGACCATGGAGTGTTATTCGCAGTGGTGGAATGGCGGTACTCTCGGCGCCATGTTTACACTGGATGAGAAGAACCGAGATCCAGATGAAATTGGAGAGGTGGCTTACGATGCAACTCCACAAACAATGCAAGCCATGAAACGCCTCATGGCATATAGACGCAAGCGCACTGAACTTGCGTGGGCAATGATTTGCATTGTGGATGCAGTGCAACAATGCTCTGTATTGCACAACGACATCACACCGGAGAACATTATGCTTCATTTTCCGAATGATGATGGCAGAACCGTGTGGATTGGTTTATGTGATTGGGGAATGGGTAGCCGCATCAACGAAGAAACCCCTTCTCTTTACCAATTCAATTGTCCAAGGAAGTTGCAGGCAACCCGAGCGCAACGTTGGTGGGTGGCTCCTGAGTTGATGTACTTGACTGGAGAGACAGGAACTTCATCATCTCCTACTCGCAGGGTTAAGCCACCGTGTGTTAGTATACACACAGATGGATACTCCATAGGCAAATTGGCTATGAAGGTATGGAAAAAAGATCGCGGAAATCTAGAGATGATTCCGGACCATACGGCATTTGGTGCATTTCAAACCATGTTGGGTGAATTGTGCAAGGTGGAGCCACTACAACGACGCTCGGTGACATACGTCGTGCAACGTCTAAGTAGTGCTCCAACATTTTGGACACCAGCTGTGGATTGCTATCGCGAGGCTCACAAAGAACAAGACCTTCAAGAAGAGCAAGCGCGCAATGAAGATTAGATAATAGTGTATTACCATATAGTTGCAAAGTTAGTGTTTACTTAGCACATGCGGTTATTATAATGTAGGCTTGAGGACATACGTAGCAATGTAGCACACTTTGTGACTTCAATGCATTTTGTACTCATTTTGGTTTATATAAAGATATAAAAGTATTTTACCAAAACATTGAGTTGTAAAGAACTTATTGTCTTTCCTAACTTTATCATTTAAATTGAGTTTAAACAAAAATCTTATATCTTTAGTACTAAAAACTCTGAATTGTACATCATTATAAGAAATTCCAATTAGTTTTGTGCACAATTGTAATTGTCATCATTTTTGTTGCACTTCGTGCCATAAATAAGTAAAAATAGAAAAAACAACTCACGAGATTCTAAATTTTTAGTTTTTTACAAGAGGTCCAAATATCAATAGAGATTTCTAATCGAACCAATTTTCAATTGGTTATTTTAGTTTTCACACCCAAAACTAATAAACAACCACAAAGACGGGCTTGAAGTCAAATTTCACTATCAAACCAAATTTATATTTTTATTGAAAATCAGCATAATATTTTAATATTTCTCCCCACTCGTAAGAATTTATTTTAAATTTATTTTATTTTTTTCAGCAAAATTAATGGAAAAATGAATTTATTGTGATTTTATAAAGCTAAACGTGGAAATCAAATTTTATCAATTAGAATATGTATCAGAATAACCGGAAACTCTTACCATAAAGTCATAAACGAAGGAATGAATGAAAAACATAGTTTTAGAATTTTAATTTAAATTAAATTTGAAAAAAAGAAAACATACATGAAAAAAACACCAGACTGTCAGATTGTGTTATTTGGATTTTAACACATGGAGTTTTCAATTGCAATAACTCTTTCAAATTTAGACCTCGATTCTTTCGTATTCACAAAAAAAAATTCAAAAACAATATTGCTCCAAACTCCAGAGGCCTAATTTTCCATAAATCGTAGTGAAAGTTAATTTAAAATTGCAAAGCCCGCATTCAGAAAACTAGTTCTTCCAAGTTTGAATGCTAATATCTTTCAATCTATTCGGTCAAACTTCATGAAATTTTTTCCACGTGATAAAAAACATGTGAAGTACAAGATCTTACGGTTAGATGTTGTAAAAAACCTTTTTTTCCACATGTTGAGGCAAATGCAAGAGAAAAAACAGTTTTGCGTCCCTTTTTGTGTAATGACTTTGGGACTGTAGGGGTAAATAGTTCCATGAGAATGAAAGGAACAAAAGTCATATTTAATATTAATGCTGATTTCAATATGCAAGGTATTGAGCCTCTAAAAAATTTGCATTTGAAAATGTGAAGACCCTATTGTCATTTCAAAAACATTCAACGTCTTCCATGCCTAAGAATGTGCACAGAAGTATTTGCATTTGCTTCTTGTACTATTGGTTCATTACCACCAATTTCTTCGAGTGGACCTTGTCGAGGCACCGGCCCCCTGTAATCACTATCTCCTGGAACCTCACCATCTTCACCTATAGTACCACCGATGGATGCACCATCATCATTGGAATGATTGGATGGTGCACTATCACTTTCGCTGGAGGCCTCATCATTGCGGTTTCGTTGTGGTCGAGCTATAGAAGACAACGTCCGAAGAGGTCGTTGGCCCGTTGCGTCCATAATGCCATCTGTATTGGGCCCTCCCGTTTGAACTTCTCTTAAAAATGGTTGGGAAGCCGCTTCTTCCCTCCTCAGCCTTCTACGTGCTCTAGTATTCACACGTTCACTGGTAGTACCTTGTGGTCGGGGACGCTTCCCTTGATTATTGGCATGTACAGGTGGCCGCAATGAATTCGTATTTCTAGTCACACGTTGTGACACCATACCAGCCAATCGTGTACCTACCGACGAAGTTGGTTCGTGTGGACGAACTTCGGAACTAGACGGCCTTGATGAACTTTGGATTTGTAGATTTTCCAATACTGGCATCTGCCGTTGTGCAACCGAGACTCGATTTGGAGGGGTCATATGTGCTTCTCCACCTTGAGGGGGCCCTTCTCTACGAGTGGTCCTCATGGGCAAGGACGGTGGTACTACTACTTCTTCTTCACGTCCTCTTCCAACGTCAACCCCATCTCTGTCTATTGTGGCATCAATTTGTACATCCATAGGGTCTGGACTTAGTGGTCTCGGTGCCACAACGTCCTCATTTGTATTGCCCCCACTTGGCCCAGCATTCCACGTTTGTGGCATTCGTGGTGGACTTCCTTGATGTCCCTCGGAGGCATTGTCGTTATTATCCCCCTCTTCAAAGTCAAATACGGATGCATCAATTAGAGGACGCACTCCTCCAAACCCACCAAATCTATCAAACGGTGGCTCGTCATCGTCATTGGAACTATCATCTGAATCGTCATCATCTGGATCAGAGCGAACCGAACGACGGTCTAGACCATCAGATTCATCTGTCATGGAATCCTCTGACATCATGTTTTCAGTGTACCACCTTGTCGGATTTGCTGCAACCCTTTCTCTTAGAGTCTTGGAATTGGTATAAATGTAAACCAATTCCTCAACACGCTCAGATGTCAATCTATTGTGTGATTTGTTGTGGACAAACGAATACATGCTCCAATTGCGTTCACATGACGATGCAGAACACACTTGTGCGAGGATCTTTTTGGCAATCGGTGCAAGTGTACGAGCACTGGCTCCGAGAAGGTCCCACCATTCGTGAGGCTGCAAATTCAAGGTGTTTACATCAGGGAGTCCACTGAAAATGCCTTGCCGATCTCTAAATGCTTGGTACTCAGACAAAGCTGACACAAATGCTTGATCTCCAACCGCCAATTTGCGCAGAACTCTCAATATGGCTTCTCTTGCCTCATCATCATCCATTAGCAAGACTTCGTCAAGTAAAAAGGGATTCAATAGAGCCCCGGCGTAATGCAAATCCATCCTCAGCATGTCCCAGCGCTTGTAGAAATCATCGATGGCGGAAATTGCATACCGTGGCTCTAATGAAAATGGTGGATCCCTCAAAGATAAAACATGCTTTTCCACCTTTTTCATCACAAGCCATGCCTTGTCCAAGCACGGGTGCTTTCCATCAAACTCTCGAAGAGCTATCAACACGGGCTCCACTATGTGTACAAAGTTTAAACATCTCCTCCAAAATTCATCCGTTCGCACATATCGTCGCACATCATTAGCTTTTCTTTGCTTTTCACTGGATGCCAATCTCCGCATGTACTCATTCCACTGCGGATCGTGGACTGTTGATTCTACCGCTTCCCTCACCTCCACCAAACGTTCGATCATGAGGAACATGATTGCAAAGCGTGTTTGAACGGGATTTTTCAAAACGTGATTAGGAGAATGTCGTCGAAAGATTGCAAGTGGCATGTGATGCGTTCGAATGTATTTCACAATTGACTTGGCTTTCTTGACCATACTTGTAATCCAATCTTGTTTTCCCCAATCTTCAAGTAGAAGGTCAAGTGCATGTGCTGAACACCCTTGAAAATATATGTGTGGAAATCTACGCATTAACAGAGCGCCAGCGGCCAACATGTTTGCTGCATTGTCTGTACAAACTTATACCACGTTCTGTGCCCCTACCTCGTCAATGTAATCACCCATGCAATTAGCCACGTAAGTAACATCTTTGCATTCGCCTGTTGTGTCTATCGATCCAAGAAATACCTCTCCACTTGTACATGCCAACATGACATTCATCAATGGTCGATGTGTCACATTATCCCATCCATCAGAGCATATTGTAACGCCATACTTGTGGATTGGTGACCTTGTCTTCTTTGCTACAATTGCTGCCACTTCATCTTTTGTAGATTTTATGAGCTTTGTACGAAGTGCATGGTATGCTGGAGGTTTGTAGCCAACTCTCGATTCCGATGTTGATTTCACTGCATCCAGAAACGCAGGATGCCTCACTACATTGAATGGTATATTGGCTTCATAGAAAAACTTAGCCCACTTCTTGTCTAGTACTTGCTTGTTTGATGCGTTCATTCCATCTTGTACAGACAATTGCCTCATCGATCGACTGTGGGTCAAATTAGGAATGGGCGCCTCCGATGATCGTACTTGAGAGCTTTGCCCCCCAGTGTTTTCTCCTCCATCATTTGCTGAGATTGAAGCATCAGGTTGTTGCTCGCCATGTACTACACTTGGTAGTATCGTTGATGGTGATGTCACTTCCACGTCGCGTCCAGGTCCATGCGAAGTGTCCGTAGGTATATGTCCTCCACAATTCCAAAACATTACCTTCACGGCTGCATTGACTTTAGTGCACGCTCTCACTCCCTGGACGGTGTCGTTTCGTCTGTATCCCAAATGGAAAAGCAACCGATCCTTTCGGTAGCTTAGCAAAGTTTCGCAAAACTTGCAAGCAACTTTTCCATCTGGCCGTAGTGTGTACCAAGGTTCCCACTGTGATCTTCCTCCACCCATTGCTCTTATCTGTCCTCCTCTACCTGCCCCTGCACCAAAAAAAAGATTAGTATTCTGTTTGAAATGTGATGTGGCAATAACACTTGTTGCTCTCACAACAAGTGCCACCACAATACACTCTTCTTGGACTTTGCTCTACCGCAATGGTTGTACTCCAACCAAGACATGAAAGGCAAAATCAGCACGGGAAAGTAATCTTGAATAGGCGGAAGTCCTTAATATACACCTTGAAGCCCTCCCTAAAACCCTAAAACCCTAAAACCCTAAACCCTAAACCCAACTAGACGGACATCCGGCTGATGGGGTGGACCCTAAACCCGCAGCCCCGCACCCTAAACCGTCCAAGCGGCGACTGTCCCGTCCAGCGATATTCCGATCCAGGGGACGGGACGGATTCCCGTCCTGTGGACGGTTTCCCGTTCAGAGGACGGATTCGCGTCCAAGGGACGGATTAACGTCCTGGAGACGAGAATTCCGTCCAGGAGACGACCTCTTCATCCAGAGACGGGCTCTCCGTCCAGGGGACGGCCTACCGTCCAGGGGACGGATGGGCTCTCCGTCCAAGAGACGGATGTCCATTCGGCGACGGAATAACCGTCCAGAAGACGGCCCAACGCCGTCGCAGACTAGACAGACTTCATCCGCGCCGCGGATGGTCCCGTCAGTATCGGCGACGAGCTCTGACGCGTCCGGACGGACGTGTCATGACATCCGGACGTAAAAAGCCAACGTCACGTCCGGATAGACAACCCTGTGTTAAACAATTAGCACTTGGGGGAGTGAATAAGTGATGCTTCAAACATTTTATGAATTTCATTCCTAACCCTATATTAGTGGGCAGAGGGGCCACAGTTGAAGTAGTATATTTTTTTGGACAACTCCTCTTGTGTTAAACAATTAGCACTTGGGGGAGTGAATAAGTGATGCTTCAAACATTTTATGAATTTCATTCCTAACCCTATATTAGTGGGCAGAGGGGCCACAGTTGAAGTAGTATATTTTTTTGGACAACTCCTCTTGTCTTAAATAATTAGCACTTGGGGGAGTGAATAAGTGATGCTTCAAACATGTCATTTTAATTTAAATTTTGAGGCAAAATGAATTTTTATATGTATTGGTGCGAGAGTACTTTAGGATAAATGTCTTCAAAGAAATGGTGACTTCAAAGTCAATGTGTTTCTAAATTACAGAGGCCTAGCACATAGACCCTTGACCCTAAACAACCCCAGAGAAGGACCAATTCCGGGTTATGACAAGAATAAATAGCAGTCCATCTCAATCCATTAACCACAAGAAGCCATAACTCCAAATAGAACAGGGTTCAATTTTGGGAGGCCAGGCGGTGGGCTAGCTTCATGACTGAGATGGAGGCGGGAAGCATCGACCTTTCTGCGATTTTATTTGGGTAGCCTCCAATGCTACTGCCCCATATAATGGCTAACAATTACTAAGCTGTCTTGAAATTAATTAACTAGTTTGACAAACAGAACAAACATTTGAGGCCAAAAAATGGAGGAGACAAGGTAGGAAATTCTTGTGTCATTTATAAAGCAAAATTGCAACTGCATTTTCACAGTGCATTGTAAAGCTGTACAACTACTTATAGTGGATTTAGGGTTGCATGAAAGTGCCAAAACGAAAATAAGACACACTAGTGTCTTTGAAAGCAAGCCTACACTGAAATTGGGGTAATGCCTAATGCAACGCCTAAAGCCTACTGCCTTGCGGGGAAATATGCAACATCCCTATTGCCTTGGGGGGAAATATGCAACATCCCTACTACCTTGGGGGGAATATGCAACATCCGCATTGGTATGAACATCTGCGTTGGTATCAAAATTCCACATACTTGGCCGATATGTCATATTCTGCCACTGTTCTTCAGAAGGCGGCTGCTCAACCTCTTCAAGCGTGTTGTCTTCACCACCACGTTCCATCCGGTGAACGTTGGAGTCGGGGAAGTACTCATATGAGAGCACCCATCGTCGGCTACCGCCTTCTGACTCTACCTCGGAGTACTCCCTGTATCCAAAACAATCATCCTCCATCAGGTCATCCATCGGGTCATCGTCTCCAAATTGCCCATAGAACGGTACACCAACACTATGCTCCATCTGCCTGAACTCCCGGTTTGCAGCCACTGTCCACAGCACATCCTCACCATGTCCGTGCGTGAGAAGAGCTCTCACGTGTGAATCCTCAAAGTAAGGAACTTTCCCCTTTCGGCTCTCCACTACCTCATCGACACTTGCCAAGTATTCTTGCAAAGTAGACTTGGAATGTGGGAGGAGAGACATCCTAAGGACTGCCTTCGACTGGACCAAGCGGTTTAGGACTAAATCAGACTGCCTCAAACTGGAGCAACCACTACGCTACATCCTAACGACTGCCTCGGACTGTAGTGAGTACTATGCATCTAAATAAGACTACCTTGGACTTAAGAGCAGGGGTTAAGAAGAGGGTTTAGGGTAGGGTGAAGCTGAAATCCCAGCTCTTTATACGTCATAAACCGCTTGGTTTACTTGCATCATGAGTACCAAAATTAAATGGGTTTAGATCACAATTACACTTGAAAACAATGATGCAAACACCTAAACCATCAAACATCAGCACTGGTTTCAAATTCTGAATTGAGGCAATAATAGCTATTATATTCATCAAGAATCCGAGACCCAGCTAATGATTATGAAGTACTCACCTCCGGTCATGAGTTGGAGAACACCCTTGATGGCAAGGGAAAGACAAGTTACTTTGCATTGATGCAAAGGCCCCAATTGGGCACACAGGGACTTGAACCCTGATGGCATCCAGTTCATGCGTGCCCCCCCCCCCCCCCGCTCCACCTGCGCACCCCCCCCAAACCAAAAACAAAATTGTACTGTGCAGATGTAATTGGAGTCTTTAATCCTCTTCCAGATTCAAACTCACAAGCACAGTCATGATTTTGGTCCTTACCTCCTCCGCCAACTTGAAAACCATGTCATTGCCAGTAACCCGATGGTCTTTTGGAGGCATAATGAACTTCACTGCACGAATGTGTGTAGCATGCATATAGACAATGTTGGAATTCCGCAATAGCACATAAGAACTCTCCGAAGATCCCCACACCTGATAGTAATGTCCGGCCATGACAAGATCTCCTTGCTGAAATTCAGTGCCCCACTTACAAGTAAAAGCAGCCTTAGCTGGGTGCAAAGGCTTCGTAACTCGGATGAGCCATAAATCTTGCCCTTCGCTATTGCCTGCTGCAGCATTGACAGCAAAGTTGTCACCAATATCTAGGGTGGCAGCCATTAGCTCTCCATCGTCTCCCCATTGCCAGACGCCATCCCAACTCTCAACCATTGCACGTCTTACAAATTCAGTGTCACCTGGTTGCAAGAACTTTGGTTCCCACTCTCCTGTCCAATGCAAATTCACACATCTTGCCCAATCGTTGTCAATGCAAAATGCACAGAAACAAGCCAATGGCTTCACCATTATCTGGGTAATTTGGTTTTTATTTGTTGCCATTATTGAGTGAATTTTCCTAGTCCCATGTACAACATCACATTTGTGCCTATTGTCACGAAGAGGTTGGACATTTGATTCTAGTACTTCGTGGAAATACCGTCTCATCGGCTTTTTGCGACCAGAGTACGTAGTCTCTGTTCTCTCAGTCAAATAAGCTTGCAAGAAAACCACAACATCATTAGCACACTGCAACTGAACACCATGAGACTTTAGTTGTTCTCTTCGAATGAAAGACTTTACAACAGCCCCTGCTCCGTCATGAGGGCCCATGCCATGACCACTGCCAAAGAAACTCCACAGCATTGAGCATCCATTTGTCATAATTTGGATATCTAGACACAAAATACCAAGGTCTATTGGATTTAAACTGATTAGCACATCCATCACTCCATACCCAATGCTGCTTCGGTGCAAATCCAGATCTCGCCATGTGATCCCAATGCATCCCGAAGCAGTACTGGATAAACTCCGAGTCATGATTTTTGTCATCCGAAATGTAAAAGTGGTACTCCGTTAGTATCCATGTCTCAGGGTCAGAGAGGTCCAACTCGGGGTTGTGCCGATAAGTTATTTGGACAAAAATGCTCACCTGATACGAGTGCCAGTGCATACTTTGCACTTCGTCTTGAATCTCGAACTTATAGTTCTCAGCATAGTCGACAACAGAGACTACTGTGTCTTCAGGGAATGCCTTGCAACAACGTTTGAACTGTTGGTCCTCCCACCTAGCTACAAAATTGTGGGTAACAAAAGCTTGAAGTTTTGGCTTCAAGTAATCTAGGAAGACATCTGAAGTGGTCTTCTTGTAGACCAAGTTTAGCTTTTTCAAGACCTTCCCCTTCTTCGAAATAGTCTCTTCTAGGGCAAACCTCCTCCATTCCAGTAATTGACCCTCATACCCTTCAGCCTCGTCTGGACAAAGTGGTAGAGTGTCTACCCCACAATGGGGGCATTCACCATACAAGCATTTGACATTATGCCATTCATCAAATTCTCCCTTTGTGCACACTATAGATTGCCACAATTCAGTCAAGCCGTTGTACTGAATGATACAAGCCGCACATTGCCTGTCTACAACACATCGACAATTTATAATCCAGAACTTACATGCTCGCATGTTGTTCAGAGCAACAAGCAACTCATGCAACTCAACATGGTAAATATAGCAACAAGTGTTTCGTTCACTTAGCCTCTTGACATAGAAGGGCTTCAACATCCCAAACGCCCTCTCTGCAACTGACACTTCTGGGCAGGCTACTACAAAGCGAATAAAAAATTGTGTCTACAAAACAACAACAAAGTCAATGTTAGTACATATTACTAAGTACATTTGATTTGTCCATAACCCTACAAGTGTAAGTATTGATTCCTATGCACTGCAAAGGAAGGCCATTTAGTCCTATTTAAAAATGTGTACTTCACTAAGTTCACAGTGGACTATTTAGTACCATTATCCATCCTCAAAGTACTCCACCTGCACTACTGAATTCAACCACAAGAATTGAAGCGTGAATACTAATTCCTATGGACTTCAAATGAAAATGACTGAATCCCAGTTCCGCTCGGTACGTTAGTCAAGTCATAATGGACTGCCGAGGACTTTAATCCATCCTCACAGTACTCAACGTGCACTTCAAAAGACTCATAGTGAAATTTTGAGTACTTTTATGGTACCTCAGACTACTCATACTGGACTCAACATGTGAAGAGTACTGCACACTTCCATTTCATGTAATCCCCAGGACTCCAGCGGACTTTAGATGAAAAATGATTGGGTACTCAATCCTAAACCACGACTATTGTCAAAATGTATGGAGTACTTAACAAAATTTTAGATGAACAGTTCACCACTATTCACACTTTCTAGATGGTACAAGCCTCACACTACAACTTTATACTACAACCCTACACAAAACTACATGCAATTCACTAAGGTATCCAAGCATCAACAGACCCCAAAGTTTATTACAACCATGGATTTAGGGCAACAATTTACCTGTGTTTCTTGCAAATAATGCGTCAGCTTCGTTTCATAAACACCCGGTGACCGCCACTTCCGGGTTACATCCTTTTTATTCGGTGAGACTCGGCTCTCGACCACCCACCACTCAATGATACGGGTGCGTTCTTCTAGGTTGAGTCCGTCTGTGCGTTTTCTCCGGAGCATTAGCATGCATACAAACACCCCGTTACTGTCCATAACTTCTCGTCTGGAAATGGCAGCTGCGAGATTGCGCGGGTGAACTCGTAACAGTCTTCCTATTTGTCTCAACGATGGTCCACCTGTCCCGAATCCTAAACCAATATTGGAACTCACTGCAGCATCTAAAATTGCGTGCTTAGTTGCCAACTTTGCTGCACTGTTCACTCCCTTCACAAGATCTAAACGGGCTGAAACACCTCCCAGTACTTCTTCATATGCTGCCAACACCTTTGAGGGAAGAATGTGATCTAGAAGATGAGCACACACTTTCTTGTGATCCAAAACTCTTGCAAAGACTGCTTTTCTACTGTTTGGCCCTAGAAGAATAGAGAGCTTTGAACTAATGAATTCAACAATCAGCAATGTAGCCCTACGCTCCTCTCTATCTACAATCTGGTCCTCTATAATACAAGACCGATCTATTTCTGTACACTCATGCGACTCACAGTCACCGTCCTTGTCCCGAATTGAATTAGCCTCGGCAAGTTGTCTTCGTGACTTTGATTTCCTTGCATTTTGAGATGACTTGATCCATTCTGTTGCAATATAGTCCAATCTCCGCTGTCCTGATTTCTGGACATCGTGCAATGCTCGTGCTTGAGGAGGCAACCTCCCATGCCCAGCCCTAGTCTCTCTAACCTTGGCCGAACCCATCAGAACTGGTGGGTTTGAGACTCAACTTTGATGCAGTAGGAGGATAGGTACGAGACCACCGCCTTAGAGAAACATCCCATTTTTGTGCAAAATCTGAGGACAATCTTGCAAAAAACGAACCCCATGACCCAACTAAGGGCCGTAAACCCTGACCCCAAAGACTTTATCCTAAACCCTAAACCAGAATCCCATAGCCAAGCTTCCAGACTTCAATACAAAATGCAAACAAACCACATCCATCTCCCTAAACCCTTGACAACACCCACCCAATGAATTTCTCAGACGATGCAACACGCTTGAACAGTAGTGACCCTAACCCTAAGCCAACCTTCAGCTTCCATAATCACAACATGCTTGACGCTAAACCACAATATTCTCGACCAACCTGCAACTTCCACAATTCACGCCCAAAATTTGCACACTTGACAATCGGGGTTGTTCCCACAACTATTGTGTCCAACCCTCCTCAGATGCATTGATTCTGAAACCATTGCAAGTAGCCCTGGTAGCCAGATGAAAGTGCAGCATAATTACCACAACCCTACACCATACCCGAACACGAGCCTCAACAGAAATGCAAGTCGTCAGGCAGAAAGGAGGAACACAACTAAACCCCGAACCCTAACCCTAAGCTATAGAGCAATCTCCTGAGTCCCCCTAAACCCAATCCCTGTCAAACACGTGTACAGAGCCACGGGTCTGACCAGCTCGACACCTGCCACTGCAACTTTGTAGAAAAAGACAGAAACGAAAATTTAAGAACATACCACCTTAGAAAAAGACTTTATAGAAACATTTAGCAAAGCCAACATATAAGAATTTCAACTTTAAAACGGTGAAATGAAGCCCTAAAAATTGGATGTAATTTTGCCTGAATAATAGTCCATATCTACAAATTTAGAAATACAACCCTACATATTCCCCAATATGTCATTTCATCACATATATACCTATGAAAATATAATTCCTTCTATTACAAAATATTTGAATTCCTAATAGATCAATGAGTCTTTCTCTTAAATGCTGTGGACTGTGACAATATATGAAGAGTCCATTTCAAAGTCCTTTACTATTAAAGTATAAACAATTTTGCAAAGATTTCTTTTTGATTTCATACATCATAAAGTATCCAACATTAATATGAGTCCTTTTTTATGTTCCACAACTTTTATACATTTGAAATTACAAGAATTTCACCTACACCCACTGAAATATGGACTGTGACAGTCCATATTGATCCAGCGTAGTGTGCATTCGCCCACGGTCCCCACAAAATTGCTATCTTCAAATCTTTTAATGAATTTTTTCCTTTTGGATTTTTTTCTCATACAACATGTTTTTGTTTACATGGAAAAATTTGATTCATTCCATTCAGATTTTTTATGAGAAAGTTATGGACCATTTTGTTTGGCGGGCAACTTGAGTCTACAGCTTCTTCTTTTAAAAGTTGCTTGTAGGATTTGTTTCTCCAGGCAATTTCTACAATCTAAAAAAAAATTAGGTCCGGTCACATAGTTAACTTCACTTGATAGCACACTCTCACCATTTTCATTTCATTTTAGAGATATTCATTATTTAAATTTTACAACTACATCTTACCTACTTCTACTCAACAATTTCTAAAAGTATCCAAAATTGTTTTTGAAAATTGTTTGTTTCCCACACATAACCATAGGATCTTACACCTTACTAGTATGAGAATGTGTGGAAAAAATTTCAGAATTTTTCATCTTACAGATTGCAAGATATCCGCATTTAGAGTGAAAAAAACAATTTTTTCAGCACATTGCTGGACTACATTATTTGACTTTTAACATTTTTCACTTTAATTTCTTGCACTACAGAGTTTTGAGCTTTAAACAAATATAGTGGAGAATTGAGTTGAGAGTCTAAATAAAGAAAAGGTTTTCAAAAAAACTTAATTTTCATTCTTAAAAAACTTGTAGAATAGAAGTACATATGAGATTGAATGAAAATCTATTTTCTTTCTAAGATAGAATTAAAATGCACTAATCCCCACAGTCAAATTGTTGTTGCAAGCAAACTAAACCATGTCAAACTTCTTTTCTTGAACAATTGCCAAAATTGCGTTCCTAAATTAATCTTACAAGGTATTTTTCCCACCAGAAGCTCTAATTGCCCAATAAACAAGATTGTCCATAACTTTCTCATAAAATATCCAAATGAAATGAAAAAAAGCTTTCCGGATAGACAAAATTATAATCTATGAGGGAAAAAAACTTAGAAAAATAAATTCAAATGCTTGTCACATTTTTTTGCTGCCCATTCTCCCCTGCTTTGGAGTTTGGACTATATGGGCATAACTTTTGTTCCCGGGCACCGAGTGGAAAAAAAGTTATATTACCACAAAGGTAATCGTTTTTTCTATCTTCAAATAAAGTTTCAAAAATTCAGTCCCAAATTTCAGCCCGTAGGTACCATCTCTGACATCCATTCTTGCAAAGACACCATATTCATAGCCCTCGTATTCAAAATATAATAAAAACATATGTACATTTCAAAAACAAAGGTGTGAATTTCTTTATTCCACAAAACCTTTGGAAAATCAAAAATTGGAAGGCCAAATTGTTTTTTTCTACCACACTAGATCCAACCACTAAGCATTTTTTTCACTATTCACAAAGTCACTTTCTTTGGGCTCCGGTCTCATTCTTTGAAGTTCCGCACGGGTGGCACCTATGCCTTCATAGGCCCACTTGCGCCATTCCTTAAAATAAAGGATGTGGCGCTCCAAGTCCAATATGCCCTCATGCAACAACTCTTGTTTTTTCTCCAGTAGCTTCACCAAATAAAAAAGCGTTGCTCTTTCTTCTGTATTGCTACCATAATCCGGAGCTAAAGCCAAGATGCCCTCTTTTTTGGCTTCTTTTAAGGCATCATCATAATATTCCATCTCTAGCTCACGTATTTGAAGATTCAAGCTCCTCCTTTCGCTTTGATGGGACCATTTATCACGTTGCAAAAGATCAAGTTTATTTTGAAGCACCGCTAAATCATCGGAAATGTGTGCTCGCCCGTCTTCGATCTTCTTGAAATAATTTACTCTACTTTTGTTTAACTTAGAGTAAATCTTCTCATTTTCAGCAATGGCGTTTTCAGTCGCCTCTAACTCCTTCTTCAACCCATCCACAACAGTTGGATTCACTGGAAGATGTTGTACCTTCTCTTTCAAATTCATAAGATCCGCTACTGTTGAAATCAAAGCTGCTCGTGCACTTTCGATCTTAGTGCCCAACATCTCTAAATTGTCTTCCGAATCATTGTCACTACTTCCGCTAGACCCAATGTCTACACCAGAACGGTCCACATTGATCGGTACATGAACATCTTCGCTTTGTTTTTGAATCTTGGACAATGATTGCGGCTCCTCAAGCTTCCTCTTGCCCTTCTTGTCAACTTGAACGTCTTCAGCCGCCTCTTGTTTTTCTTTGCCAATGTCTTCGTCATCACTCTCAAAAGAATATCCATCGTATTCATGAGTGTGCTCATCTGAGCTAGAAGTTGAAGACCATTGAACTTGGTCATCACCAACAGCCAACTTGCCAGGCTTTGCCTCTAAAAGCTTCTGATTTGCTTGAAGAAGTCCTTCTTCATCCAGCACTATCGGTCTGTCCGGGCGGTCACCGATAGGAAGCTCCTTCAAGGTTGTCCAATCTACCTTTTTCTTCAATTGAACTTCAACGTACACCATTTGCACAAGATAGAAAGAGAAGTTGTCATTTCGATAAGGCTGGGACTCCAAATAGAGTTGCTACTATACCTCCAAACACCTTCGCTGGAAGACAACACTCTTGCAGTAAGCCAAATTTGCCTTATTAGACTTCACGTGCAAAGGGTGTCGCCAAAACGGGAACAACTTGTTGATGTGGCACCAATCCACATATTTGTTTACAGTTTCATATGTCCAAGGCTCTGGTTCTACTTCCCATCCCAAAAAGGCCTTCATCTTTGGATGCAACAAGATGGGTACACGCTTCTTGCGAGGTTTGCCGCTCCTTTTACGATCCTTGTCACGAACCGCCTTTTTGTTGAGCCGAAGTCGGTATCTTGACATACCGTGTGGCGGTTGAGAGTCCTCGCCCTCCATAACGATCACTTCGTCTCAAAAGTAGCCAACTAAGTACTATGCGGTTTAGGGTTGCAAGCCTAAACCGTAGGTGTAAAAAATGCTAAACGTAATCCTATCACATTTAACATTTACAAAAATACAATGTTCTCGTGAAACACCCTATGTCATCCAAGCGTGAATAAAATGAGCCGTGTAAAGGGACAAACCCCCCCCCCACAACTCAAACCCCTAGCTTCTGTGCACGCATTCAGCCACGTCATCAGGTGAAAGACAATGCGCAGAATGCCAGGGAAAATTTAATGGCGACTGCGGGTGGAGGAGAATGCTGATGTACCCGAGGTCGCCCCTGGGGCGCGTGCGGGTCCTGAAGTGGGGCGAGTGCGGGTCAGCCCAGTGCTCCAGGGCGACCGCGGGTCCGGAAGTGGAGCGACTGCGGGTCAGCGCAAGTGCTCAAGTGCAACCGCGGGTCCTAGAGTGGGGCGACTGCGGGTCTGGACAGGTGCTCCAACGCGACCGCGGGTCGAAGGAGCCCGGGTGAGTGGGCAACCGCGGGTCTAGGGCGACTTCAGGTCCAGGGCGACTGCGGGTCCTAGGCGACCGCGGGTCCAGGACGACCACGGGTCCACTTTGCGAAGGCGACCGCGGGTCCTGGGCGACAGCGGGTCCCAGGCGACCGCGGGTCCATCTATTAATGCATGGACTTTTCTTTTCTTTCTTAGTACATGTTTATAGATTGTGATATTTTTTTCCATTTTTCCTTGCGCTGGGAAAGTGGCGATACTAAATGTTACGGAGGGGCTCCAAGCTTCAACATTCATCCACGTACTGGATAGAAAATGTGATACTAAGTATCTAAAATTCTATTTTCATTTACATTGTGGCGATTTCATCGAAGACTTTTCTAGAAGTTGAAGTTTTTCTAGCAATTTCATCCAAAATTTTCCTAAAAAATTCCTATAGCTTATAGCTAGCCTAAATTTTTGGTTGCTTTTGAGCACCAAATCTCAAGGGAAAAAAAAAGGATTGTGAGCTCAATCCCATTTGTGTTGCAAAATTTATGGAATACTAGTTTATACTTTATACTATATTTGGGGAGCCATTAGGGTTGAGGTCGGTTGTGGTACAAATGGATTCCTTATTGATTATCTGAACAAAAGTTAAATCTTTGCAATTGTTTTAGAAGAAGTTCTTGTTAACTAATTTTTTTCTTATTAATTAATTTCATTGTTAATTCTTAATTTGATTGTAAATGACTTATTTCATTGTTAATGACTAATTTTATTGTTAATAACTAATTCAATTGTTAATAACCAATGTTATGATTATTAACCATTGCAATTGTAACAATAATGTCTTTGTAATTGTTTTGACATGAGATGTTCATTATGTATTTTTGGATGTAGACTCAAATTACATACTATGTTACACACACTAATTTTGGTAAATTACATGCCTAATAACTAAATTTCTTGTACGGACACAAATCTATAAATGAAAGTCATTGTTGGACTTATATCATACTCCAACCATCTATGAAAGAATGTGTGTTTTTATCAATTTGGATGACATATACCAAAAAAAAGAATATGGTAGGAAAACATTATGCTACTAGGAATAATATATATGGTAAAACCAGATTTACATTTATTATTGAATTCATCCAAGTTTTCTCGAATTGCGTGTTTAATAAATGACAAAGATTATGGCTACATATCTTTTTTGCAATATCCACTCTTGTTTCATTGTCAAAAAAAAAAAAAGGGTCGCAAGAAGTCAATGAACTTCCTTTTTCCAAATAAAATAAATAGGAAGAGAGCGAAAAAGGTTAAATAAATAAATAAAAACATCTCTCATCTATTTTGAAATAGGTAAAGTACGAATAAAAAGGAAAAGTCTAAAAAAGTCTAAAATTTATGTTTCCTATATTTGAATTAGAATAAATAGGCAAAAAAAAAAAAAAACTTTCTTTTATTTTTGGAAATAGAAAAAATAATAAGAGAATGTAAATGATGTATGACTTACATTTTTTTAGGGATTGAAAAAACAACTATTTGAATTCAATGACCATGAAAGTAAAACTCCTTTCAAGTGCATACTAGCACATTTTATTCAAGAAATAATACAAGTCTTCAACATCAATTACCAACTAATTTATTTTCATTTTCTTATTTTCCTTGCGTCCATTATATACTACGGAATCAAAAAGGACCAAGAACATTTGAATTCAAAAGTTGTTACACTTTGCATAACAATGTGTAAAAGGCCATATTCAATATATACAATTTGACAAATAGCCCATTGAGTAATTGTTTTTCTAAAGACAAGGTGCGTAGCATAAAATTCCTTCATATATTATAGGAAAATATTACAAAGTAAGCAACACATAATTGGCCACCAAGCTCATTGCTTGTAGCACTAAACTCTTGCTCTAGACTATCCTATTACAAAGGTGAGTCTCGGAACACCAATTCGGGGGGCATCATGGACCATGGTGGAGACATAAGGGAATTTGTGATCTCTATACACGTTGGTCTTTTCTTTGGGTCAGTGTTCACGAGTTCACGCAACTTCATTCCAAAGTACATTGATCCCTCGCGGCTCTTGAACAAATCCTTGTCCCAATCGTCCATATCACCAATTCTCATCCATTCGGTCAACTTCCCAATAGAATACGAGTCTGACTGTTGTGTATATTTATACCGTTGTTGCATGATCGGTATGCTTGTATCAGAATTTGGAGGTCCATATGCATAAAACAACTCCGGGGCAATCCACCAACGACCTTCTCGGTATTGATCCCTCTCGGCCTCAGATGGCTTTCCAAAATGTGAAGGCGCGTTTTCATCAAAACGACTTGATATTCCAAAATCACAAATTCCAATGTTGATTATGTCGTTTGAATAATCCGGAAAATGCAACATGATGTTCATGGGAGACAAGTCATTGTATAGCACGCGGCACTTGTGCATGAGATTTGTCACATATACTAAAGCCCATGCCAACTTTGCCTTGTGCCTTCAGAAGAGACCAAGTTCTTTTTGTTTCTCTTCAGGAAGTCTTGTGGCTTTTTGCATTTCATGCCAGTCAATGGTTGGTGATACAGAACGATCTAAATGCCTCAACTCATTCAAATGGCCCCCATTCCACCACAAAGTGTACGCTTCATTCGTGCGAGAATGAATGGCAAAAAACTTAATGATGCCAGGGTGGTTTAAGGGGCATGCAAGGGCCTCCATGGATCGTTGCGCTCTCCCCTTGCGCGGGTTTATTGCCTTGGATACTTTCCCAGCAAAAGCGATGTAGCTTGGAATTGTATCCATTCCTTCAATGCGTACCTTACGCACTTTTGCATACCCCCCTTCATGTTCAAAAGCACTAAGGGGCACCACTTTTGCCGTATCGGGGATCCACGTGATACACAATCCACCATCTCGTGCAAATGCTGCCTGCACCGCTGCATTTTTCCACTTAAAACCCCTTGCCGAGCCTCTTGCCAATTTCTTCACTGCGCTGGACCACCACTCCATTTTTTGGCGGAATGCCTTGATGTCTACTGATTCCTCTACTATCGGAAGAAACGGTCGATGTTCCTCCATCAATTTCTTGGTATTGAACATCACCGCTTTCAATGTGTTATCAAGCCATTCAAATAGTCTCGAAGAATATGTCAAGTCAATGTCTGCGAAATCATCGGATCCCTTTAGCTTGGTTAAAATCCGTGCTTGTAAATCGTTTGGCAAGGCCACACTACCAGTTGTAGGACACCTCAAATAGCTTGCCTCCAAGAATTGTACACTTTTCCCTGCGTACCACTGGAGACACGCTTCGTATGCATATCGGGTATAACTCGGGGGAGGATAGTTGGAGTCCTTGTCATATGCTAACTTCTGCTTCTTGCCCTTCCGTCGCTCTTGACTCCCTCCTTCTTCGTTTTCATTTACAGCTATCGGAACCTCAAAAAAAATTGGATCGAGTTCCAGATCCCATAAAGACTTTCTCCTTGTAGTGTTGCCTTCATGTGGAAAAGCCATGTTGTACTTAAAAACAATTCAAAACCGTAGTTCAAAATTCGTAGATTGAAAGGGTAAAAATTCCCCCCCCAATTGAAACCCCAGCCCACGGGCACGCATCCAGCCACCTGAAGGTAGGTGAAAGACAGTGCGCAAGGCTAAAGTAAGGTGAGAATCGGAAGTGGGGCTAACGCTTAAGTACCCGAAGTCGCCTCAGGGCGCGTGCGTTTGGGTGACTGCGGGTCGGGAGGGGGCGACTACGGGTCTGAAGTGGGGCGACTGCGGGTCTGAGGAGGGGCGACTGCGGGTCTGAAGACAGCGGGAATGGGCGACTGCGCGTTTTTGGAGCGCTGAAATGGGCGACTGCGCATCAAGGGCGACTGCGGATCCTGGGCGACCGCGGGTACCAACTAAAGCATCCCGAAACTTGCACACGCGGTCGCCCACAAAGAAGTCTCTTCGACCCGCAGTCGCCCCCTACGCGCAGTCGCCCCCTACGCGTAGTCGCCCCACTAGAGATTGAGTTTGCATTTTCCAAAAAATTAGTCTCCCTCCTTGACCCGCAGTCGCCCCCTACGCGCAGTCGCCCTACTGGAGATTGAGTTTGCATTTTCCAAAAAATTAGTCTCCCTCCTTGACTCGCAGTCGCCCCCTACGCGTAGTCGCCCTACTGGAGATTGAGTTTGCATTTTCCAAAAAATTAGTCTCCCTCCTTGACCCGCAGTCGCCCCCTACGCGCAGTCGCCCTACTGGAGATTGAGTTTGCATTTTCCAAAAAATTAGTCTCCCTCCTTGACCCGCAGTCGCCCCCTACGCGCAGTCGCCCTGATTCAAATGTGTTTTTTGCTTCGTCGATGACCCGCGGTCGCCCTAAACCAACAACCAATCTGACCCAACACTAATTAGCATCTGCAGCATATTCTAATTGATTTTTCCTTATCTCACATACTAAATTGGTAATAAATGTTAGGCGTCAGTTCATATCAAAGACATAGCAAGGCAATGGAAGAATTATTCTCACAATGTGAAGGGTTTCCCAAACCCTAGACCCTAGACCTTGGAAAACAATAATACAACTTTTATCTAGAATCAAATCCTTAAACCTACATAAAATACTTACACATCCTACACGAGATGTAGTGTTTTAGACCTAAAACAGAATCATGTCTTTTTTGTCTTGTTGAATTTGTAAACAAAATGGAGGAAGTAACATATGATTAAAGGGAATTAGAAACAATAAGGGAGAGGTCCCAAAAAAAACACCATCTCGTGAATCATGCCCAAATAAATCTAATCATGCCCAAATAAATCTAATTACACCTCCCCACTATTAGAATGTACATAAAACTTTCATTTGGAACTTCTTGCCAAAGGAGTGTTGGAGAGCTAATGCAAAACCTAGGATTTGTTTGTCTTGTTGAATTTGTAAACAAAATGGAGGAAGTAACATATGATTAAAGGGAATTAGAAACAATAAGGGAGAGGGGTCCCAAAAAAAAAATTAATCTTGTGAAACATGCCCATACCCGCAGTCGCCCAAAGCGCAGTCGCCCTAGAACCCCAGGTCTGATTTTGGAAGTGATCTGGGGACCCGCAGTCGCCCCCTACGCGCAGTCGCCCTAATGGAAGGGGGGAGATTGCATTTTCGAAATTTCTGGTGTCTCCCACCTTGACCCGCAGTCGCCCCCTACGCGCAGTCGCCCTGATGGAAGGGGGGAGATTGCATTTTCGAAATTTCTGGTGTCTCCCACCTTGACCCGCAGTCGCCCCCTACGCGCAGTCGCCCTGATGGAAGGGGGGAGATTGCATTTTCGAAATTTCTGGTGTCTCCCACCTTGACCCGCAGTCGCCCCCTACGCGCAGTCGCCCTGATGGAAGGGGGGAGATTGCATTTTCGAAATTTCTGGTGTCTCCCACTTTGACCCGCAGTCGCCCCCTACGCGCAGTCGCCCTGATGGAAGGGGGGAGATTGCATTTTCGAAATTTCTGGTGTCTCCCACTTTGACCCGCAGTCGCCCCCTACGCGCAGTCGCCCTGATGGAAGGGGGGAGATTGCATTTTCGAAATTTCTGGTGTCTCCCACTTTGACCTGCAGTCGCCCCCTACGCGCAGTCGCCCTGATGGAAGGGGGGAGATTGCATTTTCGAAATTTCTGGTGTCTCCCACTTTGACCCGCAGTCGCCCCCTACGCGCAGTCGCCCTGATGGAAGGGGGGAGATTGCATTTTCGAAATTTCTGGTGTCTCCCACTTTGACCCGCAGTCGCCCCCTACGCGCAGTCGCCCTGATGGAAGGGGGGAGATTGCATTTTGAAATAGTTAGGTTGCTCCCACCTTGACCCGCAATCGCCCCCTACGCGCAGTCGCCCTGATGGAAGGGGGGAGATTGCATTTTCGAAATTTTTGGTGTCTCCCACCTTGACCCACAGTCGCCCCCTACACGCAGTCGCCTTGATAGAGGGCGGAAAAGTATTTGGTGTCTCCCTCCCCTTCCATATGGGCGACTGCGCGTAGGGGGCGACTGCGGGTCAAGGAGTTTGCATTTTCTCCTTGACCCGCAGTCGCCCCCTATGCGCAGTCGCCCATATGGAGGGGGGATTTTGAAATGTGTTTCCCCCTCGAGGACCCGAGGTCGCCCTGACCCGAGGTCGCCCTTGAAAGACGCGAGGGATCCTTGAACCGGACCCGCGGTCGCCCCACGCGTAGTTGCCCCATGCGCTGTCGCCCTAGTATCCGTGTTAGGGTTAGCGCATGCGCCCTTGGCGACCGCGGGTATTTCATGGGCTGTTCCAGCCTATGGTCTATAATTTTCATAAATGCGCCTTGTAGTTCACCTACCTTGTAGTGGTTGAATGTGGGCCCAATGTTGTGGAGGTCTCGTGGTTTTTTTGGTTTCCCACAAACAGCCAACAATACAGCAGACACTTCTTGTATACTTCAATGAACCCAAAATCTTTTCCATTAGTTTAGGATAGTGAGAATATCAAAGCCATTTGATGTAGAGGGCCTTGAAACGGCAATTGCATTCATTGTGGCAAAGTTGTTGAATAATAAGGATTGTCGCAGTACAGGATATGCAATTCCCATGTTATACTACCAAAAACCACTCTAAAGTATAACAAAAGTGACTTTAAAGATCGAACCCACGAGATTCTGTGAAGTATTCACCCTATTTATGATTCTAAGCTAAGTCAGTCTCCAACAACACCTTTCCGGTCCTACAACTGCAACCGGAAACAACAAAACCCACAGAAGTAACTACCAGACTTCCTACAATCTTCCGATTCTGGACCTAATCCGGACCAGGAAGTAATCCGGTCTGTCACTCTGCTACAAAACCACGACCTTTACACTTCCGGTCCTGGGTACAACTCTTAGACCTATAACTTCCGGTCTACTCCCACTCGATCCAGTAACCAATCTGGTTTAATTTTGCCTCTGTTTTACCATCAGAGGGGTCGCCGCTTGAATTTGAGAGTGGCAGGCCCGCCGCTCCTTCCGTGACTTATAGTGGCTGAAGACCCACTTCTTCTACTCTACTCTCCTACTCTAATCCGGATCCGGTTTGATCTTTCACAGTAATCCAGAAAACAATCCAGATCACAGGTCACACAAAGACCCCCCGTACGATCCACACATACTACAATGACCTCGATGCCAAGTTCCGGCCGTACTAAGGTAGGTGTCTTCAAGTACAACCGTCCATACCAACATCAACTAAGACTCTTCCGTTCGCCACTACAGCAATGAAGCCTCACAACAGTTCGGACACTCAACCAGATTTCCTATCCAGGAGTTCTAGCGTGCCTAAAGACTCCTTCCCTATACGCCTAGCCTAGCAGTGGCTTCCTCAACCGGAATACTGAATCCTAGCAGTGCTGAGGCACTAGAAAGTACTCCCAACTCTTACTACCTGCCTTCATGTACTCAAAACCAAAACAAGAACACAAAGGGGAGAAATCCCAATCCAAACTCTAAATGTGCTCCTAACTCCTCACAAATCTGCCCTGCCAACTGCGGAAGAACACACAAACAAGGTGCCAATAGAATACAAAAGAAGTTTGAACAAAAGAAGACTCTCATTCTCCTCCGCAGAGAATGAATTTATATACACTATAAAGCGCCAAAAAGCGAAAAGCGCCCCAGAAAATCCTCGCAGGCAACCCACGCTGGATTTCCGGGATAAGCCTCGCTGGCAAAACCGGAATGCTAACCCGGTTCAAAACCCTAGTAGACCGGAATACTAATCCGGTTCCTAACTATCAGACCGGGATCCAATCCGGTCCGGTTCCTAACTACAATCCGGTCATAACACCCGGTATTTACAAAACTACTTTACACTAAGATCCCATGCCCATCTTCAATGTGACGCTGACGGTCTCAGGCGGAAGCTCGTCGAAGACCTCCTGCAAGTTCCTGGCCCTCTCACCAGTAGGAGGATCCGGTCGCTCTGGCGATGAATCCAACTCGATGTGCTCAACAGATCCGGTCCCTCTCGGCTTCCGCTCCTTCTTTGACTGGGGAGTAACATCCTTCCTCCGGTTTAACTCTGTTCCTCCCGGAAACGACTTAGGCAAGGAAATATCCGAAAGACGGATACTCCTTGAGAGTACAGTTCCGGTCAGCTTCACGCTGCTCATCTCCATCCGGTCCGCAGCTTCCCGAGCTTCCCTCATAACTGCCTCAACCTTCTCGGCGAAGTCTGTCAAGATCCGGACCATCCGGGAACCGGATAGCTTCTTGTACATAACTGCGGCATGGGCGCATTTCTGAAGCGTTCAAGCACCTCCCAAAGACTATCTCACTTCCACTCCTAGCCGCACGTCCCGTTCCTTACTTTCCCTCCTGGTCTTGACCGGAAAGCAACAAATTGCAACTGCGGATGACCAACCCCACAGCGCCCAAAAGAACTACTCACTAATGACGCCCTACCTCACAAATCTAAAGAGAAATCACAAAGACGAAACACAAAACAGCCCCAAGCGTGAAAACAAGCCTCAGCGCTCAAGGTAGAAAAGGAATACTAACTGGCAAGGCCTCTCCTTATATAGTCCCAGGCTCTCAGCGCCGCCAGAAATTAGGTCAAATGACCTAATCCGGTTAACCCTAATCCGCTCCTGACCTAATCCGGTCCTCCAGATCTGATCCGGACAGAACCAATCCGGTTCGGGGGTGAATGCACACTACGCTGGATCAATATGGACTGTCACAGTCCATATTTCAGTGGGTGTAGGTGAAATTCTTGTAATTTCAAATGTATAAAAGTTGTGGAACATAAAAAAGGACTCATATTAATGTTGGATACTTTATGATGTATGAAATCAAAAAGAAATCTTTGCAAAATTGTTTATACTTTAATAGTAAAGGACTTTGAAATGGACTCTTCATATATTGTCACAGTCCACAGCATTTAAGAGAAAGACTCATTGATCTATTAGGAATTCAAATATTTTGTAATAGAAGGAATTATATTTTCATAGGTATATATGTGATGAAATGACATATTGGGGAATATGTAGGGTTGTATTTCTAAATTTGTAGATATGGACTATTATTCAGGCAAAATTACATCCAATTTTTAGGGCTTCATTTCACCGTTTTAAAGTTGAAATTCTTATATGTTGGCTTTGCTAAATGTTTCTATAAAGTCTTTTTCTAAGGTGGTATGTTCTTAAATTTTCGTTTCTGTCTTTTTCTACAAAGTTGCAGTGGCAGGTGTCGAGCTGGTCAGACCCGTGGCTCTGTACACGTGTTTGACAGGGATTGGGTTTAGGGGGACTCAGGAGATTGCTCTATAGCTTAGGGTTAGGGTTCGGGGTTTAGTTGTGTTCCTCCTTTCTGCCTGACGACTTGCATTTCTGTTGAGGCTCGTGTTCGGGTATGGTGTAGGGTTGTGGTAATTATGCTGCACTTTCATCTGGCTACCAGGGCTACTTGCAATGGTTTCAGAATCAATGCATCTGAGGAGGGTTGGACACAATAGTTGTGGGAACAACCCCGATTGTCAAGTGTGCAAATTTTGGGCGTGAATTGTGGAAGTTGCAGGTTGGTCGAGAATATTGTGGTTTAGCGTCAAGCATGTTGTGATTATGGAAGCTGAAGGTTGGCTTAGGGTTAGGGTCACTACTGTTCAAGCGTGTTGCATCGTCTGAGAAATTCATTGGGTGGGTGTTGTCAAGGGTTTAGGGAGATGGATGTGGTTTGTTTGCATTTTGTATTGAAGTCTGGAAGCTTGGCTATGGGATTCTGGTTTAGGGTTTAGGATAAAGTCTTTGGGGTCAGGGTTTACGGCCCTTAGTTGGGTCATGGGGTTCGTTTTTTGCAAGATTGTCCTCAGATTTTGCACAAAAATGGGATGTTTCTCTAAGGCGGTGGTCTCGTACCTATCCTCCTACTGCATCAAAGTTGAGTCTCAAACCCACCAGTTCTGATGGGTTCGGCCAAGGTTAGAGAGACTAGGGCTGGGCATGGGAGGTTGCCTCCTCAAGCACGAGCATTGCACGATGTCCAGAAATCAGGACAGCGGAGATTGGACTATATTGCAACAGAATGGATCAAGTCATCTCAAAATGCAAGGAAATCAAAGTCACGAAGACAACTTGCCGAGGCTAATTCAATTCGGGACAAGGACGGTGACTGTGAGTCGCATGAGTGTACAGAAATAGATCGGTCTTGTATTATAGAGGACCAGATTGTAGATAGAGAGGAGCGTAGGGCTACATTGCTGATTGTTGAATTCATTAGTTCAAAGCTCTCTATTCTTCTAGGGCCAAACAGTAGAAAAGCAGTCTTTGCAAGAGTTTTGGATCACAAGAAAGTGTGTGCTCATCTTCTAGATCACATTCTTCCCTCAAAGGTGTTGGCAGCATATGAAGAAGTACTGGGAGGTGTTTCAGCCCGTTTAGATCTTGTGAAGGGAGTGAACAGTGCAGCAAAGTTGGCAACTAAGCACGCAATTTTAGATGCTGCAGTGAGTTCCAATATTGGTTTAGGATTCGGGACAGGTGGACCATCGTTGAGACAAATAGGAAGACTGTTACGAGTTCACCCGCGCAATCTCGCAGCTGCCATTTCCAGACGAGAAGTTATGGACAGTAACGGGGTGTTTGTATGCATGCTAATGCTCCGGAGAAAACGCACAGACGGACTCAACCTAGAAGAACGCACCCGTATCATTGAGTGGTGGGTGGTCGAGAGCCGAGTCTCACCGAATAAAAAGGATGTAACCCGGAAGTGGCGGTCACCGGGTGTTTATGAAACGAAGCTGACGCATTATTTGCAAGAAACACAGGTAAATTGTTGCCCTAAATCCATGGTTGTAATAAACTTTGGGGTCTGTTGATGCTTGGATACCTTAGTGAATTGCATGTAGTTTTGTGTAGGGTTGTAGTATAAAGTTGTAGTGTGAGGCTTGTACCATCTAGAAAGTGTGAATAGTGGTGAACTGTTCATCTAAAATTTTGTTAAGTACTCCATACATTTTGACAATAGTCGTGGTTTAGGATTGAGTACCCAATCATTTTTCATCTAAAGTCCGCTGGAGTCCTGGGGATTACATGAAATGGAAGTGTGCAGTACTCTTCACATGTTGAGTCCAGTATGAGTAGTCTGAGGTACCATAAAAGTACTCAAAATTTCACTATGAGTCTTTTGAAGTGCACGTTGAGTACTGTGAGGATGGATTAAAGTCCTCGGCAGTCCATTATGACTTGACTAACGTACCGAGCGGAACTGGGATTCAGTCATTTTCATTTGAAGTCCATAGGAATTAGTATTCACGCTTCAATTCTTGTGGTTGAATTCAGTAGTGCAGGTGGAGTACTTTGAGGATGGATAATGGTACTAAATAGTCCACTGTGAACTTAGTGAAGTACACATTTTTAAATAGGACTAAATGGCCTTCCTTTGCAGTGCATAGGAATCAATACTTACACTTGTAGGGTTATGGACAAATCAAATGTACTTAGTAATATGTACTAACATTGACTTTGTTGTTGTTTTGTAGACACAATTTTTTATTCGCTTTGTAGTAGCCTGCCCAGAAGTGTCAGTTGCAGAGAGGGCGTTTGGGATGTTGAAGCCCTTCTATGTCAAGAGGCTAAGTGAACGAAACACTTGTTGCTATATTTACCATGTTGAGTTGCATGAGTTGCTTGTTGCTCTGAACAACATGCGAGCATGTAAGTTCTGGATTATAAATTGTCGATGTGTTGTAGACAGGCAATGTGCGGCTTGTATCATTCAGTACAACGGCTTGACTGAATTGTGGCAATCTATAGTGTGCACAAAGGGAGAATTTGATGAATGGCATAATGTCAAATGCTTGTATGGTGAATGCCCCCATTGTGGGGTAGACACTCTACCACTTTGTCCAGACGAGGCTGAAGGGTATGAGGGTCAATTACTGGAATGGAGGAGGTTTGCCCTAGAAGAGACTATTTCGAAGAAGGGGAAGGTCTTGAAAAAGCTAAACTTGGTCTACAAGAAGACCACTTCAGATGTCTTCCTAGATTACTTGAAGCCAAAACTTCAAGCTTTTGTTACCCACAATTTTGTAGCTAGGTGGGAGGACCAACAGTTCAAACGTTGTTGCAAGGCATTCCCTGAAGACACAGTAGTCTCTGTTGTCGACTATGCTGAGAACTATAAGTTCGAGATTCAAGACGAAGTGCAAAGTATGCACTGGCACTCGTATCAGGTGAGCATTTTTGTCCAAATAACTTATCGGCACAACCCCGAGTTGGACCTCTCTGACCCTGAGACATGGATACTAATGGAGTACCACTTTTACATTTCGGATGACAAAAATCATGACTCGGAGTTTATCCAGTACTGCTTCGGGATGCATTGGGATCACATGGCGAGATCTGGATTTGCACCGAAGCAGCATTGGGTATGGAGTGATGGATGTGCTAATCAGTTTAAATCCAATAGACCTTGGTATTTTGTGTCTAGATATCCAAATTATGACAAATGGATGCTCAATGCTGTGGAGTTTCTTTGGCAGTGGTCATGGCATGGGCCCTCATGACGAAGCAGGGGCTGTTGTAAAGTCTTTCATTCGAAGAGAACAACTAAAGTCTCATGGTGTTCAGTTGCAGTGTGCTAATGATGTTGTGGTTTTCTTGCAAGCTTATTTGACTGAGAGAACAGAGACTACGTACTCTGGTCGCAAAAAGCCGATGAGACGGTATTTCCACGAAGTACTAGAATCAAATGTCCAACCTCTTCGTGACAATAGGCACAAATGTGATGTTGTACATGGGACTAGGAAAATTCACTCAATAATGGCAACAAATAAAAACCAAATTACCCAGATAATGGTGAAGCCATTGGCTTGTTTCTGTGCATTTTGCATTGACAACGATTGGGCAAGATGTGTGAATTTGCATTGGACAGGAGAGTGGGAACCAAAGTTCTTGCAACCAGGTGACACTGAATTTGTAAGACGTGCAATGGTTGAGAGTTGGGATGGCGTCTGGCAATGGGGAGACGATGGAGAGCTAATGGCTGCCACCCTAGATATTGGTGACAACTTTGCTGTCAATGCTGCAGCAGGCAATAGCGAAGGGCAAGATTTATGGCTCATCCGAGTTACGAAGCCTTTGCACCCAGCTAAGGCTGCTTTTACTTGTAAGTGGGGCACTGAATTTCAGCAAGGAGATCTTGTCATGGCCGGACATTACTATCAGGTGTGGGGATCTTCGGAGAGTTCTTATGTGCTATTGCGGAATTCCAACATTGTCTATATGCATGCTACACACATTCGTGCAGTGAAGTTCATTATGCCTCCAAAAGACCATCGGGTTACTGGCAATGACATGGTTTTCAAGTTGGCGGAGGAGGTAAGGACCAAAATCATGACTGTGCTTGTGAGTTTGAATCTGGAAGAGGATTAAAGACTCCAATTACATCTGCACAGTACAATTTTGTTTTTGGTTTGGGGGGGTGCGCAGGTGGAGCGGGGGGGGGGGGGGCACGCATGAACTGGATGCCATCAGGGTTCAAGTCCCTGTGTGCCCAATTGGGGCCTTTGCATCAATGCAAAGTAACTTGTCTTTCCCTTGCCATCAAGGGTGTTCTCCAACTCATGACCGGAGGTGAGTACTTCATAATCATTAGCTGGGTCTCGGATTCTTGATGAATATAATAGCTATTATTGCCTCAATTCAGAATTTGAAACCAGTGCTGATGTTTGATGGTTTAGGTGTTTGCATCATTGTTTTCAAGTGTAATTGTGATCTAAACCCATTTAATTTTGGTACTCATGATGCAAGTAAACCAAGCGGTTTATGACGTATAAAGAGCTGGGATTTCAGCTTCACCCTACCCTAAACCCTCTTCTTAACCCCTGCTCTTAAGTCCAAGGTAGTCTTATTTAGATGCATAGTACTCACTACAGTCCGAGGCAGTCGTTAGGATGTAGCGTAGTGGTTGCTCCAGTTTGAGGCAGTCTGATTTAGTCCTAAACCGCTTGGTCCAGTCGAAGGCAGTCCTTAGGATGTCTCTCCTCCCACATTCCAAGTCTACTTTGCAAGAATACTTGGCAAGTGTCGATGAGGTAGTGGAGAGCCGAAAGGGGAAAGTTCCTTACTTTGAGGATTCACACGTGAGAGCTCTTCTCACGCACGGACATGGTGAGGATGTGCTGTGGACAGTGGCTGCAAACCGGGAGTTCAGGCAGATGGAGCATAGTGTTGGTGTACCGTTCTATGGGCAATTTGGAGACGATGACCCGATGGATGACCTGATGGAGGATGATTGTTTTGGATACAGGGAGTACTCCGAGGTAGAGTCAGAAGGCGGTAGCCGACGATGGGTGCTCTCATATGAGTACTTCCCCGACTCCAACGTTCACCGGATGGAACGTGGTGGTGAAGACAACACGCTTGAAGAGGTTGAGCAGCCGCCTTCTGAAGAACAGTGGCAGAATATGACATATCGGCCAAGTATGTGGAATTTTGATACCAACGCAGATGTTCATACCAATGCGGATGTTGCATATTCCCCCCAAGGTAGTAGGGATGTTGCATATTTCCCCCCAAGGCAATAGGGATGTTGCATATTTCCCCGCAAGGCAGTAGGCTTTAGGCGTTGCATTAGGCATTACCCCAATTTCAGTGTAGGCTTGCTTTCAAAGACACTAGTGTGTCTTATTTTCGTTTTGGCACTTTCATGCAACCCTAAATCCACTATAAGTAGTTGTACAGCTTTACAATGCACTGTGAAAATGCAGTTGCAATTTTGCTTTATAAATGACACAAGAATTTCCTACCTTGTCTCCTCCATTTTTTGGCCTCAAATGTTTGTTCTGTTTGTCAAACTAGTTAATTAATTTCAAGACAGCTTAGTAATTGTTAGCCATTATATGGGGCAGTAGCATTGGAGGCTACCCAAATAAAATCGCAGAAAGGTCGATGCTTCCCGCCTCCATCTCAGTCATGAAGCTAGCCCACCGCCTGGCCTCCCAAAATTGAACCCTGTTCTATTTGGAGTTATGGCTTCTTGTGGTTAATGGATTGAGATGGACTGCTATTTATTCTTGTCATAACCCGGAATTGGTCCTTCTCTGGGGTTGTTTAGGGTCAAGGGTCTATGTGCTAGGCCTCTGTAATTTAGAAACACATTGACTTTGAAGTCACCATTTCTTTGAAGACATTTATCCTAAAGTACTCTCGCACCAATACATATAAAAATTCATTTTGCCTCAAAATTTAAATTAAAATGACATGTTTGAAGCATCACTTATTCACTCCCCCAAGTGCTAATTATTTAACACAAGAGGAGTTGTCCAAAAAAATATACTACTTCAACTGTGGCCCCTCTGCCCACTAATATAGGGTTAGGAATGAAATTCATAAAATGTTTGAAGCATCACTTATTCACTCCCCCAAGTGCTAATTGTTTAACACAAGAGGAGTTGTCCAAAAAAATATACTACTTCAACTGTGGCCCCTCTGCCCACTAATATAGGGTTAGGAATGAAATTCATAAAATGTTTGAAGCATCACTTATTCACTCCCCCAAGTGCTAATTGTTTAACACAAGAGGAGTTGTCCAAAAAAATATACTACTTCAACTGTGGCCCCTCTGTCCACTAATATAGGGTTAGGAATGAAATTCATAAAATGTTTGAAGCATCACTTATTCACTCCCCCAAGTGCTAATTATTTAACACAAGAGGAGTTGTCCAAAAAAATATACTACTTCAACTGTGGCCCCTCTGCCCACTAATATAGGGTTAGGAATGAAATTCATAAAATGAACAAATATTATGATCCTAATACTGAGATAAATAACTCGAATTGACACTAGATTTATACATTAAACTTCATGTGGGCACATAAGAGGAGCCCTGTCCAAGCAAATCTGGATTGTGTTGTTCACTGAGTATATTGGAATCTATAAATCACGAAGCTCCGCAGCTTAACTGCATTCATTACCTCCAGCAGCGTTAGCTTCTTTAACGTTCAACAACTCGTGCCAGACTGCCAGAGTATCCATGGACATGGATCATTGTCTAAGCATCAAGCATTACCTGCTGTTGTGTCATAAATGCCCGATGATTGCCTACATGCAATTATTTACTGAAGTACAGTGTAGTGTTGAAGGAATGTTGGCAAGGCAGAGTGCACAGTTGTACTAAATAGATAATTGTACTCCATAAAGGTCCTTATATGTCGCTCATGTCCAATCTCCATGTACAGCAGTTTACAATAAGTGCACAATCAGAAATGTTTCAAGTCCACGCAAATTTTCACTACTTATGCATGCAATTCGACATTTATAACCCCATTTGAAAAGGATTACAGCTGAAGACCATACGGAATGGAAATAGATTTATATTGCAAACTAGTCTGTCCATTGTTTGACATTGGTCTCTATTAATTCTCATACACACCCTAAAGTACCAAAAGAACTAAGGTAACGTTCCGGCCAAAAATCCCTACGGGAATCTCTAATTTATAGCGACTCATTTGCACCCTAAAATCGGAATGCCAATCAATTTAAGTCCCGGTGCAATGTTGCTGGGCGTTTGTGGAAGACCATATGCTGTAATTATAAAGGAGGACTTGCTTGCACGTAAGGCCCTCTGCAAAATCGGGATTAATGCATGAAATCTCTTGCATTCACAAACGGAAATCCAATTGCAAAACTTCAGCACTTGCACCCTTGCACATCCTATAACAAATTGGGGTGCCAACTGAAGACCCCATAACTACAAAGAACCAATCTGCACACCTAAACACAGAGCTAATCTAAAATTCAGATTCATACCTTAAATACTAACTTCGCAGCTTTGGCAATGGAAGGCACTGCTTACCCTCAGTTGATCTGGAAATGAACAAACATCAAGTTCCAATTATTCACTGAGATGATGGTTTCATGCCTGTATCAAGTGCAGCTGCTAACTACTTCACCTAAACACATTATGGAGTTCAAACTCTAAACCTACATTCCTAAACCCTACTTCAAAATCAAAGTGTTGCAATCAAACTTGGACCCTAAAACTCTGCAAAAGGCATGATTTGCTCACAACAATGGGATGATCTGGTCATTTGGCGCTCTTGCTAGCTGCCCGAGTGTTGGACGCCGTGGACTTCCGGGCTTCAACAGGCACCTTCTTCCGCTTAGAATTTGCCCCCACAGTCGCCCTCACATGAGCATTGTTCTTCCTCTAAGGCCTTATTCGTTAATTTGAGACAATTTGGCAATTTTGAGACTTTGAAAATAAGGGTGTGAAGCTTTAATGTAGTAATACTTGCCAAACTCAAAGGAAAATAGAAATTATTGAACACATTTTTACAATATGTTTTAGGGTGATGGTCGTGAGGTGCCTAAATCTAATGCCGTGGTAGCGGGTTCTTACCTAGTGTGAAATCAACCTCTCGTGTGCTAGAACACTTCTAGTGTAATTCCTTAACATACTTGTCCGCCCCTCCAAAAAAACAATGTGGATTACAAGGATAGACAGTCATGATGTAAAACATTCACATGTTTAGCATCAAGAATTCAGTAGTAGATGAAAATGCGGATGAATTTACATTCACTAATGTTAATTGTCTCACTAAATTGCTTCATCCAATGGACAAAGTAAATCTGATAGTGTCATGAATCTAAATGAACTACAAAATTAGATGCTTATTGATCATGCAAGCTCTCAACTATCGTTAGTTATGGTTTGTAATTTTTTATTTACCATGCTATTTATAGTAAGGGACGTTTTAAAGACTGGCTTCAAAAAATATTCTTGCATCTCGACGAGTCACTATTTGCCTGTACAGTTGCTCTTAGCTGCCTCTAACGCTTTTAGCTTCACCAACCCTCTAAATATATCCTCGCGTCGAGAGTGATAATGGGGCCCATTTCCACCGTCCACCGCTCCGGAGAAGCCCACACTTTGAGAGTCACTCTCCTTCCGCTTCAACTTCAGGGTGCTTCGTGGAACCTCGGAACTGGACATAGATTTTGACCCATGAGGGCGCGGCCTTGGGAGCATTGAGTTTACATTGCTTATGTATGGAAGTCCAGATCCAGTTGATTTGGAGTCCAGAGATCGCCTTTGGTCTCTTATAATCCTTTGACGAAAAAGGGAGTCGGCTGAAGGCGACCGCCTACCTCCAGTAGATAGTGAAGGGCTTGCCCGATTACCCTCAAGGCGAGGCAAACGAGCCACCCTTGGAAGACCCGCATCGTCACTCTTCGTATACGTTCCTGGTAACACTTGGGCAGTCGTCTTCGAGGCTGTGACGGGAACATTTGGGCGGTCGAGCTCCGTGAAAATAGTATCCTGCAGTGGAGGATCTTGACTGCCCCCGCGAACGGGAAGATGCAGTTTCCGACTGGTCCCCGCCTCATTCTGTGGTGTTGGGGAGAACGAGCATCCTCGATTCGAAGATGCGCGCTTCAACGGGGACGGGGAACAAACGGGGGTCCTCCCCGGACCTCGGCTTGGCGGGCTGTCCACGGCGCCGTCCTCCACGTCCCCCTTGGAGAAGTCAATGGCCGCAGAAGCAGCGTCCTCGGCCGTGTGCATCATGAAAGGCCCAGAGAACACTGACGGCACGAACGTTCCTCCCGGAGATTTCGATTCCGATCCCGATCCGGAAGACATCGAAAGCGACTTCCCCGATCCAGAGAGGAGGCTCCTTGTCATCCTCAACCTCTTAGGCGAGTCTCCAACATTTTGAGCTCCAACCTGCAAAAAGATATAAATTTTACAAGTTTCCTATACATTCCCCCCCCCGGCCCAAAGCAGACGACACAAGCGCAGATCCAAGACGACAGAAACGCGCAACTTTTAATGTAAATTCCGAACCGCATACATATTTATTTACAAATTTTACAAATGTACAGAATATACAATCACAAATTACAAAATGTGCACTGTCGGATGCCGGGGCAGAAGACTAGTCTAAGGCCTATGTCCATCGGGCTCTATAACTACATCGAACCCAGGAAGTTCGAAACGCGAGCCGAGATTCTGTGCGGAATCTCTCATCGCCGAGACGATGCCTTGGACATACTCGGATACATAGGCCAACGGCCTTTCCCCTATCCGATTGACCTGCACATACTCCCGCAGACGACCGGGTTCACACTCCATTTCCAGACGCCCGAGCCACGGCAAAAGTTCCCCCATGAGGAAGTTGTCCAGCCGATGACTATGACGCCAGGAGCGAAGGAATATGGCATTCCCCTTCTCATTGCAGACACTCTTTTCGGGAGAGTCGTCGATGAGAAGGGTGTTGTCTCTGGTGAAGGCCTCATCCCCACCCACCATCGTGAACACCTGCTCGGCCAGGACCTTCAGGAAGACCGGCTTCTTATCGAAGTGGAGGAAAGTCCCCCGGAAGGTCTCAATCCTCCTGCAATGGTCCTGACCCAGAACTTCGAAGGGGGCCCTGATCCCTTTGAAGAGGTGCTCCACCACCATCTCCGTAGTGGAGTGCTTCATGGAGGACCAGACAACGACCCTCGCCGTGATCTCCGAGACCTCATGCAGGAAGTCGCGTAGATTTTGCTTGGCGAATACCGCCTTGGGGCCTACGAGGGTGGGGTTCAAGTGGCATAGATTATTTTGTTCGACACTATACGGCTTAAATCTCCTAGAGTAAGATTTGGGCTCGCAGTGGCACAGGACTCCGTTTAAGTCGAACACTATATTCAGCCACCTCCTTCGGTCAGGCACTACCGGCGAGATATTCTGCGGCACAAGCTCTCCGGTTCCCTCAGACCCTACCTGATTAAATCAGACAACATAGAAATGGAGTTACCTGTTTGAATGCAGAATCAGGTGAGCCAGACAATGGGAAGGAGCACTGAAATCCACTAATCGATTGCTTGCTCCCCTTAGGAAAAGCTTTCATTGCCATCGGGCGGTGCAAACTTCTAGGAATGTTTGGCTGAGCAACATAACATTGTCAAGAAAATGCAATTAGATCGACGCGTATGGAAAGTGAATCGCATACATATTTATTTACAAATATTAGAGTACATATCGAAGATGCCACCCTCATCTCAGGCCGGAAAACATCACAAGTGAATTCTATACTACACTAGTCTACGCGGGGCATTGCGAAGACGACTTCGTCAGGATTTCAACGCCAAACAATCAAAGAGGACCGTCCTGTCAAGCAAAATGCATACAATATAAGTGACAAGAAGAGCGACTCACCCACATCTCTTAAATTTACCCTCGAGTCGAAGATAATCATATCAGAATGCGGAGACTATGAGATCGACAACGAAGAGGTGACTTCGACGCAGACTATGTACAGAGGGAGAGAAAGTCAATAGGAATCAGTAGAGCATACCTCAACCGATTCGGCAGGCTGCTCATCTCCTCCTTCCTGAGATGGTGCCTCAGAAGGCATTTCTTCGCCCCCGTCGATAGTGTTATCCTGCAGGAAGTCGTCGTAGTCGCCATAGTCGACTTGTTCCTGCTCGGGTACACCTGGAGTAGCTGTCTCCTCTATCTCCTGCCTGGACGGTGTGCATTGTGGAGCATCCACAGAAGCATCACCAACCCGATCATCTTGGGGAAGCGAAGGACCCACTTCAGATTTATCCTCGAGTCGAGGATAAATCCCAGCAACATTACCAGGGGATGCGGGAGAAGGAACAGGACGACTTCCTGGATCGACTCCATGACCTGTCTGCTTAGGTGGCGCATTCTCGGCAGGTGTATCCTCGAGTCGAGGATCCGCCAGCCCAGAGACCAGTTCACAGGCCTCCTGCGACAGACCGGGTGTGGAGGGAGGGGGGTTTAGGGCAGACTCGGAGGGTGGCAGGCTTGGAACAGGAACTGACTGGGATTCCTTTAAAGCAAAAAAGTCATGCATTTGTTTTTCCAGAACTTCCAGCCGTTCTGTTGTGGCCTGGCTCTTCGCCTTCGATTCCTTGCTGGCGAGGAGAGCGTCTGCGATTTGTTTGTCCTTTTTGTCAAGCTCTTCCTGCATTACCATCCTCTTCGCTGCCTTCTTCGCCTTCCTCTCGACCATCGCCTGCCACCACCCAGTCTGAATCTTTCCGGGGATGGGAGTAGGAGGGACGTCGGGGATTTTGCCGTCGTCGCTGTCGCTGTCATCGAAATCCGACGACTGCGGGAGCGTGTCAGTGTCGATGTCGCTGAGATTTTCCACAACACGTTCCACTTTCGATTTCAGCTTTCTGCCGCCCTCGCGACCCTCACGACTGTGGCCCTCGGCGCCTCTAGAGGTCATCGAAGCAGACTTCTTCTCCAACTTCCGGCTCTCGCGCAAGCGCTCCAGGTGTTGCTGCTCTTGGAACTCCGTGTTTGTCTCGACATCTTCGACTACATGGTTGGGCACTTCACCATCCAGTCGAGGCTGAGCTTCCCAACGCACCATGGCATCGGCGTTGGTGCCATACTCGTCAAGGCCTCCGATGCCAGCACCGGCGTCCCTATGTTCTTCAGGGGGAGAGACGTCATCCCTTCCCGCGTCCGTAGCGTGAGGAGGAGGTGACGAGTCCCTCGTTGAGTCAGTTGGTTCGGAACTAGAAATGTCGATGCCATCCCCACTCCCTGACTTATCTCCCTCGTCTCCACTTCCAGACCCTCCCCCCTCAGATGCAGTACTAGTCTCATCACTACTAGAATAAAGAGACTGTAGATCCTCTTCCGAGGGCGGAGAGACAGATGTCAGTACTGGCGCATCGATGTACAATGGCCTCAAGTACTTGACTGAGTACGGTGAATTTGAATGCAAGAAATCATTCATGTCCAAGTACTCTGCCGATTTTGTCATGGCACGGTGCACCGTGCCCATGTCCGTATCGACTAGGCCGTAGTAGTATGTCCCGAACATCTGAGAACAAAAGATTGATATGCAAATGTAAGAATTCAGAGCTAGCCTAAATTTACCTTCGACTCGAAGGTAAACTGTGGACCTCCGTACCGCTATAAGCATTGACATGTGAACGGGAGACATAGAAATATCAGATTATGGACAGCAACACACACAAACATTTAAACACGATTCACGAGGGCAATTAACCTCGAATCGAAGGTAATCGACTGCCTCCACATGAAAATAATGAAATAAGAATGCAGGCAGAAGACAGCAGGCAGTATCCTCGACTCGAGGATAATCTCACCTTGGCGGCCAACGCAATCTTCGCTCTAGCAAAAATTCCCAAGACGTTTTCCTCACGAATTGCGAAGCATTGGAGCATCTCAAAATAGAACTCCATTCGGAGTTCGTAGGCATATATCCTCCACTTTGCCTCGTTGTTGTACTTACTTTCTTGGTAATACAAAATTTCGGCAGGACGGTATTCTGCCTTTACTCTGTCCCGCACTTCGTTGGCATGCATGTCACCTCTCTTGAAGAGGAAGAGCATACGCACGTCAGGAGCGGTTTTAAACCGATTAGACACACTGTCCAATCGCTCCGCGCGGGAAGCAATGTATACAGACTTCACGATGTCGAAATTCGGCATGTCGACAGTTGCGAATTTGTATGCCGAGTTGAAGTCCTCGTCTCCACCGAGGATCCAAAGCCAGACACTTGCGTCACTTGCCTGGGGTTCCAGGCTGGTGGCCACGTATTCAAGGAACGGGTCCAGATTGGATGTGTTATCAGGGACGGCGGGTCTGTTCATGTACCGGACGTCAAGAAGAGCAAATGGAAGGGGTCGACTGATGTACTGGTACATTCCAGTTGTTACCAGAACTCTGGACTTCGCGTCCAGGCCCCTGAACTCGAAACCTCCACATTGTTTTTGAAGCCGATACTTCGACTTCATAAACCTCTGAAACATTGTTGCCTCGTCCGCAAATTTTTCCCCAAGATCCTTGGCCCGTTTCAACTTTGCATCGTTTGTAAGCCGTTTACTGAAGTATGACGGCTTTGGGTAGGAGAGGAGGAAATCCCACGTCGACGACGAGAAGCTGTGCCTCTTCTTCCACGACCTCCAGACGGTCAGGTCAGTGTCGTTGTTCTCATCTCGCAGTTTCAGACTGGGCTTTATTGTCATCAACTCTTCATGGATGATCTTCTTTTTCTTCTTGCGCTCCACCCAGTCCTACGCTGTTTGGTTGTCCGGCACAAGATATTTTGTCTTGCCGATGGACACCTTTGGGTGCTTCAGTCTACAATCTTCGGTTAGATTGAGGAGGTGCTTTGCAAAAATCTCGAGATCACAATCTGTGAAGTGGCCCAAATGTTTGAAGAACTCTCTCTTCAAGAAGAATGACTTCCGGCTGAAGTCATCCAAATCCCGGAAGAGCTGTCGGGAGACGGGCTCCACGAGATAGCCCTCTAGGTACTTCGTGAGGAACTCTTTCCAGAGCCTCCAGATATCATCACGTAGAGTGATAATCTTAATCTCGCTCTTGAGATCACCGGCATGTTTTATATTTTTGCCTTCTTTCTCGGGATTGATATTTTGGAATCGTTTTACTACCGCATTAGTGAAACTCTGCAGTACAGTGGACATACATTGTGTGAGCACCGAGTTCTTCAGCAGTTATCTTCGACTCGAAGATAATACAACAAGTACACATTTATAGAAAGACGAAGTAGTAGTGAAATAATAATGAACCAGAAAATTACTGAACTAGCGAACCATGAACTGAGAAATTTATCTTCGAGACGAGGGTAATAGGTCAGGAGGAGAAATCACCTTCCATTGCCCTTCGCTGAGGACGGACGCGTTTCTCCGCTTCACCGGCTCATCGGCGATTAGAGTCGGTCGGAGGCAGTTGATCCATACGTTGCGGGAGCTTATAATCTGGCTCCCCCATGTTGGTTGGGCGTGGTCTAGGTGATTAGTCGAGTTGTAAAACTCTGATATATTCACCAATTTCGATGTATCAAGGGTCCAAACAATGTACGCCTCCCAGGTCTTGAGTTCAACTCGACGTTGCTCACAACACTTCTCTCTCTGCAAGTCCTTGGATGCTTGGACACTATGTTGACCATTGATTATCATGAACTTCCCATCCTTTATATCCTTCCATTTTTTGGGAGGCTCCTTCAGGAGATTGTTGCGTTTGTCAACAGGAGTCAGACACAATCGTTGGCGCTCCCGAATGTGGCCTAGCGCAATGAGGTTGCGCTTCACCGATTCTAGGATACGGTCTTCCATACCCCGGATGACATAGTCGTCTCTTGCAGGTATACACTGCTTGATGTCGACAACTTTCGGATCTTGTCCGAGGACGTAGCATCCTCTGTGCATAGCCCAGAAGTCTCGCTGAATGCGGCCAAACTTGTCAGCGTCATCCTTCGGACTCATGGGTTCCTCTGGCAATGTGACATTCGTGAGAGCCGATCCTGAGCTTCCTGCAGCGGTTACTGTGGCAGCTCGGCTTGCCCTCGGTCGCTTAGATTTTGAGCCCCCTGCCTGCGTTGCGTCAACGGACTGAGTTCCTGCCCGTTTTCGCGGCTCTGAGCGAGTTTGACCCTGACCGGTTGCTGTGCTGCCCGACAGTAGGGGAGTGGACCCACTAGGCTGCCCCTCTAATGATGGCCTCTGCTTCTTCTTCATCTGATGGCCTATCAGTGGCCGGGACTTCACATACTGTCGAGCATGCTTGTCCAATGATTTCCAAATGTTCAGGAGTCTTCGGCAGTTTACTTTGGCAGTGCCTTCAATCCACGGTATGTATTTGGCAGTTTTGAATGTGTTGATTAAGTAGTCTAATTTTGCGTTTTGGAGAAATGACTCTAACTCCTCCATTTCAAACTTTGCCCATATGTCATTCACGTTCATCACAATTGAATGAATGTGCTCCCCGTCCTTGCCGTCTTCTCGTGCCTCCTGCAGCACGATCACGACGAAGTTCTCGCGGACGGATTCAATGTTTGTGACCTTCTCCTGCAGATGCCATGGAAAAAAGTCTGGCTGGTTGTGGACCCGGTACCGTAGATGCACGAAGTCTTGGAACCGGTTTAAGCCAAATGACCAAACAGCAACATGCTGCTTGAATTGCCAAAGGTCCCCAAATGCCTCTGGCATTTCATCTATGAAGGGCCCGTCTGTAAATGGGTTTTGGAAAGGCTCCATGAAGGGCAACGTGCTAGAATAGTCATAATTTGCTCCTTCCGCCATCCTGCTGTGAAGTCTGTAGACATTGAAAGCCTATTAGTTACCTTCGAGACGAGGGTAATATGATAGTGTGAATTGTTGGTCAGCATATCCTGTGGATATAGAATGGCGGGGCAGTTTCTTTAGTAATTAGTTAAATTAGAATTATCTTCGAGTCGAAGATAATTAATCGTATCATCGTATTAGGTGTAAGAGACGAGTTTATTAATTATGAGTTCAATAATTGAATGACCTCAATTTTCCAATGGAGACTATTTGTTTTCTAACGTTATCGCATCATATATTAACATGAATTCTTGCATGTACTGATTTTTGTTGAATCTGATACTATTGAAGGTGTAATTTTCCCTGGACTGACCATTGTTATTTCTTTATCTTCGACTCGAAGGTAAAAGTGTTCAGATTTATTTGTTATTATGAGTTATCTTCTCTGGTTTTAATTATTTTAATTTCAGATGTGCATTGTTATTTCAGTTGTTTTGGGTCCTCGGGGTAATCTGGGCAATGTTCATTGTTTTATTGGGTCTACAATGCCCGTATCTCCATTATCTTCGACTCGAGGCTAATCAAGTATGAAGCTCTACTTCTGAATAGGCAGTTCGGCTGGTCTATTCCTCAGTCCGTTTAACTTTATCCTCGTGTCGAGGCTAATTAACCTTGACTCGTAAACCTTGATCCACTTTGATGCGTAAACCCTAGCTCATAAACCCTGAACCTATATGTTTATTGAATTTGAATTCAGGCAAGCTGAATTTATTGCAAACAATCAGTGCTTCTCAACACTTGAATTGCCAATGTGTGAAGTACAGCAACACAGAAATCCTAAACCCTACACGGCAAGCATGAGCAGACCTGCACACAGAAATTGACAGAATGCAAAACGAAATGGAGTTGCTGATCCGACAGAAGTTCCTCCCGGGCTCACTCTACACAACTTTCCCATACTACAATTAGACAAAATTGAAACCTGAAGTACTGTAACCGTAGCACCTGGAAATTTGAGAGAAAAAGTAACTCACATAATAATTGGAAAAAATAAAATGACAGTGAACGCAAAATCCGGCCATGGACATTAGCCAAAACCCCGCCTGAAAACTCAAAGTGTTCATCTCCAAACAAGTAGAATAAAATGAAATGAAAAGAACCATACCTGCACTTGCTGTTGGCGTCGTCTCCTCCACTGCTCAAGAATGCAGAGGCAGAACGATTGCGCTCAGAAATTGAAGAAAACAAAACCGGATCCCTGCAACTTTGCGACTCAAGCAGATCAGGGAGATCACGTTGGAGAAGGTCGAACTCGGCTCCACCCGAAGGAGACCAGCGGAAGAATACTTCAGCCGCAGCTACCGATTTACAGAAAACTACTAAACCCTCAACAGCTACTGATTTACAGAAGTATGTACATTCATTCTTATCTGCAGAACCCACAACCATTAAACACCTTCTATGATTAACTTTTCCAGCCCAAGAATCAGAACCCAAACCAATCACGAAAACGCTGAAATTGCAGTCATGCAAACAGGGACAAGCTGAACTTAGTCACTGCAAAATCAAATACATTGAGAGAGGCATACACAGCAGTTGATTCAGACACGCTTGGTGTTTGACGGTGATCTTCTATCCAACTCACGGAAATCAACAGAAAAGTGCACACACCGCATTCCCGCGAGATCACCACAGCCGACAGAGATGGCGACGCACACAGCAGCAGGAAGTAAGCACGCTCGGGAACACCAACAGGAAAAGAACGGAAGCGCGCTCCGACACAGCAGCAGGGAAAAAAAACAGAACCCCTCGCACACACCAGCAGGAAAGGGCACAGAAAACTACTTACGGCGCGCACACACCAGCTCGGAATCGCGCACACTGCAGCAGAGGAATCGGGCGCGCACACACCAGCAGAGGAATCGCGCACACATGCAGCATAGGAATCGCGCGACTGCACACACCACCTCGGAATCGCAGTAGAGAATCGGGCGCGCACACAGAATCGTGCGACTGCACACACCAGCAGAGAATTGGGCGCGCACACACCAGTAGAGGAAGCGTGAGACTGACGGAGGGAGATGAACGACCGAACCACTGCCGAGCCGCCATTTCAGGTTCGGGACATCGATCGGGTTGTAGGTTCGGGATAATCGTGTGCGATGCCGAGCCTAAAATGCAGGTTTGGGACATAGTCTCGGGTTGTAGGTTCGGGATTTAGGTGTGGGATGCCAAGCCAACAAGGCAAGTTTGGAATGCAGGTTCGGAATCGACTTGTAAAGTAAGTTTGGGATGCAAAGTCGTTAATGCAAGTTGTAAAAGTAAGTTCGGAAACCGGTACAATTTCTTAATGTTGTTTTGGGATTCTAATTCAAAATACGGGTTCGAAATGCAAGTTTGGAATGCAGCTTAGGAATGGATGGTCGCAATGGAGGTTTGCATGCAAATTCCTGATAAAAGTTCCTGAATAAACTAGGTTTAAAAGGCAAGTTACTCAGGAAGGCATATTATTTACGGATGCACGTTTCTAATCCATAAACATCGGGTTTGTCACGTGTCCATCGAAATCAGCCTTTTGGGAATCATGTGACATAATCTAGTTAAAAAATCATAAATATTCATTTGGAATCTAGTAACAGTAGAAGATTTATCCTTCTATACCTAATTCCGAAGATGAATAGTGTGATTTTGGTCATAATTACACAAGAGAATTCGGGGTCATTCGTTAGATGCAAACCGTCCGCCTCAATGTTAAATGGCTAAACAATAAAATAATGTATGTGAAATGAAAACATGAAGTAGTTCTTTGCGTGCTTAATCAAAATTGGCAAAATTATTATCATGGAGTATATAATTGTTTTCAAACAGTTACACTTCATGAAATTTAGAACCCTATTATATTATATTCGTTGAAAGTTTAAGTGATATATACTATGTCCACATCAACATTTTGTATGAATAGGCTAAAAGAATAGGAGAATGTTAGAATGGTAATATTGTAGAAGAACTGAAAATAATAACATATTTTCACAACTATAACTTTGCACTAACTAAAAAGATATAGAATGTGATTGTTCAATAACTTTGCTACAGAACTTGAAGTGTAACTTCATTCAATGGAATTCAATATTCAAATCATCAAAAATACCAAAATAATGAATTCACATTCAATAGAAAGTTTTGAATGTTCTTCTATAGTCAAAGGCTATTTTTATACTATTTGTTTAGGGTATAGCATATTAAACTAGATTCGAAATTTTACATGACTGTTAATAAATCTTAAATCTTAACTAAAGTGAGTTTTAAAAACGTTTTAAAATTTAGTTTCTTATTTCTTCTATTTAATAGTATACCTCTTCACACACGGTCCACCTCATGCAACACATGTACTAAAAAAGTTAGTAGTGGTTTAGGTGAAATTGGGACGGCATAATTTCCTACAAAATAATCCTTTTCATTTGTGAATCCTACATATTTCATGCCCTTTTTTATTTTTGGACATTACGTAAAGTAAATGGCAACGAAGTTTCTAGGCCCAATTTCTAGTTTCAAGGAGAAGGTGATTTCAAGTGACCACCAATTATTGGATTTCATTTCAATTCTAGAATTTGGGAATAATTGAAACTTACACAACTTCTTTCCCATTTGTGGGGGGGAATTATTTTCATGAGATTACAATTTCTTGGACATTAAGGTACATGATAGTCAAGAATCATGCATGAATATTTAATTCCACGTAAAAGATCATTCCACATGAACACAAATTATATATTTTTTTGAATTCATGAGTTTAGGAGCAATTGCAACTTGCACAACTTGTTTCCCATTTTTTTTCATGTGGATTTCATGAGATTACAATTTCTTGGACATTAAGGTACATGACAGTCAAGAATCATGCATGAATATTTAATTCCACGTAAAAGATCATTCCACGTGAACACAAATTATATATTTTTTTGAATTCATGAGTTTAGGAGCAATTGCAACTTGCACAACTTGTTTCCCATTTTTTTTTTTTTTAATTCCATGACATTACATTTTCTTGGACATTAAGGTACATGTCAGTCAAGAATCATGCATGAATATTTAATTCCACGTAAAAGATCATTCCACGTGAACACAAATTATATATTTTTTTGAATTCATGAGTTTAGGAGCAATTGCAACTTGCACAACTTGTTTCCCATTTTTTTTTTTTAATTCCATAACATTACAATTTCTTGGACATTAAGGTACATGACAAGAATCATGCATGAATATTTAATTCCACATAAAAGATCATTCCACGTGACCACAAATTATATATTTTTTTGAATTCATGAATTTAGGAGCAATTGCAACTAGCTCAACTTGTTTCCCAATTTTATTTTTTTAAATTCCATGACATTACAATTTTGTGGATATTAAACTTAATTGATAATTAAAGTACATGGCAAGTTTGTAGTCCTAATTTCTAGTTTGAAGTAGGAGGTCATTAAAAGTGGCCAGTGATTGCATGTGTTTTTTGAATTCTTGTGTTTAGGTATAATTGGAAGTAGCAGAATTGAATAGTCATGTTTCTTATTTATTTTTTAACTTGAATTTAGTGACTTTGGATGTTTTTGCACATTCTTTTATTAGAGTTCTACATCGTATTAAGGTTCTTGGCTTACTTTTTAGTTCTAAGTACAATATCATTAAAAGTGAGCACTGATTGGATAATTTTCTAAAGTAGTTTACAATAGGAGTAATTGCAATGAAATTGCATAACATATTTTTTTATGGAAGTCGTATAACATCTTTAAGAAGAAAAAAAATAGTAGTACTTTAAATTCATTTGGGATTGTCACGGATGCTACACCTCCTACTCATTTCGAACTTGTATGTATTATTCTAATTCTCCTTGATTATTTGTCATGCAAATTCCATGGCATTGTGAATTTGGCAGTTAGGGAATAGTAAGGCATGGTTCCTGTTTTTTAGGCCTTACTATTGATTGAATGAATGATTATGAATATTGCAACTTCAATTACAATTAACTAAGTGATTATGATTATTGTTTTTAAGATGTTTAGGGTCATTACAATTTAAATTTTGCTACTTTTATTTAAGAAACACATAATTATTTATAAGAATTGTTTTACCACTGTTTAATATGATTGTCTAATTACCATTCATTGTGTCTTTCAAATACATTATTAGTGTGATGTTTAATTGGCATGAAGTTGCACCATTATTGTCCAATGACATTGCACTGTTTATATGATGATTGACCTTTGCTTTAATTAGGTAGCATACAATCATAGTCATAGTGACTTCAAGTGACTATGAGTGATACTTAGTATGCTTTAACTAATTATTCCATCCTTCTTTAAGTAAACAATCAAAGTTGACAAGGAGGTTCAAACACTTGAAAGTGATTGTCAATTATCCTATGCATCCATTTACGAGACTCTTATGTATAAAAATAAATAATTTATTGTATAAGTTTATAAAGTTAATTATTGATGACTGTTCTATTCACTTAAAATACGTTGTTAAAGAAACCTATACCTTAGTTAAAAGAACGCTTCAATTTACATTTGTGTGGTCCACATTTTAGAATTCACCTCAATTCATACATTCTACTTCTATAATATATTTGAAGAGGAGGTTTACGGTTTCGGGTAGAGAATAAATAAAATCGTTGTTATTTTTCAATGTCTGTGGAGTACACTCTGAATGCGTAGGCGGAATAACGTATTTATCGATGTAAATTTCAAACCCTATGTGGGTTAAAACTTTGTGAAATTTAGTCGCCCAAAACCCTAAATGCGCAAACCCTAAAACCTAAATGTCAACTCTGAGCCCCAAACCAGAAACCCCAAATCTTGAACGTAAACCCTAAACCCTTAACATAAACCCTATTTAACCCGAATCGTAACGTGAACATGAACCCTAAACCACGAATTCGAAACCATAAACCCTATTTGACGGTGAAAGGAATTAGAACAGGATCTCAGTGGATCCTTTCATTCCACATTTTATCGTGGAAACCCTATTTTATGCCAAAGAATATATTGTCCGCAATCCTGAAAAAGATCGCTTTTAATTTAGAAACTGTCTTCAACGTTCAATTCCATGTGTCACCCAGAATTTAGCTAATGCCCATTAAATTTTCCTCCAAATAAAGCCCAGTTTGACTTGTACATGGTCACTTTCCACTTGAGGTCACCTAATTCAATCGACTTATTCTGCAGTCCCGCATTTCCAGTGGAAAATCGTGCACACCGCGCGGCATCTGCTTTTGCTTTTTCCATAAATTGATGACTGACAGATTCGCGGACGACTCCTCTCAATTTGAAATTTCAGCGTTTGCCGCCTCATTTGTTCCCCGCCTAGTCTTCTCCAGTTTCTTCCACTATTGTTGCGAGTGTCCCCATTCCGATGCTCTCATCGCACGTCTGCAGCGCTAAGAAAATTTCGTGCAATCTTGTATCATGTCGTTCCTTCCTTGAATCTATAGTTCATAGTTTTAGTAGGAAGTTTTGCATTCATTTGCAGGAGTGTGCTTATGATTTTGTGGTGAGCCGGGCAGATTGTAAAGGCGTAGACGATTTCATACCGGAGGACTGACTGTGAGTGTCGCTTCTGTTTTCCCTCTCCATTCAGCTTTTCTTCGTTTCAGTATGATAAACTAGTCGGATTGATGTCGACGAATTACAAGTTCCTGCACACAATGTCTCGGCTATGGAACCATTGTCATTGTCATTGGAAATTTCATTTGTAAAATCCGAAGTGGAGCCTCCGAAAATTGAGGCGTAAATTTAGGACATCATTCTAAGTGTCCTCTTCGAGTTTGATACTTTATCTTCGGGTCGAAGATAAAGACGACACTACGGACTGCACACATTTACCTTCATGTCGAAGATAAGGGTGAACTTGAAATGATATTTTTTGAGTACTGTGACTAGTACAAATGTTTTGCTTTCAATTCCGTATTATGATTTACCTTCGACTCGAAGATAAAGTATGTCACATGTATGGTGCAGTTGTTGATGTTAATGGTATCCAGATACTTGAGTTTCATGTTCATTTACCCATTTCTGGGTATGTCGTTAACAAGAGCAGTTAATGTATCGTTTTTACATATTTGGTTGAAATCAACAGTGTTGAGCTGGCAACAGTTGATTTGCAAAGGGAGGCACCAATTTATCCTCGAGTCGAGGGTAATTAGCGAATCTGATTTAAAAAAACAGATATTTCATTGAGATAATTAGTGTATTTCCTTGTTGTTTAATTCCTTAAATATGTTGCGATTAGTTTCGTATTATGTTTTATCTTCGACTCGAAGATAAAGTATCTCACATGTATGGTGCAGTCGTTGATGTTAATGGTATCCAGATACTTGAGTTTCATGTTCATTTACCCATTTATGGGTATCTCGTTAGCAAGAGCAGTTAATGTATCGTTTTTACATATTTGGTTGAAATCAACAGTGTTGAGTTGGCAACAGTTGATTTGCATAGGGAGACACCAATTTATCCTCGAGTCGAGGGTAATTAGCGAATCTGAATTTGGGGAAAAGAGATTTTATTGTAACATAATTAGTGTATTTCCTTGTTTAATTTTACAAATAGTTTTCGTTCAGTTTCGTATTATGCTTTAACTTCGACTCGAAGGTAAAGTATCTCACTTGTATGGTGCATTCATTGATGTTAATGGTATCCAGATACTTGAGTTTCATGTTCATTTACCCATTTCTGGGTTGGTCGTTAACAAGAGCAGTTAATGTATCGTTTTTACATATTTGTTTGCAATCAACAGTGTTGAGTTGGGAATAGTTGATTTGCATAGGGAGACACCAATTTATCCTCGAGTCGAGGATAATTAGCGAATCTGAACTACACAAACTGAGATATTATTTTGAGATAATTAGTGTAGTTCTCTGTTGTTTAATTCCAACTTCTATATTTTGTTTTCGTTCAGCATTTAAGTACCAATCGTAAATATGATGGAATGACCTATATATACTACGCAACTAAAAATGTTGTCATTAACCTTTCCAATCACAATTACTGCTATTGTTTAAAACAAGTCTGGCAACATTATTTACCAACTTCAGTGTGGACACTCCATCCTGTTATCTTCGAGTCGAAGGTATGGTATTCAGTTGTTATCTTACTAGTTTCTTGACTTACCTGAAAGTCGAATGTTAAATCTAGATTGACTCGTTCTCGAAGGTTATGAGTTCTCAATTTCATTTTACCTTCACTGTACTTTTGGTTTTCGTAAGCCTGCTGGGATGGATCTAGTCTGTGAGGAAATGTGGACGATAGCAGGATGTTTGAATGTCTGGGCTAATCCGATGTTGGATTTAATTTTTAAATTCTCTTGTTCTGAGCATGACATTATCTTTGCAGTGATGATAATATTTTTATCACTGTCATCTGAGCTTCATATCCTTCGTCAGATGCTCGACTTCTAGTTGGGAATGCTGTCCGATATGTTGACCGTACCATATCTTTGAGTCGAAGATAAGTTTGATGACTTCATGTATCATCTAGTTCTAGTTCATGACGTGGGTAACTTCTTTGAATTGTAGAATGGACGTCCATGGACCCGATGACTTTACCAATCCGGTGCCTGTTCTTCCTGTGGGGGTCGCACCTTGCGACGGTATTCCTCGTCCGTCATGGATCTCGAAGTGCGTTTCTTTGAAGAATGATACTGGTGATGACGTCGCGAATGGGATTTGTCGAAGCGTTGACGCGGACCTCGTCATTGACATGGATGGTGAACCTCTTGGTGACGACCGTGTGGCAATTCAGATTGCCGAGTCCTTATGCGAGGATGAAGTACCGTCCGGGTGGATGTGGTCCATGCACTCCTGGCACATTAAAAGAGTGTTTTTGAATGGTGTTAGTCTTTACGACCACGATCAAACTAGCATTTACAACACTGCTATCAATGCTTTGAACCGCCGCGGACGTGTGGGAATTCGATCGTATGAAAGTTCTCGTGTCAGGACGGATGTAGACGTTCTTCCCAAAAAAGAATCGCTTCTCACAACTCAAGCGATCACTGATGTGTCCACAAAGCCATGTTGCCCCAAAAATTGCTTGCAGTCGTTTCCCCGTCGAGAAATTCAAGCCATACGTTCTCAACTGCATGTAATGGATGGGGTGTATAATCACAAGAAGTGTCTTCTTGAAGTTCATCGACAAATGCACAAGGACCAGGATGGGAAGGATTGGATTACCTTGAAGAACTTAGAAGTGTGTCCCACTGCTTGGTGGACAATACACGGGATTTCAAAAGCTACATTCTACCGATACAAAGAGAAGGCTAAATCTGGGATGCAAGCGAGAGCGCATGGTAATTTGGGGTTGAAAAAACCACGCACGCAAACTGTACAAGCTACTGCCACACTTCGAATGCTCATCGTAGGTGAAGCTGAAGCAATGCCGCACAAGACTAGAACTTTAGCATCTGGGGAAAGAGTCCCTGCAATGGTATTGCCGTCAGCCTTCCGTTGGAGTGATCAATTACCAAAAATCAATGAGGCAAATGCTGCGTTCAATTTGTCACCGATTTCTTCTAGTGGATTGAGTAATATCCGTCGTGCGTCTTTTCCTGAGTTTGCTCCAAAGGCACGAGGAGATACTTTCTCGAGGTGTGGTATGTGCGATACATATAGGCAGTTGAAGACCGCTTGTACTCCTCTCTCCACTGCACAAGACAAATGGGACAGAATTTTGACCACACACCTTTCAGGGCAGAAGGCACATAGGGAACTCTATTACGGAAATAGAGAGTATTCCGTGATGTATCCAGAGAGGATGCTCTGCATCATTCATGACAAAATGGATCACTCGAAGACTACTTCTCCTCACTTCTCTCACAAGACTAAAGTGACGGATTCTTTCATGAAAATGCCCATTGTTGTGACCGGTATGATTGCTCATGGTCATGGTGACATTCGGTATGCGCACTATGGGTTAGACATTTTTCCAACAGACTCCAATCACACCATTGGCTCGATTGCTAGATTGTTGCGTGATCTTGAGGGACCGCCCAAAAATACATCACGGATCTTATTTTCTAAGGACGATGACCAATCCATGTTAACCAAGGCTGTGCTAGCAGGTTGGGGAATTTGCTTGGACTCCCTCGTTCCTCCACAGGAACCTATTTCTGCTCAGCCCCTACCGCCTATATTGACTTTGCAATTGGACAATGCATCGGAAGACAACAAGAACCGATGGGTTTTTGCTTTTTGCTCTCTACTTGTATTCAAAGGCATTTTCCGCGAGATATACATCAACTTCCTTATAGTTGGACACACACATGAAGACATTGATGCTTTGTTTGGTCGATGGAGCAACATGTTGAAGACCAATGATTACCAGACACTTCCAAGACTCATGAAGTCCTTCATGGACTGTGAATCCCACCCGGTAATTCCTCATCTCATCGAGGAAGTCCCTGACTTCAAAAGATTTGTGCACGGGTACTTGGGAACAGGTGGGGATTTTTTAGAAGGTCATTCCTCGGGCCAGCAGTTCAAGTTCCATATGGATTCTAGTGGTTGGCCGATTATGGAGTATAAATATCTTTGTACCGACAAGGACTGGCTACCACTACACAAGAAAGGGATTCGTTTGTGGTCGGAGACTGAAGACGGGCGTCCCCTAGTACCAAGCGGTAGTCCGCTCCCGCTGCCTCCACAACATATGAAAGCACTGCCTGAGATCAAAAAGGGTTTGAATGGTTTTATTGCTCATTGGAGTGCAATGTCAGACGACGACCGATCTGGAGAGTTCAGGAGGAAGATTGACCCCATAAAAAGTTACTGGAAAGGTGTGAGATCTGCCCTAGATGCCCCTCTATAGGTGCGTGAGACATTACAAGATGGATTTTGGCCAGCTTCTAGGATCACCAATGAACCGGAAGACCAAATGTAGAGAGATGGTACAATACGTGAAGAGTTTGCACGGGATGCACCTTTCATTGGACGTAGGCGTGACCGCCCACGTCCTTCATTTCGTGTTGATCGTGATGTGTTTGCAGGTTATTTTGTTGCAGTGCGCCCTGCAGATGACGACCCAAAACCATTTTGGCTTGCCAGGGCTCTTACAAATCCAAATCCAGATCCCGAACATGTTCATTTGATCCAAATCCAGTATTGGACGCCTGCTTCAAGTCGTCACATCAATATGGATACGTATGCTGGATGGGACACTAAAGCTGGGAATGTGTGGCGCGAGGATCGTGTAATCCCTCCGTGCTGGTCCAATACGGACTGTATCATGACAGCTTTCAAGCCACGTGGAAGAAGGGGGGCTGAAGATCAACCTCAAGTTATTACAAAAGTTACAATTCCGAAGATGCAAATGAACATCATCAAATCATCCCTGACGGCCTTTAACTCTAATTCGGAGAACGAAGTGTCTTCCGCGGAAGGCGACGAATAGTTTGTAGGTCTGTTGGTGGTTTCTTATTTTAGGAAGTGAAGTTCCATGTGGTTTTACATTTTAGTGTTTGTAGTTGTTTCTTTGATTGTTTCTATAATGATGTGGCAGATATGTAACATTTTTATTGCTATTAATAGAAAATATTTCCCCTTTCTTATAGCTTTTCTATATATTACATTTACTTGTGCCTTCAATTTGTATTTGGTTGAAGTCTTTCATTTAAAAAGTTTGGTGTGAGAAGTATGGGGATGATTTTTTGGGATTAAAGGTAGTCTCAATTTAAAGAAATGTTTCAATTTAGAAGTTCATGGTCTATTGTATATAGATATTAATGAATAAATTAAGGAATAAAATAGTGAATTGTTGGTTGGAGATACTTTTTCTAGAACTAGAAAAATCTATAAAAAAATATTTTAACATTTTGAAGTCTTAATTTATTGAAGAGTCTCAATTTATTAAACCCTTATTTCTTTCTAAATATAGAATGCATTAAAATGAGACCCCAACTTGTCTCAAATTAATGAATAAGCCCTTACTCTTAGTTCCGCCTCTGCTACTTTTCTTTGACTTTCTCTTGGCCATATCGTCCACCTTGGCCTCGTCTTCAGCTGATTCCTCGTTATACTCTTCTCCCTCTTCATCGTCACTCTCTAAAGCTTGATCATCGCCCACTGTTTCTTGAAGTTGCTGCCCATCTTCATTGTGATCCTCATCACTGAAATCGCCACCTACGGGAACAAGGTCTTCTGGCTCCACCCTAGTGACTGCCCGGTCACTCTTGGATCGTGAATTCTTGCCCTTTGAATTGCCTCTCATATGAGATCCGAGGAGAATTGACTGTGGGCCTAAACTGTGTACTCGGTCAGTTTCCGACATGCTCTGTACTTGTGGTGAAATCTCTGTAGGCACTCCTGAGCGCTCATCTGGTCCCATGCTTGTAGGTGACCCTTGTATACCTGTGGACTTTGGAGGTCTTGATGGACTCAGGTTGGAGCGTATAGGTACATCAGAAGTGTTTCCGAAGTCCGTAGTACATATAGTACGTGCTGATGTGCAAGATGTAGGACCTTCAATGGACTTTTCACCTAGATTGAGTCCTTCAGTCACTTGGTCATCTTCCCCCTGGCTTGCAGTGGGACTTTCAGGGACTTCTACAGTCCAAAAAATCACTCAAATGTGAGAGTCTAAACACCCTAAGCACAATTGTACAGTGACATGTACAACACTTCACTTGTAATTACAAAATGGACTCTTATTACAGTAAACTTGTAGGATTATTTACTCTCCAAGCACTCGTGGCCACTTCTACAGTTCTATGCCACATACTATGTAATTGCTAAGTACTGAAAAGGATTTTGAGACAGTTCTATGGAATTGTTGCTAAGTAAAATCTAGTATTTAGCACCAAAATGGACTAGTTTGGGAATTCTGGTTCTTCGAACTAGTCAATCCTCCTCTCGCACGGACTAAACAGCACTACTAGGATCTCAGAATGGACTAATGCGTTGTACAATACTCATGTTGCACCCATTTACCCAAGTACACAATCATATTCCGATTGATTCATATAAAATAAATATATTATTAATGGACCCCTTCCCAAAACCCAAAACCCTAAAGGAACAAAGCATGAGCTCATTGAACCTACTAATTGGCCAAGAAAACAAGGAGACCCAAACCAAAAGCTACCCGAATCTACTGCAAACACCAACAAAGCAAGATAAAACCGTTGTTCATTGCTAACAAGGATTACAGTTTTGGCTTACAAGACCCTACCCAGCTCAATTTCATATCCAAATTGTGACTTAAATGATTGAATACATTGCAATCCCCAAATAACTTTGTAATGCACATCTCTAAACAAGGTTGGGAGTTCAACAGACCAGTAATTGTGGCTGGTCTTGGCTTCATCTTTGGCAATCCAGATTTCAATATCATTGATCCTGGCTTCACAATCCCTTGAGCTGCCCACCACTCTTGGTGCATCTCCTTCTTGCACTTCCCTGAAATGCAGCTTGTGAACTCTTGGAAGTGATACCTACAGCAGATCGGGTGGTATGCACATTTGCAACTTGCGAAAACAATGGCCCACACGGGGTCAAATCCTAAGCTGCAATAAACACAACCTTGCACCTCAAACCATTCGGCCGAACTGGGAACAAGGACAATCGAAATCGGCTGTGGCGGCACTGACCAGAACAATTTAGACCCTGATTCTAGTCGGCTAATGCAAATCTTTATTGCCGCTTCGTGCCGGTCAAGCTGTAACACTTCTTCTTCTAAGCAAATCACTCTAGCTTGGACTCCGGACTCCGTTGCCTTCACTTTCACATAACCGCATTGGCCATCACTTGCCCAAGTCTCACAAAAAGCCACAATTTTCTTTTGGCCATCAATCTCCTGCGTCAACGAATCTAGTAAAGTACTCTCGCACCCTAAATCTAAACCGCTCTCAGAAATCTTTTTGACTTCAGTCTCTTTCAATCCCTCCAGGGATTCAAGTTTCCCAAGTGCATCAAACAACTTTTCTAAACAAAATTCCATCTGACCCTTGGCCCATGCATCTGCTACGGTGTAATCTTGTTGGGCTTGTCTCTCTCGAGTTAGGGATTGTACCTTCCTCCCATGCTCCTGGCTGATTAACCCTCCGTAGATCTTCCAAGACTGAAGAGCTGCCAACAGTGCACCGGGACCTCCAAAACCCTTGTAACCAAGACGATCTCCTGAAACGCTCTCCTCCCGCGAAGGACTGTCTAGTTGACTGAATGTTTTCGACCCAGTAGAACCGCCATCTTCACCGGGCAAGTAGCAATCTTCATCGTCTGAAAAACAAGACTCTTCCGACACCCTCCCTTGCTTCATCCGCTTTTGTCGCCGCCTTAGTTGTTCAGTGTTTGTCCACTCAACGTAGGCGGCCCAATTCAAGTTGCAATTTTTTTTCTCTTGGCAGTAGAAGCCTCTGGCCATGCCCAACGAGATTAACCGTGATGACAACAAACAATGTTTTTGATGAATCTACATCCACAAACTTTCTAACTTCTTCACAGTCTCTTCATCCCTCAAAAACATATATCGGTGTCCGTTTTTGTTCACTACAAGACCTAAATATGCTAAGAGGTCTTCTTCCATATAATCGTCTGGCTGTTTCAAGTGCTTGGGATTAATGCCAGCACAATTCAACCCATACTTCTCGTGAAACTCCTTCCGATTGTATGATCTAGAGTTGCAAAGAGGAAAAAGGTCAAGCGCTTGTGCGTACACTGGAGCGCTATACCCTTGCTTCGAACGCCCTAAAGGAGATCCCTCTAACTTAATCTTGGTCCTTCTGTTCTGACCTAGAGTAGCCATGATCAACCAACATGAATAGGAAACCAATGCAAGCGTCCAAAAACAGAACCAGAAACAGGACTTCACATGATGGAAGTTGAGCGGCGCAAGGAGAAAAAACAAAACCCGAGAGGGCAAATTCCGAACAGGACATCCAAACCCTAGCCGATAGATCTGTTTGAATCAACGGTCGACCCAGACCCCAATATCGGCTCCCGATTCCTTGTTCCGTCACCCTTGCTGTAGGCAACGTTCTTCTTGGAGTTCCAAAAAGGACTATTAAGCCGCCAAAAATGGAACACCCTAGTGTGCATTCGCCCCCGTGTATGGAATCATTGTGCGAGGCATTACAAAAAATGTATTTGCATTTCACCAATTACATTTTAGGCTACAAATGTATAAGTATGCCCAAACCTTCAAAACCAAAGCAATAGAAGGTTGTTGTCCATAAGCATAGTAGTACAATACACAGCCAAGGCGGTATAGTTTTAGAAGCCAACATCTTAACCCTAACTTTTGCTAGAGTACTACATTGTGCGAGTATGGATATACTACGGCCCTTATACTATGGGCCTTACATCTTGTATACTACTACGATTAATTAAAACCACCGTTGAAGTAAGTATCTCATAGAAATATTTAGTTCAAGTCCATTGGATTGTTCTGAGAACCACTCGTTGCACCTTGTTCGTAATCATTGGACTCTCCAACAACGAGTTTCTTCTTAGCACGAGTCCTTGAAGCAGGTCCATCTGCTTCTAAAATAGATTCCAAGACATTGGAGTTCTTGAGAGCTTCAAGTGTCCTTTTAGTTTGCGGAGAGTGTAACTCCAATAGATAATCGAGTGCTTGGCTTTGATAATAAGGCCCGTATGTTGAGTCGAGGTAAGCCATACTATTCAAGTCTTCTGGAGTGGCATTTTCATCACGATTAGCCCCTTGTTCACCTTCAAAATTCCAACGGTGTCCTTCCGGATGAGCACCCCACTTGAAGGTTTGGGATGTCTTATCAAAATATCCACCAAGGCATTGAAAAAAAAACGCCCTCTTCCCTGCATTGTGAGCTCCTTTTCCCATAAGGTTGAATGCCACTCTTAGAATTTCACGCGGGTCCGTTTCCCAATTCAATTGTGAGGCAGCAGCTCCCATTTCTTGATCATGTAGGCCTTCTCGCCAACTCCAAAGCAAGTCTCGTCCCCAAAATCGTGTCTCTGCCGTCGTGTCTCTATTGTGTTCCCAAGAAGGTGGCATGTAAGTCATCAAGTTGAACATGGTATACAAGCGATCATGGAATGGTGCTGCACAAATCACACATCGTCGTCTAATCAGACATTGAGTGATGAGACACTGAGGATGGTACACATGTGTACATGATCCAAGTGCCCATCCTCCTTCTGGCCCAAATTGTTCTAGACATATGGGGCATTTGGTATGATCCAAGACGAAATGAGCTGGCTTTGGCCACAATAGACTTTGGTCTTTTTCGTTGAAGTGACTAGACATCTGATTTCCATGGTCCCAACCATTTTGTGCCCAGTCTATGACATTTTTTTCCGCCACGTCAAGCATGGACATGTTATCCGGAAACATGTCCTCCATCAATGCCCATGATGTCAATCCATTCTCTCGTTTAGGGGCATTTGCTACAAAGTTCTTCGAAACTTTGTCTAGCTCTTTCGCAACTTGTTGAGATCGATCCACGGAGAGAATGCACACAACCTTCCAATGATAGTATGTCGCTGCCAACACTGCCAACTTCTCTCGAAGCATTCTATTTTCCTCAGCCAAATCAAGTTCTTTTGATGATTGTAGATGTGGAATGGCAGGAAACGAAAGTGAATCCTGAGTCCCTTGCAAACCATCAACGTGCGGATTGCTAGAATCTCTTGAGACGAACGGAAGTGGTGCCATTGGAAGAATTGAAGAACGCTTCGTACGCTTGGCAGGGGGAGAAAGGTGAATGACATCGCTGGTGAGGTCCCCAACAAGCTTGTCCAAATGATGTGGATCCTGCTCAACAAAGGTTTCGTCCATGTCCGACAATGTGAAAGTCTGACGCTCTTTTTCTCGAAGGCCTTGTAATTCTTTGGATTGTTGAGAAATGAGAGCATTTTTTTGTTCACATGTAGACCGCCATTTCTTCACATCACCTTCTAAGGTTGCAATTTGTGCATCCTTGGTCTTCAAGAGGTCGAGAGCCTTCGCCAACGTCATCGCATTGTGAACAACATCAGATTCAGACTGTGGAATGGGAATGTGACTTGTGGCACATACGGGTGAGTCGTCACTTAAAGCAAAGTCGAAGACGTTGCTGGCGTCTTGTGGTGGCAAGATTGGAGTCGCAATTGTGGTTGAGGCTGATGCCAATCTAATTTTCGTGGTGGACCGTCGCACCTTCGCAGGATGTTTCATCTTCTTTCCCCGCGATGATGAAGCGGCTGGAACATTTGGATCTGGAACTGGAACTGGAACTGGAACTTGGACGGGGGTGATAATCTGCTCCTTCACTCGTACAAGCTTAGGAATCCGTGTGCCATCTGAATCATTATCCTCTTCTGATTCTTCCGTGTCCACCTCTTGAGTTTCTTTGTTTTGTGGATCACTTCGAAAAGGCCCAAGTCCACCCTCCGGAAATTTGAGAACCCCTCTTGGAATTATTCCAACTTCTGGATGCTCCACGTAGGTACTTTCTTTAATCGTGGTCCAGTCAACTTGTTTGTTCAAGGCGACCTCAGCATAGGCACCTCTAGCAATGAACAAAGGGGCCTCATTCTTATCTACAAAAGGGGTTTTGTAGAGGACCTGCCACAATTCTAAACACCTTCGTATGAAAGCTGGATTTTCACAATACTTCAAATTTGCCTTGTTATTGTGTCGGTTGTGATGATGGCGCCATGCCGGAAAGAACTTCCCGATGTGACACCATTCAATGTAGTCTTCGCACACCTGCATACTCCAAGGCTCTGGCTCCTCGTTCCACTCTTTGAAAGCTAGGTGGTTATCATTGTTCAACACATGCCATCGCTTCTTGTGAATGTTACCCCTCCTTTTTCTAGTCTTGTCTTTGGCAGCCTTCCTAATTGCACCAGGAGTGCGTATAGTGGAAAACCCCGGAAAGGACCCATCACTGCTACCTCCAGTTGCCATGAGATTTGCGAACGTCGCAAAATTCTAAGAACCAAATGATAGCAAAAAATAGTATATATATTATCCAAAAGGGTCACGCATGCAGCCAACAAAGGTTGCAAGACAGAAAGCCTCAATGGAAAATGAAGGTGATAGCATGATGATGGGCTACTGGCTATATAGGGCGAGTGACTTCGGTCTAGGGGGGCGAGTACGGATAGGGCAACTGCGTATCCAGCGACTGCGGGTCGGGGTAGGGCGACTTCGGGTCCGACGTGGGCGACAGCGGGTCCAAATTGGACAACTTCGGGTCCACCATCGGGTCTAGGTACCTTTTGCGCACCCGCGGTCGCTTACCCAAGAACACTTCCTGAACCTGCGGTCTCCCTGCCAAACCCGCAGTCGCCCACCCATGGTCTCCCTCAGAAATCTGCAGTCGCCCTCGCCCACCCGTAGTCGCCCACCCGTGGTCTCCCTCAGAAATCTACAGTCGCCCTCGCCCACCCGTAGTCGCCCACACGCAGTCGCCCTCGTCGACCCGCAGTCGCCCCTACCCGCAGTCTCCTACCCGTACGCGCCCTCCAGTTTGCCAAGTGGATGCCATGTGGCATCCACCTGGAGGGGGGTAATTTCCTGTAAAGTCAAAGGTAAATTTGACTTTTCGTGACGTCGCGCGGGCTCTACTAGACGTCGCGCGACATCTGTCTGTCGCGGTGTCGCGCTGTCGCAGCGAACAACCCTGGTACTAAGCAACAACCTCAAGGGTCAGTAAACTAAGATGATCAACACAATTGGATCATCTCTGTTTTTTGTTTATCATGTGCTCTACCATTCGTGCAGAATAATCTGCTCCAACTAATGGATCAGAACTTCAGAACCTGGGTACTTAATTTGATGCTAACAACCTTGAACGACATGAAGGAGATAGTTCTATGGAGCATTTTTACCTCCTTAGTTTGTGAAAGTAAAGTAAAGCATGGAGGGATTCTTGTGCAACCAAGGCGACATGGCACTAAAAATCCAGCAATCTATCTAGCCCTTCAACAAAACTTGTCGAGTTGTGTATGTTTTCATCTCACATTCTCATCCCACCAACCTCACAAGCTAGTCAGTCTTGGTAGCTTCCCCAAAAAACAGGCTATTTCTATGGCAGAGAAAGCACAACGACCAGGAGACACACTAGGCAATGACAATGAGCTGAAAAGAGGTAACATAGCTGTGTTTCAGATGCATTTCCTCCCCCCTTCCAAAAATTGAGAGTCGCTAATTTTTTTACAAAAAAACCCCCTCCCCTCCAACGCCATTGATCTAAAAAAACAATTCGGGATACAAGTATGGACACCATATTGTATGGATACATACATAGCATAAATATAGATTTGGATACGAGATATATCCCATATTAAACCCCAACCCCAACCCCACCTAAAAATTACAAAGTGGTGGGATGGGGGGGGGGTTTGAAAAATCTTTTTTAATTGATTTAATTTCTAATTTTCTAATTTTCTAATTTAGGAAAAAGGGGGTAAATAAAAAAAATCTGATTTTTCTTTTTTTTAAGCTCATTGTGACACACACAATGTGCTCAAAAGAGGAAGTAACACGTACATAACTACCCCGAGATTATATAACAAGCAGCTAATTAAAAAGGTATTGCAAAGTACGTTTATTCTTGAGGAAACATAAAGTTAATCAAGGTACCTAAAGGTAAGAAACAATTTAGGTGCTTGCTACACTAGGATAAACCTACAATTTATTTGTTTGCTATCCAAGGATAAACAAACAATTTAGTTGCTTAATACCTGAGGTAAACTAAATAGTTTTGCTACTTGCTACCAAAAGTGAACATACAATTCAGTCACTTGCTACCCAAGGTAGGGTAGGAGGTCCATAAATTGTCCATGTAAGGGGAAAAAGAGGCCTATAGAAATATCATGCCAACATAACATCATCAAATTTTTTTGTCAAATGAGGAATGAGGAAGAAGTCCTTGCAAATTTTTTTTGGCAATTTCTAAGTCAAATTGAATTAGTTGTGATTTATAGAAGCCAAACAATAGTAGATCGCTATTCATGTACGCAGAGTGTAGCTAAATAATTGAAAGTAGAACATGCCTCTAAATACACGGAACAAATTACAGAAGCAATAAAAATAGTGGTGAGATGCTTCAGTGAGATCCAACAGTTGTACAGTTTAGTTCCAAAAATACTGCAAGAACATCTATATCATGACTAATTCAAAGTATGAGGATTTCATGTTGCAATGTGCACTGGCAAAATCTAATTGCATTGCACTAAATTCACTTTACTTTACTTTAAGCATAACTCTATTTGGAACTAAATTCCACCCTAAACCTGCACATAACAATGACACATGTTGCGTGTTGCGTATCCTCTAATCAAGCACACCCAATGATAAATTTTCGCCACCTAAACTTGCATTTGTTTACACACCTTCATGCACGTTTTTTGCCACACTTATAGGGACGGTTCTTATTGCCCGCAAGGTTTATGAGCCTCCCACCATAGATGTACATCGTTCCTATGAAGAAGTGCACAACTATTGTATTGTATTGTACAATTAGATCCAATAATTTTACAAATTTTGTTCCCAAATTTTGTTCCCTGGTAGATTCAACAAGAAAAGGTCATGAATTCTAGCATATTCAAAAAATGGGCATGGTCTTGGATTTTACCCAATAGGAGGCCAATCTAACTTCTTCATACCATAAACTTGCATTCACATCTCTCAAATTTATCTTGATAGATTGGAGTACCATCTACTATAAAATATGAACTCATCAAGTTGATAATGCATAAAACAAAAACTACTCATTGTGTCCTTGGAAACATTATGAACAAAATCTATTGATGGTCAATTTCGTTAAAATGGCGGTATTCTGCATGCCATTTTAATGGAATATCTTCTACAAATGGAGAATAAGTATGCCACGATAGGGTCATACATGTGCCAATTTTATGCCTAGCACATTCAAATCACTCCTAGTTCACGCATTTCCACTCCCTTCGGACAATCTTTCCATTGTTTTCATTCTTTTAGTGGTTTCATTTTGTGCCATTTTAATGGAATACCGCCATTTTAACGAAATTGACCATATTGCAATTTTTTCAACTTGAAGTACAACAACTAAAAGATTCTTATCAAAACTCAAACCATCATAAATGTGTAGCTAGACATAAAAATAGGTGCTAGACAATTCCATATGTATTTTTCACATACCTTCCAACATATTCTAATTGGCCGAGAGTTCTTTCCAAACTCAAAGGACAACTTTTCAATCCAAATGACTTCACTTATATTTTCTTTTGTTCAATGCAAATACTTGCAAATCCAAATAACTCTCTTTGCACTGTATGCTATATTGAGATAGGATTTTATTGAAGCAATGCGGTTCCCAAAGCGAAACCTATGTATATTTGTTTCTATTGTATTACAATGTAAATATGAAAATTTGCTACAAACACTTCAAGTGTTTGATGTCAATCTCACTACACAATCAACTTTCAAGGCCCATCACTTGGTATTAAATTGCCAAACAACCAAACACCTTTTGCCTCTTCCAAATAGTAGAAGTAGTAAAATGTAGTATGTTCATTTTTTTGGTAATATCCTTACATTTCATCCCAACTTATCACATTCCAACTACTAGTACTAGAACTTCCTCTTGTATGAAAATGATGAACATTATAAAAAGCCTATAACAATTGCAATAAAACACAATACAAAACAAAATGAAAATGGAGATCAAATTCAACACAATAGTGTTATGAGTGACTAGTAACAAAAAAAACATTGAACATATTAGTGTGCTAAGTGACTAGAGATGGAAGATAGATTGAACCCAAGAAGGCATGTTGACTAGCACAAAAAGTTGACATTGACATGGTATAAGTTAGTGTCAATGCATCATTTAAATGGATTATGATAGAAGTACCTATTTAGATTGACCTATTGTGGACAACAGTTGGATGCACAATTCATTGAAAAGGATTATCTATTTATACTTTCTTGTCCACTCATCTCTCTTCCCTCTTTGCATAGGGAGAAGTGCCAAAGCTAACTAGAATAGGTGAGTCTACAAAACTAAAATGGGTCCAAATGACAAATCCACATTTATATCACTATAAGAAAATAAGTATTTTATAACTGCAAAAATATGATTGGAGATGACTAGCAACTGTTTACAATCATATTCTTAGAGGCCAACACCTTGGGGAGAAATATGACTGCAAAAATGACTAGCAGTCATTTTTGAGCCTTGTATTTTATGGGCATATATTATATGTCTATTGGGAACTCCAAAGTATTTCATAGAGAATGTAGGGAATATGTTTGGAGAATATTGAGTCATATTGTCAATCATATTTTCATGGTAGTGATATGTTTTTATTTTTGGGTAGCCCAAAAAGAATATGGACCATTTTTAGTTTTCCTACCCTAAACTTGTACTAGATATTTTTTTATTGTTATAAGCCTTTGAAGGTTGAGTTTTTTTGTTCATTCACTAAAAATTAACCTCTCATTTCTTTAATTGTATATATAGGCGAAAAAAGTTGAAACAAAGTCATAAGAGTCTATTTGCAACCCAATAGAGCCATCTTCACATTATTGTAAGGAATATAAGCTCTATTGGGTGGATGCAAGAAACACCGGTACTATTTTGTGTCACAATTGGAATGACGGAGTTGCCATTCGCCATATCTTTTGGAAAATGAAGTCCACGTACTTGAAATTTTTATTGGAGATGGCTAACCTAGAAGTCCTCAAATTCCTTATTTTTGAGAAATTTTGAAAAAAAAACCTTTAATTAAATTGTAGTTTAGCTAATTTGTCACTTTGCGATTTAGGGTTTTTTAGTACTGTGGAGCATCCAAAAATTATGATGTTCACTTGAATTTTTTGTAGGCTATTTCCACACTAGATGAGCATGTGCCCACCAAAGGGCATGCAAAAAAATACAATTCTTTGTCTTCAACATGTATGCAAATAGGGGTCCCTTATGCATAGCGTTCCAAACATTCATGATGGTTTCAACTTCTAGTTTTTGGTGAAATGTAATCACTATTAAGTCTTTACAAATGGCCAATTTTTAGTTCTTTTATTCATGATTTTTTAATTATTATTAATTTATACCTAATTTTAACTACTTTTTGTGACAAACTGTCATTTTTTTCAAATAGTACTGTTTCAGTATTATTAAGTACTCAAAAGTAGTATTGTCTGTTGATTTTTTAAATCAACGGCTGAGATTGCTCTGTTTTATAGTACTATAGTACTCATAGTACTGAGCGCAAAAAATCACAATTTTAGTAGAACGCTGTCCTGTTGTACATTTGTTTATAGTATAAAAACATATTATAATACGTATTATTGAGTAGCTTCATGGTGACGCTATTTTGTTGGATAACTTCAAGATGACGTTTCGTGGAGGTACATGCCATCTATTTAAAATGATGGTTTTGTTTTAGAGTTTTATTGAAATCCATTAGTGATATTTGTTTTCTACTTTATAGTCAAAATGTCGAATTGGAGGGTTTTTTCAGAGTCCCAGGAGGAAAAAGAAGAAGTTGAGCCTGGATTTGAATTTTCATTGTCACAACTACCGGATCAACCTCTTATGCCGCTAAGTCTTGAGCTGCCGCATGAGCGTCCATAAGAAGAAGCTGGGCCTTCTCGACCGCCAAAGCAACGTCGTGTGGAGCGGTGATGGCATGGGAATCTTCAACGTGACGCGCGAGCAATGGTGATTTTGTTGTAGATTGGATGTGTTGAGCCCGGCAGCCAAGATGTGACATTTGAAGGATGTTTCAAAGGTCTCAATGTCAATCAGTATTACTACATGATGAAACTTATTTAAGGAAGTCGTGGTCACCAACGTTGATTAGAAGGATCAATGAATCTGTTAACAAAGGTGGATCGTGTTGATTACATCGCTGCGACTATCAAGCGCATTCTCAAGTTCTTGCAAATGGAGTAAAATTAACCTTGGAATTCTAGTTTTTTTACCTCTAATAGACATTGGTTTGATGTTAGTACTTCAATCCATATTTGAAGTATTTTGTTGAAATTATTTTGTTTGGTTATAGTTGTAGAAGGAAAGAATGGAAATAGTTTGGACTTTGAAGTGATTTTCCTTCTAAGTTAAAAATAAAAATATAGATTTGGGGCCAAATATGAAGGCCATTAGGTATAAGTTGGCTTTAAGAGGGAGTTAAGGGCTGATGTACACTTGTTGTTGTGGGGAAAAAGGTGTTGGAAAAGGGGAGGAAAAGATGGACACTATTCATCGTCTCTCCCAATGTTGTTTGGGAGAACCGAGTGTTTAGAGGCTCATTGTGTATTGGGTTTTGAGGAATTTGGTAATGAAAATTGGAAGAGTTGTTTGTCATATTGTTAGCTTTTCAAATTGTTCTCTTTTGCTTTATTTGAAGTTGTGAGTTGACATTTGTGCTTGTTTGAGTGGAGGGAAGTCTGCTGCCTTCTATAAAGAGGCGCTGAGATTTTGACCGACCATAGAAAACGGGCAGGTCTTTTGTTCAAAATGAAATTTTGATGGAGTGTAATAAATGTTGTTAGCTTTATATGAAGCTATCATTCATTCAATTTGGAGCATTTATGAATGAGTTGTGAGTGTGGAAAAGTGAAAGAGTCTCTTGCTTTCATCATCTATGAACCGAAACTTTGAGAGGTCATAGAAGTTGGACAGAGTTTTGGAATGACTTGAAAGTTGTAGGAGTGATAGGAAATTTTGTTAGCTCTCATAAAAGATATCAATCTTTTAATTTGAAGAAGAAATGAAAAAGTTATGAGTGTGGAAGCATAGGAAGGTCTGATGTCTTCTTTATTTGAGTGGAGTTTAGGTAGTTTGAGGGTGAAGTTGGAGTTCCTTTAGAGCTTTGAAGAAGATTTTGAAGATGTGAAGGCTTAAAAACTTGAAGATGAAGATTTGAAGAGCTTTGAGGGCCTCCAGTGTGTTGTGACTTGTGGTTCATTTTCATTTCTGTTGATCCCAGTCGATTTTGGAGGCTAGTTGCAATTCAATTTCTGCATTGTAAACCTGTTGCGAGCTGTGGTTATTCAGTAAGCGCTCCATTTCGTGTTTGTGGCGACGAAGTGAGGTTAATGGTCCACATGGTCGATCTTATTAGTTGCTCCCACCGATGAAAGGCGCTTCCTGGTCACCGTGGGTTTGAGGTTTAGAAGCCATTTTTCAGACGGCCAACTTGTAGATTGGCCGACCCGTTTTACTCGTCCGAGGCCTTGTTTCTTATCACACACCCTTACCCCCTTGGCCCTATAGAACTACCACATGATAGGTCAACGAAAGATTGAAGTGAAAATCAAGCGAAGATTGAAGAGAAGATTAAGAGACGATTCGAATTTTGTTACTTGCCTTCCATCTACATTCACAACCTGCAGCCAGGCACCCCGTGTGTTCCCTAAGCGCGCTCCTCTCTACCCGACAACGCTCCCTAAATCGTTCGATGTTTCTTACATCTATCTTATTGGATTGTGTAAATGATTCATTGTGATATATATGTTTTATATTGGTGACTAATAAATGTCAGTGAAGAGAGTTGCATTCCTTCTTACATTCTCCCTTTTCAATGTGATTGTCTCTTATATATCTCTAAAATCATGTGTATTTGTTTTTAACTACATGAAGTGTTTTATTCAATTATTAAATCATCTTAATGAATGATAGCAATGTGTCATGTTCATTTAAAATGCATGAAAAATGTGATTGTAGTTCGTAATTAAAGCTGTTTTGAACCTCAATCACCCCAATCATAAACTACGCACAAATTTTAAAATGTGACTTTCAATCATCTAGAATATCACTTGCTTGAGTTACATTTCACAATATATATTGGTCAAAATATAACCAGCTATAGTCATATAATGCTTATAGTTATGTATGTCAAAATGTGACCTTGCACTTTCCAAAATATGATTGTATTCAGTCATAAAATTACAAATGACATCTATATGATCTACCATGTTAATCAAAAATATGACTCACAAGAATCATATTCATATTCTACATCATCCAAAAATATGACTCATGAGAGTCATTTTCTACATAGCAAAAAACATAGCTCACAAGAGTCATATTCCACATCAACATAAAATATGAGTCACCGCAGTCATATACTATGTTAGCCAAATATGACTCACCATAGTCATATTCCACATCAACCAAAAATATGACTACACAGAGTAATATGCCATGTAGAATTTTTTTTTCTTTGTCTGAGTAGCTCAAGAAAAAATCAAGCTCCCAAAGATAGTTAACATATACACCACGTTGGCAAAATATGGCTAATTATATCCTTCAACCCACATGACTGTCAATATGACTCATGTTCAAAGCGACTTATCGGTAATGACTTGATTCAGTCATATCGTGAATCATCTATTGTGATTTTTGCATCAATCATATTTTTCAATTTTATGACTCAATGTTGTCATATTTTATAGTCATAAAATACTACTTTTGTTGTAATGTATAGAATAATATATTCATTCTTCCTCATCCTTACGTTGGCATACATTGAACTCAATTTCTCAATGAATTTCTCATGTTGCACAAGCTAAAATGCTTAAATTAAAGTTATCACGAATAGGTAAATAGCTTAATGAACCAAGCTAACATGCCTATAAGGAATAAAGGCCAATTTCCACTGGATGTTTGCAAACACCATGTGTTAAAAGATAAAACTTTCATAGAAGAAGGAAATAATATTTTTTTACGGAACTCAGGTTTGGAATTGTTGTCAAAGTTTCTTATCTACGTGCAGTTCACACATGGCTCCTACTTCTTTAGCCGTCTCAAGGGACCGCACACTACAGCTAAACGTCACCTTTGCCAAAAAATATTCAAAATTTCAAAATGTGAATGATTTTGAAAATGACCAAATCACCTTCCCAAATCCAAAGAAGATTAATTGTAAAGGAGTTACAAATCTTGAAAATGATGTCAACATAATTTGTCACCAATAAATGTTCATTGATCAAACGCTGGAGAGATCATGAATCCTAAAATGATATGGGACAATTTGAAGATAAGAGCTTGATTAGTCATTGTCAAAAAGCAAGAATTGTGCTCAATGTAGAACTTTAGAACTCATTTTGACATATAGTAGTACCTTAACAGATTCGGCAAAAATTAATTGTTTTTTAAGAGACAATAATTTCCAGAAATCATAATGATGATTGCCGAAAATCCTAAAAACTGATAATACCAATTGCCGAAACCAACATAAATATGTCAATTTTAGGTATCCTGCAAAATTTAACAAGAATTTGATTCTTGTTAAATTTTAGACAACTTGACCAAGTTGTCCAAAGTTAGTAGAAACTTCAAAGTACAATCTAATGACTATCTACCATCAAGAATTTTTTGATGGAAACATGAAGTTAGAAATTTTTTGATTGAAATTAATGAGATAGAAGGATGAAGAGGTCTTTTTTATAATGAAATCCATTGTCCGTCATGAACCCTCAAAGGATATGGGATAATTTGAAGATGAGAGCTTGACTGCTCATAATCAAAAAGTAGTAATTGTGTTCAAAGTAGAATTTTAAACCTCATTTTGGGATAGAAAAATAACATTTTAAAAAAAATTTGAACTAAAAAAATTTGAGATAAATCTAACTAACATCTTCAAAAATCTATTTGTGATTATGAACCTCTGAAAAAAAGTCATGGACAAAATTCAAGGGGGATATTTGAACATTACATGTTTTTTGAGGCCTGGGAGAGCCTATTTCAAGGTTGTTCCCTTCAGTGTTCCCCGCAATGAAGGACAACCGACTGTCGAAAAAAAAAATTAAAATTAAAATTAAAAATTAAAAATTAAAAATTCTTCAAATGGTAAAAGAAGTTGAAAAAAAAATCCGAAAATGACCCGGTCACCTCTTGACCACGCAGGACGTTGAGGTGGCAGGTCAATTGTCTTGTTCCCTGCGTTCTCGCAACTGGGGAACCCGTAGTCTCTTAGAGGCCTTAAAAACCATCTAATGAAATGTCCCTTTCAACTCTTCCTTGAAATTTATCTATAACTTTTGATAGGAGTCTCAAAATCTCAAAAAGAATTTTGAAGATGAAATCTAGCATGATTTCCCACATTAAATTAATTCAAAATATTTTGAAAAAAATTATTCTACACTGCCTATACTTTGAACACAATTCTTTCTTTTGAATGACTTAACTATGAGTGGTTGAGCCCCTACTATTCTTAACCATTTACATGTACGATATGGGTTGTTTTACCTCCTACCATCCAATTTGTATAAAGAGCTTGTCTTTTTCAACTTCACATACATACTTCTACTAATCCCAATCTATATATCCTACATGACTTGTTTTACCTCACTCCACTTGTATAAAGAGATTGCCTATACATCCCTCACATCAACAAAGACTTTTTAATTGTTATGAGTTAGTTATTGAAAAATTTCAATTTTTTTTATTATTCTAAGTTTGGTCGCTCTCATTTTTACTATGTTGCTAATTTTTAGCATGGATAGCCATTGTTCTTATGTAATGGACAATTGAGAGCTCCATTTGATAACATTGACTGTCAAATGCTAGAATCTTCATTTTTGCAAATTACGAAGTTGTTACGGATTACTTTTGCAATGGTGGGCCAACAAAGCAAAAGTGATTAATGGCCATAGTAGTGTTTTCAAATCCATGCTTTCTCGGTTGCCATGTAGGTTTGGGGGGATATGTAAACACTCAAGTGCGAATGTGCTACGATTTATAGTTCATCTAATGCCTTAACCCCTCATCGCCGGAAGGGACGAAAAGTGTCCTCACAGAAAATTCAAAGTGCTGTAACTTTTGCATCTCAAAGTGTTGTAACTTGTAACTTTTGCATCTGATGTCCAAATTCAATCAAACTTGTTGGTAAAGTTGTGCTCTCTCTTCTAGTTTATGTGGTACAATTTTCAGATCAATCCAAGCTGTATTGATTTCTTGGAAGCCAATCAAAGTTCATAGGTTCAATTTGAATTCACCAAATTACATTTGAAGGCTGAAACTTTGGGGGCTTGTATCTCCTTCATCCAATGTTTGTTTTCAATAAAATTTGTTGGGTTATGTTCCCCTTGAAGTCTAGTTATTGTGGTAAAAATTTTAGGTCAATCCAAGTTGTTTTGAATGCTTGGGAGCAATTCAAAGTTCAAAATCCAAACATATTTGCATGAACTTTGGCGGCTTATAATTTCTTCAGACAGTGTTTGTTTTCAATAATTTTTGTTGGAAAAGTTACACATACTAGTCTAGTTCTTGTGGTAAAAATTTCATAGTGTTTGTTTTCAATAATTTTTGTTGGAAAAGTTACACATACTAGTCTAGTTCTTGTGGTAAAAATTTCATATCATAATCAGTTTTAGTAGAGGTAGGTTTAGTCATAGCTGTGTTTTATTGCTACTTTTTTCATTGTTTTTTGACATTTCAACACAATTTTGCAAATGCAATGAGTCAATTGAATGATTTTTTTTTCGCATCAAAGTGTTTGTCTTTCGTTTCTATATCACTTTGTAGTTTCAAGTTTTTTCATTTGAATAGATTCAAAAATCGAATTTCACCTCCAAAGTGGTTTTTAGGAAAATTTCAGCATCTTTTTTCATTACTAAAACATTATAATTTCTCAATCTATATGGTCAAATGACCCCAAATTTGATTTACACCATCTACAACATGCACACTACAAGATTGTACGATTGAGATTTTCATACCTTAATCACATTTAGACTTATAACACTTGAAGAGCAAGGTTGTTTTTTGAATGGTGGAGAGCATCCCCACCAGTGTCTTCCCTTTCCCTAAACTCAAGACCTCAATCCAATCAACCTTGACTTTTACCAAGTTCTCTATAAATTTGGGGTAGAGATCTTGTTTTGACACTAATGCACACAAGCTTCTGTATCCCCATCTCCATCTGAGGTCCTCTCCCTAAATTTTTAGGAATACAGAACAGATTGGTGGGGATGCTCTTAGGCCTTGGGCGGTGAGGGGTTAACATAAGACCAAGTGCGAATCAGCTGTAATTGTAGAGATGGGAATAGGAACATGACATGGCCACAAAGTTATGGGGGTGGAGGCATTGTATCTTGGTCATAATTAGGAGGTGAACGTCCACACTTCTTGAAGTAAGACACAGTGGGAGGAGAAGAATTCATAAGATTATGGACCCAATTGTACAATTGCCACAATCGTATTCTAAAGCAACGGCAATTTGGAATGAAATGTGAGCAGAAATAAACTAAGTTTGTTGTGCATACCTAGATACTGCTATCTCTGTGCCTGTGTTTCTCTTTCCGTGAACTCAGTACTTATTAGTACCTGGCTGGTCAGTGCCACAGTCTGCCTAATACTATCAAGTGCGACACATTCAAGTCATAGAATGGAAAGGGGAAATAAGGTCTGCATAATCTGAGGTCCTTCATTTGAAAGCTGCTCACCAGAACATGTAGAAATGTTCATGTTCCCCTTTAAGTCCAATGTGTGCATAATTTCACACATCATGAAGAACTTGTAACAATTGCAGAAAATACAAGCAATGCTGGTTGTTTCCACATGACTTGGAGACTTGAAACAGGGGGGATGATCAAGCGTTCCAGGAAAGTTCAAAGTTGCTAATTCAATCAAACCAGGGTGATAACTTACCAGCACATGACAGATTCTACATCCAAGAGGTGTAGATCTGCAAGTAAAAAAAATAGATCCCATGTGAATGACTTCCCCTAGCAGCACACTTTATGGAATGCTTGAAAGCTCACAATACCATCTCTCTCACTGAAAACCCAGGTTATCACTCAAATAAAGTACAAAATAGAAGAAAAACTTTTCGGGGGAACGTACTTCTAAACTCTACCAACACAGAACCACAGAATTACCCCCCTATACGGTACCTTAAACCTAAATGCACAGCATTTGACGAGTTATTTTTCAATATAGAAATTGAGAGTGAGATTCTAAAGCGTCCATGGAACTGCAGAATCATTCACCTTCAGTCCAACATGCCACAAAAAGGTCAGAAATCTTAATGAAATCACTCGAATTTGTGATTTAAAACCAACACTCGTTATTGACATCAATCACTTATCATTAAGCAAAAGTATAACCCATCTGGACCAAAAATTGCAGCCAGAGGCAAATCCAGATCAAAATCTGGATCTAATGTGTAGCAACCTGGGGTAGAGTGAGCGGACCTCTAGAATGCAAGAGTTCATGCTCCTCAAACTGCAGATTGTCCTCCATACTATTTCTACCAAAATTTCTTGACAAATTGAAAGCTGGAGAATAAGAAAAAAATTAAAAAAACATTTACCAGCGAACACCATGAGGTTGGGCGGCTCTGAACTCTCCATAAGTGCGCGCTTCATACCGGGCCGGGCTGCCCTTCCCTAAAAGCTCCGGTGCGGGTCGCACCACCACATTAGGATCGGGAGCAAGCCCCATTGCAATCGAAATACGGCCCTTGTCTTTGTTCACGACGGCACGGTGCGCAACCGCTTTGCATCTGCCATTAGTTGCAATCTATAGCACCCAAACCACCCCAAATCGAATCAATTCTGCCTCTAAAAAGAGTCGGAATCAAATTGAGTTAGAGACCCGATCCCGCCTCCAATCCTAACCCATATTACCAAACCAACAGCAACCTTCTTCTATTCTTGCCCTTGGTCGGTCTTCAATTTGCAAGTGGCGTATGCATGACTTCACTACATGTTACGACCAAAGATTCTTGAAAATAAGGTTGCCTACGGTCACTTGTAACGGTCAAAAACCTCCCAGTTTGAATTGCATAGACAGTCATGCAGATTTCAAAAAGTTGCTGTCAACAGATTTGACTCTTGTATCCAAAGTGATCTTTCCAGAGCTCTATACGATCTCATAAAAATTACAGTCCTTGAAAAGCATAAAGTGATGCCAATAGTATCCTCGAACATACGCGGTTAGGCTTAGAAAGCACTGAACAGGCTGGGCAGGTCGACGCAAAGATGACAGCTACGAGAATGGTAATCCTGGTGTAATCTGAAATCTGACTCGGATAAGGAGCGAAACCGACAATGAAAACACTGGAAGCTATTAGCATCTAATTGTTCCGAAAAGCCTAAGAGAGCCCGTAAAAAATCTACACTTTTCTTTCAAATCACGTGAAGAACATGACACACAACTGAAGGGGAAAAACCGTCGTCATACCTGAAGCTGATCCCCAACGAAGATGACGAGGGCATCGGGTTCAGGGTCCACAGTCACCCACTTGTCGCCATTCATAACCTGAAGGCCGCGGGTCTGGTCTTCCAAAAGCGCAGTGAACACCACGGGGTCCGTGTGATTGCATAACCCTAACACAAGCTCGGGTTGCGGGCATGGCGGATAGTAATTCACACGCATCGTCTGCTCAAAATCTCCGAACATTTCTCGGAAGTAGGCTGGTACCAAACGAAGTTCCATCGACACAACATCCAGTAGCGTCTCCAGAATCTTTTTTGTCTCTCGAGCGAAACCCACCATCGCCGCTCTTCATCAACAACAGCCAACCACACGAAGGATCAGCTTTTGACAAGGACGATTGCAGTCAGACAAGGGGTACAGGAAGATTGTGGGGGCGTACTCGTAGGTTGCAGGATTGGTAGGCCATGTGTCCAAGCTCTTGTGGAACATGACATCGCCCCAGTCCAGCACTTTGTCCTTCGATTCCACGGACTGGATGCCATAGCCGGACGCCGAAGGAGTCTCGAGCGCCATCTTGTACGCTTGCTTCTCGCTCGCGGGCATCGCGAAAAACTCTCGGGCGGCTCGGAGAGCGTCATCCAGAATCGGTTGAGGTATGTCGTGATTCACAATCTGCACACAAGACCCTGTTATCATGAAAACTGCGCAAAGTAGAGACTGTATGCTTATGTTTTCGTTAGGTTCTTTTTTACTCCTTTCGAGTCTTTGTGAGGAAAGCGGAGGAGCTACTCGCCTGAAAGCAGCCCCAGTCACGGCAGGCACTGAAAATGGCCGCCAAAGTGAACTGGCGCCGGAAGTCGCTCAAACCTTCGAGGTCAATCGTGGGGATGGGTTCCAAGCTCATGGTGGAATGCGGACTGAAGCTGACCCGCTCCGATTCCGAGCGGATGAACCGGGATGGCACTTCCACCATGCCGTTTGCTGCTAGTGTTTGCACACTACCAAGCGCCGCCATAGCCACTCCTTCTATCGCAAACCTTACCAATTTCACCTCCGTCAACCAATCGACCTTTTCACGGAATTCTATAGCCCCAGTTTATGCCATTGCAACTGCTTATCACCAGCTCCCCGTGGCTATGAATACCCTGCACAAAATTGAAAGATGAGCACATGCACACAACTTCTACGACCGATGCTTCTCTCTTAGCCAAAATGAAGAACGATTGTAACACTAGCGATGATGATGACGTACATTGAATCCACCACACATAATCATGCACATGAATCATCACGCGTCCATTCACGAATTCACGTGTCTAACGATTGAGAAATTTGCGGACGACAGGTGGAAACAGAGCTCAAGCTTTACTCACAAAATCCGGTTCACCAATTCCACAGAAGTATCGCTTTCTCTAATTGATTGGACGTCAAACACACAATCGAACTGCTTACAACCTCAAGCTCTGCGACACTTCAAGCTGCAACGATAAATTCACAAACTGCCCATCGGTCAATGAACTGCTTGATCGAGTCGAGCAGAACTCTCAGTCAGTTCAATCAAAGGTCGCGACCACCATAACATGCACGATCTTACACAGAGCACCATATTCGAAAAACCCATCAACAACAAGAAAGAATTCTTTCAATCGGAATCACCGTAAGCTCACACAGTAACCTCGACACCACCGTGGAAAGCGCAAAGCGTACCTTAGGGGGGAAAAGGTATTGCACGGGAGGGAAAGGACTAAGATAACTTCATGAAGGCTTTTACGCGGAGGGTCAAGTGCGCAATCACAAGCATTGACAGAAAAGAACAGCAGCAGGTGTTCAAATGCGCGCATCGCCCAGGGAGCGTGCCAGCGGGGGCTACGAACGGCGGTACTGGTAGTTGGGGTTGCGGCCAGCCGCGGCCGTTTGATACCGTCAGTGGAGTTCGATCGCCATCCGACGGCAATTAAGATCCGCGGAATACTCGGTCGTATGCTACGTGGTGGCAGTTCGGGAGGGTGTGCTGACACGTGGAGTGGTGTTGGAAGTTGGGCTCTGCTTTCTGGGTTGTGTGGGTTTAGGGGAGGGCTATTGTGTTGCTTGATCCATTGCATCCAGCGGGGCAGGGGAAGAAGAAGAACTCCAGCCTACTTTTGAGGTTGGCGTGAATTAAGAGTTTTTTCATCATGGGTTTTTTTGAGCGATTTTTCGCTGAAAAGTGATTATTATTTTTGTAGGGAATCTTGGGTAAAATATTCTTTCTTTTCTTTCTTTTCTTTTTTTGAAACAAATGGACAATTCCCATTGATAAGCAGAAACAGTACACAGAACCAAAGGACAAAACCTCAATGTTCATTTTTTCCTTTTCAATTTTCACTAACCCTCAAACAAAACAAAGAGCAACCACAAAGCAATGAATCCAAGGCCTATTGGAACACGGATGCCAAGAACCCATCCTTGGGGGGTGCACTTAGTTCTACTGCAACAAACCACGTGCGAACAAGTGGTTTCTAATAAACTACAATTTCAACCTACAATTGTGAGTATTGTTTAATAATGACTCAAATAAAATATGAAATTATTTCTAGAAGAGGCTGAAAATGAACTTAAATAGCATATTTTTCAACTCAAATAATTATAGAGAACTTATTTAGATTACCATTGAATCAAATATTCAATTCAAAATAAGCTTTCAATAGAGAGTTATTTTTAGAATTTATTTGTTCATTTAAAAAAAATCTTATATAATATAGGGATGTAAAAGTTATTTTTCAGTTCTACAATGTATCTTTTTACTTCAAAAATTTGTAACTAATTATTATTAACAAATAAAAATATCAATAATTCAAAACATAAACTTTCAAAGTAGAAAAATCTATTCATATTTTTATTTATTTTTAATTTAAAATTCAAAAAGTATATAGGGGGTCCAAAGTTTTGTTTGCATTTGGTTTCTAATGGACACTCAAAGTGATCCCCCCGAGAATCCACCGGGGAGGATGAAATGTAGCAGGCCTCGAAGAAAAACCAACAATCAAACAAGTTGAAGGAGCCCAGATGAAGAATCAATGGACTAAGACCATTGTTAAGTGAAATTGCCCATCTTAAGGAGGGCCAATTCCCACCGCATTTTCATATAGAAATGCTCTCCAAAGAAATTTGTTTGAAGTCAAATATTGTCAAATCTCCTAGGAAAGTGCCTTCCTTATCAAGATATAAAGTGCAAAGCTTTCTAGCCTTGAGCTAGACAACGTTAGCATGATCTGTGAAGGCTTCCTACAACACTTACTCTAATCTCCTTGTGGTCCAAGCTATATAGTCAAAACAAATGGCATTGTGATCCAACCATGCCACCTTAATGACAAAACCCCGGAATAGTGACTACATTGAAGAACCTTTCTTCAACCTTCTTGGGAGTTTGGAACCAAGGATACATTGTTGCCAGGTGAGAGTTGAATATTCTTGCTTTTCAATGGATGAAATCACCAATTTGCAACCACATCTCTGGTATAATCACTCCATTTTGGATGAATAAATGAAATTTCATCCGTACATTGCAAGTTTCATCCATTTCTATGGATGTAAATAGTTGCATCCTTCTACTAATTATTACTTTCTACACTACCTAAAATAAATGAAAAAAAAACACTTTGGTAATCTTACACTTTTGAATAGCAAGACTTATATCAGACAAACCTCAAGGAACACTCTTAAGGTAGGAAGTTCTAAAAGTGCACAAGCTCTAAAATCACCCACTTCTTTAAATGTACACTATTCGTACATGTTGCTTTTTCTTAGCCTTTAGTAGTGTACATTTGAGGAGATGGGCGATTCTAAAGCCTTATGCCATTTCAACTTCAAAATTCCATAACTAAATTTTCAAAGCTCTAAAAAATATGAAATAACTTGGGTTAGATGCCAATTCCGCATGTCTTTCAAAGAAAATTTACTAAAAAATATTTCAAGAAGTTTCATCTCCACAAAATTCATTTTCAACTCTTAAATGGGCGATTTATGGACCTCCTACCTTACCATTGAGCTTGGATTAAAAGGAAGACTCTATAAGGTAAATCAACCCATTGTGGTCAAGATTCAGAGTTTGCCCTCATGCCATTGTTGAAATTTTTCAAAAAAATTCCCACACGAAGATAAGTGTGAGAAATAAAGAGAGCAATTGAAATTTTATTTTTCAGACAAAGTAAGAATTAGTAATGTATTTCTGAAGTGATCTTCCCAACATGGTCTGTAGGTTGTCCCATAACCAACAAAAAGTGTACCCAATATGCTCATCTTAAACACATAAAGTGGTCATAATAATTTCTAATGTAGAATGCCATGAAAAGTCACTTCTAACAATGATTTAGAGCATCCCCATGGTAGGGTGCCAAAGGGACCCAACATGAGGAGTGAGCTTCTTGCTGTGGGGCAAACTTGTAGTTAGTACATTATCAATTAAAATTGAGTTTTAGGGGAGAGGAAGAGATCATTATATACACATGAGTTAGTAGGATGTAGAACAACACACGTGGGATAATGTAAATTAGAATCAATAGGAACTCAACTGCTCATAGTTAAGTCGAATGTAGGTTTTGTTTTTTAATAAATTTTCAAACCTCATTTAGGCATAGTAGAAGAAAAAAATTCAAAACACTTTGAACTAAGAGAAGTTGGTAAATGAAGATAAATTTAATCTCCCAAAATCCGTTTCAGATTTAGAACCTCCAATCAAAATATATGGATATATTTGAGAGAGGGGTTGGAAGGAAATTATTTTTCACAATTTCAAACTTCCTCTCTCAAATCTATCCATATATTTTGATTGGAGGTTCTAAATCTCAAATGGATTTTTGGAAATGAAATTTATCTTCATTTACCAAATTTTCTTAGTTCAAAGTGTTTTAAGAAAAAATTCTACCATGCCTAAATGAGGTTTGAAATTCTATTGAAAAACAAAACCTACTTTTGACTTAACTATGAGCGGTTGAGCTCCTACTAATTCTAATTTACATTATCCCACATGGGTTGTTCTACATCCTACCACTTCATATGTATATAAAGAGTTTCTCTACTCAATTCTAATTTCAAGGTAAAATGGAGATATTTTTCAACAAATGTGAGATGGTTGGTGGATTTAATTCTCTTATTTAATTGAAAGTAGTTTTTTGTAACTTGGCACCCTTGTTTTACTCTTACACTGGAAAAGTTGGGTGTTCCTAATGCGGTCACTAATCACTCTATGAGTGTTAGGGTAGATATTGATTGTGGTTTGAGAAAACCGTCATGGGGTCATGAGGTGTCCACTATGGGTGATCTGATTGTTATGGGCTGTTTTACCTTACTACTCAAGAGGTAGACCTCACAAAAATTCCTTTTGAAGGAGTTTAGAAATAGGGAATAAATGTTGTAAGAAGAATTCATGCAATTTGATTAGTATAAACAATTTGTTCCCCCCTCTCATTTGCTTCTAAATTTTGGCTTGTTTGTAACAATATGATGTATGCAATTGTCAAAAAAACTTATATTTAGTGCAAAAATCTCACTCCAAGAAGAGACAAACTTCAATGACCTTATTAGGCAAGGTCAAAAGAAAACATATTTTTAACTTCAAGAGCTATAATCTTACAATATGCATGGTTGAAGTTTTTGAAAATATTCTACATATTTTAAATGTTTGGCTTTATGTTTTCACCATTAGGATTTCAAAAATACAAATCTCCAATGCATAAAATATCATTAAAAAAATGCATATTGTATTGCCTATTTACTTGACGTCTTTGTATTGTAGAATGATTTAAAGTGAGCTAATCCCCTTATTTGCATCTAAAATATTGCATGTGTGTACCTTATAAAATTTAGTACTCAATGGTAGTAAAGGTTCAATTATGAGTAGAGCAAAAATCTCACTCTAAAAGGGTTTGAAGTTTGTTAACCCTTTAGCTGACCCGTATGAGGATTTGAGGAAAAAAATTCACTCACTTTAAATTTATATTATTATTGGAATCTACATTGAATTTTTTCTATACATTTTTAGAATGGTTGACTACTTTTTTGTACAATTGAAGTACAAAAAAGCATTTTTTATTTTCAATTTTTGGTCAATGCACCAACTAAAAGCAATTCTAGTCCATATCCTTTGAAAAACACCCTTAGTTTTTAACGGGTTAAAAATGTTAAAGCTTAGTAGAGATTAAAGCCAACATTGATTATTTAGATATTTCACTAGAAATTACTTCAGAAACAATGTGAGGCCTACTATACTATACATTTTAAATGTTGGAGCTAATAATTTAAAAAAATATTCAAGTTACTAAAGCATCACTTTTTTGAAGCATATTTTATTACAACTACAATATGGTAGATAGTAATGATCTATAGTACATAATTTGTAAATCAACCCAAGGGGTAGTATAAAAAGGAGGGGAAGAACCTCTATGAAGATCTTCCATTTTCCATTTGCAAATAAACAAATTAATGGATAATGTTTCATTTTGTAATGTCATCTGTAAGTTCATTCACTCCAACTCAAATATATGGCGGGCAATTTTCAAGAACAAGTTGCATAAGTTAGGCTTCGCCAATATATTACTACTTGAGAGGGTTTTAGTTTTCATTTTTAGTTCCCTATTGTATGTATGATTCATTTGTATAAATTATTTGATATATGATGTCTATATATGTACTCTTTGTGTAGGTTGTGTTCAATAGTAGTTAGAGTGTACATGTTGTAATTAGAATCAACCCTAAAAACTCATATAAATATTTGAATTACAATAGGGACATGTTTAACCCCTAAAGGACCATTGTCCCTTTGGGGGACAAATGCGTTTTTGGGCAGGTACCTACGGGCTGAAACTTTCTTCTAATTTTTTGAAATTATTTTTGGAGGTAGAAAAGTTGATTAGCTTCATGGAAATATAATTTTTTTCAAAATCGGTGACTGGGAACAATAGTTATGACCAAATAAGCTCAAACGCGGGGACGGCGGGCAGCTCAGGCAGCCAAAAAAAATGGACAAATTTTTTAATTTTAACTATAATATTATTTTTTCTCGTAGATTATATTTATTTCTATCTGGAAAGATTTGATTCATTTTATTTGGATATGTTATGAGAAAGTTATGGACATTCTTGTTTTTGGGGCAATTAGAGCATCTTCTCGAAAAAAATAACTTGTAGGATTCATTTTTGAATGCAATTTTCATTTTTTTTTTTTTTGCATGGTCTGATTTACTGGGATTAGTGCATCTTAATTCCATCTAAAATATATGAATATTTTAGATTTTCCTTCTATCTCATACCTACTTCTATTTAACAATTTTTTTAAGAATGATAATTAATTTTTTTTTGAATTTTTTTCTTACCTAGACTCTCAACTCAATTCTCCACTATAAAGATTTAAAGCTCAAAACTCCGTAGTGCCAAAATTTTAAGTTAAAAATGTTCAAAGTCAAAAAATCTAGTCTCGCAATGTGCTGAAAAACTTGTTTTTTCCACTTTAAACGCTGATATCTTGCAATCTGAGCGGTCAAAAATTCTGAATTTTTTTTCACACTTTCATAGTAGTTAGGTGTAAGATCCTACGGTTAGATATGGAAAAAAAATGTTTCAATTTTTTGTATTCCTTGCTATAGATATGGCAGTTTTGAGTGTTTTCTGGCAGAAAAATGGCCTTTTAGGAGTTAAATGCCTTAAATTTCAATTTTAACTACCAGAGGGGGTAGGAAAATGGACAAAAAGTGGAAGTAGAAAAGAAATAGGGACATATCTATTATGAAGTGATGGCTAAACAACCCCCCAAATAATTTTTTTTTATGCATCTATATATGTATTACTAGGTATAGTCCTTTATAAGTTACACCTAATTACCCTCTAATCACTCCAAAGTTTGATAGAAATACTACAAATAAAATATCTCTTAATTTCTTAAGGATATATTTTTTGACACCAAAAAATCTTCCTTATTTGTTTTCTAGTTGAGTAACATTTGAACATTTAAAAAGATTGTTTTCACTAATATTTTCAATTGGATGTATATCAAGTCAATAGACAAATCATTTATAGTTCAAAAATTTACTAGTGATGATGAACTCCAAAAACTTATTTTTGATTTTCTTGTTGAATTATTTTCATTAGAATATTATACCTACAAAGCCATTGCAATATATTTTATTCTTGAAATGTCAATATTTAGGATGTAATTAATTATAGCAAGAATTTTTTATTGAAAGTTTAATATTATATTTATTGGTAGTAAATAAAAATCTAATCATATAGATGGAATTGATAACAAAAAATTTCAACTCCCATTTGTAAATCAATACCAAATTATTTCTCAAATGTAAGGCCACTTTATATTAGGATTCAATTGTTGGCTCAATTTTCAAACCACCATATTCAACCAATAGGAGTGCCTAAATTCTTAAATTTGGCTATCAAATGGGCCTAAAGACTTTCTATTGAAAGCTAAACCAATTTTTTTTAACATCACATTGTCACTTTTATGATGGAGACTTGATGCCAAAAAATTGGGCCTAAGTGCTAAAAATTGGATGGTCATGTATCCTTGATTCAATTTTTTCACTTGAATCTAATTTGAGTTGGCCCTATGTTTGTAAATTGGGTCAATTTGAAATTGGACTCCAATATAAAGTTACCCTTATTGTTGGAAATACAAACCTTGAATCAAACATGACACGAGACGTTTAGGGATTAAATTAACTTGAGTCCTCAAGGCACGTGGCACAGACATCGACGGTCGGAAATCTATTCATCTATCTCTCATAATTCATCCATTCACGAAATATTCATCCATATTTGCTCATCTGCTGCAGGTCCTGTTGTTGTCTTGCGTTGTCGCCACGCCGGTTTCAAAGTTCTTTCTTCCGAACAGGAAACCGAAATCACCGCCGTCGCCAGCGGCTTGGATTGCACGCCGGCTGCTTGGTCATCTTCATGCTCTATGCTTCTGTTTCGCAGTTTGCCCACTTTCGGCTTTATTTTCACGTCTTCTGATGAAATTTACTTGCGCTTCCAGTGAAGTGGCAAGTAAGAAAGCTGCCTCTTCGGTATGACGCTTGTGCGCAAGTGCGTGAGAGGTTGACGATCGTTTCCATTGTTCGGTTCTATCACTTGTATCGGTTTATTTGGGATTTTTTATTGGAAGAACTTGCTGAGATTTTGTAATTGAACCCTGGCTGATTGAAATTTGATTTCGACATTTGTGGTTTGGGCGTTACCGCCTTTCGCTGATTGCATTGCCTCTCTGTGCTTGATCCGTTTTGGAAACATAGGCACTGTATGGAACGAAGATTTCTGTGATAACTTCTTTCGAGGGATCCTGATTCATTGAGATTATACCTCCTCAGCAGTAGTCACAACGAGGTTAATGTTATTTTCTTTTGAAAATTTTCTAGAGAGTTTTCATTATTGATCACTCGGTGGACGTTGGATTGAAATCAGGGTTTGACATTTATATGGTTTTAGGGTTTATCACCTTCGTTGAATCCATTGCCTGATCCGAGTTCTGTGAATATTTTTGAAGTCTTGTCGTTCCGTGTGATTTAGTACGTTGGATTGGTTTGATCTTTGTTAATAATCCATCGTTCCGTCATGGGGTTTGGAGGTTTTTGAAAGTCGCGTAGACTCGGGGCGCTCTTTCCCACATGATTAGGAAATGGCCACCATGAAGAGCATGCTCTTAGTTCTGGTGCTTCTCATCTCGTGTCATTACAATGTCTGCGGTTTACCTGAATCTCTGTCCGCACACGCTGTATTGGAGGAAACGACCACAAATGGCGGACTCGGAGTGGAGCCGGATTCCGATTACATCAGTGTGGAGCCCAGGGTGACGTTTCCTATCGACGACGACCGAACGATGCAATTGTTGAAGCCAGGAACGAATCACGATCACCTGGAGCTTAATCAGATGGTGCTTGAGCGACTGGCTGCTATTGAGGAGCCGTTGTCCTTCGTCTCTGTTGTTGGTCCATACCACGGGTATGATTTTTGTCGCTAGGTTTTTCATTACGTTCAAAACTTCCAAATTAGTACATGATCTGTGCTCCTCTTCTATTTTCCCTCTTCGTCAAGGTTTCCTGCAATGGCTCTATTCGTAGTATAGGAATTGGAAATTCATTTTGTTATCTACGGCCCTATCAAATGAATTTGGAGACAATTCTGTGAGTATTGGCTTCCGAATTGACCTATTGGTTTGGATTCATGGTTTCTAGAATTTGGAATATTAATCGCCGTTTGAATATACGGCAAAGGTGAACCCCTGAAATGATGATTGCCACTTCATTTGAGAATCACCGCATCAAAGATGAATATTGGAAGGAGTGATTTAACAAGCATCTCTTCTATTTCAGCAGAGATCTTGGTTTGCTCATGTCTTATTCTTTCATACTAATCCTCTTGGTTGGGAATGATACAGCGGGAAGTCTTTCCTACTCAACGTGCTGCTCAACTCCACTCAGGGATTCGCTGTTGGTGCTGTACCAGATCCCGAGACACGGGGAATATGGATACGAGTGGTGCCCAGGGAGAAGATGACTGGTCAAGATGGTTCACGAATTGTGTTGATGGATACTGAAGGCTTTTATGGTGAGGGTGCGACTCGATCATACGATGCCCGCATCTTCGCTATTGCAACTCTCGTGAGCTCTCATCTGATCTACAATACACTTCGAACCATTGGTGAGTAGGTAACTTCTCTTCATAGGTTTAGGGCTTAAACCCTGGTCTATCTAACAGAGTAATTGAATTTTAAGCATTTCCACAGATGTTGGGGTTCAGGCACGTTACTTAGCGAAACTTGTCACAGTTGATTTATCCGTCGCGATTGGTGTAATGATATCTAGTTGTTACGGTTCGGTCTGCTTTGGCCATCTCAATAGCTGGTCTCGAACGCCTTGCTGAGTAGAGTGCTCGCAGGCTTTTAAAATATTTTCCGAGCTTTAACTCCCTTGGATATCAGGATTTCATGCCTTCAATCACCAGCTTCATGTATCACGTTGTTGTCGTTGTTTTACAACCACTTTGTTGAGTTTGAGGATCTTGTATGCTACAAGGTGTAGACCTTGAAATCGAACCTCTTCCTCTGTCCTTGTAGTTTCGGTTACGGTGTAACAGCTGTTTCGAAGGCAACTTAGTCTACCCAATTTGATATTGGTATGCTTCCTAATTTTCCTTACTGGAGCAATTGAACCAATGCACAATAGCGTCATGACTACTGTAATATTCGAATCGATGTCTTTGCTCGCGATTGTTTTTCATATTTCGTTGCTATTTTGGTTGCAGGGGATGCACAATCCGTGAGTGCTCTGGCTGATTTAGCTAAACAAGCACAAGTGTTTAATCTTCAAAATTGGCTTCACACTGCGGAGGCTTCATCTGGTTCGTACACCTCTCTCTTTGAATCTCTTGTAGCCGTGATGTATTATGGTGAGACATCCATCTGTTCGACTAAAAAGTCAGTGCTGTCTTTTGTGAAGTCCTTCACTGCATGCAATTGTCCGGATTTCACTAATGAGCATCCATTTCATGTACAGATCAGCAGCAATTCTCTTCGCCATCCAACATGGATCCCTTTCTCCTCCTGAAGACTCTTGACTTTCCTCCTCTCACTTGGGTGGTCCAAGGGTTTGATATGGAGGTTTCTGCACATAGTCCTATGGAACATCTTCAGAAATATTTAGAGGCTCATGCCCACAGTGGAGACCGAACCATAGATACCCTTTTCACCCAGGGAATTACCTGCCAAACTATGCGGACTCCAACTGATTTGAACAAACTCCGAGAAGAGGTACTGGTTGTTGTTTTCATGCTAGTTTGTTGTTCTGTTGAATGCAACTGGTAAATATGTTTCAGATCGTTCTGCGAATTGCTGATTTAATGAGCCAATGTTGTGTAGACCATGATTCAGAATAGTATTTTAGAACGGTTGGTAATGTTGCTTTTGCTGTGAGTCTTCAGGTGGGAGGCGATGGCTTAGCGGCACCCACAGAACTCTATTCATACCTACACCCAAATTATCTGGCAGATGCCGACCGTTTGCGAGCTGTAGTCTTCGGAAAGCTCAAAGCCAAAGGTGGTTTCAGTGGGAAAACTCTAGTTGGAGTCTTGCCCCTACTTGTGCACTACGTCAATGAAGATTTTCCCTTGAATGCTGAACGGAAATTGCGAGATGTTTTAACAGAGATTGTGATCGACGGAGCTTTTTCTGGAGGAGCCCAGTATTTCCAAATGGCCATGCAGAACCCCACGTTGCCATCTGGAGCGAGAGGCAAAGCAGGAAATGCTGCTCTTGCAAAGCTTGAGCGAAATGAATCCTTGAATTTGCTGGTCTCAACTGCTTTCACAACCAAGGAGCTTGAAGATATTATGTCTTCTGCAGGTAATGCTGAGACGGTTAGCGAGCCATGTGCATGTAGATTCGTGTGCGTTTGTGGGAAAATTTATCTCAGTTTGGGTGTTTATTATTTTTTAAATAGTGCATACTAGTGTAGAGATCATGCCTTTCATCATTGATAGAATGTAACTTGCTAAGCATCCTGGAAAATGCATCCAAAGTATGGAAAATTCTCTCCCTCTTTTTTTTTTAACATAACATTAGATCATCCGGACTGAGAAGCTTGCTTTTGCAGAAAACAAAGCTGTTGAGTACTGTAAACAGCGTTGTGTAGGAGTTCCTACAGCTCGAATTGGTCCAAGCTGCATTGCCCAACTTGGTGCGAAGATTGGTCGAATGAAGCCAAAATACAGGTCTAGTTTCACAACTCTGTCAAGCCATGTTAGATTTGTAAATGCTCGAATTTTACAGTGAGGTCTCGATCCTATTGAGCGCTTAGAAAGGTCTTGGGAGTTATGGTGCCTTGTCAACTTGGACTCCTTATTTCCCTGGTAAGACTGAAAGTAACGTGTATCGATGATTTCATTCCTCAGAGAGGAGAACGAGCGTCGTGTGAAGCAAGTCTTAGTGGAGCTAGGAGAAGACCTGCGATTATTGGCGGAGAGAGAAGTGGAAGAGCTGCAGCTGCCAATGCGAGATGCTGATATACAGCGTCTCTGCAAGCAATCTCAATCCAAGGCTCTTCAAGGGTCAGTGAGCAGCTCCTTTCTCTACAACTCAGTTACCAACATCAATTCTCTTTGTGTTTTAAGGGTCTTCATTGTTACACAATCTTTGACTGTTAATTAGAAACTATGAGTGATTTCTGAACTATGGCAGGACATGTGATAGGGCGTGATGCAGCAGGATAGGCTCTTTTCAACTCCAAGGACTTCGTCATGTTCCTTAACGTTGAAAGTGGTGGATTATGGCAGGTATGAGTCATTAGTAGGCCCTCATCGTGGCAGCAACTTGTACAACGAAGCCCGCTCACAATTCATGTCCGCTATTCAAACAAAATGCGACAAGATGTCGCTAATCAATTCTGAGAAAATTACCACTCTCTTGAGCAATGCTAAAAAAGCCTATCAAGACGCATATGGAAGCACCATCCAGACTGGAGTTTTGGGAGTTTATGGAGCCCAGGGTGATGATCAACAGAATGACGATAAGAAACAGGAAGAAGCACCCATTTCTCCCAAAAGACTTCTTGACATTCACAAGGAGGGCATAAAGGTCGGACAGGAGGCTTTTGAAATGTTTGTTAAGGCAGCAGGGCTCCCATGGGTGGGCCCAGGGGATGACCGATATGACTTCCATATGTACACAAGTTTGCAATATTCCAAGAAGCAGTTCGATAAGCTCCGGGTATGTTGTTACCTCTCAGGGTTACTAAGTACGCTTCCTCCATACTAGTGCTTCAGTGTGGCCTTATACTTGCGACATTACTTCTTATATTGAATTAAGTGTTTATTTAGAAAATGCTGTACTCACGCTGTTGTGAATATGCAGGATGAGAATGAGAAGGTGATTTTAGCTTATGTTGCAATGCGGTCAGCAAAATTGGCTTTGCAATACAAGGAAGCAGTAGCCAATATCACTCCATTTCCTGACAACGATGAAGTTCTTTCTGCCAAGGTTAGTGCGTTTGATTTTTGATTAAACATAGAGTACGACTCGAGCAAGACGCCATTGTATATCTATTGCCGATACCATTCATGCAGAATACGTTCATGCAGGCTGTCCTTTCTATTCCGTGTCCTGGATATTCATAGTTTTGAAAGCGTTCTGTAAACTCGTTTTAGATTAATGTTCCTAACAATCTGTTGGTGACTTGCCAACTTGCAGGCGGATCAATTAGCAAAGACAACTCTTCAGGATTTTTCCACGACATTGAAGGATTACACATCAGCTGCCGGAGTGGAAGAGAAAAGAAAAGACTTGAACGCTCAAATTCAGGACACGCATGGTCGACTCCTCAATAAAAATACCGCGTTGATGGCTGCATTTTGTTATGATCCCCTCCAGGAAGCCTACCGGGAGCTCCGTATGCAGGTTATTTACCCCCCTGGAGTTCAATCTGTTCATGGCTAATTTTTCATTGAGCTTATGAGTTTTATGTCTGGTAGTCATTTTGGACATACTGGCATGATGAGTTTATTCTTATATTTTGCTCCACACTGCAGGAGTGCGAGATGAACTACAAAAATATTTTCAAGTTCCGGACATGGTGGTCTCGAAAATGCTTGTGGCCAGGACCTCGTTACACTTTTGGGTTCAAGTATGCTGCTTTTTCAGCTGCACAGAAACACCTCGACAGGGCTCAAGCTGAGCCTCGCAAGGGAGGCACTGACGTTGGGGTGGTCCTCAGCCCTGCCACACGGACCAAGGTGATTCAATCTTGGGTTGAACATGACTTGGCGCGTTTCTCCACGATTGTGGTTTTCAACTTCAGTCTGTTGAGTGCCATCCTTGTCATTTTCATTTCGACTCTGTCATGGTCACTCGGACGATTGGGTACAAGTCGTGACCGCAAGAATGACCCAATTGCTAGTTCGCCTTTCAAGCAATCTCCATTCAAAAAGGAGGGCGCCTTCATTCCACGTTCTCCCAAATATCACCGTTAGATTGAGTTGAAATATTCCTTTCAGAGCCTTGAGTCACCTGGTGCCAGGTTGTTCTTTGTTGTTCTTTGTTCATGTAGGCACGCACATTTTTGTCCTACGAGCCATAGATGCGTTACTCTATTTGTATTTGTACAGTCCTTAGTTGTGCCTGTAGGTTCAGAGAGACGGAGCTGATCTTGGCTTCCTTGTCTCAAGTGCAGTGTACCATTCTAGAGTAGTTGTCGTTTTCACATGAAGAGGGTAGTGAATGAACTTAGTCCAAGAGTTTTAGGGTGCACATGAGTTTCTTTAAATTGCCATATTGGAAATGCTGTTGATTACGAAGCAGACATTTGGGTTTTGACATCGCTCAAAGTTCTCTAATGGTGGTCTCTAATGGATATTTAAGGCTATCGGTAGTCTCTTTGTCCTGCTTGCTTTGCTTTTTGTAAGTGACCTCAAAGACGGTGGAAGCGACCAAGAAGTTACAGTTCTTCTGTGGCTATTTTTGTAAGTTCCATTCCACAAGAATTATATTTAGGCACATGTTTGCTCCCGATTTCTTGGAATCTGTATTGTGCTTTCAAATTGCCTTTTTGGCTTAAGCTGCCTTTTGGCTTAAGCTTACATGATGTATTGGTCTTAAGTCAGGGCTATTTTACAATACGGACATGCACTAATACGTTCATACTTTTGGTTGTAGTTATTTGAAAGCTGATTAGGATAGACTCCTTACTTGGTCAAATTGGACAAGATTTGAAGGAAAATATTGTATGAAGGAAGAATGCTCTCAAAGTGACCATTTAAGGGCTGGTCTGCCTTTTTCATTGGCTTCCATGGACAGAATTATTTTTAGATCATTTTTCAAAGAAAGAAAAATGGATGTGTAACCAAACACAGTGGTTCTGTATTTTTCCAAGCATTTTTGAATTACTTATAAATTTTCAAAGATTCAGGGCATAGGCACCTATTTGTGAACCTATTTGTGACTATAGGTCTCCCAAAATCTGTCTACTTGTAACTTGTAAAGAGATGTGTAGAAATCAAAGACAATTTTTTCTTGATGCATTCAATTGTTAAAGGTTCATTTAAGGATCATCCCATTTTCATTCTTCACTTTAAAAATAGGGGTGGCTTGAAGAAGATGGGTGCTTTTAGTGTATACTACTTGAAAAAGTCTTGTGTTGGTTTTGCTTTTTCACTATGTTAGAATGAAAATAGGGACTCCAAGTTGTTATGAGCCCTTAGTATTTGAATCCTTGGATTTTAGAAAAATTCTTAAGGGGTTTGGTATTAGAACATTACAAAGAAATGTAAAATTTTGGGTTTTCTATCTCCAAACATAATGAAGTATTATTGTATTTAGTTGTAGGATCTCATGCTAGGTGAGTAGTTCTCAATACATTCAACAAATGAATTTCTTGAAGATTTGGATTCTTTTGATACAAAAGTCATATGCTTTTTCTATTTAATAGGAAGATTGACTTTCATATCTCTCTTATTCAAAGGCAACTTTTCATATCATAATGAACATCATTCAATAATGCAATGGTGGTGTCGTTTGAATCCATACATATTAACTTAGTACTTAAATGGCCTACCATTCAATTCAAGGTTTGGGCACATTGTTGTAGTTACAAATTACAAATAATTGACTTTATTTGTATAAATTGCAATTTTCAATTAATGATAAGCATGATAACATTATTATTACAACTATAGTGTAATTTGAATCCATCCATATTAGTACTTAAAGTAGCTTAACATTCAACTATATGAGATCCAATTCATCGTCAATTTTTATATTAGTAAGTATTTGCTTAGACTCCTCCAACTAGTTACAATTGCACACTTTGAACTCTTCTTATTTTTTCTCATTGATTAATTCTACTATTTTGCTTACTTTCTTATTTTTTCTCATTGGTTAATTGTACTATTTTGTTTACTTTCCCAACATGTTTGTTGAATGCTCAACAACTAAAAATGACAAAATATTGTGCCTCATCATTTTCCTTATAAGGAACTTTGAGTTTCACAAATAATTGTATGATATGGCTTATTATGCATAATAGAATAAGTCATTATATTTTGAACGTGAGAGCCTAAGATCTACCACAGAATGATATACAATACATGTAATCAATGCTCTGAAAATTCATAATTTGTTCATACAATATTCAAAGAACACATCCTAATTTTTGTTGATTCCACCTCAAAGTTTACATAATTGCTTAACCCCTAAAGGGCTGTGACTATGTATTCACCAAAAACATCCAGAATCTACCATTTCTAATACAAGTACCAAATTTTGGAAAAATAAATTTGGACACATGTAACCATAGAATCTTGTAGTATATTGGCTTGAGAACACATGGAAAAAATTTCAAAAATTTCCACCACATGGATTGCAAGATATGAGGTTTCGAATTCACAAAAATCCTTTTTTGGGCCCTACGAAAAATTGGGTAGCTACACTTCACAAGCTCACATTTGTATAAAAAAATGTTCAAAATGGTGATGCTTCTTTGGATTCATTCTTCAAGGTAAGTTGTCTATATGCTTGAAAAACTTCAAATCATTGGGAATTGTACAACATATAGGAAAAAAAAAGTAAATAGAAAGTAGAAAATGATTCAAAATTGTTGAGAATTCAATTATGGAATTGAAAAATGTCAATCCCAATGGTTGCAATGCTGCAATAAACAAACTATATCCTATGATTTTATTTTGTTTTCCAAAATATTGAAAATTGAGTAAAATAAAAGACTTCAAAGTTTATTTTAGAGTAGAGAATCCATAACTAACCACAAACTAAAACTCTTTGGTGCATTGATTAAAATGGAATGATTCAAAGCTTTCCATGTATATATAAATCTAGAAAACCAATTTCAAATTTTTGTTTAAGAAAAAGGTGAATTTTTTTATTTGCTCAGATTGCCCATTTATGAAAAAAAGTAATGCATTAGGTCATAACTTTTGACTCATATTTCCAAATGTCATGAATTTTTGGTGCACATTAAAGATATTCCTTGTCCACAACTTCTATTAAAATTTGGGCCAAAAACATGAAAATCTCCAATCACACATACCTGCCTAAAATCTCTATATTGCCAAATTCAACAAGTTGGTCTTTTAGGGGTTAAAGTGATAGGAATAGGTGCCTCCCCCTTATAGTTGAATTATATTCAAACAAGTGCTTCATTCTGGTTGGGATTGGAGACACAATTAAGGTAAACTAGCCTATGACATGCAAAATGATTGTTTTGCCTTGTTGGCATTGTTGAAATCTATAAATAAAAAAATTCTATATAAAGATAAATGTGAGAAATAGAGAGAGTACTTGAAGTTTTATTTTTTTGACAAGTATGATTATACTGTGAATTTTTGAAGTGTATTGCCTAATTGGGTCAAAAGAGACCAAATCTAACAAAAGTGCACCTGTAATGGTCATCTTTGTAACCTAAAGCAATCACAATATTTCCTAATTGATGGCCACAACTTGAAGGCCTAAAAAGGTCACTTCTTGTGATGAATTTACAATCAAAAGGTAGAAGTTCCTAGTGCAATCACTAACTAAAGTAACTACACCTAATTTCGACTACTTTCTAAAATCAATCACTCTAGATTTTTGCCAAAAATTTCTTTTGTTGTTTATGAGAGTCTATAGTCGGTTTCAAGAACCCCTATTTTTGGCACTTTGAAAATTCATAGTTTATTCATTTAGTGTCCAAAAAATGCATTTTGAGAGATTCAAGAAACCCTTTTTTGACTACCAACAAGACTCGGAACACTACAAAAAATTCTTCAATATAATAATGAGAACCATGCTAATTTGTATGATTTTAGGTGTAGTTACCTTAATCACTCCATCACCATCACCCAAGACATTGATTGAGGCCACTAAGTTAACCTAATCTAGCCCAAATCTCATTTATTGAAAAAAGTCTGTCATAGGTTGATGCAAGACTCATTACCATAGGTGACTTGCCTACAATAGACTAGTTTACCTTACTATCCTTCAGTTTAGCTTAAGCTTAGCATTTGTTGAATCAATTAGTATTGCTTGTTGGAACACACTCGGGTCACAAAGTGAATTTTTTATTCATCACCAATAAGGTAGGAGGTTCTAAAAGTGCACAAGCTCTAAAATCGTCCACCTCTTCAAAAATACACTATTTATACATGCTGCTTTTCTATAGCCTTCCACAATGTAAAAAGAGTGAACATTTTAGGAGGTGGGTGATTTTAGAGCCTTATGCCATTTCAACTTCAAATTTTCATAACTAATTCCACAAAGCTCCAAAAAATATGAAACGACTTGGGTTAAATGCCAATTCCTCTTGTCTTTCAAGGAATATTTACTGAAAAATATTTCAAGAGGAGCCAATTTCAGCTCTTAAATGGGTGATTTGTGGACCTCCTACCTTATGCTCCAGAAGTCCCTTGCATAGTCCATATCCCAATATTCATGAATACCACAAGCCAGTACATACTCCAACCATTTAACATAATAAAAGTGACGCAAAATGGGTCAAATACAAATAGAGTGCCGGTTGGGATTAATCATGAGTTCAATTGTGTGAAGTTGTGAACTTGGACTTTGAAACACACAACCCCACCAGGCAGCCCCCCAACGGAGCTGTTGAAGTACATTCAGCAAACACCCCATGACGTCATGTCAAATACATGGCGTAAACAACTGAACCCAACCAACTCAGCCAAGGCAGAGGGCAGGCAACGGATTCCAGCTCAGCTATATCGACTTCCACATCAGCAAAGATAGGACCAGCTCTTTCATGACTGTACTATAGTAGAAGCACCCATAACCGGGACCAAATAAGCAACTGGGGACATGATGTGGAGTATAGTAGGGTGAAGGAAATATTTCCACAGGTGCATTGAAGGAAATGAGAGGGGGATTGCCAAAATTTGGTAATTTTATCACTTAAATTGAAATTACTATGAATTTTGAAAGGCAAAAGTTGATCTGGACCCATGTTCAATGTGGAAACTCTTCCAGAACGGCTCATTTAAGGGACTACTTCTTGTTCACTTTGGCACTTCCAACCAAGCAAATGTGTCATGAAAAGAATGGAGGAATTGATGGTCGGCAATCAAGGAACTCATGTTTGGAAATTAGTCCTAGCTTCTAGTGCATTTTTGCCATCCAACTGAGTGTTGATGGGGTGTCGGTTGGTGATGGGTGCACCTTCCTTACTATCTAGTGTGTCATGTGTTGTTGATGCTATAGTCAAAATAAAAGTAAAAGTAATTTTCTAATTTTCTAATTCAAAAAAACTTTGAAATTCACTAACTTTCTCATTGTAGGTCCAAATGCCACAAAACAAAGTTTGCGCACTCTTCCTTGTAGAGAGATTTCCTACGGTACCAAGAATGCCATTGAGGGACGCATGGTCTAGGAGATCTCACCATGACAAACAAAACAAACAACCTAACTTAAGGTATGGATGCAAACTGCACCTTGCTATATATGGTCTATTTCTATAACCAACCTCTACTGAACTGAATTTAAAATGTACTGAACTTCTACTAATCCATTCATGAAAGCTTATGCCGTTGATTTTGGATGTATCTATTTTCAATTGTTTGAAAACTCATTGTTTTAGTCATACATTATCTAAAGAATGCATGTTAAGGAAAGATGGAATCCCTTTTTGACTCACAACCAAGCCCAACAAAAACTTATATAGCTTAACAGTACAAACTATGCTCAAATGATTATTTGAAAGATATTAGATACAATTACTTTATATTCATAACATTATTTAATTAGTTAGTCATAGTGCTTGTTCCCAAGAGTAACATGAAAGAGGCATAATATTATGCGCATTTGTTGGTGACTAACAATTCAACAATTGGGCTTTTCTAGGTTCTAAAACTTCAAACTAATTTGAAATGAAAGTGGAAATTGGCAATTGATTTCATGGCAATTTGGTACATGTGAAATCAAGAAAGTTAACTATGAATCTTAATAATTCTCAAATTCTCTAGCTCTTAGCTAATTTGCAACAATACCTATATGGTCAATTTCGTTAAAATGGCGGTATTCCATTAAAATGGTACAAAATGAAACCACTGAAAGAATGAAAACAATGGTACTCTATATATTAGAGTTAGTTTGACTAGCCATATTCTACCCCAAGGTTAGTTTCAATACTTGTGTGTCAAATGAATGGTTTTATTTTGGTATGAAATTATACAAGAATTACAATCAAATAAAACACCATGAAGGTTTTCGATATGTTCCTTATCACACAAGAAATTTTATGCATTTCCTTTATATTGTGCAAAAGATAAATTTTATTTATTTCTCTATTAGCTTGTGGAAAATTCAAGATACTTCCTTTAAAATTGTTATGATGGATATTAATAGAATATTGTGTAATCAATAAACATAGTTGGTTCAACCAACTACCCAAACTATGCTACTTTGAAATTTTTGGTTGCCTATGAAACTTAACATTTTCAAAAGTTAATGTTTAGACAAGGAAAAATAAAGATATAATTAATACAAGGGTGAAAACTTCTTCAAGTCCAATGTTCTTGTAATGGAAATTCTACAAAAAACCCTATAAGATTTCAAAAGGTATGTATTTTATATATATTATATTTGTATATATTATAAGTATAAAAGTTTTGAAATAGATAATTTTCCCTTTGTGACAACAAACCACAAAAACTGTATTTTTTACATTTTAAATGTGATATATAAGAATTGAACAATTGGTACATTTAAATCTTCCATCAATTTTGCATTCTTTATTATAGAATACACTTAAAGAAATTCAAAATGGCCCTTGATAGGAAGTACTACTCTATATACCATTTTCAAAATTATCTAGAAAAAGAGAATATCAAAAATATTGATTGTACATTATTTATCTTTAAAATTAATGAAAGAGATATATCATTGTTAAAATAATATACCTAACATGATGTCACTAGAGTACCCTAAATATGAGTTAGATTTGTAAATATTTAAGTATAATTTGAAGCATATCCAAATTTTATTAAATTTGTAGATCAATATTTAAAACACAAAGAAAGTTTTATTTGAAGGTTTTTAGTTCTAGAATTTTGATCAGTTTTTGAAGCATTGTTATTAGAAAATAGAATTTTTTATCACACTATAAAGATATACTAAAATATCTAGAGATACTAGAATTTGGAAGATTTATTTTTTGATGAAAATAATAAAAATATTCAATGCTAATGAACATTTGCCTACTTTTGAACCCTCCATACAATGGATTTTTGCCCCACTTAGTTTTAAAAAGATGTCAAAATTGGATGATGGAAGGAAGGGTAGAAAAACCTAGTTTTGCCTTTTTTTTAAATTAAAGAAAAACAATCATGGGACAAAAATAGATTCCCAAAATTCCAATGATGCTCAAAATCCAGTCCTTGGGGTTGAATTCTATGAATTCTTGTTAAAATCTAAAAAATCTAATTGGTTTTATATATTTTAATATATTTTAAAGGTGATTCCTTATAACACTTGACAATCAGTACTATTTGTTGTGTTTTAGTCTAGTGTTGGTGATTTTTCCAATAGTAATTAGAAACAAGAAATTCAACTATAAAAAATGAAATAAAATAGAATTAATTATTGTTTAGATCTCTAAGAAGGTAATATTCCAGAAAGATGAAGCCCCTAATAATTTTTTAAATAGGAGAATTGAGAAAGTGACAAATCTCAAGAAAATGAATACAATGACATTTAAATCATTAATAAATAGAAAAAATAAAAATATCCCCCTTAAAAATTAGACATCCTTAAGAATATTTTTGAGATGGAATTCCATCAAAGAAATGAAGACTAATTATTTTTTAAAACACTTCTTTTAGAAATCCAAGTGACTTGATCTCGCAATTGATAAGGTTTCTTATTCTGAAATTTTAGGAGAGTGTATACTAAGAAGTTAATTAAAGGATCCTACATTTGGATTTGTTAATGAATAAATAAAGATAAAGATTTTAGTACTGCTATGGGTTTAAGTACTCTAAAGCAGTTTTGGGCCCAAAAACACCAAAAACTTTTATGGGATAATCATAATGTGTGTGAAATGAGGGACCAAAAGTTGAAGTTTTAGAAAAATACAAGAGGAAATTCCTTGAAGAACCAATATTGGAGTTTGATGGAGTTTGGTGTTGTGTTTCTTTTGTACTTTTTATAGTTAAACCTTCCTTTGACATCCATGTTACAAATTAGTGAGACCTTCAAAATTAACTCTATTTTGAGCAAAATTTATGAACAGTTAAAGTTTTTTTGGGGTAGATGTTCTAAAATCGTTTCTTCAGTGGAAATAGATATTGATTAACTAAATATACATCTAGTGAAGATGACAATGTTGGAACTATGGTGCATTGGGGAGTTCCTACCTTAATCAACATTGTCAAATCTTAAAGATCTATGTTGTCTCTTTCTCAAAAGGTAAGTAGAGAATGAGGTGATGACTCTAATAATTGTCTTGTGGCAAAGAAAGAGACAAGAAAGGAACATGTAAGATGGATACACCCAAAATTACACCCTGGCTAAAAACACCACCATCACTTGCGTGTACATCTCCAAAATCAATATGTACGTATTTTGAAGAAACGATTTTAGAACATCTACCCAAATTTTTTTGACCCTTCATAACATTTGCATACAATATCCAAATGTCATGTTCTTTGGTGCGTCGGAACCTCCTTTCACTTGCCAACAAGAAAATCAATGAAAATTTGACCAGACTAATAATAATAGCTAAGCACAGTAGCAAAAAGTGGCAGTCTTGGGATGCCCACCTTAAGCCAGCATGTAGGGTCTCCCATACTCCAAAGTCCCCATACGAATACACACACGTAGGCATGCAGCTCACATTGAATCCCGTCTGTGAAAAGTGTACACACAGGGTTGATGTTCCCACAAAGATTGTGGCACATTTTTCACCCTGGATTCAATTTGTGCTGCCTGTGGATGAGAGTGCCACATGAATGTGCCACTTCAAAGCAGTTGGAAAGGTGAAGGCCTTCTCATACTTTCCTTTAATTTCTCTTTGGTTCCTCTTTCAACACCTGGATGCTTGGAGTTGGAGGATAGTTAGGCTGGAGACTTGGAGGTGACTTGCACGATTCCGGTTGCCATATGCTCGGTAGATATTGCTCCTTTAGTTCTCAGATCTGGAGCTCAATTTCATGTGCATCACGGATGGACTCACTGAATGTGTGACCACCACTTTTTTTAGCAATAATGTAATATTAACCCCGGTCGAACTGCCACACTCCTGTCAGTTTTTAAAATAAAACAAGTATGGTTAATGTGAGACCTAAAACCATCCAAAAAAGCATTTGAACATAATTCCTTTTATGAAACTATCTTAGTGTTTTTGTTGGATCTTCTTGGCAATGGAAAGCGAATGTTCGTATAAATCTTCAACGGTATCCTTGGATCCATGCTACGCTGTCTTTCAAATGTTATTCTAACCCATGTTGTCAAAATGTTCATTTTAACACTCTTGAACTTCTTGTAATCACGTAAACATCAGTTGCCTACTGTGTGTGAGATTACAAAGGGTCCAAGAGTGTAATCTCCATTACACCAAAAGAAACATGAGGTTCTAACCTTTTGAAATGTCAATGCAAAAGCGCATCTACAGCATCGTACCCACATGAATTACAAAATGTAAGCTTAACAATCAAGTTTTGTTCATGAAATTTGAACATTCCTTATGGATGGCAGCATACAACTTAGCCTGCAATGTCAAAGCACACACACAAACACATACCAAATCCCCCAATTCAGGCACAATAAAATCAGCGTTGAGTCAAACTGATTCGTAGCAGTAAAGGAAGCTCTGTACTGTATATCCGAAACTGTGGAGATCCCAGGAATCTTGGATATCCTGACATCTACGGTTTTGGAAGAGAGCAGCCAGAGGTGGCCATGGCGACCACTTGAACATATAAACCAGTCTGTCTAGTCCTCCTCTTCACTACAAAACTAGGATTCCCTTGCAAATTAAGCTTCCGAAGCTTAGAGAATATTGATGAGGCTAAGTGCGAATTATTGCTGCCGTTGTTGTATTGCTTGAATTTAATTTTCCTTTTGATTTTTTGGTTTGGATTTCGTTTGTGCCTTTGCGTTGTTGCGTGTGTTGAATGGTGTCCTGTAGTATGATGTTGAATCTTGTGGTGACAGAGGAGTGAGCATGACAGCCTCACAGAAGTAAGAGTATATCCTGTTGCCATAAGTAATAGTTAATACGTAACTTCTCAGGAGAGAATACACAACTTCAACGCAACCAGAGGATGGGTCTTTCTGCTTTGGTAAAATTATAGAACTATATATACAACAAATTTCTCACGATTCATTTGTGTTTCAGGTTGAGTGCTTGATTCAGATACATCACGTGGTGTCTACGTGTGACTGGACGTGGTTGGTCTGCCATGAAACACGTGCTGGAAAGTTTTGGGAAAAGACTAGACTAGAATGAATGGTGAACTGAAATTCAGGGTTGGCTGTACGTAATTCGGGGGTTCGTGGATTCAAAGTAAAAGAAAGTATTTTGGACCGAGGGCTTTTAGTTTTGAACAAAGCAAAAGCTGACTGACATTAGGATCCGGCCAATTTATTTCATTGTTCAGTGTACGTTGGGCTTCTGATACGTTGTCAAGAATTGCGGGTAATTGTACTTGCAACAGTTGTATATATTGAAGTTGTGTGAGCACCGATCTGAGAGAAATTGATTTTCGAAATAGTGTGAGCCAGAGCAGAGATCGAATTAGTCTTGGAATCGCTGTTGTTTTGTGAGTATGGTAACGTTCATCTCGCACAAGACGACTCAAGTGAATGCAAAACTAGAGCTCCCTCCACCGGAAGTCAATTTTTCGCAACTGCAAGTCGTCCATGGAGAGCTTCACAAATTTCCGCAGTCCACCGAGGCTCTGTCAGAGGTTTGCCCCTTGAAATTAGAGCATGCCAAATGGTACACAATTCAATGGTCTGCAAAACTGATTCATAGAAACTAACAGGCTACATATCATCGATTTCGTGACATTCATCATTCAGCACAAGCTCGAAAACCTAGAACTAGTACATATATTCATGTTTCAGGTCGCATGCGCTGAAAAGTGCCGAAGTCGTGGAATTCCTCCAATCTAACGAAATTGACGACGTTTTGTACAGGAAGCGAAGTTGGATGCAGAATGGAATGTGCAAGCCTGCCCTGCAGCCATAGAGAGCACCAATCCCATCCGTGAGCTCTTGGAGTCCTTGTGCGTAGTGTCTTCAAAGAAGAAGGAAAAAATCTCCTTAGCACAAGGAGACCCCACCGTCTTCGGCCACTTGAAAGTCCCAGATGCAGCAGTGGAGGCCATGGTGGCTGCCACCAAGAGCTCACTGCACAATGGGTACACACACTCGGCTGGATCTCACGAATGCCGAAAGTAAGTTGCAGCATTCACACCCTAGTTCCTAGTTTTTGTAAGCATAACACTCTTATAAGTCCTTGGAAGCCTGCACCTTTAAATTTGATGAATAGCATTATCACATGATATTGGCTAGCTTCTCTAAATTTGAATCTTAAAATCATGTTTTTACTCTTGATTCTTTGTTACATTATTAATGGCAAGATAGCGTAAGAAAGTACAAAATTTAGCTAAAAACAACCCATTACGGAACCCATTTCTGTAGAGGTGACGAGTGTGCATTGGATGTGGAGAGCATGGATGTTATGATAGAAACTGTTCTAACAAGTTTGTGTTTTTTCGGGGGCTGCAGGGCTGTGGCTGATTACCATTCTTCCTCCCTGCCTGTGAAGCTGACAGCAGACGACGTGGGTATTACAGTGGGATGCTCCCAAGCTATTCAGCTGTGCATTGCTGCGTTAGCCACGCCAGGAGCTAATATTCTCCTTCCTCGACCTGGCTTTCCCATTTACGAAACGTTTTGCAAATATTATGGCGTGGGGTGCCGTTTTTATGACCTCCTTCCAGAGAGGGATTGGGAAGTGGACTTGGATCAAATCATGGCGATTGCAGACAACCACACTGTGGCTTGGATTGTGTGCAATCCAAGCAACCCTTGCGGGTCTGTGTACAAGTACCAGCACTTGATTAAGGTTTGGAAGCCACCCTATTTCTAATGCTGAGAATTTTGATAAGAAGGAGATTAATTTCGTTTTTCCCTCAGTGGGGTGGATCATTGGTGCAGCTTGATGTGCGCTAAGGTATGGGCACCCAGAATCGCCCCCTAAAATGGACAGACGGAATTCATTTCTGGGTGCACATACCTTACAAGAAAATTTCGCAGATTTGATTTAGGGTTTAGGGTTTTGCTAGGTTCCATCCTCTTCTCAAGTAGTTAATTTGGTTAGATTGGTGCGATTCTGGGCGCCAAAAATTGTGATGTTCACCTGCACAGAGCTCTAAAACTTAGGAGTCTTATAGATCAATGTTTCAATCCTTGAGCCCTGAAAAGTGCCAAAGTCGTGAAAATTTGCCAATGTAATGAAATTGGCGTTCGAAGGAGTTGATTATCCATGTGTCGAATAATCTTACACTTGTCAAGACTTACGAGTTTGTGGCTGCAAGATAATTCTTCTATCACATAACTTAGTACTTCTGTTGACTTGTAAAACCAAAATTCTGCAAGGATTGTGCTACAGTGAATACAAGGAACCAAGAGTCTTGAAGACGAAATGACGAATGATCGATTTTGCAGATTGCGAATACTGCTGAGAAATTGAAGGTGCCGATAATATCTGACGAAATATATGCACATATGGTGTTTGGTGCAACTGGGTTTACTCCTATGGCAGCTTTCTCTCTGAAGGTGCCTGTGTTAACAGTTGGAGGCATTTCCAAGCGATGGCTTGCTCCTGGCTGGCGGGTTGGCTGGATCATCATTGCAGACCCCAAGGGAATTCTTTTCAGAGGAAAAGTGAGTGTATTTCTTGTTTTTGTAGGAGCCCTGAAAGTCATTCATTGAACAGATTTTGTCCTCCGTAATGTTACAAGATTATTGTTATTACTTATCCTCCTTTATGGTACTTCAAATCCACGAAAAAGCACTTTGAAAAACTTAACTTTTTTGATTGAGAGTTGAGGCAGAATCATGTGTCATGATAGCTTCTGGTTGTTTGTTGAAACTATTGTCATACATTGTTCTTTTTCACTACTCTTTTTTAATCTATTTTGGTGATGTTAGGTAGTAGAAGCACTTACAAGACTCATGCAAATGACTATTGGAACCTCAACAGTCTCCCAGGTGAAGTTTTCTACCATGAAGACCATTCTTGTGAGTCTAGCATTGGACTAAAATTTTATGGTTATATCTCATAATCTTGTCCTTTTGGGATTATGGACTAGATAATATTCAAGAGATTGTAAAGTCTAAAAGGGTCATTGGACATTATGCCAAGTATTTCTAAGCTTTTTGGTTGAGAATAAGCTCACATTGAAATGATGGTTTGTGGATTATAACTCAAATAGCTAATAAGAGAGTGGCATGTCCTTTATCAGTTAGATTTGATTTTGTGGTGTCCTTGTGAAACCCAATGCAACATTAATGTTTTGTCTAGTGATGTGAAAATACAAAATCTCAACCATTCTTATGATTGGAAAAATCTACTTTTACATTACCTAGTGCACAACTTGTATTGATAACGCTTACCATGACGAGAATGGGGTATAAGAGGATTTTGTAGAGATGCCAAATTAACTTTCCAAATTTCAATTGCAGGCTGCAGTGTCAGGGATGTTGTTAAACACTCCTTCAAGCTTCTTTGAGGACACCATCAAATCATTAAAAACTGGAGCTGACTTGTGTTTTGAACGAGTTCAATGCATTCAGGGCCTCTATTGCCCAACAAAGCCACAAGGAGCTATGTACATTATGGTGTGCACCATTTTTCCAAATACCACTGAACTAATTTCACACAATACTAATTAATAATGAAATGCTAAATTTGAGCCTTATATCATTTACTTACTTAAATATAATTCTTTTCACTTGTAGGTGAAAATTGATCCTACCGCATTCACGGGTATTACCAGTGACGTCGAATTTGCCTCATTGCTGGTGGAGGAAGAGTCTGTTGTTGTCCTCCCAGGTAAGCAAGATTATTCTTCTCTGAAAACGACTGACATATTCATGCTAATTTTGTTTGTACTCTTGAATCAAGAATATCTAAAAGTGCGTTTTTGGTTCATTATAGGTTTTACATTGAATGCAGTGTTGTAATTCGAGGGAAAAAACTTGACACAATTGCGTTGCTTTTTTACAACTTTGCATCACGTTATTTTCTAAATCTTTCACGGATTTGATCCCCTTGCAAGGGTGGGAGGCTTGTGAAAGATTATTGAACGTAATGTCAAGTTGCTCTCATGAATCTAGAACATTCACATTTGCCTTTCTTAATTACTCGGAGAGCTCAAAGTGAACAGCAGGATCGATCATGAGTTATAGCATTTTTTGGAGCAGCCAACGAAAGAATGGTACACTAGCCTCAAAATCTGAAACTTTGAATTACGTTGAGATTTCCATGTGCTGATGTGCAGGTGCTGCTTTCGGTACCCCAAATTGGTTGAGGATTGTGTTCGCTTCTCCATTACCTCTGCTTGAGGAGGCGTGGGATCGCATTGATAATTTCTGCTTACGACGCCGTGCGGCCATTCCGCTCATGAGCTATTGAGCTCTTTTGAATAATCAATTCCTGCAATACAAGAGATTGAACTGTGAATGGTGGAATATTATTAATTTTTCTCCCTCAGGGATAGGATAGAAAAACATTATTTTTTCACCTCAAGTAGAGCAATGTTATTTATCCTCTGGGTATACAACCAAGCCAACAATCTGTAGGACATGCAGCTCAGTGGTAATTTAGCAATTCAGCAAGATATTTTTGGTCACGTTTTAATACCTACGTGACAAAACTGTAAATAGTAATCCGACTTTGCATCAATAAATAGCTTGAATTTGGATATTTATTTTGAGTTATTACAACTGGCAATCATATACGTCGTCGTCTTCGTCCGTCTCCGACCGGCATTCATGGCCAGTGAAGAGCACAATCAGTTCCGTTAGAGAAAAAGTTCCTGTGGAAGTGCGGCTCAAATTGATTTGAAAATGTTCATAGATCCGTTCATGCAGGAATAAAATACAGTAAAGATGGACTCTATCCCACAATTAGTCGGACCAGTATACAGTAGTCCTACCCTAGTGCGTCTTGTCGGCAGGGCTGGCAAGGATTTCCGCGGTGCCTTGTGTCGCCAGAAACAAGTCATGCTCCTCCATTCAATCAAAGCGTGCTCCTCCAGCCTTCGAAATAGTTCGTCGATAGATTTCGCTTGCTGCTGATGAGTGACAAGACGCTCAGTCCACTGCTGGGAGGTGTTGGATCGGAAAGTGGGTTGAATTTCTTTCGGAGTTTGTAGGGGACGGGACGAAGCGCACGCCATCGCTGCCTGCTTGCGGCAATTAAGTGGCACCTTCAATGGATTTGTCTTCTTTTGCAGAGCCGCGACTTCGTCTCTTTGTTACTCGATCTGAGGTCTGCTGAGTTTCTCTGTCCTACTCGACCTGATGAACATTCCATCTTTCTGTCTTCGTTTCTGTTGTTGTCGTCTTCGGTTCTTTTGAAGGTTCTTTTTTAGTAGCTATAGATATGGAAAGCATATAGAAGCACCCACCTTTGGCCATTTGGGCACTCACGGGTTAATGAAGATTGGGTCTAAATAAATGTGTCGATCTGTTGTGGAGGTATTTTCCTTGTTTCTTTGCCTGGCTAATGGAACGCGGTGTATGGAGTTGCAGGTAAAATTTGATTCGGATGAAGAGGTTCCTGCAGATTTCGCATAAAGCCTGAAGCGTATCTTCCTCCATCAATTCTCCATCCCGTGACCCGTGTGTATGCTTGTGGTTGTGCGGACATCCATCGGTACCTCCAGAATGTTCGTGTGAAATGCGCTAAGTGCATCAGATGAAGACTAGCATCATAATAGCAACTAACGGCTTTGGGGTGTTGACTGAGCAAGACCTTGGCAGAAGGTATGTGTTAGAAATCTGACTGCACATGAGTATGTATCATCCGGTTCACATACTCATCCTTTGTGCTCATTTCCTGAGCTTGTACCGCTCGTCTTTCGTTGTGATAGCCGCCCGAAAATCTCTTGCTTACATGGAATCGTGGGACACCGACTTAGAGCATCACATCCGTGTGAATCACACTGGTTTCTTTCTGTAACTCAATAAGAATCGTTCGTGTGCCCTGAATCTTGTGCGTCCGCGATCGAGAGAAGAACGGAAATGGTCCATCGAAGGAGGAGATTTGGGTCAATTCTTGAAAGGAAATTGTTGCCGTTGAGAGGGGCTGTGGTGGGGGTGATCAATCTTGAATTGGTGTTAATGGATCTCGTTCAATTTTTCATCTGACTCCTTGGAATTGGTCACCTGAGAGCATCGGGTACTCAGGATGTGCAAGATTCTCCAGCTAGTTTGTACTATGGAAGACCTGGAGGAGATCGACTGCCCCGAGTGATTTTTACTTGATCTAGTGCCATGGCGATGTTTTTCAGACATGGAATGATTTGAAGCATGGAACTAGCCTGTCCACAAGCGCTTGCAATGGCTATGGGTTAGCAGTAACCGTGATTCGTGATTTCTTGCATCATTGCTCATCTCAAGAAGAAGGAAGCATCTTGGCTCATTTGATCTGAAAAGCAAATATTGAGATTGTGATTGTTGCAAATATAGTGTCAACCTCAATTATAAAATACTTTTTTGTTTCTCTTTCTACATTGATTGATTGGTTGGTGATTTCATGGAGTGGATAGGGATTGATTTCCATGGTACAACCAAAGTATATAAGGTGTTTTTGAGCCACAACAATGCACAAAAAGAGAGATGTGACTATTATCCATTTTTTGACAAGCGTTAGGATTGCTTGCCCATTGGAAAGGATTTTCCAAGGCTTATCTTTGAAGCTATTGAACAATGTGAAGTTGAGGTGGTGGTGCTATCAGAGGAATTTTGCACTTCAAAATGGTCCATGTTGGAGTTGGTGGCAATCACTAGAAGAGAAACATGTCTATCACAACTGGCTAAAATACGACTAAGTGTCCTATACAACTATCCTGCAATTGTTGCCCTCTCTATTTGCATCAAATTTTGACGTCATTGCTTTACATCATTAAAACAATGTTTAGTTGCAAAGTAGTTGTAGAATGAAGTTAATACATTGTTTTAGTCGCAAAGTAGTCACAAAATGAAGTGTAGGATTATGAAAGTTGGAACAAAGTTCAAATTTAGAATGAATGTGAGTTCTTCTTCATCCAAAATTTATCATAGTTGTCAATGTGGACTAGTTTACACTTTATGATATTCATCATGTTGATTTGCAGCCGTAAAAAACAACTAGGAAATAAATAGGAAACAACTGCAATTGTAAAATGACAATAGTTATTTTTTAGTCGTTTTTTTAAATTATTTTTAAATTATTTCTTAGTTGTTTTCAAATCATTTTTTGATTGTCTTATATCAATTGTCCCATATCAATTGCCAACAATGCCATTAAGTTGGACATATAAGACTTGTAAGTAGTTGTATCTTTATGTAATGAATTTTGTTAATAGAATTCTAAGATTCTTACAATTTGTAGATTTCTATAGTTTGTAGATTCTACATTTTGTAGATTTTGAAATCTATAAATAAAAACAAGTTGCAAACAAGTCATATACTAGTCACAAATGAGTCGACTATAAGTTGTACAACTCACCAATTGAGTGACCAACCTTACATGACAACAAATACCACATAAGCAACCACATCATAAAGTACATTGATGAAGTTCCAAGTAAGATGTCGAATGAGAAACAATCTCATTTTGCCTTGCAACTACGATACAACTAGAAAACTTGTCCTTAGCAACTCAGGGCCTCTAGATTATCACCAGTTGCAAACGTCTGATGAAACTAAAAACCAATTTTTCTTTGTAGTTGCAAAATCCCGCATTTTCTTCTAGAGAATGACAGATGTCCAAAAGGAAAGCCAAGCTTCACAATAATGCCAATTCTCCTTGGCATTTTACTTTTACAATGTCGTGATGTAGATAACCATAATAAATGGTTATCATTGTGATAAATTTGGATAGAATGTGATAGTAGGATTGAGTTGAAAGATTGGGCCAATACCTTGCAATTGTTTGGCCCTACAAATGCCTTGAAGTACAACTTTGAATTGGGAGAAGTGAGATATCAAGAAGAGATAGTTGAAGCAATTTGTAGGTTGGTTCTCCTAGGAACACGGTTTGAAGATTCCCATATTCAAGGGAAGTCACACTTATGCAAGGTGTGAATAAAGTTGTTTTTATCAATGTACTTGTTTCCATATGATGTAGATGTTTTTTGTCCCAAATGAATTGGGATGTCATTAGGATGAATAGAATTGTACAAGTTCTTGTGTTGGAAATAGTGAATTGTTTTGTGCGAATTTATTGATTTTGATCCATTTCCATTTGATCAAACATTCAAAACTATCTTTGCTATATGGAATGCATATAATAGGCTTACATGGATTTGGTGGCATTGAAAAAAACACCCTTTGTAAGGCAATGTGTAATGATATATTTGAAGAGTGTCATGACAAAGTTGCTCACATGGAGTTGGGAAGTCAAAGTGAAGAAGAGTTGTTGAAAGAAGTGCTCTGGAGGTTGACGGACATGAATCTTGAGTATTTGAGTGCAATGAATGTCAATGAAGTGTGATACTAATTTTGATATTCTTGAAGTCCAAATATGTTTTTCATATCCAATATGTGAATTGTGGTTGAGACTAAGTAGATAGCCTCTAGTGTGTTGTAATTTGCATGTGCTTGTGATTTATTGCACTAATCATTTAGATGTTATGGATGTGCAATATCACTATTGCTTGAAGCGAGATATGATGAATGTCAAAGTATTTTTGAAAATGGACAATGTGTCAAGTGCAACGAGGACACAAGCTTTAATTCTTCTACAAGCAAACTATTGGCATGGAAGTGTTGTGCTGGTGACAACACGTTCTTTAATTGAATTGATGTCTTGAAGATACTTGCAAGCAAATGCATAGAAATGCCAGAGTTGGAGACAAAAGAATCAAGGTCTTTATTCCTTTATCATGTTGCGTGTGTCCTTTTTACATACATAAGCAATAAGGATGACCATGAGTTGGTCTTGTCGTGTATTCAAGAATGTTATTTCAAGAAATGTGATGGCATTAGTTATCATTACCACCCACTAATGTTGTAAACCTTGGATGAACAATTGGATTGTGTTGGATATATTCTGAAACAATAGAGGTTGCTATTGCATGAAATTGACTTTTTGAATCCTTTTGGAGAACTCCAACATCTCGTCTTTTCCATCCTGAGGATAAGTTTTGATGCATTGAATTCCCAAGATTAGCTACTAATCATGGATGTGGCGCTATTTGGACCTTATATGAATTCATCATCCCAATGGAGTTTTTTTTTAATGGTTGAATCCCCGAGATCATCTTTTGTTTATGAATCCAGCACCTTACATCAATCCATCATCTGAGTGGAGCATGTTGAATGGTTTGGTATGGTGCATGGAATACTTGTGAAAAGTGTGATAGAATGGATGAGTATTCTTTGAATTCATGGTTGCCAATTTTTGTTTCCTTAGTGAGAAGTATAGTGGAACAATTTATTTGTCTAACCTCAAAATTCATGACTTCTAAGAGTTTTGTGATTGAAACATTGACCTACTTATTAGTTTGTACACTTTGAGTACTATTTTCCAAATGGGATGTTTAAGGGCAAATGTTAGAACTTTCAAGTAGTGAAATGAATTACTATTTGTTCAAGTAGTCCTCATGGGCCTAAGTGTCTAACATCTAGAATGAATGTACATCTAAAATCTTTGTCATCTCTCAACCTGCTATATATATTTAATTGAAGGGTAGTTGCAAGAAACACTTCATGTTTTTCATTCAAAACTGTGTTTTTTGGCCATAGGGCTGGTTGTACTATGTAATACTACTAATATTATGTTTTAGAAGCGCCCCGACAAATCTGTACCATTGATTGAAGACGCCTGCAGATCTATACCATTGATTTAGTACTATGTTGTACTATGCAGTACTACAGACTACTACGAAGTACTGTAGAAGCCACTAGGAGTAGAAAACAGTAGAAAAGGGGTCTGTAGAGATTTTCATTTTTAATAATTCAAAAAAAATTCATAACAAAATTCATTTTTCTAGAAAAGATTGCGCTCGCATTGCACCAAAAAATTCATGAAGGAAATTTTTTTCCTCTTCATAGCTTTCACGCAAAGGAAGGTCACTTTGACCCCATGTGTGCAATCGACATGATGCTATTTTCATAAAAACTCATCGTCAGCCCTTTTCGTGTTAGTAGACCTCCAACATGTCTAATTTGTGGCTTCAAATTCTCATTTTTGGTTAAAAAATAGGACTAAAACCCTCCAAAATGGCCAAGTTAGACACCCAATCAGAGGTAGATAAAAAATAGTAAACTAATTTTTTTTTAAATTTAAAAATTACTCAAGGTCTGTAACTTTAGCATCTACTTTCATTCCAAATTTCATGCCAAATGGACAAACAATGCAAAAGTTATGAGCAAGAAGCCAATTTTTAAGGGCAAGGGGACAAGAAATAGGACAAGTGTTTCTTGCAATCGCCGTGAAAGGCATTGTCAAGGGCTTTAATTCATAGTTGAAATATTGATACCTAAAGTACAACCTTGGAGCTCTACTATTTAGAGTAGATTTGAATTTGAGATATTTATCAGATTGTTGTAATTCCCCAAGGGTAGTTTTTGAAACCCATTCCATTTCTAGTTGACATTCCATGCTCCAATTTATAAAATTATGCTAGTGTAATGACTATGGCCGTTTTAGTTTTTTGGAGTAGGATGAGGACCTTGAGTAGTATGTTGTTTTTGATGAGATTTGTTTCTTTTCATTTGATTACAATTGGAAAAGTTGAAGAGGAAATCACTATTCATTTGGAGAATCTTGGCAATGGGCTCAATAGAATTGACATGCACAATTTGTAGCATGAGTTTGTAAGATTGGAGCTCCGGGGGTGCACTCCTCGAAAAAAATAAGGATATAGGTGCGAACACCCACTAATTTATAGGGGGGTATTACTTTTTTTTTTTTTTTTTTTGGCACCCTATGGTTATGTAATTTTCTAATTTGGTTCATTAAAAAAGGGCCATACATTACTTATAATTTCCAATTGCCATGAATATATCATATGCTTTTTTACTTCAATTTTTTTTTCTACTACATTTTTTTGAACATTCCTTTTTTTTCTTACTATTCATTTATAGAGAGCTTGGTTTATACTCCCATTTTTTTTCCTCTACTCACTACTAAAGAACTTGGTTTACACTCTCATTTTTTTTTCCCTACTCACTACTAGAGAACTTGGTTTGGCTCATGGGTCTACAAGTATACACACATTGTGGAAAAAAATGTGGTGAGAAGTTTGTCTCATGAATAAACTTAGGTTATATTTGCTTGCTTTCAGGTAAACTAGCCCATTGCGGACAAAATGGGAGCATGCCCATGGTAGGCAAAATGGTAATTGTGGTGTACATTTCGGAACTTGAATGTACACTACCATTACAATTTTGCCCACAATGGGCATGCTCCCATTTTGTCCGCAATGGGGTAGTTTACCTTATTTGTTGTGTGCCTTGAAACCAAATGATACATAAAGGAAGATTTTTGTCATTGGGTGCTCATATGGGTGCTATTCAAAGAATTAAAATAAAGCAGAAACTTTTTAGTTGCAAAGCAAATAGGAGACAAGTCCTTTAAAAAAAACATTGCAAAACATTCACAATGTTTTAGAAAACATACAAAACATTCAACATCCTTTAAAAAAAATATTGCAAAACATTCACAATGTTTTAGAAAACATACAAAACATTCAACATCCTTTACAGAACATACAAAGCTGGCTCAAAACATACAAAGCATCCACTACTGAAAATAAAGCATGAATCAGATCCTGCAAAGCACAGTGTTGAAACTAAAACAATTTTGAATCATTTAGTATCAATGCAAGCATCAATGATTGACTGTAAAATGCAAGGTAACTTGGAATGCATATATCAGTATTGTGTTCATCAACACATTAGAATCAACACAATGCAAGCGAAGTTTTGGGAAAGTTATGGCAACAGTAAAAAAATGGTAAAGCTCTAAGTTCAAATATAACGTACTGGGCAACCATAACTTGCACAAAACCATGGTTACAGAAAAAGAAGAAAATGACAGCGCACATGCTACTGTAAAGTCTCAAAATAATATCCGCCAAAAAATGTAGTTTCCACCACCTACACAACAAACAAGAAATAATAGCATCATTTTAAGTGCTGAGAACACAACTGGGCAGGAGGAGCAAGAATTGCCATTGCCACAAAGTGCAACCAATGCCTCAAAATTAGGGTGGAAAAGCTCGGAACAGGAGGAGCATGTTTTTCTACAAAAAATGGAAATTGAGCTTACCTTAGAACCACTAAAACACAACATCAAGTGGCACGCTGTGAGGGTGTAATCCATGTGCGAGAGGTTGGTTGCAACTTCACTCCTGCTACAAGCTCCAGTTGTGTGACGCCCCAGCCCGCCTGCAACTTCGAACAAAGACTTTGCAGCTCCAAGCTCAACAGGTCGGAAAGTGGTGCCACTCGCAAACGCTCCGACACATCCACCTTCAAAGCCCAGGAACGAGAAAGAATGAAAAAGGCGCCTTCATACTTGGCAGCGATCCACGCCATCTCCTTCTTCCTGCTGTGTGAGCCAACACGAGAGACTCCACGAGGTTTCAGTAACATGAAGTCTGCCATGGCAACACGTAGAGCAGCAAAACGGGTGAGCTCAAACACAACGTTCCTCCATTCCTTGCAAGCAACTGCCAAACGTGGGAGGAGCGCCAATGTGGATTCATCATCAATGAATGCACGCACCCACTCATCGGTAGGAAGGCTGGCCACTAAAGGCAGCATGCAGTCACGCATGATCCCTACAAGGTCCACGTTCTCCATTGAATACTGCCAAGATTCCTTCAAGCTCTCCAATACAGTATGGATGAGCGCACTAGGAATTCGCAAAATGATCAAGTGAGCAGTGACTGCAAAATCACAAGAGAAAGGCACAAAAAAGCAACAATTCCTGGATGCGCCCTAAAGTGCACAGCCCAACACATCCCGAAATGAAGACATGACTTGGACTACAAAGGCGCCGACGCAGATCAGGAAGAGGATCCTTGGAATGACATGGGGAGGATTTGAATGACCCCCAGTAGTCCTTAATCTGCAAGACAAGACAACACCAAGGCGGCTAAAGCAGTCAATTTTCAGAAAACAAAATGTGATCAGGATCTGGGTAGAGACAGAATTGACATCAGCCCACAATTCAAATCTCACCAACGACAGAAAATTTGTGACCAATCACTTCTTAAAAAAGGCATTGTTTCTGATAAGGGAAGATTAAATTTTCTGATAACTTAGCCCGAAATGTAGTGCAGAGTGCAGACGCTACTTTAGAAATCTTGCATTTTATATGAACTGGCTTTAAATTCAGCTTCAGTTCAATGATTCATGAAAAAATGTAAGGCAGTTTTGTGAACAGATTCATTAAACTAGTTTCGGGTTTCGGGTGGAAAAATCTACCTCGAACTCCAAAAACACCTGCTGCAGCTCCCCAACTAGCCGAAGCACCTGCCATACCAATGTAGCGAAGCACAAAAACCCAGTCCAACTAGAACCAAGCAAAACAAACAAGCCCATAATGAAGGGAGCACGAGGACAACAAGATAAAACAATGGAACAACGATCAAGAATTTTTGGATACAAATTCGTCTAGAACATCCCTGTCATGCTCTTCTAGTGTGTAAACATTACTTCTAGAGTTAAACAAAAGGGCTATTGTGGAAATCACACTATCAATGTCAATCCATTGTGTGTCAGTAACATCATACTTGAATTTGTTTCTCCCTGCTGTTGTTTTGAACCAATTCAACATAATTTGAATTGATGGTGTAGAACTTACCTTCTTACTTGGGGCGTTGTGGGACATGAAATCAATCGGGTTCTTGCACAATCCCCACTTGTTTCCAACCCTCCTTCGCATTTTCTGGACTCGTCCGAGCCACCAAGTCCCAACATCCACACCAGCAGACATTGCAGTGGGTTGTCCAAGCCGAGCAGATCCGCGGTTCCTCCTCTGAGCTGTTTGGACTGCAGAAGATTGGTTAAGGTTGGAAGATTGCACGAATAGCACACCAACATCACTTCCAAGTCCAAGAAAACAAGTTGTGCTTGAATTGGCAGCGGACAGGTAATCCTCGACGTTGTTACAGTAGACTGAATTTTTAATCCGAGTTAAACGGTCCTTTGACAAGAAGGGATTTCCATTCAACTCGACTACCAAGGTTGACTTGAATATGGACTTCCCCTGGTAATCAACAACCGGATCAATCTTTGGTTTTAGGGTGCTCAAATTTGTCATGACGGGCTCGCTTGGCTCTGCACAAGCAAGCATCTGGGAAATGGCATCCCTGCATTCTTCTTCTGCAACTCTAATATCTTCATGGGGATCTTGTACGAGAGCATCTTCTTCCGTCATGTCAGTGTCATTGTTTTCTTCTTCAATGTCGCTACTTTCTCCTTCAAGTTGGGACGGAATGGACTCCCTCAAGACTTCAGCGTCCCCATCTTCTCCAGGGACCGGTTTGGCGAGCGGTACATACGCCCAGTGCTTGGGATCAGCAATCTCCACCTCCCAAGGCTGCAAAAACCAGCCTTTGTTCCTTGCGTAAGTGGACGGAGCCATATTCAACACCTTGAGCAACGCCTGAGCTGCCTTCAATCCTTCCTTCAACGCTGCAACTATGTCTTCATCTGTCGCAAGTGGATTGTAGTCTGCCAAATCTGCAACGGCCTGTCCAGGTTCTAGAGGATGCAACTCAGCCCATATGTTCCGCTGCTTGTTATGTGCCCTGTCGAAGTGCAAACCATTCTCCCCATACTCAATTGCTGCAAGCTGGTTCACAGTATTAGCACAGCCCACCAATTCTTGAAAATCATAAACTCTCTACATGCCATGCATTCCCCCCCACCTTGCTAAAGAAAATTTCGCATGAATCAGATCCTGTGAGGTGAAATGGAACCGGCAAGTGAGAGAATGCATCTCGAAAATACCTTATGAGCAATACTACAAAGTGACATGAAAGTTGTACGTCAAGGTAGCACTGGTTGCTAACAAAGCATTCTTGCAAAGTTGGTGTCTTTGTGTTTCTTCCTACACCGTGGTCCCCATACTTGAACCACAACTTCCAAATCCGGAAGAAAAATGAGACTTTGCTGGCAAGTACAACCCTTTGTCGTAGACTCAACAAAACAGAGAGGAAAATGTCAATGTAATTGGCACATATTTCCAAATACAATTCCGTCCCTAGTGTTCTTTCCTGATGAACATCTCTGCTATTTCGCAACTCATGCAAGCAAGTTCTAGCTTTCTTGGCGCAAATGCGTTGTGCACTACCCCAATTTTGTCTATCTATGCGTTGCACATCTTCTTTTCTTAAACCATGCTGATCTATGGAAAACTTCTGGTAAACTTGCCCAAGATGCTTTAAACAACACACATCAACTCCTAATTGCAGGTTTTTAACAACACTATTAAGTGGGTTAATTAGCTTCTTCCCATTATGGATGAAATCCTGATCATGCAAGCCCTGAATTTTATTTTCCCCCAACCATTCACACGACAAAGACCATCCTTGCCACGGAATTTCATACCTGAAACCCACCTTGCTGGTGTAATCTTTCACCATCAGTTGTCTTCTCCTTGAGTCTCCGTCTGAGGCATGTCCTATAACTGGCCCAACCACTATGCCACAACTTGCTTGCCAAAAACCGTCAATACTCTTCCACTGATTTCTCACCCAAGTTGAATCAAAGCAGTTGCACGTACAAGACACAACAAGAACTAGTCTTGGTAGCTTATCATGCAAAGGATTAACCATGATGACACGTGCAAAACTGCCCTTCTGATTTAAGCGGAAGGAATCCACAATGGCAGAATATCCAGACTCACCCAGGGTTGTCATACCGGACGGACGTCCGGTTTGCCCGTCCGATGTGGTCAACACTAAGTTGACTTTTTTTAACCCTTAAAGGACCGTCTCTATGTTTTCACCAAAACTCTCTAAAACTGTCATTTCTAGTACAACTACCAAAATTTTGAAAAAAAACTTTTTCTGACATATCTAACCGTAGGATGTTGTATTATATAGTATTAAAAACATGTGGTAAAAATTTCAGACATTTCCACCGGGTGGATTGCAAGATATAAGCATTCAAAATTTGAAATTAACTAAAATCATTTTTTTGACCCTGCGAAAAGCAGGGCAGCTGCACTTCACAAGCTCACATTTCTATGAAAAAATGACCTAAATGGTGGTGCTTCTTTGGATTTGTTTTCCTAGACAAGTTGGCCACATGCTTGAAAAATTTCAGATCATTTGGAATAGTACAACATATAGGAAAAAAATAGTAAGTAGGTAGTAGTAGAGAATGATTAAAAATACTAAATTATTTACAATTTAAATATGGAATTGAAAATTTCCAATCCCAATGGTCGAAATGTTGTAATAATGTATCTACATCCTATAATTTTATTTTTGTCCAAAAATATTGAAAATTGGATAAGATAAAGGATGTCAAAGTTTATTTTAGAGTAGGAAATCCAAAACTGCCCGCAAACAAAAAATCCTCATAATTTTTGACTCATTGATCAAAACATAATGATTCTAAGCTTTTTGTGTATATCAAACTCTAGAAAATCAATTTCAAACATAATTAGTTGTTTGCTACTTTGTTTACTACACATTCATAAATTCACAGAAGTCATACAATTGTCATGATGGAAGAAAGACCAAATTGCATATTACAAGATTTTCACCATATGTCCGTATCTTTATGTATGAAATTTGTAGCAACCGTGAAATACACATGCTTGATGCTTTTCTAAGCAAAAATGTGTCATTATGTCATCATGTATCTAAGCAATAATGTATCATCATGTTTTGCATTTGAGAGTAGAAATGGGAGTTCATTATATATTTATATGCATATGAGGTGGTACTGTGGTAGGATCACTAGGATGTACAACAATGTACATGAGAATGATGAGGTATATAAATTAAAATTAGTGCTCAAGAGTTCTATTCCTGGAGGGAACACTTATAGTTTTTAGAACACTATGTGAGTTAAAAGATAGGGTTCATTTAATTCAAAGGGGGCAAATTTTATATAATTTGTAGAGCTACTATAAGGTTCATGAAATGCTACACACTCTAATATATATAAATTAGGGTATGTAAAAACATCATATAATAGGAATTTTTATTAATAAGTTAGCCTTGACAAATAGAAGTCATGCAAATTTTTCATAATATGATGAGTATAGATGTAGACAAATAATTTCATATGGGTGATAAAATGGACATATTCAAGAAAATCTATGATGAAAGGCGGTCCACTAAAATTGTGCCATGGTACCTGTAGTGTTATATAAAAACAAATTAAATGTAAATGTAAGACATCAACTAAAAGTGGAAAAATTGTCACATTGTATGAATAGGAAGATTTACCTTAGTGGGTTCAACAAACTAAAAATTGTACAATATGAAGATAGAATTAATAGTTCATTTAACTCTAAGCTTTGAAGCCATAAGGTAGCAACGCCCATAACCATTAGTGTACCCATACTTCGATAGTAGAGTTCCCTTAAAGTGTCTCCAAATGTACTTTGAAACCGTGCTAATTCTTAATTGTGGTTGGTAGGCTCTGATTTTTTTAGATTTTGGAACTACAATCAAGGCAACTTTAGTAGAGTGTGGTTTAGGGTGCCTTAGTGAGTTCTACTTTGAAAATTCACAGAAATTAGATGCCTTATCCAAAAATTCTAATTCTTTTTTTGAAAATTCATGATTTTCAGTTGCTAATACTAAAAGAATATTATTTCTAGAAAAAAGTGCCTCCAACTATGTTGAATTGCTTAATTTGACGGTTATGGGTGTTGCTACCTTATGTGTTAATCACACTCATATTGAATGAGATTTTCATGGAATAGTTTCAATGGGAATTCTAAAGTGTTCGATGTTATTAACCCCTAAAGACTAGAGGGTGTTTTGGAAGAGGAAGAATCCAAAATTGCTAATTTTGATGCATTGTCTAAAATAAAAAATGATTTGAAAAAAATCCAATTGTATAAAAGTGTATTATGTAGTTATAATAACGTGTAGAAACAATTTCAGCCCATTTGACCATGTGGATTGAAAGATTATAATGTTTGAAGTGAGAAAAAAAAAATTATTTTCATTCTTGCAAACTAGGATCAACAAACTTCAAGCCCTCTTAGAGTAAAATATTTGGTCTACACAAAAATGAGGATTTTGACTATTCATAAATATATGATGTTGGATTCACTCATAAAAAATCTGAATCAACTTGCAATGCAAAGAGGTTAAATGCATTGGCAATACACTAGTCTTTTTTTGATGATTTCTTGTGCAAAAAGATATTTTTTAATTTGGAATCCAAATGGTTAAAAATTAGAGACAAATATTTAGAATATTTGGGAAAATTTTCAAAAACTTTGACTTCACATATTGCAAAATAATAGGGCTTGAGGTTAGAAGAAAAGGTTATTTTTCTTGAAGCCATCCTAACATAGCTAATAAAGTTTGACTCCTTTGAGAATGTGATTTGAGAACTAAATTATTTTTTATAATTGTATGCCAAATTTCAATAGTTGATGAGATTTTTTGCAAAAGACGCCCCAAAGATGCTCAAATTGCAAGGGCTACCAAAAAAATTTAGGGCAGAAAGAAATTATATTTCCACTAAGAAGATACATGTTCACATCTTGTGTCAAAATTTTATGAACATTTGACCAAAATTGACTTCATAGGGACCTACCCAAAGTTTCAATTGTTCATTCCATGGACAATTGGCCTTTATGGGTTAAAAATTGCCACTTGAATTCAATTGATTATTGTTAATTTCACAATGTCTACCCTATACATAGTTGCAGTAGATGGAAGAGAAAATTTGTGAAGAAGGGTGGGGGTGGGAGAAAATTGGACATTTAAATTTTATATATAAGATAGATCCATTTAAAAACTTGCATGAATGAATTTATAAAAACTATAAGGTATTGGAAATATGCCCTTTTTAGCTTTTTATGTAAAAATACGGTCATCTTAAATGCAATAATTAAGGTAAATAGCCCCACATAAAATACCCTCTTAACTCATGTGTATACCTTAAATTACAAGGAGTGATCCCCCCGAGTTTCAAAACTTTGTTTCCTTTCCAAATCCTTGTAGCCTCTATTTTCAAAAATAACCCTTAAACTACATTTGAATACATTGTAATACATTAATGATGTGAATTCAAAACCCTTGTAGATCCAATTATAAAAAATAATTGAGAAGTATTAGAACTCTACAAAATATAACTTGTGTTTCATTTTTTTAGGAAACTCCAAACCGTTTTAGTTTCTATTTGGAGAACTCTAAAATTCATCCTTTAAGTCTTCAACTTGAATTTTAAAAAATGTGTACCTTGTTTTCCGTTACGAATCCAAAAACTTCTAGCATCTAATTATATTTGTTTTCTTGAAAGTGTGCAAGTTAGTTTTTATTTTCTAGAAATCTCATTTTTTGGGTGTGGGGACTATTTTTCAAGTCCTTGGAGAAGCGAAGAAGGACAAGGGCGACACATGAAAGGAGACACATCCTTCCATGAATTGTCTTTCAACTCAAAAAGTGGTTGGACCTCTTAATACAACCATTGACTTCAAGATATTCCCCGGGCTCAAATTAATGGCTGACTACATTAATTGGTTTCCCACTTTCCCTCTCTCCATGGGAAGGAAGAATCCCATGCCAATTTCAAATCTAAAGGTCAATTTCACTCCCCCCATCGTTGGTGGACGGAATTCTTGCATATTTTTTCTCCACTTTCCCTCTCTCCATGGGAAGGAAGAATCCCATGCCAATTTCAAATCTAAAGGTCAATTTCACTCCCCCCATCGTTGGTGGACGGAATTCTTGCATATTTTTTCTCCAAGGGTCAGGGCGCGGACGTGTGGACAGGGGTGTGGACGTGTGGGCAAGGGTGTGGACGCCGGGGCGCGGACGTCTCAACAGGGCGAGGACACCTAAGCGTGGACGTCCGGGCGCGGACATCCACTCAAAATTCCAATTTTAAAGCAAGTCTTCAACTCCCTCCTTCAACTCCCTCCAAGCCAATTTTGAACTCCCTCCAAGCCAATTTTGAACTCCCTCCAAGCCAAATTTGAACTCCCTCCAAGGGTTTGAAGATTCCATGCCCAAAATAATTAAATAAACCGTTGACCATGAATTAAAAAATCACTTAATTAATATTTCATTTCAATATTATCCCCTCCTAAGTCCTAGACTTTAGAGTTTAGAGTTCTAGGATCCCATTACACAAATTAAAGGGTGGAGTCCAATGATTGAATATTTGAAATCGTAAACAATTTGAGTAATGCTTCATTTCATTCCCAAAGACCCAAACTGCTTTGCTATCCTCATACGCAAAATAAACCATTGCCCTTGAATTAAAAAATCACTTAACTAGTATTTCATTTCAATATTATCCCCTCCTAAGTCCTAGACTTTAGAGTTTAGAGTTCTAGGATCCCATTACACAAATTAAAGGGTGGAGTCCAATGATTGAATATTTGAAATCGTAAACAATTTGGGTAATGCTTCATTTCATTCCCAAAGACCCAAACCGCTTTGCTATCCCATACGCAAAATAAACCATTGCCCTTGAATTAAAAAATCACTTAACTAGTATTTCATTTCAATACCCACCCCTTTTATTTTTTCCATGACAAGAATTTGTTGTTAAAGTCTTCAAGACCTAAATCCTTGTAGCCTTTTTTTCCAAAAAAAAACCCTTCAAGCATATTTAAAAGCATTATAATTTGTATTTGATTTAAATCTGAAAGCTTGTAGCTTTGTATTGAAAAAATGAAGACTTAAACCAAAAGCTTGAAAAGTATATGTTGGTAATGGTTTGATTTGTAAACTTCGAATCCAAAATCACAAATACCTTTTTTTTAGAAGCATAAAATATAAACCCTTAAACTCAAATTTAAACAAATATGTACCTTGACTTTCATTAGGACTCCAAACCCTTTGGGATTTTTTTCACACAAATTTTGTACTTCTTGTTTGGAAGTTCAATTTAATTTTCTAATTTTTTTTGGTTTCCAACTTTACATGGGTCCTACTTCTCAAGTGCTTGATGAAGGCAAGAACTTGAAGTCCGGCCTCAAGAAGGGAGTGACATGCTTCAATACATTGTCTTTGAACTCAAAAAGTGGTTGGACCTCTTAATGTAGCCATTGACTTGAAGATATTCCCCGTGCTCAAATTAAGGGCTGACTACATTAATTGGTTCTCCTTCCTCTATGGGAAGGAAGAATCCCATGACTAAATTCATACCAAAGTTTAGTGTGGGACCTCCGTTCCCTACCGTCCGCGCCCTGCCGTCCGGGAACGTGACAAGGTCGGGGCGGGAATGCGAAGGGGCCGGGCGGAGACGGGAAGGGGCCGGGCGGGGACGCGAAGGGGCTGGGCGGGGACGCGAAGAGGCTGGGCGGGGACGTGAAGGGGCCGGGCGGGGACGCGAAGGGGCCAGGCGCGGACGTGAAGGGGACGGGCGGGGACGTGAAGGGGACGGGCGGGGACGTGTAGGAATGATGTGACGTTTGCGCCTTGCCACCCGCGCCCCGGTAGACTAAAATTGCCCTTCGTTGATGTCCCCACCTTTGACGGAAACGTTCGCACTTTGATTTCAGTATTGGAAAATTTCAAAAATGAAAGGTGTCCGGAGCGTCCGGAGCGTCCGTCCGTCCCGTCCGATCACTCCGACCCGTCCGTCCCGTCCGATCACTCCGACCCGTCCGGTATAACAACCCTGGATTCACCGTTGCCTACCTGTAGTTTGAATGTTGACACGCACAAGTGCTTTTCCTTTGTGCCGCAAAACCCCACCAGTCCATCACAACGAGACTCCCAAGAAATGCGGGACTTTATCTTTGTCTCATCTTCAGCTAAGATGACCGGAACCAGTCCTTCAATTCCATGAGCTGCTTTGGCCTCCCTGTAGATTTTAGCAACAACAACAAACAAAGAAGCATGTTCCCCGGCAACAAACTGAACCCCTTTATTTTTTTCTCGTTTTATACTATCATATGAGGGAACTCCAAAATTCAAGGCAAAAAGATCGCACATACGTCGGCCTCCATATATCTTCATGGCCTGTGCAACAGATTTAGAATTTTTGGAGAATCTGTGACCCTGCCTGACTCGATTCAAATTTGTGGCTACATCCTTGAAGAAGTCCCACAAAGCTGGCTTTCCGTCAAAAGCGTTTGTTCTGTGAGCCGCCAAAATATTGTTACAAAAAGAAAGCACATCCTTTCTATTGAAGCTCTCTACCGCACTTAGTTTAAGACCATGTTGTTGCACCTTCAATTGGGCGATCCTACACTTCATCAACCAATGCATGGCCCTTTCATCACGATACTTTCTAGCCAATTGGCGAGAATGTAAAGCTAATTCTGTGCTAGACAAGTAATCTATCTGTACCCCAGTTTGTGTATTCCTAAAGCCTCGCTTCAGAAGCACACGACCTTCACGAAGCACTCTCAATCTAAAATCTGTGGCATCCACAATTTCTGAGCAATTACAACACATCAAATTTGTAAACGGTTCTCCTGTTGCAGACAACCGCTTACAAGCGACGTGGCGGAAGGTCCCTGTCACAACAACTATTTCATTTTTATAGCCAAAATTTGCAACAGTACTGGGCTCTGGAACCCACACTGCTCCCGGTTTGGGATCGCCCAACAAAGCATCCACTCGATACTGCTTACCACCATATTCTGTGATTTTCTTCCAAAACCCCCAGCAAAGTATTGCCAGAACTGAGTCACAACTCATACCTGACTGAGAGTCGTCTGTAGTTCTTCAATCCGAAGTGGATGCACCGGTAAACCAGCTATGCAAATCGGTCTGGTTACCAATGGTGGACCGGGACTTGCTTGTTGGCCGACCCCGTTTGCCAGTGTTCGCTGCACTTGAATTCACTCCAGACTTTGCAGCCAAATCCTCGACATACTTTATGTGAATAAGCCCGTGCACGTGATTCTCTAGATTACTTCGTAAATTTTGTTTTGGTGGGTACAACAGCATGATTTCTCCATCAATCTTGCAGCGTACCTTGTACCAAAATGATTTGAATTCTGAAACTCCCACATCTCCCACAACAACAAACAGAGGATCATCCACAGAGATTGAATCATTGACAACTTTGAGAATACTCACACCTTCTTCCACCAAACGCTTGTGGTCAGCTGGAGTGTAGATAATAGGTTTCCCCTTGTTTTCCTCCTTCTTAGGATGATCACTATACATAATCTCCTTCCTCTTGCACCACTGTTTGATGTGCAATGTGGAGTGCAAATGAGATTTCTTGAAATTTGCAAACATGTTCTGTATTTGTTCCCGATAGTGATCACCGCCACCACCACCGATTTCCCGGTTGCACTCTCCGTAGTGGACCTTCACAATTGCCACACCATGCTAGTCATAAGTTTTCAGCCTCCATTGATGATCTGCAAAATCCATGGATTCGAGTTCCTTCTTCAACTTTAGGGCACCTCGCCTATAGTTTTCCAAGATGTCATCAGGAAGAAGTTTCGATTGCAAGAAATTGTCCTCCACTTCAACAATCTCGGGCAACTCAAACCTTGGAGTGACGTCCTCTTCCTCTTGCAATGGTGGGGTCACATCGTCTGAGAGATCTTGAACATCAACACTTGGGAATTCAAAGTCGGAGAGGGCCACGAAGTCATTGCTCCTAGTTTCAACATTGAGAATCCGCCTTCGCTTGCGAAATGCTCCACCGCCCTCCTCTACTTTGGCAATGACATACACTTGCTTGCAAACAGGATTGAGCGCTTCAAACTTGTCCCGGATGCGACATTGGTCATCGAAGTCCCAAAATTGGAATGGCCAGTCCACGCACCTTCCTTTCTCCAACCGCTCGTGCAAGTCAGCATAAGTGTCACTACTTTGACAGAAGAATGGGCTGAGCAGCTCCGGATGAGCGTTCTCATCAGCAAGTGTGTACAATTTGATCTTGAAATTAAGAGCCATTTCTCTAGAATCCAACCTAAACCCTAATAAAACCACTCGACGGTGAACCACAGACTAACAACACAGGCCAGGACCACCCTAAGCCCAACCTGAATTGAAATCCAACACCCAGCGATGAAGAATTCCGCACCACCTAAGCCCAATCTGAATTGAAATCCAACACCCAACGATGAAGAATTCCGCACCTACAAACCCTAATCCCCAATCCGTCTGTAAAATCGAAGAACTCAAAGCACGAAGGTAATTGTTACTGCGATACAACCCGAGAACCACATGTACAGTCCTTCACCAACTACAAAGACAACGGCTTTAGGGTAAACTACAGCGACAGTCCTTAACCGTTGATCTTTTTGAACTTCACCTGATCTACATCCGATGGCCACAATGAACCTCAAATGGGACAACTGTCAAACGTTCCAAAATTTATAGTCTGACCACCGCCAACTCATAAGGCAGCAAGTAATTTTCAAGTTCTGTCCAAGAAATTTAATATTAAAGGGGGTATCCTAAGTTTACTTCTATTTCTAATGAGCCCAATTATTTTATACCCTATAGTACTTACAAGGCACCAAATGACATTTTACATACACTATATTATATAAAATTGCATTATAATTTTTTATCCACAATGTTTTTTTAGCACCCTACATTTGTTCGCACCTATCTGGCTACCTCTACCGCTCACTGCACCCCCTGAGGATTGGAGACAAAGGTTGGCAAGTTTGAGAGAAGATGACGGATGTTCGAGTAGAACAAGTATAATGCACTTGAAGAAATTGGTGTGACAAATAGTCATTGTTTGGTGAACATGAGGCGGATGTTTTATTTGGATAATGGATTTATGAAGTTGGAGGATGTGAGTTTTTTTGTTTCTCCAACATGACAGTTTTGAAGCTCAGTTCAAAGTTTCCAAGTCTACAAAAACTAGATTTGACTATCTGAGAGGCTTGAAACACCTCAAGAGCTTGGAATTGCAATTTATTGGGAATTAGGGAGTAAGATCAAAGACTTTGATCTCTCTTGTTGAACTAGGTTCCTTATTGAAGCTAGTCTTTCTACTATTGGCGATCCCAACAAATTCACTTTGCTTTAATGAGATTAGCCATTTGACAAACCTCCAAGTGTTGGATTTGTATGGAGGTGACCACATACTAGATATGAGCAACCTCATTTTACTACGAGTGGCTTGTTTTCGTCACAATGACTCAATGGCAACCATCATTGGCTTCAACTCAAATCACACTAACTTGCAGTTTTTGGATTTGAGCACCTACAAGGCATTGCAGACTTGTCCACATGTCAGTGAATTAATTACTTTGCAGGAACTTTGTCTCCATTGTTGTTCCAAATTAAAAGAGGTGTCCAATTTACAAAAGCTCAAACAACTACATTAGAAGAGATTTCAGGCCAGGGGAAGGCCGTTGCAGGCCTGTTCCCCTGGCTATGAACCAAACGTACGCAATCAAAATTTTAAAAAAAAAATTTAAAATTTAAAATATATATTTCTTTATAAAAAAAATAATTAAAAAATAATTAAATATTAAAGTCTGATGTGGCCGAAGTTCGGCCACATCAAACTGCACATGTGGCTAAGTTCACAGAGTTAGAAAACTCAGGGAACTCGCGGCCATGTTGAGCAGCTGAATTTCCCCTAATGCGGAAGTTGGAGAGTTTGCTGGAACTGGATGCTTTGTATTGGAGTCTTGTGGAGTTGCCTAATATGCACAATATTAGAAACTTAAGATATTGGACATCCAATATTATAGGCTCATTATATCGTTGTCAAGTTTATATCATTGTGGAACCATATGGAATTTTGCAATCTTTCATGGGATTTAGTAATTTGATTTCTCTTAAGATTTTGTACATTGGAATTTGATGAGGTCCATAATGTGCCTTCGCAATCTTTTGCAAAATTGTGTGATTTGATTTCTCTTGAAAATCTATACATTGGAATTGATGAGGTACATAATGGGCCTCCGCAATCTTTTGAGGAATTGAGGGAATTAATTTCTCTTTGGAAAATGCACATCAAAATTGATAAGGTGCATGATCGGCTTAATTTACGCAAGCTTATAATGCTAAAAAGACTCCACATTGTTGGATGGCAAGGCCAATGGTTCTCATATCTAGCAAAGTTAGTGTCATTGGAATCCACTATTGTTTGTGATTGTAAGGACATGCATGTATTGCCTAATCTTCAGAGGTTATCAAGATTGGGTAAGTTGGATCTCCAAAGTTGCGAGTTTGAGAATCTGTATGATTTGAGTCACCTTACCAAGTTGGAGACGTTGGATATTAAGGATTGTAACAAGTTGGAGGTGTTACCAGATCTACGAGAGCTTGCCAAACTAAAAGTGTTGAGAGTCAAGCATTGTGCATAGTTTAGAGATGTTTGTGGCATCCTTGGGTTGCAAAACTTGAGTAAGTTGTGATTGAGCAGGTTTCCATGGCTTCATAAGAACCTTAGGCATGGGCCAGTCGCTTATTCGCTACTACACATTTTAGTCTGCAATAGTTGTCCCATTGAGGAGCTTCCAAACTTGGTCAACTTCCTTAAATTGTCCCATTTCAACATAGAGGATTGTGTGAACTTAACAAAGATGACATTTACAAGCCCTTTGAGTTTGGCATTTGGACATTTGAATGTTTGTGGGTGCATGAGGTTGCAAGCTATGTTCAATCTCAAAAACTCACAAACAGTGAAAGCAATGAATGTGGCCAATAGTGGTGTGGTATTGAGTGCCCAACCCATTCAAGACATGGAAGCACGTTGGCCCTCCATTAATTTGATCACAAAAAAGTGAATTCTTCCAACTACTTTTGTTGGTTGGTGTGACTTTTTCTCAAGTGTGACATCACACTTGAAAGGGTGATGGTAGTGTTTTGCTTGGTGATGGCATTGGCATCATAGTAGTTTTAGAATGGATTGATAAATGAGATCTATGCTTTTCTTGTTGAAAGAGTGCTATTAGCTACAAGGTAAGATTATATGGTCTCACCTTACTTGACTAAGGATTCCTAGGAATGTTAAGAAACTTTGCAAAGTCTAGGGGAATCAAACTTTCATTGACAAAAAAGTCAAATAAAATCCTTACCTCCTTAAAGAGCCATAATATCAAAGAGATCCACAATTTTCTCTATATCTGGACTTAATTTACAAAAAAATTTATAGGTCTATTTCATCTGGAAGCAATCTCCAACAAAAGAAAAAGGTCTCAAAACTATACTCAGTAACATTGGTTCTCAAAACTATGCTCATACCTGGTACATCTTTGTATAGACTATGCAAAATATTCTTTTGAAAAAGTTTAGTACAATACAATCACAGAGTATTTCAACACTACCGGTAGTAGTCTAGTACTGTAATCCCCAAGCCATGATGAATTCCATTCTCGAGGCTCCTATGTTCCTGATCCATAATCGGTCTCATGACCAATTCCTCGTGATAGCGGTGTGGCTCCCATATTCTTTCTCAGGTTACACACACAAATCACTTGTTGCAGATAAATCCCACCTCACAGCATGGAAGTAAGAGATTATTTTCATGCTTTTGTCCAAGATGGCTAAATTTAGTGCCATTTGACCTACCTTAGTTACTCCACTTCTCTTGCAAAAAGTGTGAAACATATAGATCTCGTGGAGAAACAAGTGGCAACCAACTGATCGAAGTGCCCAGTATGACCACTTGTTCAGGTGCGAGCACTGATCTGGCAAAACCTCACAAACTCTTGGTCTGCCAAGCACACAATGTAATACTCCGCATCCACCTCACGTTTGCCTCAAGAGTTTTTAGATTTAGTCTCAGCAGTGAACACAATCTCCCTGCTACATTTCTACACATCCCTAACGTGTCTTTGTGTGTTGTAATTGCTTTCTGGTCTTGTGATGCAGTAGTCCATGTGCAGGAGAACAATTTGGATTGTGTAGTGATTGAGTGTAGTAATGGAGGAAGTTAAGAAGAGGTCACGAGTGGGAGTTCCAACGCACTTGCAGACACAAAGAACTTTTGGAAAATTCCCTCCAAGGAGAATTGATAAACTTCCCCTCCAAGAAACATCAAAAATCATACGTAACAGGGAGGTGTGCAACATTCCCATGGAGCCCCACAGGGAATCAGGGAATCACAAAGGGAAATCAATAATCACAAAACACACGAAAAATTGACTCATCATATGCAGTTTGATGATGCTGATCAAAATGACTCATCATATGTAGTTTGATGGTGTTGAAAGTAGATCTTTGCCAGGTACTCAAATTTGATCTTTTCATCACAATCACCACCCTAAAAAAACCCAGTGTGTGAGTATTCCAATATACACATGCAATATGACAATATTATGCATGTAACATGTAACAAATACACACTTAATATATTAATGTACTACACAATACTGGTCATAGCAATGTAGTAAAATTTGAGTTCATTGAGTTGCTACTCACCTGTTCATTGAAGTTTCCATTCAAAGAAGACTTCCATCAGTATGCTCAATGTTGCGACATGCTAGAGAATACCAATCCACAAGCAATGCAAAGACTTCGATGATGCTCAAATCATAGAGTCCAATCAAACATTACATCAGCACTTGCATTATAGCTCTATTTTCAAAATCCGCCGATAGTTAGCATTTGACAAGGTGTTCAGCAAGTTGCGTAAACTCCCACTTGCAGCAACTGTATTTGTTCTCCATTTTTGCTCAGTGTTGATGGAGAACTTTTCATGTTTGTCAATCTTCGTGGGGCTGCTCGATCACAACCTATGAATATGTAGAATCTTTGCTCGGGCTTTAAATGCAACTAAAGGCAATGGAAAACGGAATCGTTGTTGGTAGCCTTCGGGTTTGCTGGTGTGTTTCTTGCAGCTTTTACATCAGAAGCTGAAGTGGGTATAACTTATCAATGCTTGTAGAAATTTGAAGGAGGTGTGGAGGTGCAATTCGAATTTACAAATCCATCTGGCCTGATAGTAATAAAATATTTACAGTATTGCCTGCGTTGCGCTTGCGCCGGGTGTTCCAATAATGTCTTCCCTCGAAGAAGCGGGTCTTGTTGTTGACCTTTTTCCATCACATGGTACGATTCCGCCACATTGAGTTACAAAATTAGGTCTTCATTTTCTAGTTACTTCCTTTAGTCCCATTTAATTTATGTTTTGTTCAGCACACACAATGTTCTTCACTGATTCTAGGAATATCAATTGATCGTTTTATATCCATGAATCCTCTGTCAGAGCTTTGGGGCCAAGTTAGGGTATTTTTTCCATTTATGCAGATGAGCATACACGAAAGGAACATCTCAGCCTTTGGATGCAATCTATTCATACTTTGGACCCAAGGTGAATCTCATTTATTACATCTGGTGTTTTCTCTCTTCAAAACAATGTTCCTAATTCTACAGTTTCTTTCGTATTCTAAAATGGAACAAACAGTAGCTTTACAACAATTACTGTTCTCAATATTCTCCTATGCTGTGAGTTGAGGAACATGTGAGGTTTAGACTACTAATAAATGAAATTCCTCTGTTGTGTTTTCACAGATGGCTCTCTATTTTGCCTTCCTTGAGATGTATACAATCTGGTTGATATTTCCTGCTGTTACTGGCACCCTTTACTTCCTAGTTGATTCAATGTCATGCCAATATTGATCAAACTTGTCATTGAAACAATAATCTTTCAACCTTGAGATAGTAATGAACACTATGATTGCAACCAATCACTTGTTTTAACATCAAAACATGTGCCTTGTTATTTGAGATGTGGTCTTCAAGCAGAAAATGGTGCAAACATGACTTTGCTAAGTGTCTCTGGCCAGTCGCCTTTGAATGACTGTCCACTTATAGTGGCCTACACCCTCCCAATTTGAAATTGCATAAGAAAATCTTACGTAAAGAATAAAAATTGTTCTCAATAGATTTGGCTCTCGTACCCACAGTGATCTCTCCTCAACTCTACAGCGACCTCCCAGAATTCACTCCTACGAATGGTTTAAAATGCTTAAAGCAATGGAAAGACTTTCCTCAACCATAATCTCAGACTAGATGTAGCCACAGGCACGACTCTTGAGACTTGATTTTCACTTAGAAAGATTAAAGCAGCAAGCCAAAGTCTAACGTATATATAACCTGCTCCACAATACTAATACAATTCAAAGTGAAATAATGCGGCAAATGTTGCATCCTTTTGTACATTAAATATACAAGGAAGGCCAGCCAAGAAGGCTCACCACCCAAGTAGAGTGCGTAATGAGGACCTCTGCTTCTGCACAACGCGAAGAAGCGCCTCCAGCTGAACCAAGTCAATCTGCAGGGGTTGCCGACGAGCATAATTCTTGCACCACATCATGCTGAAGCATAAATCCCAACCTAAGAGAGAGGTCACTCGCATCCACTTGCTGTCAGGAGGTCTGGCACCAAGCAATGGATACACATCAATACCAACAGCATGTGTGAAGTTCCGGAACGCATCCGTGTGGTACAGATACGGGAAGACTTCCACCACAACTGCTTTTGGTCTTGCGAAGAGGAAATTCACGTTCTGGGATCCATGCGGAACGAGGAACAAGTCATCCGCTGCTACAGTCCGCACTTGCTCGCAAAAGCTCCCGATTCCACCGGAGCGATGATCCACGGGTACTACGAGAGTCCGTTCCATCACCTTCCCCGCGCCAAGCTTATTAGCAAGCTTGCGTGATCCCGAGCTTCGATCCAACACTACCGCTCGACTGATTGGCCATGAGGCGTTTCTGGCTTCAATGTTGCAGTAACGCAATACCTGTTGGGAGAGAGCATTGCTTGAATCACGTCAGCAAGCCTTAGATGAAGGGCAAAACTATGTGAACACGTCCAAAAAGCTGGTGAGATAGAAAAAACGGTAATGATGACATATAAATCTTGGAAGGGCACCCAAGCCTCAAGTGAAAGGCAAGAAATATACGAAAACGTCCAAAAGCTGGAAAGATAGAAAACCCGGTAACGATGAAATGTAAATTCAGATGACATGTGCATCTTGGAGGGGTATCAAGCCTCAAATGAAAGGCAAGAATATGTGAACACGTCCCAAAAACTGATAAGATCGAAAAAACAGAAACAATAACATGCAAATTCAGATAGTATCTTGGAGGAGCATGTCCAAAATCCAGTTGAGGTACTTAGTGAACAATTACCTGAGATCGCAACCATGAGTTCGTCTCCTCATTAGGGACGTACTTCACATGCGTAGGACCGGAGAACAGCACGGCGTCTTTGAAGCAGATGGAGTCGTCTTTGTCAATCGGCAGGTTGTGAAACCTTACTGTGAGGCCAAACGCCGTCAACAACCCCTTGCCCCACACGGAGACATCACTCTGTGCAGCAAACCACTGCAGATTCGCGGTCTGATTGAGGAACTGCTTGAGCAGAAGCGCAGGGATGAGCTTCTCGGCTTCGTGATGAGGGTTAGGTTTTCCCGCAGGGAGGAACCGTTGATCGAGAACGAGGCTAAACCCTTGCACCCAATGCCACCCTTCGTTGCAGTGGGTGTCCGCCTCCACGGGAACGGTCAGCTTCTCCCCAAAGAAGCGCATGAACTTGGGCAAATCGGAGATTCGCTTCTCATGGTTACAGAGTCGTACCTTATCAGATGCGAAGCATATGTTTTGGACGCGAGGAAAGCACTCCGTGTTGCACTCTCCGGTGCAGTAATGGTGGGCATTGAGGAAAGGGGTTGTAGAGCATGAGTGGTGTACAACCGGATCCCCAGGGTAGGAATTCGGAAGCTTTGTGGGGGAGAGAAGAACGGCGACGGTGAGCAAGAACAGGAAGACGAGACACGCGGTCACCAGATTGCGGATACTTAGTCGTGAGAGAGAATTCAGGCGCGTTCTTGTTATCCATGCACAGAGGTCGCGCTCCAAGTTGCCCTTGCAGCGCTTTCGCCTCTTGCTCGACCCCGAGGGAAGCATTTACATCGCCTGGGCAGACGCCCAACCTCCACGCAATCAAACCCTAAACCCTAAACCCTAAACGAGGCTGGATGTTCACTATCGGAGAGCGACTTGGTTTAGGATCGCAAAATCTTCAGAGCTCATTGGGGGTCGTTGCCAGTGGGAGAGTTCCCAGACTTCCGCTTCGATAATGGAGGTGATTTAGGCAACACTGTTTGAAAGTTCTACTGAGGGCCTAGTACTTTGAGACGCAATTCTGGGGCTTCGGATCAAGCCGTCGCATGAAAATTTGGAAATGAATAGGCAGAGTCGCATGGCTGAAATCGTAAATTGTGACAACCCTAAAAGCTGCTATCGTAGTTCAAGACTTATGCATTGAGAAAGGAGGAATCTGAATGTTCTATAGTCATAGAGATGCAATTCTGGAGCTCGAAATCGCAAGGGGCTGATCTAGAACGGAACAGCACAGTAGCGAGGCTGAAATCGTGAACTGTGACCCCCAAACATGACCAATTGCTGTCTTCTGCAGTCACCTTCAAACTCACGTGCTCGTTGCTTGTCAGAATCTACAGTATAAGTAGATTATAGCGTGTACAATTAGGGCACGATGATTTAAAACCCTAAACCCTTTCTCTACCCTGCAACTTTCCTGGCCCAAAATCCTATACCCGAGAACGTATTGCGAATTTGTTGCATCGATGTCTGTGGAAACCGCAACAATGGCTGCGTCGATGAATACTCCACCGGAATTTGACAGCGATGACGTGGAGATTGGGAAGAATGGCAGGCAGCAGGGGCAGCGGAGGAGGAGGAAGATGATCCTGCACGTAGCTTTTTCTCTAGGGATGCGCTTCTTTCTCCGAAGGCTGTTTTGCAGCAATTTGTGGAAGTGTACTTGTTGGATTTTCTGAAGCTGCGATCTGACATTTACGACGCACGGGTTCGCATCAGCTTCATTCGATCTAAGGTAAAATATTCTTCTCGTCGTAAGCAACTCGCTACACATCAAAACAATGCAAATCGTATTTGATTTGCGTTCTTGTTTGGCACGCTCTAGGTGACTGAATCTGGAGGTTGGAGTGCTGGAGCTAGCCTGGAGTTACTGGAGCCCCTTGCATGCTTGGCCAAGTAAAAGGGAACGGTTGCTGCTACATGGAAAGACGACAAATTTCTGACGCCATTCTTGAAGAATGATCCCTTGCTCTATAGTTTGGAAGATAAGAGTGAAGATGACGTTGCGTTGAATGCTGCGGAGAAGACCTGCATTGCAAGGGCTTTAGAAGGGCGTTCAGTGACCTCCACAGACTTGTATGCTGTTGCGGAGACTCCGGGAAATTCGGGCACGATGTTCCTGAAACCTAACCCCTTTCTTTATCCTCCACCTTCCCTAGCCCAAAATCCTAAACCCGAGAACGTTTTGAGCCAGGGAAGTTGCGGATATTACGAAAGTGTTTCTGCTGTGGGGCGAAGAACTGGACATCCCAGTGGTGATCCTTTGTCTGTTGATATTATTGCCGATGCATCTCCGCAAGGTGATCAGGAAGTCTCCGTCAAGAGCTCAATGGAACTGAACCAAGGTTTTTCAAGAAGTACAAGAGGGGATCTGAAGGTTCCATTTGCCGAGGTAGCGAAGGGGGAGGGGGGTGCTCGGAAGGACTATTTGGTTCTTGCAGCACCTGTGAGATTCATCGTGGGATGCTCTCTGTCAAGGTTGAGACTCTGAGCTTTAGTTTTAAATTTTCACGGATATATTATCATGAATCTATGCAGGATGCTTTAGTTTATGATCATATCATGTGAATAAGGACTATTTTGGTTATTATAGTACCTTTGGGGTTCATCGAGAGATGCTCAATGACAAGGTTTCGGTTGCAGAGTCTGAACTGTGTTTCTAAATTTTTCACTGATGTCTTATCATGAAGAATTTGGTTCTTAAATATTTGAGATAGCAGGGTTTCGTGTCACGTCTTTTAGTTAGATTGGACACTTGTTACTCAAATATGTCATAAGGTGTCATAAATGCAATGGATCATTTTAATCTTTTATCTCACCCCTAGTCGCGCATAATGTTGGTTCAAGTTTAAACCTTGTTATCTCAAGCTTATTGCTTTGACTGTGCAATCTGCAGTGGCCCTTATCCGACTGCTGTTTAGCTGATTCTCAAGGAATCAGGAAGTCAGCGATTATTATGTTAGGAGTAATCTTTGTAGTACTTCCATGGTTCTGCATGGGAAAAGAAATCCTTGGTTTCTCAGAAGTTCCTCCATGACTTGGGTGCATTGCAGTTTGCCAAGGCGAATTGTTTCTTGAAAGGTGCTACAGCTCAGCAGGGTGTCCGGACTGTAGTATCAGGCATTGTGAAGAACGAAGTTCACGGAGTTGATGCTCTCGTCAGTGAATGGATGGGGTATTACTTTGAATCCATGTTACCATTTGTGCTCCATGCACGTGACCGCTGGTTATAACTGGGTGGCGCTATTCTTCCTGATAGTGCAGAGATGGTATGCCACTATTGAGAAATCTTCTTCGAAGTATTGCTCTCATTTTTGCTCTTAACACGGTTCATTCGCTTGTGTTGGATTCCTTGTGCAAGTTCTGAGATTTGTCATTTTGGGAATTGACCTGGCTGTTGTTTCAGTATGTAGCTGGATTCGACAAAGGAGGAACAAGTCTGTTCTTCTGAGAAAACTTGTATGACTTCAATACAGCTTGTGTTGGAGAGGAAGTTGTGCGTGAAGCTACTCAAGCTTAAACCATCGATGGTGTCTACAGCAAAGATGTTATAACTACCTATTCCCTCATTCGGGTATTGTCAACTCTTTTCAGTTCAATGATGTGCTCTTATAACACGTAGGGAACTGATTTGAGGAATTGACGAGTCTGTTCATGAATAGAGCAGTCTTAAATACAAATATTGTATTTCCTTGAACCCTTAGTTATGTACTAGCTTCCCACATCCATGCTACAGTCATGTACATGGGTGGGCTCGTTGTCTGGTTCGATACTGGTTTCATACAACGGTTTCGCAAAGAGAAACCCTTTCTTCTCGCTTCACCCTGTTCCCCAAGATGCATTGGTCTCAAGTGATTCTCATGGTTAGGTATCCCATTGCATTATATGCACATGATATTAAGTTTCTGAGAGAGTGGACAAAGGGAATGCTGGTAGTGACAAGTCATGGCCTTTTACAATGAAAGAGCACAAGTTTGCATGGCTGAAGCCTATCAGTGTATGCTCCTTAACCAGTGGACACTATCAATAGCAATACTTGGATGCTTGTGTCTATCCTCGAGTTGATCCTCATGTATTATGCTGTTTGCTTGCAGGAGAAGCATAACCTTCACAAGGTTAAATACCATTAAACTACCCTTGTTCAACAGGATGCAACCATGTTTTAAATCATCTTACACGTGCATTCTCTGAGGTGAGAGTTATCTGCAATGAGATATTGTGTGCAGATTTGGAGAATTCTGATGGAGCCCACAGCATGGTCATGAGACAGCCAGGGAACCTTGAGACTGTTCCTCGGGTCACAAGGATTTAGTGCTAATTTAAATTTGGTGCTCCACTTGACAATTTGGACTGTTCAGTACAATGGGGCGGCAAAGACTAGTGGTCAAGAATAAGACAGGATGATGGTGAAGCAATGTCTTCAAGAGCGCTTGCAGGAACCACTGCAAAACTTGTAGCATCATAGTAAATACAGTAGCTGGGATTTGCAGTAGGTGATTTGAGTGCTCAGCAAGTCTATTCCGTCAGCAACAATCTGCCCATCTGAAATTGAAACCAGAGTGCAAGTTGCTTCAATAAATCAGTCCATACTATATATATGACCTTGCATTCCCGAGGGGTTGGGCACAGGCACACGAAGTACAAAGAGACAACCATATGGCCTCGGGACTTATTCAACTGATTTAGAAGCCAACAGTGACTGCAAGTACAGAAGCTTTCTAAAGAGGTGAGCAATTAGCGACGGGCAATGATCTTTTGTGGGTTAGTATTACATTCAGTCATCTCTATAACATTGTAGCAGACACTCTTCTGTATGCTTGTTTGTCCTTTTGTTGTACATTGTTTACGCAATTGTTTATGCAATTGTCTACCAACTGCTCCACCTTTCACTCTTGAATGAAAGTCAAATGGAATTTATAAACACAAAAAGATGTCGATGGATGGCATCTCAATGTTGACTCGAAGCTTGTCTGGATTTCCACGATCATGGCATTCCCACCATGATGGAAAAGAGTGCTTGATTCCCACCCTATTTATTGAAATTCAGGGATTTCTCTCCACTTTCAACATCTGGGAGTTGCTGCCTCTCATGCAACTTGTCACTGATTGAAGGCAAGTTGTTGCTTGAAAGCATGTTATGCACCACTGGACAACCTTGTAAGCAATCATAGGGGCAGCTTGTACAAAGTTGTCTAATTATCTTGTGGAAATTATCTTCTGATCTTTGTTTTGAGATCGTTCCTGCATACCATGTAACACTGCAGATGTATAAGTTACTGCTCTTACCTGCAAAATTGGTACTCGTTCCAATTTTTGAAGATTTAATGCTTAACTCCTTAGTACTCCAATGTCCTAATTTTGAATGTTGAGTAGAGACTTTATAGATCATAGAACTTCTCATTCATCCAAACCAATGCTTGACTCCTTTTTTTAAACTTCCTATGCAATGAATTTGATGAAATTGAGACAAATGATGTATATAGTTATAAAGATATAAGAAAAAATGTACAGAAAATTAAGAAAATATTTAGTGATAAAAGGTTAATGTTGGATGTATGGTATCTATCAAAATTCCAAAAGAATGGAGTGCATTGATAGGCTTATGATAAAAGAAGTAAACAATAAGGAAGAAGTGCCTATTGGACAAGTTTTATATTGTCTTTGTATTTTTTAGAAAAGGATAATGTTAGGGGAGAATAATACAAATGAAATCACATTTTTTTGGTGAAAATTTTGTAAATTTTGAAAGTCAATTGTTCGAAAATTTCAAAACCATTTATAGCTTGGGTAATAAGTGCTAGAAAATGCTCCACAATCAGCCACTTCTAATCTACTACGGTCTTTGATTGATTGGAGAACGTCCCAAATTATGTGCAAATCAACCAATAGGGGACAACAAATCTACTTGTACACTTGTAGTAATTGGATTATTAGTTGCCAGTAAAGTCCTTCATTACCAACTAGACTCTACAAATTGGATTCCCAAATAACTCCATCCTATTCCAATTCCACCCACTTTGATCCTCTCTGCGATACAAGAAATTTATTGTTTTGGTTGCATGGCTAGAGAGAGCAATTGGAGTTTGATGTCACCTTAAGTCTACTAGCTTCTACACTGCATTGTTGTGCCTCTTGTTCATGCCTTCCCCTATTGTGTGAGGATTCAAGGCCCAAGACTATCTTGTACTGAAGTGCTTCATTTAAGAGACACTTTGATGATGAAATCACTTACTTACATCTATCTTTGATCTACAACTATTAACTTAGCAATTATATGAAGCGTGGCTTAACTATTGAGACTTATTATGACCCAAATCCAAACTCTTCATGTCATTTGCAATGAAGTAGAGTCTAAAAGTCACCCAAGGATGACATAAGTCTATCCAAGTCAACCTGTCTTATGACTTTGCCATAGCTAAGTGAGTTGTTGTTCCCCTTGACAACCGCACTATATGTTGCCATTGCCACCTCAAGTCCGTCATCTAGAGCCTCAACCCCTTACTTATCTTTGATGCTTGCTTTGATGTCTTAATATTGTGGTTTAATCTCAACCACATCTACATGGCCATGTGCTCTCCTACAATGTAAAGTACTTGTGCCTTGTCACTAAGCCGCCATGACAATGTAACGGGAGGTGCTAGCATGTGAGCATAGAATCTATGAGTCCATGAGCCTAGAAGTCTATATTACATACACTTTTAATGGTTATAGGTATTGTACTATACGAACATATGTTATAGACTCTTTTCATGTTATAGTGTACCTATGTTACAAACACCTTCAAATGGTTATAAGTACATGCCTATAACTAGATTCAACGCTTCTAGGCTCATGTATTTGCGCTCATGCACTAGCATCGTTGTTTCAAAAGTATTCATAATTTTTTTTGTGCATTTATTCTAAATTTTAAAAATGGAACTCTAGTGAAATTAAAGTGGGATTTAGAGCATATAAATTTATATGAATTTTATACACATATAGCTTATTGAAATTATTATTGGAAAAATTTGAAATCCATGTTCACTTATTTTAAGCATGTATAATATTGTGATGCAAATTTGGGTATATTCATAACTGATACATGTATTATTTAGTTCTCATGCCTTAATGAAACAATGCATATTATCCTACACTATTATTTTTATTGATTTTTTTCAAAAATATAGACCACCAAACTTTAAGGAGGATAAGTATTTCCTACTAAATAATTAATTAAAGTTGAAAAAGTGATTTGATAAATGTTTATATTTTGCAAGATTTTTTTTTCTACATAATATTTTTTCTTTGAAAAAACAATCTCCCATAAATTTTGGCAACTATTTTCAAAAATATTGTTTATTGACCTTGACTATTAGATACAATATTTAGTTTCTATTCAAACGAAATGTAATTCAAACTCTTAACACACAAGGCATTTGAGGAGGACAAGTGGTGGGTAGGATTCCAACGACAACTTAGAATATCCAATGCCGTGTCCAACGCACAACACAATCACTAGAAGAAAAAGAGGGTTTTCACAACTAGACTTTGCAACTGGTTTTGAGTTGCATCGGACATTTGCAATTGGTGATATTGTAGAGGCCTCTAGTTGTTTAGAACAAGTTTCTTAGTTGTATCGTAGTTGTACGGCAAAATGGATTGTTTTTCATTCAACAACTTACTTGGAACTTCATCGATGCACTTTATGACGTGATTGCTTACGTGGTATTCACTGTCGTTTGAAGTCGGTAACTAAGTTGCAACTTGTTTGTGACTTAATTGCAACTTTGATGCAATTGGTCTATTACTTCATTTCAACTACTTCGCAACTGCTTTAGGTATATATTTAATTATGGGACAATGATTATGGAACAATGATTGTGAGACAATGTAAGCAGTTTGCGACTCATTTACGATACGTTTGCCACTTCTTACCAACTAGTTTGCAACTAGGTTATGACTTTTCTATAACTACTATGATTATTTTATAGGATATGTACAACTTTTTTGTAACTTGTTTGTGACTCATGAATCATGAGTACAACTTATTTGCAATTACTATACATCTTGATGATACATTTGTGCAACTTGTAATCAACTACATACAAGTGTCTTACAACTCATTTGCAATTGATGGTCAACTAGTATACTCATAATGTCCTTTTTACATCTTCTTTAAATTTGTCCATCGTCAATTCGTCATTGTATATGGCAAATATGAAAATATGTTATAAAAATATTATTTCTAGATGATGTAAGAAAAGAAGGTTGAAAAGTAATATTACTTAAAGAAACTTGTGCTCGATAGAGATTTGTAAACACATCAAATTTGTTTGTCAACATCATTATTTAAGCTTCTAGTTTGACTATTCCAAAAGATGTGCCTTCTATTCCATCCTTAGTTGGAGCCATAGAGTTATCCAAAGAAGACAATCTCTTAACATTTGTAAGATATTGAAATTTTTGCAATCCATTTTATTATTCTCAAATTTGAATCTATCTTTGTATTGTTCTTTAGTTCAAAGAGACTTCATATATAGATGTATTACATTTTGTGAAAGAAAGAGTCAACTAGAAATTCTCTATTCCATGGAAGCCATTGAGCCGATTTTATCATAAAGTTGTGGAGGCCATTATGAGCTATATTTTGAAGTGTTGTTTTCAACCGATATGAACTTCATATAGGGCAATGATTCATTTATAACTCATGCAACAAAAGAACAAATTGTGAACTTGAAGCAAGTTCCATAGCATTTCAAGTAACAAATCCGACTATAATTGTTTTGTAGTCTTCTGGTTGTTTACAGTTATTCTATATTAATCTTCCAATGAATTCTTAGTTGTTTTCTACTCAAAATGTAGTCGTTTCCTAGTTGCATAACTTGTCTTCTTGTAGTTGTTTTGTAGTTGTAAACTAGTTGTATTTTGGTTGTTCTATAGTTGTTTTCTAGTTGTCTTTGAATTGATTTCTAGTTGCATTGTAGTTGTGGATTCCACATAACAAAGTTGTCCACATCGACACTTTACATTTTTTTCTACAACTACTCTGCAACTACAACAACATACACATCAAAGTTGGTACAATTACAGAGGATTGCAATTGCAAGATAGTTATATAGGACGCTTAGTTACATTTGGGTTGTATATGGCCGGTTGCAGCGGACACATTTTTCTTCTAGTGAATGTACCAAAAGAATAAACAAGGAGTATTAGTCACCCTATTTCTTTTCTATTTTTACAATTTGTCTTTTACTGTTGAAAACTATTAGTAAGCTTGTAGTTTTTGGCTAATTGAAGTGGGATAATAGACTAATGATTATAATAGTTTCATAATTAATAAATGATAACTATTAGTCACGGACTGTTAACTAATTGTTTCACATTAGTGAAGACAACTGATCGGCCGGTAGTTTAGGCGGTTTTCTTCCTTTCTCTTTCGCAGCATATAGTCCAACAAATTGTAGTTTTTTTCCCCACTTTCTCGGTCTTCTTGGTGGTGTTCGTTTCGTTTTTTTAGTTGAATTATTCCTTGTTGTAATGATGAACTCCTTTAAGATTTTAATATGAGTATTTTTACCAATCGTTTTGTGTTTGAGAGTGTATGTCCAGTGATTGGACTTTGTGAAGATTTTTTGCGTGTGATTGTGTATGTTTGGGTGACTAGTTGTGTTGGCTAAGGAAATTTGGGTGTAGTGAGGAGTGTTTACAACTTGCTTATGCTTTAATCTTTTCATTGGTGGAATTTGGTTGTTTACTAATTGTTAGTATCTAGATCCAATTTGTTGGAAACAAACTATTTGGATGCAAGACTACTGTGGTGTCTAAGCGGGAGAACTGGATCTGTGCATTGTGGAGAAATTGCGAGAGATTCTATTATGATTCCTGGTGATGGAGATGTTGTAGCCCAACAATTGGTCGAGCCTTTGCGGAACAAGATACGTGCTTGCTCTGGTAAATCAAACCATCACTTGTTGCATTATAAATTGAATTAATTATATGGTGAATTATTGGCAAATCTTTAAATTCGCACAAAGGTGTTCAAATTGGTATAGAATTCGTTGATTACAAATAGTCATGATAAAATAAAATAAAAAGGGGTTAATTCAAGAATAAGAATATGCTTAATCAGTAGTTATGTTAAGGAAGATATTCTTATCGTGGGAATTAAAATTATAAACAATTTGTATCCAGTCATATTGTATTTGGAACACTTAATCATAAAATCTTAAGTGAGTGATTTAACAAATTGTCCAATTGAATGAGAATATTATGAATGGTATCAATCTTTAAATAAAAGCAAATTGCGCTCTATTGCATTAACGGGAAACTATTTGTTTTGGGGATGTTAATAATTACTATACTAAATTGAATTGCATCATATTGTGTTTATGTTACTAAGTGTTCTTATGATTATGACTAATTATTTTGGTCTAATGGATGTTGTTAACTCTAAGATTAGAACAAATCGTTTATTATTGTGATGATTAAAGACAAGTCGTCTTGTTATTGTTAATTAATGTACCAAACCATTTGTATTGTAAAATGTTAATATCAATTGGTTGTTTGTATGTATTTGACTAATGGTGGTGGTTCTTTGTGTGTGTGACCTTAATTGGGGAAATCTGCATCAAGAATTGGTTGAAAGATAATTAATTTGTGTGGCTATGACAAATCTTGGTTTTATTCCGTGAATTACAATTTGTCAGTTTGAGAGGAATTGATAGCTAAGCAAGTTCTCAGTACTGGAATTATCTACGGGCTAATTGTTGTAATGGGTTTGAAACTACACTAAAAAGGGTATTTAGTGTTGGCAATACTATTTGCGAACCATGACACTAAATATCATTTACCCTACTAAAGTAAGTAACACTAAATGTAATTTCTAACACTAAAAGTACTCTATGGTAAATCTGAAATATGAAGAGGTTTACATTTAGTGTTAGAAGGTAAAAAAAGAATTTGGAAAGAAAAAGATTAAAGACAAGGAAAATGATGGAAGGAGTAGAAAATGTGGAAATCATGTGCAATAAAAGAAGTCCTTGAACATCAAATAAGGGGGAAAAAAAAAATATTTAGAGCCAAAAAAATACAGATTTCATACTTGGGCTGGAACTTGTTGTCCATGGAAGTATGGTTCATGCTTGGCTATAATTTCCCGCAAATGTGGAAAAAGTTGATTGACACTCTAAGTGCCTTCAACACCCAAAGCCATACCCGATCTAATCATAGCTTTCCTAGCATATGACAAATTATCACAATCTACCTCTTTGTTCACATCCTCAATGCTATCCGCAACCAGCTGTAGCAAAAATCTTTTTCTTGGATTTGTGAGTTTTTCTAACCACTGCCCATCAACTTCAGGAGTATTTTGCCAAGCATTGGCTGCAATGAACTCGGCCTTTTTTGCTTCCCATCACTTGGTCCAAGCATCCTTGACCTTGGAAATGATGAATGTATCCGCCGGTTGACACAAATGTGTAGAACAAGGTGGCAAATATCTAAGAGTGGCCTGTTTTGCTTCCAAAACAACCGATAATGCTGGGGTTATACTATGGCCTGTACAATTGTCAACCCAAATGACTTTTGTACGGCCATGAACATCAGCTTGGAAGGTTTGGGGTTCAATAAAAAGTTTTTGGTCTATCCAGCCCTTAGGCCTAGATCTGTAACATACTCCTGGAATATTGTCTTTTAAGCTCCAAATAGGGTAATTGCTGTTGGAATTGGTAAAAATCAGCATAGGGGCTTCAATCATTGATCTACGCCCCCCGGAAATTCTAATGACCATGGTCATAGAATCTCCCCCCGAAACCACTTCGGCATACTTGACACTCGTGTCTCCCCTAAATCCCAATGTCCGACCATTGTCTAAATTTACAACAAAATGAGTTTCGTCAATGTTTTCCATGAGATTTTCATCGAAAACACCGGCTTGGAACCCTCTTTGCAGCACACCTAGATGGTAAGTTGTTGCCCTCTCAATTTGTAGTTCCTTCTCAGGACTACAAGACAAACGTCCCCTTTGTGACAACAAAACAATGTTGTGCACATGCATTAATTGTTGAACCCAACTTGGGCTGTGAGTAGGACATTGTCCTTTGGATCATGAGATTTGGTTGTATATGGAGAGGTAGGATCTAATAATATGGATCTACCCTATACTTTTGGATGCATTTGATCGAGAGCTGCCTTTGTGTGGAGTTGTTTTCACCTACCATCCCGGCTCTGACTGCATGAAATTGGTGGACATGAAATTGGTGGAGATGTGTTGTCCGCCTCTCCTTCATTCAAAATTGTTGACATTGAGCCCACCACCGGGAAGCCCAAACAAGGTTGGCACTCCTTTGAGCTTGAAAATGCTCGGGAAATGTATTGATTGTGCGAATGTAGAGCCCAGGAAAGTCGTGCACAAGCTCATCTTGAACCATCCAAGTGATGATGCGTTTGCGAATAACAATTGTAGAAACTTGTTGTAAGCGTCGGGGTGTGGAATTGCTTGGTGGGGCGTCGGCCATGGCGGATTCCTAAAATGGGAAGCAAAAGATCAGCAAAAATGTCGACAGGTCACTAGGAAGATGAATAAAAAAAAAAGGTCGACGGATCATCACTGGAAAGATGAGTAAAAAAAAAAAAAAGAGGTCGATGGATCAATGAATAGGGGAAAACAAACCTGGATGAAGCCGAAATTGCTGCAACAAGGAGTGATGGAGCAAGCGGGAGCGGGAATAGGCGGGAGATTCAAACCGCTCACCGGAAGCGGGAATGCAGGAGTATAAACCCCCCTCCACACACAAAAAATTCACTCACTCAAGGAATTGTAAGTGCGGAGAAGCAGGATAGCAACAGAGGAGAAGAAGCCAAACTATAGGTAAGGTAACCAAGTCGGAATGGAAGAGAGGTCCAAAAGGCAACATACAAGGTAAGGTTGTAGAAGCAGATTGCAAAGGAAGTCCAGGGAAGAAGTCCAAGGAAGGAGATGACAAAAGTGAAGACAACACAAAGGCGGCGCATTGAAGTTTAGTACTACACTAATCGTCCTAAAATTGACATTTAGTGTAGGGTCAAGTAGGGTGGTAATTACACTAAATGTAATCCAACACTAAATACCCTTTTTAGTGTAGTGGTATAGCATGTAAGTTTTTTTTGTTTTGTAAGTCAATTGATTAATTATAGAGATTGTAGTTTACAACCGTAAACAAATTGTAAAGTGAATGGCACAGTTATTTGAATTCATGTTAACTATTTGTTTTAGAGTTTGTTACTTCAATTAATCGTTGCCTATTAGTTGTATAGACTAGTTGTTGATAGATATTATCCTTGCAAACAATTAGTTAGAACAGATTGGTTGGGTACCCTATGAGTAACCAAAGATTTTGAATAAATTGTTGTAAGCTATACTTATTGTTGATGGTTATAGGTTTGTTATATAGAATAATAGTTTAGAGAATAAGGCTCGGATAAACCATTTGTTGATAAAAAGGGAATTGGTAAAAAATTAATTATTGGTCAGTTTTGTACGAACAAGTTGTTCAATTAAGTTTGTTAGATATGGTTGTTGGGGAAAGAGGATTTGGCTTAGATATGGAAATTTAGTTCTAAACAAGTTGTCCTTAGGTTGGGTATTTGGTTTTGGTCCATGTCAAAGCTAACTCCAACCATTTGTGTGAAATTGGAAATGAGAAGGCTAATTGTGAATAATATCTTGATGGAAATATTTAACCGATGGTTGTGAAGTTGTGCAGATAAATAAAGGAGCTTGCATTACACACTCAATCCCTGCATTTAGATAGTGACAAATTGTTTTTAGATAGGACAAGGACTATTTTTTGAGCACCCTAAGATTAGTAATTTGGATAGTTAAATCACTATAAGAAACCCGTGTTTTCTGTGGTGTTATGAAGAAATGGGTCATGTTTTCATTGACATCAATGTGTCACAAATTCTAAGCCTATGGAAGGCAGATTTTTGCTAATGTTGGAAAAGACATGGAGACGTTAGAGCAAAAACAGGTGGATGACACAAGGGATGTGTATGTTTTTTTGAACATCAAATAAAACAATCATGATGACGTTACTAGAACGTCCCAAAAAACATGAAAGTACCACATCGACTAGGGTTTTTGGATTTACTTGGGTAAATTTTTGTAAGTTATTGTAGGCTAATGTAAAATGTTGACCGGATGTGAAAAAAATTGGGAAAGAGTAGCCATGTGGCATGCTTTGAAAAAAAATAAAAATTGATGGATGTATACTATGGATGAAAAAAGAATCTCTTTATACAAGTGGGGTGGTAGGATGTAAGACAAACCATATGGGATATGTAAAGCAATTTTTTTTTCAAAATTGAATGTCTAAATAAACATCCACATGTTTAAAACAACCTCTAGATGTCGGACATAACATGTAGATGTCAAAAAAGCGTCCTCATGTTTAAAACAACATCCACATATAATGTAGTCAAGTTTTCATTTGTGAATTATCCCATATCCTTTGTTATGAATGGATGATGAATTTTAGTATAAAAGGGACCTCTCCACCCTTCATTCTCACTAAATTCCAATGAAATAATTACTTAACTTTGCCATTAAAAATTCTTTTGAGTAGATAGTAAATTCTTGGTGAATTTGACAATTTTTCTTTTTCATTTTTTTTGGAATTTAAAAATAATTATTATTATTTTAAATAATTATTTCATACAATTAATGCCATTTGTATTTTTCAGTGAGGCACATCATGTGTTGTATTATGACAATAAGTTTTTTATTAATAAAAAAAGACATTGCAAGAACAAAAAAAAGATGATGTGGCTGCCATGTGGCATCTACGTGGCAAGCATTTGGAGAGTGAAAACACGAGGAATCAACAACTGTTTTCATGAAACATGTAGACATTATGGCACGTTATAGTAGATTTCAACCGTTTGTGGAAATGCCGCCTACAATAGATTTTAGGTGACATTAGAGTTGACATACCTTTAATTGAAAAAACATACTTTCACGTTTTTAAAAACACCACTAAAAACACGGGTTTCTTCTAGTGAATAGTGACAGTAACAATTTGTTGGGTAAAAATAATTACCAGTAATTAATGAACTATATGGTTACTCAATTGTTGTTATAAATATTATTATATTTAAATTACATTTAAGTCTAGATCATGCAAATGACAATTTGTTGGTCTACACGACTAATTGTTTACAAAGGCTGAGCCACACACTAGTCCAGGACTGGGACTGCATTCATGCGTCCATAGCATTATTAAGGACTTGCCAACAAATTCGTATACTTGGGAATAAGAGTGGATACTAATTATTAGAATTTTAAGAGTTATTAATGTGTATTCCTATTCCATTTCTAATTACATGTGACTTTAGCTACAATACGTTAGACTATTTGATCATTCCCCTAGATTTTGAACCCCTATACTATAGTCCTAGGTTTTGTAGGATTTAGACAAAACTTAGACTACACCCCCCTCTCTCAAAATATTTAAAGGCCATTGATTGTTTGTTCTTTTAAATGCTTACCTTCAAAATCGTTGTCAATTTCTCAAAATTTCTTAAACCGTTGATCTTTGAGATTTAATTTGAGACATTCATCCAAATACGAATATGGATACAATATACGGATACAAACCAAAGTATCATTATGGATATTGTATGGATATAGTACCAAAATATGGATACAAATACTTTATATTGGAATACGGTACAATATGAATATGGGTGCGGATATGGATACGATATACGGGATTTTCATTGTTCCATATTGTTTGTCATATTAACTTCATTTTAAAAATTACAAGGAGGGGGACGAAGAACTAAGAAATTAATTTTAATTAATGATAATTTTTTAAACCCGGGGTCAGGGGAAATTAAAATTTTTTTAATTAATTAATTTGTTTTGAGCTCATTGTGACAATTTGTCACAATGACAATGAGCTCAGAAGATGCAGTGATTGCATCATCAAAGAAGACTTTTGGAAAATCAAACCAAAGAAACACTTTCAAACACAGTGCAATTGCAAACTCTTACAATAAAACAATTGGCATGAATTTGTGAAAACAAAAAAACAATTGGTCTCATGCTATTTAGTAACAATAGGATTTAGATGCTCAAGAATACAAAATTGTTTATACTTCATAACATTCTTCCACACTCATGACAAGCCGATATTGTTCTATTTGCATTGTAAAAAAAAAAACTACATTCCAAGAGGCTTTGTCCTTGTAGGAGTGGTTTGCTTTAATTTCAAGTAATTTCTATTTCATTTTTAATTACTCCCATATATACACCTATGTCCAAGATGGTGCACTTTCCACTACTAACACACTTCTATGGCTAGTTCCATTTGCTATAAACTTGATAGTAGAATTTACTTGTTATGCTGTTCTATTTTGTAAAAATAAGCAAACCATGATTTTATGGATTTTTTTCCAAAGGAGACAAGGCTTTGCATCAACAAAAGCTACAAGCAAAAAAGTTTAAATAGGACCATATTAGTGTCAATACAGGGATGTGGCCTCTCATAATGTAGAACCTTGTTTTGTTTTGAATCACTTCCACGCATTTTCCTATTAATACCCAAGACTAACTTCGTACTACTTCTTAATCCTTAAAGGATGCTAAGGCTAAAAAGTGGTTGATGGATGACACCATTGTTCACTATAAAAACAAAAAATGTACCAATTGGTCCAATAATCAGAGTAGTTTTGGTGACTACTTTGGTCATGGGGGGTACATCCTATAAGGATTAACCTTTAAATGACTTTGAGGCCAAAAAGTGGCCAATAGATGACTTCATTGTTCACTTTAAAAACAAAAAATGCACCAATTGGTCCAATAATTAAAGTAGTTTTGGTAACTACTTTGGTTATGGGGGCCATGTCCTTTAACCCTTAAAGGACAAACATGTGACTTTGGAAATCATTCCTTTTCATTACTATGTGAATCATTGGCTTAAGAAATAACAAAATTACTCATTGGAAGTCAAATAATTGTAGAAGACCTCCCCTTTTCACAACTGACAAAGTTTTGAGGATGAATAGTTGCACCTCTATCCTAGTAGAAGGATTCCCTATCATCCATCGGACACCAAATGTCTGTATCGATGTTTAACCTCTAAAGGACCATTGTTCTTTCGGGGGACAAATGGGATTTTGGGTAGGTACCTACAGGCTGAATTTTTGTCATGATTTCTTGAAACCTTTTCCAAAGATAGAAAAATTGATTTGCTTCAATGTAATATAATTATTTTTTCAATTGGTGCCCATGAGCAAAAGTTATGCCCAAATAAGCTCAAAATAGGAGAAAGGGGGCAACAAAAAAAAATTTGAAATTTGAATTTTTTTTCTCATAGCTAGATTATATTTTTGTCTACATGGAAGCTTTGGTTCATTCCATTTGGATTTGTTATGAGAAAGTTATAGACAATCTTGTTTTTTGAGCAATTAGAGTATTTTCATGAAAAAATAACTTGTAGGATTCATTTTTGAATACAATTTTTACAATTAAAAAAAGAACCTCCACATGGTTTGGTTTGCTTCCTAGAAAAATCTCACCATTGGAATTAGTGCATTTTAATTCCATTTTAGAGATATTAATCATTTAGATTTTCCTTCTTTTTTAGTTTTTTTTTTTCATAGACCCTCAATTCAATTCCCTACAATAAAGATTTATAGCTCAAAACTTTGTAGTGCAAAAATATAATTTAAGAAGGTTCAAAGTCAAATAATATAGTCCTATAATCACGCCCACAATGTGCTGAAAAACTTGTTTTTTTCACTTTAAACGCAGATATCTTGCAATTTGTGTGGTCAAAATTTCTGAAATTTTTCCCACACATTCTCACACTAGTTAAGTGTAAGATCCTATTTTTAGATGTGAAAAACAACAATAGTCAATTTTTTTTCTCTTTGCTATAGAAATGGCAGTTTTGAGCGTTTTTTGGTAGAAAAAAGACCTTAGTCCTTTAACCCTTCAAAGCCCGGGAGGACCAAATGTGTCCATGATGAATCAACAAGCAACTCCCAACGTGCCAAGGAGTCAAGAATGGCAAGACTTCAATTACGATAGAGGGAGGTTTGTCCGACCCAATGACGCATGGCCACTTGTGAATGCACGTCATTGTACTACTTTTCCATAGGAGAGGTCAAAAACCGGACATGGCGATTTGGCCTCGGGTTTTAAAAAGTGACTGGCATTCAACAGTCTTTAACCGTTGGGCCTTGGATGCCATCCGGCTTGAGGGCGCTTGGGTACCGTAGGCAAGCGTTTCACTTCTGTTGTTGTTGCCATGCAAAGCCGTGTTGTTGTCGTCCTTGCGAAGATTGCTTCAAAGAAGTAAGTAGGTGTGTGCGGTTTCAAAATCATATTTATGATTGCAAGCTCAGGTTGTCTCGCTTCTGTTCCAAAGAGTTGGTGCCCCACTCTCTGTGTTCATGACCCCCTACGAAAATTGTTGCAAATTAGGAGGATGACAACCACATTGCACCATGGCACAACAACGATGCAAGAGGTACAAGAAATTTAGCACCTTCTCTATAATTGGACAATTGTGGCAAGTGGGAGTGCCGACATTGTTTAGAGCGTGGTCAATTGTCTTTATAAGTGGTACCTATTTGATAGAGAGGTCTCAAGCTTAGATTCTTGGTCGCAATATCCTTCTTGTAAGCAGCGGAGGTACCTTTGCTATACACACATTGCTCACTCCTTGGAATGGAAGGACATGATTGATGAGGGTGATCCCATAGGAATTCCATCCCTTGTGTATACATTCATTTGCACTAAATTGTGGCCCAAAAGGCAAAAGATCATGAAGTCTTTAGCAAGAATCCACGCAGTAGAGCGATTGCTAGAGAGACCTTTAGAGAGGTGCAATAGAGTTGTCCTTGTATTGACAGCGTTGCAAGTGACCATGCCATGGATTCAAACCTTGCCGCATCCACAACTAGAGGATGGTACGTCAACGTTGGTGCACACGATGCAAGCATATCAAATGTGCCTACTGATCCCCGATTTTCCCAATGAAGGTGACCATGTGATACTCACGGGTTACCCTAACTTGAATCGCATCATGAGAGCCCAAAATTCTCGAGTGAGAGTGAGGACGAGGGAATCTAGCCACAAAGGTAGAGCCAACGCGATTCAAGGGCGGGAGGTGGGCACTGAATGCGAACAAATTCACCACACTAATGGACGTGGATCGGGTCGTGGTCAAGTCCGTGGTGGAGGAATGACAAGATCTGGGCGCCAAGGGGGCCAGTCCTCCATTTCGTCCAGACAAGGTGGAAAACGGCAAGGCGAGGTAGATACGGGGTGTATTCATCCTCCACAAGGGTGGATTCCACCAACACTTGTGCCAAATGAATGTTCTTTACGCACACTGCGACCGAAGGCAGCTGCCAATTGCATGCAATCTATCGAAAGTAGGTCCCCTCAATCACGTGGGCAAGTAGCTTATCGCGCACGTCTCGGACTGGGATCCAAATCCATGAGCAACAAACAAAATTGCCATAGTAACTCTTATTGGGCAACTCCAACTGCCTCATTGACGTTGCTACAGAGATCACCATTGGAAGACGAAACACAAGTAGGACAACGACTAGTCCTTTGGATGAATGAGCCAAGGCGCTTTGGGAATTTGTAAGATGCATTTGATAAAGCAGCTCATGTTGAAGATTGGATGATCGATCTCGCCACTATGGACATCGGAGTGGGATGGAATTGACATTGCTACTGCCGATAACGTCCCAATGCACAAGGAACATGTGGCATCAACTACAATTCCCTATGACACATTGCTAGCAATCGGTAAGGCACAATGTTACCTAATGGGGTGTGGGTTCAGTTGCAGACTCTAAGGTACGTGTCGAGACAATGGAGAGGACTTGACACATTCTTCAGAGAGCAAAAGCTTGCAGTTTGGGAAGCGGACGTCCAATATTTTGGAATGCAATTCGGAGGTGCTATCGGGTACCATCTGGTGCGGGTGGCTGATTGTTTTTGCTTGGATTGGCAGAGGTGGCCAATTGGCCATATTGATGTCTTTTCGCCAAGAAGGCCATATTCATTAAATTGAGACAATGTGGATTCTCATTTTAATCATCTTCCTAAATTTAGTATATAGAAGAGTCCATTAAATTGAGACAATTCGAAAAATTGAGACCATAAATTGCTGGAAGAATAAAGAAATTTGTACAAGTACAAGAAATTGGAGGAAAAAAATAGTAGTGAAGGACGTTGAAAGGAGGGATTTTGGATGGGAAACTAGAACCATTTATAATAAGTACTTAACTAAAATATCTAAGTAAATAGTTTGACATAATTATAGTGAGGTAGAGAATTTTGAAATCATCCATGATAGAATACATTTGTACACCTAGCCTTCTCAAAAACTACAATGTCAAATTAAAGAATTTGACATATGCTTAGATAGAGAAGTTCAAAATTACTTTGTATAGATAACATTAGTACTCATAGAGTCATAGTGTTCCAAAACAAATGTCATAGACAATAGAATTACAATGAAGAACTTACAAAATACACAATACAATACAAGAAATTAAAATTAAAATATATTATATTATACAACATCTATAACATCAAATTCTAAAATAATATAAAAAAAGATCAAAACAATGAACTAAAAGAATAAAAAAACTAAATCTATTTCATCTTCTCCACATATTTTTTTCTAACAACTTTTTATTATATTTTTTTTTGCCCTAATCAAAGAAACTATCAACTTCTACAACTCTTTATAATTTTTTTTTTTCCATATTTTTTTGTCATCCTTCCTAAAGTTAAGAAAATAATGTACAAACTCGCAAAACTCCTCATGATTTCCTATGCCTACAAACTATTCATCTTCACTCCGAAGATACATTATTGCTTTCACCAGATACATATGCATCCACCGATGTCTGGATGATAGCAATTTGTGTTTTGGGAATTCTAACTCTTGGATCAGAAGTGCCTTCTTTGAAACGTGGCTTCCAAGCAGTCATAATGCCAGTCTGTATGCGTCCAACTCGGAGAGATAGCCTTATCCTCGCACCAAGAATTCCCTTGTTTCGTGTCCCACCCAGCATATGTTTCTTCATTGGTGTGTTGAAAAGACGTAGGTGTCCAATATTGAAGTTGAATCGAATTGACATGACCTGGATCTGGATTAGGATTTGTTAGAACCCGAGCAAGCTAAAATGGACGGAGGTCACCGTCAGCGGGGCGCACAACAACTAAGTAACCTGCATATACATCACGGCCAATACGAAATGAAGGAGGTGGACGATCACGTCTACGATCAACAAAAGGTGCATCTTCTGCAAACTCCTCACGCATCGTACCATCATCTAGGTATTGGTCTTCCACCTCATCAGTAACATGAGAATTTGGCCAAAATCCATGCTGCAATTTCTCATGTATCACAAGCGGAGCATTGAGAGCACTTCTCACACCTTCCCAATATTTCCGCACCGGCTCATTCTTCCTCCTAAACTCGCCAGATAAGTCTTGATTTCCCATTGCCCCCCACAATACAATGTACCCATCTAAACCCTTGCAAATCTCATCAAAGCAACGCATTTGTTGCGGTGGCAAAGGTAGAGGACTACCCCTCGGTACTTTAGGGTGCCCATCTATTGTCTCCTTCCACAAACAAATCCCCCCACCTTCTTTTAACCAATCCATATCGGTACAAAGGATCTTGTACTGCATCAATGGCCACCCATTGGAATCTTTATAAAACTTGAACTGTTGCGCTTGAGAATGACCTTGTAGAGAATCATCGCCTGTATGCAAATACCCGTCCACAAATCGCTTAAAATCAGGAACCTCCTCAATGAGATGAGGAATTACGGGTTGCGTTTTACAATCCATGAAAGACTTCATCAACCTTGGAAGCGTGGGGTAGTCATTCGTCTTCAATTTAGTACTCCAACGACCAAATAGAGCATCAATGTCCTCATGAGTGTGTCCAACAATGAGGAAATTGATGTATATCTCTCGGAAAATAGCTCTGTAGACTAGGAGAGAACAGAATGCAAAAACCCACCGATTCTTGTTGTCGCCAGAAGCATTGTCAAGCTGAAGAGTTAATGTTGGAGGAAGAGGTTGAGCTTCCACCAACACTTCAGGGGGGACCCGAGGGAGTCCGTACAAATCTCTGAGCCTATTAACAAAGCCTCTGTCAATTCAGAACGCTCTCCTCCTACAAACAATTGACGAGATGAATGCTTCGGTTGTGACTCTAGATCTCGCAATAATTTTGCAATGGACCCAATAGTATGGTTGGAGTCTGTTGGGAAGATGTCCAAGCCATAGTGTGCATATCGCACATCTCCATGACCATGAGCAATCATGCCCGTAACAGCGACAGGCATCTTCATGAAAGAATCATTTCCCTTACTCTTGTGAGAGTAATGAGGAGAAGCAGTCTTGGAGTGATCCATCTTGTCATGGATTATAGTGAGAACCTTGTCAGGATACATCTCAGACATAGAGCGGTTTCCATAGTACAAGTCCCTATGCGCCTTCTGTCCCGATAGGTGCACTCTCAATTTGTTCGACCATACTTCTTGTACTCGTGAACGTGGAGTGCAAGCACTCTTGAGTTGCCTATATCTATCGTAGGTTCCACAACGAGCAAAACTATCTCCTCTAGCCTTGGGAGCATACTCTGGAAAAGATTGACGTCGAATGTTGCTCAATCCACTAGCCGAAATATGTTGCAATTGCAGAGAAGAATTCACATTGTTGATCTGTGGCAACTTGTCCTTCCAACGAAATGCAGATGGTAGGACCATGGAGGGGACTTTCTCCCCAGACTCAAGGGTCCTTGACTTGTGGGGCATCGTATCCGCTTCATTCTCCACTAACAATCGAAGAGTTGCAGTGGCTTGCAAAGTGTGTGTCCGAGGCTTCTTCATTCCAAGGTTGCCATGATGCTCCGATTTTTGGTCATCTTTTGCCATCTTCTTGTATCTATAAAAGGTAGCCTTCGATACTCCATGGATGGCGCACCAAGCAACCGAACAAATCTCATGGTTTGCCAAGGTGATCATGTCCCTTCCACTGGAATCAGTGTGGGTTTGCTTGTGCACGTCTAGTAGACGTGACTTGCGCCAGAACACTCCACCGTCAATATGAAGTAGAGACCGAACGGCTTGAATCTGACCACGTGGAAATGGTTGCAAGCAATTCTTCTGGCAACATTTCATACTAGAAACATCAGCAATTGCTTGCTCTGTGAGGAGGGCTTCTTTCTTCAGGAGATTGGTAGGCTCAGTCCTCTCACGTGAGCTTTCATAGGAACGAACTCCAGTCCGAACACGCCGCCTTGAACCGTTTGAAGAGACTGCAGTATTGAAGAGATGCGTTTGTTCGTGGTCATATAAGGTGGCACCATTAAGGTAGACCCTGGAAATGTGCCAAGAGTGCATGGACCACATCCACTCCGACGGAACATCTGCCTCACACAAAGACTCTGCAATTTGAATTGCAACCCGGTCATCACCAAGTGGCTGCCCGTCCATGTCAATGACGAGATCTGCATCAACATTATGACAAATTCCTTTTGCCACCTCTACCCCCTCTTCATTTCTGAGTATGACGCATTTGGTATACCAAGAATCTTGAGGAAATCCCTCGCAGGTTGCGACACCCGGCGGCAAAGTTGGCACTGGAACTGTAAACTCGTTGGCATCTGGAGTATCCATTCTGCGTGTGAAAGAACACAAATTAATTCATACTATTATGACTATCCTCGAGGCGAGGATAATAATTAGATACAACATATTGACAAAATCAGGAGCAAAGTGACCTCCAAAGAAGTGGAGACTTGCAAACCATTTTGTGATCATTCTTAATAATTCATCCGCTTAGACTAAAAGAAGAGGAAATGCGAGGATTTAGCAGAGCAGTACCATGAAACAGAAATTAATCTAATATCTTTGCATTCCTTAGAATAAATTAGAACATGCTTACATCATCCACCAAACACTCATCCCAAGGAGTAAGATAATCAAAGGTATCTTCGCTTCGAAGATAACACATGGAAACGATTGAGAGATATTATGCATTCCTACACATGACATTAGAGTATCAGAGTGATTATGCATATCAACTCTAAATATCATCATAAATGACAATGAATGTTTGTGCTTCTCTATGGTTATCATTCACATACTATGCATGTTTGGAATTATCCTCGAGACAAGGATAACCTCGATCAATGTCTATGATTATCGTCGTGTCCAGGATAACCTGCATGCATGTCTGTGATTATCCTCGACTCGAGGATAATCTCCATGCATGTCTTAAATTATCGTGGAGAAAAGGATAGATCGATGCATGTCAGTGATTATCCTCGGCTCGAGGATAACCTCCATGAAAGTCTCTGATTCTCCTGGAGCCAATAATAACTCCCATTCATGTTTTTGATTCTCCTCGAGACAAGAATAACCCCAAATAACCGAGAATAACCCAAAAATGTTATGCTCGTGATTATCCTCGGCTCGAGGATAACCTCCATGCATGTATGTGATAGATAAATTTTTAGTTCCGAAATTTACGGCGTAAAATTCGGTTGTTCTTTATCGAACATAACATACGATGGATTACATTTAGACGTGGAACCGGAATTCTCAATACTACAAGAATCGTAGGTTTATGGAGTACTGCATGCACCTATGCTTAAAACTGAGTAGGAAGAGCAGGAATGTAGCATTCAGTGAGAGGGGAAGAAGGGAAATAGAGGAACTCACGTCAACCCGTCAGAAACTAAGCCACCCAGTCACAAAAACATGTAAATGAAATGCAAAACACAAGTTCAAAAGCCGTGTGGTAGCAATGTCTGCAAGAGGCCGCGGAGGAGGGAAAACTGGAAAACAGAAGAGAGGAAATGAGGTGCTCAAGGATGAGAGACAATGCACACAGTAGCGGGAGAATATGAGCGGGAAATACAACGACATTTGAATGGTTCATGATTTTCAGGACGTAGGGGAGAAGTACCTCCTCGGATTAGGGGGCCGTTGACATTCTCATCGCCCACATAATGACAACGACGTAGAATATGAAGGAGCTTTTTATGAATAGAATAGGAATCTGACGTAGCCAATCTTTTTAAGATTGAAATAGGGGGGGTTCATAGTTTGTGGAATTTTTGGCAGTCACCTTTTCTCAGAGAATGTGGAAATATTCTTTGAAAGCACAGCGGAATTTCAGGTTTGTCAAATTTGGCATTTCTTACACCAGCCGCCAAACAACCTTTTTTTTAAAATAGTTTTTTCTAATGTCAGACGGTATGAATGTATAGGGATATAAACAGAATTGTAGGTTTAGGGATTAGGGTTTAGGGTTTAGGATTTAGGGTATAGGGTATAGGGTTTAGAACTTCAGGGTTTATTGGTTTAGAAGCAACAACAGTGTCTTCACAAAATGTAAATTTCATGTTCACAAATTCAATGTTCTTCACATTGTGATTTTGCAAATTATATTGAAAATTCATATTTGTTTTTGAAATTCCAATATCCAAAAATTGAAGGATTTTCGTAAACCTTGAAATTTATTGGGTTCTAGGTATTTTTTAAATGAAAGCGGTCAATAAAACTTAATACCCTTTATTTTATATATTATTTATTTCAACTCCAGACTGATCTCCAATTTTGTGGACTTCTAAATGACCGTACATTTTCAAAATTTCTCGAAACATTGCACAATTTCTAATTTCATGTCATAAAAAATATATACAACTTTGAGCTTCATTTTCCAAAACAAAGAATAATGTACAATTGTGAATTTTTGAACATTCAATTCTATAAAATGTAGTACTTGTTATATTTTATATCCCATAATGTTGTAACACATTCTAATGAATTTGCATTTATAGAGGAGCACATTAAATACTTGCTATTCTTCTTGTACATTATGTTAGAAACCAAAAAAGAAATGAAGCCATTCATGTTGTACTGTATATAATTAAAATCACTATAGCTTAAAATTTTAATGAAGATAACTGTCGAAGAACAACAAAATAATGTACTAGTTAAATTAGGATAAAATTTGAAAGAAAAATGATTCTTCAACATAGTTAATTATTCTGTTCAATTGTTTTTTAAATTAGAATGATTTGGGGGGGGAAAACCTAAAATTTGCACAACACTGTAAAGAACTACAATAAAAAAAAGCAAAAATCTTCTATGAAGATGAAGAAAATAAATAAAAAATGTTTAAAATATTTCAAAAAGAAAGTACGAGACCAGACTATACAAAGTAGGACACCTATTTTTACAAGCTTGGTAATTATGTAAAGAGTAAAAAAATACAAAAACCTTTATTCTAAGAAGTCATCATGTCTACTCTCATGGCATCCCAAGCCATGATTCGAAGCATAATTGGCTTCAAATGGGTCTACTTTGTTAGTACATTAAAATGAATGATGGACTTTGAATTCATTTGCTACCAATCATTATTATGAGCTTCATCATGGTTTAGAGACTTGAACCACTTCAATGTCTCATAAATAATCATTATGTCTGAAAGGTTCACCTCCTAGAAATGAATGTATTACAATGTATCCCATACAATGACTTTCTAAATTCTTTAAAAATACTATTCTCTACAAGTTTTAGAAATTCTTTACATCTTGTGTTTTTAAAACACATAATTATTCAAAAAGTGCAAGTTCTGTATAAATGAAAGACGTATCTTCTAACTACTATAAACAATTTTGAGTGCTATACTTTTATAATTTTGTCATTATAACTTTTCAATAAACAAAATTTTATATTGAACTAATTCTTAATCTTTTTAACATGGAATTAAGAAGTAAAACAAGCCAAGCGTTCGTTGTACTTTCAAAACTAAATCCAATGCACAGGAATCATGGAATTTTAATGAAAAGGGTCAAGTAAAAAAAATGTAGAAGTTGTATTTTTTTTGTCATTCTACCCTAAACCCTATTTCATGAATTCAGAAATAAGAGTTCTTTAAACTAGAAAATATGAATACTTAATTTTAATGTATTTTTGTGTAGTACCAAACAAATGGCACCAAATTAATTCACACAAGAATCATAAATTCATGTTCAAAATATTTTCAAATTTTACATTTTCTTTCTTGTTCCATTTAATGGTTGTTCCATACCTTTTCAAATGTTAAATCTTTAAAAAATGGTGTTTAGACCTTTATGGGTTAGAATCATCTAAATAGTAAAAGTTCTTTATAATTTTGTTTTAAAAAAATTGTAAAAACTAAATACTTTATTATTTAATTATTCTTTTATTCATGACAATACTTTAGTAGTTTAGCAAAATTTACTAAATTTTTTATTTTATAAAAAATTTTAGTACATGCAATGCCCTAAATGTAATAGAAGCTTTGAATAGGGTATGGAATTTCGGAATTGTGTTTTAGTGTACAAGTTTAAAAAATGCACAATTCATTTGATACTTAGTTATAGTGAATTCCAAAAAGCTCAAAAAACACGTTGGTCATTTAGAGGGTTAGATACATAACAAATTAGAAATACTATATATTAAATTCTATTCAAATTTGTTTAGGGTTTTAGGAAATATGAAAACCACCAATGGATATGGAATTTTTTCCTTTATTTTTGTGCTAAAAATAAGTCTACATTAAATGGAAAAGTCTAAAAGAGATGAATTCTCCCATTATGTGGACTCTTTACCTTCCTTAATCCATAAACAACTCCAAAGCCATCTCCTAGTCAATGAATGACAAAAAATCTTGTCGTATAGGACACAAATGTAAGTATCCATCATCCAAAATTTAGGATGAAAAGGAAAGATCATCTACAATAGTTTGTCTTTCAATTAGTATTTTTTCATTTTTATAAGCCAACAAATTACATGGTGACAAAACAAATGATTTCCATGATGACTAGCCTGGCATTCATGGGTTAATTTTTTTTAAATTGCAACATTTAGATAGCCCAAGTGTCCTGGGGTATAATGTTGTGGTTGAATTTTCAATTCTTCAAAATCAAATGCTGCTTCTTTGAAAAATAGGAACCTACAAAAACTTAATTGGATGAAGTTCTCTTACATTCTTCATACCATACATAACGCCAAGGCCATTTTCAGGTTGATGAATGACAAAAATTCTTCTGTGTAGGACAAAAATGCAACTATTCATCCTCCAAAATTTGAGTGGAAAGGAAAGTTCGTCTATAGTAGTTTGTCTTCTAATGAGAGTGAATTTTTTTTAAGCCAACAATTCCTACATTGACAAAAAAGTTGATTTCCACGTTGATCCGCCCATGGTTCAAGGGTTCAAGACATATACGTGTATAGGACTTGAAGCTTAGAAAGAGCAAGTTTTTGGCAGGCAAGTTTGGCGACGTACATTCAACAAAGTAGATTCCGGGAAGTTAGCAGGCTTGGTGAGGTAGGTTCGGGGAGGCCGGGAGGTTGGGAAAGTAGGTTTGGGGAAACAAAAAGGTTGGGAAAGTGGGTTCAAGAAGGCCCAAAGCTCAGGAAGTAGGTTCGGCAAGGCCCGAAGCTCAAGAAGCAGGTTTGGAAAGGCCCAAAGCTGGAAAAGTCAGTTTGGAGGAGGCCCGAAGCTTAAGAAGCAGGTTTGGAGAGGCCCAAAGCTGGAAAAGTCGGTTTGGGGGAGGCCCGAAGCTCAAGAAGCAGGTTTGGAGAGGCCCAAAGTTGGAAAAGTCGGTTTGGGGGAGGCCCGAAGCTCAAGAAGCAGGTTTGGAGAGGCCTAAAGCTGGAAAAGTCGGTTTGGGGGAGGCCCGAAGCTGGGAAAGTCGGTCTAGGGCAGTCGGCGCTGGGAACCAGGTTCGGTCCATCGTCCCCCTACCACGCGTCCTTGTTTTCGAGTCGCGTTGCGTGTGTTTCCTCTTGTCGCGTTGCGTGTGTTTCTTCTTGTTGCACTGCTTGTGTTTCCTCTTGTCGCGTGAGCAACGTGAGGCGTGAGGCGTGAGCAGCGGGCAGCGTGAGGTGGGAGGCGTGAGCAGCGGGCATGAGGTGGGAGGCGTGAGGCGTGAGCAGCGGGCGTGAGGTGGGAGGCGTGAGCAGCGGGCGTGAGGTAGGAGGCGTGAGCAGCGGGCGTGAGGTGGGAGCTGTGAGGTGGGAGGCATGAGCAGCGGGCGTGAGCACCGTGACTGAGTAGCAGACGTAAGCAGGTGAGGCAGCGGGCGTGAGTATCGAGCAGCGTGAGGCAGCGGGCAACGGGAGCAACGAGCAGCGAGAGGCGCGAGCAACCAGCAACGGGAGCAACGACCAGCGGGAGGCAACGGGAGCACAGGCAGCGGGAGGCGCGAGCAACCAGCAGGTGCAACTAGGCATTAGGGTTTTAGAATTTCCTTCTTCATTTTCGTGTTCTGTTTTGTCTATTCCATTGTTGTTGTGTGCATCAATTCTTCTAGCTTTTGCAATTTGAATGCAACTATGATTGGAAATTTAGGGTGTGAAACTTCTGTTCATTTATTCTTGGATTTGTGTTTCAACGTCTGCAGGTCCTACTGGAATTTGAAAAGTATAGGAATTTTGTAGCATTCTAGAATCTGCTATAGTCAGTGTGAAACTAGATTAATTTGAAGTTGAGTAAGTGTTCAGATGCAGAATTTTGTTGCTTCTACCACTGTTCTTTAAATTGTGTTGAATGTATGATTTCAATTTGATTCTTATGCATTTGTTGTTTGAATTTGGACTATGTTGCTGTGGTATAGTGTGTTTGTGTATGTTTGTATTCAGAGTTTGCCCAGATGATTAGTATTACGAATAGGGTTTTCGTCACAGTTCTCACAAGTTATTATTGAATGAACAACAAAAATTATCCTCGGGTCGAAGATAGTCACCATCGGGACAACGTTGAACACCAGTCTACAAAAGCTAAGAACCCAAAAGACTACTGACCCGCGTTTCAGTAAAGATGATCCTCGATCCGAGGATAAAGAACAACAAAATTACACAAATCCAATGTAGGTAAATAATAATTAAAAACATTTATCCTCGGCTCGAGGATAAACAACCAACCAAAAACCCAAACAAATATGAAAAAATTATCCTCAAGCCGAGGATAAACCAACAATCAAAGAACAAGTTAAATAAAATAAAAAAATAAAAAAAAGTTATCTTCAGCTCGAGGATAAACCAACAACCAAGTCAACAAAACAATAAAACAAATATGAAATAGTTATCCTCGGCTCGAGGATAAACCACACTTGAGGCAAATAAATATAATAAATAACTTAAATAAAAAATATTTATCCTCGGGCCGAGGATAAACAACACATAAAATCACATTATCCTATGCATAATGAAATGAAAAATGATGAACCATAAATCAAAACACGAACATCTGTGCTAGCGAATACCATTATCTTCGTCCCGAAGATATTCAACTATAGTTTTCATTCACAAATGAGATGCAAGAAAAATGAATAGAAATTAATGAAGTAGAAATCACAACTTGGTAGTGTTAAATTCAAGACATTGATTGTTGGTTTTGCTCTGACGTATAGCCTGACATGATCGTTAATCAGTCATCTTTCATTAAACAGAATTTCTCTGGCCTATTATCTTCGATTCGAAGATAAAAATCGGACATCAATTCTGATCTTAATGTTTCCCTTTTTTCAGATTCATATGAACATGGCTGCAGATACTGAGTACGACTACTCAGCTACCCTCCCATTTCTTGAGCCATTCAGTAAATGGGTAGAAGAGGAGCCTTTCATATCGGAGATGCCAGAGCTATACGGCAAGCTCTGGCAATTTAAAGTCGTCGTCGAGTCATGGACATTCGGTGTCAACCAGTCTAAGGACTACATCTACCTGCGTCACCGAGTGCAGGACACTGGGATGTACGTGAATTGGAACCTGAATGAGAAGGTCGCGCTCATAGAAAACCACCAGGACAAGTACATTGTCATGACTCTGCAAGGAATCGACAACACAGGAATCGAAACCAAACATACCCATTCAATCGTCTTCCATGAAGATGACCCTATGGGAGTTTTTGACTTTGACAACCTCATCGCCGACTTGCACTCGGCAAACCTCGATGCCTTGGCTGAAGAATTCATAACACGGTTTCACCCGTGGGTGAAAAAGAACGCCAGGGTGACGGCGAGGAAGGTCGGATACATTTTCCATAGGCTTACGCAGCATGCTATGGAACATGTCCAGAAACCTGCTCGAGTCAATCAAGGTCGGATTTAGCAAAGGCCGGAAATTGCAGCTGAGACGAGGTCAACGTCTGGTGTGCGTGGTCGCACAGCGAGCAGAGGAAGTGGTAGAGGAACGGCCCGCGCGCAGGCCCAAAAGAGAAAGAACCCGGACACGAGTACCGGTGAGCCTAGTGAGAAACGCAGGAAACCTGTGACGGACAGTCGTCCTACAACCGCCGGCAGTTCAGGTTCAATACTCACGAACGTGAATACCCGGAAGCCAGCCGGTACGCAGTCAATCGAGAAACACGAAATTGCTGCCGCATATCAGTCGGAATTCTGGAAGAAAAATGGCAAGTGCTTCATTTTCCATCCACAGGTATTCCCTGTAAATATCAAGCAATGCTTCCTGGCCCCGGAAAGATACATTATCCGGAAGCTTGAAATGAAATTGGTGGATGAGCAAAAAGAGACCCTCATTCACCTTGGTTCAGAGCAGTAAAGACAAAAACTTTGCTTAACCCCTATGGACACCAACAAGAAGCTCTTGAAGGAGTGTCCTAAAGATTGGGATTCTATCAAGGCCGGAGGCTTCTACATAATTGACGGCCAACATAGTGTCACTGCAGCCAAAATGCTTCAACAAGGCGGATGCTGCGAGACTCGTAAGGTCGAGTTGCAGACGTGGGAGGCTGTCATTGTCTGGACTAGAGACCCCACTCAACTCACAGACATTTCGAAGTGGTACAATGCCTCCAATCACCTCGTTCATAGTCAACCGACATGGGGAAATCAAATATCCGCATGTAGGCAGGTTTGGAAGGCGCTCAAGCGGCCTACCAACACAGACAACGAGGGGCTGGTGAGAGGGAATAAAGCAGTCTTCAACGTCTCAGCATATAAGGTACCCGTTTATTATCTTCGAGGCGAAGATAAATTTCATGTCTATGCTGTAGTTGCCTTTCATATTCCTTGTAGATGGACTGTGATTTCTGAAAATTTATTATGTGGTCTCTTTAAAAGTTATCCTCGACCCGAGGATAATTGTCTGATAATCTGTATATCTTCTGAGTGCACTAAGATGCGTGTTGATATCGTGAATATCTGTTTGAGCAGGAATTTGTGGACGGTGTCATGATCCGATATGGTAGTGTCGTAGTGTGAATTTTTGGTTTTGTCAAGTTATCTTAAAATTAGGAGCGGAAGTTCTCTGCAGGAACACCAATCCGGTTTAGGGATAAGTTAGAATCGGAAATTAGTTGAGGAATGCAGTTAAGGAACTAACCGGATTCTAGTCTGTTACGGAATCTGTTTGGACCGGATTGGTTTGGATCGGATTAGGCAGTCCGAACCGGATTGGTTCTGTCCGGATCAGATCTGGAGGACCAGATTAGGTCAGGATCGGATTAGGGTTAACCGGATTAGGTCATTTGACCTAATTTCTGGCGGCGCTGAGAGCCTGGGACTATATAAGGAGAGGCCTTGCCAGTTAGTACCCCTTTTCTACCTTGAGCGCTGAGGCTTGTTTTCACGCTTGGGGTTGTTTTGTGTTTCCTCTTTGTGATTTCTCTTCAGATTTGTGAGGTAGGGCGTCATTAGTGAGTAGTTCTTTTGGGCGCTGTGGGGTTGGACATCCACAGCTGTAATTTGTTGCTTTCTGGTCAGGACCAGGAGGGAAAGTAAGGAACGGGGCGTGCGGCTAGGAGTTGAAAGTGAGGTTGTCTCAGGGAGATTCTTGAGCGCCTCAGAAATGCGCCCATGCCGCAGTTATGTACAAGAAGCTATTCGGTTCCCGGATGGTCCGGATCTTGACAGACTTCGCCGAGAAGGTTGAGGCAGTTATGAGGGAAGCTCGGGAAGCTGCGGACTGGATGGAGATGAGCAGCGTGAAGCTGACCGGAACTGTACTCTCAAGGAGTATCTGTCTTTCGGATATTTCCTTTCCTGAGTCGTTTCCGGGAGGAACAGAGTTAAACCGGGGGAAGGATGTTACTCCCCAGTCGAAGAAGGAGTGGAAGCCGAGAGGGACCGGATCTGCTGAGCACATCGAGTTGGATTCATCGCCAGAGCGACCGGATCCTCCTACTGGTGAGAGGGCCAGGAACTTGCAGGAGGTCTTCGACGAACTTCCGCCTGAGACCGTCAGCGTCACATTGAAGATGGGCATGGGGTCTTAGTGTAAAGTAGTTTTGTAAATACCGGGTGTTATGACCGGATTGTAGTTAGGAACCGGACCGGATTGGATCCCGGTCTGTTTGTTAGGGACCGGATTAATATTCCGGTCTGTTAGGGTTTTGAACCGGGTTAGCATTCCGGTTTTGCCAGCGAGGCTTATCCCGGAAATCCAGCGTGGGTTGCCTGCGAGGATTTTCTGGGACGCTTTTCGCTTTTTGGCGCTTTACAGTGTATATAAATTCATTCTCTGCGGAGGAGAATGGGAGTCTTCTTTTGTATTCTATTGGCGCCTTGTTTGTGTGTTCTCCCGCGGTTGGCAGTGCAGATTGGTGAGGAGTTAGGAGCGCATTTAGAGTTTGGATTGGGATTTCTCCCCTTTGTGTTCTTGTTTTGGTTTTGAGTACATGAAGGCAGGTAGTAAGAGTTGGGAGTACTTTCTAGTGCCTCAGCACTGCTAGGATTCAGTATTCCGGTTGAGGAAGCCACTACTAGGCTAGGCATATAGGGAAGGAGTCCTTAGGCGCACTAGAACTCCTGGATAGGAAATCCGGTCGAGTGTCCGAACTGTTGTGAGGCCTCATTGTTGTAGTGGCAAACGGAAGAGTCTTAGTTGATGTTGGTATGGACGGTTGTACTTGCAAACACCTACCTTAGTACGGCCGGAACTTGGCATCGAGGTCATTGTAGTATGTGTGGATCGTACGGGGGGTCTTTGTGTGACTTGTGATCTGGATTGTTTTCTGGATTACTGTGAAAGATCAAACCGGATCCGGATTAGAGTAGGGGAGTAGAGTAGAAGAAGTGGGTCTTCAGCCACTATAAGTCACGGAAGGAGCGGCGGGCCTGCCACTCTCAAATTCAAGCGGCGATCCCTCTGATGGTAAAACAAAGGCAAAATTAAACCGGATTGGTTACTGGATCGAGTGGGAATAGACCGGAAGTGAGAGGTTTAAGAGTTGTACCCAGGACCGGAAGTGTAAAGGTCTTGGTTTTGTTGCAGATTGACGGACCGGATAACTTCCTGGTCCGGATTAGGTCCGGAACCGGAAGATTGTAGGAAGTCTGGTAGTTGTTTCTGTGGGTTTTGTTGTTTCCAGTTGCAGTTGTAGGACCGGAAAGGTGTTGTTGGAGACTGACTTAGCTTAGAATCGTAAATAGGGTGAATACTTCACAGAATCTCGTGGGTTCGATCTTTAAAGTCACTTTTGTTATACTTTAGAGTGGTTTTTGGTAGTATAACATGGGAATTGCGTATCCTGTGCTGCGACAGGCAGCATCAACCCGGACAAGGAGGGCGCTCAAGTCAAATTGGCGTCCGATGTCAAAAACGAAATTCGAATAATAACCTTGGCCGATGAGACCTATCAGATGTGGGAGGAGTTCCTCACAAAGCACACTGATGGGTTGCTGATTGATCCTGTGACGCGGAAACCATATAACAGCGCGAAGACCTTCAACGCAAAGAACTTCTCGCTCAAATGGGAGTTCTTCAAGCACATGGGACACTTCACGGACAAAGATCTCAAGGATTATGTCCTCCATCTGCTTGGGAGAACAGAGGGACGCACACGAGACTATCCAAAGGTCTCTGTGGGGGCGGCAAAGATCCTGTGCGAGGACAACTACAAAGCCGAGCACTGGGTAGAGCGCAGGAAGCGTAAGAAGGTCATCGTGGAGGAGTTCATGGCCCTCGACAAGTCCTTGAATTTCAAGGACAGAAATGGGGATGTCATCGATGTGAAATGGAGGCAATGGAAGCTCGACAACTTCTTTTCCTTGGCATCGTGGGATTTCCTCCTCACGGCAACGCCCAACCAATTCTTCGTAAAACGCCTTACCAACGAGGCGAAGAAGAAGACGGCCATTGACTACAAGGACAATCAAAAACTGTCAATGGTCTATCCCATGTTCAAGACTTTCTTGAAGATGAAGAAGCGAGTGGAGCCATCGGGAGGAGATGTGTTTATCCGAGGCCACCAATGCTATCCCCAAGGTCTTGTGACGACCCAAATATGGCCCTACGTCAGTAGAGAACTTGGCCTCGTTGTAATTGATTTCCGAATCCTCCCAAGACCGAATCCGGGATCCGGTGATAGTCCACCCTGCTTGCCATTACTTAATTTTTTGGATGATCACCTGAGGCCAGTGTTGTCTACTCCAGACGTCTGGTTATGGATTGTGGGGAGTTCATATGACATGGACGCGGCAAAGAAATTTGCGGCGTCGAAGATGTCAGGGTACGAGGTCAAGGTGTCCACCTACCTGCCAAGTAAGGCTGAGAGGTTGGACAACTTGACCAACCGAGCAGTACCACCTCCCGTGAAGCTCCTTTTTGTCATGAAGAAACGCAATGACGGGGAGCCAAAAAACGAGGCAGTGAAGAAGGTATACTACACCGATGACATACCTTACTACACTGATTTCCAAAAGAACACGGAGGCGAAATATAGGGTCCATCCGAGTGAGCTGAGGATGGAGTTCTATATTGACATTCTGCAGAGTTTCGCCGTGACGGGAGAGAACGTCATCGGAGTTTACACGGGCTCGAAGTTCGTGATCGCTGCAAAGGTGCGGCTCTTTGATTTATCTTTGGCTCGAAGATAAATGTTTAGGATCTCTTTCTGGTGTATCATTATGTTTGGTTGTTCTGTTGCATGCATCATCATACGTTGTTGTGTTATCTTCGGGTCGATGATAATCTCCTAGGTTGGATCATTACAATATTAAAAATGTATTGACAACTGCTTCCTGTATTGTAGATGTATGGCGTCTATTATTATGGCCTAACTAAGAGGCATGCATCACAAACACTTCGAGATATGGCGACTTATGGCAGTAAATTAGACATTAACGATTTCTGCCATGAGAACTCGCCATATCTTCCAGGTTACGTGCGTCCGCGTAACTTGGAAACTCCAGACCTGGACTCGGATTCCACACCCTCCATCGATCGCAACGTCGAAGCCCCACAAGAATTTCCTACTGATGAGGGGGCTGCCAACCTTGGGATCGATGAATTTGGGACAAACACCACTTTTGTCCAAGGAGGAAATGTGGAAATCAACGCACAGGACTTCCATGTAGGGAACCGCGGGCCCGAATCTTTGTCGAAAGAGAACGAAAAGTCAGATGCACTCACTCGCAAGAAGAAGAGGGTGGCAAGGAAGCCCGTGGAGGGCTTTGTACCGGACATCATCATCAGCGACGTAGAGGACACGTATTCGGATTTGGAAGACTTCGACTACGCTGGTCCGAATGAGGATGCCGCGGGAACCTCTAGGGGAACCCAAGGTGCAACGTCACTTGTAGAGCGACAACCTCCTCGTGATTCCACGGCCAGAGATGCTGCACATCCAATTCAAGTTCTTCTTCGTCCAGTGAAGCAGGAACTTAAGGATTTTTGGAGGCAGAGAGAGGAGAGGAAGGCCTTCAAGAGGGCTGAGGAGGCAAGAAGAAGGGCTAACGAGCTGGCAGAGAAAGAGGCACTTAAGAAGGAACTCGAGAAATTGCGTGAAGAGAATGTTTCTCTCAGAACGCGATCACAGGATCCCTCTGCTTCTCGACCTAGCCAACTTGATGCGCATGACGCTGGTGGTGCTTCAGAAGCCACAGGTCATGTGGAAACTGATCTGAGCACTGAGGGTTATCCTCGAGGCGAAGATGATCCTTTACCTCCCGCCCAAGAGGATGTTGCTCCCTCTTCTCCTCCTCCAATGGAACAAGAGCAGGGGTCCTCTCTTCCTGTTGATCGATCAAATCAACAGATCCAAGAAGAGATTGCTCCCTCTGGAACTGGGACAGAGGGAGCTGATAGAGCTGTGGATTATCCTCGGGGCGAGGATAATTTGAGCCAGCCCCCTATTTTGGAGGCGCAGGCGGAGTCGGTCCCGAAGACGCAAGAAGAGGGTGATGTTGTACCGGATCTTGTCCCCCCTCCGACTGAGCCGCGTGCACCGGAGACGGAGATAGAGTTCGAAAATCCCCCAAACAATGACGAAGAGACTGTCGACTACGGGGATTATTTGGATGATGAGTTCGGCCAGGTACTCTCTCGTCCATCCTTAGACCCCTACGATATTTCATGATTGAGTCTGTCCAATGTGATATGATGGATGTTTGTTTTGGCTACCATCATGTCTATATTCGTAGTGAGAGACTCTCATGCCAATTCCTTCTGTCTGACAGGAGGGAGTGGACAGTCTCTGATTGTGAAGCGTGGACGAACTGCCACTCTGTGACTGCGTTGTAGCATAGTGTAGATACCGCAACGGACTGTAGTTGGTACTTGTATACAATCGGCTAGAGATCAACAAAACCATTAGACCGGGTGTATCATAAATTATTTTGAAATAAATATATCTCAAACTTCTCTTCAATGCGTGTAGTGTCTAATGAATTGATATTGCCCATGTTTGTGCCCAGCGCAGACAACTTAGAAGTGTGCACCGCCCGTTGGCACTCAAACAATCACTTAACGGAGGGGTTCTACAGTCGCTTAGTGGGGTTCAATGCTTTTCACCGTTTTATGGGTGGCCTGATTCTGCCTTTCAATAGGTAACTACATCTCTTTCGTGTTGTGTTTGATCAGGTAGTAACGGCAGGTCGAAAAAACAGAGTGCCGCGGAGTGTGTCTTCGTTAGTGGTCCAACCGCGACAGAAGTGGTTGAATATCGTGTTCGATTTGAACGGAGTGCTGTGTGAGAGCTAGGGTCAAGGGCCCCATAAGAAGAAAAAACATTACACAGTCCGAGATAATGTATTCTCCCATCGAACCCCCACCCTCATTGGGACGAAGGCCGTCTTCGTTCGTCCCAATGTGCGCGAGTTCTTAGACAAGGTTTCAAAGATTTCGAACCGCGTCGTAGTTTGGAGCTCCATGTTCAAGAAGACAGTGGAACCCGTTGCGAGTTTCCTATTCCAGAACTGCAAGGCTCCCTACCACATCCTAGGTCAGGACAACTGCAGGAGGGTAGAAACCTCGGAAGGGAAATTTCTTCATCAGGCTGGGAGTCCGTGGAAGACTCTGCTCTTCAAAGTGCTTGATGAGGAATTGTTCCTGGACCCTCAGGATCCCAACTCCTTCAACAAGGACAATACCATTCTCATCGATGATTCTCCGCAAAAGGGCATCCTCAATGAGAACGGGAATTGCATATACCTTGAGAGTTGGAACCCGTACATGCGTGGAGACAATGTGCTCGTCGGCATTCTCATTCCGTGGTTGAAGAAACTACACGAGGAGTGTCCACTCGGACGACTTCGTGAGTTCGTAGATCGGAACCGCATAGGTGTGGCACCCTTGGTCGCATCGGACGATCAAGCCAATTATATATTAGATGGGATGAGGATGTCCGTCAAGGCATTCGAGTCGCGATTCGTGTTGCGGGGGATGAATCTAGTGATTGAATAAGAGAGACGAAGGAAGAAATAGACTTCTCAGTGTCTCAGTCAATCATAGAACTCGTTGTACATTATTTTTGTGAATACGGATTTTTATGTACATTTCATTCTTGTGAATTAGTAAAATTTTGAACTTGTAATCAAGTTTTCTGGCCTCTTTTGGTTGTACTGTTTTGTTCAACATGTGTTTGTCTTCCATGTTGAGTTATCTTTGGGTCGAGGATAATTGTGGGGGATGTGTGTTATCTTTGGGTCGAGGGTAATTGTAAAAGATGTGTGTTATCTTTGGGTCGAGGATAATTGTAAAAGATGTGTGTTCACTGCCATTGCTATAGGTCGGAGGATCCGTTCTTCACTTTCTCCAATGGAGGGAACCACTGACGAGGAGCTTGCTGTCTGGATCGGACGTGTCACTTTCAATGAGGTCCGGCTCGATTGGAGGGAGCTTCGTGCCGTCCTCCTATTCTAAGCCTAACTTTCTGGGCTCGGCCACCGATGCGGCTTCGGCGGCTATCGACTTCTCGAAGGGGAATGTGGAGGAAGGCGTGGTAGATAGCCCACCTAGTCGGGGTCCCGTGAGGACACCGATTTGCTCACCGTCGCCGATGAAGAGGGCCAGCTCCACCCCAAGTCGATTGCGTTCAGAGTTGCCGACTTTGCGAACACCAAACATCCCGCACAGAAAATTGTATGCGGATGACGAAGAGCGGGGTATGGATCCTCGTGTCGAGGATGAAGTGTTGTTGCCGGTGACGATCACACATTAGGCTGTGTAGAGCGAGGAACTCAATATAGATCCCAAGGTTGGGGATCGAATCAATGGCGTACCGTTGGGTGCATGTAGTGCACAGCAAGTTCCATGCCTCATAGAGATTCCTATCTCGTTCCCCTCCAAATCCGTGGGCCGAGTATCTTTGCCTTCGGCTGTACCTATTTCCCGCCGAACGACTCTTGGAGACCTACGGTGGACAAATTATACACGATCGACAACAACTGTCGATCCGTACATAAGCACTGTGAATAGATCGATACCACGACCGCCTCCTCGAGGTTCTAGGTCTCTTTCCAATACCGAGATTCCGCGACGTGAACGAAAACGGAAGAGAGAGGCCAAGGATTTAATGATGATAGGCATGTTCAATACTTTCAGTAAAGATAGTGGATCACCCAAACCTTCTCGACGCGAGGATATTTTCAAAGGATTGGCCAAGCTAAAAGCCTTGGAGGTAGCCAAGGAGGCAACAAATAGCAGTTCTTAATCCACGAACGATGGTTTGCCAAGTGATCCTCGTTCATAGTGAACTTCTTTTTCTGGAAGGATTATTACTATTAATAGAATATTCATTCATATACAAAAACCAATTTTTAGTAAGGGTGAGTGCTCTCTGTGCACATAGCCTCTACATTTTGACACAAAACATTCAATCATTAGAATTAGCAAGATTAGATATACCGGAAAGTGAAGTAAATAGAGAAGTGAGAGAAGTTGATTCAAGTAAATTCATGTTCTTCTATGTAAAGGGACCCGCTTTTATAAATATTACGTCTTATTATACAACTCATGTGGAATTGCATTTTGCACGATCACGTTTCTTAATTGTTTTGGTGTGGGATTGCTCTATGCCTTCTATTGATTTGCCTATTTTTATCTTCGCCTTCAACAATTTATCTTTGAATGGAGGAGCCTTAAGTTCTCAAAATGACCATATTGTCTCAATTTAATGAATATGGCCTTCAAGTTGCAATGCACCTTTGGATTCAGCCCCGCTCGATGAGAGTATTGTGGCCTTACATGACCCACTAGAGGCCTCTCAGACTCTAGACTCTATTTATTAGGGTGACATGCCTCCACATGCTGAGAAGATTCTAACATGCACACTACTAAGAGCTGGTCGGAGCGCACTAACTGCCATAGATTGTTTAAAATATCAAGAACTTTGTCACTACGATGGTTGGACGTCAGATTCACAAGATGCATTGTGGATGGTGGAGTATCGCGACTTCGCAAGTAATTCTTTTGATGACAACAATTCTGATTGGCAAATTATGAATGTAAATGAAGAGCCTATATAAAAAAAGATAGATTTTGACCTTGAGGCGTATAAAGAATTTACACACTTACACCGAGATCACCACGTTGTTTTGGAACAAACTTGTCTATAGACTATAGTATGCTTGGGAGAGTCACTTAGAATATTCATGTGTGAACAAAACTTTGGACCCCCTATATACTTTTTGAATTTTAAATTAAAAAAATTAAAAAAAATATGAATAGATTTTCCTACTTTGAAAGTTTATGTTTTGAATTATTGATATTTTTATTTGTTACTAATAATTAGTTACAAATTTTTGAAGTAAAAAGATACATTGTAGAACTGAAAATTAAATAACTTTCATGCCCCTATATTATATAAGAAACAATTGTCTAAAAAATGAACAGAAAATTTCTAAAAATAATTCTCTATTGAAAGCTTATTTTGAGTTGAATATTGATTCAATGGTCATCTAAATGTATTCTCTATAATTATTTGAATTGAAAAACATGCCATTTTAGTTTATTTTCAACCTCTTTAAGAAATCATATTATATTTTATTTGAGTACAAATTTTTGGCAATAGAAATTTATAGTCATTATTTGACAATATAATGGTCAAAATTTTAGATTGAAATTATAGTTTATTCGAAACCACTTGTTCATACGTGGTTTATTGTAGTAGAACAAAATGTACCCCTCAAGATAGTATGACAATATGGAGTGGGGTCAAGAATCCAACATCCTCCTAGGAAATCCGGCAGCTTTTACGAGTCCTTGTCCCATGCCAATCCAACACTTCCAGAGGAACTGACGATCTCATGTCTACTTTTTTTATTTGTGGTGGGACACCACAACACTGGAAATTCTCGTTGCGCAAACCAATCTTTATGCTTGGCAGTAGTGCATGGTTGTGAACGACCACAAGAGGCAAGGAAAACCACCTTCCATCAACGGTGGCCCCAAGTGGCGAGATACCAAAATTCAAGAGATCTGTGTGTTCCTAGATATTGTCATTTTTATGGGCATGAAGTTGTCCCCTTCCATACGACATTATTTGAAGCAAGATCTTTTTTGGAAGTGCGGACAGTTAATCCCTCATGTCATGAGCAGAGACAGATTTGAGTGTTTGTTTTGGTATCTGCATTGTGTAGATAATTCAAGTCTGTGTCAGGAGAAGGGTGACGACCAATACGACAAAATTGGGAAGGTTCAATGGGTGGTAGACCATTTCGTGAAGCAGTCAAAGGAATTATTCAATTGCAAAAAATTCCTCACATGCAATGAGATTATGATCGCTTGTCGTGGCACATTCTCTCCCATTTGGTAGTACATACTAGCAAAATCAACAAAATATGGCATCAAAGTATGGGCAGTAGTGTCAAATTCCAGCAGATACATCTACAACATTATTCTATACTTGGAGAAGGTTGGAGAAGAGGTAGAAGTGGATTAGGGCGAAAAAGTTGTCCACAAACTAACAACTAGGTTGGGGCATTAGTCACACACTGTGGTGTGTGACAATTTTTTTTATCTTGCCTCAACTATTCCATGGTCTTTTATAGTGTGGAATCTTTTCCACAAGGACGATCTAAGGTACTCATGTGGGATTCCCCACATGCTTGACGGGAATGAAGAGAGGGCAACATCCAAGGGCTACACTATTTTGGCAAATGCACAAGTCTCGAAAAATGGCAGTCATGACTTGGATAGATTCAAAGTCGTCCGGTTTCATTTCTCAGCACTAGTATTAATCTGATTGGGGAAGCAAGTGCATTCTGATGGCTTGAGGGTATTCGGAAGGAGATCCCCACTAAACTACAACAAGCCGAATATCAGCATTACATGAAAGGTGTTGATCTAGTTGACCAAATGAGGAGGGATTATACCATGCAATTTTACTCTTGAAAATGGTGGTACAAGTTGTTCTACTTCATCCTCAATTCTTTGCTTGAGAATGCATGGGGATTGTACTATGATGACAAATTGAATCGAAGGGAGAAGTTCGTTGAAGGTCAGTTGGGGTTCTATCTTAGCGTGGTGAAGTCCCTGATAGAGCCAACACTTTCAATTCCACGGACTTGCAGCCCCCATAATATGCACCCTGATGCCATTCACTATACAGTGAAGTACCCCGATGGTTTGAGGAAGCATTGTCGTGTTTGCAAGAAGAAGTAGAGGCGGGTTTGTAAGGCTTATTAGTGGCTACCATATTGTGACGAGCTGCTTTGGCAAGCTTCATAGCCAAAAAAATGGGTGTTGCGTTTGTCTCAGTGAACTGACTCGCAATGCTTGATCACTTTTGTATAGACTGGTTGTTGTGAATGTGTTCAACGTCTCTGGGATCAACATCAAAGAGCGGGCGCAATGCAAGTCAGGAAAGGCGGTCAGGGAAGTACGGTTAGTAGAGCTGTAGACTCCATTGCACCCCATTGCTGACGACGGCTTGTACAAGCACATGTCCGGCTTTAAATTTTGACTTTGGTGCAAGCTGTTGTAGTTTTTATTTTTCTCTCATGTAGACATTACTGTAGGCGGTAGTGGTGCTATGCACAAGCAATTGCAAATTTCATTTTTTTTCCCGTAGTTCTCTATAGCAACTAATCTCTCCAACAACTAGGGTCACATGGGTTGTAACCAGGCTTGTTTATTTTACTCACAATCACTCTTCTGACACTTTTGTAGTCGTAGAGGAAGGTACTATTCTTCTCTCATGGTTCTATGCGGAAAGTGGGAGTTTGAATGTACTGTCGGAGGTCTGCCCATTTTTTATATGTCTGGAGTTGGTACCACAGATGTTGTGACCAATTTTATGGCATGTTGAAATCCATCTTGCTTTACAAATCTTGTTTTAGTTGCTCGCACCTCGGTGTTGAGTAATTGTTGTTTTGTATGGTGAGCAATGGTAACCCCCGTAGCATGTCCAGTGTTGCTACAAGCCGCGGTTGCACGTACACTGATGGTCCCGGTCAATTGTTGTCTCCCAGCAGGTCACTGCCAGTAGCCATCCTTTGAGGCGCTCAAGTATTTGTACATTGCAAGACGTGCCACTGTCAATTTAGTAGTCCATTGACCACAAAAAATGTGAGGTAGCGGATAAGGCTTTCGTGCAGCCGCCCTCCAAATTTGGTCGTATTTTGTCTCGTTTGTTGCTTGTACCAAATTTCGAAGCTTGTGATTTGCACCATCAGAAGAGGTTCCAACTCACCTTTTCAGGATGATCGCAGGAATGTTGTTGGAAATTGAACCATTGGAAACCCAATTAGAGTACACAGTTTGGTTTCCCTACAAAGCAATCTCTAATCTAGATGCGCAAATACACGAATAATTCCACACCAAACTCACACCGTGACCCAATTTCTATGTAGATCCCTTTATCTTGTAGCTGTCAGTGCGTCAGACTGCGGTTAAGGGTCAAGCGGTGTCCATAACAAGTCAAGGAATTCATTTTTACGCAGGATTTCAAGTTTCCAACCTTTCTGTGAGATTGGCATAAAAGAAGAATCTAAGTTCTACCGTTGGCCTATTTCTACGAGACTTCAGTTATCAACTGGTACTGTACTCTAATTGCTGTTGATGTAATCATCCAAAAGAACTGAAGGGCATGCATATGTACTCACTGGAGAGTATAGTACTCTTGGGTAATGGGTATTTTGAGGCCACCTTTTCCTCAGAAGCCGGTAGCCTCCATGCCCTGGACGGGAAGTATTATATGGGAGCTAGCGAGGTAGTGCTAGCTCGCTGGTCGCCCTTATTCTCTCCAGAGAAAGCCGAAACAGCGGCAGAACTTAGATACCCGATATGGGTACAGATACAAGGTTTAGGGAAACATCTGCGAAACACAACTTGTCTCCCTATCCTAGCAGCCAAGCTCGGGAGAGTGCTAAAAGTGGAAACATTGGAGACATACAAAGCCAAGACAGCAGGATACAGGATTAAAATACTGAGAAGCAACATACATGATCTCCCAACATCAATAATCATTCCAGGGGAAAAGGAAGGGGAATCAACAGAGCAAGACTTGTTATTCAGCGGCCTCCTTGACCAGTGCTGAAGATGCCGAAAGTTTGGGCACATGGCGAAACACTGTGACAAGCCCAAAAACCCGAGGGATGGATGGAAATACCAAGCCAAAACCCACTTGGACGAAAGTCAAGAGGGGCCAGGCAAGAACGCCAATGACACGAAAGGAGCCCCAACATCGATAGCAGACAAGGACACGAAAATAGAAGACATAAGACACAGAGCGAAGCAAGCAAACGAAGGGGAGGAGCAACCTAAGGGACAACACCAGGTAGCTCAGCAAACACCACCATTTGGAACGCAGTAGAAACAAGCGGACACCCCCAGAGGAAGAAGCCAGCAGAGACAGAGCATAGGAGGGGGAGGATAGAAATGGATTCAGAAAGGGGACAGTGCAGGCAAAACGAAGTGTCCAACATGGTTCGAAACAATGGAGGCATAAGCCATGGATGTCGACTCTGCCCAAGGAGCACAAGGGACGCGTCCCACACAGGAACGTCAACAACAAGCCGTGACAACACACGGGGAAGACTCCACAAATGGTACAAGGCACGAGACGACACCGAATCCAAAGGACAGGGCGGACCAACGCTTGGAGGGAAGCGCAGCAGAGGAACCAAGACAAGACCCCCCCGCACGACGACCACGAACATACGCTAATATGGTCCAGAAAGCATCACTCCCACCTACCCCCGAAGAGGAGGCAAGACCAAGCGACAACTCCATGCCAGACACGCGCATGGTCTCCCCGCCAAAAGAACGCTACTTGGAAGATCAGGGATCGCCGACGCCACCCCACAACGCCGCTGGTCTTCTCGACCTGGAGCTATATCATTCGGTGAACTACTCGGCAAGGGAAAGTCAATACCACGGCCAAGCCTCCAACTCGGTGGTAATCCTCGACACTGAAGAATCAACAAAAGAAGGTAACCAAACATCAGCAAACAAGGAGACTAGTAGACCGGAGGAAGAGGTTAGTAGCTTCGTATGGCAACAAAACAAGCAACGAAAGAACAAGAAGAAGAAAACGCTGCAGATCGGAGCAACGGCGGACTCTTCTCCAGCTCAAGGCACAGGATATCACACCCCCACCATGCCGAGCGAGTTTTACCTAGCTCTGGACATCCCCCCCCCAAATGCGCAGAAGGACTGGCCATGCAAAGTCGTTCCGTTATATACGCGCAAAATCCCAGCCCCGAGAAAAGGGTTCGGTTCCTTTGACACCTACTATCTAGCAGATGTCTCCACTCATCAGAGAAAGGCCCTACGTCAAGTGGACATCACAGGAGACACCACAATCGGCAAATGGACCCCAGACGTTGCCAAAGATCACCTGCTCAATCAAATGGCGGAAGCAATGAGGACGGTGATGCTACATGAGAGGAAGTACAACCCTCTTCGGCACTGGACCGACGCCACATGGTTCTATTCATGGAGCAATACTCAAGCATGCTTTCTAATCTTACCGTATATACAAGTCGCCCAAGATGACATCCGAGTGCAACGGCCTACCAACTTCGCATGGCTGCGTCTCCCTGCGACCCTGGAGAGAATGAAGGAGCAAATAGACGAAGGAAAGATGAGACCAATCGAGCTAGTGGAGGCCTTCAAACAAGAGCTTATTGAGACAGGCATCATTGATAGAGCAGTCAGCATCCCCTAGTAAGAACCAGAACCACAAAGCCAAGGGACATGCGATCCCAGTCTATGCCGAAATCAACGAGGATCACGGATGGTCTCCAGGGACCAAACAAGGACAGGCGCAAGGCCGGTTCTCGGACCTTCTCAACTTTGAGTTATGAAGATCCCACTCACCAGCGTCACTTACAATGTGCGTAGCCTAGGGGTGGGGAAACAAGGAGCCCGGAAGAAATGCAACATCAGAAACCTATTCAAACACGCGGATCCCAAACCAGAGATTATATTGCTTCAAGAACTGCACACAGGACTCAGAGACTGCCTCGCCAATTCCTCCCAGCTGCATTTTAAAGGAGGAAAAGAATATTGGAATGAATCCAAGTACTCAGCCAACACTGGAAAGTACACAGGAGGTACAGCGATACTCATTGCAGAAAGATTAGTGCCACTGGTGGAAGAACACGGCGTCTTGATTAGCAGCCACGCCCAATACATTACATTCCGATTTTCGCCCACAACCAAAATAGGGTTTGTCAACATTTATGGTTACAACCAGCTAGCAGCACGTACCCGCATGTGGAGACAACTAGCACTTATAGACCTACCCTCAGCAGAGGGGATCTAGGGAGGGGACTGGAACATGGTAGAAAGCGAAGCAGACAGATCCACAGGGTTTACGGGAACAGCCATCACCCGTTCAGAGAGAAGAATGTGGAACGAAATGCTCCTGGGACACGGCTTAAAGGACATCTATACTTTTGACAACTTCAACAAAACCACAAGCAAACACTTCACCTGGCAAGGTTCCAGACAAGGGTCCCCCATTCTCTCACGTATCGACAAATACTACGGGAGCCAGGAGATACACACCTTAGGAGGCACCACAGGAGCATGGCCATCACTAGCGGGAATCTCCGACCACGCTCCGGTCCACTGCCAAGTGAACAAAGTCATTAGCATTCCTCGTGCGAAGGCAACCTTCTACACCAAACTTCTCAACTCGCCGGAAGGGCACGACATCCTCAAGGAAGCGTGGACAGCAGGGCTACAAAGTGATCCCCACGGCTCCTGGTCAAGTAAAGTGGACACAGCCATCCGTTTCACGATGAGGACTAGTGACATACACAAACGCAAGGATGCAAGTGACAAGAAAAAAGCTTACAGGGAACAATTCAGAATGCTAGCACGAGCCGAGGAGGAGCTTCATCAAAACTGGAATGACGAGCGAGCAAGGCAAGCCCACAACGCGGCACAACAGAAACACTAGTGGAAAATGATGTCCACATCAACAAAATTTAGTTAGTTTTTTGTTGAATTGGGCACTGCATTGACCGTATCAACACATTTTCAACTGCCTTGTCAAGTTCCTTTGGGAATATAATACTTTTCTGTTGATTTGGGTACTGTGTCTCTTTTTTGTTGATTTCAATACTACACTACTTTGTTAGACAATACCTACTCATATTATATTTTATTTCAGTGTGGACAAGAAGCTACTTCAGTTCTATATCATTTCTTCAGCAATGCCTCATTCACAGTTCAGAATCTCATCCAAAAATATGAAGTCAGAAAATTCTTAATAATGTACTGTAGAGCACATTGAATTGCAGTTTTGAACACAGGGGACATTCAGGACATCTCAAGTGTATCATGAAAAAGTGCACACCAAATTCTGAATCCATGTCTTCCACACAATGACATACAAGTCAGTTCCACATAATTCTATACAGTAATTACTACATTAGTCTATCACAGTTCATGTTTTCAGAGAGTCACAAGGAAAATACACTGTACAAAAATTTATGATTCCAACATGGGCTTATACCCTGTCAACGAAATAGGAGTTTGGTAGCTGTACATCATCTGATCTACTAATACTCACATTCAGATTCATTGAATTGTTTCGGGTTTTAACTTCTGGCTCCTCTATCCTAATTACTTATTCTGTGCTCCTCACTTCAGCCAAATACAAATGGCACATACATTTAAGAAAGATATACATCCTTCTTTTGATGAACAATCATTCATTTCCTCGGAACTGTACTTCACCAAAAAAATGAAGATCACTTACTGCAGCATTGACTAAAAGAACCAAAAACAATCTACAACTGAAATAATTGGGAAGCATTCCAATGCAGCTTCCATGATGAATCCTCTCACTCCTATGCTTGTAATGTTGCAGATCATTTTGAATTTTGAATTCAGTCGGATATCCTCTTTCATTCCACTGCACAAGACAATTGCTTGCTAAGAAAATCAATGAAAAATGAAAACATGTGAATTCTCTACACTACAACTTCCACATATAGTCTTCAAATCGTAGCTTGCCCACTTCAATCCACAATTGCTAACAAAGTGCGTTTCATATTTTCTGTGCGTCTCTGCAATCTGCCAATATTACAACATGTAAAATTGAATGGGCAGTTCTAGAAATCTTCAAATACTCTGTACCTAACATCCTCATGAGGATCAATTCTAATTTTCATATTTGTTCCTATGTATGTCATTTTTAATTCTAAATTTCAGAACTATTGACACAAAATTCCAAAACATATAAAATTCCAATGTTCACATGTCAAATCTCCTTGGTTTCCATGCAAATTTAATACTGATTTAAAAATAAATAAATTCTTTCGTGCTTCAGTTATTTCATTCAATATTGTATGTGGGTGAATCATGGATTTCATATCTTTTGATACACTGAAAATAAAACTACCATGACATACATTTTTTAAAACAACATTTTCGCATACACACTTAGAAGTCAAATTCCAAAATTACACAATTAATACCTTCACATTTTAACACAATTTCGAAGCAATTTTTTGCTTCACAGTTTCTGTTAACATACTTGTCAAAGAATGTACTCTGCTACTTCCTTACACACACATCATCTTCTGCAATTTGTCACATAAATGTCTCCCATTTATTTTAACCACAAATGGCTTCACAGAAATTTCTCCCATTTCTTTTAACCAAAAGACCAACTACTTTCTTCCTTTACATAATTAAATAAATAAATAAATTTTTCTTGAATCAACAAAATCACCTCGGTATTCAAGGATAAATCGTTCTCTACTGTCCTGTTCTCTATGGAATCCAATAACTACAGTTGAAATTAATTAGTTGCAAACATATCTTCCATCCTTCTTCTAAATATCTTTCACTTAATACAAACTTCGTACATCTTCAAACCTCTTACACATGTAACATTACATTCACATTTTTAAAATGTAAAATTCGCCTTCACATTTTCCTCACTTCATTGTTCTACACTCCATTGTGTACAACTGCATGTCAAAATTAATTGCTATTCCCTTCGTCATGCACTTGAATGTCCAATTCTACTATTACAGAAAAAAAAAAATCATTTCCTAACCAGTTCAATAATTCTGTGTTAATATTATGCTTTAATGGATTTGATGATAACTTATAGTACCTCATTCTGCTCCAATGAATTATAGTATACACATACTACACTGAATAGTGAAATTAGGTTGCCCCACACTAATTTCTCATATCTAACACTTTCAGACATTGTCAACTATAGTCTGGGGCAACCTAATTTCACTATTTAGTGTACATTAGTACTAAAATCAGTGATTCCAATATTGAAGATGTTGGCCACATTGCATTTCCTTATAAATTGTAATGGTCCCACTAGTGACCTCATTTGCAATCATGGAATCCTTTACAAATATTCTTTGTACAGACTGATTTTAGACCTCTATTACTAAAAAGACTTCATGACTTTTTCAGGTGAAAAAAACTTGCCTCATGCATACAAATTTTCAGGTAACATGGAGTGGAAAACACTACAAACTCTTGCCACATCCAGATTGCTGGGAACATTTACGAAACTAATAACTATTTCTTACTTCTTGAATTTCTATTATAATTGCAATTGCTTTCACTATTTCTTACAATAATCTTTCTATATAACTAGAAATCTTAACTTATATGAATAACATGAAGCCAAATTCCACGAATCCACCAGAATGAAATGGTTGAGCTCAATAACAATTAGGTACATTGCACTCAGAGTCCACTTAAAAAAGTTGAATTCCAAAATTGTTAATTCCATACTGACTAATGCATTCTTCAAATTCCATCATTTACCATGACTGCATACATTTCACATTGTAATTCATGGCTGAAACTAGCCTTCACCCCCCTAAAATATACTATGTAATGAAGTAACATGCACTTCTCAGAAAAAATGTTACCTGCTGATACGTCAATGCAGTTCTTCAATAATCATCTTCTGATGACTCCCCAATGTCCCTATCAAACATCATCTCGTTCTCTGGAACAACCTCAGTCATAAGCTCTTGCACTTCAATGTCTCTGCCCTCTGGAATAGTATTTCCGTAATTATCTGGAAATTCGTTTGTCCCATTAAATCCCTCAAATTCAACATCCTGTCCCATAGCAAACATTCGGGGTTCCTCTTCTTCTACCGCTTGAATGTCAATTCTACGTCCCCTTACTTCCGTCCGTAATACCACCTTCCAACTTGGCTCATCTTCATCATCTGAAAAAAATACCTGCTGACAGTGAATCGGGAAAGCAAATGATTCATAACCAAATGGTACTAGTGCTCTAAAATTTGCCATAGTGAACCCCCACTCGTCTTTTTTAATTGTTGCATTCCTTCCTCTATAGTTTGCTTTCACCCATTCACCCACTAGCAGCACTACACAATGTCTACCATAGTCTAGTTCCACTATATCTTGAATTTGACCTATGTATTCGAGGTCCTCATTCACTATGTTCTGGTCTCGTCTCCCAGAGCGACAAGGCTGTCGAAAAATTGCTACCACACCAAAGTCACAAGTACTAGTACTCCTTCGTTCTGCACTTTTGCATCGAAAGTGGGATCCGTATGCATACATACTCTTAAACTTCTTCGCTTGTACAGAAGGTAGTTTCGATGAGTCCTCCACATCCTCTGAGACCACAACTCCTTCTTCGATAGACTTTGCCACATCCTCTTCAAGCCATTTCATGAATGGCGGAATTTCCTCCAGCCCTCTCGGAAAGGGTGCCCCTCTCCTGCCACTTCTATGCGGATGTCTTCGTCGAAATTCTGTTCGTGCATTCGTTCTCTCTTCGAATATCAATTCATACGTCCTACAATACACTCCAGAACTCATTAGGACATAATTCCTGAAGTTCTCAAAAGAAAAATAAATTGTATAGTTCAAAAACTACTGCTACAAATTCATTTTTCTACACACCATGTTCTTTTCATATCCATTTTCAATGGTGCTCTAATAATGACTTAGCATCATAGCCATTAATTGAAAAATCCATAGTACATTATACATGCCCTGAGTTCTGACTTTTTTGAGATGAATTTGTTGTTTTCAAATGGCCTTCTAATTTGACTGAAGCACTTCTTCTTTCTTTAAAACTATTAACAGGATTGACGTTCACTTTCATGCCTCTCCTCATTTGCAGTTGTTTTTATCTGCATCGTCATCAATGAGTACTAAGTATTTCTTGAAAACTAAGCTCCTCTTAATTAACCTTCATCTCTGCAAATACTCCTTCTAACAACATTGGTAATTCAGTGCTTAACCTCCATTTCAGTCTTCGTCATTTTATTGAAATTTACCTTTACAAAAAAACGGTTAATATGTCTTCACAGCAAAATTCAGTTCCTTGGCCTTATGTTCACATCTTCTCCAAGTTCATAATTACTAACTCCTGAAGTTCCAAACTAGTATTCTGCAGTTTGTTAAATTCTCTCATAATAACAAAGAAACAGCTAATAGCATTTTCTGAGATACTTCAATCTTGGTAAAAGCTTCCAAAACGTTTTTAAATGAAGACTTCTCCAATTCAAAGCACATCATTGTTTTTTCAAAAACATTGGATTTTCCAAAAAATAATTGTAGAGTTCCTTAATTTTACACACATTTTTCAGAACATGCTACCAAATCTTGAAATGTGCACTGCTAATTCATTTAAAAAAAGAAAAGGGAACCTCTTCATCATTAACATTTTCTGACCATGTAAAATGTATAAACAAACTTATTGAGGACTACATATTACATGCATTCATCATTGCTAATTAAGTTCTCAGTATTTGCTTGTTATTTCATGATCTTCATTGAAAACAAAAAACTATCAAACCCTTACCTACCTGGTTTTACCGTGCAAATACTGTACTATGGAATTCTCAATTGACAGGCATTTGCATTTTCATTAAAGAATGTACATATTAACATGTTACACAAAATTTTCAAAACCATGGCCCTCATTTTACATTTTTTCATATTTACATTTCAATGCATATGAGTGTTACAATGCACTTAAAACATTCATTGCGTTTTCCAATATGCTAGGAGCTTCATAACACAATAAATACTCTAAAATCATTTGCATCCTCATGCATTCACTGTTCACATATGTTAATTCCTAATAGACTTCGGCAAAGGTTTACGCACAATTCAGGAAAATTATGGTTCTACAACCTTATGAAATTTCAACTGCAACAATTCATAACTTCTTTCACAAACATCTATAAAAATTTAACATCAGTTGCTTTCCACGTGAATCATACTGTCTTTGAGTTGCATTTTTCTACATAATGCTTTGAAGCACTGGAACTCTTACATTTTTCATTCCATAAAGTGTTGCACATGAATTCCAAAATTCTTGTATTATTTCAAAATTGTCCCTTCCACTTTTTCTTCTTCTTGTAATAGCTGCATTTACACCCGTAAATTGTTCCTTCCATTGAAATCTAGATATAATATAACTCACACTCAAACCATATCATCACACTTTGTGTTCCTTCATATCCAACTTATGCATTTAACTAAATCATTTTCTGTTACTTTCATATTCAATTTTTTGACTACACTTCTTTTATGAAAGGAACATGACATATTAAAAAATATATACTCTCAGAATAAAGACAGCAATAAGGAAATCATCTTCACTTTGGCAAATACAGCACTTCAATATTAATATACAATGAACTTGTATGTCATTGACCAAACCAGTGTCTAATTTCACAACTTCTGCAAAATCTGACTTCAAATTACTCTAAACGCATTCAAATGACATTGGTATAATTAAAAGTTCATTAACATGATGCTCATTTCCAGGACGAACAAAAAAAATTAAAAATTAAAAACAAATTCTAAAACATGTACAAACAGTACTACAAATGTCCAGCACTCACACATTCAGGAACTGAAATTCTTGAAGCTATGTCTTGTTCTGTAGTTCAGGGTTCAAAAACTCACCGCCTATAAGGCTCGATGTGCGCAGCATTATCTAGCACAAATTCATGCATGCAGGTTCTCTCTTCCTCTGTTAGCAGCTTCGCCTTTCCTTTCCCCTCCAGAATTTCGTCAACCATGGTTGGTTCCTCTTTGTCATCCCAGACTCTGCGTGACGTAATATTATATTTGGCCATGTATTCGGTAACAAAGCCAAGAGCCTGTTCTGTTTGATAACCAAAAGCTATGCTACCTTCTGGTTTAGCCAAGTTCCTTACATATCCTTTCAAGGTCTTGAAATACCGTTCATATGGATACATCCATCTTGTATGAACAGGACCGCACAAGAAAAGTTCTTCTACTAGGTGATTAGGCATGTGCGACATTATGTCAAAAAAAGAAGGAGGCATTTCTTTTTCCAGCATACACATGGATTCAGCCGAATCTTTCATCAACTGGGCTTTATCGTCTCGATTAACTACCTTCGCACACAACTTCTGAAATACTCTACTCAATCGGATGATAGCACCTGCAAGTGCCTTGTTCGATATTTTCCGATCACATAAAGGTAAAATTTGCTGCAACAAAACATGAAAGTCATGTGACTTCAGGCCGCTCAATTTCTCTTTGCTAATTTTGTTATACAACGCAGACACGTAATTTGTAGGTGTCCTCAATGACTTCAAGACCCGTAAAACCTTAGCCTTATTTGCTGCTGAAAGCACATATGTTGCATGTGGCATATGTAATCGATCACGATTTGGACCACGAGGTTGTAGATGAAGATGAGGTCGTATACCTCGTGCTTGCATATCGGCTCTAACAGCTGCTGTGTCTTTCTCACCAAACGTTGTCCTCAATAAATTTTCCGAAAGGTTTTTTTCGCAATGCATGACGTCAAGAACATGCCGTACTAACAGATCCTGCACATATCAAACACAATGAAGTCAATAATATAAAACAAAACTTACAGTAACCAACATAACAGTTGATAATTCAAAAAAAAAATTAGAAGTATTTTAAATTCGATCAAAGTCCCTGTTCTTCTTCTAGCATCATATAAATTCCATTCACAAAAACACAAATCCCACACTAGTATTATTTGTATTTATAATTCACACTCCACTCCCTATGATTTGATATTTATGAAAGCCATGCACTTCATGCATACATTCACTACATATTCAAACTTCATCCATGACTGAAGATGCTATCCAATACTCTTTCAGAATTACCTTAGAGTCATGACTCATGAACACATTACTGATTACACTATTTGGACTAAAATAGAGAGTAGAACATCCACATAAACACTTCTGATGATTTCTCTATGCAAGCTGCATCGATGGAAAATGTAAACCTCTAGGGATCTATATTATCTTACTATAGTAACTACGTGTCCACAACTATTTCATCTACGGACTGCATTCTAAGTCAATTTAATATATTATTTCATTTGTTTCTGTAATACTCTCCACTCCACCAATGTCTGAAGAAATATGAAGCATTTTAACAAAGCAAATACTTACTACTCAAAAAAACAATTAAATCATACAATAGCAGTTCTTCAAATGACAGTTAATATGAATATGTGAAACACACACCCTACTGAAATTACTATCTCCCTCTTAACACTTCAAATTAGAACGCCATTAGTTTTAGTCAGAATGTCAACTTTTTAAATTGAAGATGTTACTATTTAAAAAAATCTCCTTTCAAATAATATTAACTTCCCAGGACTTTTTATATTTCAGAAATTTTATTTTGGACTAGGGGACTTATATCTCAAATCAAATTAAAATTCTGTAAACAATATTTCAAACTTCTTCAGGACTAAACATTTCTAAAAAATAAAACAACATACTGGTGGCTAACATGTGAACTTTCACCACTGACACTATAAACAAGGTGAATCTCTCTTATCACTGTCACTTGTATAAATGTCATCTTCAGTCTGAATTAAAAGCAACTTCTAATTACTATGGAATCTACATTTAGGTTTAATAACCCATTTTAAAATTACAGTAATTTTTAAACAATTTGCAAAGAAACTATAAATTGTGAAAATGAGCAAAACAACAGTACTTGAAAGACACTACTTCGACTAAATGCACCCCCCGCCTTCATAATACAAAATACAAAAATTGCCTTCTGTAATTGTACATTGATTTTTCAAACTTTCCACAAAACATTCTTGTTTTATACTAACACTGCAAGTCTGCAAACAAGGTCATACCTCATGTGGACAAGTGTTTCTAAGTGGATGTAGAAGATATATATGTATTACGGATAATTCCTACGACTGTAATTTGTGAACACTTCAATAACATGGAAACTGAATCCATAACTGTAGACTACACATTTAAAATGTTTGTCATAGCTACAATCTTCCTTTCCATTATATGAACCTTAGCACTTAGAAAAACATACACATTGACTATAACAACTGACTGTGACAAATTTTTAGGGTTTCTTGAATCAAATTCAAGTAAAAAAACAAATGATTGCTTCTGTAGGAAGAAATTGAAAGCAACATGGCACATACCTTCCAATATGGCAGAAGGAAGAAAATACTACATCGCTTGACGCCATGCAGTTTTACAGGGTCATCATCTGAATTTTCAATTCCACCAGCACTCAAGAAATTGGATCTTTCAGTGCCCCAACGAAATACTTCTTCCCCACTGGGTCTCGCTGGAGGTAATTGCCATTCCTGTTGGTTGTTGAATGAGCTTCTTTCCCTCCGGAATCTGTGATTATCTTCCAAATATCTTTTGCCTCCTAAATATATCATTTTATTTAGAAGCATTGCATATTCACTGCACGTTTCAGGACCACACAAGGGACAACCTTTGTATCCATGGCATTGTTGACCTGATAATAGTCCATAAGCTGGAAAATCATTTATTGTCCACATTAGCATTGCTCTCAAATTAAATTTCCTTTCTCCTTCTGGCTTTGACATATTTATTGCTGGAACTCCTTCCCATAGCTTCAACAAATCCCGCACCAAAGGGCCCAAGAAAACATCTATGTTTTCAGCTGTAGGTGATTTAGGTCCGGGAATTAAGACAGCAAGGGATATGAAAAACTTTTTCGTCAACAACCAAGGTGGCAAATTGTAAATTGTAATTAGTAACACCCACGTGGAGTGTTTAATGGCGTTGTTCTTAAAAGGAACGATGCCATCTCCTACTAATCCGAGCCTTAAATTTGTCAATACCTGTGCAAAGTCAGGATATGCTTGATCAATAGCTTTCCATTGGTCACTATCTGCTACAGACCACATCTTCTGACTTTGAGATTTGTTCACACTGTACCAAGTCATGTGTTTTGCAATTTCAGGGCACCTGAACATCCTCAATAGATGCTTAATGACATTGAAATAACGCACAACTCGTTGAGGTACTGTACTTGAACCTGGAATATATCGTGGTGAATTGCATGTAGGACAATTGGATAGCTGTTCATTCTCCCCTTCGTAAAGCACATGTCCATCTGGGCAACAGTGAATTTGTTTGTGCTGCAAGCCCCATTTCATCAAAATGCTGCGAACCTCATATGACGTTCTTGGAAAACAATTCGATGTAGGCAACAAATCCCCAGCTACCCAAGTCAGCAGTGCATCAACAAATGTATTTGGCACAGAGTACAAGCTGCAGAGGGAAAAAATAATTATAGCACTTTGTAGGCGATTGAAGTGGCTACCATCAAAAACTTTTTCTGTTGACTCCCGCAATAGATTCTCCATATTTACATCATTCCCTTCTTGCTCTTCGTCCAAACTGTCTCCATCACTTGGCACTTGCTCATAATCATTCAATATGTCAGTATGAATGTCGTCAATTCGAATGAATGCATCTCGGGCCATATTGTCAATGTCCACTGCTGTCCTCTGTGGCCATGTGAATGCAGCGTCTCCTTCTTCACCTTCTGTGGGACGATATGGTTCTCCGTGTCTGTCTGGATGACGAACTGGACCACGGACATCTTCACCTGGAGTGGGACGGTATGGTTCTCCTTGTCTGTCCGGATGACGAACTGGACCACGCACATTTCTTCCGTCCACAGTCTGCAAGCCGCTATCATTTATGAATTAAAACATCGTACAATGCCATAAGGATTTTAGAAGAAATGAACATATTTTCATGTACCTTTCATAAGATTATAGAATCTTTCCATTCCAACGAAACTTCATGTCCAAGTACACTGGAACTTTTTAAAAGCAACGAATACATACTGCAAAACATGTACCTGAAACATTTTTAATTCAAAATTTTATTAAGGAACTATCAGAATTCATATATATACATGTAACAATTGCTTGAGGTTTTTTGGTTATTTGCACTAACCATTACTGGATATATAAGGTATGGATCTCGTCCATTCTGCATGTGGTGCCTTGCGATAGTCTCGACTTTCCTAACACGACCACCTCTACATTCATTGCATGCGCAAGGATATTTAGGCAAACCCAACCGGTTCGCTATTGAGCGTTCTATGTGGTAAGCTGCACATAGCCTCCTACGCATCCTGCATACAAATTACACTTATGTCTGTCAATTCAAATTGCTATTTCAAAAATCAACAAATATGTTAGAAACATGGCCAACTACTTTAATCTACTACTACTATGCGCTGCACTCCTTCAACGGCTTCTCTTTAGATGCTCGCTTACATTTTCATCCACTAATACATTTCAAATGCTCGTGTTGTTGATTTTGCATAGGCATGATAAAATAATGTGGCATGTGACTGCCTAAAGCTCACCTGGAATTCTTCAGTGCCTTCTTTTTATAGACTTCAACCAAGTGTACACAGCATAGAATTGTAGACGCAAAATTTACACTACATAAGTCAACGTCCCCATGCCACTGAACTGCACGTATTATGTACACCTCCCTTCTCTTTCAGATTTTCCTGCATCATTGATAGACAAATTTCATTTCATTTAAGAATTTCAAATAATTCATTCTTCTAATAGCTAATAACATTTCTGACAATGAATGATTCAAACTAAAATAAACAATAGTCATGCGAACATAATTCATTGCATTCATAAATGAAATTAAAGAAACGACAAAAAATATAAGGGTGTTACTCTTCTATTAACTCATAATACTTTCTGCGCACCCATAATTATTTCTTTATGGCTTTGATCCTCTAGACATTTTGAGGTAAAGAAAATCAATATCTTTCAAACCCAATCAAACAACAAATATAGGCAGCAAATTCAAATATGCTATATGCTTCAACTCTCTGTAGACTCTCTATCCAATGTTCTCTAAACATGGCATTCGGTGGACCTCACGCACATGTCGGTTCAATTTAGAGAATTCATGTATTCACTACACCACAATGTAATCTCCTGGTTGTTCTGTTCATGGTGAATAATAAGTGATTCTCTGAACTTTATGTGGACATTGTGAAACTGTTTAAGCATTATTAGAAACAAGTATCTGTAAAACACACTCATTCAATGCTACTGTTGTAGGTATTCTTCTAATGCATTATCGAATTCCCAATACATTCAGTCTTCTAGAAAAAATAATAATAACTGTACTCCTAATTCCAATTACAGTATTACACTATTATATGTATTTTTAGTCTCTTTACAATAATTTTGAAGCTATACATTTTTAATTTCTTTTTTTACCATTCAAAGTTATGAAATGAAGTAATGTAACTTGAATTTCAAAATGAAATACTAACTTACATCATTTTTTAACTGGTTCGCTAATTCGGTCTCCAAATGTACAAAGACAAGGAACATATGAAAGAAATACAATCTAAAGTGCATGAGTAGTCCAAATCCAGAACTATAGAAAATAAAGACTTTAATCACATACCTCATATGCTGCAATAGAAAAACGCACTAAAACATCTGGACTTCGACATCTTTTTTCCCGTGCTCAAACATACTCTGTGAACAAAAGGAAAAAAATGTAACATTCAACAGAAGCTAACATTTACCACTTCAAATAAAAATTAAGGAACATTCACCCATACAACTGGAACACTTGCAATAATTCTAGAGATCAATCTTCATATATAATACTTTATTAAAGAGGAAAACAATTTTACACTGAAGGAATGCATTTTCCTTGAACACTAAAAAGGGCAAGTTCAATCTAATCACAATTTTCTTCCAAAGCAAGTTCAGATTGTTTTTTCAGGCGATTCGCCTTCTCCAAGAGTATGCACGAATCGCCTAACATGCGCAGCAGTTGGTTCCTAAACTGAACCTTTCTATTTTGACTAATACTAGGCCCTTTTGCAATTTGTTTCTCAACAGCCATTAGACGTGCATGACTACATTGCTCTGGTGTGCATTCAGAATTTGAAATTCCTTTGCAAAGTCCATGGCATTCCACATTCGACATGCACATATCTGCCTTCTTCACAATATTTTCAGTGCGACTGTTTTCGTTGCAACAAGTCTTGGGCAAAGAGTACATGTTTCCCTGGATCTTCATCATTGAAGGATTACAGCACATGCATATTTCATTAGAGTTAAGGAAACATTCTTACATGTACTTTATATTGGCACACAGCTAAGTTACATTTTCATACTTCCATTAAAACTGCATACAAAACTAGACTACATGGACATTAATAATACTCATGCTTAGAAACTCTCTATGAAGACTGGAAATCCTGCTTCAAATGAAATTACAATGGTCTTCTATTTCTTCATGCATTACAGAATGGAATGGATGTATCCTTTCCATTCCTTCTTCAAGTGAAATTAAAATTATTTATAATTTCATGCATCCCAGAAGACTACAGATGTGTCATTTTCATTCTTGCAATGAGGCAATCAAATTATTATTGAATACCTCACAATGTAAGTGACGTTTTTGTGACTTACCACAGTGCACAGGTCTGTTGCACGCCTTTTTGGTTATGTGCACTTTCCTGCAGGGGTCAAGCAAAGAAATTCAGTAGCTGTCCAAAAAACTCTTTTATAACTTCTGTTACATTATTTTATTGATTGAAAAACAGAATCCCTTAAATGCACTAGCCTCATTATATTTCTGTTAGTAAAGAACAATTGAATCACACATCATCTTCTACTGTATAATTTTTTCGTGATGTCCATTATAATCAAGATGAACATTTTGCTACGTACATGTTTTTTAAGTTATATATTCATTTATTAATTGAATTGGATAAAACAGTACAATCTATTATAATTTCATTTGAATCGGATAAATAAATGTGAAAGCAACAGCATTTGTTCATTTCAAGTTAAATGCAGTACTTGCACAACAAGTTGTAAGACTTTCATTTAAAAAAATAACAAGGACAATTTGCAAAAAGTATGTTGGAGCAAGTCAGCAAGATGAACTGAACAACATTTGTACATATTTTTAGACTCTACATCTTTCTTTTGTACAGTTTCATACATTTCTCATAGTAAAAATCGTCAAATGAACAAAACGGACCTCCTGCACTTCTATGGCTACGCTATACAATACTCATATTTCCATTAAGTGATCCATTTGCCCATTAACTTACTGTTCTGTGGGTTACTCAGTACTGTGGATACGTTTATTTCCAGGCAATCCACTGCTTACTATTCACATGTTTTCCCTCTCCATGAAGCAGAAGGGGGAGAGTAAAATGCAATGACTCCAACTTTCAGAAAAAACACAGAGTGTACACAAGCGGAATTTTGTTCATTGACAATACTTACAGCAAAGCCGAAATACACTACTTCGCATAGCAAATAAGAATAATCCTTCTGTTCTGTGCAGTCTGTAAATCTTGGCTAATTTCATGAACTGTACATTAACTTGTCATGGACGTTGACGTGAACCTCAAGTTCAACTTCTTCACGTAATATCCTACCGCTAACGGCCACTTCTATTGCCATTAAGACACATATCTCAAGAAATTAGTCATTCACATACTCAAACTTTAAAAAAATCATTTCTACAGCTTGCTAAGAAATCATTGACGTAATCATGAATTTCATTTAAATGCATGCCTTGCAAACCATCTTTTCAGATGGAAACCGGACGTCCCTGTACGTGCTACGAATGCTACAATTTATCAGCAAACAGATTCAAAGGGACTGACCTTAACCGAAAGACCTTCAACTTCTGGTTATCTTGTCTCGTTTCTTCCTCGACCTGGCACTTCCGAAAACATGCACGATTTCGGCAACGCACAGCAACTGAATAAATTGTTGAGTAGTCAATATGCCGATTCCCACAGCATATGAAGTTCTGCGTCTAGAAGTGATCACAGCAAACAACCGATTCTTGAACGACACGCTACACCACAAGGACTTAGTGTAAGTATGACTGAGCAAAGAAGACAGTGATGTTGCCTTTAGCACTGAAGGATCTGATGACAGAATGTAGGTGCGAACGTTGGTAAGACAAAATATAAGGCAAGTTAGTACCTTGACTTTGCGTACAAACTCAGACGTGCACATGCTTAGTGATTTTTCCTTGTTCTTTATTTTTAGCCAAAATACATTTAAGAAAGACGGCAGCTAAACATGCTTGCAATTAACGCGAGATTACTAATTTTAAAAGTGAGAGGTGCTACTGCAACTAAAGAAAGATGTGTGTCCCCCAGCAGTTCCATCCGCTTGTGCATTCCTTAAAATAGTGAGAGGAAGACGACAGTTCTTTGGCTAGCATAGGGAATTACAATAGAAAACAACAACTATACAGTGACTTCAGGAATGCAGAAACTTTAGTTCGTGAAAAACAAACCAATTTTAGAGAAATCCATTTCCCGATTTAGCGCCAAGTTCGTTGAACTATGTGGGGGTTGCACGCAGTCATTGCTCCGCAGAAGAGGAAGCCGTCGTTTACCTGGGGAAGTGTGCCTTGATTACTGCGTAACCTAATTTCAGCATAGTGGATGAAAGTAGTTTGACAATACAGGTTACTAAAACCCCTCCGTATTTTTATTACAACACCACGCTCCTGTAGTGTTCCGTCCGTTTTTTACCCCGTCGTCTTCATTTTCTGTTCAATGCCTTGTTCTGCTACATAAGTAAAATTTTGTTGCTGACCTCCACATTTCACGTAGTTTACTAACTTCTTGCAGTGAAAAGTTTGGAAAATGTGACTAATCCTGCGTACTGGCCAATGGTTTAACATTTCTATGCGCTTCTTGAAATGTAGGTATGCACAATTGAATCGCACCGCGCTAGAAGACGCTGAGTATTTTGCGAGAACAGGTAGAGTGAGAACTCCTTCGCCCACGCCTGACATCTCCGGAAATGGCGATGTACAAGATATTTCTAGAGAAGAAGGTGAAGAGGGAGGGCAAAGTCTTCCTAGGCTTAGCCCACGTCGTCTACCTCTATCTTTTCCTGAAATTAGGTTGCCTATACACCTATCAAACGCGCCGATACTTCTCTCAAGCGACTATGAGGAGGAATCATGTAAATGTGAGAAAGTATCTCTAGAAAATCGAAAGGATCCAGGAATTGAAAATTTTTCAATGGCGTTCAATGCTGATTCTTTAACGTGTAGTGATAAGACGGGTTCAGACTCAGACTCAGACTTCCATGTGAGCAAGGCTTTGAGGGATTCCAAAGGGAGCAGTAGCGACAGTGCATTACCGAATGCATCACCGATTGCAACACCAAAATCAAAGAACAAGCTTCCACAAACGACGTTGCAGAACAACAAGAATACATCAAGGAAACGTAAAACAATATCAACAGAGTGCACGCGATCCACACGTCAACAAGTAAGTGAAATACCTACTACATCTCTTCCTATTCAAAGATGTCGAGTATTGTATTGAAAGAGAACCCCTTCTATTTAAGATTAAGTAATTCAATTCATAAAGTTTTCAAAAATTGAGGTTCATTGTTCGTTTCATGCAGCACTGCAGTTCCTCCTAACCTGGCAGAGCTTCTTTCAAAATTAGTGTCAATCGGAGAAGGTGCAAAATGCCTTCAGTTTCATGTCTTAAAAATAATATAGTGAAATGTACTGCTTGTGATTGTAATACTACTATCAAATTCATTACAGCCTGCATTTTTATGTTCGTCTACAAAGTGCATATATCACGAAAAATAGTAAACAACAACATTTCAAGTGACAGAGAAGTCTTTGTCAACATCAGAAGTGAAATGTATAGCAGGAGTGTGTCCATACTTAGAAAGAGTTTGTTAAATTACAGTGGAAGTACTCATACTCAAATTTGTTGTGGTTCCTACAATTCCAAAAGAGTTTCTAATTACATGTTTTTGCTTTGTCAGACTTCTAAATACATAATGGTGACGTCTCGAAAGCAAACTGAACTCGCAGGACCCATCTTGCAGAATGAAGAACAATGTGTGGAAAACCCTAGGAAGACTAGAGGTACAAACAAAACAGTTGCTGCCAAACAGAAAAAAAAAGGTAAAAAACTCGAAGAGATGTAGGGAGGAATAGGTAGACGCAGGAAAGCTGAGCCCACGAAGAAAGGTTCTATCAATCTTAAAAAAAAAGGCAAAAGTCTGCCTCCAGCAGTATTGGATGTTGTATTTGGTGAAGTTGAAATGCCAGTCCCGAACTTGGAGGAACTTCAAAGAAAGAGGGAGCAAGATGCAGTAAAATGTGGCCGGGTGATGAAGACTGTAAGAAAAACTGCACATCGTAGTCCTTCGCCGAAAACCCGAAAAGAAGATTCAGAGCAGATCATCCTGAAGACAAATTCTCAGCCGGTCCTCTCATTAGCATCTCCCGAAGGTAATACGAACTGACATTGCAGTACTTTGTCCGTAGTTAAGTTCATTATGTTCAAGGAATATCATCATACTTAGGACCTTCTTCATGAACTACAAATACCTGAAGTATGCATTTGAATATTGTTTGTATGCATGTATTGAAAGATCTAACTATATTTATGTATTATGAACTGACAACAAGTTCTGAAGTCACTTTCTTGGTCTACGCATGTTGATTCATAAATGATTAATATGAGTAATGTGTTAATGTGCATCTCTTTCCAATTACACTAACAAATCTGTAATTTATATTTTAGAAGAAGAGGACTGTGGACCGTAGTATAATTTTAGTTTTTGCCTATTGGTAGTTTTTCATGTCTAAACTGTAGTTTTACCAATAGGGAGGTTAGTTTCACTGTATATATGGGTTGTATGTCTTTTAATTGCCGATAGGGAACTCATGGTGATTTGGAGGGGCAGATTTTGATGCTCCGATTGGCGGTTATGATCAGTTGGCCTTTGGCCAGTATGTAGTGGTTTTTCACGATTGTGTTTTTCAGTTGACCTTGAGAGAAGCAGGGACTCCTTCCGAGCAGGAAGTAAAACAATTGGAGATGATTTTGTATTTTTGGTGTGTTTGATTAAGATAGCAGGGAGTTTACAATTGTGTGTGAGTGAAATATGTGTTTGCGGATGTGATTAATATAACGAAATATTTACGATTGGGAGTTCTGTAGAGTCTAGATGCGTGCTAGTGTAACTGTGTCTGTATGTGTGTATCGATTGGAATGTGTGAAAATGATGAGTGTATGATTGTGAACGTATGTTGAAGAAATGGAAAATCAATTGGAGTAATTGTTAAGAGTTAGTGGTTCTGGCGATGGAGAAAAATAAGCATTAACGATTGGATGATCTGTAATTCTGTATGTTATGTGAGGCATTCGTCCAATTGGTTTTTAAAGTGAATGTGTGTGATGAATAACTTACCGATTGGATATAAGTGGAATCACAGTGTTATAAACTATCAATTGGAAAACTTAAAATGAACTTGGATTGAGTTGTTAAATTCTGAGAGATCAATTGGAGTCTTAAATTGCAAAATTAAAATATATGAATAGAAATCAATAGGAAACTATGAGGAGTGATCAATTGTGAGGAAAGTTGATTGGTAAACTGAGATATTATACCTGTGGAGTTGAAGACCGATTGGAGAAAGACTATATGTTTATTAGCGTACTGTGAAGATGACAATCGGGAATGCGGAGTTAAGCTGGGGAGTTATTGGAGTAATTACCGATCGGAAAAGCTGGAAGACTATAGCCAATTGATTCGATAAGTGGTTCTAAACCGATTGGCTGTTGATATAGAATATGAATAAGTCTTATAATTGGGATCTTGCAATTGGCAATGCCGTGGAATAAATTTTACAATCCTATTGGAATAGTTTACCTCCTAGTGTTCGAATCCTTTCTTAGGATTTATTTTTATAGAAGAAATTAAAAATCCTTCTACATTTTGGCGACCATGCTGGGGAGGTAATTTTCATATTTCGATTGGAAGAATAAAATTTACTTAACCTAAATTGTCAATTGGAATGGTGGTGTATGAGATAATGATGAAAGCTCATGAGTTATAATGGGGAATCCGAGTCTAGCATAAGTGCTCGAGAGGCAAGGGCTCGTAGACGTTCGCATTCTCGATACCAATGGTATATCAATCAGTTTGAACACGATCGGTCTGTTTCATTACCTACTAGTCCCGATTGGAGAAATTATAACGTAGACTCAGATACAACCTCTGACGAGGAAACCAGTAATCAGTGGATTCCACCAATTGGTCCAGTGGAAACTACAGGATCAGTGCATCCTAATAGTCCAGAGAGAGACGGTGAACCAATTGGAGTTGAAATAAATTTTGAAACTGAACATCAATCGAGTAGTGATTCTGAACCATTATCTCCCGAACCAGAAGTAGAAATCGATTGGTTTGAGAGTGATTGTTCCGACATGGATCATGCACTAGAGGCTCGTCAACAGGTATTACCTATTAGGATGAGAGACGGGGAAGAGGCCGATCGGCCGTATTCGTTAGTGCGATATCCCTATTTTTACGGACAAATCGGTAGTGATCCCGATAGGCATATTCATGAATTTTTAACAGTATGTAATGCTAATAATGCTAGAACCGAGGCCCATTGGCTTAGTATATTTCCGGTTACGTTGCAAGCCCATGCTAAACAGTGGTTTCAACGTCAAGCACCTGGTCACTTTGCCAATTGGACTGCCTTAAGAGATGAATTTTTAACCCAATTTAGACCAATAGCTTATGAAGAAAGGTTGAGTGAGCAATTACAAGATATTACAATGACTATGGGAGAATCTATTGATTCTTACTATGGCCGATTAGAAGATTTGGTTTTAAGACTTCCAGCCGGTCATGGTTATAATGATCAAATGCAAATGAGATTTTTTATTAGAGGATTGGTACCACATAGGCTAAAAACATATGTAAAAGAAGTGGCTCCAGGTACTTTAAATGATGCCTATAGGAGGGCAAAATTATGGGAGGAGGTAAATTTTGAGGATAATTATGGGGTGGCTATACAATCTCAACCTCAACTGAGACCTAATATTAATGATAAGATGACCTACCAAACTCCATATCCTCTCACTACCTATGTTCCTCCAAATTCTACCGTACAAGTGTCCATACCATCCATAGTGTCGGTCAATGCGGGGCCAGTACAAACAATGCCTATTGGTACAACAGTAGTCAAACCAATACCAATAGAGCCAAATAAAATGGAAGCCCAATTGTTAGATTTAACCCATAAATTTGAAGATTTGGCCGTTCATTTAAATAATGCAATAGAAAAGAAAGGTCAACCTCCAAATGATAGAGCTAATATATGGTGCACTAATTGTAGAGGTCAGGGCCATATGTTGAATGATTGTCCCTCGCCATCTAATTTATCCCCTAAGTGTAGATTTTGTGGAGGGAAGCATGAGACGGAATCTTGCCGTAATTTACAAAAAAGTTTAATAAATGAGGCAAACCAACGTGCTCAATTGGGTCAAGTATTTGTAGTGGATAATAATAATAACAGTTATGATAATAGTAATAATCCCAATAGGTTTGTACGGCAATCCACTTATAAAGGAAATAATTTTAATCCTAATTTTGTACCCAAGAATAGAACCTTTAATCCGAATTTTAATCCGAATTTTAACCCAAAGAATTTCAATAATGGGGGATTTAATAGTAACAACCCCAATAGGTATATACCACAAAATCCTACAAGTCAAAACCAAGGTTGGAATCAATTGTCCTTTGGAAGTCCTAATCAAGGGAATCCTACCTATGGGGGAAATAACCCAAGTTGGCAAGAAAATCCAAATGTGCAATGCTATAATTGTAGAGAAATGGGACATTTCGCAAGAAATTGCCCGAATGCTAAGGCTAGCATTCCCTATGTTCCGTTGTGTGGCAATTGCAACCAGGCAGGCCATACCGCAGAAGAATGTAATGGGCCAAAACGGGAAAATCCACGCAACAATGATGGAATGGTGCGGGAAAATAAAACCGGTCCAAAATTGGTAATGCTTAGCGAAGATAGGGTAGTTCACCATGTTTCAATAAATGAAGTGAGTTCATCGAGTGGTTGTGATAATTTGAATTTAAAAGAACAATTGAAATCTAATGACGATATTAAAAATGTTAAACAAGTTACTACTAGAGCAAAGGCTAATAAGCCATCAATACCAATGGGAAGCCAACCTATAATTAATGCCGATGTGATTTTACCGATAGAAAATAAAATTCTCAATGAGAATGTAGAAACACCAACGTCAGTGGTGTCGCCATTGAATCAATCAGGGATCACCACTTTACCAATTGTTAATAATGAGAATAAATTATTAGAAAATCAAAACAATGGAGTTTTGGTGCAAAAAGAAACCCATTGGGTACCTCAAAATATTCCATTAAGTCAACCAGTCCCATCGGTAGATCCTGTGTTGTTAAATTTGAAAACCTTAAATCCTGTGACCCATGGAGAATTCCAAGAGTATCAACCAGCTCCTGGGATTTTTAAACATCCTATTCAAGAAATCCCATCGTTAGATCAGGATTCAATAAATATGGCCAAACCAATTGGTGATGCATTGGACATAGTACCAGACCGTCCCAATTGGAAAAAGCAAACAGTACCAATAGGTCAGCAACCAGTACCGATGAGGAATCAAGTACTACCAAATAAGATCAATCGGTTTAATAAAAACAGAAAATCTAAACCAATTGGTATTATGCATGGTACAATTGGCTATGATATTTTAGAAGACTTGGGAAATATAAAAGCTGATATATCTATAAAACAATTATTAGGAGTAGCACCACAATGTAGGGCTACACTTCAAGAAAATTTAATTAGAAAAAGGAATAGAAAAATGGTAAATGAAGTTGCTATTAGCCCAGATCCTGGCGCTCCCATGATTGATGTGACAATTGATGGAGTTATAGTTAGTGGTGTACAAGTTGATGGAGGTTCGAGTGTAAATTTAATGAATTGGGAAACTATGATTAGTCTTCAATTGGAAGGGTTACAAGAAACTAAATTAGTCCTACGTATGGTTGACCAGAGTAGGGTCATACCAAAAGGAATTTTACCTAAATTAAAAACCATGATCTCTGGTATTATTTATTATATAGATTATATTGTGTTCCAACAATTGTCTCCTAATACATCCTATCCTATATTACTAGGTCGGCCTTGGTTATACCAAGCCAAAGCTAAAGACGATTGGGGTAGGGGTTTATTAACAATTGGTTCTGGTTTATCTAAAGTTAAATTACAAATGTATTCAAAAAAATACCATGGGGAAACACAATGGGAATCTATTGAACATACTAGTGATCTAGATTATGATTCAGATGTTGAAGAAAATGTAAATGCCAACCAGGTACAATTTCATGGTTTAATAAAACCAAACAAATCACTAATTGGTAGAGTATTTAAGGAAATTGGGCCTGGGGAATATCTACTACCTTGTAAAGACAGTGAAGATTCCGATCGAGCCATTGCCTATTGGTTAATGGATAAGGCTGTCTATGGGGTATCTGATGACCAATCGGAATTAGAACCTACTTGGGAAACAGAGGACCATTGGGATTATTCTTCTGAGTCTATCCCAATTGAAAAACATGTTCCTAAAGATTTATGTATTGATTTAAATATTGGTAGTGAAGATGATCCGAAAATAATACAAATAAGTCGAGAATTAAAATCAGATGAATTAAATCAATGGCTAAATTTCTTTAAAACTTATTTAGGGACTTTTGCTTTTTCCTATAAGGATTTGAAGGGTGTACCACCCGAGGTGTGTGAACACCATATAACCTTAGAGGAAGATGCTAAGCCGATTCGCCAAAGGCAACATCGGTTAAATCCCAAATATTCCCTATTGGTGAAGGATGAGATAGATAAACTTCTAGAAATAGGATTTATCTACCCCGTCCCATTTAGCGAATGGGTTAGTCCAATTGTTGTGGTACCAAAGAAAAATGGAAAAATTCGTATATGTCAGGACTACCGGAAACTAAATGCAGCTACTAAGAAAGATTATTTCCCATTGCCATTTACCGATAGTGTTTTGGACTCTGTAGCAGGTCATGAAATGTATTCATTTCTAGACGGGTTTTCCGGATATAATCAAATTAGTATAGCATTAAAAGACCAATTGTTGACTACTTTTACTACCGATTGGGGTACGTATGCTCATAGAAGAATGCCATTTGGGGTTTGTAATGGTCCGGCCACTTTTCAAAGAATAGTCACGGTAGCCTTCCAAGAATTTCTCCGTAAATTTATGGAGATTTTTCTGGACGACTTTTGTGTCTTTGGCACTAAAGAGGACCATTCTGCCCAATTGGCTCTTTGTTTTGGTCAATGTAATAAATATGGTATTTCTCTTAATGCGTCTAAATGTCAATTTGCGGTACCATATGGTAAATTATTGGGGCATATTGTGAGTAAAGAAGGAATAAGTACTGACCCTGATAAAATTGATTTAATCATAAATACTCCTAGACCTAGAACGGTAACGGATGTTAGAAGTTTTGTTAGTCTTGGTAGTTATTATAGGAGAGCGGTTAAAGATTTTGCTACTCATGCCGCTCCCTTAACTAATTTGTTAAAAAAATTAGAAAAGGGTGCTAGCCCTGTATGGACATCAGAGTGTACCAAAGCATTTATTACTTTAAAAGAACGATTAAGTACCGCTCCTGTATTAATTCCACCCAATTGGGATGATCCATTTCACGTCTATGTGGATGCTTCCAATATAGCATTAGGGTGTGTTTTAAGTCAAAAGGATAAAAAGAATATGGACCATCCAATCTATTTTGCTAGTAGACAATTAATAGCGGCTGAGAAAAATTATACTACTACCGAACGTGAGGCGTTAGGTATGATTTTTGCTGTTAAAAAGTTTCGTCATTATCTATTGGGATATCCATTCACATTTTATGTTGATCATGATGCATTAAAATATTTAATTAATAAACCGGATTTAAGTGGCCGATTGGCCCGTTGGGTATTACTCTTACAAGAATTTAAATTTTCAATTGTGGTTAGGCCTGGCAAAACACATGCCAATGCTGATCATTTATCCCGATTGGAACCAACACCTAACTCCAACATTGTGCCAATTGATGATGAATTACCTGATGGCCAATTGTTTGTGGTTGAGGCAGTCCAATCGGAATATAAAAATATATTAGAATATTTAAAAACTAACCAAATACCAAGTCAATTGAGTGATAAACAAATTAAACACTTATTACATCAATGTGCTCCTTATACTTTAATAAATGATGTTTTATATAAACAAGGTACCGATGGGGTATTAAGACGTTGTATATTTTCTAATGAAATACCTTTAATTTTAGAGGGGTGTCATACAGATGGGTGTGGGGGACATTTCGCGGGAGAACTTACTGCCCGTAAAGTTTTAATGGCTGGTTATTGGTGGCCAACACTTTTTAAGGACGCTCACCATTTTGCTCGGGCATGTGATCCATGCCAAAGGGTGGGTCGTCCTACACCTACTAAGGCCATGCCATTACAACCCCTATTGGCATTAGCACCATTTGAAAAGTGGGGGATCGACTTCGTTGGTCCAATTGCTCCTCCTAGTAAACGTGGAAGGAAGCGTTATATTTTAGTTGCAACGGACTACGCCACTAAATGGGCGGAAGCAGTAGCCACTAAAAATAATGATGCACAATCGGTAGCTAAGTTTTTATATGAAAATATAATTTCAAGGTTTGGTTGTCCAATTGAGTTAATAAGTGATAGGGGTACTCATTTCTTAAATGAAACAATTGAAACATTAACTACTAAATTTATGATTAAGCACCGTAAAACTAGTCCGTACCATCCTCGAGCCAATGGGCAGACAGAAAAAACAAACGGTTTATTATGTAATATTCTAACTAAAACGATTGCGGGTTCTGGAACTGATTGGGATGAAAAATTATGGGGAGCTCTTTGGGCTTACCGTACTGCATATAAGGTCACTACTAAGTATACACCATTCCAATTGGTTTATGGGCAGGAGGCTATTCTTCCAATAGAATTTGAGATACCTTCTTTGAGAATAGCCATTACCAATAGGTTAGGGGATGTTCCTAGTTTAGAAGCTAGACTTGTCCAATTGGAACATTTAGATGAGGAGCGGCGTGAGGCTGTATTTAATACTTTTGTTGCTCAACAAAAACGTAAATCCTTTTATGATAGTAAACTACGTCCTAAACAATTTAAAGAAGGAGATTTAGTATTATTATATGATAGTCGATTCCTTAAATTCCCTGGAAAATTTCAAATCCATTGGTTAGGTCCCTATATTATTGTAAATATGAATCCCAATGGATCCGCCCAATTGCAAGATTTTGAAGGTAAACTTCTTCCTACTCGTATCAATGGCTATCGGTTGCGCTTATATCATAGTTCAGCCGGGGCCGGCTTCAATGATGGAGTGGGGGAGGTGTAATTTCAATTCATAGTTTTTGGGCGGGAGAATGAGATTAATTTATAAATATTAATGAGAGTATAGGTGAAATTTAAAGTAATAATATTAAATAGTTAAAAAAAAAAAAAAAAAAAAAGAATAAAAAAAAAAAAAAAAAAAAAAAAAAAAAAAAATTAATAATAAGAAATTTTGGCAATTTTTGGAGTAAATAAAGAAGGATATATTAATGAGTGAGAGAGAAAAGAAAGCATATAAGGGCGTGAAAAAAAAAATAATAATAATAATAATAAAAATGATAGTAATAATAAAGAAAGAAAAACATGATAATAATTAGTAAAAGAATAATAAAGGTATTATAGCCAATAGGATAAAATAAAATAACATGATAACAATTAGTAATAAGAATAAGAATAATTTTGAGTGTTTTAAAGAGAGGATCTAAGTAGTAATTATGATAAATATAATAGTAAGAAAAGGACCAATGGGAAGAAGATCTTTTGGAGTATTTAAAGTAAAAACAAAAACAAAAACAAAAACAAAAACAAAAAATAAAAAACAAAAATATATATATAATTAAAAAAATAATAATAATAAAATAAATATTAAAAAAAAAATGAAATTAAGTAAGTAAAATTTAAGTACCAGTAATAATAATTATAGTTACAACAATAAATAAAACAAAATAAATTTGGCAAACATGATTTTAATATAAATTCAAATACAAAATTATACCAATTGGAGTAATGATGAGGACGTGGGATTGAGGTGAGTTATGAGGTCCAATTGGTACGCGCGCCGTCAGGGCATCTGACAACCGATTGGAAAAAGGGGAGACTGAAGGCGGCGCAGAATGGGCACATCATCGCCACAATTGGGAAATACAGTGCAGGAGTTCAAGGTTTTGACAATTGGTAGTTCATTTGCAAATGTTGTAAGCGCCAATTGTTGTGGTTGTGTGTATGCATTGTGTTTCAATTGGTGAAGCAAGAGTGAGCTGGAGCGCGAGTTGAGAAAAGATTTTCCAATGGCGAAGGAGAAAGAGGATTCAGACGATGAGGTGATGATTGTGAAGGAGGTTTCGGCGCCGGGGGATCGCACATTGGCGGAATTTTTCCGATTGGTGAAGAAACCGAAGATTGAAGGCGGGACGTCGGCGTCGGCGCACGGGGAGGCTGGTGTTGTCAACGTGATCCGATCGGTGCCCTGGCCTGCATTGGCGGAACAATTGGAGTTTTACCGCGACACTGAAAACGTGAAGATGGTGAAAGAGGCAGGACTATTGGGATTTCTTTCGGCGAGTCTGGTTCCGACGCAAGTGCAAGAACAAGAAGTGGGCGAATTCGTGAACAAGTATCAATCGGGGACAAGAACCAGTTTTGTTCGGGGAAGACAATTGGAGTTGACGGCAGAGGTGGTTGGAAAGGCGTTGAAATTGCCCAATCATGGAATATCTTATGCGGCATTGAGGGCAGAGGATTATCCGATTGGTGGGTGTTTTTCAACACCAGCTGAGGCAGTACCAATCGGGCAGGATAAAAAGGAGGAATCAATTAGGGTTTTCAAGGCCCAATTGAAGAATGAATGGCGCGAGAGGGTGGATTTTGTACAGCGATGGTTGCTGCTGGATCTGGATACCGATCGGGTGGAAATTGGTGTGATAGTGGCGGCAGTGGCGTTATTTCAGCACGGGGTGGTGATCAATTGGGCGAAATTGTTGGCGAGGAAGCTTAACCAAACGGTGGAGGAAGTGAAGATTAATTCGAGCCATTCGGAGAAGACTTTTTGCGGAGGCTATTACTTGACCAAGATTTTGGAGGAAGCGAATCCGATTGTTGTGGTGACAGTCAAGCCCGAACCTGAAGTGAACGAAGTCCAATCGGCGTTGAAGGGGCCGGAGCATTATCAGAAAATGGCAGAGGAGGCAACCCAATTGAAAATGCTAGCAGCTCACCCATCGATATTCGAAGACTATGCGGCTTTACAACAGCAGCATAAGGATCTTAGAAATCAACACCAATTGTTGCAGATTCAGGCGGACCGATTGAAGGCGGCTGTTCCAACACCGACCAGTGAGAATTCAAAGGTGGTGGAGCTTCGAAATCAATTGGTACAACAGAAGATGGAGGCGGAGGGGCATCGGCAGAAGTACGTGGATTTAAATACGAAACACATGCAAGACCGATCGTTGGTGGCGAATCAGAAGCAACGATTGGAGGATCTTACCGCTCAATATCAAGCATTGGAGAGGGAATATGAGCGACTTTCTCATCAGCTGACCAATCGGAAGGGTAAGGGAGTTATGGTGGTGGGCGATCCAATTAGCCAATTGGATGAGTCAACGGGAGGAATAACGGTGGAGGGGTTATTAGAATTATCCTCGTATATTCCACCTGCTCATAATTTGGAGCGAGTGTATACATACGATCGGCAGGTATTCTTTCTCATTGCAGACCTGACCTTGAAGCAATGCCTATCGGCTATCGAATTTGAGCGGGTCTGGGAATTGGCGGAGGCATTCAAACAAGAAGACCTTTTGGCGGACATTGTGATGCGGGGAGATTTGCTTTTGCAAGATTATTGTGCAGGTTATTGGCTGATTGGCGATTTGGGAGCTCGACTATTGTGTTATCATCGCCAATTGGAGGAGGTTCAGGTAGAACGGCACCGATTGGAGGCTCTATGTGCGGAACGTATTCGGGAACCCAAGTGTGCCGAGTGGGGAAGAATGGTGGCGGAGAATTTAGCAACCAATTGGGCGCAGTGCCCTATTGCAGATTGGCAATCGACCATTTACAAACTACTGGATGGATTCCGATTGGAGGGATGGATAGTACAGATGATCAAGGATAACCAAGAACGATCGGCTAGAGCGCAGTTCTCGGATGTTCATCCCAGCGAGTATTTTTATACCTATCGGGATACAAAATCGAGATTGGAGCGTATGGTGAAGGCAAAGTCATTCTCCCAATTGCTGCCATTTAACTTGGATTCACATGCAGTTTTCAAGAACAAGTACAATTGGCAGGTTGCACCGGAGGCGATTGTAGGGATGCCGTTGAATTTAGATACGTGGAGTTTTGGGAAGTTTGGCAGTGCAACCGATGAGCAATTTTTGGGAAAGTGGGAAAGTTTGTTTGCCACTGTGGGTGACCGATCGGATGTTTTACTTTGGCAAGCTCTATTGTGGATCGGGAAGGACTACAACCACGAGCAGCAGCCATTAAGTAAACCAATTGAGTCTTTGATCGCCAACGAGGCTAATTTTCGATTGGACATTGGTGAAGTGCCGGAGAATGTTAAGGAGAATCCCAATTGGTGCTCAGTCGACCGTCGTTACAAGTGGCGTATAGATGCACAATTGGATACGGTGTGGTACAATTGGCCGATTGTAGCAGGAACGTGGGGGAGTTGGTACGATTGCGCGGCGTCGTACCTGCGGTTTTGGCAGGATCACAAAACCCATCGGGATCCAGTGTGTTTTCGGGCGGCCATCTTCTGCAAAGCATTGGCGGAGTGGTGCCAATTTTTCCAAATTATCATTGATCCACGATTGGGAGGGCGCATGTTGCAGGATGGAGAGCTCTATGCCCGATTGAATTATAACTGTTGTCGAAAGATGCGCCTATTGGAGTTGATGTTCATGATGCAGTTTTTGCAGGGGGCGCACAACAATCTGATTGGAGACAAGAATTCCAATCGGAAGGGGCCACTCGACGTTTTCTTGAACCGAGACCGGGATGGTTCGCTGAAGCAAGAACGTGCCAATTGGAGAGCGTTATCTCTGGACTGTGATCGAGCCAATCAGGCAGAGCGGAAATCGGGAGCAGGGCGTCCAGTTTATCAGATGCCGTTACAATGGGTTCCGGGGGCTACTTTCCAATTGATTCCTTACGGGGTGTCGTCCAAGAGTGCCAGGCCAGCGAAGCAGGAGGCGTCTACTTCTACGAAGACCAAGCCGATCGTAAAGAAGAAATGATTGTGTTTGCGGGGACGCAAACAGATGAGATGGGGGCCATGTGGACCGTAGTATAATTTTAGTTTTTGCCTATTGGTAGTTTTTCATGTCTAAACTGTAGTTTTACCAATAGGGAGGTTAGTTTCACTGTATATATGGGTTGTATGTCTTTTAATTGCCGATAGGGAACTCATGGTGATTTGGAGGGGCAGATTTTGATGCTCCGATTGGCGGTTATGATCAGTTGGCCTTTGGCCAGTATGTAGTGGTTTTTCACGATTGTGTTTTTCAGTTGACCTTGAGAGAAGCAGGGACTCCTTCCGAGCAGGAAGTAAAACAATTGGAGATGATTTTGTATTTTTGGTGTGTTTGATTAAGATAGCAGGGAGTTTACAATTGTGTGTGAGTGAAATATGTGTTTGCGGATGTGATTAATATAACGAAATATTTACGATTGGGAGTTCTGTAGAGTCTAGATGCGTGCTAGTGTAACTGTGTCTGTATGTGTGTATCGATTGGAATGTGTGAAAATGATGAGTGTATGATTGTGAACGTATGTTGAAGAAATGGAAAATCAATTGGAGTAATTGTTAAGAGTTAGTGGTTCTGGCGATGGAGAAAAATAAGCATTAACGATTGGATGATCTGTAATTCTGTGTGTTATGTGAGGCATTCGTCCAATTGGTTTTTAAAGTGAATGTGTGTGATGAATAACTTACCGATTGGATATAAGTGGAATCACAGTGTTATAAACTATCAATTGGAAAACTTAAAATGAACTTGGATTGAGTTGTTAAATTCTGAGAGATCAATTGGAGTCTTAAATTGCAAAATTAAAATATATGAATAGAAATCAATAGGAAACTATGAGGAGTGATCAATTGTGAGGAAAGCTGATTGGTAAACTGAGATATTATACCTGTGGAGTTGAAGACCGATTGGAGAAAGACTATATGTTTATTAGCGTACTGTGAAGATGACAATCGGGAATGCGGAGTTAAGCTGGGGAGTTATTGGAGTAATTACCGATCGGAAAAGCTGGAAGACTATAGCCAATTGATTCGATAAGTGGTTCTAAACCGATTGGCTGTTGATATAGAATATGAATAAGTCTTACAATTGGGATCTTGCAATTGGCAATGCCGTGGAATAAATTTTACAATCCTATTGGAATAGTTTACCTCCTAGTGTTCGAATCCTTTCTTAGGATTTATTTTTATAGAAGAAATTAAAAATCCTTCTACATTTTGGCGATGTTGGGGAAGAAGATGATGACGTACAAGAACATCCAGTGCTGCCTGAATTGTTCGAAGCAACTGCAGAGCATATTCTGCAAAATGAAGTGTTGTCTCCAAGTGGTTCGGATAAGATAAAGCAATGGAGGACGCTGGACTTGGACATTTCAGAGGACAATGCGGTGCAACCACGAAATGTACGGAAAGAGATGTCATTGCATCTGAAAAGTAAATCTCGTAGTGCGTCACCTGTTATTTACTACCGCTCCAATGTAAGCAGTTTTCCTGAACTTGTCACGGCTCAATCATTTTCTTCCAAATTTCTTTAAGGTTCATTTTACCCAAAATTTTACCTATATTTATACACATGCATATGAGGCTCTATTTACAATGATGATAAGCACAAGTAAAATCATAAGTCATGCAAATTAACCTATAGATAACATAAGACATACGTTTTGATAGTCCCTAGTAGAAGTACTAATATTTCAAAAAATTAGTTGCAAAGACAGTCGGAGATGCCTGTGTCCTTGTGAATGTGGATTACATTTTCCGAGAACAGGGGTGAGTGAAGAATTTGGTGAAAATATCGAGGGAGGGACTTGAAAGAAATAAGAAATTCAAAACTTTTTCATGAAATCGTGACAGAGGTTTTCTAGTAACAACTAACAAGTGACAGGTGAACACATTTGCGTAGCATACTTGGAATTCAGTGAAATGTCAAGTGTCGTTGTCCATGACAATCAGTGTTGTTTAGGAAAATGAAGAAGGATGAAATGAATTTTTTTTCCTGAACAACAAAGATTCACAATATGTAGGTGAAAAACAGTTTCTATCATTTTCATGATTTTTGAAATTTTTACGTATAAACAATGTGCCTAAAGTTCTACAATTGAAAATGACGGTTTACATAAATTTCTTATAACTGAAAATATAGATGACTATAATCATATCTTCTGAACTGTCTTGCAGGAATCAGGAAGAAAAGAAACGGATCGTCATCCGTCTTCTAAATCCAGAATCCAACAGCAGTATGTGGAACAGTCGGGAAGAAAAGAGAGTAGAGAATATTTCTCTCACATAACTAGAAGAGAAGAACAGCGTGAGAGATTTCACGACTCAGTGCTGCAAAGTCCTCTTGAGCACCAAAGTGAAAGAAGTGTGAGAGTGCTATCAAGGAGTCCAAGGACGAGACGGTCCAGAAGTCCTGTACTTTACCGGAGTGAATGTGACCAGACTTTGGTCAAAAACTATGGTCATGAGCATCGCATTCTAGCACTTTCTGACAGAAGCTATCGTGGTATGTACTTCTTTTCGCTGCTTATCCATCAATATTGAATTTTTTTTTGGCAAACGAAATTGCATACTTCTAGGACATAGTCTTTACATTTTACAATAACATAACTTATGTCAAACATGAAGCTTCTAAACTTCTGCTAACTCATACATTCACAGTCAAAGGTCCAAGAGAATAGGGATACTACGAGATGAGAAATAAGAAGTATTGTGCCTTCATTCGAATTTTTGTTGACAATGAGGACGTTCATGACAGAAAATGTCTTCAGCACTTTGTAGACTATTGATCACTACAGATATGAGGACATACACCGACAAAATGTTCATAATACTCATGCAGGAAACATCTAAAACATTTACATTGTAGTAACATAAGCTTGTTTCCCATTCAGCGCAATTACAGTGTATGCTTTTGTGGCTGTCTCATATGATTCGTTGTATGCAGGTGCTGGAAATGACAAAATGGAGACTACCACTGAAAGACAATATTGGGGGAGAAGGGACTCAACCTCCGCTGACCACGCAAGAAGAAATTGGAGATCCATTTCACCATGCACAGGACAACATCGTCATAGAATCCGTAGTTTCTCTAAATCAAGATCCCCTTCTCCGTCATTGCCCATTCTGTCACATGATGCCGGCTACAGTAATGAGAGGGGTTTACAGATGGTGGAGTCCGAAGATGTTGCTAAAACGTCAACAGCAATGGACAGAAGAACTAGGAGGTACAAGCAAGCAGTCCGCAAAGAACAAAAATCCGAACGACAAAAAGATGGAAAGAAGCCTTTCTATTTGACTGTGGATAAACAAGGGCAACTATATGGACCTGGCAAAGCTGCATGGGTTGCACAAATCAACAAGCTAGTTGGAGGACTTGATCCATCTTGCACCCACATTCGCAAGCAAAGTCATGAAGACATGTGCATACTGAAGCACAGGCTACATGAAAATTTTGAGTATTCCGAGGATTTGAATGATGATTACGTGAGAGCGTTGTTGGGGAAGGCAGTGACGAGGAAAAGGACTGAGCTCATTGGATTGATCAGAAGGAATGGAGAGCAACCAGTAACTATAGATAGCGAAGTATGGAAGCGGCTGGTAAAGTTGGCGAGCAGTAAGCAAAGGGAGGACAAATCAGAGCATGGGCGTTATGCAAATGCTTGCCGGAAAACTTTTGGAAGGACTGGTTCGCTAGGTGTGCAAGGAATACGACAGAAACTCCAAGATCAATATGGGAGGTCACCCGACCCAGATGAAGTAGCAAAGGAAATGCAACGACATAAAGGTTTTGGTAAGAAAAAGGAGGGAACATGTACTGATGCAGACGGAAATCGAAGAGGAAGTCCAGATTTTGTTTTGAATGCAGATTCCCTGCACATCAGAGAGAAACAAAGTAGCAGGGACTACAGCTTCGATAATGGGCCGGGAAGAGAGAAATTAATATCGATAACTCCTACTGTCGTATGTTTACGAATACTCTCTTTTGTAATTTCCGATTTCCATGTATGTTGACAAGGTTTACAATTTACCAGTGAAGATGAAATGAAATTCAGTAATTGGGCATTTTATTATTTATTATTTAGTTTGAAAATTACTTCAAATTGGCTATTTCAGTCTTAAACCGTATAGTGTGACTGTTTTAGATAGAGATTAGAGAGAGAGCTTACAAAATGTAAAACATTTTGACAAAGCAGAACTTCAATAACTGACATTGAAATAGGTAAATTGTCATTGTAGTGTTATGGAAAATATTGCTTAGTGTGGTCGTTGAAGTCTAATTGTAGACTTGAATAATACATTGAATTAGATGTTTTCTTTACGAAAATGCAAGATAGAATAGTTCTGGAATAGTATATGCATTGTTTGGAGAATAGTTGGGTGCCGTTTATTTAAAATTCATGTTAATTGAAACCCCATTAACATGTTTATGTCTTCATCGGCAGTTCCTTTCATTAGTCAACCATTTCGTAGAACGTAAGATTATTTGAATGTCACAGTCCAGACTGTCTAACAAGAAATTTGTCGGAATGACATTTCTTTATGAAGACGAGGGAGGCAGTGCTTGGAGTGCAGGGAAAGCAGACAGACATGGATTCTACGGGAAGGGTCAAGAGTAAAGAAGCAAGTTTGCTTCTTACTAACAAAATTTCCAAAGATGACTACATCCAACAACTTGAGGCTCAATTGCGAAGCCTACGAGGTCAGACCGGAATAGGTAGTTCAAGTCGCACCGTACTGCGATCTGAGTCTGAAGTGAATGCACGTGACGACAATGTTGGATTCACGGTAAGAATTAGTATGAGTAATTTCAGGTGTATTAATTAGAACTTCATTGAAATAGACTTCTTTTGTTTCTTAGTTAGAAGTTCCTTGGCATGACTTTCGAAAGCGTTCTTCTTGATTTCTGAAAGTAAAGTTCAATGTCTGCAGGGTTCGTATGCGGCAGAGACTTCAACGACAACCTGGACCGGGCATGCAGCAGTGAAGAGAAGAATTCCATGAATTAAGATTATGTCTAAGCATACTGAAGTTTGAATGAAATGATTAGATGTATGATTACTGCTGAAGCAACTCAACGTCACTATGGACAGGGAAACTATCACTAGAAATTTAGTGTGCACATGATGCTTTGCAGTTCAATTACGAACTTCCGTCTATTTTTATTACTTGCATGGGATCGTCTAATATCTAATGCTTTCTAGTTTTGATAGTGCTAGCACTTTTTGGCAACGATTAATGAATATATATGTTTGGATGCACGAACTATATGATTTACTTTTTCAAAGTCATGCCGTGAATGTAAAAGTTTTACCGTAATTCCAGGTTCTTTAGAATCACAAAGCTTGGACATTGAGAAGTGCCGTGAGTTTTATGGGGCTCAGTTAGTTAAGAAAACCCTGTCATGGGCAGTCATTGAATAACAAGACTGAATGAAAGTATAAACAAACGTGGAGGAGAAGGTGCTCCAAACTTTAAGATATGTAGAAAAATATGTAGAACAGAATTGGATGTGTGTAATTTTTTGGTGAACGACGTAAAGCATTTGTTAGGCTTTGTTTCTCATTGAGACCCTTTTTGAATTAAATTTAATCCTACTGGGAGTGGAGCTTGTTTGCCTAAGAGTATTACAGAGGAGGATTGAACCAAACTTGCTAGGCTTTGGTCAGCTATCAGTGATGGTATTTCGTATACAAGGCTGCTGTCGCTTGATAATGGGCTTTATGAGAATCCAGGGGATTGTCAGAGCAATGGAGACAGGGCTAATTCAAGGATACAAATGCCACGAGGACCAAGCCAAGCCAACACAGGTACTATAATGTGGCTGGGATGGTGTTGTTGTTAGTGATGCAATTCCATGTAATTGAAAGTTGTTTCGGCATTTCTGTAACCTGGAATGCCTTACTTATGTTTGCGTACGCTACAGTTTGACTGTCACTTTGTTGAAGGCAGTAGCACTGAGAAGAAACGGGTCGTTGTTGCGGAGAAAGGAAGATGTGTTATTACGAACGTGAAGGTAAAGTACTAGGTGGATAGGCATGTTTTGCCAAATCTGTTTCACTCTTGTAATCAATCCAAACTCCCTTGAACATGTCTTTGAAATCTTGCGCCGTATCTCCCATTTCTAGCGGTGTCGTCTGTCTGCAAATGTTAAGAAACTTGAGTTCAGTGATTTGGAAATGCCGACTACGCGAACCTCCAATCATTAGCGGGCATTTATTGTTGTGAATTGTGAGAGCAACGACTGGTGTCAAGGATTATATTTAAGTTTGAAAGCGTCTTTGCTTTTGGGGTAAAGTTTCCAACGACTGATCTGGAGAGCCTGCGTGCTTTTGGAGAGTTGTCGTTCACTAGACGATTGTTGACATTCGACCACTTTAAAGGGTATGAAAAAAACAAAAAAACTCTTATCTACAATAGTAGCTATATTTTGAATGGTATTAGTCGATCTTATTAAATTTCAAAACATGTTAATAGTATTTTAAAACGTAGGCTATGATTTCTTCTTTACAGTTTTAGTCACTGAATTTCAAAAGTTTAAAAATTTGATAGTTTCCACAAGGACGGATGCCTGCAAATGGAAGTACAGCACTTTTCCGCAAATTTCACCCCAAGAATGTCCGGTGGGTCAACTATGAAGGCACCGCACATATGAACTACATGATCTGAGATTGGTAAGAAATCCTTTGTATGCATTGTATTTATTGACTGTTCAAGAAATTAGATTTGTATTGTATGTTTGGGAGACTTAAGTGTCTTTCTGAATATGACATTGTTGATTGCTGGATCCTTTTGCATTACAGTGAATGTTAAGCTAAGGATTATAGTCCACTTGTTTTTGACTGTTTTTTATTTTATTTTATTTTATTTGTAATTATTGTAGTATAAGGTTCGGACCATGTTTGAGAGAAATCCAATTCTCTGGAATGTTCATTTTCTCTTGTATTTGTTTTTTATCATGCTCCATATTATTTTCAACTTCTATTAACCATACTCTGATAGTTGACCATTTGTGGGGTGCTTGAGTTGGAGGGCAGTTACGTTTTACGTGTATTGATTTGTCCGAAGTCCAGTAGAATTGAAGATGAAGAAACATTACCCCAACCAACTGATTCATATGAGTTCCATAGTTTTCACTTGAAGAAGGTATTAGAAGATCAATTTGATCACATGTTTGAAATCCGTACGTACTCCTTGTCCTTCAAGTTGTATTATGTAGTAGTGATTACAGTTCATTTTGGAGTGCACCTGAACCCTTTTTTCAGAGCAGATTGGAGCATAATCACAGACCTTTCAATATGAGCTTCTTTTGTAGCGTTAGACAAACGTTTGAATAACGGTAGAACAGAAATGATCGAATACTGTTAGAAAGCACTGTTGTTGATGTTATAGTTGCCTTCCATTTAGGTTAATTTCATGATTTGTATTTCTTTGATATATTTTGGTATATTGGTTACCCTAGTACTGTTCACAGTAATGCTTGCTTGGTCATATCCATTCTAAAACACCCCATTAGGTCAAATGGCAATATTGTAAAATAGAAGGCATGCCGTCAGATACTTGGTTGACGAGTAGAAATGTGTTGGAGAGGGATGGAGTACTTTCCAACAAAAAACATATTTCATGAGACTTCATTTTTTCCTTCTGAGTTTTTGTATGCACAGAAGTCCGGTAAGTAGGAAAATATTATAATGTACAAACTGTATACTTTGAATACAAAACTGTTATAGCCTTTGAAACTGAATTTCTTTCTGTAGTGTATTTTTTCTGACAAGGTGCCATGATGCAATGAGGTATAATGCAGGATTAAATGACTTATCCAGAGTTTGCGGAGAAGACTAAGGATGATTCCAAGTTGCATCCAAGGAAACTAAAGTAGAATGGCTCAAGCAATAGAAAGCTACTATGTGCAATTTACGACGAGTACAAATCGAATTTCATTTTGTGGAGAATATAGAAGTTGGTGAATTCACAAATATGAAAATTGCAAGAGGTAATTGGTTTATTGAGTTCCATATGTCATTGAGGCAAAATGTAAGAACTGAATGAAACTTGTAGTTTTGTTTATATTGGATAAATGAAGTTAATCTGATGACAGAATTATTGTTGGTTTAGCATGAAGTGAAGCTACAATTACAGTGCTACAATTATTTGAAATGGAAATTAATTGAATTGGATTCCTTTTTTGTATGTTAGTAACAAATGACTCAATAATTAACCTCATGTGAGTGCGCATGTAGATTTTCATTTTGGATTAATCTTTGAATGAAATAGCTATGCTTTAAATGCTAATGTCTGTGAAGTCCTTTCAAAATCAAATTGATATGGAAATAAAATCACCTTAATGTGAAATTACAACATTAAGTTGAAATAACCTTAATTTTCAGTTTGGAAGATATGATTGGATTTAGGTACTTGAACACTTCAAGTGCATGGAAATCAAGGATTCAATGAATATTATCGGATGAAATTACTTATGATTCCATGAAGCGACTGAAATGGATGAACAAGTTATGGACCGTTGATCAATGTTTGCATCTGACGGTGCTTGATGGTGTTTTGGAAGTTTAAAATGTACTTTGACGAGGTCGGTGTCGTCATTAGTCTTTTTTTTTTTCGAATCAATGTAAACCAACAACGTCCTCATTTGCAGTGTGTTTTTTTATCATTTTAGACTGTAAGATTTGCTTCGAACTCCTTCTAGAACTGAATTGAGGATAGTATCATCGTATACTTCACTCTGTTCCGTCGAAGTTATTGGACATTGTCACTGTAAGACGCAAGGTACTGCGGTTCTGAACTTCATGCAATGGACCCAAAATAAATCTTTCATTTATTGAATGCCAATGTAGGGAGGGTGAAAGTGAAAGTGCAATGCTTTGGGTGGAAGTTGTTTGGAGTCCGTCAAATAATGTGCAGAAATGGTATGCATAGTAAACTGTAGCCTTATAGAACAGAGTGTTTTTGCATAGTGTGAGGAAGAAATAGCATGATCTGTAATACTTGTATTACATTTTTCAGTACTTGGTGTGGTTCGTGAAGCAGGAAAATTTCAAGAGCGCCGAAGATGGGACTGCCTTTCGAGGAGAGCTGTGCAGACTCCTTCGACTGCACAGAGAGGTGTCGTCACGCGGAATGTTGAGCATGCAGTGCAGTTACTGAGGAACCATCCGGAGATGTATGGGGGTTGTCAGTGGATGAAGATTTCGAGATACTTTTTGTTGAGCTACTGGAAGAGGAACAAGAAGATGAAGATGAAGCAACCGACAATTCTTCGGAGGACACGGACGATGTCTCTTCAGTAACTCACTCTTACCCGTCCACGAACTCCTCTGAGAACATGTAATTACAGGATGGTCACCCCAATGGAATCCTCAAAGTGAAATAGCTTTAATTGCTCAGGAGGTTTTACTTGATGTAAGCCAGTGAATTGATAGGAACACTTCAATAGAGCGAAAAAATTATACTGAAGTGTTGAGGAAGTGGCTCGTGGCATTCTGTGCATTAGCAACTCTGGAACTATGAACTTTGTGAACAGTAATATTGTCAGTGACTCGTAATGGTTTTTTTGTTTAGTAGTTTCAGAAAGTGATGTTGTGGATGTAATTAGTTTAAAACCTCCAGTTTTATATGGGACAATGGAAAGCATATAGCGGACCTACTACTTATGTAGATGTTTTTTGTAAGTCTTAGCAGATGTCTTGGACTATGCAGTGCATATCAAAAAAGAAGTTGTTGTTCTCTAGGACATGTAGTTTTGTTTTTTTAAATGGAAGGACTATATTTTTGTAAGTTCCAAAGAACATGACATTATGTACAATGTCTTCTGTGATTGTCGAAAATAATACGTGAAGACTGAAAACCTTTGAAGTAACATGTTAGTACATTGTTCAGGAGGGTCAATTGGCACTTACATTTTTATTAGATATGGTATACTGTATTATTAGGAAAGTACAAGTGAAGTTATTTGGACTTTTTTTTTAAATGTTTGAGAACTTCTCACTGAAGAACTTTTAATAGTGGGTGAAAAACTTGAGTATTCTATAACTGTAGTTGTGGAATGTCTAATGAAGCTTCTATTCTTGAACGCACAGTGTTGCAGTTACTTTTGACAAGTTAGCATAAATTGTGTATTCAGTAACGATTGATACCACTTTTGGCCACTTTTCAATTGGTTTCATTAGTGTGCAGGAGAAGTGGTGGAAGAGGTTAATATTTCTTGAGCCTAAAGTTGTAGGAATTGAGTTTCCCGAATTTGTAGGCATTCAAGTTCAGGAACAAGAAGCATAACAGAGCTTGCATATCCTGTGCACATTTTCTTCCCATGTGTCTGAAATTTTTTGTAATTAAATGTCGTCAATGCGAAAGTGTTGTTCTTTTGTTTGACTGTCACTGAGACACATGATCTCATAGAGCAACGTCCACTTGGTACGATGCATCCCATGAAGCACTGCTGATCTGCACTCACTGGATGGTACGTTGTTATTTGTTTTATTGGGCTTCATATTCTCTGTTCAAAAAACGTTGATATTAGTACTTTAGCTTTCTATGTTAATTTCAATGTGATTTCTATGATAGATTAGTACTTCGAGACAGCAGTGTGGGGCATAATTAGCAAACACATAACGTAATTGCGGACGATAGAAATCACGATTTCTGAACATAATAGTTGTGGTCCCCTACAGTATTGTTAAAACGTTAGTTTCTGTGGCAATTACTGAAATTCCAATTAATGCTGCTCAAGTTTTCGCACGAGAAGACATGAAGGAGCCCATGGAAGACATATGAAGAGCTGTACTTTAGGCTGATGTACATGTCCCTGACCCTACATTGATTTCAAATTAGAAAACTTTCAGACAGATCATAATGTAGTACTATTCTAGGAGTTCCAGTTTATGTTAAATATAAAATCATGTCTGAAACAAGCATAAGCATTTGAAATGCTTTCCATATTGAGAGTCCAGTCTAATTGTGCAAGTGAGTTTGCTAGTTGACCAGAGATTTCAGAAGACCTTCAACAGAATTATATGAACATGGAAATTTTTGAAGTTGTAAGACTAGATGAGTAGTTTCTGAAGGAATGTATATTCCACCCTTTGTTATCAGTGGACTATCAAATTCAATTTATTTAAATTTTTCTTTCCGTTCTGTACAAGTGTCCGTCTAGATACTTCTTTCTACTAATTCAGTGAAAGACTAAAAAATGTTGAAGCATGCAAGTGTATTGAGAAGTTGGACGGAAATGCAGGTGGCCCTTGATGAGTTGTTGACTTTCATGGATGGAGAAAGGGTAGGCATTCAGTTTGTCGGAACTGGGCCTATCGTCATTGTGGTTGCGGAATCACATTCTTTGAGAAAGAGAAAAGTGTGTACATGGCTTGCACATTTCTGCCAGAAAAAGGTATATGTTTGACAAGGTTCAATTACATAATGACTTATATTTTTCAAAGTTCTGATTTGCATATGACAATGTCTACTGGTTTTCAGAAAGAATTACCTATAGTGAAAACCTTCTAAATTTATGTAGGCAAACCATTGAAGAAGGAGATTCTCTACTGTAGAGACGAGGCGAATCATCAATCACTGGTTTGCTATTGTCAATAAAAAAGAAGGTATTACATTCTGACCAAAAATTATCACAGTAACGAATTTGAAGGAGTGATTGTTGGACATGCATGTCACCAAGAAAGGGAGACAGAACCCGAAGACGGCTGCTGTGGACCCTCCACACTTGAGCTTCCTCCACCGTAAACATGTTAAATTGTATGACTTCTGAAACTAATAGTGAATGGTAGATTCTTTGAAAAATGGAAATGTATTTTTCAGAGATGTTGTGTGTGTTTTTTGCTTTTTATCAGTACGTTTTGTTACCTTCCGTGAGGCTTCGTGAATGATTCATTGCAACTCCTAAAGATACAGGTGCGGCGGTGATTTGGTCACCTGGGAAATCTGGATTTTTATTTTCATGGGAAGGAACTGAAGACTTGAAATGGAGACTAGTATTTTGTAAGACATGTTGTTTTTTGGAGTTTTTCTTAGTAATGTAATGAGTAATTTTCTTTGAAGAGAAGAACCTGTTGTGCGATGCTTCTGAAATTGAAATTCATACACATTTCTTTTGGAAGAACGGTTGCAAGCTTTAAGTCATTAAATATTATGCAAATGCAAAAAAAAATTATTTCAAGAAATAGTACTGAAAACACATGGCATTCCTAGAAACATTTCCAAACTCAAAATATCTCTGAAATGAAACTGAATTATTGTAATGCGTTTAGTATGAAAATTTATATTATGCAAGTCTAAATTATTTTTATGGCCTTTTTTTTGTGCAGGGACTAGCATTTGAATCCCCCGAACATAGAGGGAAGAGGAACATGAATCCCTACAGTTGCACTGCAAGGAGAACCTGAACGAGTGCACAGGAAATGCATCTACTGTGGTCATCAAACTGACTTTCGGCACTTGAAGGTAAGAGGAATACGAGACACTTGCACTTTGCTTAAAATATACCACATGTAAAAAAATAGAAATGTCCACACATTCATATGGTAAGAGATCCTCTCAACTAAGTACCGAATGAAGTAGTATGATCAAATGAAAAGTTTCAGGTTCTAGATACTTAGTTAGTGCAAGCTACTACAGCCTTTAGTTGTCAAACATCTTAAAGGAAAACATACAAAAAATGTTAAGCAAAATCAAGTTACATTGTGCATATAATTACGATATGTAAATATCTGTTATGGCCGAAACGTTTCTGTAGTAGGTACGTAAAATGTGCTGCGTGAGACGCTAGGCATTGTAAATCGTCATTTGAAATGCACGCCTTCTTTACTTACAGTTTGAGAAAACCAAGTTGGACATGTGCTTGCCCAATCACTGGTGTAGCAAGTCGCTTCTTCAGTCCTCCGCATCGCTGCAATTCACAGGTGCCACATTGAAGCATGATTGATCGACTAGTTCAAACTGCACGCGGTCTCCTTCTTTAATTTCGTGGGAGCGTGCGAAGTCTTTCCAGCCATCGCAGAAGGAGACGTGGGGATGTTGATTCATGAAATAAACATTCACTGTCACCGGCCAACGAGGTCTAGTTTGCCCGTATCCTAGTTTCACAAATGGCCCGAACTTATCACCATGTGCTCTGACGAAACTTGCCGGGATAGTCTGCAGAAGAAAACAACAGAATGCGAGGTTCAGATGCGGAGGAATTTCAATAGACGATGTCTGCCGATAGCATAGGACGTTGAATGCATACGACTCACCAGCGCTTTGAAAGAGGACTTCTTCATTGTTTTCTGAAATGAAATTTCAGCAGTGGCACCTACGGCATCCATCGCGGTCTTTGTGACAATGAGTGAATAGCAAAACGGAAAATGGAAGCTGAAGTCCTAGGCAGCCTGAGCAAGGAAGCAAAGAAGAGGAGAGGCATTCAGGAGACAGTGATTAATTGGAAATGAGGGACTTATATCCTCAAAGAAAGAAGACGATGTTGCAAAAATTGACTAAGACAGGTAACAGCTAGTACTAATGATATGTGAATTAATTGTAGATATTGCCTAAATCTGTTGATTTTTATGAATAATTGGAAATATATGATTAAGATTTGTAGGATTACGTTTGATGAAGATTACATTTTAGAGGGGACAAGAGGAGAATGGGAAGGCGTACATCCCATCACGCTATAGTGGACAGTTCTGGAAGTAATGATTTTGTGTCCATGAAATTGAAACGCAGTTCTAAATCAAAATAAATCCAAGCCAAATTATTGTGTATGAAAATAGAGATAATTTGAAGGGATAGGCTTCATTTTTTTCATTTTTCTGAAACAATAATGTTATTTTCCATTTTTCATTCCATATTAGTTGTGTTCATTCACTACAATTGAAAGAGTATTGAATTACTGGAATATAGTTCTACGATAATTGTAGTGTTCACCGATATTTGTAACAGAAACTTCGTGCTTGTAGTACATGTCTGTACATAGTTTTGTTTAAAATTTGAGAAATGGCAGTTGAGACTGATGTTGGAGTAGTTATTTGGATTTTTGTATGTCTGTTTTTCATAATTTTTGGAAGGTTGTTAGTCTTCATAGTGTTTGAGCAAGAGGACAGACAATGTTTATGATATGAACACGGTGTAACAATAGCCAAGTATAAGATGAAATCCGAATTGTTTTCTGAGAGTTATACTGTTTTTTGTCCTTCATGTTTTATTAAATTCCAGAAAATAGTAGTCATTTGAAAATGCGTTTATGCAATTTCAAATTTTTAAGCCTTCAATTCTTTCAAATTGTTATACCATGAGACAAGAATACTTCTCTTATAAAATCGTAAGTACTAGAGGATGAATTATATGGTTTTAAAAAGGGATTAATAATTGGAATGTACGAAATCAGTGAAGTGTAGAATTCTAATGAGGTTTGGAAAGTCCATATGTTCAATTAGTATCTGTCATTGGCTTTAATTATGTTCATATAGATTCTTAGGACTTATTAGTAAGTGGAATTGTACATAAGAAGTATTAACCAATGAAGTAAAGTAATACGTAAATATGCATGTGAGTAGTACAAAATAGCTGTGAGTCTGCAGTTTTGAACTACTTTACTACTTCATATGTGTATGAGTGAAATGTCTTACAAAATACTTCATATATGAATGAGTGGATTGTTTTAGAAAATCAGAAGATTCATCCAAATATTGCACGTTGGAGAAATCATTCTAATTTGTTAATGAGATGGTAGTGATCATGGTGAAGTGATTGATTAATGTATTATGTAAATGTCATTCAACTATGAGAAAGAAGTATTTCCAGAGTTAGGAAGAGAGTAGGATATTGAATTACAAAAAATTAGTCTATCTCTACATAGGAGCAATAATTTGTGAATGGTAAGAAGAGAGTAGGATATTGAATTACAAAAAATTAGTCTATCTCTACATAGGAGCAATAATTTGTGAATGGTAAGAAGAGAGTAGGATATTGAATTACAAAAAATTAGTCTATGTCTACATAGGAGCAATAATTTGTGAATGGTAAGACTGCTGGTTCTTAACCTTCCACATACATGATGGTGTACTGATGAAATGGACTAGAGTTTCATATTCTTTGTGTTTTATAGCAGTTGCTTTGTAAATTTTATTGATTCTATATTGACATGGAGACAGGTTGAGGTGCATCATGGAGAACTTCTTCCAGCACTTCCAGTTCGGAAAAAACTAGAGCAATAACAAACACATAGTAAGAACTATGACACAGGGATATGGAGGGAAGAGTTTGTAGGTGCTTCTTGAAGAATTGTAATTTGTTCCTGAGTGCAATTGCAGTTTCCCTTGTAGCATTCTATAATTGGTTTTGTAAGTAGTAGTAGAGGCTCTGCAGCATAATAGTTGTCCTTCAGAACTTTTCCTATTCACGTGTTATTGTATAGTTAGAGTGTTGATTTTTAATTTAATAATTGCTGCACTGCATTGTTGTACTTCACCTAGTGACAAAGTGCATGTAAGAACAGTCTAATGAAAATAATTTTATATTTAATGAATGTAAAGATTCTGTGAAATAGTGAGAACTGACTAATGCATTTTAGGTAAATATGAAGCCTGAGTGTGTTACATTTCCACATTTCCTAAACTCATGTAAGTCCATTGTATTCATCCAGTTTTATGGCAGACAGAAGAAATAAAAAAGAGCTCGAAGTCGATGTTAACTTACAAAGATGGATAATTAATGGGACATACTTAATTCTTATTTGCACAATACGGACACAGAATTCACTGATTTGTTGTGCATGTTTGTTTCAGGTACATTATCTGAGATGCAACATTGATGAGTTCGTCAGTGATTGCATCTGAAAATGGAACGTACAGGCACCGCAAATTGTGAGAGAGAAGATGATAGCAAGGGTCAAAAGTTTCAAATTAGTGTTTATTTGTAGCACAAGTTTTTTTTTTCTCAATTATCTGTAAATGGAGGTCCTCATTTAATTATGTTGAAGTCAAAATCAGTTCTTACAGAATTTTTTAATTTGTACAGAACGATCTGTTGAATTTGTTTAATTTCGATGACTGAGTTTTGGGGATTCAACATGTCAAAATGCAGAAAATGGTAGATGGTGACAAAATGAATATACTTCATGCAGGGAGACGTGAAGACAACGGATATGTAGGAGTTAGCAAACTGAACACACGTGGACACTTAGCAACTACTTCTATGGAACCAGGTATGATACTGTCCGTTCATTTCTGTTTGCAAGTGGCAGTTCTCCAAAATAATTTTGGAAATGAAGTTTGTAATAAGAAGACGGCATTGAAATGAATTCATGGATGCTATGTGATGTGGTCTGTAGAGTACATTGGAATATGAGTGAAACATTGTAATTGGTGATGCATGCAGAGTCACTAGACCATTTAAAATATATATATATATTTTTTTGTAATGACTGAACATGCTAGTTATGTGTTTCTCTTATGTGAAGTATGTTCTTTAAACCTTATTTTCCCTGTATTATGAGATGTTCGTGGAACACTACCTGGAAGATATCAAGGATGGTTTAGTGCTTTGAATCCTTTTTTGGAGTTCGTGTTCAAATATGAATGTTACCATCACATTATACATAGCTAAACGTGATACGGTAATGTAGTAGGAAATACTGTTGGAGATTTCTAGAATGTAGTTATGTTTTAATTGTTGGAGTTGTATTGACCGTCTAAGTAGTGTGGTATTAGGTAGTTTGAGGACCTCAAATTCAAATCATGCAGCGCTTTGAAGAAGTTCCTGAAGAAATGGAGGATACATGTGGAAAAGATGGAAATTGAGCACATGTAATGTGAAAACAGAATATGATTTCACATTTACAGTGCAAACCATGGAAGCGTTTACTTCAGTGGACAGTAGTAGCAAAAGTATGGAGCTTTGAAGAGTGCATTATGTAAGTGTAGTGATGAATGCATTAGTTAAAGGCATTAAAGTTCATAGTATGAATATGGTGGAATTCATTTTGAGATTGAAGAGCTTTAGAAATTAGAAGTGATGACATGTTCTGTGTTTCATGTCAATGGTGCAGAGATAGTGCAGTTCTTTATAACCAGAGGTTACATCTTCAATAAATTCCCGTTAACTACAGAAATTGTGAGGTGTTCCGTGATTCCAAACACTTGTGTATGCAATGTACGTATAAGCAATTTGGAGCTGTAGTACACAATTGAAATCACGAAGAAGTCAGTCCACCTGATTTAGTGTAAAATGAACAAGAAATGAGAATGATTTTGTTACAAATCAACAGAGAGTGAACAAGTTTTAGTGACATATGAACAAAATTTGAACAACTTTTTGTGAAAGAAGAACACAACCAAAAAAAAAGTTTGTTCCATGATGTCCAATTCAATACGTGTTAACAAATTTCAATGACATATCAACAAAATTTGATCAAGTTTTTGTGAAAGAACAACAGAAACAGAACAATTTTTTGTTCCATAACGTTCAAGTCAACACGTCCAAATCAACAGTGGACTACCAAAAAATATCAACACTTTCTTGTAATTTTTTTGTTGATTTGGTCACTAATTTTCTACTAGTGAAACTCCACGACCTACGAATGGAAAAACAGGACAAATGGCGCTCAGAACTGGACATTAAATGGAACACGGTGGGGGACACGTGCTCAAGGGAGTTCTTCGAGTTCCACTCCAAGCGAAAGGTAAAAAACCACATCAAAGAAATTAGCCTAGATGGTACACAAATCAAGGAGCCCAAGGCAATCCGCAAGGCCATGATGGAATACTACACAGCGCTATACAAACCCGACGATGAAGTGAACGACAACGTCGTGGCAAGAGAGCGCTGCCTGAAGAGCGTGCCCCAAGTTGTAACTCCGGAACAGAACCAACTCTTAATACAAGACGTGTCCATTGAAGAGATCAAGAAGGTGCTCGGTGAATTACCAACCCACAAGGCGCCGGGCGAAGATCGCCTTCCTAATGAGTTCTTCAAAGATCTGGCGGACCTAATCAGCCCGGACCTGCAGGAGCTCGCACGTGAAACAATGTCCACAAGGGAGCTTCACCGTAGAATCAAACAAGGTAAAATCGTCCTCATCCCGAAACCTGGCAATGCACAACTTGTTGCAAATTACAGGCCGATTACCCTACTCAACTCTTCATACAAAGTGTTAGCAAAGGTCATGGCCGCCAGGTTAAAACCCATGCTCCCAAGCATTATCCGGCCCTCGCAAACAGGCTTTGTCCCAGGGCGTAGCATCTTGGACAATATATTCGCGGCCGAAGAGGCAATGGAGTGGGCGGTAGAATCCAAACAAAATCTAGTACTGATGTTGCTGGACTACGAGAAGGCGTTCAATAGAGTCAACTGGACCTACCTACAAGCAATCATGGCAAAAATGGGATTCGATCCCACATTCATCAACTGGACAGCAACTCTTTATCAAGGAGCAGAATCAAAAGTTATGGTAAACGGGGAGGCCAGCCAGGCATTCACACTGGGGAGAGCAGTAAGGCAAGGCTGCCCCCTTGCGCCCTATCTCTATCTATTGGTTGCAGATTCGCTAGGATATCTACTACATGATCCCGCTTACAGAATGCAAGGACTCATACTACCCAACCAAGAGATCAGCCTGGAACTACTCTTTGCCGATGATACCTCCATTTCCCTAATAGGTACCCCCGACAACCTTGACAGAACCATGTTCGTACTTAAACTCTACTGCTCTGCCTCGGGTGCAAGGATAAACTGGAACAAGACATTCCTAATATGGGCATCGACGGAGCATAGAACATGGTCATGGGGTGAAGACATTGGAGCCAACTGGCTCAATCAAGGTGAGCACTGTCGATACCTTGGGGTCCCCATGGGTTTCAGGGTACCTCAAAAAGTCAGGAACGAGAAGATACTAATGCTTATCAGAGATGCTCTCATATACTGGAGTTCGAAAGCCTTCTCCCTTGCAGGTAGGTTGTTAGTAGCAAACCAGGTGATCCTAGCCTCTCTCTGGTACCTAGCTTCAACTGCGGACTTAAGACTCAAAACGCTTCGCATCACACAAGGGCTAGTGCGGGACTACCTGTGGTCGGGGAGGAAAGAAGGAAGGACACGAGCCAGAGTAGCGTGGAACGCTGCAGTGGCACCACTAACCAAAGGAGGCATAAAAATTATAGACCTCATCGCCCAAACGCAAGCCCTATTAGCAAAATTCCTTATCAGAGGGCTGCAGGACGAAGGCGAGCCATGGAGAATACTCCTCTAACACCGAGTCAACTCAATATCACCAGCAGGAGCAGCGACTTGGCCTCCAGGGAGCAATTGGCTAATGTCAGCCACTCGAATTAAATAAACAGGCTCATCACTCTAGGGAGCGGTTTGGCGCTCCTGGTGTGTAGTGAGAGCAGGAGTCACGCAGGATGAACCACACACCATGCAGGAACTAATGCGGCAACCCCTCTTCGGGAACCCCTGGATAAAAGACGCAGAAGGATTACCATTAGGGTTGGCAAAAGGCAACAACTTTGCGAATTGGGCAGTGAAGGGACTCCAAACTATGCAACATATATGGGAAGTTAATGACGACGACTGGCGACCAGCCCTGGACCTGCTCCGTATAACTAAATCAAGGAAAACCAACTCACAACGGGCAGAGATCATAAGCAGCATCCCGAAGAGACCGAACCAAGCTCAAGAACCGAGAGTGGGTTAATGGATAGAAGATGAAGTGAGACAGCAGCCACGAATCTATCAAATCATACAAATTCATGCGCTAGGGAGAAGAATGAACAAATACAGCAAGGACGACAATTTAGGGAAACTCACAAGAAGGGGAACCGAGGACATACCACCACACACGGAAGCTCCCCTTCAGCACATTAGGGTGCAACAGAGAAACAAAGACCAATCATTTGAATACAATGCAAGGCAACCCGCCCTCGCTAACACAACCATCCGATTGCACGATCCACCGGGGATCCAAGACCTAAAATGGGATCCAGGTGAATGGACTTGGAAGCAGTGCGGCAAGCTGGCACCCACGCACCTCTATAACTACAGCACCCGACTAGGCTACGCTCTCGCGATACAGCAAAAGGTCCAGCCATCGAAACATGACAACAGGCTCCAACAACGAGGTCTATCACCACACAACAGGAGCCTCATCCACAAACGCATATGGCATCCATGGCTCCCAAGAAAAGTCAGTACGTTCCTCTGGCTGCTCCTCAACGACGGCCTTCCACTGGGCAGCTGGTTAGCAAGAATGAACATCGACGGAACCTGTAAAAACTGTGTCTCGATGCCAACAGAAACGGCACAGCATGCCTTCATCGAATGTGCAGAGGTAGGCAGCGTCTGGACCCAATTCAACAACCTTAGAAGCGCGCACGGCCTCCCCACCATCCAACAAAACTCGGGAGACATAATCGAAGGTACAACCCTAACACGAGACACCCTCGCAAACATAATGTTCACCAGTTCATGCAGGGTCACATCAGAGACACCCTGGGACCTGCTCAAATGTCTACTCTTATGGAACATCTGGTGTCAAAGATGCAACAAGGTAATGCGGAATGAGGCACCGCACCTTGGCACAGCGATACACAACTCCTGGAGGACAACGATTCAAATTGGAACGGCCACATGGAGAAACATCTGGAAGATCACTCGGACAGCCCCGCACAAGTTGGACTCCTTCCGAGCCACCTGGATGCAATCAACTGCATTCGGCACCCTTGACAATTCACCGGTTTGGAACTACGTCCCTCCAGCGGAACTCCTCCCAAGCAGTATGGCCACGTGACCATCAACGGCGGCTCCCAGGCAGCGCATCCCAACCATCTACCCCAACGCAGCGACTTCACACTCGAACGAAGACAGGGACATCGCCTTCTCCAGGGACAACCCAAACACTGCATCTCCTAGCATCAACGATGCTGACACTCACAACACCATCACCAATAATCTCCAAAGCCAACGGGAGGGGGAAACTCATAGAGAGGAAGACAGGGGCGACTCCCAACTTGACCACACTAGCGAAATCGACCCCGCGCAGATCAGATGGAGAGAAGCGGCAATTCAAGCGGACAACATCATGCGAGCGATCTTACACGACATTCAATCCAACCCCAATCAAATTGACAATGGGACGGAGCCCGACACCACTCCGAATTCACAAAGAATGGACAACGAGCTGCAACTCGCCTTCGAAGACATCTACAGGGACCTCACCGACTAGCCTTGTTTTAGGGATTCACCTCCTTTCTCGTCTTAGGTCTCAAATTGGGTCTCCGTTCTTAGTCAGTGCGTAGTCGAATTGGGTCTCCAGGGTCTTAGTGTCCTGGTCGTGCCCTCTTTCGCCTTTGATTGCTCTTCCTGCTGTTCTGGCGCCTGGCAAACGCGGCCTTCCCCTCGTCGCGCAGATCCGTGTCCCTCCTCCTCATTTGGTTCAACCTTGCAGGGCCTTCCGCGTTGCGCTGGTTCTGTCTCTCCCCGGGGTTCCTTTCCCTGTCCCCTGTTCTCATTGTTTTCCTCTCTGTTCCCCCTCTGTTCCCCTCTGTTCCCCTGCCCCGTCTGCTCTCTCTTTTCTGCCCCCCGCCTTCGGGTGTTTTCCTCGTCCCTGCCCTCTGGGCGTTTGTCCGCCCTCGGGTGTGTATTTGGGCCCTCGGGCGTGATTTGGAAGTAAAATTCACCCTAGCATGGATTTAAACATATGTACTTACTCCAACTACCCCGAAATCTTCATTCCAACTAAGTTAAGTCTTGGACCAGATTCATTCCATGGAACCCAAGTCACCCAAGCACCAAAGATTCCTTTTCTTCAGTTCTTCGGAGACATCATTCTGCTGTCTAAGATCCTGGGAATCATGAGACTCACTTCTCAGCATCTTCCAAGCTCATCCGCACAGCCGTACATGTGACAATAATCTACTGTAGGCTTACTAATGCTATAAGAAAGTACACATGGCTATTCTTGTGACCAAAGCTAGAGACCTAACTTACTTAAACCCTAAACCCTAAAACCCATACCAATTTCCAAAGCACACTATTACCAATCAAACAAAAGGACGAGCCATGCACCAGTGGCTTCAGTTGTCGATGTGTCATCACCAAGCACTGCAGTGCTCAGTGACTCATCTGAGCCCTTCGGAAACTTTCGGATCTTTCGGAAACCTTTTCGAACGGGCTGACTACTGATGAAAACAAGAGAATCAATTGAAGGTCTGACTCTGAAATAGCAAGCTTTCTCTGTTGTTTTTGCAGAGATCGACTATGTCTGTTTCGGTGTTGGTTTAGGGTATTTGATTTTGCGGTGACTGGGGCTTTAACTTGGAAGCTCGTGCATGGATTGATTCCTCCTGCAGCTGCTGGCGATGGAGGTTGCTGATGCGTGGAGCTTCTGGGCAAACCTCTTGGGATTTGAGGTAGCAACTGATTCCGGTTCCGACGAAATGATAACAATAGTGGAGCAGTCGTGGAGAGTTGCGTCTATGTGACAGGCGCGTTGTTTCGGAGTACAAATGAATTCATTTTTTGCTTGCTCACTGAAGAATTTGTGGAATTATGACTTTCGGATTGAAATTTCGTGTCCAGGAAACCGTTGTTAATGGTGGTCTGTGTATGTTTTGGACCTTGTGAGTCAATGACGGACAGGCGAGGTTGTTATGTGCACGTGTAAAGTTATAAATCGAGAATTTTTGGTGATATGATAATGTGGAACCCGCTAAGGGTACGATTTCAGTTGTTTTAAAATTCTCTGACAAAATTTGTGTACCACAAAACGGTTGATTGCTTTGCAAAGACTAAGTTATTTCACAAATTCAAAACGAGTGTCTTTTCCGCAATCGTTTCCTGCTGTCCCTCTTGGGAGTTTCGTCACCTTTTTTTCCCAACTAAAAGTGTTGGTACGGAAACCCCTGGAAGATTTTCCCGGAGAGTCAATCCTTCGTACCTGTGGGTAGTATGTAAAATTTTGGGCACCGGGCCTTTCTCTTTCTCTCTTTTCTCTCTTCTCCATAGAATATGCATAAATCTTCTGGATCCTTTTGCTTAAAAATTCTTGAGGCTGTACCGGCAGAATGCAAACGAGTTGAATTTGCAAAAATATCATAAGAAAATCCTTCTCTTTGCTCATGTACAGCAGATCTGTCACTCCACACTGTAAAATAGTGTTGGTGACACTCAAACCTCTTCCACCAGGGAGTCCAACTGGACATAATTTGAGTGTGCGAAAACTGTGCAGGATATTCTAGAGTGCGATTTTAGGGAAGGTTAAAATGTGATATTTGTGGGAATTTTGCGGAAAGGACTGTGGCCGTGGTTGCGAGTGACCCCAATGATAGAAGTGGCCGATTAACGGCAACTGAGACAATGGGATCCATGGCGCCCACGTCTTCTTCCGAGACGGAAGAAGCAGGCCCACAAGTGGCGATTCTGTTTGTAGGGGTTTCTTTGTTTCTGGGCATGGCGAGTCGCCATGTTTTGAAAGGCACCCGGGTGCCCTACACTGTGGCGTTGCTTCTACTGGGCGTTGGCCTGGGCGGATTAGGTCAGTATATCTCTGTACTTAACTGGTGTTACGGTAGCCACACCTGAAAGCAACAAATGTTCTTTTATTAATTAACAAATAAAAAAGTATTCCAACCAACCAAAGAATGCAATGTTTGGATACTGTTTGCAAGAGTTTTAAGGGTTCAATGTTTTATTGGTACATGATCTAAGTTTGACACAAATTCTGATGTTGACATGATTTACGTTATCAAAAACAAAAAGGATTCCAGCTTACCAGAGAATGGATTAGTTGAACACTATATGAAGGTTTTAAGTTTTTTTTGGAAAATGATCAAAAACCAACATGAATTCTGATGTTGAGGTCCGTGGTGTGTATGATCACAATCAAAAGGGATTTCAACTTCCCAAAGAATGCACTATTTGGATACTATATCTCAAAATTCAGTATGTATGTATTGTGCAAGATTTGGTGTGTTATATTTAGATTGGTGGCGCAATTGGGTGTGGTTACCTTAGTTTTAGTTACCATTGCACTGCAGTTAAAGACGAGAATCTGGAAGGACAGACCGTGGTACCGCCTTTGACGTCATGGGAATGATTTGATGGTCTTGTTTTTTCTGCCTTTCCTGGTCTCACATGTTACAATAGGTTACTGCTTATAATTTTTTTGGTTTCTTAACCTCACCCTCTCTAACGAATCTGCGTGGAGTTTTTTCCAATGCGCTCACACGTATTCATAACTCGACATGTGGAACTTGTCCAATGGCATATGATTGTGTGCACAACATGACAGATTCTCAGGACATCACTAGGGATTGTGCAAGTATAGTACAGAGGGTTTCGTGTATGATTTTTGCTAGTTTTGTTAAATCTCAAAGTTTCGTTTGTGTGATAAAATATTTCTGGAGCGACTAAGTTGAACCACTATTGCTGCAGAATATGGTACCACTCGTGGTTTGGGTGTACTTGGGGCCAGCATTCGAATGTGTAAGTGCGCCCTCTCCTGCACTTGTTTTTTGTTTCCCCCGCCCCCGCAAATTCATATCTGGGAGGAGCCTCGTTTAATCGAAGTCTTTTTTCTTTTTCTTTTTTTTTTCCTGTGGATTGATCAGAAATGTTCCTTTGTGCAGGGTCGAATATCGATCCCAGCCTCATTTTATTTCTGTTTTTGCCGGCCCTACTTTTCGAAAGCTCCTTTGCCATGGATTTTCATCAGATCAAGGTAATGCTACCATGTCGCATTTTGGCTCTACGTCATTCAGCAGAAAATCTGTTGCTTCCATTCAAAACTTAGAATTGCAAAACACTTTTTCTTACTGGAGAAAGTTGTGGTTCCGAACTTGCATTGGTTTTGCGATTTGAACTGAATGGTGTGTGCTTACTTGTACAGAGATGCTTTGTTCAAATGTTGCTTCTGGCTGCTCCGGGGGTCCTGATATCAACGTTTTTCCTTGGTCTCCTTGTGGTTGTGAGTATCCAGCTCTCGCTTACAATTCTCTTTGGACTTCATTCTCTCATCTGCCAATTAGTAATAGAATATGTCGTCAGCTTCGTTAGACTGGTGCAATTCTGGGCGTCAAAAAATTGTGTCGTTTATCTTCACAAAGCTCTGAAAACGAGGACTGTTATACATTTAATTTTCGTGGATGGTGGAACAGAAGCTGTTGCCATATAATTGGAACTGGAGCACTGGGCTCCTGCTGGGAGGCCTGTTGAGTGCCACGGATCCAGTGGCAGTGGTGGCATTGTTGAAAGAATTGGGTGCCAGCAAGAAGTTGAGCACTCTCATTGAGGGCGAGTCTTTGATGAATGACGGGTGCGTGACATTGTTCCAGTCTCTTTGTTTAAATCCCTAACAGGTCCAGGAAGCCCAACTTAGGCCTCTTGTTTTTTGAGCCAGTTTGAGTCGGTCATTTGTGAACTTTTATTTGGTTCAATTTGGGTTTTTTTTGACCCTCTCATTTGCTGTTTTTCACTAATTCTGGTGACATAGAACATGGTCTCGTCTGAATTATATTTTTCACAATATGATCAATTGAAATGGCCATTTTCAAACCTGGAATCCGTGATCCTTTCGGGGTTTCGGGTTTCGGGTTCGATACGAGCATGTCATTTCCCATGATTGGTTTATAGGTTTGACTTGAATGGGGTATTTACATTGTGTTGCTGATAAGAGGTTATGGTTGCTAGAGGACACTGATATTGTGAATTGCTGTGGATCTCAGGACTGCGATTGTGGTATTCCGTCTATTTTTGGAGATGGTAAAGGGGCAGCATTTTAGTGTTGGTGATGTAATTTCATTTCTCTGCAGGGTCGCATTGGGAGCGTAAGTGATGCTCGAGAAACCATTTGATTAGTCAGCTTGATTTGTTCATTTTTCTGAGATTCTTTTTTTTGTGCGGAGGAAAGGAAAATCTCCAGTTATTCTGCTGCTTCTTGTCCCCTCAAATATTCATTAGATGGGATACCTTCTGATTTGTTGAATGTACTCGCGCTGTGATTTGGAGAGAGGATTGTGTACGAGCTTGAGTTCAACTCGTGAGATTTACAAATTTCTGATTGGGCTTAAATGTTTTGCAGATTGGCCTTGGGACTTCTTTTCGGAATCGTCTCTGTATTTTGGGTGGGAGTTGTGTTCAATGACACCATCATCGAGATTACCCTCACCTTGACAGCCAGCTACATGGCTTTCTTTGTGGTAAAAAATCTTAACGGTTCGCATATTTTTGTGCATTAGCGTGGTGATATACCAATGGTTTGACCAGATCGGATTTGGGCGAACGAGTAGCAGTATTTTGGAGCTTTTTTCTTGGACTAGGAATGTTTTTAATGCAGTCGAAAGGTCACTGTATTCAAAGTATGAATAGGTTGGGGTACTCGAAACATTCATTTTAGTTGAGAGACGCAATTTCACAATTAGTTTGAAAGTCTTTACAAGTGTTTTAATATACTGACTTACAAATCTATGCACCATGTATGTGGGGTTCATAATTAGGCTGAGCAATCGGCTCATGTCTCTGGGGTGCTGACTGTCATGACTGTTGGCATGTAAGTCTTCTTTTGAGCTACAATACATCCGGCACTTTTAGTCGCATCAATTTTTTTGAGCTTTACCAAGGTCACCTCAACAATGTGCATGACTTTGGAGCAGTGAAATTGCGTGCACCTTAAGTATTCCATGTGCAACTTTTCAAGTAATCTGTAATTCTTGCATGCGCAGCTTCTTTGCAGCATTCGCAAAGACAGCTTTCACCGGGGAGAGTGAACAAAGTATGCATCATTTCTGGTACGCCATTTCCTGCAATTCCCTTCTTTTTTCTCAGAGTTGTTTGTCCAAGTTATATTATATTAATCATCATTTTCATTAAAACAGTGAAACGTCAAGGGATTGGCACTTTTCCTGTCATCCGTCTGGAACCTCAGATCTACACCATTCTTAGTTTTTTAGAGCTCTGCCTTAAATTTTTGCCTTCTGAAACATGCCTTTTTGAACGAATATGACCGATCTAAGGCTATTGCTCACACCTTCTTTTTTCATGTTAACCGAGCAGGGAAATGATTTCATACATCGCCAACACTCTCATATTCTTACTCAGGTGAGTGATTTTCAATGGCTTGGATGTGACGCAGCGATCTATTCTAGTCCTGTCACTAAATATTTGAATTCTAATTTCTGAAGTAGCTTTAACAAATATCCTGACAGTATTGAAAACGCCGGTGTCTTGCAGTGGGGTGGTAATTGCGGAGAGCATTTTAAGAAGTCACGACAAGATTCAAGGTTTGTAACTGCTGTGACTGACTCAAAAAATATGGTCAAAATTCTTTACCTTTGTATAGGCAGTATCGTCACAATCATTTAAATGGCAAACTTTCAAGAAATTGACACTTTCTCAGACGATTTCTTGGGACCTCAGATGCATACCTGTCGTAGTTTCTAGAGCTTTGTGCATTTGAATGTCACAGTGTTCGCGCTTGAGACACGCCATTTTAACGAATATGACCATTTAGTGCATTAAACTTCAATTGGTTGCATATTTTTGCAGGGCGAGATTGGAGTTACCTGGTTGTGCTCTACATTTTTGTCCAGCTCTCTCGAGCGCTTTTAGTGGCAGTACTTTACCCGGGATTGAAGTACTTTGGCTACGGACTCAATTGGAAAGAGGCTACAATGCTTGTTTGGGCTGGTCTGCGTGGGGCTGTCGCTCTATCACTTTCATTATCAGTTGCTGTAAGTGATTTCCAGTTGTTGCAAATGGTTTACTTGGTGTCTTGGCTTTTGTCGTGATGTTTAATGTGCAAGTGCGAAACTTCAAATGGTAAGATTTGCTGAGAAGAGATTTCTTGCATACCTTGCTTGGACCATTTAAAAATATTGACTCAAGTCATTGGGTTCTGCACCTTAAAAGAGATATCTTTCACTTTATTGAAAATTTTAGGTTTTATGAATTCTTTAAGATTTTTTGCACATGAGCGAAGTCCTTAGTATGAATGTTGGTTTCTGATATTTTTCTTGCATCTCTGAAATCACTAATGCTCTGAAAATTTGGTACTCTGATTCAGCATGACTCTCAAATTTCCGAGTTGACGGGGGCCAGGGTATGTTTTAAATTCTTATATAATTTTCTTGCCTTGACAGTTTTCCAGACATCTTGAAATATAGGATGTAACTCTTCAATTCCGTTATTGCTGCATGGTTATCATGATCCTCTTCGACTCACTTCAATTTATGCCTCTTGAAACCCAAATGTGACCCAAATGTGGTGAAGGAGTTGAGGAAGACATCAAGGTTTCCTTGTATCTTTGTTCTAAAAATTTGCATGCATGTGTCAATTGCATCAGTTCGTGTTCCTCACCGGTGGCGTGGTGTTCTTGACCCTCATCCTGAATGGTTCTACTACGCAATTTCTTCTTCACTTCCTTAGAATGGATAACATAACTGAAACTAAGGTAATAGCATTCTTGGCCTTGAATTTGTTCTCGATCTGGCCTTGCTGGATTTTCCTATTCTGCAATGCTTCTGCCGTATCTGAAACAATGAAGCTATGTGATGAAGGTGGAGGATTAGGGTTTAGGGTTTGGAGGTTAGAGTTTTGTAGGAATTTGGTTTTAGTGACTGACGTTCGGTCTTATGCAGCAACGTATGCTGGAGTTCGCCAAGCATGAGATGCACAGTAAGGCACTGGAGGCATTTGGAGAATTGGGAGAAGATGAGGAGTTGGGGCCTGCTGACTGGAATACTGTACGCAAGTATGTGACCTGTTTGCCATACGAGGAGGAAAGACCTGCTCATCCCCATGCGCCTCCTAGTTTTTCCCTTCCAGTTGGTGAACATAACAAACAGAGAATGCACGACACACGTGGACGCTTCCTGAATGGTAAGCGTTTCAACACCGGTTGCTTGTGATTAAGAAAATAGCTTACATACCGCTGTTGCGTTTCTCTGAAGAGAAGCTAGGTCTCTTGTTTTTCATCAATGGTACATTTGTGTACTGAGGAAATTCCTGTGCTTCGTGTGTGAAGCATGAGAATCAAGACTCTTGATAATTCCATTACATGCTCTTGTCGGTCAGGTCTGCTCAGGTCTGCTCAGGCACTCTGTGTGAGGCTGATTTAGTCAATGGAACAAATCACCATAATCGTTGAAACGGGAAATTTTTTAAGAGATTGACACTTTTCCAGTTGCCTTTCTGGAACCTCAGATCTGTACAAGTCCTATTTTTTGGAGCTTTGTGCACTGGAATGTCACCACTTGGTGCGCTGAATCATTTTAACTAGTAATTAAGACCATGTAAACTCTAAAAACTTAAGTCTGCAGTCCTAGTGAGAGCCTTTGGTTGCACGACATACAGTACCATTGTTGTTCTCAAACAAGATACTCAAGAATTTAGTTGCGCCTGCAGGTGTGCAAGCAGCATATTGGAACATGCTGGAAGAAGGACGAATCACACGAACTGCGGCCCTTATCCTCATGCAATCCGTTGACGAGGCGTTAGACAAGGTATCTAGATCGAATTCTAAGCGCAATGTTACTTGATTACATCAATCATTCTAGGTTAAAAACTTTAATTTGAGTGTCAGAAACGCTACTTTTCTTTGTTTGTGCAGTTTAGTACCTACCATTGAATTATTGCACCATAAAGCCACACATTTGCATTCCCCTTTTCTTCAGCAAATGGAATAAATATACACTGCATCTGTTGAAAGTGATTATCAAGGATAGAGCGAAAGGGGTGGGCACTTGTCTCCCCATTGAAGGTTGTAATGAGGCAGAATAGTGCACGTGTATGTGTGCACTTTTATCGAGTTTGGTGTGGTGAAATTTCCCGCAACATACTCATGAGAACTCCCATATACAATGCAAATAACAGTTCCGTGTCATGATGGGATTGGGTGTCTTGTGCAGGTGAATAATAATGCCAAGCTGCAGGATTGGGAAGGACTCCGTCCACACGTGAGGTTTCCTCGCTATTTGAGGTACTTATCGTGGCGGAGTACCTCATTCCTTCCTCGAAGAGCTTCAAACTTCTTCCTGTTACAACAATTGGAGCTTGCATGCTACATTGCTGCAGCCTTTCTTCGGGCACATCGGATGACTCGCAACCACCTCCGGGCGTTCATTGGTAGGTCTTAACAAACCTGGACTTCAGTTTTTGAGTTACTAGCTCGGTTACAAGCCGCTGGAACATGCAGCCTGTAACCTGCACTGATTTATCCTATTTGTGCGTGTGACACTAATATACCAAAGTAGGTTGGATTACTACTTCATTGGACAAATTTTTCTATAAAAAATGAGTTGGGGCACTAATCTGCAGGTGGTATATATTTAGCGGCCTCACTCATAGGATAAATCAGTGTAGCGACACTCTAATTTAGCCCCCTCAAGCAGTTTACCAGTCTTCGGCTCTCCCCTCACACAAAGATTATTTTGATGCACCGCTTTAGCCCAAGGCTAATTGTATTCCTTTGGTAGTGTAGTGTCAGGGGCTAATCCCCCAATCCTCAGTGTAGACTATGTAACAATGAGCAATGCTTTCAGTAGATTACACTTGTTATGAATCTTTCAGACAACATCGTAAAGAAAATCTTTGCCATGAAGTCTCTTTACGGTCGAATTGATTGTATCACATATCGGCTTCCATATGATCATTGTTACTATAAGGAGAACTCCTTATGAATTATGGGAGAGATTTTCTTTGCGGATGTTGTCTAAAGTCCTTGAAACTAATCTGATTTTAATCGAGACTTTATTATGTATTTTCTGCCTGCATCATTGGAGCAACGCGTCCTTCTTTGCTTTGTTACACGTGCAGGTGACAGTGATGTGACGGAGACTGTCATTGAAGAAAGTGAGGCAGAAGGTCGGGCTGCTCGTGAGTTTCTTGAAGACGTGCGCCAGTCTTTTCCTCAGGTGATCCAAGTAGCATTATGCCTTACAAGATTGCTGTTGACCTAAATATTCACCACTTTGTATTTCCAGGCTGTGGAAGAGCTCTGGTAACTAACAAGAAATTAAGAAGTCTAGTGTGTTGGAGCATCAATCCTTTGGAACCTGAGCTCAATCACTTGTCGATCAACTCACATTTCCAAGTTTTTGCATGGAGTTCTTTGTGTTTAAAGATCAATTTTGAATGTGGCCGAAGGTTCTGTAAACCACCTGCTACTATGTTGTTTCTACAATTGTACAGTACCTGCCTCCAAGTGATATTCCAGGAAACTTAGATGCGTTACAATTGGTGCGTTTACGTAAGGAGACGAGTGGTGCTTAGGTGACATCACCTCTGGAATGTACACTGAGTGTCACCTGAGCAGCACTCCACCCTATGATAAAATTTGCCTTAAAATTCCATTCTATTGGCAGGGTTTAACGCAGATTGGTTTCTAGAATATATTGGGTGGGTGGGGTCCTACTAGTGACGTAGTCATGCTTGAATATTTGAACACTACGTTTATTACTTTGGATGATGATTGAAAAAGTTAGGTTTCTTTATGCTTTGACTCTTCGATTCGGTATCAACGGACCTACTGACGAAAACTTGTCCATTTGGATATAGGTGTTGCGAGCTGTGAAGACAAAGCAAGTAACTCATGCAATTTTGGGACACTTGACTGAATATGTGAAAACTCTAGAGAATGGTGGGCTCCTCGAAGCGAAGGAGACTCTCCAACTTCATGATGCCGTCCAGGTTTGAAGTTCTTCCATATTCTCGAACATTTTTGTGTCTGGAATTTGGTAAGGAAATATATCAGTCCCTGTTTCCAGGTTATCACCTCTACACAACTTGTACTTAAATGCTCACTGATCAAGATCAAAATCAAGATCAAGTGGAACAAGCAATTTTTGTCCGTATAGTAGGTCTAAATTTGTTCCTGATACTCTCATTACAACACTGAGTCGACACTGCACGAGATTTCTTTTGTGAATCGCTCAGCATGTAACCAGCCTCATGGAAAATCACGGACCTTAGTGGATCTTGAAGGATATTAGGAAGTGAACTAAATAATTACAAGAAAATATTTCGGTCTGTAAATTTCCTAATAATGTTACAGTCAAATGAACGTCATTTTGGGCATGTGAAATATGAAATAAGGAATTTATGACTTGGCACGTATCAGGTCGACTTGAAGAAGCTGTTGCGGAAACCCCCTGTTGTTAGAATGCCATCACCAGAGGAAACCTTGCTGAATCAGCCTTTTATAGGGGCAATGCCAGACCCTGTTCAAGTACCGCTGCTAGATGTGGCCAAAGAGCACATGAAAATGCGGAGTAGCGTCATCTACAGAGAGGGCACGAAGCCCGATGGGATCTGGTTGATTGCAAATGGTGTTGTGAAGGTTAGTTTTCATTTCATTTATTCCCTTGTCTATTGATGCTTCGCTCAAACCCTGTCACCATAAGCCATGCTCTTTGTTTCAGTGTCTGGAAGTATCCTGTTTATTATCATCATGTGGTTATCAAGTTTTGAGTTTTGAGGCAACCGTGTCAGTTTGTTGTCTGGTCAGATGAAAGTTATAACCCATAATCCTTTTGCTCAATGTGAGTCCTTTAATCAACCGAAATGTATAGGTTTAAATATTTGAGATTCAATGAAACGACTTGGTTGTTGATATTATATCTTGCGGCTCGAAGGTTATTTCATCAACTTGTTAGAATATTTACTGTCTTCTTTTCCAATTGGTTTGGGTACAGTCAGGTGCCTGGTACTGTTTTAAGTTTGACGTGTTGCCACTTGGAATATTTCAGTGGAGCAACAAGGCAACTAATGGTCAGAGGCTGAGTCAACCCACATTCTCCCACGGCAGCACGCTTGGTTTGTACGAAGCGTTGACAGGGAAACCCTACTTGTGTGACGTTGTCACAGATTCAGTGGTTCACTGCTTCTTTATTGAACGCTCTAGGATCTCGTTGATCCAAACGGAACGCCCAGAGCTCGAGGATTTTCTTTGGCAGGTATATTTTTGGGGCCCTATGCTTCTTCATTGGAGTAATCTCTTGAAATTCGAACTGTTGTAGGATGCTTTGGAAGCTAATCTCTTAACAGACAATCTCTGGATATTAAATGCCAGAACCTCTGTAAGGTATTTGCTCTGGTGAAACAACCAACCATCAATTAGCTATTAATCCCTAAGTGCTAGTGCTAAAAATAAAGTCTGAATTGGAGGCTAGTAGTTTGATTAAGGAAACTTTCAGAACATATTTCTATTGTTAAAAAATGTAGGATATGATTTCTTCTTTCTATCGGTGCATTTGGTTACATTAATGCTTCGTAAATGATTTATTTCAAATCCTACAGACATGGAATGCGGCCAGTTTGGACCGTTTGGGCAATTAGGTGTTAATATCGGAACTGTTGTGGAGTCCATATTGTGTCTAGTTTGCAAGTGCTGATGAGTCGAATGATGCCCTCTTGTTTAGGAAAGCGCACTAGCGGTTGCCAAGATGGTATTAGCCCCGCAATTCGATACGGCGACATTACAAGAGATTCGTACTCTTGTGACGGAATGCTCCTCCATGCGCATCTTCCTTCGCGGTGAGGTTTTTGAGCTTCGGCAGAGAGGAATGGGTTTGTTGCTGGAAGGCTTTGTCAGACAAGAACACAGCACTGAAATCATTACTGCTCCAGCAGGCCTGGTCCTCAAAACGCCCCTCCTCAGCCCTGCTGGTCAGTCAGTCTCCTGCTTCTGCTTCTTTCCTTATTGCAAAGCATGCTTCCATGGATGTTCGTCAGAGTTGCCTTTTTGGAAGAACCTGACGTGTCCATATTCGTGAAAATGGCATGTTTCAGAGCGCCAAAATTATAGGCGTTCATTTTCCCAGAGCTCTGAAAATTTGGACGGGTACAGATCTGAGGTTTTAGTCACGCGACTGAAACAACGCCATTTTCACGAATCCAATCCACCCTGTATAATTGGTATCTCGTGAGAGTAGATAAAAACTAGCCCTTATGAAGTATTAACGCATGAACAGTTATGAGTTAAGACTTACATTTGATTTTGATAATAGCTTCCATCTAGTAGTAGGGGAGGAGACTTTTCATTTAATATCAACCCCGAAGCACTCTGAAATCCATATTCTGGATGATGAATAGAATGCTGGAGGCAATGCTTTGTCCAAATAATTTCTCATTCGTCTAAAGTTTTGTTTGAATCTTTATAAAAACAATCTTTCTCTATAACTAATTTGATGAAATTGAGGTAAATATAATAATTATAGAAAGATAGAAGCAAAAATGTACAGAATTTCAATAAAGGATGAGGGTGTTAAGGGTTGACACTTACGAGGTTCTGACAGTCATGGGGTGGTCACAGGAAGTCGGAGCAATCTGTCACTGCAACCAGTCACCATGTTTCATGCGGAGGCCAGATCCCGGATCCTGTTTTTCGACTCCGGCGTGGCTGCCAAGGTTTTGTCCACACCAGGGTCCGCGACTGTGCTGGGCTTGCCTCGCAAGTCCAGCCGCCCCACACCCCCGCGCTCCTCTGATGCGTGGCTCCAGCAGGCTTCCTTGTCATCCCGGAACTCGTTAAACTCACGAATCAATGGCGAGTATCTCGGGAGTAACAATGAAATTGGCTTTGCTAGCGATAATTCCATTCTTGCTGCGCCCGCATGGGGGAGTGGCACCAGCTCCGTTCCGGATAAGTACGCGGCCAGGGCGTTGGAAATCAGTGTTTTCGGTTCCCAGGTATCGTCATTGATTCCCATCTAAGCATCTGAAAGTCTAACATTCAGAACTTGAACGTCATAATTTGGCACTGACTACTCGAATTTGGAGGGTTAGCAACGTTTCTAACGACGTTTGAAACATTTGTAGCAAAGTTTTGGAAGATGCTTTAGCAATATTTTTCAGCAAACATGAAACTTTTGAAACATACTTCAGCAAATACGCAACGTTTTCAGCAAACATGAAACTCTGGGGACATACTTCAGCAAACATGCAACGTTTTTGAGCAAACATATTCGAAAACGTTGTTTCGCTTTGGACAACATTAGGAGAACCTTGAATGTCAACTTTGGAATCATGTTACAGTGTTATGATCTGCAACGTTCAAACTTTTCTGCAAACGTTGCTGTACGGGATGAATTCTAGATGTTAATTCAATCATTTACTATCGATGATTGTTTGCCTATTTATGTGCTTGTGGTTCCTCTGCACAGCTATTGGGCATGAGCAAGAGCTGGAGAGCGCAGGACGAGTGGACTCCCGAGGGTCCGCCACGAGTGAGCCAATCGCACACCAACCTGGTGAAGCGGATGTCCATGTTGATGCAAGACACGACCGGGCCGTGGCGCCGAGTGGCCAGCCTAGGCAACGTGCAACAGTTCTCGGGCTTCTCAGTGGGCAGACCGCTGCAGATCAAGCCGCGCACGGGCGACACTAGCGACGACTCCGACAAGGAGGAGCAGATTGTGCGCATCGATTCTCCCAGTGCTCTGTTCAACACTTATCGTCAAGGGCCGTGATCCACGTCATTTGTAGTGTAATCTTCAAAGTTCATGGCCTCGGTACATTCATTGTCCACTACCACTTGAAATTCTGTTTCTGTGGTAGGTCCTGTAGGAATTAAGATCAGTCGTTCTATGGCAACTGTCATAGCAACAGCGATGACCTCAGGTTTACCATGTTTCTACCTACTAGTGTATATATCCTCTGGAGCAAAGTGAATCTCCCTCGTCAACTTGTCATGGAAAATGAAATCGATTGTTTTGGATGATCGATTGATTCAGTCTTTGTAATTCGGTCATTTTCAAATAAATGGACAAATGGCCCGGTTTGTTAAAACACTAGAAGATTGAAAACATGTTTGTCAGAATTGATTAAAATGTGACCAAGTGTCTTATACAACTATCTTGAGATTGTTGTCATCTATACTTGCACCAAATTCTTACATCACTATTTGACATCATTGTTTTATATCATTAGAACAATGTTTAGTTGCAAAGTAGTTGTAGAATGAAGTATAGGATTTTGAGAGTTGGAACAAAGTTCAAATTTAGAATGAATGTGAGGTCTCCATTCAAAATTCATCATAGTTATTTATGATATTCATTGTGTTGATTTGCAACCACAAAAAATAATTAAAAAATAAGTAGGAATTAGGAAACAACTGCAATTGAAAATGATAGTAGTCATTTCTTAGTTGTTTTGTAGTTGTTTTCAAATCATTTTTTGATTGTTTTATATCAATTGTCCCATATCAATTGTCAATAGTGCCATTAAGTTGGACATATAAGACTTGTAAGTAATTATATCTTTATGTAATGAATTATGTTTATAATATTTTAAGATTCTTACAATTTGTAGATTTTTATAATTTATAGTTTGTAGATTTTGAAATCTACAAATAAAAATCAATTCACAAATGTATCATAAATAAGTTGCAAATGAATTACAAATGAGTCATTGTGAAGTAACAATGAAGTTGCAAACAAATCATACATTAGTGGCACATGAGTCGTTGATAAGTTGTACAACTCACTGATTGAGTGACTAACCTCATGTGGTTGAGGTTGCAGTTCAGTAATTCTATCAACTTTACTATAGCAATGAATATGAAATTACAACATCGTTAGGAATATGAGGTTCCAACAGATCTAGGGAGTCAAAATTATAGGTGTTAGTTTGATTCCACATGCTTCTCAGAAAGTAGAGAATGAGGAATTGACGACACAAGCTTGCATCCCTCGTTCGTTTGCTCAATACTCTAAATACAAAGAGTGCCAATGTAATGAAGTTGAGGTTGTCTGGAAACAACGAAGGTGGCACTCGCTACTCAAGTCCACAAAATGTGAATAGTAGAACCACTCGCTCACTCCCAACACCCAACAGACTCTTCATTCATGATGATGGTCTGCTGCTCATATTGAATCCCTGTGAAAATGTTCATTGAGCTTACTGTACAGTACACCAGTTAGTAGTTCAAACAAGAAGCCATTAGTTGAAGTTGAATTGGTGGCCAAAGATTTCTACCTCTTGTCAGGGCCACCCTAACGTTAATCGTTAAATTGGTGCAATTAATACTGGGAGCCAAAAATTGTGCATTAGGGTAGGTGAAAATATAAAATGTAGACTAGGGATTTAAGAAACTTGATGTTCAAGGTTACGTATAATTATCAATATACGGTATTGATTTAAACATTCTTCCACCATTCTGTATTCTGTAGCGCCGCTATCAATGTGAAGTCCTGCAAGCATGATTCGGCCCAGCATCAAATGCCGACACGACTTCCGAGTGGTGAGGTCCAGCGGGCCAAATTATTTATTCAAGCAACAACTAAGGACCCAGTCGATCAACACCAACGAAAACCCCACACAGCCAGCTGACGCCAGTCCTGCATTTAAGTTGCCAGCCCGGTTACCAATGGGCCATTGTAGGCTTGCAACCTGGAAAACGGTTTTTCATTGAAGCTCTTTTCGGAAAAAAGGCCCGGATACTGCACCGTGTGAAGACTGACCGGTTGGTCCGGAAGCTGTGGACGAAGGCTCCTGCAGCTCCAGGAGCTCTAAACTACCGATTATGCCATCGTGATTAATTAATATGCCACTAGACATTCAAGTCGATAGTCAATAGACCGACAGCCAAGTGGATTGAAAAGCCCACAAGTACTCAGAAAAAAGGAAACCAGTGTTGACATGCAATAAGAAAATCAAACACCGTCGCGGACTAAAAACCAAAGTTTGCTGATTCAACCGAAGTTGGCTCGTCGGAGCTTGCAAGTATAAAGCTAAATTTAGACAAGAACCTCGATGATTTGCCAAGAAATTTGTAAAAAGCCTCAAAATTTCAACACGTTGCCTAGTTGCCTGGTTTAGGGCTTTACAGACAGTCATTTAGAAAATGCAAGATTTACATGAGGCGAACAGTGCTGGAAGCCATTGATCACCGCTTCAAACGGAGTGACATCGCACTCAGATAAAAATAGATTTCCATCCCCTGACCTGCAGTTGCGTAGTATTATATGGTCAAAAAAATTGAGAAGATTTTGACCATATCCTAACTGAACCTGATTACCGGTTTGCTGATGGCCATCCCTAACCAAGAAAAAAACGCAGAAAAATGTGGATGAAATCGCCAATGAAGTACTGTAAAGGTTCGCCGAATTTGGGATGAAGAGCACTATTTCTAGTCTTACAGATCATATCAGGGATGAACGTTCAGGCGAGATGGTTGGATGGGTGTTAGAAATGGTCGATTTCTCTGACATACCAGGACTGTGGGGAGCGTACGTATGGTGCAACCAGAAAGAAAACGAAAAAATTCATGGACGGGCACGCGTCCCTATGGACCCGGTGAGACGGAGGCCCGGACTATTTTATTCGCTTGATCTGCATCGACGTCGGGAAACTGAACCAAGTAGTAATGGTCGCCGCCTTCTCAACTTTTTAAACAGGTTGACCATGCACCCAGTTCGAGGCCGGAGCTCCCCAGTGGAACGGATCCAGGCATCCATTCCGGAGTACACCTTTGACTTAGCAAACGCTCCAAAGCCCAAGAGTTGTCAGCCAGGCAATGTGTCGTACAGTTGACAACTACAGCAGCTCGGCCAGTATAAATGCCCAAGCAGACGTAGCGCTTCAATATCCTTCATCCGCATTGCGAAACAAACTGCTCCCTTCTGTCGGCGGAGGTTTCCAATTGACTACGCACATATCGCCTTCAACTCAGTTGGTCGATGTCTTGAAGCCAGTCCTTCTCTGACTAGCGTTTAACCGGCTGTTTCTCGCTTCGAATCGCGTACGTAGCAGGCCTGACGTTAATTGATCGAACGTGATCGAGTCCACATCTCCGATCCAGTGAATTGGGATCGACCGTCAACTAGTTCCATCCGCCCATTCAAATCGACTGAAAGCTAGACTTCACATACTCGCGGTGATCGAGACGCGACACAAAGAATCATGGCGTCCTCCTCAGCTAATTCTCCCAGAAGGTCGACAGCTGCATCCAGAGGAGCAAGCATGATCCGGGCAGCACAGCTCTGCCTCGCCGTGGTCCTGGGGTTGAGCTTGTTCCTCGCTCCGGCGGTGGAAGCCACGAGCGGTCTCAAAGTGGGGTACTACAAGTACAGCTGCCCGCACGTGGAGACCACCGTGTACAACTCCATGGTCAAATCGTACAAGGCGGACAAAACCGTGGCCCCCGGCGTTCTTCGCCTGGCGTTTCACGACTGCTTCGTGCGGGTAGGTGTTCTTCACTGGGATTCAAATAACCGGACGAATTGCAATGTAGATACTGAATCGTCATGCTCTCGTCCGTGATGCAGGCAGTCCAACAGGCTGCACAACGTACGTACGTACACCTAATTAAAAATGTAGTTGGTGGGAGTGATCAATGCAAGATCGAACTTCAATAATGAGTGTATCTGTTAGATCGCTTGAATTGGTTATCCTCAATCCCAAAAACTCGCCTGCTGCTGCATCCTTGGATGAAAATTTGATCCTGATTCACATTTAACTCTTTGATCGATGCAGGGATGCGACGCCTCCGTCCTCCTCGCCGGAACCAACAGCGAGCGGGCAGCGTCCAACAACCGCGGACTGCACGGCTTCGAAGCTGTGGACGCAGCCAAGAAAGCGGTGGAGAAGGCCTGCCCCGGCGTGGTATCGGCCTCCGACGTCCTGCAATTCGCCGCTCGCGACTCCGTCATCCTGGTAATTAACCACGCCCCACAATCATTAACTGAAGTTGGATCCACAAAACTGTGATTTCAAGGCTGATTGAAAAATATGCATGACGTACCACATGAAAGATTAGTTTAAGCGTGTCCGTTTGGTTCCCAGCCAGCAATTCAACAGCTGGTATGAGGAGAATTTACCAGCTCCGATCGGAACTACCTGCGGCCGGGGAACTTCGTCGATTATGACGCATTATCAGACATGTAACAAGTATATGAATAATTATGCATCAACTTGTATCTGGAATGATCGATGGGTCAGCTCGCTTGAACGAGTGGAATCAATAAATGTATGGCGAAAAAAAACTAACGTGGTTGCACCATTGCTGGACGGAATTGCAGGCCGGAGGGTCTGGGTGGTCCGTGCCCGCGGGTCGCCGCGACGGCCGCGTGTCCATCGCGTCCGAAGCCGCGACCCTGCCCTCGCCTACCGATGACGCGGCCACGCTCCTGAAGTTGTTCCAGAGCAAGGGCTTGAACGCCGCGCAGCTGGTGATCCTCTCCGGCGCGCACACCATCGGCAAGGCGCCGTGCACGACCTTCGACGACCGGCTGCAAACCAAGCCCGTGGACTCGACGCTGGCCGCCAGCTTCGCCAAGTCGCTCAAGAAGCAGTGCCCCAAAGCCGGCCTGACGACGCTCGTGAACCTGGACTCCACGCCGCGCAAGTTCGACTCGCAGTACTTCAAGGACATCATCCACGGACGAGGCCTGCTCACATCCGACCAAACGCTGCTCCAGGATTCGCACACCAAGGACCACGTGTACGCCAACAGCGGCTCGGCCTTCTACCGCAACTTCGGCGACGCCATGGTGGTCATGAGCCGCATCGGCGTGCTCACGGGGAACTCGGGGGAGATTCGCCGAGCGATCGCACAAGTGAACTGATCGGCAAATATATATATGCACGACGTCAACTGGTACACTGAGACAGAGCTGAGTTCATTCAAGTGATTTTGCACTAGCTAGCTCGCTCTCGCCGTTGTGCGTGATTGATCGCTAGCTGGTCACGCGCATGCATTCATTTCAATAATTTTTTTAATTTGGCGGGGGATCGATCTCGAAGCTAAGTAGCTCGCCTTTCATGGGGTCGGCTAATCGACAGTCGTATGAATTCTGTGAATTGAACTGTATCGAGTTGTCGGCTGGCCATGGCAGACGCCCACCAGCCGTGTGTGAGATCGATAAATTTGTAGAATCTGCATTGGTGAGGCTGGAGTATTTGATTTGTTCTTAGTGACGCTAGCTAGCTAGCTTCAGCATTGAAATTAAGTTAAAGCAGGGTCAGACACGTGGTTGCTTGTTAATTAATTAGATAATGCATCGTGTTTAGAGTGACCTCCAATTCGATCGATCGAGTGCATGACTCACTGGACATTCCAGTTGAATAACTGTTTCCCATCATTCTGTTAGGAATGCGGGAGGGTCCATTTATTATTTCATTGTTTAATAGAAGAAAGTGGCCATGGCCGGCCCCCAGTCACGTGCGAAGCACTAATGAAGTGATTGGGCTTGGCATTCAATCAATTAATTGCGGACGAGTCCTGAGTACTCTAAGGTATTGCTGCGTTCTACAATCGATGTATGTATGGCAAAGACTGAGTTGAGTTGAGTGTTGGCACATGCATGAGGTCCAGATTATGGCGATAAATCTTCGATCCTCTGCGAGAACAGATTTTTATCTTTGAACCTCTTTTCACCCAAAATGTTTCGCACAATCTGAGCGACGTACGTCCCTACGCCGTGCCCATCGTTCTGAAACGAAGCCATTGGAGAACCCATAAATTCTCAGGAACGTTGATTGTGTGCATCTGTCGGCTTGACAGTGTTTCATCCACAAGCAGGACAATTCGTTCGTAACCACACGATATTCATCCACAAAGGCAACAATTACACTAGTTTTCATCTGGGGATAGAGCTAGTTACGTCCTCTAACAAACTTGCCACCTAATCCGTAACCGGCGGCTTGAATGCTACCTAATCCGTAACCACCTCTGATTGTGTGGATGATGGTGTTTCATTTGCAAGCAAGATAGTTTGTTTGTAATCACAAGAATGATATTCATCCATGAAGGCAACAAGTACATGAGTTTTCATTTGGGGACAAAGCTAGTATGTCATGTAACCCAATTGCCACCTCTCAAGTCTCAATGGCTCAAGGTTTACCTAGTCCCATAATTGTACCCATACCTTATTTCCATGGAGGTCATACACATGTGTTCAAGAAAAACCAACAACTACTTCAAATCGGTGAAATAATCTATATGATTTCTATCTAGAGTTATAAATTAGAGAAAATAATTAGACTTGGTATTGAAAAAAACGGTTGAATATCAAAATTAAAGAAAATAGCTAGTAAAGCTTTAAAAACATCTCTAACACTATAACACTATGCTCCGCATCTTAATTTTTTATGCAGCTTGCGGTTGTCACCTATCATACACTATTTGAAGCAATAATGTGAAACTTGCTTTGTAGAGGGTCCCTACAATATCAAAATTATCAATCATGAAATCACCTAATTCACCTCATATATCAAGATGTAAATGGTTATCTAAAAGGAGATGTTCCGGGTGGACACTTGAAATTTTGGGTTTTAGGAGGTCACCAAAAATGTAAGGATTTGAGCAATTTGTCATCTAAAAGTCTAAAACCTAATATTTTAGGCCATTATTGTTAAAGCTTTAAATTCTTTGTTGATTATACATGAGTTCATTAAATTTTAAGATAGTTACTTTGTACTTGATATTTTTGATGGTCAATTATAGCTTTTGGAGGCCAGGTCAACTTAAAGCTCAACATTTATTTAGTCCTTTGCTAGGATTTTTTTTGAGAATATCCCCCTCTAATGACTTATTTTATTAAAACATTGGGAGTGTGACTGTGATAGAGAAGGTGAGAGAAGGAATTTTTTTAAGGGAAAATTTGTGTGTTTTTGACTATTACTTGAAGATGTTTCCACCTGCCAATCCTCTCAATTTATTTAATTCAATATTTTAGAATGTAAATTTGTGCCTCTAAAATTTAACTTTAATGTAGATTTCAGTGTCTACAATCAATATGTTTTTATTTATTTTGGAAGCTCCAATCTAACTTATATATAGATTTTTAATTTTCAATCTTAGTGATTTGTACATTTCAAATTTTTTTTGAGACCCTTTCTAGATTTCAAGAGCTCAAAATGTTAGTAATATGTACATTTCATTTGTTTAAACATTTTATAATCTCATACATTATAAACTTCTTAGGTTTTAAAATTATATAAAATCTAAAAAATGTTATATTTTTGTGAATAGAATTCATAGTCGTAGTTATTGTCAACTTATTAGTCTTATGTGTCCATTCTCATGGTACCTTTGACAATCTATATGGGACAATTGCATCTTGTAAAATCTACCAAATTCTAGGTGGAAACAACATTGAAATGTAAGATGTTTGAAATGTAAAATGTGTCAAAGTCTACCATGCATTCTACCAATTTGGATTGCACACAGGAGATTTGGGGAGAATTCATAAATATCCTTGCAAAGGAACCCACGATAGTTCCTTATGGAAAGGAATTCTTCAAAGATCCTCTCCACAGTGACATTAGAACATTGGAAAAATAGGAACTAGCAAAAACTAACAAGGAGAAACTACAAAATCTCCAAACAAATCAATGAAATCATAGGAAATTCCAAACAAGTCTATTGAAAAATGACAAAGGTTTGGAATGGTCACATAAGACTTGAAGATTTGAATGGTTAGACACCTTAACCGTAGATCACTAGATGATCCAATTGACCAGCTTTGGATTGTTTCCATTGTATTTGTTTTCATTTATATACCTATTCTAAGATTCTTAGGTTAGTTAATTTACATTAATTAGGATTTCTTTAGATTTCTTTTTCAAATATTGATCTATAATTTAAAAGACACATGCATGTTTTTCTTTGAATTAAATCTTTATTATTTTAGAAAATGAATAAATAACCCTTCATTAATGGGTTAAATACTCAAACATCATAATAACTCTTAAATTTAAAGAAATTGAAATTATCAATTTTCAACTTATGGACAAAAGGCACAAAATTCAAAAATCGCTCATTTTTTGTTTTACAATTAATGTGTGAAGACTGAAGAAATTATGCTTTATTTTTTAATTTTAATTGTGAATATTAGTTAGTATAACAATTCATAAATTCAAAAATGTGGACATGATCTATGAATCATAATTGTTCATAACTTTTGTTTGAAAAGTCATCACTAAATCATTTTATAGGGGCATTGTATTAAAAATCATCACATTTTGGGATATAATTATGAGTACTTCAAGATTTTTTAGGGTTGAAACTTCAATAGTTCATGCTCTAGGTGATCATTCAAAATGTAAAGTTTAAGGTGGTCATGATAATGTCTACTTTTATGAGGTCACTTAGACCTTAAGTTTAATGAGATCACTTAGAATATAAGGTTTTAGGTGGTCCTCTTATATTTGAGTTTTTCTAGGTGGTCTCCTAAATCTTTGCATTTTAGGTGATCAATCATAACATTCACTTTATATTTGAAGTTTCAAATTCTTGTGTCTTAAATTTAACTTTGAAGATTTCAAAATGATCTTATTCCTTTTTTTTTAGTGCACGTGGTTCTTATTCACTCCACATGAATACACTTCAACTAATAAGTGACAAAAATGATTAGATCTCGACAAATACCTTGGTTGTACAAGCTATCCTTTCCTTTCTTGTATTATGTCACTTTGTGAAGGGTGTGCTTCTTGCGTGCCTTCCTAGGACATAAGGACTTCTTGGCCTTCAAAACATTCACCTATTCCACCGCAATTCAAACCATCATCATTCGCATGGATTAAGATACAAATTCCTATGAAGAAAAATTGAAAAAATGTTGTAGTGGTGCTATAAAATTTTAACATTCATCCACATGTTGGATAGAAAATATCACGTTAGCACATATCACATGTCTATAATTTTGTTTTCATCGACAATCTGACAATTCCATGATTTTCATCTAAGATTTTTTATTTAATTTGAAGTTTTTTTGAGAGTTTTCTAGTAAAAAATTTTATGGTTTTTTGCCATTTTTAGCCAAATTGTTTTTTTCTAGTGCAATTTGGCATTACAATGCCAAAAAAAAGCCCTTCCCATGAGTGGATTTCTTGAGTGGAAAAAAATAGATAATTATTGGACTAGCCAACTAGTACTGATAATTCCAAATCTCTGACTTTAGATATACCATAAGACAAATAAAATGGGCACTTATATTGATTTGAAATTTTTTAATTTATTTCTTCTCTAATATTTTAGAGTTATATAATATGATTTTCTAGCATTATTTCACCCTTTAAAGTATTTAAAATTTGTTGTTTGTATTGTACAAGAGCAATTATATTTTTTTGGCATTGAAAGTAATTCTTCACAATGATTGGATTGACAGAATTTTCAGAGTATATTTATTGTAAATTTCATTTTCTTGATGCCTATTCTCCTATTCAATAATAAATTTCTAATGATTCATGATGTTTATAAAGGTATTTTAACATTGTTTTTAATAAAGTTCCCATGATGATCTCAAATAATATTACACATAGTAGATTTCAAGGTTGTTTTCTAATCCCTATATAGTATACTTCCCAATCAAAGGTGGATGATTATTGAATGAAATTTTAAATAAAATTGGATGTTGTTCTCGAAAAATGTAAAACTAAGTAAATATTGTAAGAATTTCTGTTTTTTAGTAGATTTCAAAATAAATACTTATCTCAAAATTATCCAATAGTCTTAACTCCTTAAAGAATAAGGAATATTCCCAATTTCCAAAATTGTGAGGATGTACTATAAAATGAAATTTAGAGTAATAATTTAATGATAACTCTCAAACAATAGTTGTAAAATATGATCCATAGATTGTATTCATACAATTAGATCAACTAGTATACTAACCAATCCTTTTTTAATTAAATTTGAAGTCAAAAATTAGAAATTCCCTCGAAAATTAATTGTAGATTGAATATTTTTTATTTTCACACGAATTTCTTTTTCTTACAATCAAAATTTTACATTCTAATCATGGTGATTTTTAAAGATTTTAATTTTTAATTTTTAATCAATTTGTTTATGAAGGATCATTTTATGAATTGAAAAAATTACATTTTGAAGCTAGATCTACAAGTATCTTTTGAATTATAGAATATTTGCAAAGCAATGTCTTTAGAATCTATACCACCTTCTAAGGCATACAAATGTTGAGTTAATACAAGAATCTACAAAAAAATTGATGGATGAAATAAAAACATTTCTATGTACTTGGGGTGTGTTTAATTTGCATTCATCCATTGTTTGAGATTTAAATGTCTAGTATTCAAGGATTAATTTAACAAATGTTGTGTTAAAAAGAAATATAATTGAAATTTCTTTAGTGATTGCACCATGATAATGAACACTTGTTGTAAGGAAGGTAAAATATGCATGGTGACCACACTCAAATGTAGTCTTATTTATATCAATCGAACATTGATTCTCAAAGGTATAAATATAGTAAGAATGACAATAAATTATAGTCTCATTTATGGGTTTTTTTTTGTGAATTGGTCACCAACTCACCAAGAGGCTTTTTTGTTGGAAAAACTTCTATTGCATCTGGAGACCAATAAATAGTTGCCTAGATTTGGTATTAAATGATATGTTAAATCCTTCCATCTCAAGTTGCTTTTTGAAATTTATGTTAAGTGGAAAAAATATCACTTTCATTGCTAATTTTTTGTTTTTATTCTATAATAAAGTTGTAATTTACTAGTTAAAACTTGAAAAACTTGAATTTTACAACTTTTACACTTTAATGAGTATAAGTATTAACTTTTAAAGACCCAAAGGTAACATTATTAATCAACATTGAGAGGGTCCCTTTTGCTTCCACAAGAAAAGGGACCCCACCATAGCAACTTCCTAGCTAGCCAATGATTCTCTTGCAACTTCCCACTCATCCAATGACACTATTGTTGCAACTTGACTTTGCAACCAACCAATGATTCTTTACAAATTAATTAAAACTAAGTTTACTTGCAAGCATATAGGGAGGCATTATCTCTCTTCTAAGTAGGAATGATTTAGGTTGGTTAACAATGTTATAAAGACACTTGGGGAGACACTTGGGAATTGGGATTTTGGACAAGCTTGTGTGACCTCAATTTTTGACATGATTTTAAATTTTTATTCACTACAAGAGAAAGGGGTGTTTTAAGCAAGGTTTTAAGTATAGTCCTAGACACATGATATTAAGTAATGACCTATAAGTCAAATTTCAGCAAAAAATGACCTAAACACATGTCTTTTTAGTCATTTTTTGCTGAAATTTGACTTAAAGGTCATTACTTAATATCTTGTGTCTAGGACTATACTTAAAACCCTACTTAAAACACCCCTTTCTCTTGTAGTGATTGTAGATAAAAAAAAAGACATTAGCTTTATGGTAATATAATTTTTATTTCAATTAGTGCTTGAGAGCCAAAGGTATGCCAACCTATGCCTTCAAAGCAATTTAGTTGTATAGGAAAAAAATCCAAAAGAATTGAAATTTAAAAAAATAAAATTCTCATAGATTATTATTTTGTCTACATAGAAATCTTTGATTCATTTCATTTGGATTAGTTATGTGAAAATTATGGCAATGATGCTAGCATGTGAGTTTAGAAACATGAGCCTACAATCCTTGAGTCTAGGTACTCTACAACCATTGAAGGTGCCTATAACATAGATATCCTATAACCATGGAAGATGATTATAATATAGGTACTGATAATATAGATACTTTTAACCATGGATGGTGCCTATAATATAAGTGCTTAGGCTCCTAGACTCATGGGCTCAAGATCCTAAGCCCACATGCTAGCAACCTTCAAAATTATGGACCTTCTTGTTTTGTGGGCACTCATATAGCATCTTCTTCAAAAAATAATTCATAGAATTCATTTCTAAACTCAATTTTCACAATTTTTCAAGACAGAAAGTTCCACATAGTTGAGAGGATTGGCAGGTGGAAACATCTTCAAGTAATAGTCAAAAACACACAAATTTTCCCTTAAAAAAATTCCTTCTCTCACCTTCTCTATCACAGTCACACTCCCAATGTTTTAATAAAATAAGTCATTAGAGGGGGATATTCTCAAAAAAAATCCTAGCAAAGGACTAAATAAATGTTGAGCTTTAAGTTGACCTGGCCTCCAAAAGCTATAATTGACCATCAAAAATATCAAGTACAAAGTAACTATCTTAAAATTTAATGAACTCATGTATAATCAACAAAGAATTTAAAGCTTTAACAATAATGGCCTAAAATATTAGGTTTTAGACTTTTAGATGACAAATTGCTCAAATCCTTACATTTTTGGTGACCTCCTAAAACCCAAAATTTCAAGTGTCCACCCGGAACATCTCCTTTTAGATAACCATTTACATCTTGATATATGAGGTGAATTAGGTGATTTCATGATTGATAATTTTGATATTGTAGGGACCCTCTACAAAGCAAGTTTCACATTATTGCTTCAAATAGTGTATGATAGGTGACAACCGCAAGCTGCATAAAAAATTAAGATGCGGAGCATAGTGTTATAGTGTTAGAGATGTTTTTAAAGCTTTACTAGCTATTTTCTTTAATTTTGATATTCAACCGTTTTTTTCAATACCAAGTCTAATTATTTTCTCTAATTTATAACTCTAGATAGAAATCATATAGATTATTTCACCGATTTGAAGTAGTTGTTGGTTTTTCTTGAACACATGTGTATGACCTCCATGGAAATAAGGTATGGGTACAATTATGGGACTAGGTAAACCTTGAGCCATTGAGACTTGAGAGGTGGCAATTGGGTTACATGACATACTAGCTTTGTCCCCAAATGAAAACTCATGTACTTGTTGCCTTCATGGATGAATATCATTCTTGTGATTACAAACAAACTATCTTGCTTGCAAATGAAACACCATCATCCACACAATCAGAGGTGGTTACGGATTAGGTAGCATTCAAGCCGCCGGTTACGGATTAGGTGGCAAGTTTGTTAGAGGACGTAACTAGCTCTATCCCCAGATGAAAACTAGTGTAATTGTTGCCTTTGTGGATGAATATCGTGTGGTTACGAACGAATTGTCCTGCTTGTGGATGAAACACTGTCAAGCCGACAGATGCACACAATCAACGTTCCTGAGAATTTATGGGTTCTCCAATGGCTTCGTTTCAGAACGATGGGCACGGCGTAGGGACGTACGTCGCTCAGATTGTGCGAAACATTTTGGGTGAAAAGAGGTTCAAAGATAAAAATCTGTTCTCGCAGAGGATCGAAGATTTATCGCCATAATCTGGACCTCATGCATGTGCCAACACTCAACTCAACTCAGTCTTTGCCATACATACATCGATTGTAGAACGCAGCAATACCTTAGAGTACTCAGGACTCGTCCGCAATTAATTGATTGAATGCCAAGCCCAATCACTTCATTAGTGCTTCGCACGTGACTGGGGGCCGGCCATGGCCACTTTCTTCTATTAAACAATGAAATAATAAATGGACCCTCCCGCATTCCTAACAGAATGATGGGAAACAGTTATTCAACTGGAATGTCCAGTGAGTCATGCACTCGATCGATCGAATTGGAGGTCACTCTAAACACGATGCATTATCTAATTAATTAACAAGCAACCACGTGTCTGACCCTGCTTTAACTTAATTTCAATGCTGAAGCTAGCTAGCTAGCGTCACTAAGAACAAATCAAATACTCCAGCCTCACCAATGCAGATTCTACAAATTTATCGATCTCACACACGGCTGGTGGGCGTCTGCCATGGCCAGCCGACAACTCGATACAGTTCAATTCACAGAATTCATACGACTGTCGATTAGCCGACCCCATGAAAGGCGAGCTACTTAGCTTCGAGATCGATCCCCCGCCAAATTAAAAAAATTATTGAAATGAATGCATGCGCGTGACCAGCTAGCGATCAATCACGCACAACGGCGAGAGCGAGCTAGCTAGTGCAAAATCACTTGAATGAACTCAGCTCTGTCTCAGTGTACCAGTTGACGTCGTGCATATATATATTTGCCGATCAGTTCACTTGTGCGATCGCTCGGCGAATCTCCCCCGAGTTCCCCGTGAGCACGCCGATGCGGCTCATGACCACCATGGCGTCGCCGAAGTTGCGGTAGAAGGCCGAGCCGCTGTTGGCGTACACGTGGTCCTTGGTGTGCGAATCCTGGAGCAGCGTTTGGTCGGATGTGAGCAGGCCTCGTCCGTGGATGATGTCCTTGAAGTACTGCGAGTCGAACTTGCGCGGCGTGGAGTCCAGGTTCACGAGCGTCGTCAGGCCGGCTTTGGGGCACTGCTTCTTGAGCGACTTGGCGAAGCTGGCGGCCAGCGTCGAGTCCACGGGCTTGGTTTGCAGCCGGTCGTCGAAGGTCGTGCACGGCGCCTTGCCGATGGTGTGCGCGCCGGAGAGGATCACCAGCTGCGCGGCGTTCAAGCCCTTGCTCTGGAACAACTTCAGGAGCGTGGCCGCGTCATCGGTAGGCGAGGGCAGGGTCGCGGCTTCGGACGCGATGGACACGCGGCCGTCGCGGCGACCCGCGGGCACGGACCACCCAGACCCTCCGGCCTGCAATTCCGTCCAGCAATGGTGCAACCACGTTAGTTTTTTTTCGCCATACATTTATTGATTCCACTCGTTCAAGCGAGCTGACCCATCGATCATTCCAGATACAAGTTGATGCATAATTATTCATATACTTGTTACATGTCTGATAATGCGTCATAATCGACGAAGTTCCCCGGCCGCAGGTAGTTCCGATCGGAGCTGGTAAATTCTCCTCATACCAGCTGTTGAATTGCTGGCTGGGAACCAAACGGACACGCTTAAACTAATCTTTCATGTGGTACGTCATGCATATTTTTCAATCAGCCTTGAAATCACAGTTTTGTGGATCCAACTTCAGTTAATGATTGTGGGGCGTGGTTAATTACCAGGATGACGGAGTCGCGAGCGGCGAATTGCAGGACGTCGGAGGCCGATACCACGCCGGGGCAGGCCTTCTCCACCGCTTTCTTGGCTGCGTCCACAGCTTCGAAGCCGTGCAGTCCGCGGTTGTTGGACGCTGCCCGCTCGCTGTTGGTTCCGGCGAGGAGGACGGAGGCGTCGCATCCCTGCATCGATCAAAGAGTTAAATGTGAATCAGGATCAAATTTTCATCCAAGGATGCAGCAGCAGGCGAGTTTTTGGGATTGAGGATAACCAATTCAAGCGATCTAACAGATACACTCATTATTGAAGTTCGATCTTGCATTGATCACTCCCACCAACTACATTTTTAATTAGGTGTACGTACGTACGTTGTGCAGCCTGTTGGACTGCCTGCATCACGGACGAGAGCATGACGATTCAGTATCTACATTGCAATTCGTCCGGTTATTTGAATCCCAGTGAAGAACACCTACCCGCACGAAGCAGTCGTGAAACGCCAGGCGAAGAACGCCGGGGGCCACGGTTTTGTCCGCCTTGTACGATTTGACCATGGAGTTGTACACGGTGGTCTCCACGTGCGGGCAGCTGTACTTGTAGTACCCCACTTTGAGACCGCTCGTGGCTTCCACCGCCGGAGCGAGGAACAAGCTCAACCCCAGGACCACGGCGAGGCAGAGCTGTGCTGCCCGGATCATGCTTGCTCCTCTGGATGCAGCTGTCGACCTTCTGGGAGAATTAGCTGAGGAGGACGCCATGATTCTTTGTGTCGCGTCTCGATCACCGCGAGTATGTGAAGTCTAGCTTTCAGTCGATTTGAATGGGCGGATGGAACTAGTTGACGGTCGATCCCAATTCACTGGATCGGAGATGTGGACTCGATCACGTGTGATCAATTGAAGTCAGACCTGCAGCGTACGCAATTCGAAGACAAAAGCAGTATATATGCTTGTCAGAGAAGTTGAATTCGGGCACTGGCTTCGAGACATCGACCAACGGAGTTGAAGGCGATATGTAATCAATTGGAAGCCTCCGCCGGGAGGAGATCGAGAGCAGTGCGTGGCGCAATGTAGATGAGGGTATTGAAGCGCTACGTCTGCCTGGCCATTTATACTCGCCGAGCTAGTTGTCAACTGTACGGCACGTGCACTGGCTGGCAACTCTTGGGCTTTGGCTAAACTGTTGCCGTAAGTCAAACGCATACTCCTATCTAGCTGGATCCGTCCCAGTGTGCGGAGGGGGATGGGGTGGATTGACCCCCTCGCTCGTCCTTACCAGGGGTGCAAGTAAAAAAAATGCCCCCTATTTTGGGCCATTCTAGGGTATAACCTTGACCTCACCTAGCTAATTCGGGGTCTCTGATCACAGAAATGAATTCAAAATTTGCAAAAAAATTCATGTGCGAAAAATAAATAATTCCAGGGTTTGCCCGCAGGGCCGAGCGAGGGGGTCAGTTCTCCCTGGCCTGCGCAGGGTCAGGGTGAACTGACGCCCTCGTTGCCTCGTTTTACCCCTGGGGAAAACACTCGGGAATTTTTTATTTGCAATCAGATGATAAAATTTGCAAATTCAGATTTCAGATTTGCAATCAATTGTCCCTAAGTAGCAAGGGGAGTGTACGGATTAGAAAAATCACAGCAAAAGTTAGGGGCTTTTTTTCAAAAAAATCCTGGACGGGGCAGTGAGGGGGTCAGTTCACCCTGGCCGTGTGCGGAGCTCCGTCAACCTGTTTGAGAAGTTGAGATGCCGCTGACCATCACTAATTGGTTCAGCTTCCCGACGTCGATGCTGATCAAGCGAACGAAATACTCCAGGCCTTCGTCTGGGTCCACAGGGACGCGTAGCCGTCTGTGTATTTTTTGTTTTCTTTCTGGGTTCACCATGCATATAATCTCTGGTAGGTCAGAGAAATCGACCATTTCTAAACATCCATCTCGCCTGTACGTTCGTCCCTGATATTATTCACGGAGTATACTTAAAGACTAGAAATAGTAGTACGTGCTCTTCATCCCAAATTCGGCGAACCTTTACAGTACTTTATTGGCGATTTCATCCAGCGTTTTTTTCTAGTTTAGGGATGGCCAACAGCAAACGGGTAATCAGGTTCAGTGAGCTGAGGATTAAAACCTCCGCAGGTCAGTGGATGGGAATCTAATGTCACTCCGTTTGAAGGGGTGATCAATGGCTTCCAGCACTGTTCGCCTCATGTAAATCTTGCATTTTCTAAATGACTGTCTGTAAAGCCCTAAACCAGGGAACGTGTTGAAACTTTGAGGGTTTTACAAATGTTCTGGGCAAATCAGAGAGCTTCTTGCCTAAATTTAGCTTACTACTTGCTCCGACGAACCGACTTCGGTTGAGTCAGCAAACTTTGGTTTTTTGTCCGCTGATTTTCTTATTATATGTCAACACTGGTTTCCTTTTTTCTGAGTACTTGTGGGCTTTTCAATCCACTTGGCTGTCGGTCTATTGACTATCGACTTGAATGTCTAGTGTCATATTAATTAATCACGATGGCATAATCGGTAGTTTAGAGCTCGATCCTGGAACTGCAGGAGCCTTCGTCCACAGCTTCCGGACCAACTGGCGAGTCTTTCACGTGGTACGAAATCCGGGCCTTCTTTCCAAAAAGGGCGTCATATCCGTGTTCGAGGGCGCAAGACGGCAACAGTGCAAGCCTACAATGACGCCCATTGGTAACTGAAATGCAGGAGTGGCGTCGATTGGTTGTGTAGGGTCCGCGTTGTTGTTGATCGACTCAGTCCACCTCAATTTGGTGTTTGTGCCGATGCATCCACGGAGAGGTTCTCAGCGGTAGCCGTGCTGCACAACGCAGGCAGTTCAGTTATCCTCTTTATGTTCTTGACTATGTTTCACCCAATTTGAGGTTCTTAGTGCAAAGAGCCATGATGCTAAAAGAAGTATTTTTTTAACATATTTTTCCACCTTGCTTAACTACTAACTACACAAAATAGTGAAATTAGGTTGCCCCATACTATAGTTGACCATGTGTGAAAGTGTTAGATATGAGAAATTAGTGTGGGGCAACCTAATTTCACTATTTTGTGTAGGTTTTCAAACTTTGAATCTCTTTAACTTTTTGCACCAAAATCTATATACATGTATGGTGGAATTGAATTGAAAATTTTGGAAAAAAAAAAAAAATCAAATTGTTACATAGAATAGTAGAAGTAGGAAAAGTTTAGTTTTAATAGTTCTAGAATGGAATTGAAATGTTTCAGTACTAATGAACTAATTGTTGTAGCAAATAATCAATACCCAATGGATGTTATAGTTTTGAAAAAAAAATTGAAAATCGGGATTGGAAACAAATCCTATACATTATTTTCTTGACGATGCTTTATTTGCCTTCAAAACAAGTTTTTCATAACTCTCACATCAATGATCCAAATGGAATCCATCAAAGCTTTTCAAAAGAATAATACATATATTCAACAAATAAAATAAAATAAATAATAATTTAATTTAATTTTGAATTTTCACGGATAGTTTTTTATTCTTGGAGTCAAGCATTTTATTCTTAGGTGGGTGTATTTTTTTTCATGCATGACATATATGAAATAAAATTTGTATTATCATAAAGCTAGTTTATTTTGTAAACTTCCAAAGAAAATTCAAAATATTACAATAAATATGACATCAAAATAATCAACCTGAAAATCATAAAGTCTTAAAAGTTCCATTCCAAAACTTTGAACATGTAGCCCTGTAGGGGAATATGTAAGTAACTCTTACATAACGGGAGATCTAAGGCCTCTAAGATATTGTCTTGGCATGGTTCCCCATGCTATGAACCATGGTTAGACAATCAGATTATTTAATAATAATAATAAAAAATCAATTTTTTTTAAAAAAATTTAATTAAAATTTTAAATTTAAGAAAAAAAATTTAATTTAATTTTTCAAAAATATTATCATTATTTTTCAAATTAATTAATTTTATTTGACGTGGCAGTCTCTCTACCACGTCGGACTACGGGTCCTGTAATATTCCCATAGTCTAGAAATGTCAAGGAACTCATAGTCTTTCAATAGCCATAAAAATTACGTAATGGCTAAAATAGCATGTATGTATTAGGTAGATTATAAAATCAATGTTTTCAAAAAGCTTAAAACTTGAGATTCTTGAATCAATCAGTCAAAGTATTTGGGTCTTTGGGACCCCATATTTTCATATTCAACTTACAAATCACTGCACTTTATTGGAATTTAAAAGTATATTTATAGATTCTCATCATAGAAATTGGATGTGCACATGTTGATGTTATAATATGTTAAATTAGCAGGACATTCAGCAACATACTTTGCAATAGATTTTTGTATTGCAATTTGCAAGGCATATGCTTAGAAGGTGACAATCATAGGGGTGATTTCAAAAACTCAACTGATAGCAAGTTTGGCACCATATTTATTTAAAGTCCAAAAATAAGGTTGAATATTTTAAAATATAATTTTCAAAAATTTGACATTCATGTTAAAAAAAATTAATTTGGTAGCCAAACTATAATATCTTCATTCCACATGGATGGATATTTTAAGATCCATCTAATTAAGCCTCTTATTATTCACTTAACCTAGATTTTCTACCCTAATAGGCTAATACAATTATATAGCAAATTTCATTAAAATGGCAGTATTCCATGTGCTATTTCATGGCAGAAGTGAAGTCTAGGATTGGTATAGATTTTAGACTGTGCGGTCTAAAAACTATGTTTGTTCTAAATGTCAAAAATCTATAATGTTTTAAAAGTGCCAAAGTAACAGAATGGCGCCATTTTAATGAAATTGGCCATTTACACACTTATATGGCTACTCACCTTGTCTTATGCATGAATTTCACATATCTTCCAAAGCTACTTGATGTGTGTAAAGAGCTAGAAGACAAGGTGTTTATACAAGTGGGATGGTAGGAGGTAAAATAACTCATATGCAATATGTAAATTAGGATTGGTAAAAGTTGAACCACTCATAATCAAGTCAAAAGTAGAAATTATGTCCAAAGTAGAATTTTAGACCTCATTCAGATATAGTAGAATAATTTTTTTCAGTTAACTTGAAACAAATTAATGTAGAAATTCAAGTTGAATTTCATCTCCAAAAATCTATTATTTTGAGATTTCAAGCCTCTAATCAAAAGTTATGAACAAAGTTTATAGAGGAGTTGAAACTTGAAACTTGAAAGGGATATTTTCTTTGACATTTCAAACATCCTCTCTAAATTTTGTCCATAACTTTTGGAAGAGCTCAATTGTTCAAAATCACAAACGAGTTTTTGGAGATGAAAGTTAGCTTTATTTTATGCAAATTTTTCTTTATTCAAAATTTATTTTACTATGCCAAAATGAAGTCTAAAATTCTTTTCTAACTACAATTCCTACATTTTGATGAAAGGTCAAGCTCTCATCTTCAAATTACCATGTACCCTTTGATGATTCATGATGGACAATGGATTTCATTATAAAAATGACCTTTCCTGCCTTCATTCTTTCAAAATGTCAATAAAATAATTCTTTCATTTTTTCATAATTTTTTTTTATGGTAGATGGTTAATTGACAAATTGATATTTGAATCAATGGATTTTAAATGAATTTCCAATTTTTGGACATTCCATCTGTACATTTGTTTATAAATTCAGTTACTTCACTTGGTCCAAATTAGCAAAAATTTGGCATTTTTGTTTTTTAATTAAAATAAGCCAAACTAGCAATTTGAGTATAGTATTTTTTCTTGTCACCCGTTGTAAATCAATTTGTTTTCTATAATGTTTGCTTTAAAATTTCAAAGAATTTGAAATTAATAAATAAGTTATATATTTATTTTAAATATCTTATTATTTTAAAATTGTCCTCAATTGGATATCACCCTAATCCTAACTTGAATATTTTAAGTTTTTTAGTATTATTTTGAGCCCCCAAAAGCAAATTTTAAACTAAAAATTGTGATTTGATGTCATCTCTTGGGGGGGTCATTTAGAGTGTCCATTAGAAACCATGTGCAAACAAAACTTTGGACCTTGGGTGTCCGTGTTCTTCTTGAGGCCAAGTTGCCAACACCTATATAATTTTTGAATTTTAAATAAAACAAAATTAAAAAAATATGAATAGATTTTCCTACTTTGAAAGTTTACATTTTGAATTATTGATATTTTTATTTGTTAATAATAATTAGTTACAAATTTTTGAAGTAAAAAGATACATTGTAGAACTGAAAAATAACTTTCACACCTCTATATTATATAAGAAAAAATTGTCTAAAAAATGAACAAAAAATTCCTAAAAATAACTCATTATTGAAAGCTCATTTTGAGTTGAATATTGACTCAATGGTCATCTAAATGTGTCCTCTATAATTATTTGAGTTGAAAAACATGCCATTTTAGTTCATTTTCAACCTCTTCTAGAAATCATTTCATATTTTATTTGAGTTGGAAATTTTGGCAATAGAAAGCTATAGTCATTATTAAACAATGTTCAAAATTTTAGGTTTAAATTATAGTTTATTAGAAACCACTTGTTCGCAAATGGTTTGTTATAGTAGAACTAAATGCACCCCTGAAGTGTCATCTACAAAAATCCACCTTATGATTTTCTAAAAATGGTATTTTTTCCATCTTGCTTATGTGTCCAAAGTGTACTATCTTTGTAGTTTGTATAATGCAAGGATTGTCAAATTATTTTAATTTCATCAAAATGTAACTAGTTTATTAAAAGACTTTCTAGTTTGAAAAAATTGTTATCTTTTATTTTTTATTTTGAGAATTTTTTCTAGTTTCTAAAAATAAAAACATGAAAATATCTATTTTCTTGAAATTTTTTGTTTCTCAATTTGTGCATATTTAATAGAGGATATTTTTTTAGGCCTGAAATATTGGAAATTAATTATTTTCAATATTACACTAATTTCATATATATTTTTTGATTTAAAATAATTCAAAAGTTTTTTTCCTATACAATCAAAGCACAACATGTAATACAAGTTTCTCTTGAATTTTTGTTGAATTTCAAAGTTAAAAAATGCAATCCATATATGTTTTATAGGACTTTGACTTGTGCATGCCTTAGCTCTAATTCATAAACTTATTATAAGATCAAATGGTAAGAAAATCCTAAATTCCTAATAGTGAAATGCCATCTTTGTTATCTTCAAACATGCAATTTGCATTGGTACACAATTCTTGTTAATAGGCAATAATATATTACCATCCATTAGTACATATTGTGGAATATTAAGGTATTTTAAACATATTACAAGTATATCTTGCAGGATTTGGAGATCTTCTATAGTTTTGAATGTATTGATTCTTTTACTATTTGATGTAATGTTAGGTTTTTAGCATCCATCTCGATTGCACAAATTCCTCTATCAAAACAAATTTCACCTTATTCAAAGTTACGTACTTAGAGAGACCATTTTTGACTCTTCTAGGATTTAAAGGGTTAATGCTTCTTGGTTTCCTTGTCCAATATTGTGTTTTAGTTGTATACATTCTTCTAATATATATATTTTTACAATCTTTCAATCTTCCAAATATGATTGTTGTTAATATTGCATAAGAGTGTATATTTTAGTTGGCATTGAAAGCAACCTATTCTAAACATTTGAATTCATGGAATTTTTGGAGTAGATTCATTCAAGGTTATCCAAGTCACGTCATGACATCAAAATGAAATATCATAAAATTATTTAGAAAGAATGACATAATTGAATTAGCATGTTAAAAAATAGTGATATATTTGATTTTTCATCCATGATTGTCATAAAATAGTGAAAAATAAGTCCTAACACTACAAGAAAATGGGGGTATAAATGACTTGTCCACAATGACTACACCGACAACAATGACTACAAATTAGTCATTTTGCAGTCACTTTGAAGTCATTGTTGTCGGTGTAGTCATTGTGGACAAGTCATTTATACCCCCATTTTCTTGTAGTGTAAAATGTTTAGGGTTTAGGATTAGGATTGTCATGATTTTGATGAAATCTTGACAAAATCTTGATGTGTCATGACATCACATCACATCATGATGTGAAGACTCCACATCATGTTAGGATAGACAACTGGAGATTTATTCCAAGTTTTATTTTTTTAATGCCTATAGTATTATTGAATAATAAATTTGCAATGATTTATGATGTTTGTAAAGCTATTTTAGTGATGTTTACAATGAAATTCCCATGGTGTTCCCAATGATGTTCTTATATATAATGTTACCAACAACAATTTCAAGGTTGCCTCCCATAGAGTTCTCAATCAAATTTGCATGATAATTGTATGATTTTCATTACCAAATTTGTTTTATGAATTTTGTATGATGAATGTACATTCAATTGTAGCCATATATGAGATTTCAAATAGTTTCAATTTAAAAAATATCGTCCTCTTGTTAGTATCTCAAATTAATATTACATACAATTTTCCTAAGAGCATCCCCACTCGATGCAAGCGTTTGGCATAATGGATGGCTTGTTCACCAGCCGGCTTGCAAAATGGGAGGTAGCTTGTTAACCCCAGAACGACCCTGCGGACACAATCTGTCCTCGAGCAATCTTCGGAGCTAAATAAGGGAAAATCACTCCTGAATTTCGGAAAGGTGTGAACTAGTCAATTGTAGGGCTTGAAATGAAGAATCCGGAGATGTAAAAAAAATTCTGAACTGACGTGTCCTCCAATTAGGGTAGGGGTTTAGGGTCGCAGAGGTCTGAGACGTGGTCAGAAATGGCCTTGCCACCTCGGATTTAGCGCCCCTGGCGACGGGTGGCACGACCCGAAGAAAGACCGTTGGGACGCTGGTGTTCCGTCCTGCAGGACAATCTTCCCGCCATCTGTTTTAGTGTATTCTAATGGGAGCACTCAAGCCGCGTCTACTGCCAACAATTCCTAAACAATTTGCAATTTCATTTGGTGAGGACTAGGGTTTGGTACTACTGAAAGAGATTGCTTGGAGGATTGTGGTTTTGTAGCTTTGGATTCGACAAAGGACGTCCCAGTAGGAGGAGTGGAATTTGGAGGGGAAGCGAGGGTTTCGGCTTGCGATGGCAACAACGGAGTGGAGATGTGGACGAAGGCGGCGAGGTCACAATCCATGGCGTGGCAGAGATTGTTTGAAGATGACGAATCCAAGTACTGGGATTGAGGGCTGCTTTGCTTCTAATTTTTTTTTGGGCGCACTACTTCTAATCCTTGAAGTAGTGCTTTTAGGCGTACCTCTTGCAGGGAGGAGCGACAAACGCCATGGCCGATTTATGCAGGCGTTTAGGGTGCGAATTCCCAGAGTGTCGAGTAGAGCAAGCGCATGTGCTTCATACTTGGCTTGTAGACATTCACGCTACTGCAGATCAGACGAAGCGGATCTTGAATTGCCTAGACGACGTTCATTTGTTATCACTTCCTCGTTGCGAGAGGATTCTTTGTTTGCCAGAGGTATTGACGGCAACACATTTCAGGATCTTGTTCTACAACAACATCGCCTTCATTTTGGGGTGGAGAAAGAGACGTGACTTCGCAGACGAAATTTTCCATCTTGCAAGAGAGTTGTGGCCGGACGAGGATGAGCTCCCAACACTCGGTCAAGGAATCTGCTCGCCTAGCAGCGCAAGGCAGGCTACTCCTGCAGTCCCCAGCATGCAAGCAGAGGATCAAGCGAAGGGAGAGCGATCGAAGGAAAACAATGCTGGAATTGGGCAAGAGCTCGGGGGTGGTTTTAGGGTCAAGTGTAGGCGCAATGTCACCAGTGGGGGCGTCGTGCATCAGCCCGCAGAGTGCTTCATCTCCGCTACTCCGGCCACCCACAAATCGTCAGAGGCTACACTTGTTCGCCGTCGCCCAGCCCCTGCAAGTGGAGGAAGTAGGCGCAATTCAAGCTCACCCGACAGCTTACGTTCCACCGGCTGCTCCAAATTGCAACATCGGCGGAAAAAAGAGTTCTGCCGTAAACGAGCGGAAGACAAGTATTCGGGCGAAGGGAAGGCGGAAGGGTGACAGAACTGTGGTCGAAGCCGATCTCGATGCAAGCGTTTGGCATAATGGATGGCTTGTTCACCAGCCGGCTTGCAAAATGGAAGGTCTGTTTGCAGGCCTGCAAAACAACATCAAACAAACGATTAGCACCTTCCTTGATTACAGGGACTTACTAAGTTTAAATTTTTTGACCTCCTATAGTTGAACAAGTTTCACAGATTGAATGAGATTCACATAAGGGTATTGACTGGGTTTATTTTTCAAATTTCTCCTTGCATACTGCTAGGCATTTTGAAAGCATTTTGAGATCCATTTTGCTGAAATCAAAATCCTTCACTTTATTTATTCTGTGAACTGAGATGGAAGATTTGGATTCTCAATAACCAGCAATATTTCTTGCAGTTTGTGCAACTGAGTTTTATCTTACAAATTAAAGAGTATGATTGCATGTTGTTCATTATTCAAATAAAATGTCTTGTTATTTTCTCAGGAAAACAATACTAGAAAATGATATGTAAGTGAGGACGGAGATCGTATCAAGCTTTAGTAAACATTTTTATCAGCTTCGTATACTGGTACTACTCCCAATTCACTTAAGCTTGGCCTCTTAACCCAGGAAGGATGATGTGGATAGTAAGTGTCCGATGAATGACAAGGAATTCTCCAGTGTAGGACAGAACTACAATTATTCATTCTTGGAATTTTTTGTGGAAAGTGGAGAACATCTACAGTAGCTTGAGTTCCAATGAGTATTTTTGAATTTTTTTATTCCAATGACTTTCACGGTTACACCATGCTAACTCACACAATGTTAGTATTGTTAAATTGACATTATTTCATATTGTATTTTCATTTGACATATACATTACATAGATTGATGTGCCTATAGATATGCAAATTGTTCACTACTAAGCTAGGATTTCCAACCCCCTTCCTAGCTCTTTAAATCATTTCATTTTGTTTAATTTTTTTGCTTGATGATTCAAGGCACCACGCATTTTAATGGATAAATGTCAATATCTTTAAGCAAATAGAACTCCATAACTTTGGTTCTTGCTTTGGTTGTATGACATTTTTAGAGCTTGAAATGTACATGGATCTATGTAGGATTTGAACTTTGGAGCTTTGTGCAAATGTATAGATGTATGTCACATTTTTTGGAGCTCAAAATTGCACTTAGATTTTAACAAAATTGAAGATATAAGGGGGGTCATTGCAAGAAACATCGATCTTATTCTCCATCAGAATGAATGATTCTCTTGTCATCCGATATAACTTTTGAAGCACAATTCAATTAACAAGAAATATCTATTGAATATGTCTGACTTGATGGTAATCAGTTCCCTTGTTTTTTAGAAATTAAAAAAATCATTTTATATTTTAAAATCATTTTTGTTCATTTGTCACATTGTGAGGTTTAAGGGGATTTACTATGTTCTTAGAGTCCCAAATTTAATGATCTATAGCTGAAATTTTCATAGTCTATTTTCATAATAGGAAAGCATATATATCTACCAAAGGACATATGAAAATATATTAGTTTATGTCCTCCACATGAGTTCAAACAACATTTGCATTGTGTGCAATTTTTGAACATTGAAGATGGTTCTAAGATCATTCTTTTGGTGAAAGCTCATCACCAGTCTTCCTAAATGGACAATTTTTATTTTTTCTTAAAATCGCTTTTCCTAACTTTCACAAATCAAAATGTGAAAGTACCTATTTTCATGAGACTTTACAAGTCTCTTCTAGTTTCCCTACTCAAAGATTTATTCTATGTTTTTTCTTCCTAGGGTACCTTCTTCTTAAAGGTGTATACATTAAACATTTTTTTCACATTTAAAAAAAATGGTTTTCTAATTATAAAGTACTTTTAAGAAAATCATGAGTATTATGCAAAATGCTACAAAAATAGTATGGTGTTTCTTGCAATGACCTAGTATTCGAGTTTTATTAACATAATTGATATTAAGCCAAGAGAAGAAAATAACATAAAATTTAGGAGGTTTAGATTTCAAATTCAATGCTATATTGTTGTCTTTACAATAAAGGGGATTTTTTTAATTCAAATGCAAGGAGGCATATAACATGGAAGGTGGATTAATTTTATCTTTAATAAAATCGAACGACCAAAGGGTGATTGCAAGAAAGATTGAACAATTTTGATAGCGTTCTGCCAAAACTGCGATTTTCTGCGCTCAGTATTATGAGTACTACGGAGTACAATACTATGAAATGGAGCAATCTCAACCGTTAATCTGAAAAATCAATGGCCAATAGTACTTTTGAATACTTAATAACTTTTGAAACAATACTATTTGAAAAAATGACGGTTTGTCACAGAAAGTAGATAAAATTAAGTATAAATTAATAATAATTAGAAAATCATTAATAAAAAATATTTAAAAATAGGCCATTTGTAAAGACTTGATAGTGATTACATTTCACCAAAAATTAGAAGTTGAAACCATCATAAATGTTTGAAGTACTATGTGCAAGGGACCCCTACTCGCATGCATGTTGAGGACAAAGAATTGTGTTTTTTTGAATGCCCTTTGGTGGGTACATGCTCATCTAGTGTGGGAATAGCCTATAAAAAATTCAAGTGAACATCATAATTTTTGGATGCTCCATAGTACTAAAAAACCCTAAACCGCAAAGTGTGACAAATTAGCTAAATTGACATTTAATTAAAAAATTATTTTTCAAAATTTATGAAAAAAACGAATCTCATGATTTTTCAGTTAGCCATCTTCAATAAAAATTTCAAGTCCATTGGCTTCATTTTCCGAAAGTTATGATTGATGGCAACTCAATCACTTCAATTGTGACGCCAAATAGGACCGGTCTTTCTTGCAATCACCCAAATCACGGTTAAGATTTGAATTCTTGGAATGATACTATATCTCATGGGCAAAGTGGACAAAAATGTTTTTTAAAAATAGTTGATGAAAATTTTGTGACAATGTTTTTACAAACAAATTATATTAAAAAATTTGTTTGTTTTCAGGAATTTGCCGATATGAAAGGAAATAGTATGATTTAGACCCTATAAGGAGATTAGCGAATCTTTTTGTTTGTTGTTTATTTTTTGAAAGTTAATACTTCCTTGAGTTCTTTCTTCTCTTCAGAACAAATTCAAAACAAAGAAGAGGGAATATTTATCTTCATGGGCATTTTTGTTAAACATTAGAGGAGATTTCAGGCTGCTGAAGGACTGCGAGTTCCCAGCCCGTTCCCAACGCGGGAACTGTGCTCACGCAGCATAGTGACGTGGATTGGAGACTGCCACGTCATTTTTTGAAAAAAGAAATTAAAATTAATTTTTTTTTTCAATTTTTTTTTGCATTTTGAGAAGAATTTTTTTTTTTTTTTTTTTCAGTTTTTTTTAAAACGGTGACGTGGTAGCGCTGGCGTTTGCAGGGACTGCTGGGAACCAGCGCCGGGAAGTGCCTGAAACGGCCCTCCAGGAGACTGAAATCTCCTCTAATGATGGTGGTAATGTGGTATTCCATGTGCCATTTTCAAACCGCCCAATCTGAACTATAAAAGTGACATCTAGGATTGGTATAGATTTCAAAATGCACAATCTAAATTATAAAAGTGACATCTAGGACAAGTATAGATTTCAAACATCTAAGACTATTGTACATTCCAAACTACTTGATTTGAACCGTAAAAATTGCCAAATTAGTGGAATGGCACCATTTTAACAAAATTGCTTATCTTCACATAAAATTAACATAAATTAAAGTTTATAATCTTAATCCCAAGTCCCAATTCGGTTAATATCTATACCCCACCTTTTCATCACCCATCACTCACCCCCTTACGTGAATGTACCGTAAGAAAGCACGAAGATCAATCCTGTTTAAGTGGTTGTCAGTGAAATCTTGATCTTGAGTCAGCAATGGCAATAGTTGAACTGTGCCTTGGTTGAACGGTACACGCACCAAAGTTGCTCAATTTCTCAGCACTGAAAAATCTAACGTTACGCATCTACGTACGTGGATAACGCGAAGGGTTTCCATTATTTTATGTCTGCACACGTTTTCTTGGTAGTTGTGAGTTACTGTTACGTACGTTTCTTACTATATATAGGTCACTCAGCTGTCTAATCTTTGACTTGTTTGTGCTTTTGAAAATTGTGGCAAATAAGTTTACAGAAGTTGTGACATGCATGTGACCAAGCAGTGGATTTTGCCAAGTTCTTTCGATGCGCAGCTGTTTCTGTGGCTTGTGAATTGTAAATATCAGTTTCACAGGGAGAACGGAAGGGAGTTACCCGGGTAATATTATATTTCAAGCTTGAAACTTCCACCCCACCTCACCCACCCCAACTTTCTGTTTTAAGAAAGTTTTTTTTGTGCGTGTGTGGGAAGTTTCATGTTGAAATATAATACTCCCCCGGGTCCCTGCCGTTCTTCCTGTGTTGGACCTGATCCCAGTCGACATCTCTGGACAGAACAAATCGATCCAGCACTGCAACACAGTCTCAATTTACCGACGGGCTTCATCGAAATCGAAAGCGTGAGCAGACGACACCCCGCCCGTGGCCGGGAACTGACCACGGTGGATTGTATAAGGATGATCACCTATTTTCGAAATCTTCCTTTTCTATTACAGTGTGAATCATTGACCTCCAGAATTGCAAAAGTAGTCATTGGAAGTCAAACTATTGTAGAATATCTTCCCTTTCCAAAACAAATTTAGAGGATGAATAGTTGCATTTAGAACTGTCCTATACAGTTTGATTCCTTGTCATCCATCGGACACAAAATGTCCGCCTCGACGTTCAAGGGTTAAGCAACTCAGCCTATCTGCAGAGCTTGGGGATGTTCAAGGAAAATTTTCCCCGTGTAGAGAAATACATTTCAGTAGGATTTTATAATTTTCTAAATTTTTTTCCTCAAAAACAAAATTACCATGAAATTTTTTGGTGAAGATTCTATTTGTCCCATTCTCAATATGTAGGCAAACCTATTTCCAACCATAGGATGGTTACAAAATTGATGTAAGGCTATCAATGTACATGTTGTGATGATTGTATGCTCTCAATGTACACCTCCCAGACATTTTTGTTTCTCCCGTGGTCCTGTCACCTACTCACCTACAGTTTAGCTGCCAGAATAGTGAAAAGGGGTGATCTCCTTATTTGTTCCCTCTCTGCAATGAAAGTTTTTCATTTGTGCCAAAAGAACTTCAAAAGTATGTCTCCTTGCACAGTTTCGATCCGGTCACACGGTGCGGTAAACCGGCAGTTTCTTTGCACGGGGTGTCGGCTTCTTTTCTTTTTCCGCAATGAAACCGAATATGCCATCCCGATTCAGTCATTCTGTTGACACAACAGAGAATATATTAGACTGATTGGCAACTACTCCGTAGATCAGAAGCATGATAAATAAGAAAAAAGAACACCAGGTTTGAATGTACATTAAAAAAAAAAAACCAAGATTGACCACAAACCAAAGCTTGCTGATTTGACCAAAGTCGGAGAACGCGCAGGACTAACTTCAGATAATAAGATAGCCGATGGGGTAGCACATTTAAAAAGAGAATTGAACCCTTCATTTGTGTCAAAAAGATAGAAAAAAGAATTGAGTGTTACTTGGTTTGGGGGGAATAAGTCGAATAGCAAAAATTAGATACTTAGTTTCTGCACAACCGGATAAGTTTCATTTATTTTATATTACTTTTGGAACGAGCGAACTGACTGGGATACCACGTTCCGTACTGGTAGGTGGCGAAAAACAGTAGTATACACCCGTGGCATGCACGCACCCAAAGCGAATGGCACAGGTCCGGAAGAGAGCAGAATACTGACCAATTCCAATCCCGAACCTGAGATTGTTCCGACACGGAGTCTTAGCAAGGGAAACAAACCCTCAATTCTTCAAAAAATTTGCCTGTCTTAAAGCTTGAATCCAGACATTAATTTTGACACGAAACCTGAGAATCTCAGATGAAAGGAGCAGTGGTTTATCACCTGTTCGATTGAAACGGATTGAAACCTATGTCAAAAATAAAGAAAAAAATCGAGTTGACATTCCTGGTAAAATGAGATTCCGGATCACTGGAGGACCAGGACACCAGAAGAGAAGCGGCAACTGAAGCTGTTACGTGGGGTCAGCACAGTCTACGTACTTCGCCAAAGGGAAATTCCAGTCAGCCAACTAAAAAGTTAATAAATTAAGCAATGAATTTTCTAACAGGCTGCCCACCCAGTTTCACGCCGCAGCTCCCGGCCGCACAATTGGATGCCGTTGTGTATGGTTACGGTGTACGCGATTGACTTATTAAGGCCTAACACCGCAACAGTATAGGAAACAACGGCCCAAAGCCCAAGCAATGTCAGCGAGTGCATGCGTCTTACAGAAAACTAGCTCGACGTGTATAAATGCGAAGGCCAACGAAGCGCTTCAACATCCTTCATTCGGACTGGCACATGCACTGGTCTCTCCTGTCGGCGGCCAGGACTTCAACCATTACCGTCGCTTCGCTTCAGTTGAATTGTTCGATATCTCAAGCTACCTAGTGCTCGAATCCAACACCTCTAGCTCCAATTTTGACTGCTGTCACTCACTCCGACTTGCGTTGCAGGACTGACTTCAAGTGATCGAACGTCAGTTTTAATTCGTCTAGTCTACGATCCATTGAACTGTACCTGATCGATTGTCCACCAGCTTCGTGAACTCAATCGACTGAGAGCCAGATTCCAACTGCAGTACTTGCGGTACGTGATCGGGGCTCAAAATTCATAACGATGGCGGCCAACGTAGCTAACTCGCGCAGCCGGTCGACCGCTGCATCCCAAGGAGCAAGCATGATCCGGGCAGCAGAGCTCTGCTGCGCCGTGGTCCTGATCTTCAGCGTCTTCCTCGCTCCGGCGGTGGAAGCCACGGCGGGCAGTCTCAAAGTCGGGTACTACAAATACAGATGCCCCGACGTGGAGACCATCGTGTACAACTCCATGGTCAAATCGTACAAGGCGGACAAAACCGTGGCCCCCGGCGTTCTTCGCCTGGCGTTTCACGACTGCTTTGTGCGGGTAGGTGTTCCTCACTGCAATTCAAATAATATGCCGATTGCAAGTATTGAATCATGACCGTGCTCTCGTGATGCAGGCAGCCCAACAAGCTGCACTACGAGCACACTGTGAATAGTTTCTCGGAGTAATCAACAATTAACATAGCTGCTGCAAATGAAAAATCCTGCAATTACATCGAATCATTAAGCTTGTAATGTAATGCATGATTGTTATTAAAATGCTCCCCGTGACTCACCTGCAATCAACCCTTTGATCGATGCAGGGATGTGATGCCTCCGTGCTTCTCGCCGGATCCAACAGCGAGAGGGCGGCGCCTAACAACCGGGGACTGCACGGTTTCGAAGCTGTGGACGCGGCCAAGAAAGCTGTGGAGAAGGCCTGCCCCGGTGTGGTGTCGGCCTCCGATGTCCTGCAATTCGCCGCCCGCGACTCCGTCATTTTGGTAATCAACGCAACGACGTCCCCATATTCATTTATTCCAGGCTGCCTGACTGGGATCCTCACACTTGGAATTCATGGCTAATTGGAAAATTAATGGGCATACATGTAGTTACGTGTCGATTCAGTTCCCAGACAGCATTCCAGTAATGCAACGCCTCGCAGGAGGAGCTAGAATCTCGGACAGGATACTCTAGCTGAACCAGCACGACGGCCTGGGAAAATTAATTAGTCGAAAGATGCTGAATGATGCATTGTCATGCAGTACATACACGTGTCTGCTCACTTCAGGCTGGAATGATCAACCAGCTCGCTTGCATGAACGGAATCAATGAATGTACGAATGGCATAAGGTGATGCATTAAACTTTGGCACTGATATGATTGCACCATGCTGGACGGAATTGCAGGCCGGAGGGTATGGGTGGTACGTTCCCTCAGGACGCCGCGACGGCCGCGTGTCCATCGCGTCCGAAGCCGCGACCCTGCCCTCGCCTACCGATGACGCGGCCACGCTCCTGAAGCTGTTCCAGAGCAAGGGCTTGAACGCCGCGCAGCTGGTGATCCTCTCCGGCGCGCACACCATCGGCAAGGCGCCGTGCACCACCTTCGACAACCGGCTGCAAACCAAGCCCGTGGACTCGACGCTGGCCGCCAGCTTTGCCAAGTCGCTCAAGAAGCAGTGCCCGAAGGCCGGCCTGACGACGCTCGTGAACCTGGACTCCACGCCGCGCAAGTTCGACACGCAGTACTTCAAGGACATCATCCAACGCCGGGGCCTGCTCACATCCGACCAAACGCTGCTCCAGGATTCGCGCACCAAGGACCATGTGTACGCCAACAGCGGCTCAGCCTTCTACTACAACTTCGGCGATGCCATGGTGGCTATGAGCCGCATCGGCGTGCTCACGGGTCATTCAGGGGAGATTCGCCGAGCGATCGCGCAAGTGAATTGACATTCACGGGCATGGCATGGATCACTCAAGAGTCTCAGACAAAGCCGAATATATTCATTCGCGGTAGCACGCTCTTGCAATTGTACGTGATTGATCATTCATTTCATTATTTCTTCTGGCTGGGAAGCTAGAAGCTAATTAAGTAGCTCGCCTTTCATGGGGCGGTTGATCGACAGGGGTCTGTGAACTGATCGAATTGTATCGAGTTGTCAGCTGCCCGGCAGATGCCCGGCCGCCAGTACACCACATGTCAGAGATCGATAAACTTGTAGAATCTGTAGTGGTGATCGAGACTGAAACATTCATTTGTTCTTAGTGTTCCTTGCTGGAGTATTGAATTTAAACCAACTTGCTAGTGGCAGGGTCAGACACGTACTAGTTGATTGTGAAGTAGACAGTGCATCTTGTTTGGACTTTGGAGTGAACTCCGGCCGAGGGGACGGGGTAGATCGATCGAGTGACTGGACATTCTAGTTCAATTGTTGTCCATCATTCTGTTTGGAATGCCGGTTTAATAAAAGAATTGTCCGGTCCCCCAGTCACGAACGAAGCAGTATGTGATGGTGCTAGCTTGCAATTTGATGGACCTTAGTTCATGCATGTATTGCGGACGTTTCCTGAGTACTAAGTTATTTCTTCGTTGTGCGATCGATGTATGGCAAAGACTGAGAGCCCGAGAGTGGCACAGTGCGCGTGAGAACATCCAGATCGATCATGGCGAGCTTCGATCCTGTGGTGCTCTCGACAGTGTGACCTGATCATTTGGCTATAGTTCGGCCTACAATGATCTGTACTGTACATTAATCAATCTGTGGGATTCAGCAATACTAGCTTAATTAGTAGGACTGTTAATTATTTCGGATGTCACTGAGCGTGTGCACTGACTTTTCGGAATCCAGTCCTGCAAGGAGATGAAGGGACACAGACTGTAATCCAACTCCTGTCTGACTGAAGTTCCATGTTAAGAAACTACTGTAGTACAAATGTGGTAGATGATGGCATGCGGAGAACAGTAACTCGAGCTCGATGCGAAGCGACCTCCTAGGGTCAGGATACACGGTCATGGGTTTCTGGGAATTTCACTTGAAGGGTCGGTTTGTGAACCATGGCCACGGTCATAAGGGATGTAGCTCAGATGGTAGAGCGCTCGCTTAGCATCAACGTTCCGTAAAGTGGCTAAATTGGGCTCTCGCTCCACCAAAATTTTGGGCATGCGGTCCATGGTGCGTTTATTTTCTTGAATTGTTAATTCTTTAGTAGTTCACTAAAAATCTAGCCAATAAAAATGAACCATGAACAAAAAAGTATTTGATGGAGAAACAATTTTTTTTCCATCCTAGTTTTATATGAATTGGAGTCTAAGGCAAAGTCATCCATCGGACATTGTATTATTGGGTTAAGCTATCACTAGCTAGAAGCACTAAAGTGCCCGGCATACAATAACCATAGTGTGGGTTTTTTTGTAATTTTAGAGTGACACGGTGACTTGGGTTTATATACACCATGATAATTATGTAGGCTAGGGAGAATTGCCCCCGTCATTGCCCTATGGTTTACACTTGGGGAAATATTGGAATTTTTTATTTGCAACACATGATAAATTTTGGGAAATATGGGTACATCTATGGTGATTATTTCAGATTTTTGGAGTATATTCTATATTAGATATGAATTTTCTAGTTTAATCTTGAAAAACCAATTGATAGGAAATTGAAATTGTCCCCAAACATTTTGAAAATATAGCACTAGCTTGTAGTAGACATATAACTTCATCTTTGAAAAATATATACATAAATTTGCATTAATATATGATTGCATTATGGCAACAAACAGAGTGATGGATAAGGAGGCTTGAAATTAGTTAGTGGTCAATGCTCTCACTATCTTTTTTAAAATTTACAATGCTATGTGATTTTCAAAAATGAGGCCATGTCATATGGACGTCTACCAATATGGATGTGGTATTTGTTGTCCTTTAACCAACATGTGCTTTGATAATCTTCATGTATATAATCCAACCATGTATTGACGTATTGTTATTGTTGGTTCTATTTATGTGTTGCAATTGTATTCTTTTATAGGCACGTGGCTTGGAAACATGTTACATGTGTCTTATTCCGGCCTTGCATTTTGAGAATGTTCCATGGATTGATGTCACATTTTTGGTATAAGATTGAGGTAAGTGTATTATAGGAAATTTCATTAAAATAGTATATTCCATAGATCATTTTCAGACTACCCGATTTGAACCAGGGTTGACAGGGCGTCCGGACGTCCAGAGTCCACGGACGCTGACCCTAGGACGTCTTTTGACATACCTGGCGGTGACTACCGTCCGACCGCTGGACGGGCGGACGGCCAAAACTTCCGACGGCATCGAGCGGACGGGTAGATCGCAGACGGGCCGACCGAAGCTTCCGACGGATAGCGGAGAGCGGACGGGCCGACCGGGATTTCCGACGGACTAACCCTCATGCGATCGGCTGGGCGGAGCGGCGGACGGCCATGAAGTCGACAGGGCGGACGGCCAAGCGGACGGCCATGAAGTCGACAAGGCGGACGGCCAAGCGGACGGCCATGAAGTCGACAGGGCGGACGGCCAAGCGGATGGCCATGTAGTCGACAAGGCGGACGGCCATGAAATCAACAAGGCGGACGGCCATGTGGTCGACCGAACATGCGGATGGCCACGAGGTCAGCCTTGCAGTCGGTGCGGACGGACGAGCGGACGGCAAAACATATGAATCGATACCGTACGCTCATCTAGTCGGACGCCTGACCAACAGACGTTCTGTCCACATTCATGTGCACCATAATATACCATTGGAAAGATATCATTCATAGCTTTCCAATGGTATATAAACCATTCAATTTGGACAAAAACTCCAACTATGGGACATCTTCAAAGATTGCAGTCTTCTTAGTCCTCCGTCCGGTCACAGTAAAAAGACATAAAACATGAATTTCAGATCACTTTTACGCATAGTAAAATGTCATTTTTCACAAAACTTTGAACTACAAAAATGTTGGAAATGAAGCCAAGTTTAACCTCCAGAAATTCATTTCAAGTTCTAAACTTCCAAAAAAAAGTTATAAACAATTTTCTAAGGCTGTTTTTGAAAATGACCAAAAAATTGCCGTCCGCTCCTCCGACCCGCCGACCGCTCTTGCGCCCCGCCGTCCGCCCTTCCGACGGCCCGTCCGACCCTCTGCCGACCGCAGTAAAATGTCTTAAAACATGATTTTTAGACCTCTTTTACACATAGTAAAATGACTTTCTTCAAAAAACTTTTAACTACAAAAACGTTGTAAATAAAGCCAAGTTCCACCTCCAAGAATCCGTTTTAAGTTTCAACCTTCCAACAGAAAGTTATAGACCATTTTCTAAGGTTGTTTTTGATAATGGCCAAAAAAACGTTGTCTTCTACTCCTCTCTTCCGACCCCTTGTTCACCATCTAACCACTTGTCCGCCTATTGTACCTTCCATCCAACTGTATTGTATTGATGAATTTTAAAAAGTACAGATTCGCTTTTTAAGGCTTCCATTTAATACTAGAAAGTACAAAAAGACCCTTCCAGTCTCCAATCCGCCATTCGCCCTTCCCACCCACCATCCGCTCCTCCGACCCGCCGACCGCTCCTGCGCCCCGCCGTCCGCCCTTCCGACGGCCCGTCCGACCCTCTGCCGACCGCAGTAAAATGTCTTAAAACATGATTTTTAGACCTCTTTTACGCATAGTAAAATGTCTTTTTTCAAAAAACTTTGAACTACAAAAACATTGAAAATGAAGCCAAGTTCCACCTCCAAGAATCCGTTTTAAGTTTCAACCTTCCAACAGAAAGTTATATACCATTTTCTAAGGTTGTTTTTGATAATGGCCAAAAAAACGTTGTCTTCTACTCCTCTCTTCCGACCCCCCGTTCACCATCTAACCACTTGTCCGCCTATTGTACCTTCCATCCAGCTGTATTGTATTGATGAATTTTAAAAAGTACAGATTCGCTTCTCAAGACTTCTATTTAATACTACAAAGTACAAACATCGTATATAGCATTTATGTATACAAAGGAAGGATAATCCAAGTTAAACTTTCACACATTGAAATATGCACTATAATTGTTATACCCTAAACCCTAAATCTTAAACCCTAAATCCTAGACCCTAGACCCTAAACCTTGAATTTTACATTAGTGAACAAACACATTGCTTTAATGTGCAAAATATGTTTGACTTCTAATTCCCTTAAAATGTGATTATCATGATGTACTACATATGGATTTTTGCATAGTTCATAAGCTTATTCATATATGTTGTCAACATGTTCTTGGTATTTTCTACATCAATTATGATGTGCCAATTTACAAATGTCAAACATACAATTATAATTTGAAGTTTTTTTTTGTTTAAGTTTTGTTGTAAAACGCATTAATAGTTTGAAACATCAAAGTATACATAGTACAAGCAATTGTATTATTTTATAATTGTATTACAAGATGCTACAAAAAATGCTTTGAGTATTTTAATGTAATTTAATGTTGTTCAAGATTAAATATTGCATTTATACAACAAAAATATTATTGAAGTTGTTTTCCTACACCCTTATACCTATAAATTGTAAATCGTCAACTATATATCTCATATGAAAAATATTGGTGCTTGAATAGTTTAAAACATAACCGACCTTTGTGAAACATGAATACATGATGGCCCCTCATATGATCCCTTCAACACTTTTGGGTTCCTTATTTTTACTTAAGAAGATTGAATTGATCATTATTTAATTAGACAAGAGATTTTATTGCAATTATATTGTGGAAGATCTAGCATGCTTGGTTAATTATATATATTACTAAAAGTCAAACTATATAGTTTTTTGTCTTTTAATCCAATCGATATTGTATTCTTCAAGGTTTTAAATTACGGAATTTTCTATAAAATCATTTGTAAATGCATTATTTTATATAGTGTTTCTTCAATTCTTTGGTTATAAGTTTGTGGTATACATTTATATTTCTATTTGTACTTATGTCTTCGGTTTTGTTAATTTATATTGATAGTAGTATTGAATTTTTTGGCAAAAGTTAAAAGACTATTTTTTCAGATGATGTCTAATATTTGTAAAGATACTGAGATACTTTTCTAAATTTTTAATGGCAAATTCTTGGTATGGTGAAATAAAACTAAATAGTTTGTAAACTAGGATTTTGTAGGATTAGGAGTTTATATATTTGTTACTTTATCTGATTGTCAAAAATATTTAAAGAACTTATTTTTCAAATGTAGTTTAATAAAAAATGTCAGCAAACATAATGTTTTTCAAATGAAAGAAATAATAGAGATGACAAGAAACATTTTCCATGACATTTCTAGTCTTTACTTTATATAAACAAATAGCCCTTTGAACTTCTTTTTTTAGTGTTTATTCTTAGCAATTTAAAAAATAATAGAATCTAGTGTGATAAAAAACAAAACATATATTAATATGATTCCAAATTTTTTCAAGATGAGATATAAAACTAAATTAATAATATAAATTATTAAATCACAATTGCACATGGCACATTTACAACAAGATGAATTGAAAACATCATTATTGATGTATAAATACATTACAAATATATATTAATGAGGGTCATCATAGTCATATACAAAAAATCATCACATTTGAAGGTTGATTATGTTTTAAACTATTCAAGCACCAATATTTTTCATATGAGATATATAGTTGACGATTTACAATTTATAGGTATAAGGGTGTAGGAAAACAACTTCAATAATATTTTTGTTGTATAAATGCAATATTTAATCTTGAACAACATTAAATTACATTAAAATACTCAAAGCATTTTTTGTAGCATCTTGTAATACAATTATAAAATAATACAATTGCTTGTACTATGTATACTTTGATGTTTCAAACTATTAATGCGTTTTACAACAAAACTTAAACAAAAAAAAACTTCAAATTATAATTGTATGTTTGACATTTGTAAATTGGCACATCATAATTGATGTAGAAAATACCAAGAACATGTTGACAACATATATGAATAAGCTTATGAACTATGCAAAAATCCATATGTAGTACATCATGATAATCACATTTTAAGGGAATTAGAAGTCAAACATATTTTGCACATTAAAGCAATGTGTTTGTTCACTAATGTAAAATTCAAGGTTTAGGGTCTAGGGTCTAGGATTTAGGGTTTAAGATTTAGGGTTTAGGGTATAACAATTATAGTGCATATTTCAATGTGTGAAAGTTTAACTTGGATTATCCTTCCTTTGTATACATAAATGCTATATACGATGTTTGTACTTTGTAGTATTAAATAGAAGTCTTGAGAAGCGAATCTGTACTTTTTAAAATTCATCAATACAATACAGCTGGATGGAAGGTACAATAGGCGGACAAGTGGTTAGATGGTGAACGGGGGGTCGGAAGAGAGGAGTAGAAGACAACGTTTTTTTGGCCATTATCAAAAACAACCTTAGAAAATGGTATATAACTTTCTGTTGGAAGGTTGAAACTTAAAACGGATTCTTGGAGGTGGAACTTGGCTTCATTTTCAATGTTTTTGTAGTTCAAAGTTTTTTGAAAAAAGACATTTTACTATGCGTAAAAGAGGTCTAAAAATCATGTTTTAAGACATTTTACTGCGGTCGGCAGAGGGTCGGACGGGCTGTCGGAAGGGCGGACGGCGGGGCGCAGGAGCAGTCGGCGGGTCGGAGGAGCGGACGGCAATTTTTTGGTCATTTTCAAAAACAGCCTTAGAAAATTGTTTATAACTTTTTTTTGGAAGTTTAGAACTTGAAATGAATTTCTGGAGGTTAAACTTGGCTTCATTTCCAACATTTTTGTAGTTCAAAGTTTTCTGAAAAAAGACATTTTACTATGTGTAAAAGAGGTCTAAAAATCATGTTTCATGGCATTTTACTACGGTCGGTTGTGGGTCGGACGGGCCGTCCGAAAAGGCAGACGGCGGGTCGGAGGAGCGGACGGCAATTTTTTGACCATTTTCAAGCACAGCCTTAGAAAATGGTTCACATCTTTTTGTTGGAAGGTTGAAACTTGGAACGGATTGTTGGAGGTGAAACTTGGCTTCATTTTCAACCTTTTTGTAGTTAAAAGTTTTTTGAAGAAAGTCATTTTACTATGCGTAAAAGAGGTCTGAAAATCTTGTTTTATGGCATTTTACTGTAGTCGGGCCGTCCGCCCGTCCGCAATGGCCGTCCGCGTCGACCGCACCGTCCGCCTGTCCCCAATGGCCGTCCGCGCCGACCGCGCCGTCCGCCCGTCCGCGATGGCCGTCCGCGCCGACCGCGCCGTCCGCCCGTCCGCGATGGCCGTCCGCTTGCCCATGCCGACCGCCCGTCCGCACTGTCTGAACGTCCAACAGGTGCCGTCCGATGGTCGCCGTCCACATCGTCCACGCGTCCGAAAAATCTGGACGTCCGGACGTCCGAAAAATGGACGTGATTTTGCCCTGGACGTTGCAATTCGTCAACCCTGATTTGAACTATAAAAGTGTCATCTATGACTAGTATAGATTTCAGACATTTGAGACAAGTACACAATTCTAATGGCCTAGTCTCTCGCCTAGTCTAAACCATAAAAAGTGCCAAAGTTACATAATGGCACCATTTGAATGAAATTCCCGATTATTGTAGTTTGGGCTTCTAATAGTGCAACGATGCAGTTCACTGCTTGTGTTGGTACAGTAATATTCTAGGAATGCGAAACTTACGTTAGATGCCATGCCAAGGTCATACATGTCACCTCTATTGATATGTACTATTGGAACGCTTGCTTAATCGTACATTGTTAGAACGAAGAAGCGATCATATTGACAGCTTCGTAGTGGATGATATTCATCTGTTAGATGTTTCTTGATTTGGATGTTAGGCTCAATCGTCTCTCTCGCTGAGAATATGACTCCCCGCCTCCCAGGCTTTGTAACTACTGTTTTATCTTGTCTTGTACGATGTGTGCGTAAGCAGAGTTTTGCAATAAAGATTAGAGTTACTGTTCATGTTCTCATTTACTATGAGCACCCGTCTGGTTCCGTTATTCAAGATGTCCCGTGTGCCAACCATAGGCCCTCTGAAGCCCAAATCCTCACCTGTTCACGTATTTTCCTTCCCCAGGCTACCATCTATCCCCTGCCGCGTCATCTTCATGGAATACCACCATTCCAACGAAAGATCCGTTGTGCTCCGATCGACCTTGTTTGAATCAGCAAACTTTGGTTTGGGGTCAACCCTGGGTGGTTTTTTTTCAGTGTACTTTCAACACCGGTGTTCTTTCTGGTTTTATTTATTTTTCACGTGCCAAACCAGTCTAAGTACTCAGTGTACTGAATGACTGAATCGCGATGGCATATTTGGTTTTGTTGTGGACGTGCTGCTGGAAGTTCAAAAGTCTCCTTGCACAAGTTCTGGACTTCCGGTCACACGGTGCGGTGAAGCGGCATCTTTTTCGGAAGGGGTGTCCACCTGCGCGCGCTTTTGATCAATTAATGAAGCCCGTCGGTAAATTGAGGACTGAAAACGTCTGAATGGCAACCGCGTGCAGTGGTGCCTTCGCGACTCGGCCCACGGGCAGTATTAGCCCACACGGCCCCCTCGATCACAACTAGCTCACAAGCTGTACATGATGCAGAGACAGTTTATTAATTTATAGAGTAATTTTTCTTGGAGAGAAATGGGGCCAGCCCATTGCTCAAGAGAGTAAAATTCAACATCGCACCCAGAGAACAAGGCTTGACAGGCAGGCAGGAGACGAAGTCAGGCGACGAAGACAAACCAAACACCCAACTAAAAAATTAATCACCGGCTGCAATTAATGCAGATATGGTTTAATTATGCCCGGATTCTTGCATGCAGGCCCTCCCAATACGGAAATACTGAGTGGAAGACATCCTGATTAAACGGCCTCACTGCATGGTAACATCGATCGGGGCCTTAGTTACACAAGTTGCGACTCCTTGAACTAAGTTTCTATCCGAAGAATTTTGTCCTCGGGATTGATGCATGTCTGGAATGCAGAGGCTAGCTTGTTTAACCTTCGTACTTCCCGGTGCCTATCTTGGAGGAATTGGAGAGCTAGCACTCTACAAGCGCGTCTGTATGAATCTCCATCAGCTTCAATCGGTACATTTGAACGATTGAACTGGTGGTGCATATACGGGAGAGCAGCTAATTTTGATACCAGACCAATTAATTATCGCTAATTTTGTTTAATTGGCGCGATTCCGGCGCTTAAAATTGTGACACAAATCTACGCAAGGTTCTGAAAACTAGGGATGAACTTAAGTTTTAGGACGCCCGTCCTGAAAGTGCCAAAGTCGTAGAACACCGCCAGTCTAATGAAATTGACGTTGATTATGGCTATGGACTGTCGGTTGAAGTTAACAGAATTTAACTCAAGATGAGCTTTCTGAACAATATGGCTGAATTGGAGGACTGGCCTTCTTGTGCATTTTGATGCGCCCTGTAGCTTGGAAGCTTTTTACGAATTTTATGGTCATATTAGTTAAAATGTAGTGTTTCAGAGCGACCAAACTGTGGCATTTCAGGTGCACAGAGCTCGTACTAACTGAAACTAGGACTGCAAGACATCTGAGACAACCGAAAAAAGTGCCCATTTTCTTGAAATGTCGCAATTTCAACGAATATGACAATTAATAGAAAAGAATGACTCAAAAGCCTTTAGACTATTTTGGCATTAAATTTAACTGAGGTTTACAAACTATGGACTTTGAGGTTGTCCATTCTATGGAATATGCCGCTCAAGCTAGGTTGTGAGGCTGGGAGTTGTTACTAGGAAACAGAGAGAAAGAGCTCAGTCCGTGTTGCAGTGCGTGCTGCCGATTCAGCTTGTTCTGAGCAGCCAGAGACTGGGTCTGAAAGGGTCTGGCACCAGGTCACAATTTACAAGCCAAAGAAACAACTGTGCACCCACATGAACACGGCAAAACCAGTTTATTCCACTGCCTGGCCATAGGTCGAAATTCTGTATTTGCCACAATTATCTAAAGCACAAAATAGTCCAAAAATTTGACAACTGCATGACGTACGTAAAGTAACAATACCTCCAAATTTTCAAAGAAACGTGTGCAGCAATAAAGTAATGGAAATATTTTGAGTTGTCAATTTGCTTAACCGGTAACGTTAGATTCTTGAATGACAAAGCTGCAAAGTTGTGAAAATTTCAACCAAGGCACAAAACAAGTATATTCTACCCAATATGTGGAGGTAGCCAGGGATGAGTATTGGGAATGAATGAATGTGGTGGAGTTGCAACTCTTCATGGCTATGGAGATGGCTGGAATTGTCAGTCATGCTTTTGCTCTTGACCGACCAGGATTTTACTGGCAACAAAGTCCGTAGGATTGATCTTTCAGGTACATATCATGTAAAACTCCAAACTTGCTTTCTTAGAGTACACTCACACCAAGGATGATGGACAGGTAAGGTTGGGTACAAATTTTTTTATCAAAGTAGGATTTAGGAGTATAAAATACAATCCAATATGTGAAGATAAATGTTTTCCATGTGATTGTAAACTTGTGCACAAAAATGTGGGAAGTGTCAACAACACGATATTCGTTATTTTGGGAGTTTTCTTATCTCCCAATTTAGGTCGGTTTGCGCTAATCTGAATCACAGATTGGTAAACTGGAATTTTTGAATGGGCATAACTTACTCAAATTTTGTCCAAACTAGGCATATGAGGTGTTTTTTGACATCTACAGATTCCGTAGATGTCAAAAAACACCTCATATTCCCAGTTTGGACAAAGTTTGAGTAAGTTATGGCCATTCGAAAATTCCAGTTTTCCAATCTGTGGTGCAGATCAGCGCGAACCGCGCTGAACTGCATACTCCCAAAATCATGGAATTCGTGTTCAACCTTCAACGGGCAAATAAGGAAGAAAAAGACTTAAGTAAATCCTCCTTGAGGGATCCAAGCACCCTTTTCTAATTGTTTTGAAGATTATAATCTCAAGAGTTCAAATTTTAACCTTCACGAATTTAAGATTTATACTAGAGTCCATCTATACATTATGTGCCTAATTGCAAACTCCAATCCAATATTAATTTAAGATATGAAGAAGGAAAATATACTTGGTTATAATCTCAATGACTCTCTCCATGGTAAGCACTTGAAGTAAGGTAGGAGTCTCTCATTGTGACCCTCTTCTTTAAACAAGATAGGTCTAAAATGGAGAGTAAGTGGTTCTAAAATGAATTGCCAACAATGTGAGAACATAATTGAGGGTTGTTAAATGTTGGTTTATACTCTACCAATGGATAGAATAAGAGCTAGGGAGGGTCCATTTCAAAGGCGAGGTGTATCCACTTAATTTTTCTAAATGGGAATTGATTGCCCAATTGCCTTCTTACAAATGTTAAAGGAATGTAGGATCCATTTAAGTTTAGTAAAGGTTGCAATTAGGAACCTTGTATATTACTTTTTGAATGTTGCAGTGCTTGATTCTGCTCAAGCCATATCTTTTTTCAGATTGTGCATGTCTAGGTTTTGCAAGACATGTGGTCAAGAATAGGTGCCTACCGTTGAATTCTTTGGAAATTCATAAAGGCTTTGAAAAATATGAAACCATTTGTGTTAGATTCTGCATCAATTTGTCTTCAAGTGAAAAATAAGGGAAAACATTTTTGGGCATCTGAAATCCATCAAAAAAATTGACCAACCCTTAAAGGGTCGCTTTATGAGCCTCCTACCTTAAGCATGATGGCGTGTTGAAACGTGGTCTTTCTTATATGGAGCATTCTCAATGGTGTAATACTACGCATAACAAAGCTAGTAAGGTCTCATTCATGCTCTCATTTGTAATCTAGTCACCAAATAAAACGTCAATTTTGTTAAATTCATTTGGCGATATTCCATTACTTTGGTGTGTTTGGGGCCACATGACTTGAAACCAAAATCTATACCTGTCCTAATTTGTAGCCTGAAATTAGACCTTTCTGAAGATATATGTCATATATATCTTAGGTTTGTGGAATATCGCTAATTTAACAAAATTGACATTATTAGGACATGTTGCAATCTGCTGCGCAGACTCTGCGGTTCAAGAATGGAACTGTAGAAAATGACACAGGCGCCTGCAATCCTTTGTGGTTTCCCCGCTCCGTTTCTGAGACGAGTGATTGAGTGGAACCGAGGAATTTTGATGCCGGGAACACTGCCACAATGTTAGTGTGAAGAATAAAATGCAAATTTCTGCAGAATACCTCTGTCAGTCTGTAAACAAAATCATTTATTTTCATGGGTCTTCGCTGGTCGTGGAATGATGGTTGGCTTCTCAACATGGACGAGGTTTTAGAATCAGATTGGCCTTCTTTTCGAGATGAACTCATAAATTGCAAAACTGACTCCCAATCCTTCTTCCAGGAACACCTCACCAATGAGCCTGAAATAGGTGAAATGACACGCATATGGATTGCAGGATTCATAGTTTTAAAATGACCCAATTCAATTGATCTTGTTGTGAGAAACACATTTCAGATGAAGATCAAATTACATACCACCAGAATCAATGAAGAGCATCATATGATTTGGTCAAAAAACAATTAAAATTAGACTAAAGAAAGTTTTGATATGACCTACTCAAAACTGAAAAAACAAAACATGAGGTCCAATTTGTTTGTTTTTAGGGTTATCGCTTGATGTTTTATGTATCTCCTGTGTTGCTGTGTTTCAGGAACTTCGGCCTACAGAAATATTGGATCTGCTCCAAAATCAGGGTTTGCTTCTCAAGTCCATAACGGCATTTGTGGTTCGGCTTCCATTGCGTTTTTTCCCCTGTTTTCAATTTTTTGCAGAGATTCATACAGCAATATCAATCCAACAGATCAATAAATCTTGAGTTCCTTTTCATATGGATCCCCAACTGAACACTTATATGTATCAATTGAATCTCCTTTCTTGTTAGCATTCAAGCATCAAGTGGTTTTATCATGATTCAATTTGTGCTTGTAACAGAAATTTTGCCATTTTCTTGGTGCTTCAAATTTAACAGTATTCTGTAGCATGCGCATTACTTGCAATTGTACGATTGTATAGAGTGTCTTTTTTTGTTAAAATGGGGGATTACAGTGAAACTGGAGTATCGAAACCACAGATCCATGCCTGTCCTCATCTGTAGAGCAGACTTGAATGTCACAATTTTGACTGATTCAAATGTATAAATTATCTGATTTAAATGTGCACTCCAGCCTTGTGTAATGGAAGTGATGACAAGCAAATAAATTGTATAAACTCCTGTGAAGGGGCAGTCAAAGAGTCGACAAGTGGAAATTTGGACACAAATGATGACTCTGAAGACATTCCCAACCGGGGAAAAAAGATTGGGGAGGATTTGGTTACCAAGCTGAAAGGTAAGTATTCTCCTTCAAAGTTCAGTTCATGGAGCCTGTGCCTGCTGGGCTTCACTTGGGCAATGAGTTTTGCCTGCAAAATACAATAATAACAATGTGTATTACATTCATTTTTTGGATCCAAATGCTGCATTCTTTGGTGCAGTGGAACCTCTTTCATTTTCCAACAAGAAAATACAAAAAAATGGAACAATATAATAATAGAAACGGAGTGATTTATTCTATTCTGTGATATCTAACACTTCCCATATTTATCAAGTATCTGTCTTCGATTCCCCTGTGCACTTCACATATATTGTGTTATCAATAAGGTTTGCTTGCCATGGGTCACAGGTGTAACTCAGAATTTTTTCTCTTGTTGGAAGTCAAATTTCCACGACAAGGTTATTTGCATGGTAGGCAATCCAGAAATTAAATTGTCACTCCACACGTATGGCTGTATCGATCTTTGACTTCAGTTGGCATGATTTTTCTTGTTGCAGTTTAACATTGTAGGGATGGGGTGATGGGGTGAGGATATTGTAGAAATGAAGGCGACAATGTCGGATACCCTTGCTCTCCAGTTTATCCTTTAACAGCCTGAGTGTCACAAGGGTGAGTACCTTGATGCTTCAAACGTCAAAGAAAGAAAGAAAGAAAGTGTGCAAGCATTCCCTTGGTGTAACTTATATAATAATGGCTGTGAATTAGTTGTGTCGTAACAATAAACACTCAGTTTAAGTTCATGATTTTCCGGAGAAGCAAAACAAAGGATGATATTTGATCCACTATGGGCTTGCTTTTGCTGGACTTGAGTATGCAAAGAAAGTAGTGAGCGCTCTCTCTCTCTCTCTCTCTCTCTCTCTCTCTCTCTCTCTCTCTCTCATGCCGGTTATATTGATGAAGTAGACATTGCAGAGAAGTTCAGATACTAGGGCTTCTTGAAGGGAAGGCAGATGACAGCATGCCTGGACGCATCGTTTCCACTATCAGCTTGATGTTCAGGTTTCAGAGCACTTGGCAGGTATGATTCTTCTGTTAACAGCGGAGTGACGAAATTCTGAGTTAGGTGTTGCAGTTCTTATATTTAGGGTCTGTCGCATAATTCAGCTCCTCTTGCATAACATTCACAGAGGCTGCCTTTTTCAGTCTTGAGTCCTTGTCCATGAAATTCATCCACAACATATCATAGAGAATTAAAACAAGCTACAATATTGGTATGGCAGCAGTACATTTATAGTGTGTTGCATCTTCTTTTTTGCTAATTCTAGGATTAGACAACCAAATCTATAAGTAAATGTAAAGATGGTTTGCCAAAAATCCAAAAAGTACATTGAGTCAAATGCCAATTTCTCATACCATCAAGAAAAATTTTGATAGCAAAATCTAGCAATTGCTTCATTGACATTTGTAAGAGTGAAGGGTAGAGAGGTTGTTTTTATAATGAAATTCATTGTTTGTCATGAATCTACAAAGGGTATGAGATAATTTGAAGATGCGAGCTCAACCGCTCATTGTCAAAACGTAGGAATTGTGTTTAAAGTAGAATTTCAGACCTCATTTTGGCATAATAGAATAACTTTTTCCATAAAATGTTGTACTAAAAAAAGTTGGAAAAAATCAAGAAAAATTCCATCTCCAAAAAATCTTTTGTGATTTTGAGCCTCCCCCAAAAAAATTATGGACGAAATTCAGAGAGTGTGTTTGAAAATGTTCAAGAAAATGTCCCTTCCAACCACTCTTTGAAATTTGACCATAATTTTTAATTAGAGGATTTAAATCTCAAAAGGATTTTTGGAGATGAAATTCAGATTGATTTACCACATTAACTTAGTTCAAAGTTTTTGGAAAAAAGTTATTTTACTATGCCTAAATGAGGTCTGAAATTCTACTTTGAATACAATTCCTGTTTTTGAATTAACTTTATGCGGTTGAGCTCCTACTAATCCTAATTTACATATCCCACATGGGTTGTTTTAACTCCTATCACCCACTTGTATAAAGAACTTGTCTTCTTAGCCCTTTATTGAAAGTAAGGATGTGCCTTTGGAAGCAATTTGAGGTTCTTGTTGAAAATTATTTAATTTGAATTTGTTGCCAAATATTTCAAAATTGTATTTTAGAGTACAAAAACTTTTTTTTGTACTTTAATTAAATGTACGGCATCTTAGTGTTGAAGTTATCTAGGTACGGAACTCATCATTCTTTTGCTCAATGCCACTTGCTCTATAGCTCAACTACTGATGGGTGTGGAATATCTCACATCATTTCATTCAGGAATGAAATGATGTGAAATATTCTATATCATTTTGTTTCGAGAAGGATAGCCCAATTGTAGGCTATTAAATATACAGTGTGCTATTGAAATGTACAATCGAAAACACTAAAGAAAATACAAACCAAAATGGAACTACTAATGGTGGAATGTGAGCTTCAAATGGTTTGTTATACTTATTTATTTTTGAAACAAATAAGACAGGGCCTCATTGCATTAAAAGAAGGACCACATTTAAAATACAACCATCTTAAAGGGGAATATTGACCCCAACAAAGGGATCAAGAAGTAACAAAATTATCCTATCATGGTAACCAAGTTATGACTAATATAGTGGACTTGGAGTTCAACCTACTTACAAGGTGGGAAAAGCTAGCACCTCCATTGGTCATCAAAATTAGCAAGAAACGTAGTAGCATTTTGAGTTTTCCTACTCATTATAGTGCAACATTTCACCTACATACTTTTGTTGTAAGTCGATAATACTTTGCCAAATGAGGTTAGTAATTGCATCGTGACTCTATCAAGTTTGTTAAAAATGATATGATTCCTTGAAGTCTAAAGAATCCAAAGCATACTTCTTTGTATCAGGAACCACATCTAGATCTATGCATAGATTGAGAGGCTAGAAACTACCATAGCTAGCTTTGACCTAGCATAAATACACTAATAGAAAAAACATAAATTTTGACAAAATTCTATTGATTTGGTCGCGTTGTCTTGGTCACTGTTTTGTTGATTTCAATAGAAATCTATTAATTTTTGCAAATTTTTGTTGAAATCAACAGAACAATGACTGAGACAATGCGACCAAATCAACCAAATTTTGTCAGAATTCCTGCGTTTTCGACTAGTGATAATGGATAGTCATTACAAATATCTTGAAAATTCATCACAATGTAGATCATTTAGTCAAATACTTGAATATTAATTTTCATCCCAATCCAAGATATTGTTCAACTATGGTGGACATTTTTCCATTTCTAACTCTTCAAGTCCTCCCCCCCAATTGCATTTTATTCATAACTTATAGATTCCAATTCCATTGTAACCAAGTTTTTAATACAAGATAGAAGATAAGTTAAGAAATATATCCTTTTAAGTTTCATAGCCATATCACAAAAACTCAATAAGCTTTGAAGTTCCCAAATACACCTTTCTTGGTTGCCTTTGATTCCAAACACATCCACTTTGAAGCATATCTTCTTATCCATAATAGATCTAGTTCTGAAAATTGGTATAATGGTAATTCAACTATTCAAAAATTCAAATCCAAAGTTTGACTTGATCTAATATTTTATCCAATACAACCCAAAACCCCTCACATCAATATTTCTTTCAGTAGTAAATCATCAACAAATGTACAATTTAGCACCTAAGTAAATCCCACACCTCAAAATCCACCAAGAATCAAGAGAGAAAGAGAGAGACAAGGACCAAATCTTGCCTCTAAATAGCCAACCACAAGCCTAGAAAGTTGGCTATTGGCTAACCCCACCCCCACCCCCATTCGTAACATCAATTATTAACCAATCACTACTAGAAAATTCAATTTTTTTGTTGATTTGGACAAAAAACTATCGGTTTCTATCCAAATCAACACGTCCAAATCAACAAAAAAATTGAATTTTCTAATAGCGAATTGATTATTAATCAACAAGCATTGAGGATCCCCTACACTACACACATTCTTTAGTATATGAAGATGCTTGCTTCAACTAATAGATGACCCACATGACAACATCTAATTGTATAAAAGAAAAGATAAAATCCTAGCTCTTTTCTACCACCTTCAATCCAATAATTGCGGAGCTATTGTACCCCTCTAGAGTTGGAAAAATTCAGCAATTAAAATTTTGTTATTCTAGTTTAGCAATAGAGTCTGACTTTTTGGTTATATGGAACCAAGTGGCATCTATTATAGTCTCTTTGTAAAAAATTACTTGAGGATTATTGGATGAATTTGTGATAGCATTTTCAAAGAAAACAAGCAATTTGGCAAGATGATGATAGTTAGGCCCAAATCAAATGTTTGTGTCTTTCTATAATTAAAAAGTGACCAAACAATGTGTAAGATCCTATTCAAATTGCAATAAAATATTGAATGTGAAAAAAAATTTAGGAATTTTTCAAATTGGTGTAAAAACGAAAATAGACAAGCCTTTGTTTAATTATTTGGACTCAAATTCAAAAACCATCATTCGTATTAGCTTGACAAAAGGGGACAACCAAGTACTTCAATTTCAACGATGGGTTCTAGCTTATGGATGCCCACAAGTCTCCAAATGTCCTCTCTAAAGAGAAAGAAGTGGTCGGATTGAGTTGTTTAAAGGTGATGGCAAGGAACACTTCTACTATTTGTTGCATTTTGGTCTAGTATAAATGATTCTTTCTATAGTACTTTAAAATTAAAAAATCAATTTTAATAAATAAAAAAAATAAGGTGAATGTTTAGATCCATGAAGAGATTATATAATATAAAGATCAAACTCAAAAAAGTTCTCCAAGTACTAGGAGAGGTAGAAATGTGTTCATTTAAGAGAAAATAGATGTAATGACATTTAAATTATTAATAAATTAAAAATTAAAAACTAAAAACTAAAATAAACTAAAAATGAGCCGTGTGCAAGAATTCTTCAAAAAAGACATTTCAAGAAAGAAATGACAAATGACTAGTTTTTAATGTCAACAATTGCATGTACAAGAAAGACATGTTTGCACTTTTGTAGAGGAGAAGATATTTGCTATTTTTAGTTGTCCCTTTGCATGTAGATGTAATTCTAATGGAAGAATATGCTTTCTAAAATTTCTAGTAAGATTCATTTAATTATTTGGGTACTCAACAAGACCAAAAAATCCTAAAATCTAAATATAACAATTAGAAAAAATGAACATTATATTATAAAATATTTTTTGAAATTATAAAATATTATGGAGTATATTAGAAAATGTATTGCACATCTTCAATATACATTTCAAGCGTAACAAGAAAATATCCTAAAAGTCATCCTCAATTTCAGGTTTTGTGAGCAAAATGTGACAACAAAACAATATAAGTGTTTTGTGCCATTATCCTTAGCCCCTGAAGTTCCAAGACCTTTTTTTGTCAAAACTGTTCAGAACTACTATTTCTAATGCAAAGAGCCAAAAATAATTTTAAATTGCATTTGTTTTGCATGTCTAAATGTGGAATCTTGCAATATACTAGATAATATTAAAATGCATACCGGTAGACAAATTCTCAGGAGTTGAGAATCTAGGAAAATCTATTAACAAATCTATGGCCACCATGTATATCATTGGTGGCTATAAAAAAAACTTGTTAAAAATTGATTTTCATTCTCTAAAAAATTGTTAAATAGAAGTATGTATGAGATGGAGGGAAAAATTAAATCATTAATAGCTCTAAGATGTAATTAACCCCTTCAGTTCCTTGTAGTAAGTTGGTTAGAAAATATTTGGAAAAACTTTCAGAAATATTAGAAATTTCCACTAAATATGTGCATCCAAATTCGTTGAAATCATTTTCTTCACCCTACGAAAAACAAGGTAGCTGGGCTTTTCAAGCTCATTTTTCTGTGAAAAAATGTCCAAAATGGTGGTGCTTCTTTGGATTCTTTTTCCTAGACAAAATTGGCTCCATGCTTAAAAAAACTTCATATCATTTGGAATTGTACAACATATGGGAAAAAAATAGTAAGTAGGAGGAAGTAGAGAATGATTCAAAATACAAAAGGGGAGCACTATTTCTCACCCTTTTTATTGCGGCTATTTATTATTCTGGACCCCTGCTGCCACACCCTGCCATCTGCTCGCCCTACTGGCCCCTCTTCCACATGCTGGTTGCATTCAATGCTTGGCACAGCACATCCACGCACTGTTTTTTCCTACCTGACAGGGTCTGCCCAGGGAAAACTTCAGTGTTTCGTCTATTGTGTTCCGGCGTGTTCTAGAAAAGAAACGGCCTGACTTATCGCATGCATGGCCATGCGACGCCGCATGCATGGGTATGTCCCATGCCACGCATGCCTCTGTGTTCCCCCCCAGTGTTTCGTGGTGGCGGTAGACTTCAGGCCTTCCCCTCTAGGGGTTTAGGGAGTTCACAAGAATTAAACATCGAACACAAGTGACATTTTCTTCAAGTAAACGATAGTTCCCTACCTAAAAAAGGAAATCATATCGTGAACCCTCTAGAAACCGACATTTTCAATGTTGAAAAAGGTAAAAAGAAAAAGAAATTAGGACTTCAAACAAAGAAGAAGACAAACAATGAAACACCAATAATAAAAGGATAATAACCAGATTTTATTGTATGGTTTAGGGGATGAAAAATATAAATTTGAATTAAAAAAATATAGAACTTCATCAAAATTATAAGAAATTTAAACCCATTGAACTCCAAACTCTTTGGGGCAAATGGTTTAAGGGTTTAGGAATTGGGCCTCCATTATTAGGGGTCCATCTGGTTAGGGAGTGCAAAAGCACTCCCTAAGCCAAAAAAAATGTATAATTGGTGTGCCGGACCCATTCAAATCCAAACTCTTTTGGGGGAAATGGTTTTAGGGAACACTAACTGGGCCTCCATGATCAGGGGTCCATCCGGTTAGGGATTGCTTTCGCACTCCCTAATCCCAAAAAAACGTATAATTGTGTGTGCCGGACCCATTCAACTCTAAACTCTTTTGGAGAAATGGTGCTAGGAACACTAATTTGGCCTCCATTATCAGGGGTCCATCCGCTTAGGGAGTGCGAAAACACTCCCTAACCCCCCATACAAACACTGAAAATACACCATACAAACACTAAAAATACACAATACAAACACTGAAAATACACAATACATTGTAACACAACATACATTGTAACACACCACATTTATCAATAAAATTGAATGGCTTTAGAAGCCTTTTATTTTTATTTTTTACACTAGAAGATAAGCTATTTATACTAGTGGGGTGGTAGTAGGGGAGACAAACCTTATGGGATATAGAAAACTTAGGATCTTTAACCCGTCACTAAATTTTACATGGCAGGCGAGCAAAACAGTGGCAGCAGAACACTGGAATTTTTTTTGGGCAGGCACCCACGGGCAGAGGAACCGTTAGTTGCCGTTGTCAGACCATGGCACGTAAACCCACACTATTGTGCAATACGAGGCAGTCCAATAAATAGCCGCAATAAAAAGGGTGAGAAATAGCCATTTCCAATACAAAATGGTTAAGAATTTAATTATGGAATTGAAAAATGCCAATCCCAATGGTTGCAATGTTGAAATAAACAATCTACATCTTATGATTTTATTTTTTTCAAAAAATATTGGAAATTGAGTAAAATAAAGGACTTCAAAGTTTATTTTAGAGTAGTGATTCTATAACTACCTACAAACTAAAACTCCTCATAACTTTTGACTCATTGATCAAAATGGAATGATTCAAAGCTTTTTGTGTATATATAACTCTAGAAAACCAATTTCAAATTTTTGTTTATGAAAAAAGTGATTTTTTTTTATTTGTCCAGACTGCCCAGCTAGGAAAAAATTTAATATATTAGGCCATAACTTTTGACTCGTATTTCCAAATGTCATGAAATTCAATGCATATAAAAGATATTCCTCATCTCCACCTTCTATTAAAATTTCAGCCTAAAATATGCAAATATCTAGTCACAAGTACCTACCCAAAATCTCAATGTTGCCAAAAAAACGCATATTGGTCCTTTAGAGGTTAAATACACTAATCTCATTGGTGAAATTTTTCTAACAATCAAAGTGTACCCAATGGAATGTTTTTATTAATTGAAATTTGAAAATGAAGCTAAAAAATGAGTACAATATGTACAGTCAATATTTTTCTAAAAGATGCTTTGATTGCATGCAAAACAATATGCTCTATAACTTTTTCAACATTTATCCAAATGGAATGAATCAAAGATTTTCATGTAGGAAAAAATATAATCTATAAAAATAATCTAATTATTTATTTTAAGTTTTTGTGAATCTCTTTTGCTATCCATTGAGTTGCAATTTGCACTTAGGGATGGATGGCATGAGTATTGCTCTTAGGCACCAATTAAAATAATAATTGTATTCCTAAAAAGCTAATATATTCTTCTATCTTTAATAGAAATTCTGAAAAAAATGTCCAAATTGCCCAAAATTTCATTTATCTCCCAAGGGAACAATGGGACATTACAAAAAAACTGACCCGTGAAGAAGACTATTACAAAATTGTTTGATTTTTGGTCACGGTGCAATTACAGGGAAATAAAAATGTATTTAAAAAAAAAATTGAAATCACCACTTTGACATGGTGTTGACATGGCACTAGTAGTGCCACATAAAATAAAAATAAATAAATAAATAAATTATATATATATATATATATATATATATATATATATATATATATATATATATATATATAATTTTATTGTTGTAATTGCACTGCTACCCCCCAAAAAAGACTTCCCATTATTGGCCTTGAATGTTTCCTAATGCTTTAGAAGTTAAAAATTGCCAAGCAAAGGAAGGATAGAAGATGGAAAGAAAATAAAAATCGTTAATAGTTCTAAAATAGAATTGAAATATGTTAATCTTAATTTCATAAAGACCAATGGGTTACGGGTAGTCCGGATTTCAAATCTATAAAAATATATTACATAACATATCTTAGAATAATAATTTTGTATATGTATATGGTTAGATCTACTACTCCACTAATAAATAATTTTGAATAAAATTTTAAAATAAAAAATAAATAATTCCTTCTTAAATTGATTATAGTTTGAATATATATAACTTTCACAAGATTTTTTCTTTCTTTCAATTCAAAATGTTAAGTTCTAATTATGATGATTTTTTTAAAGATTTTTATTTTACATATTTGTTCTAGTTGTTTTAGATGAGTCATGTTTGGAATAGAAAAAGATTCCCTCTTGAAGTCAAATGTATTCATATCCATTGAACTATAGTATACTTTTATAGGAAAATGAATTATGAAAATCAATACCATACAAATGTAAGAGAACTAACAAAATAATGTACAAACATTTATCCTAGATGGATAAATAAACCAAGACCTTATGTACTTAATCCCTAAAAGATCAAGTGTTCAAATTTTGAACAATAGATGAATGCAAATACATTCATGTCATACAAAAAAACACTTTTTCATCCATTGTTTTCATTAAGATTCTTGTGGTAGTTCTTTAACATTTGTATGGTATAGATTGTGAAGACTTTGCTTTGCAAATATTTTAATATTCAATAGGTATTGCTAGGTCTAACCTCAAAAAGTTTCTAGTTCAAAAAATGACTCTTCTAAAACAACTTGAATAAAAAAATAAAAGTAAAATTTACAAAAATCACCACAATTAGAACTTAAAATTTTCCTTTTTTAAAGGAATAATTCTTATGAAGATCACAAATATTCAATCTACAATCGATTTTAGAAGGAATTTTTAATTTTTAGCTTCAAATTTTTATTGAAAAATATTGGTTTGTGTACAAGTTGATCTAACCATATGAACATAATCTATAAATCACATTCTACAACTATTGTTTGAGAGTCATCATTAAATAATTCTTCTAAGTTGCATTTTATAATACATCTTTACAATTTTGGAAATTCGAACCACCCCCTATTCCCTACATTTGGTACTTTAAAGGTTAATGGCAACAATGTTGTAGCACGCAATCTACATCCTATGAGCCTTTTTTTTAGAAAATTTTAAGATTGATTTCAAATACAAATCCTAGACATCATTTTCTTAGGAATATGAGTTAGTTTTTGGAAAAGCAATACCCTTTACAACTTTCACATTGCTAATCCAAATGGAATGAATCAAAGTGTTCTATGTGGACATAAATATATTCTATAAGGAGAAGAAAATTGAATATTTGGGGGAGGTGTTTTGGGAAATGTGCTTGTGCATTTTGTGCTTAGGAAGGTCATAAGTTTTGCTCTCATTCACTAATTGAATTAAAAACCATGTTCTCCAAAAGTTATTACATTTCCTTAATTTATCTTCAAATAAATTTTCAAAAATTATAGTAAAATTGACCCTATCTAAGATCATGAAAAATCTATTACAAGACTTAGGCACTTGATGGATTAACTTATTTGAGTTTGTAAATTCATTAAAATTAAAATTATTTCAAAAAATCTTTTTACTATACAAATGCTAACAAATCAATGTTTTAAAATCAAATTTAGAGAATAATCTTGCAAGAAGTAGGCATGTATTTCCTTCTCTTTCAAAGTTCTAGTAAAATAAAACTAAAATAAGTTTATTTTTGTAAGAGAAAATGTCCTATTTAAACCATCTATGGCCACCATATATATCATTGGTGTATAATGGCCAAAAATGAACCTTCTACCCTACATTCACATTATATTTTCTTTTGGTTTCAATCAAAGTTTTTTTTAACAATATTTCACTCTAAAATATTAGACACTTTTTTTGAATGAATATTAGGCAATATATTCTTCCATTTTTAGTAGATGAATTTATTGATTTGCTAAATAGTGGACAATTTTTTTGAGGGAATATTAGGCAATATATTCTTCCATTTTTGGTAGATGAATTTATTGATTTGCTAAATATTATGAGGACAGTATCACTCATTTTGAAATGATATACAATCTTTGGGATGAATAATTTAAGTTTCATCAGCACTTTTCACATATCACCCAATTGTAAACAATTGCATAAAGAATGCTTTCTACATTGCCCAAAATAAATGAAAAAAAAAGGATCTTTGGTTTCAATGGGTTGTTTCATACGTTCTTGACATATACATTTATCACTCAATGGTGTTTATGAAATTCTTTAACAAGTTTATCCTTAACTTAAAATGTTGCACTACAAAGTTTTGAGGTAAACTATCTTTGTAGTGGAGGATTGACACAATAGTCTAGGGAAAAACATTCCCCCAAAAATATTTTTTATTCTTTAAGAAAATATTGAATAAAAGTAGATGAAAGGTGAAAAAAAAGCCTAAATCATTAATAACTCTAAAACAAAATTAAAATAGGTCAATCCAAATGGTGAGATTGTTCTAGAAAGCATTCTATCCCCAATATGACCTTTTTTTGTTTAGAAAATTGTAAAATTTTCCTTCAAAATTGAATCCTATTAGTTATTTTTTGTAGATGCTATACTTGCCTCCAAATCAAGATTCTTTACAATTTTCACATTAATAATCCAAATAGATAAATTAAATCTCTCCCTACAGATAAAAGCATGCCTTGTGACTATATGAAAATCTAATATTTTAAAACTTTTTTCAATTTTTTGTGAATATTTTGTTTCATTGGATAGGCTATTTTTACTTTAGGTGGCATAACTTTTGCTCCTAGGCATTGATTGAAATAAAAATTATATTTGTATAAATCTAAGTGAATACATTTGGATTGTTCTCATCCTTAACTAGATACTAATTTGTGTTTTTGCAACATGAAATTCATCCGTTATTATTTAAAAAATTCTTGGATTAGTTTTGAAACAAATATTGTTTTATTTTGTATATTTTTTTGTACACATCTATAATTCAAATAGTATAAGTGTATTTCTTTTAACACTTTAAAAAGTGTCCATTTGAATATGTTTTAAAAGCACATAATCCTATAATTTTTTTTAAATCACCATAATTAAAAATGAGAAGTTTTGATTAAAAACTTGGATAAAACAAAATCTTGTGAGAGTCACCCCATCTACTAAAGTTTTGCAATGTTTTGAGGCCAAAAACTACTTTGAAATACTCTTTTCTAAAGCAATGTTGAATTTTTAATTTTCTCATTTCTAGAAAATTTAACTTCAAAATATGTTAATAAACTTGTTCAAGTATGTATTCCAAAACTATTATTATATTGAAGTACCCCACTAATTCCAAAATAATAATGCCTAACCTTCAAAAAACAACTTTTTGAGGTCCTTTTGTGCATTTTTTTGTTCAAACTTTTTTAGAGAAAAATTTCCTTGTACATTTTAGACAACATGTTGGAAAATAAGTTGACAAATAGATGGAAAAAAGTGACCAAAAAATAATTTTTTTTCATTTTATAATAAAAGTTAAACTAAAAATCTTTACATTATGACAATAAAACCTGTAGTGCTAATAACTTTGACATGAATCAGTGATGACCTTCAATTCCAATGGTGCAAATGTTACGGTAAACAACACACATCCTATGTATTCTTTTTATTCAAAAAAATTAGAAATTGAGCTCAAAAATCAACATTGTGTAGAAGATGAAAGTCCTCATAAGTTGGAGTAGTTGGAATAGTTGGAATAGAGGGATTTAAAGCTTTTTGTGTAGGTATTAACCCCTAAAAGATCATGTGTCCCCTTGGGGTGTACAACAAGTTCCTATGATTTCAATTTTTGATATGATTTTTTTAATTTTTTTTTAAGATAGAAAAAATACATTAGCTTTTTGAGAATATGATTTCATTCCAACTGGTGCTTGGGAGCAAAAATTATGCCACACTATGTTTGTTGGACATTACAAAAAAATTCAAAAGAGTTCAAAATAAAATTTTAAAAATTGTGTTCCTTGTAGAAATACTTTAGTCTACATGGAAAGACTTGATTCATTCCATTTGGACTAGTGATGAGAAAGTTATGGAGAGTTTTGTTTTTTGGACAATTTGAATATCTTCTTCAAAAAATAACTTAGAGGATTCATTTTTTAACTCAATTTTCACAATTTTCAGAAAAAAAAGTTCCACATGGTTTAGTTTGCTTGCTAGTACAATCTCACCCTTGCGATTACCATTAGAAGAAATTTGAAGGGTCAAGAAGACTACAAATTATCATGCAATGGGAACAAGCAAACTTGACTTCTACAACAACACTACAACAATCCTACGCTGCCAAGAGGCTACCATGTAATTTATCAAAAAATTAGTTAATTAATTTTTTTGACTTTTTAAAACCCTAACAGCTAGCCCTTCCTTCACTACGGGGGAAACAATGAAGGAAACAAGCCTGAAATGGCCTTCTTTTGGCCTCAAATCTCCTTTATTGTACATCTTTAAACTATTAAAGATATAGTTTTTCCTTCTATCTCATACCTACTTCTACATAACAATGTTTAGACAATGAAAAATTAAGTGCTTTTTAAGAAAAGAAATCCTATACTCTCAACTCAATTCTTCAATACAAATATTTTTTTAATTCAAAATTTGTAGTACAATTTTTTTTAAATTTAATTGTTTCAAAGTCAAAAAATCTAGTCATGTAAGGTGCAAAAACCTTGTTTGCTTCACTTTAATTCTAAACATCTAGCAATCTATAAGGTCAAATTTCTAAAATTTCTATCACACGTTTTTATACTTGTCTAGTACAATATCCTATAGTCAGCTATGCAAAAAGAAATTTACTTTTGCACCTTGCAATAGAAATAGTAGTTTTGAGGTTTTTTGATAGAAACAAGGCCTTTGGTCCTATATAATTAGTTATTTTTGAGGATTAAATATTCCCTAATGCCAAATTCAAGATGGAAATTCTATATAACTCATCAATTTGTAATTCCTATTGGAATGACATGAAAGTATGAAACAAATTTTTACTTGTAGAAAGTTATAATTGAAAGATATTCTAAAATTTTCATATCCAAAATTTTCAATTATTAACCTCTAAAGGATTTAGAGTGTTTTTCAAGAAAAAAAATTCAAAATTTGTTATTTTTTAGTGCATTGCCCAAAATTGAAAATAAAAACTATTTTTAACTTCAAATTGTACAAAAAGATAGTTGACTAATAAGATAATTTATTGAAAAAAAAATTCAGCCTATGTGACAACATGGATTGTAAAGTTGTAATGTTTAAAGTAAAGAAAAAGCTTCCATTTTCCCTATAGATAGGGGTCAACAAACTTCCAACCCTCTTGGAGAAAATTTTTGCTCTTGAACAATTTGAGTCTCTCCACCATTGAGTTCTAAATCTTGCCATAGGTACATTCATATAAAATTTTAAGAGCAAGTATAGAGTCTAGCTTAGTCTAAATCACCCTACAATGCAAAGAGGTTAAGTGAACTAGCAATACACTAGTCATTTTTATGATTTCTTGTGTAATAAGGATTTTTTTTTAATTGATTTTCAAAAAGTGAAAAATTAGAGACAAACATATGGAATAGGTAGGAAAAATTCAAGAACTTTGACTTCACATATTGCAAGATAATAGGGCTTGAAGTTAGAAGAAAATACTTTTTCTTGAAACCACCCCAAGATAGCTAACAAAGTTTTGACTCCTCTTAGAATGTAATTTGAGAGCTAAAAAAAAGTTTAGAAATTTTTTATGCCATATTTCTATTAGTTACATATAATACATGCCAAATTTCAAAAGTTGATGAGTATCTTAATAGCAAAAGATGCCCAAATTGCCCAAGCCAACCAATTTTTTTGGAGGCAACATAACCTTTGATCTAGACACCCGATTAGAAAAAAAATTATATTTATACTAATAGTATACTTATTCACACCTTGTGTCAAAATTTTGTAAGCATCTAACCAAAATTGACTTTGTATGACTCGACCTGAGTTTTCAAGAGTTCATTGAATGGACATTTAATCACTACACAATCTTCCGAATATGCAAATAGCCAAGGTGGGAACATTAGAGGAGATTTCAGTCTGCTGGAGGGTTGCAAGTTCCCATCCCGTTCCCAACGCGGGAACTGCGCTCCCGCAGCGTAGTGATGTGGATTGGAGACTGCCACGTCATTTTTTGAAAAAAAAAATTAAAACTAAATTTTTTTTTCGATTTCTTTTTGCATTTTGAGAAGTAATTTTTTTTTTAAATTTTTTTTAAAAGGTGACGTGGCAGCGCTGGTGTTTGCAGGGACTGCTGGGAACCAGCGTCGGGAGGTGCTTGAAACGGCCCTCCAGGAGACTGAAATCTCCTCTAATGCTCCAATCCTTTAGGGCTTAAATCCAATTCACAATTGATTTTAAGAGTGTCAATCATTGATTTTTTGGTTTATTTTTTATGAATAAGTATTGGTTGGTATAATTATTGTTATAATGGGTTTTTTGTATGCTACGGTTCACAAACAGCAGTGCATAAAATTTGTTCAAAAGAAAAAAAAAGCAGTGAGGCACTCTTGTGCTTCAAAATCAGAAGATCAAATGTGAGAACTTCTATTTTAGAGTGTCAGTGGGAAAAACTCCTTGCTAAACACTCCTTACAAAAAAATTACATGAAAAAATATTGGCATTGAAGAGTTAAAAGTGAAATATAAACTTTTGAGCTTTCACAATTTTTAAAAAACAATCCTGAATTCTAAAATTAGAGTGTAAATTATGCAATAAGATCTTGGGGCACCACAAAGCCCCCACAAAAAATTCAGAATTATAGCTTGACTTCATTGACATCTCTATTTTTAGTGTACATAGTGCATTGTGACAAAGCACTCTCTTGGCATAAAAGGGTACACATGGAGAATGTGGTAATATCTTTTAATATCTTTTTCTTGTAGTTAAGTAATTTTGGTGGTCTCAATCATATGAATATTGTCTCAATCTTCAAAATAAGTCGTCAAGATCAATCAAGATCATTGTCTTACTTTGAGTTGTGAAGATCATTTTGAAATTGCTAAGGTACGTTTTAAAGTTTATTGAAGTAGTGCTAGGTAACTGTGCATTGTAAGAAGCACTCTCTTGGCCTAAAACCGTACACATGGAGGATGTGGTAATATCTTTTCATATTTTGTTTTGGTAGTAAAGTATCTTTGGTGGTCTCAACCATAACAAAATTGTTTAAGTTGTCAAAAATCAGTGGCTTTGATTAATCAAGATCATTTTCTAAGTCTCAATTGTCAAGATCATTTAATTTGAAATTGCTAAAGTAGTTTTTGAAGTTCATTGAAGTAGCGCTTGATAACTATGCATTCTGACAAAGCACTCTCTTGGCAAAAAACGGTATACATGGAAAATATGGTATTATCTTTTAAAACCTTCTTTGTAGTTAAGTAATTTTGGTGGTTTCAATCATAAGAAAATTGCCTCAGCCGTCAAATTCAATCGCTAAGATCAATCAAGATCATTGTCTTATTTTCAGTTGTTACGATCATTTCGGAATTTCTAAGGTAGTTTTTGAAGTTTATTGAAGTAGCGCTACGTAACTATTCATTGTGACAAAACATTGTCCTGGCGTAAAATGGTACACAGGGAGAACATGGTAATATCTTTGTATATCTTGTTTTTGTGGTTAAGTAATTTTTGTGGTCTCAATCATAAGAAAATCCTCTCAATTGTGAAAATCAGTCGTCTAGATCAGTCAAGATGATTGTCTTAGTCTCAGTTGTCAAGATCATTTTGAAATTGCTAAGGTATGTAGTTTTTGAAGTTTTTGAAGTTTATTGAGGTAGTGCTAGGTAACTATTGATTGAGACAAAACAGTCTCTTGGCATAAAACAATACATATAGAGAACGTGGTGATATCTTTTAATATTTTGTTTTTGTAGTTGAATGTTTTTGGTAGTCTCAATCATATGAAAATTGTTTCAATTGTCAAGAATCAATTGCTAAGATCAGTCAAGTTCATTGTCTTACTTTAAATTGTCAAGATCTTTTTGGAATTTCCAAGGTATTTTTTGAAGTTTATTGAAGTAGCACTACATAACAATGCATTGTGACAAATCACTCTCTTGGCATAAACGGTACACATGGAGAATGTGGTAATATTTTTAATATTTTATTTTTGTGATTAATTAATTTTGGTGGTCTCAATCATAAGAAAATTGTCTTAGTCGTCAAAATCAGTTGCCAAGATCAGTCAAGATGATTGTCTTGGTCTCAGTTGTTAAGATGATTTTGAATTTGTTAAAGGTAGTTTTTGAAGTTTATTGAAGTAGCTAATGTAACTATGCATTGTGACAAAGCACTCTCAGGCGTAAAATAGTGCACATAGATAACATGGTCATATCTTTTAAGATCTTTTTTTTTGGTAGTGAAGTAATTTTAGTAGTCTTAGTCATAATAAAATTGACTCAATTGTCAAAATCAGTTGCCTAGATTAGTCAAGATGATTGTCTTGGTTTCAGCTATCAAGATCATTTTGAAATTGCTAAGGTAATTTTTGAAGGTTATTGAAGTAGCTATAGGTAACTATGCATTGTGACAAGTACTGTCTTGGCATAAAACGGTACACATAGAAAACATGATAATATCTTTTAATATCTTTTTCTTGTTGTTAAGTAATTTTGGTGGTCTCAATCATATGAAAATTGTCACAATCATCAAAATCAGTCAAGATCATTCCCTTACTTTGAGTTGTTAAGATCATTTTGAATTTGCTAAGGTAGTTTTTGAAGTTTATTGAAGTAGCTATAGGTAACTATGCATTGTGACAAAGCACTCTTTTGGCATAAAATATTACACATAGAGAATGTGGTAATATCTTTTTTTTGTAGTTAAGTAATTTTGGTGGTCTCAATAATAAGAAAATTGTCACAGTCACCAAGATCAATCAAGATCACTGTCTTAGTCTTAATTGTCAAGATGATTTTGAAATTGCTAAGGTAGGCTCTGAAGTTTATTGAATTAGTGCAAGGTAGTTGTGGATTGTGACAAAGCACTCTTTTGGCGTAAAACGGTACACATGGAGAACATGGTAATACCTTTTCATATCTTATTATTGTACGTAAGTATCTTTAGTGGTTTCAATCATAAGAAAATTATCTCAGTTGTCAAAATCAGTCACCCAACTTAGTGAAGATCATTGTCTTATTTTGAGTTGTGAAAATCATTTTGAAATTTCTAAGGTAGTTTTTGAAGTTTATTGAAGCAGCGCTAGGTAACTATGCATTGGGACAAAGCACTCTCTTGGTGTAAAACGGTACACATGGAGAATGTGGTAATATTTTTTAATATCTTTTTTTGTAGTCTCATTGTCTCAGTGTTTCTAGTAGTCTCAGTGTAGTCTCAGTGTTTTTGGTAGTCTCATTGTCTTAGTCTCAGTTGTCAAGATCATTTTGAAATTTCTAAGGTAGTTTTTCATGTTTATTGAAGTAACATTAGGTAACTATGCACTAATATAAAAAAAACTCGTATTTTGTACCATGCAAAATTCCTAATATACAATAGTATAGATATGATCCATAAGTCATAGTTTACAACTTTTGCTTGAAATACATTATTGAACCTTTTTTATAGCTCAGAGTATGTTGCAATTCATTAGTACAATACATCTAAGTTATATTTTGGTAATAAATGGTCAATGCATAGAATGGGTTATAAAAAGAAAACAAAGTTCTACTCTTTATTCAAAACAAGCATTCATACTAATTGCTCTACTGTCATTTTATGCTATTTAAAACAAAATGAATATAAGGTAGATATACCCATTATTATAGGTGGCTTAAAATCTTTTAAAATCCTTGTGGATATATCTACCTTATATTCATGTCACCTATAAATATGTCTACCTAAAAAGTGGTTTAAAATGTAGATTTTAAGTCACCTTTAAAAACCTTCTAAAATAGAATTGCATTCAGTTGGTACATCATGGCGGAATTGTCAAATGCCAGGGTTTGGGAATGTCTTCCTTATACTCAAGAAGCAACCCAAACAATGTGTTATTTTCATTAAGCTATACATATTAAACTAAATCCAAACTTCAAGAAACCTTCGACAATATTATGTGATCTTGAACAAGTGAACAAGTGATCTTGAACTTTCTTTAGATGAATATTGTTGACATCAATTTTGTTAGATTGGCATAATTCCAATTTACTTTGGCACTTTTCACAACACCTCTTCCTAAATATAAATCCATACTTGTCCTAGATCTTAAACCTTTATGTACATATATGTCACAACTTTTGGCTCCAAAATTGTGACAATTTAATGAAATTGACATTCCGTTTTCTTGAGTAAGCCGTTGAACTCAAGTCTCTGTCCAACTGCATGGTTTTCTTGGCGGATGAATATATCTTTGACTTTGTACAATGGATGAACTCCATTAACTTGGTGACGGGCTTGGTGATTTAGTTGTACTCACATCAATAAGCACAGAAAATCCTACATTACATTACAATTCTTAGTGACTGTGCAATTGAATCACTCAGATGCTTCTCCAAGTTGCTTTAATTAGCCCTCGAGCTAGTCTCTTAACAAAAGAAAATTAGGAAGTGGAAAATGGGTCATTTTTCCGTCTTACAAGGCCTGCTAATCACGGGTAACAAATCAATATATAACTGGTAACACTGTCTCACTGATGGATACTCCACTGGATACTCAACAACCATAATTGACATTTATTTAATTACCAGCTTTGAGTCTTCAGGAGCTAGCTGCTGCACTTGCATGAGGCTAGACAGTATAGAACTCTCTTAAACTAAGTGATGCATGAATATTTTCTAATACAACCCCAGGTACTTCACTTATGCACAACATAGAAAATGCATCTGCTCACTCATTCCTATCAGGCAGATCCGATCATCCATATGCCGTGAGCGGTCAGTAAATTCATACACTCTGCATGTAGCAGGACTGCAAGGTTGGCCAGCTCAGACCCAGGCAGGAGGGGTTATTAATTACGAGAGCACGTCTAATCATCACCATTATTAATCACGACTATTATAATTTCCAACACCAGCTACAGTGGTTCCGAATGATTGGTCAGTACATAACTCATGCATTAAATAACATGTCCTCACGAACCATGCATCGATCGCTAAGCGTATAAGCTTAGCTAGGAAGGACAACGGAGGGAAGAGCATGCTTACTTACGGAAGCAAAGCGGATAAGCATGAGTCTCACAGTCAGTCACGCAATACATACATCATACAAACTAAGAATCAAGCATTGATAAGAACTAATTAACTTACCCATGCCGGCCAGCTAGTGTTCAACCTGAAAGAACCTAAAGGGAACTCTCGTTCAACATCACAGTACATCTCTAGCTAGCTATCTCGACGCGTTGTTCAAGGCTATTCTGTTAAGAAATGACAAACAATATACATGAGCATTTACCGAAATTAGTTACGTTTCATTAGTATACCTTTCATTGAGACACGTTGCTGGATCGACTTCCAGAGGCACAGAAACGTAACTCTGTAAGTACCAGGACCTAGTTCGGTCGCATAGCAGACAAACTACCAAACTGTCTATTGAATGATCTCTATGCTTATGATATAACTTAAGTGCTCAATGTGAATGATAATGAATCAAAGGGTGAGGAACCAGTTAAAGTTCTTACGGGATCCTCAGAAGTACATTGAGTTGATATCACGGCTGAGAAATCTCACTGGCTCCCTCGCTTAGCTTGCAGACGAAGCCTCCGATCCTCCGTATATATCGTCCTCTATCGAACTGCAGCTTCAACAGAAAACTTCCTGGCCCAACTCCCCATGATGTCTTCCCATGATGACTTAAGTGTCATTTACATATATACAAACCAAATGATATGCTGTAAATATTTCTCCTGTACTAATAATTGTCTTGAGAACGTCTTCACAGCTGAGATCCAATGTGCACGTTCCTGTAAGTAGAGTAATGTACAGCATTGATTCCACTCAGACAATATTTAACTGCTACGGACCACTTAATATCATCATAGCAGTCAAACCTGTAAATGAAAAAGGTGACAAACTTCAGCTTCAAAAGCTTAATACATAAGCCGCAAGTTGCACGAACTGAAAGACTGAAGTAGTCCAAGCTCAATGACGCGGAACGCCATAAGAGCTGAACTTGGCAAGAAGGGCACATGCAATACGGAGAAGTCACATTCAAAATGGAGATCAGCTGTGTATACACATCTAGAAGGCCGGAAGTTACAGCTGGAAAATCATTGTGTGATTATCCAAAGAAGAGGGTGAAAGTATGGAGACTGAATTGTAATTAATTAGGATATCGATCACTGCATTACAGTTTCAATCACGCCGAAGCCCAGAACAATAACATCTTTAGTTAAGTACACGCGATTATAAGGATCACGTGGCTCATGCACAAAGATTCCAGTCACTATATCCATACAGTGGAACAAATAAGTAAGTCAAGTAATAATAGATTCCTGTCTAGCTAGCTCCTGGCTCTGCAACAAACTTCGCTGCAATGTTCGCAATGAATTGCAAGCCTGATCTCTCCTTATGTGCGTATTCGACGGAAACTAAATAATCTAAAATGTACCAGATCAATGCATACTCCCATGCCAAACTGTACGACTACGCCTAATATACTTCTACTGTGAGTCTCATGCTACACTGTTAGCTGGGAGCTAAGTAACCTCATGGTACTATACAAAGAGTCGTCAATCATCTAATCATGATCATTATCTAGTAAGCCATATGGCTAGTATAGCTGTCAAACTATGAGAAGCGTTCTGAAACTGAAACTGAAACAGAACTGGCCGACAAACATCTAAATAATAAGTATTCTGATGAGTAGCAGTAACAGCTGCTGCTGCCTAGTATTCTAAAAGCACTCCAGGTAGAACTGGTGTAATTCTATTCTAGTTAAAAAGTACGCTTCAATCAGCTTGAAATGCACAAACTTGGATTAACGATGTGTGGTAACTAGTACGTCAAGCGTACTGTCTTATTGGGGTCAAATCTTTAGCTTACAAAGCCCCTGACGAAGAAAGCGATCGAAACCGATCATGGGCTTGCAAATGGGCTAGCTAGCTTGGTCGAGAATATTACACTCGAGAAAAGTAATAATATTCATTACGTGATGGAGCATGTGTGTGAACGGACATCTGTGATTCTTGTACAGGATGGAACGTAACTGAAACTTAACAAAGAATTGGAGAAGACTGAAGAAAAAAACTTATCGGGATCAGTGGAGCTGGTTTGGGATCCGATCGAGCAGGCTCTGGCATGTCGTTCTGGCATTGGAGCTGTAAGTTACGGCTTCTTGCCCATGGTGTGTTTGTTGTTGTGCATCCAGACCTTGAGGACGTGTCTCTTGACACCAACGGACGAGCAGAACTCGTGCACTGCCGCTTCGTCGTGCTTCTGGATGCGCCACCCGACCTTCTCCGCGAACGCCAGCATCTTGTCCTTCTGCTCGGTGGTGAATTTGGTGCGGAAGCGCTTCTTGATGGCGGATGGCGAGCGCATGGACATCATTAACCCTCCACTCGTGACGATGTGTCCCGGTCCGTCGTCCTGGTCGTCGCTATCGGTGGGTCCTCCGGCGCTCATCGCCGCGGCCATTGTGAGTGGCGTCATCTGCCCGCCGCCTCCTCCCGTCAATGCCAGTGTCGTCACGGCGGGCGCGCCCAATGTGGCGCCGTGCTGGGGGGTTACGATCCCCATCGCCTTGGACAACTTGCGCTTGCAATCGCACTCGCCTTCGACTTCCCTGCGGTGGAAGTTGCGGTGACAGTCGCAGGCTGCGCATCGCATCGCATCGCCGTCGCCGTCGTCGCCGCCCGGCATGAACTCCCCGCACCCGTCGATGGCGTGCCCACCAATGCTGGCCGCGTGGTTCTTCAGGCACTCGCGGTAACGGACCGTGCCCGGCTTCGAGGAGGGCTTCGCCACGATGTTGTTGTTGTTGTTGTTGGCCACCGCGGCGGCCTTGTTCGACTCCGTCACGGCCGTCACCACCGCCTGGCGCAGAATCTCGCGCGCTTGTTCCGTCACGACTTGATCGCTCGTCTTGTGATCGTTCCCGCTTTTGGACCCCGGCGCCGACCCGAGCCCGTTCCCGCTGGCGGAGTGGGTGGTGGTGAGCTTCGACATCTTGGTGGCGGGTGCGAGGTCATGATGTTGGGTGTGCATCATCGGCGAGGGGGTGGAGTAATAGTTCGACGCCGCTTGCAACATCGTCGCGGTTCCCATGGGCGCGGGTCGAAGTGGTGACAGCGGGGGTGGCGCTACTGCGCTGCTTTGCTGATGCTGGTATTGCGGCTGTTGTTGCTGTTGTGGCTGTTGTTGCTGTTGTTGTTGATCGTTGTTGCTGAGCTGCTCGTGACCTGATGCCGCCAAATCCATCGCACTCCTCCACACGTTCGCTCCCTAATTCTCCCACCACCACCACATGACCTCTGCAATAATTCCCCCCCTCCCAATGCCTCGCGCCTTCTACTACTGCCCGTGTCTTCGATGTCGATGCTAGGCGCGGCGTCTAAGCTGACCATACCCTGCAGCTAGCTAGCGAGGCTCACGTTGTGGGTTCTAGCTAGTAAGGCTCCCTGCCCCCAAGTTACCCCAAGATAGCTCCCAATCTCATTGCTTTCGCCACTGTCCGCAAGAGCTAGTCACCCTGATGCACCAGACTTGAGTCCACCTCCAGAGAAGCTGTCAGAGCACTCAGAAAGAAGCAAACTGGTCGGTAAGCGGAGGCTTATTGTGGACGTTCCAGACAGGAATTAGGAAGGCTGCTACACCCAATAAGGCAATACCCTGGTTGACCGAATATTCGACACACGAACACCGCTAACGATTTGCTTCGTTCTCCGAGCCGCCTAGAATCACACAACAGTGTCGTTCCTCCCCGTAAAACAGCCGCGGAATGTTCATATCTCGCCACTCCCGTGTCCTCGAACCAGAACGCCGCTAGCTAGCTCTTGAATTACAACAGCCCCAGTCTTCTCAATCAACAAGCACATCTGCAGATTGGCTCAACTCAAGTGAAGCGGTGCCCAAGCAGTGCACCTCAAGCTAGCCTGCTAGCCGTACCGCCCCAGACAAACTTCCAAACCAACACAGTCCAAAACTCGCATCCGAAAGCTTAACGGCCCCTTTATACATGTATGACACTCTCCGGGTCGTCACTCGCTCTCGCTCACACTCACACAGTCTCCAAGGAGATCCCAGGCAATACCGTCAAGCGCGCGTCCCACCAATTCTCTCTTCCCGCACAAACCTCAACCCAAAATCCCTCCCCACAACTCAACCCAACTCAACCCGAAAAGCTCACCGGAAAACAGTGTGAACAGTTGCTAGCCCCGCGAGCTGCGTGCACTGCGCGGACATCCCCCTAGTAGTCTAATAACTCCGGTATAAATTTTCCTATTTTCTTGTGCAGCTGATTCCCCACATCCCGGCATGCATACATCACTTCAGACAGAATCTAAGACTGGTGAAAGTCCACCCCAATGAGAGTAGTAGTAGTAGTAGAAGTCGCAGCGCCCGACCGGACCCTGGATCTGCCCACAAGTGCCGGATGGACCTTAGCTAGCTAGCTGCCTGGAAGTCCTCCCTCGGGCGCTCGCATGGGAAAGGGGGAAGGGAACCTGAGACGACCCCCAGCCAGAGGTCCCCCACTGAGAGGTAAAGTGAGAAAAAACAAGACTAGCGTGAAAGGGAAACAGTTGTATGTAAGGTAGGACTCCCTACTGTTGAATGCGTTTCTCTCCCCCTCATAATACTAACTACTTCAAGCTCATCGTATGTTGGCAGTACATACATACAGCTGCCTGTCTGTCTGTCTGCACAGACTGCCCTGCCCTGCCCTGCCCCGCCCCGCCCCTGCACTTCACTGCACTGCACTGCAGGCTCTCACTCTTGTCTTGTGATCGATTGTTGGGAAAAACTCCAATATTGGCAGGCAGGCGGAAGCCCCCCGGGGGGTCACGACAGAGACGCTCTCAATCTTGTGGGTAAGGCGTAATAATATCTCGCTTGCTCTGTCTACGGCCTTGTTTTCTGGCTGTCTACGGTGATCGTATTCATACTGCCAGCAGCCCAGCAACTAGGCTAGCGTTGTGGGCTCGTTGGCAAGCGGAGGAGGCCGGGCCTAGCTACGCTACGCTAAGCTAAAACGAAAAGCTAGCCTGGAATTTTCTCACTGGGCCACTGTCCGTCCTGGTACTGCGCTTAGCTTGGGAAGCGATTGTTTGCTTTTTCCTTTTTGCTTCTTCTTTTCTTTTTTTTTCTCTTTTTGCTGCTCGGGCCTTTCACTTCCGTCTGCCCATGTTGGGAGTGGGAGGGGAGGTGTACTGTACTTCTACTAGGGTGGTTTCTGTGGTTTGAGATTAACCTCCCATTTATAATTTACTGTGTCGTTATCTGACTTTGTCAAAAGTGGAAAAGGAAAAATTTATGTTGGCAATAAAGAGGATAAGAAGGCACTGCTCCCTGCAATCGATCAGATCACAAGTGGAGTCACAAATCGGGGGATCATGATGCTGGCTTGCGCTTCAGTGGAGTGCCCTGGTGAGTTCACCATTATGCATGTAACCCAGAATTATCAAAGTCCCTTTCCCAATCGCATCTCCCCCTCCTTCCCCATCTACACCTGGCGGAGATTTCGAATAGGAACAGGTTGTGCACATTACATTACAGGGAGGGGACGGAATGCGGAGATGATAGGTACGTAGATCTTAGGTGTCATGAGGCTTGGACTGTCTTGCTTGAGCACTTCACAAAGGTTGGAACAAGTAAGGTTGCTTGTTTTGTTCGATAAGTTGAGATCTAACAAACTATGAGGCATGCGGCGGCGTTCTTGGTACTGCTTGAAAGCTCTTTGCAAGGAGGGGTGCACACACAGACTTTGTTTGGTGGTGTTTGGAACTACGGTGTGAAAGAACTTATTAAATTTCAAAGTTTTATGAAATCAAAAATTGGATTAAGTTTTGTTTTGTTTTGGAAGAATCATGATTTTCACATCGCATGTCTAAATGTCACCAAACAAAGCCCTTGCACTCCTTTGTCCATAAAGCTTTCTATTTGTGCTCGCTTTGTGGCGTTTGGACCTACAATGTGAAGGTTATGAATTTTTTTTAATTTAAGAATTGAATTAAATTATCTTTTATATTGGAAAAAACATAACTTTCACATGGCATGTCCAAACGCCACGAAACAAAGTCATTGCACCTCTTTGTCCATAAAGCTTACTATTCATGCTAGCTTTGTAGTGTTTGGACCTACAATGTAAAAGTTATGGATTTTTTTTAATTTAAGAATTGAATTAAATTATCTTTTATATTGAAAAAAACATAACTTTCACATGGCATGTCCAAACGCCATGAAACAAAGCCATTGCACCTCTTTGTCCATAAAGCTTTCTATTCATGCTAGTTTTGTGGCATTTGGACCTACGGTGTGAAAGTTATGGATTTTTTTAAATTTAATAATTGAATTAACTTATCTTTTATTTTAGAAAAAATAAATTCACATGGCATGTCCAAACACCATGAAACAAAGCCCTTACACCACTTTGTCCATAAAGCTTTCTATTCATGCTAAGGTAGGAATACCATAAATGGCACCCCCCCTCCTAATGGCACAATAGTGTGTTCTAAAACCAACAATAGCTAGCTTTGATGTTGATTTGAAAAGATTTGATTTGCTGAAATTTGATTGGCTTAGACTTTATTAGGAACAAGTTCCAAGGGAAACTGTTTTAGATGAAGCTATGAGACAAGAATGGGGTCTTTATTAGAAATCCACATTTATATTCAATAAAATATTCATTTTTGAAGATTTTTATTTTTATTTTGTTTCATTCTTCCTCATCCTTATTTGTGCATACATTGAGCTGAATTTCTCAATGAATTTCCCATATCTTATAGGCTTAAATGCTTATTTTAACCGTTTATGGTATTCCTACCTTAGTTTTGTGGCATTTGGACCTACGGTATGAAAGTTATGGATTTTTTAAAATTTAAGAATTACATTAAATTACCTTTTATTTTTTGAACCATAACTTTCACATGCCATCATTGCCATGTCCAAATGGGTTCCAAGGTGGTTTTGAAGAGGTTCTAGGGTGGTTTGATATATTTGATACTTGCACTAGAAGAAAACTGTGTTAGAATCCTTGAAAATACGTCACTTTGTTTTTGTTGAGTTCCCGGTTCAAAACACAGTCAAAACGTAGAAAAACACAGAAAAAGCGTTTTTCTACATTTTGATTGTATTTTGATTGCGTTTTGAACTGGAAACTCAACAAAAACAAAATGACATATTTTCAGGGATTCTAACACAATTTTCTTCTAGTGTTATTTAGTAAGACAATCAATGTCAAACATCCAATTTGACATCGAGTTGGAAAAAAACATCAAGCAAAACAACCATAATTACAATGATTATATTTTTTGTCCAATTTTCAAAGTAGTGCAACTTGCAATTTTCTACCATTGAAGTAATGAACCTATTTTCATTCATGGATTGTTGCAAGAAACACTTCATGTTTTAGGCTCAAATGGGCCATATTTCAGTGATTATTGTGGCTTTTGAAATATTTTCTTAAAAATAAAATAAAATATGGATAATTTGTAAATTATTCAAAATAGCATGTTTGTGAAAATTTCCAAATTTTTTTTTTTTTTAAAGTTATGCACAAAGAGAGAAAGATGGAAAATGCCTAGAAAATAAATACTTTGATGTTTGATATTTAGTAAATTGTAAAAAAATTCAAAAAAATAACCTAAAAATTGTCAATTTTTCTTAACTTGAAGGTGCTCTTCCTCAACCATTTTCATCTTTGAGAAAAAAAATTACATTCTATGAACTTGCACAACAATAGTGCACTTTGAATCGAGCTTTGAGCACATATGGAAGGTAGACACTTTATTACTTTTGAAAAATCTCTTTGTAGGCTTGTGTAACTTTAGTAGAAGACCTTATTTTCCAATTTTCACCTTTAAGTTTTCATTTCAGGGTTAAAACAATAGTACTGAAAAACTCCAAAATGGCCAGGGTAGACATCCAATTGGATCTTATTTCAAAATAGTAAACTAATTTTCTTAAATTAAATAAAATCATTGAATGTCTATAACTATCACATGTACCCTCATTTCAAATTTTATGTGCATTGGACCTACAATACAAAAGTTATAGCTAGAAAAACACCCATCTAAAGCGAAGGGGACAAAAGAAAAAGACATGTGTTTCTTGCAACCACTTTCATGGTTGTATAGAAAATAAAATAAACCCATCTAAATACTTATGCACAATCATTAAAATTTGGCCATTTCATTCCACCCCTCTTAACCTCTAAAGTTCCAAGGCCTTCATCCATCAAAAAACACTCAAAATTGCCATTTCTATTGCAAAGAGCAAAAAACTTAAAATTTTTTTTTTTTTTGCGTATGTAACCATAGGATCTTGGACTAAAGTGGTTTGAATAAGGTAATAATGAGTTGAAGAAATTTCAAAAACTTTAACCAGATAGATTGCAAAATATTTGCATTTAAAGTAAAGAAAACTTCTTTGGGACACCTTGCTCAACTACATTCTCTGACTTTAAATTTTTTTACCTTAAAATTTTTGCATTATTAATGTTGAATTTATATTTTTTTTGTTGAAGAATTGAGTTGAGAATCTAGGGAAAAAAATTCAAAAGGAAAACACTTAATTTTAACTCATTAAAAATTATGAAGTAGAAATGGGTTCAAGTTTGAACAAAAAACTAAACCACTAATAACTTTAAGATGAAATTGAAACACACTAATGTCAATGGTGAGATTGTTCTTAACCCCTAAAGGACCATTGTCCCTTTGGGGGACAAATGCGTTTTCGGGCAGGTACCTACCAGCTGAAATTTTCTCCTAATTTTTTGAAATTTTTTTTGGAGGTAGAAAAGTTGATTAGCTTCGTGGAAATATAATTTTTTTCAAAATCGGTGCCTGGGAACAATAGTTATGACCAAATATGCTCAAACGAGGGGACAGCAGGCAGCTCGGGCAGCCCAAAAAAATGGACAAAAATTTGAATTTTCTTTATAATATTATTTTTCCTCATAGATTATATTTTTTTCTATATGGAAAGCTTTGATTCATTTCATTTGGATATGTTATGAGAAAGTTATGGACATTCTTGTTTTTTGGGCAATTAGAGCATCTTCTTGAAAAAAATAACTTGTAGGATTCATTTCTGAATGCAATTTTTCAAATTTTTCAAATTTTTCTTTAATGCATGGTCTGATTTACTTGTTAGAACAATCTCACCATTGGGATTAATGCATTTTAATTCCATCTAAAATATATGAATATTTAAGATTTTCCTTCTATCTCATACCTACATCTACTTAACAATTTTTTTAAGAATGATAATTAATTTTTTTTGAATTTTTTTTTCTTACTAAGACTCTCAACTCAATTCTCCACTATAAATATTTTAAGCTCAAAACTCTGTAGTGCAAAAATTTTAAGTTAAAAATGTATAAAGTCAAAAAATCTAGTCCCGCAATGTGCTGAAAATTTTATTTTTTCCAATTTAAACGCAGATATCTTGCAATCTGAGCGGTCAAAAATTCTGAAAATTTTTCCACACACTCTCATACTAGTTAGGTGTAAGATCCTACGGTTAGATATGGAAAAAAAATTCAATTTTTTTACTCCTTGCTATAGGTATGGCGGTTTTGAGTGTTTTTTGGCAGAAAAAGGCCTTGGTCCTTTAGGGGTTAAGAGAAATCTTAACCTTATGAAATTCTTTTTTTGGAAAATTGTCAAATTTGAATTAAAAGATGAATCTTACAAGTTGTTTTTTCAAGAAGATGCTTTCAAACAAGATTATCCATAACGTTCACTTCATTAATCGAAATAAAATTAATCAAGTTTTCTTATGTAGATAAAAATAAAACAATTTATGAAAAATAAAAATTTAACAAGTTTTATTCTAAGTTTTTTTTGGCTTGATGAACAAAAATTTGTGCTTAATGTGCCATAACTTTTGCTCCCGGCACCAATTGAAATAAAAAGTATATCCCCGCAAAGCTAAATGTGTTTTTCTATCTTCAAAAAAAAATTCAGAAAACCATGACAAATATTGAGACTGTAGTGTAAGTCTACCCAAAATCCATTTTTGTCTCCCTATAGGACAATGGAAATTTAGGGATTAATTCAAAATCGGGTGATTCTTCCTAATAACTCTTAAATGAAAATGGAAGATATCCTATAAAATTTTATTTTCTCTATTTTCAAGGTTGTATTGTTGCAAAAACTTCACAAATAGAAATGTTGCTCCGAGCACCAATTGAAATCGATAGAGATGTGTCAACCCTCCCTTTTGCTTACCATATGCATTGACCAAAGGGTCAACAATGGGCTTTCTAAGGTTGAAGGTTGAAGGTTATAATGGAATGAAATTATATTTCTAACTCTTTTTGTCCTTTATCTTATTTTCAATTTGAATTGAGAGAATTGAGAGTATGTGCTGATAGTTCAAGCAAATGAGAATCCACAAAGTTCCTACATTTCCAACCATAGAGACCCTTTTTTTTCAACAATAAAATTGCATCTATCCATATCTTAAATTAGACCGTTTGTTTTGTTTTGTTGTTTTGTTTTGTTTATCTAGATCTCTAGAACCATGGTGAGATCTCTAGAACCATGTTGTCCATGTGTCCTTTGATCACGTTCTTGGTACAGTCGAAAAGCTCTCTACAAGGAAGAGCACACAAACTTTGATTCACGACATTCCGACTCAAGGAAGAAAGGAAATTGAATTTCGAATTTTTTATGAATTCAATTTTTTTCAATTTACTTTTATTTGGGTTATGGCAACGGCACAAGGCACACACTACTGTAGTATTAGTTACACTATACCATATAGAGATAACCAAATAGCTTGTGCAGCCAGTGTGAACTGGAAATTCTTCTTCCCCCAATCTGCCACGTCACCATGACGATCGAAGCCTAATAAGGAAGCTACCTTAGCATAAGATAGGAAGCCAGCCAGCGTGGGAACTGGGAACTGGCAACTTACTGGCAGGGTCGACTATGAAATAATTAATAAATCTATATGCGAATTAGTGTTATTGGGCAGCGCAGGGCAGGCCAGGGCAGGCCAGGGCATGCAGGGGCAGTAGTCTGGGCAGGTCTGGGCAGGTCTGGGCAGGGTCACCCCTCAGAGTTCTTTACTTTCTGCAGCCTCTGCCATGGCTTGCCAGTCACTACTCGGGCACTTGAGTATCTGGTGACTGGAGCAGCAGGTCACAAGTTCCTTGTTGCTGGGACCCCAACTTCATTATGACCTTCGATAAGAGCCTTGAACTGAAACCGATGAGCGGAGTCTCGTGACTTGACGGAACTTCACATCTCTCATAATTTACAGTAAGCTTAACGGAGCCAGACAGGGTAAGTAAGTTACGTCGCACTCGGCTTACCTTACCATTCAACTTACCAAGGAGGCTGGGCTCCCTTTGCCATCTTTGAAAAGGGGACCAAATTAACCCCTCTATAGGACCAAGGAGCCCACTTTGGTCTTATTTGAGAATTTCGGCAGCCTTCATTGACTTCACAATTTGGAAGTTTTGCATGGAAATAGGAGGATGGATGCTACCCATCATCATCATTTACATGTGAAGCTTTGTTTCATGTCATTCCAATAAATATTGCAAAAGTTACAAGGGATTTTCCGATTTCAATGTCAAATCAGGCAACAAAAAAATATATTCTAAAATAATGTTAATTTATTTTTTTGGAATTGTATAGATTGATACCTACTCAAAAACATTTGAACCATTCAATTATGAACAATGAGGTAAAAGTTATTATGAAGAGTTTTATTTTGCAGGTAGTGAAGGTAGATAAAACATATACAGTTGTCTTTTGCTCTCTATTTTTTGATGCATGACTCTGGATAGTACAAGACATTGAAGTGTTGGATTGTTGTGTTTGGTGAAATTCAAATTTAGACATTGGACAGTGAAAATAAACCGCTTCAAAGAATCAAAGTTAGCAAAAAGGACAAAAAAATATTGCAGCCTTGGTAAATCAAGGTTGCCAAAGCACTTTGCACTTTAAATTGTTTTAGTTTTCTTGTAAACACTTTCAATGATAAAAAAAACCCTTCAAGTTCTAGTTATAAACCAATCAAAAGTTAGCTGTTCATTTGGAGAGGCAAATTTTGAGGTGGACTTGGGGCACTCTAAGATCCCTAAAAAAACTACTAAAATCACCATCATCATCTATGTACATCTCCAAAATCAATATGAACCTAGGTGGATGAAACAATTATTAGAACATCTACCAAAAAAGACTTTGACCCTTTATAACTTTTGCATATGGTATCCAAATGTTGCGGTCATTTGTGCGTTGAAGCTTCTTTTCACTTGCCAACAAGAGAAAATGAAATTTGGACCAGTCTAATACTATTGACTATGAATAGTAGCAAAAGTGGTGGTCTTCGGGGTACCCACTTTAATGTAGGTCAAATCATCATGTGTTTTTTTTGGTGATATTTTGCTCAAAAGCAATACAATTGTTATAAGGAATATCAAGCAATATATTTTTCTATTTCCAATGGATATAATCTTTGAATTGCTACATATTTTTAGGATAGATGTCACTCTTTTTTGGATGAAGGTACATTCTTTTGAATGAATAATTTAAAATTCATCCTCATTTTGTAAATGGGAGGTTTTCATTTTACCATAAGATCTAGTGGAAGACTACTTCAATATAATATTTTTTAGTTAAAATATAGGAGGTTTTGACCACATAGATTGCAAGATTATAGCATTTGAAGTTGAAAAAAATGTCTTAGGGGGCATCCAAATTCTAAGCAACTCTAATTTGAGGGACTTTTGCACAAGTTAATTTCACTTTTTTGCTTGAAATTTTTTTTATCTCTTTTTGTGATAAAGTTGGTTACATATTCAAAAAAATTCACAACATTTCAAATTGAGGAACATGTACCAAAAAATTCCAATAGGGAGCTTGCTTGAAGAAAAGTCTTGTACAAAACCTTTTTTTCAACAATTTATGGCTTGTACATATAGTAATTTCTTCAAAATGTCAATGGTGGAGTTCTAAATTTAAATTAAAATTAGAGGAGAAAAAAGATATAGAAAAAATCACCCAAAATCTCAAACTTTGCCAAGCTTGATCAATCTATGTGCAAGCTGAAAGAAAGGGCAGTTGGACATAAGGTAACTCTGCTTATGATAGGCAAAACTTGGGACCATCCCAATGAAGGTAAAAAAATTCATGAGTGGTACATTTCACAAGACACATGTCCTGCTCATGAATTTTTTTGCCTGCATTAGGTTGGTCCTAAGTTTTGCATGTCATAGGTAGAGTTACTTTACTATGTCCAACTTGAGAGGAGTCTAGGTCAAAGTTGGAGAAGCCTAACTCATCTTGAATCACTCACAATGGATCACATTCTCTTTAATTTTGAAGATGTTCCTTGCTCCGTGAACTATAATTTTAGGATAATCAACATTCAGTTTCAAGGAATTCAAAATATTTGGTAGCTATTTCCATAGCTTCTAAATTCACTTATTTTGTGTGCATGGAAAAGAGTAGAGAAGATCCTTATACAAGTGGAGTGGTATGAGGTAAAAGAACCCATGTGGGATATGCAAATTAGAATGACTAGAAGCTAATTGCTTATAGTTAAATGAAAAGTAGGAATTGTGTTCAAACTAGAATTTCAGACCTCATTTTGGCATAGTAGAATTTTTTCAAGAAAATTTGAATAAATAAAAGTTGGTAAATCAAGCTAAATTTCATCTCCAAAATCCCGTTTGAGATTTTGAGTCTCCAATCAAAAGTTATGGACAAATTTCAAAAAGGGGTTGGAAGGGACATTTTCTTTGACATTTTCAAACATTCTATATAAATTTTGTCCATAAATTTTGTTTGGAGGATCAAAATCACAAATGAATTTTTGAAGATGAAATTTAGCTTAGTTTTTCAACTTTTGTTAGTTCAAAGTTTTTTGGAAAAAAATTATTCTACTATGACAAAATGAGGTATGAAATTATACTTTGAAAACAATTCCTATGTTTTGACGATGAGCGGTCAAACTCTCATCTTCAAATTATCCCATAACCTTTGAAGATTCATAATGGAAAATGGATTTATTATAAAAATGACTTCTCCACAATTCTCTCCTCTGGATGCCAATGAAACAATTATTTCATTATGCCATCTAATTCTTACATGATGGTAGTTTGTCAAATGACAAATTTGTAATTGACTCAATGGATTCTTTGGGTGCTTAAAATTATTTATTATCAAATATGGCAGTTAGGAATAACTGCATCTGTAGGTCAAAGGAAGCCACAGAACAACCACCTCCTTGCCACCACCTCTTTGTACATTAAGATATATTTATAAATCCAAAAAAATTCAGAATTATTCTTGTCTAAACTTGGGGTGAGAGGCTATCCAAGACCCTACGCAAGCTTCTTCGGGCATTGCAATGCAAATTTCGCTTTAGTGTAAATTCCGATACCCATATTGCCCTCCATCCATAAAAAGTGGCATTTTCCCCCATAACTCCTCATAGGCCCATGCAATTGTAAAAAAAATTGGTGGAGTGGCAAGGTATTCTTCATCCCCACATCCAAAAAAATTGAAAAAATATGGTGAATTCTTTTGTTTATAGTGAGCTGCCCAAAAAATGTTGTTTGCTCCTTTCGGGTTAAATAAAAATTTATTCAATGGTGAAACCATGTCGAGGCTTCCAACTAAGAGAACTGACTAAGAGAAATTGATGTAAACTTCTTACCAAAGAATTTCTCTTAGAATGTTTTTTTGTAACCAATTCAATATAGATGTCAACTCAAAGTGCCTTAAATAGACCACATCTGGTCTCATGGAATTTTAATTGTAATGAATATGTAAGATTTTTTAATTGCCCTTGATGATAAAATTTGAATTTTTTTGAATTCATGTAAATTAAAACTAGGGCTCCATAACTCTCTATACTACACATGATGTCCAATGATGATTGAAGGTTTTTCGTCCCATTTCTAGCTCCATGGCAAAAAAAAGAGTTTCATCATTCAATTTTGGACCTTTGTTACACAGCTGTGGAAATTTTTAAATTTTAGTTACTAAGCATAAATGGCAACATATGCTTGAACTCACCTAACTTTCTAAGGCCTAGACTAGTGACTTTTCTAAAAGAGTAATAAACCCCCTAGCTATTGTAGAGATTTAATGTAATTGAAAAATATAAGTGTTGCAAAGTAATTATTGTGATGGCTTTAGGATTGGAGTTGGATTAGAGCTTGACTTGTAAAGAGTCTATTTTTTTAAGTGCTAGAGTTTTATGGAATACATTTTAGGCTTTTTGCAAATTTAACCACACTCTAGTGGCTTTAAACTTTTGAATTTCTACATATGATTTTTACAGTGTAATTTCAAATCATCAAGTTCAGAAAAAAGATGACTTTATTTTATGCCATTTTAATCATAATTGGAAAAGTTATAAGATTCTTTCAATTTCCATCTCAATGCAAGCATCTTAACTCCTAAAGGACCGGACTGTGTTTTTTGGTTGTATAGAAATTTTAGGCAGGTACCTATGAGCGGAGATTTTCATATTTAGGGCTGAAATTTTAGTAGAATGCGGGGGCAAGGAAGATCTTTCATATGCACCAAATGTCATGACATTTGGAAATACAAGTCAAAAGTTATAGCCCAATATGTTACTTTATTCACCAACAGGGCAGTTCGGGCAGATAAAAAAAAATCACTTTTTTTAGAAACAAAAATTTGGAATTGATTTTCTAGAGTTTTATATACACAAAAAGCTTTGAATCATTCCATTTTGATCAATGAGTCAAAAGTTATGAGGATTTTTTGTTTGCGGCAGTTTTGGATTTCCTACTCTAAAATAAACTTTGAAATCCTTTATCTTACCCAATTTTCAATATTTTTGGACAAAAATAAAATTGTAGGATGTAGATACATTATTACAACATTTCGACCATTGGGATTGGAAATTTTCAATTCCATATTTAAATTGTAAATAATTTAGTATTTTTAATCATTCTCTACTACTACCTACTTACTATTTCTTTCCTATATGTTGTACTATTCCAAATGATCTGAAAACTTTCAAGCATGTGTCCAACTTGTCTAGGAAAACAAATCCAAAGAAGCACCACCATTTAGGTAATTTTTTCATAGAAATGTGAGCTTGTGAAGTGCAGCTGACATGCTTTTCGTAGGGTAAAAAAAATGATTTTAGTTAATTTGAATGCTTATATCTTGCAATCCCCCCTGTGGAAATGTCTGAAATTTTTACCACATGTTTTTGATACTATATAATACAAGATCCTACAGTTAGATATGTCAAAAAAGTTTTTTTTCAAAATTTTGGTACTTGTACTAGAAATGGCAGTTTTGGAGCGTTTTTGGTGAAAATATAGTGACAGTCTTTTAAGGGTTAACCCCTAAAGGACCATCATGCGTTTTTTGGCAACATAGAAATTTTGGGCAAGTACGTGTGATTGGAGATTTCATATTTTGGGCTGAAATTTTTGAGAGAAGGTGGGGATGAGGAATATCATTTATATGCACAAAATTTCATGACATTTGGAAATATGAGTCAGAAGTTATGGCCTAAATATGTTACTTCTTTTTATAAATGGGCAGTCTAAATAGATCAAAAGAAATCACTTTTTCTAGAAACAAAAATTTGAATTTGGTTTTCTAGAGTTATATATATGTGGAAAGCTTTGAATCATTCCATTTTGATTAGTGAGTCAAAAATTACGAGGAATTTTAGTTTGCGGATAGTTATGAATTCTCCACTCTATAATAAACTTTGAAATTCTTTATTTTATTCAATTTTCAATGTTTTTTGAAAAAAATAAAACCATAGGATGTAGATTGTTTATTACAACATTGCAACCATTGGGATTGGCAATTTTCAATTCCATAAATAAATTGTTAACAATTTTGTATCTCGAATCATTCTCTACTTCTTTTTGTTTACTATTTTTCCTATATGTTGTACAGTTCCAAATGATTTGAAAATTTTCAAGCACATAGCCAACTTGACTTGAAGAATGAATCCAAAGAAGCACCACCATTTTGGACATTTTTTCATACAAATGTGAATTTGTGAAGTGCAATTGCCCAATTTTTTGCAAGGCCTAAAAAAAGGATTTTTGCGAATTCAAAAGCTCACATCTTGCAATCTATGGGGAGGAAATTTTTGAAATTTTTTCTACGTGTTTTCATGTCAGCATACTGCAAGGTCCTATGGATATATGTGTCCAAAAATGTTTTTTTTTCCATAATTTGATACTTGTACTTGAAATGGCAATTTTGGGAGCATTTTTGGTGAAAACATAGTCACGGTCCTTTAGGAATTTATAAATTTACTATTTAAAAATTCACTAATATTTCGTTTTATTGGATGAATTGATGCTTGTTCAAAAAATTCTAAAGTCCCAAGTGTCCCTTTAGGAGACAATTGAAGGTTTGATTTGGTTCTTATGATCTCAGTTTTTGGCATTTTCTTTTAGTCTTTTTTTAAGAGAGGAAAAAATATTAGATTTCTAGGAATATAACTTTTATTTACATTGATGCCTAGGAGTAAAGGTTATGCCTTACAAAGCTCAAAATAGTTAAGTTTAGGCAAAAATAATATATTACAAAAACTTTAAATAATTTAAAATAATAACATCTTGTAAAGACTCTAGGGGACCTTGGAGGTGACTTCCTAAGCCTTGCAACAAACCAAGTAAATAGAAATGAGGAGTCATAAAAAAAAAGGTGTTGTAGCACTTTGGTTGAGACAAAAAGGGCAATTTGCCTCACATTCTTAGAAATTTGGTGAGAGCATGTGTCCATGGGTCTAAAGAATGCAAGGATCTAGGTTGTGAATCAAAAGATATGGCTAATTAAAGTTGGAAGTGTCTAGACCACAATCCAAGTTGTGGAACGTGGAAGACAAGGTTCGTTGAGGAATCCCTAGTCAAAATAGGGCATGCCATATATTTTGGGAAAGCTCAAGAGACAAACATTATAGAATGTTAAGGCTCACAATGAGCCTAGTTATGATTTAGAAGTTATGGGCAAACAAAGAGATAGAGTCCTAAAGAACTACACCGTTTAGGCAATTTAAACTTTTGGAGGGACATAACTTGCTCAATACTATTTGCATTTGAAAAAAGTAAGTAATCCACAATGATTTGGAAAAAGAACAAATCACAAAAATAGGCTTGCACTTTAGATTGGAAGCTTAGAGCTTAAAGTTATCCCAATGGAAAGATTGAGAGTTCTTTAGAGCTTAGTCTTAAGGATAAGGCATAGAATTGGGTACCTTCTCAAAGAAGAAGCACTAGTAGAAATTAGGCTATGAATGACTTGTCCACAATGACGGTAGCAGTCATTGTTGTAGTCATTTAGGACAATAGTGACTACAAAATGACTATTGCAGTCATTATGAACAAGTCACTTAGGACATTGTTTTCTATTAGTAAAGTGTGCCGTGAATGTCTTGGTAATCCATAGCAAGGGGAGGTATGCAAACCCTTGCAAAGAGTACTATGAGGACGGGTGGTCTCACTCTCCACTCTTGAATAGTACTATAGTAATTTAAAATGGCCATAGGTAGTGATATTGGTGATGAAGCCTCACTGCCACCTTCATGACACCATAGAGTGCTCATAGGCACTTTTTGAAATTAGTTGGATGGTGTCCCGCTCTACATTAGGTTGTGGCGTTGAGTTTTAAATAATGAGTTCCAATGTGAGGTTGCTTAGGTCTAGTGGGGAATTGGATACCATTCAAAGGCAATTAGCACCGGTGGTGAGTAGTGCCACTACCATGCGCTTGAGCATTAATGGAAGTTCTACTCTATGTTGACATGCCTGGTGTCTTGTAGGAGTTAATCCCTTTAGGATGTTAGCAAGTGTACGCTTTTGTATACTACATCGTAAAATATAGTTTGACTCACATTAAAGTCTAAAATCTGAAAATGTGATAGTGCACAAGTTTCCATCAATAGATTAATAATTTTATCCAAAATTTTGCACTTTTGTCTCACATCCCAAGACTTGAATTGAATTTCAGCAATTAATGAGAAGAATCACATGTTGACAAAAAGGAGAGAAGCAATGAGCCATCCACTTACATTTGCCCACCTCAAACCATACAACAAAACACATTAAAGCTCACTACACATTTAATGGGAAGCAAAAACATTGGGAAGAGGACCCAATTAAGGCAAGGCATACTGTATTGTATAGAAATTTGTAGGCCAGTTTGGTCTGCTAACATCCTAAAGGGGTTAAGTGATGGAAGTCATAGGGGAATGGGGAATCCATGACTAGTGATTGAAACCTAATGTCATAAGTATGTTGCATGTGAAGTGTTAAGAGATCGTGACCTTTGGTGTCACTAGAAGTGAAATGATAGATAGGCATGTTGAATAGCTTTAAGGAGTAAGGGGCAAAACACTCAGTGTGTTCCAAGTTTGTCTTAAAAACTACATTAACAATTTAGTTTTTTCCTTCAATATAACCTACTTCCACTTAACAATTTTTTGAAGAATAGAAATAAAGTATGTATTTTGGAAAAAAAAACTCTTTAAATTCTCAACTCAAGTCATGAAGAGAAAAAAATTATATCCAAAATTTGTAGTACAATATTTTTAAGTTGAAAGGATTCAAAATTTTATAATCTAGCGTATTCAAGTACAAAAAATTATTTTATTCACTTCAAATGTAAATATTTTGCAATCTATGTAGTCAATTTATAAAAAATTTGCCACATGTTTTTAATTCTATAAGTCTAGTATAAAGGTCCTACATTGGAATATGCCATAAATCAAATGTGTTGTACTAGAAATGGTAGTTTTGAGTGTTTTGGGACAAAAATATGTCCTTGGGACATTATTAGCTCACAAAATGTGGATACTTTTTTCTAAAATTAAATATAGGTTGCATATTTGTAATTTTCATACAAAAATGTTGAATATTTGTAATATTACACAATAATTTTCAAACCTTAACATATTTAACTATAAAATTAAACCTTCAATTGTGTGTCACTAGTAGCATGGAGAGTAACATAGCCCCAAGGCATTGTATATGGCAATTACTACCACTTCATGGTGCATAGTGACAAACTGTCACTATTCACCCAAAAGAACCCCTCCTATTTTTTTATTTAAATTTATTACCCCCCACCCCCTTATTTGATTTTTTTTTTAAATTAAAATTTTTAATTTTATTCCGCACCCCCTTATTTGATTTCTTTTTTAAATTAATTTTTTTAATTTTGCCCTCACCCCCCTCCTATTTGTAATTGTGAGGGAGGTGAAGGAGCTGCAAACAATATGGGATATCCTGTATTTGTACCCTCCTATATTTGTACCCGTATCTATACCCGCCTGTATTTGTACCCATATCTGTATCCCGTATGTATCTGTATCCGTATTTGTACCCCCACATGTATTTGTATCCGTATTTATACCCCGTATGTATTTGTAACTGTATTTGTTTTTTCTATCCGTATCGTATTCCAAATCGACGGCCCAAATCAGTGTTGATTAGACGGCTCAGATTAAATCACACAAGATTAGCGGCTTGTGATTTTTTGAGAAATCAACGGCAATTTCAAGGGTCAACATTTTTTTTTAAACAATCAACAGCTTGTAAATTTTTTGAAAGAGGGGGGGACTAATGCAAGCCGGGGGGGGCAGACATAACACCATAGATAGCCCCAAGGCATGTTGGGACCCCTTATGAATAAACTACACAAATTTTCAAAGTATTGATGGTGAAATGTTGATGTGTTGTGCTTGATTTTGATACTAAAAATCAATGTATTTAAAAAAGATCTATGCTTTCATGATTAACCTTACTAAAACATTTTCATTCAAGTTCTTTCACTCAAAAATAAGAAAAAACTTTCAAAGTTACACAAAAACAACATCTTGGACAAAAATAGTTGTAAATAAATTTTTATACATTTTAAAGAATTTCTAACCATAGGATCTCATTCTTGACTTATGCTAGAATGACATATAAGAAATATAGGGCTTCAAGGCATTGCATGAATAAGATCCATGCATGCAAAAAACATTTTTTGTTACTTCACTTAAGGTGACCAAAACATTTTGAATTTAAAAGAGCTTTAGGACGTTGGCAATAAAAAGAAATACAAAACAAATTTATAAATAAATTTGCTTGTGAACAAACTCTTCAACTCTCAAAAGTCAAAATTTTATTTTCATTAAATTATTTGAAGCCATAGTTATGGCTTCAATTGTGTGGCCTCATGATACCATGTCCAAGTCGTGGCTTCTTTAGTCATGAGGCCTCAAAACTCCATGGCTAAGTCTTGATTACATGTCTCCTCACACCTAGTGCCCTATATTTGCCAATACATAAATATATATCATCAAATATAGGCTAAACCAGTTTTGACGTAAAGATCATCATGAGAATATCCAAAGCTCATTTCTGGAATTGGAGATTTGGAGTCATTTGAGGAGGTGGCGAAATGCAAAATTAATCCTTAAAAGACCAAGTGCATATTCAACGTACACGAGAAATCTCATGTAGGTTCCTATGAAGTCAATTTTGGTTGGATGTTCATGACATTTTGATACAAGGTATGAAAATATACCCCCTTGGTGAAAATCTAATTTTTTCCCAATCATGTGCCCGAATTGAAAGTTATGTTGCTTAGAACTTTTGGGTAGCTTTGGGCAGCATGTACAATACTCCTATAATTTTGAAATTTGGCAAATATGTAACTCATATGATACAAGATGCAAATGTAAAAGAAAATGTGTAGTGTCAAAATCTCATTTAGGAGGAATTAAAATCTTTTCGCCCTATCAAGTAAGGTTGGAATTTTTTATTTATTTTTAAACTTCAAACGTTATAATCTTTCAATCCGTGCAATCAAAGTTTATGAAATCTTTTCCACATGTTCCCATTGAAGTCTAGTTCAAATTTGTACAGTTGAATTTTGAAAAATAAAACTTTTTTTTTCATTTTTTGCCATTGTCCTAAAAGTGACCGTTTTTCACAATTTTTGCCCGAAGTGTGCCTTGGGCCTTTTGAGGTCAAGCACTCCACAACAAGGAACCAATGTTTTAAGGTAGGAGGTTCTAAAAATGCACAAGCTCTAAAATCACCCACCTCCTCTATTTGTACATGTTTCTTTTTTGTAACCTTTAGCAATGTACAAACAATGTACATTTGAGGAGGTGGACGATTTTAGATCCCCATGCCATTTCAACTTCAAAATTTCATAACTAGTTTTACAAAGCTCCAAAAAATATAAAACGAATTGGATTAGATGCCAATTCCACTTGTCTTTCAGGGGAATTTTACTGAAAAATATTTCAAGAAGTTTCACCTCCCCTAAATTCAGTTTCAGCTCTTAAATGGGCGATTTATGGAACTCCTACCTTCCATTTGTTTGGTTGGGGGGATTTGGAGTTTTTTGCACCCAGGCAGATGTGGTCTAGCAATGGCTGGGCAGTCTTGAATCCATGGATCCATTTTTGTCATTACCAGTATGCTTGTTAATAAGTTCACCCTCCTTGGTGGCCAGGCCATGAATGATAATAACTTAAGCCCCATTTATTGGTGCTGGTAGATGCTCACCGGTCTCCCTTTTCCCCTAATAGTGACAATTTCAAAACCACTGCTTCATGCAAAGGACTCCCTCTAAGACCCAAAATTTCTTCAGATGTACATGTGTCTTGTGAAATGTACTTTACAAGAACTTTTTGGTCTGTAGTAGGCTGCTCCAAACTTGACCTGTAGTAGGCTGAGTTACCTTATTTGTGTCAACCCCCCCCAAAAAAAAACACTGATTTATTTAGAGTCCATGACTGATGCAGTAACTTAACTCATTGGCAAGAGAATTATATAACTTAAGTTAACTGCTTTGAATCTGTGTTGCATTGTTGGTTTCCCTTCCCCATGATGGATTCGACAGAGAACTTAACTTACTGTACACAGACAGACGAGTACTGGACTCCTGTACATTGTTACAAAGTCCATGTGCAGGCTCCTTTGGCCTCAATGTGGTAATACTCATCAATACAGGTTCGGTACACTTTTCTTGTGTATCCTGATTCCTGAGCAGGCGGGTGGATGAAAAGAATCAGTTGAAATAAAATAAAATAAAAAGTTCCTTCAATGGCTTGTTTCAAAAAAATTCAAAAAAAATAATAAAATAAAATGCAGTCACCAAAATCACTCCAGGCACCAGCCAAACTTGGAAAGCGCTGAGAATATGAATGTTACGAAATTGGCCTTGTGGGTTCATGCACCAATAATAGAAAGTTACAAGTTGCAAGGGAAGATCCTTCTTAACCTTTAAAAGGACGGAGGGGTGACTTTAGAAATCATCCCTTTGAACATCGTGTGAATCATTTGCTTAAAAAATGGTAAAAAAGTACACATTGGAAGTCAAATTACTAGAGGAGATCTCTTCTTTTCACAACAAAATTTTGAGGACAAATAGTTACACTTCCGTCCTTCTAAAAGGATTCTCTGTCATCCATCGGATGCCAAACGTTCTCGTGGACGTTTAAGGGTTCAGGTAGTTTATAACCTTCATTGTTTGTCCCTCCATTTGTATGAAGTAGTTTTCTACTGGAGTGTCACCAATATGACTTCAAATTGTTCGCTTTGAATGGTTGACTTCCTACTTTACAAATGACACTTCATGGTTGTAAAGTAACAAGCTTTTAGAGAATGGTTTGGGGTCTTGTACAAGATGCTTCAAAATGTTGAATTTTGAAAAATAAAATATAAATAAATAAAAATAAAAATTCTCACTGCCCTGAAAAGTGATAATTTTCACAATTTCTACCCAAAATGTTCCTTGGTGTCCTTAAAGGGTTAATGAGTACCCTACAGATACCTATCGATCATGGGTGGATCCAGGTTCCCTCATCCCTGTCTTACTAATTTAAATTATAAATTTCCTTTCTCCATTTGGGATCCTTTAATTTTCCCTCTCTCGGTCTGTGTCTTTGACCCAAGAAATCTGGGAACTGCAGTGACTCCAAGTTTTGAAATTGGCTATTTCCAAAGCATCAATCAATCAATCCATTCAATGCTCCTTAAACCACTTAAAGCCTGTGGGTTTAGGACAAAATCTAGATTTGCGTGCCAAACAAAAATAAAGAATCGTGTTTATGTCTTCTAATAAATGACTCTATTTTATTGAAGTTTGTAATAACTACAAAGCTTGCAATGATCAAAAGGACTTTGTTTAAAAAAATTGGTGAAATTAGTGAAATTAGGTTGCCCCAATCTAATTTCTTGATATTTGACACTATGTAAATATTTTGAGTTATTGAACAAGAATGCACTACTTTTGAATTAAATACTCTTGTAATTAGGACTTGTGAACCTCCAAATGTATAAATGAAAAAAATTATAAATATTTGTTGACTTTGGTGGCTTGTAAAGTAACTTTCTTGGGGTAAGGCAATCTAATTTCACTATTTTGTGTAGTGATTTTATATTTTCTTGGTTTTACTTTAATTTTATTTATGTAGCTCCTAATCATCATCTTTATCAAGCTATTTTTAGTATGATTATGATAAACAAGGTAAACTACCCCACTCCATGCCAAATGTGAGCAGGTCCATTGTGGGCAAAATTGTATTAATGGTGTACATTCAAGTCTTGAAATTTACACCACTAAAATAATATAATTTTGCCTACAATGGACTTGCTCACATTTGGCATGGAATGAGGTAGGCTAAACATAGTATTTCAACTATGGAAAAACTAAAGAAGCGTGTTTTTCAATTGTAGGTGTTGAATGATATGGCATCACTAGGGATTTTCATTTTGTAATTTGGGCCCAACATATTTGAATATGCAACTGAATGATCCTATAGTGGGATTCATCCACTATTTTAATTTTTTTAATTTTAAAGTTATTGTATTAGTCTTGTATTGGAAACAAGTAATTTGAAGCAATCTGGGAATCAAAACAAAGGAAAAATTTAGAGATCAACCTCTAAATGCCCAAGGCTTTTTTTGAGCTTCTTGGAACTTGCTCTAAATTGAACAAAATGCCAACATTTTGATAAGATTTCATCGATTTTATTTGAATTGTAACAATACAAATTCAAACTAGACATTTTAGAGATTACATAATACACACAAAGAATAGAGATTTAAAACTAACTCACATACTTGTTACAAGATTGAAAGGTCATTCTTAAAAGCTAAACATCATATTCATGATTTCAAAAAGTAAATTGCAAATTATTTTGCATATTTGTAAATGCGTGATAGTACATTGTCGTGTGTTGAATACTTTGTGTATATTTTGGTATCTTCTCTTGTTATTAGTGTAGACTGTAATATTGAGAAACCTTCTACAATTTAGACTGCAATGATTTAATTCGATTCAATTTTAAAGATTTTTGACATCCTTCTCGTTGTATAGAGTTCTAGATTTTAACTTGTTTTGTATTTTTTCCTATTTGTAGTTCGTAACTTTATTTCACCCAAAACCATTTCAAATATTATCATTTCTTACACAAAGAGCCAAACTGAAGATTAAAACATCAATTTGGAGATCCAATCATGCAATCTTGCCTTTCATTACTAGGAGGATGTCTAGTAACAATTTTGATGATATTGTCCTTTTATATTGTAAATTTTTTTAAACTTTTGAATCGAAGAAAAAACAAATTTATGCAAGCTCTCAATAGAGCCAACGAACTTTCAATTCATTTAGTTAAAAAAAATTTGCACTGTAGAGACCTCAAGTTTTTTACTATATTATAAAATTGAGTTGAAAATCCTTAGAAACCACCAATCAAGCCCAATTCCTCTCTCCACTCCACCATTTTTTTCCTTTTTAATTTCTCAAGAAGACCCCATGTTTTGTGTTTAGGACAACATAACTTGTTTTTCCACAAGATTTAGTGGAAAAAAGTTATACCCCTAAAAAATTGGTAGATGAATTCACATTCAAAAAATATATTAAAAGATCACTATGAAAATTAGCATTGTAAAAAACTACCCAAAATCTTTTATCTAAAGTATTAAGGAATTACTAGAAGTTTTTCCAACTAATTTTTTGATATTAACCCTCATAGCCTCAAGCCATTTTCAACTTTTGGGCAGGCCCTTCCTAGTGTAATATTTGTTGGATTCCCGTGAAATTTTTTCCAAAGGTGTGTTTCACTATTAGCTTGATGCCTTGAAAATTTTAGACCAATTGAAGTCACAATTAAAAAGCTATGCTTCAAAAGGACATTTTTTTATAGCTATGGGCAGTTTTGGGTAGCCATCATAAATAGGTCCAATTGGACTGAAATTTTTTATGCATAATCTCAACAAGCTTGTTAACCCCTAAAGCGCGAAGGCATATTTGGGGCAAAATTGTGGAAAATTGTCATTTTTTAGGGTAGTGAGAAAAAAATGAAAAAAAAAAAGCTTTTTTGGCAAAATTCAACCATACAAATTTTTACTAGACTGCTATGGGAATGTGTGGAAAAAATTTAAGAAATTTTGACTGCACAAATTGAAAGATTATAATGTTTGAAGTAAGAAGGGGGGGGGGAAATTGTCCTTGCCTGATAGGACCAACAACCTTTCACTACTCTTAGAATGAGATTTTTACACTACACGTGGTGTGTTTTTTACATTTACATCTTGTATCATGTAAGTTACATACCTGCAAAATTTTAGAAGTAAAGGAGGAGTTTTGCAAAAGTTGCCTGACACTGCCCAAGCTATCAGAAAAGTTCGGGGCAAAATAACTTTTGTTTTGAACACCCGATTAGAAGAAAAAAAATTAAATTCCCACTACATGAGTATATGTTTACATCTTGTGTCAACATTTTGTGAACATCCAACCAAAATTGACTTTATAGGTACCTACACGGATTTTTGATTGTCCGTTCAATTGTCCTTTAGGGATTAACATAACCCCCAAAGTTGAAAGGCATATGAGCACATAATTTTGACTTACAAGCCTTTGAAATTGGGCTTTCCTTCTTTGAACAATGTTCAAAAGTTACAAAGCCCATTTTCAAAGGCTTGTAAGTCAAAATCATGTGCTCGTATGCCTTTCAACTTCTAGAAATACGTTAAAAAGCTTGTTGAGAGTATGTACAAATTTTTTTAGCCCAATTGAACCTATATAATATCATGGATGTCCCAAACTGCCTACAACTATAAATTTTTTTTAAGAAATCCTTCTGAGGCATAACTTTTAAAACACCAACTTGAATTGGTAGTAAAACACACCTCTGGAAGAAAAAAAATTCACAGAAATCACCACCAAATATTTGCACCAAGAAGGGCCTGCCCCAAAGTCGAAAATCAACAGCTTGAAATCATACCTCTAAGCTCACGATGTTAATTATTTATTTTAACAGCTACAAATTCAAGTAAAAATGTCTGAATTCAAGTAAAAATATCCCTACTCAAGTCTCCCCCGATTCATTTTTTTGTATTTTACTTTTATTTTTTTATCGTGGTGTGTGTGTGTGTGTGTGTGTGTGTGAATTTAACTATTGTAGGTGAGCGAGAATTTGCCTGAGTGTTGTTTTTGCCCAGCCCATGTTTTGCCCGTCCCCGCCCCTGTTTTTATGCATGCTCCCAACAATAACTCTCTCCATTCAAGAAGCTTCTGGGGTCTGCAAGAGGCAGTTTGGCCGGTGAATGCCAGGCTATTTGTTTTTGTTGTGTTGCACTTGGCAGGTGCTGAATGGGAGAGAAGGGAGTCACTTAAGCTACCCGCCTGCATCAGTCCCCCGGCAATTGATCAGCGCTTGCCGTGACCGCAGAACATGTGCTGTGGGGTTGTCGGGAAAGCCGACCGATGGAGGCCATTGGTAACTTTATCAACTGAACAAAATGGACTAATTGGAGCTGGCGAGGGAATGGCAAATGGTAATAACATAATATTCACTGAGCGTTTTTGTCCCCATGTGCTTGTCGCTGTGCCCGTGTAGGTTCTAAACCAAAAAAAGATTCAAATTACAATTGCTGCTCATCCCGGACGTTGTCGGCTTTACCTCTGGCACGGGTAAATGATGGGTGCAAAATCATTTGACCTCGACGGACTCTTAGACTTGGTAGTACTTGCGGACTAATAACCGAAGAGTGGAATTGGAATTAAATAAAAGCCTAGTATTATTGATAATGAAGGCACCCCTAACTGATCCGATCGATCAAATAAAGCAATTCTGGACATGAGCAGGAGGAGTGCAAGGTGAAGCAAATATTTTCAAAGGTGCAGGGATAGAAATGACGGGGATTGCAAAAACTTTGGTAATTTTAGCACTTGAAGTGAAATTAGTATGGATTTTGAAATGCAAAAGTTGGGTTGAATGCATGTCCAAATATCTAGAGTCATCTAATTCCGATCATTCAAGAACTACTTTCTCGCTCCTTACTTCCTTCTTTCTTGTTCACTACTTTGGGACATGTGTCGTGACCTTACTAGTTCCAACCTTGAAAAGGAGAAAAAAATTCCAAGCCTTGGTTGGAAATAACTACACACCCTATAGGTTGGGTATGGGTCTCTAGTTGGGAATGGGTGGTCCTACCTTCTTTAGGACTAATATCCAAAGAGTATAATTAGAACAAAGCCTATTAAGATACGAGTTGAGATATCAGATGGCGGGTTTATTATTAGGCTTAGTTTAGACAAGTGTTTTGACAAAATCATTTCAAAGGTCATTGGCTTAAGTTAAATTAAATAGCATCCTTGTCTATTTTTTCAACCCGTCATGTCACCAACCAATGTAGCCAACTCATCACAAAGATGGAAAAGTTTTGGAGTTTGCCTACGTGGCGACTCCAAACTTCTGCAATGAAAGAACACTTCTACTTTGTCACAATGTAAGGATTAGGACTGCTAGCAAGTTTGAAGTCGCGTCCCATAAACTAGATGGCACACAAAACGAACTGATGAATGATGTAGAATTAAGTAGTTTGGAAGGATGAAAAATTGGCTAGGATGCCATTGTTCATGCTTACTCTAAACGTTGGTAAGAACCATGCTTTAATCTTCTAGTGCCTAGGTGATCTTTAGATGTCAGTATGCACCCAAAAGAGGTTGTCACTTTTGGTTTGTGATTTAGTAACCAACTTCCTCTGTAAAAAAAATCGAGAGCTATTGATTTGTTATAAAAAGAATGCACCCCCCTAACTACCGTCGATTTCTTGATGATCACAAGCCATTGATGTCCATCAAATACAATCTAGGCAGTTCAAATATGGATAGAGGATATACAAATACGGATACAAGGGATATGGATACAAATATAAATACAATACAGTCTACATGTATAGAATACGACAAAGGCTACAACAAAGGCTACGGATATGTAGACATGGGATACTAAAGTTTGTCCCATATTGATTGTAGTGAGTTTGGTTTTTGAAAATTACAAGTTGCTGAGGGGAGGGAGAAGAAGGAGTTAATTAATTTAATTAATTTTTGAAAACCAGGTAGAGAGGGGGGATTATTAATTTTTATTTTTTTTAATTTTAAACTTTTTGGGTGCGTAGTGACACAGTTTGTCACTATGCACCCCAAAGAGGTAGTCATTGCCTATTCTATGTGATCTTGTGATTTCACCACATGGTTGGAAATCACAAGTTAGAGCAATAAATCTATTCGAAAATGGAATATGAAATATAAAGTTTAGGTGTACAACTAAGTCATATCATCTCTTGATATGTTGGCAACTTCAAAAGCTCAATTTGTTGTGTCATGTAGCATGAAAGAATCTTGTCTACAAACTTCTTAAAAGTGTCTAAAGTAGACCAATGATTTGAAGTAAATGTCAAGTGACATCCATTTTCTTCACATGAAATCTATCCTTCATTGAGAGGTGGTTAACCATTTTGATGTTAAGCTTTGAAAATTGATTTAGAAATGCAAAAGTGCTTCATTAGCTACTACAACAATAGCCAATGTAATTTGACATTTATCATGAACTCCATACACCATTGTATGTCTGTTTTTTTTATTCCCATGTTCTAGTGGCTCTTGTATAAATTAAGTGTATCCTTGTTTGATTGGTGTTGACAATGAGTTGCTCTACAATGTTATAAATCATTACAAGAAATGCACACCATTGTACCATTCTTTTCCTTTGTTCCTCATAGTTATAGCTACTTTTGGGTGCATAGTGTTACTTCTGTCACTATGCACTCAGAATTTTAATTAATTAATTTAAACTCCCCTTGACCCCGAGTTTAAATTTTTTTATTAATTAGAATTAATTTCTTAATTCTTCATCCCCCTCCCCCCTCCTTGTAATTTTTTGAACGAGGTTAACAAGACAAACAAAATGGGACAATGAAAATCCCATATCCCATATTTGTATATTGTATCTTTATCAACACCCGTATCCCATATTTGTATATTGTGTCCGTATCAACACTCGTATCTCAAATTTGTATATTGTATCCATATCAACACCCATATTTATATTGGTATTCTATCATATTCCAATATCAAGTATCTATATCCATATTTTGGTACAATATCCATACAATATCCATATCTGTATTTTGATTCCATATTCGTATTCATATTTGGATGGATCTCAGATTAAATCTCAAAGATCAACGGCTTAAATTTTTTAATAAATCGACAACATTTTGGAAGGGGAAGAGTTTCTTTGAAATAAAATCAACAGCCTATTCATTTTTGAGAGAGAAGGGCAACTAATGGCAAACTAGATGTGTATACAACCACTTTTGGATGCATAGTTAGGCAAAAGTTTATTTGTAGTTGTAGTACACTAAAGATGATATTTAGTGTTGAGTGACATTTAGTGTTTTTACCCCCCTACTAGCTACAACACTAAATCTGAACTTGTCCACAATTAGTGTTAGACTTGAATGTGCCAGCTGCAAACTTCAGAGCCTTGTAACTTTTGCAAAAATTCTTCAAATAAGGAAAATGAGATTTTTTTCGGCATCTACAATTTTTGTAGATGCCGAAAAACATCTCATTTTCCTTGTTTGCAGCCGCCTACCCCTAATCGGTCCGATTCTGTCGGTGAACAGTGATATTCCGTCTGATATGACAACTCTGGTTCACATTTAGTGTTTGAATTGACATTTAATGTTACTTACTTTCATAGTGTAATTGACTTTTAGTGTATGCCTTTGTATTTAGTGTACAAGATACTAAATATCATCTTTAGTGTAGTTGCTTAATAACTCCAATTTAGCTCCACTTTGATGGATGTCCCAGTCCTTTTGTTGCTCACACAAAATCTACTAGAGATCTCTAGTAACGAAGGTTTTCTTTTTGAGATAATTGCTTTGACATTAGATGAGATCCGGGGGGGGCTAGAAGGCTGTTTTAGGCTTGTTCCCAACTCCGTCCCCCCGGGCCTCATCAAACACCTATGTCAGATTAAAAAAATTCTAAAAAAAAATTTCAAATTTTTAAAATGAAAAACAAAGTTTTGTTTTGTTTTTCAAAAAAAGTGTCGTGGCAGTCATTGTGCCATGTCAGCGTAGCTCGCAAACTACAGTTTTAGCCAGTTTTGGTTGGTTCCAAGATTGGGAACTCATAACCCTCTAAAGTAGGAAAAAAACATCTAATGTGAGTTCTTGCATGCTATTCTCATACAAAGGTAAGCCAATAGCCCTATGTTTCTTCAAAGTTTTACAAAGATGGAACAATGGTGTATAGATGTAGCAAAATAATTACCAAGCTTTACACACCTCTTGATGGTGTCTTTTAGAGACCCTATGTAGATGGAACCATCCATCTATAGTTCATTTGTCTAAATGCCCAATGGTATGTCCTCACCTGGCGTTTAAGGTCCATTCTTTGGGGCGCTATTAGAAAGAGAATTGTGTGTGTTCACACTTCCGCTCTATAGTAAATGCCGATCCTAGTTGGACGGTGAGCTGGCAAGGAAAAAGAACGACGGTCAGGTCAATAAAAGGACACTGTTCACACAGTTACATGAATTACACCTAATGTTACACCACACCTCAATCAATAGGAAACATAGATTTCAGATTGTTAAGGGTGCAACTAGTTAATGGGGCTGAAGATGGTCGATTAACTAGCAACAGTCTTTCTGTAGGGAAGTAGAACAACTGAGATTCAAGGGCCACTCACTACTTGAGTTTAGAATAGAATAGAGTAGCTCTTAATGTACATATGGGGTGGTAGGAAGTTAAACAACCCATGTGGGATATGTAAATGAGAATTAGTAGGAATTCTTATAGTTAAGTCAAAAGTAGGAATTGTATTTGGAGTAAAATTTCAGACCTCATTTAGGCATAGTAGAATAATTTATTTCAAAAAAAATTTGAAGTAAGAGAAGTTTTTAAATCAAGCTAAATTTCATCTCCAAAAATCCGTTTGTAATTTTGAGTCTCTAATCATAAGTTATGAACAAATTTAAGAGAGAAGTATTTGAAAATGTCAAAGAAAATGTCCCTTTCAACTCCTCTTTGAAATTTGTTCATAAATTTTGATTGGAGGCTCAAATTTACAAACGGATTTTTAGAGATGAAATTTAGCTTGATTTAAAAACTTCTCTAACTTCAATTTTTTTTTAAATAAGTTATTTTACTATGCCCAAATTAGGTCTGAAATTCTACTCCAAATGTAATTCCTACTTTTTGACAATGAGTGTTCAAGCTCTCAATCATCTTCAAATTATCCCATATCCTTTGAAAGTTTATGATGAACAATAAATTTTACTATAAAAATTACATCCCTACCCTTTCTACTCATTGTAGTGAGTGGCATGTTCACTAGACATTGTCATCAAACTTGTTCATTTGTGCCAAATTATCTGGTGCGATTGGTGTTGATGCTCACTTTATTCTCCATGATTTATGGATGATTTTTTCTAGATGAGGACTGCGGAGAGGAAAAGGTCGCTTCTTTTAAGGCTTCTGATAGTCAAGGTATCCCCCAAGTTTGAACAACTGCTAACTTAAAATTTACCCAATTATGCCGAACCAATGCCAAACCAATTGAATTTTATTCCCCTATAAAACCCGCAGCTCTCCGTTTCTGTCCAGAGGTATTATGTTTTTTTATCGTTGTTACCAAACGCCAAGTGAGAACGTACGTTAATCTCTAAAGGACCAAGTGTCCATTCAATGTTTGTAAGAAATCTTAGGTAGGTTCCTATGAAGTCAATGTTGGTTGAATCGGTTCATGAAATTTTGACATAAGTTGTGAACAAGTACCCCCTTAGTGGGAATATCATTTGTTTTTGATAGAGTGCTTGGATAAAAAAATTATATTGATCAAAAAAATTAAGGTAGTTTGGGCAATTCATGCATCTTTTGGACAACTTTTGCTAAAACCTTCGTCAACTTTTGAAATTTGGCATGAAATTGTCTAGAAAAAAAAACAAATTTGAGTTCTCAAATTACATTCTAAGAGGAATCAAACTTTGTTTGCTATATTGGGGCAATTTCAAAAAAAAAAAAAAAAAATTCTTTTAACTTCAAGTCCTATTATCTTGCAATTTGTGAAGTCAAAGTTTTTGGAAATTTTTTCACATATTCCAGATTTTTGTCTCATTATTCATTGTTTGGATTTCAAATAGAAGAATTCTTAGTTGCACAAGAAATCATCAAAAAATGATTAGTATATTACTAATTCACATAACCTCTTTGCATTGTATGGTGGTTTTAGAGTAATCTAGACTCTGCATATTTGCTTCTAAAATTTTGCATGAGTGTACCTAGTAAGATTTAAAACTCAATGGTGGAGAGACTTAAATTCATCAAGAGAAAAAAATTTGCTCCAAGAGGGCTTGAAGTTTGCTAACCCCATTTTGCAGGAATGAAAAAAAAAATTTGCCCTCTTCAAATGTTATAATCTTTCAATTCATGGTGTCAAATGGGCTGAAATTTTTTCAACACATTTTCATAGTGGTCTAATATACTTTTGTACAATTAAAATTCCTAAAAAAATTATTTCAATTTTGGACAATTTCTCTTAAAAAACACCCGTGTCCTTTAGGAGTTAAACCTTTTGGCTTTCTATATGATGGCCTCAAAAAGTTCCAAGCATCTCCAATGCTTAGGTGTTTTTAGGTGCAGTTTAAATAGGAGGTCAAAGAATAAAAGTGAACCAATTGTAATAATTAGTTATTACTTTCTACCTCGTTTTCGTTATGGGCACTACTTTAGGTGTGAGTAGGCATGCATCTTTGTCCTTCTTAGGCCTCCCCATTGATCTCTTTGAACTCTTTCTTTGACATTGCTTGCTCTTTCAAACATGCAAATTCCTTATCTACAACTTTACTTCTTATCTTTGAAAATTAGAGCAAAGTAACATGAATCTATTTGCTTAAGCCCTAAAGGACCATTGTCCCCTCGGGGGACAAAATGGATTTTGGGCAAGTTCCTATGGCCTCAATTTTTAGTGAAACTTTTTGAAATTTTCTCATAATATAGAAAAACTTGTTAGCTTTATGGGAATATAATTTTTATTTCAATTTGTACCCAAGAGCAAAAATTATATTACAAAAGCCCAAATTTTCATTTGGCGGGTAGAAAAAGAAATCTACAAAAGCTTGAAATTAAAATTAGTCCCCCCCCCCCCCCCCCCTCTTGTAGATCATATTTTTGTCTACATGTGAAGCTTTGATTCATTCCATTTAGATTGGTGATGTGAAAGTTAGGAACAATCTTATTTTTTGGGAAATCTAAGTATTTTTTTAAGAAAATAACTTATAGAATTCATTTTTTAATGCAATTTTCACAATTTAAAAAAGAAATGTTTGACAAGGTCAAGTTTGCTTTCTAGAACAATCTCACGGTTGAGATTATTGTGTTTCAATCCTATCTTTGAGCTATTAACAATTTAGTTTTTCTTTCAATCTTGGACCTATTTCTACTTAACAATTTTTTAAAGAATGAAAATTCAAGTGTGTGTTTTCTTAAAAGAAATCCTAGACTTTCAACTTAATTCTTCAAATACAAAAAAATTTAACCTCTAAAGGACTAAATGACTTGAATGTATGCAAATGATCTCGGGTAGGTGCATATGAAGTCATTAGGAGATAAATGAGGCCTTTAAGAGACCGTCCAGCCATGGTTCCCCATGTTGCGAACCATGTCCGGACAGTTAGATTATTTAATTATTATAAATTAATTAATAATAAATTTAATATTTAAAAAATATTTATTTAATGTAGTCTGACGTGGCAATCTCTCTGCAACGTCGAACTGTTGGTTCTGCAACGTTCCAATAAGGTAGGAGGCTGTAAAACAGTGCGGGTTTTAAGAATGGCTCCTATAAATGGCTGTGAAATGGTGCATCTAAAGTTTTGAAATTGACCAGTACATTCATTGAATGAATCAAGGAAAAAAATATTATTAATTGTAAGAGCCAATCATTCTCTGTGTTTTCTCCATTTTTATTTAGGATTGCAAATGAACTATTCATGAAAGATCTAGGGTCACAAATAGGGACCTATGACCCAACTCGTTTGAAAATTCATAAGTAATTCAAAAATCTTTGGAAAAATATGAAACCTCTTGGGTTAGATTCCTCATCAATTTTTCTTTGTCTGAAAAATGAGCTAAAAATATTCCTGTCCAAAGAAATACATGATAAAGGCAGAACAACCCTTAGATGCACCATTTCTGAGCCTCCTACCTTAGTCTGGGATGTCAAAGAACTTGAGGTCTCCCAATGGCCTGAAAAATCTCCTAATGCATTTTTTAACGAATGTTCTTCAAATTTTGGCACAAGGTGTGAACATGTATCCTCTTAGTGGCAATATAATTTGTTTTCTAATTAGGTGCCTGGATCAAAAGTTATGTTACCCTGAACTTTTCTATAAATTCTTGCAACTTTGGCAGCATGTGCAAAACTCCTCCTCTACTTTTGAAATTTGGCAATTATATAACTTACATGATACAAGATACAATTGTCAAAAAATAAACCACGTGTAGTGTAAAAATCTCATTCTAGGAGGACTTAAAGTGCGCTAGCCCTGTCAGGCATGGTTGTAAAAAAAATTGTTTTAACTTCAAACATTATAATCTTTCAATCCATGTAGTGAAATTTTTGAAATTTTTTCCAAGCATATCGAGAGTAGTCTATTACAAATTTGTACAATTGAATTTTGAAAGAAAGAAACAATCATTTTTTTCTCACTGCCCTAAAAAGTAGCAATTTTTTCACAATTTCTGTCCCAAATGTGCCTTAGTCCTTTAGGGGTTAAATTCAAAGTACACATTGCCCACACATGGTGGTCAAAGTCATCTCAAATTGCAAGCTAGTATTAAAAGAATTTATTTTTTTCAACTTTGAATGCTAATATCTCTCAATCTATACAATCAAATTTCATGAAATTTATATCGCATGATCTCAAATAAGTAAAGTACAACATCATACAATTAGATTCTAAAAATAAAACAAAAATTGATTCTTTGAGCAATTGCAATAAAAATGGCAGGCTTGAGTGTTTTTTGACATAAAAATGGCCTTGGTCTTTTAGGGGTTAAACATTGGGGCCATAGTGTCCCAATAATCTACCTTTTTGCACTATTAATAAAAGCTGGTAAATAAAAACCACAGCCAAAATCAATCGTGGTTCTTTTTACTACAGACCTCTACAGACCTAAAATGGCCACAATCAACTTCTTTTTCATTTTTCAACTGCAATTTTTTGAATTTTGAGGCATGTAATATACCATTGGAAAGGTCTTGAAAATAGATTTTCAATGGTATATTATACATCCCAAATTTTAAAAAATTAGTGGGAAATAAAAACAAACAACTGTAGTAGTTTTAGTCTTGTAGATTGAGGACTAGTAAAACAAAGCAACTGATTTTGATTGCGGTTCATTTTTACCAACTTTTGTTATAGTATTGCATACACACAATGAATTCAGTACATACCATCCTAAACCAAAAATGTTCATAAAGAATAAAACATTTAGATGGCATAGGGAAGTGAGGGTTCTTCATTAGGGGAATGATGAGTTAAGCTATTAATATTAATGTTGTTTTAATGAAGTTATTAATTTTTTCAATTCAAAAATAATAATTTAATTAATTAATATTTTTCTTTCAAACCAATTTTTTCCACTTTAATTAATTATTCAACAAAAGATGCCAACCCTTATAGCCATGTATAGTATTGGCCTATCCATAACACGTGTATATCAATACAAATTGAAAATATTTAGACTATGATGATAATTCACCTTCAAAATAGAAATACACAATCTACTTTTATTATTCAAACTAAGTCAAAGTTCAATATCTACAAATGTTAACTTATACAAACTTATACAAATTATATTTGATATATATATTGAATCACCCACAAATCGCCTCCACCTTTAAGGATAATAAAACCAAAGTCTAGAAATTTCCAACTTGTTTTTTCTTTATTCAATTTCCATAGTACTAAATAGATAAGGATCACATATACATATTAATTCCCTCCAAATAGAGTTTTCATTGAATTTAAGTTTTATTTTTTAAAATTAATTTAATTTTTAAGAAATTCAATCATAATGGTCAAATTGAGAGCATAAATGTAGAATTAATTTTTCTCTAGGTTTGACTTCCTAATTACAAGACTTACATTTGAGGGTTAAATAACTGAAGATATTTCACAACATACCTCATTGATCACGTAGCTTGGAAATTATTGTAAAACTAAAGATTCAAAGACCTCATTTCACATTTATTTTATCTTGTCCCTTTTATAAAAGGAAATGTCATCTTTACAAGCACTTGCAAAAAGAAATTCATACCAGTTAAAAATTTGTTTTTACTTTTTTAACTAAGATTTTAGGAAGTTTCATCATATATTTCACTTATTAGCAGACAAAGTAATTATTTGATCATCCCCTAAGGGACCAAGTGGTTGTTGAAAGACTAATTGAAAATTTGGTTAAGTTTAATTTTAGATGTATATTTCTAAAATTTTTATACAAGGTGTGGACATGTACCCCCTCTTTGGGAATTATTGTTTTTTCTAATTAGGGCTCGGGGGGTGCAGTGAGCGGTAGAGGTAGCCAGATAGGTGCGAACAAATGTAGGGTGCTAAAAAAACATTGTGGATAAAAATTATAATGCAATTTTATATAATATAGTATATGTAAAATGTCATTTGGTGCCTTGTAAGTATTATAGGGTATAGAATAATTGGGCTCATTAGAAATAGAAGTAAACTTAGGATACCCCCTTTAATATTAAATTTCTTGGACAGAACTCGAAAATTACCTGCTGCCATATGAGTTGGCGGTGGTCAGACTATAAATTTTTGAACGTTTGACAGTTGTCCCATTTGAGGTTTATTGTGGCCATCGGATGTAGATCAAATGAAGTTCAAAAAGATCAACGGTTAAGGATTGTCGTTGGAGTTTACCCTAAAGTCGTTGTCTCTCTAGTTGGTGAAGGAATGTACCTGTGGTTCTCGGGCTGTATCGCAGTAACAATTACCTTCGTGCTTTGAGTTCTTCGATTTTACAGAGCCAACTTTGTATGTTTTGAGCCAGCTTTGTATGTTTTGTAAAGGATGTTGAATGTTTTGTATGTTTTCTAAAACATTGTGAATGTTTTGCAACTAAAATGTTTCTGCTTTATTTTAATTCTTTGAATAGCACCCATATGAGCACCCAATGACAAAAATCTTCCTTTATGTATCATTTGGTTTCAAGGCACACGACACATAAGGTAAACTACCCCATTACGGACAAAATGGGAGCATGCCCATTGTGGGCAAAATTGTAATGGTAGTGTACATTCAAGTTCCGAAATGTACACCACAATTACCATTTTGCCTACCATGGGCATGCTCCCATTTTGTCCGCAATGGGCTAGTTTACCTGAAAGCAAGCAAATATAGCCTAAGTTTATTCATGAGACAAACTTCTCACCACATTTTTTTCCACAATGTGTGTATACTTGTAGACCCATGAGCCAAACCAAGTTCTCTAGTAGTGAGTAGGGAAAAAAAATGGGAGTGTAAACCAAGTTCTTTAGTAGTGACTAGTAGAAAAAAAAATGGGAGTATAAACCAAGCTCTCTATAAGTGAGTAGTAAGAAGAAAAAAAAGGGATGTTCAAAAAAATGTAGTAGAAAAAAAAATTGAAGTAAAAAAGCATATGATATATTCATGGCATTTGGAAATTATAAGTAATGTATGGCCCTTTTTTAATGAACCAAATTAGAAAATTACATAACCATGGGGTGCCAAAAAAAATAATAATAATAATACCCCTCCATAAATTAGTGGGTGTTCGCACCTATATCCTTATTTTTTTCAAGGAGTGCACCCCCGAGAATTAGGGTTTGAAGTGCTAGCTAGCCAAAGTTTTATGAACAAATTTTACCCGGGGTTTTACCCGAAGAAGTTTTATGAATAAGTTGTAATCCTCCGAAATTTGGCAAGTATATAACTAATATGATAAAGGATACAAATGTCAAAATAAGAAACATTTGAAGTGCAAAATCTCTCTCTAGGAGAATTTATAGCTTATTCATTACAAAAACTTTAAACCCTGAAGAAGGTTTTTAGAAAGTCATTTGATTTTTGGCCGCAGTGCGAATACAGGGAAATCAAATTTTATATTTTTTTCATATTTTCTTTTGGAACTTGAAATTGCCATTTTGATGTGCCCTGTCCAATGAAGATATATATAGATATTTTTTTAATAACTTTTTCACCGTAATTGCATTGCTGCCAAAGTCCAAGTAATGTTAGTAAACTTCGCGTAGGCCCTTCCTAAAGTTGGTTCATCGGTCAGTCGGTCGGTCCACGTGATTGACCTGTCCGGGTTGGTCCATTGCACCCCAGCCATTACAAACTTTTGCTTGGAGTAATTAAGTTCCACGTATTGATACCTTCTGGGGGTAGTCAGTACAATCACGGTTCCCCTATGACAGGTAATGAACAATTTTTTTACCCAATTCATTGGTACTCCGTGGCCTTTTCCCACCTTCATTTCATGGACTGTCCCACATGTCGCAGATATTCATAATTCATCATGTGAGGGCCTTCAGTTCTACAAGTTCGCTTTTTCGATAATAATTTTGACACCGCTCCGCTCCAAGTAATAATAGTGAACTAGGCGTAGGCTACAAGCAATGTTACATGTAATTCGGCATCGGTCCAAAACTTTAAATGAAATGGAAATCATCTCAGAAGTGAGCTTTACACCAACCATAACAATCTTAGTGCATAAGTCATCTTTACTAAATGTACATTTAGGTAATTGATATCTATCTCCATTGAAGAAATCATTTTAGAATATCTACCAAAACAACTTTCAGTTGACCAAACTTTATAACTTTAGTATGAAATGAAATATCCAAATGAATTTTTTTGGTTGCATTGAAATCCTCTTTTAGTTGCCACCAAGAAAATCTAAAAATTTAACAAGTTTGATAATAGTAAATACAATCTCATATAAAAAGTGATGCTTTTGGAATTATTTATCGTATATCTAAATTCCTAAGTGTTGGACTTAAAAATAGTGTTGGACTTAAAAATAGCAAGATTACTCTTTAAAAATGAATAGAAATAATTGAAACTTTGTTAACATATCTATATCATTTGTTTGTGTAGAGTATTCTTATTTTTATCCATTAATAAATTATATTATTTTTTTAAGCTTCCTTGATGAACATCTATTGGATGGAATATGCTCTCAATAACATTCATCCACACCATTGGATGGTTGAGTGCTAAGGGATTTAAACCTAAAAGAGCATGCTAGGAGGAAGGATGTAGAATTGGAGCTTAATTAGGAAAACAGATTAGAGATTGTAAAGAATTTAGTTATAAGATTTTTGTTGTTGCAAGTTTTGGTCTTCTTTCCATCCTTACATGAATTGATTCAAAACCTTACACAAAAGTCATGATGTACAAAGTGACCAAACTAATAAAATCGTTGAAGAACCTAGGGGAGGACACTCTCACTACATTTGGGGTACCTACGTGCGGCGGTGGAAAAAGTAATTCATGTAATTCACCTTGAATAAACTATAATTTCATTCTAAAATTTTGAGCTTTGTTTAACAATGACTAAAGGTTTCTATTGACAAAAAATTCAATTCCAAATAACATAAGATATATTGTCTAGAAAGGGTTGAAAAATGAACTAAAATGGCATGTTCTCCAACTAAAATATTTATAGAGCTCACATGAAGATGACTATTGCATCAATATTCAACCAAAATAAACTTTCAATAGAAAGCTATTCTATATAATTTTTTTTTCATTTTTCAAATTTTTTTTCTTATATAATATAGAGGTGTGAAAGTTATTTTCAGCTTTACAGTGTATCTTTTTTCTTCAAAAATTTATAACTAATTACTATTAGCACAAAAAAATACCAATAATTCAAAACATAAACTTATAAAGTAGTAAAATCTATCCATAATTTTTTTTTTTGAAAAAGAAATTAAATTTTAAGGTGTATTACTTGTTTTACTTTTTCCGCCGCACGTAGTTTGCTAAAACATAGGGAGTGTCCTCCCCGGGTGAAGAACAAACAATTTTCCCTCCCAATGTACTTGGATGTACTTTAGTTTGTTTCATGTAGCTCTTGTGATAAGCTTATAAAATACATTCATCATTCACTCAATGGATGTCCTTTCTCTTAAAAATTAAATTGTTTGAGTAAGCACTTCAACATGGTTTCTATTATTAAAATTTTAATGTGCAATAAATATGCTTTGTTTCTATTTTTTTTTGGAAATTTGGAAATTTGAGTTTGAGAAATAGCTTTTATTATATGTTTTACCTACCTTAATTGTTGTCTCATTAGTTAAAATAGTTAGAATGATTCAAAATAATTTTGTCTGGGTATCAATCTATATTGTCAAACAAAATTATTAATATGTTTTCAGCTACCCATTTTTGCATTGAAATAATGAAAACTATTGAATTTTGCAATACTTATCAAAATGATGATGTAAAACAAAACTTTATTTGTAGAGTATAGTGATTACCATAGCAATGACGCTAACATGTGAGCCTAGAAATACGAGCCTACAAGCTTTGAGCCTAGATGTAAGTAGATATTCTACAACTATTGAAAATGTTTATAACATACATACTTATAATATAAGTATCCTATAACCATAAAAGATACTTATAACATAGGTACCTATAACATAGACACCTATAATATAAATATCTATAACCATAGAAGTTGCCTATAATATAATTAGGCACCTATAATATAAACATCCTAGAACCATGGAAGATGCTTATAACATAGGTATCTACAATATAGACACCTGTAATATTAATATCCTATGACTATAGAAGGTATCTATGATATAGGCACATATAATATAAATATCCTATAACTATAGAAGGTGTCTATAATATAGGCACATATAATATAAATATCCTATAACTATAGAAGGTGCCTATAACATAGGAGCCTAAGCTCTTAAGCTTAAGATACTACGCTCACATACTAGCAACTATGATTACTATAGGAGACATTCTCAAAATTTCATACAAAACTTAAAAGTATAAGAATGAATAAATCTTTCCGTAGATTGTTGGAATTTTTTTGAAAATATGAAATATAAATGCGCATGCAAAAGAGTCTAGTGAATTGTCAATTTTCAACTCATCCTCACATTCCAAGATTTTTTGGGATGCCTTCCAAGTCTTTGTCACTTGTGAAAATTGGTAGAAATGTGCCTAAAATAATCTTGAGTATGATGGATTGTCAAATTCAAAATCCATAGAACTAAAATTTCCCATAAATGGCTGTCACAAATCATTTGAGTTATTAATTGGGTAGGGTTTTTAAAAGTTTGCTCTTTTATTTATAATACTAATAACTTGCAATCATATGGTGAAATTTTTACCACATGTTCTCCTACAAGTGAAGTTCAAGGTCCTACTAGTAAAATTCAAAAAAGTCATTTTTTCCTATTTTCTTGGCTCAATGCACTAGAATTTGTAGTTTTGATTGTTTTTTTTTCCCAAAAAAGGCCTTTGGTTGGTAATTTAGGATTTTATCCTACTTCTTCTCATGCACACTTTTTAATTAGAGAAATTGTGATTTTCTAGTCATACTTGAATGCATCTCAAACTTATATTTGTTAATATTGGTGATTTGACAATGTAAATGAATGAAGTAAATTCTTTTATAGATGTATTATAATAATGAGGCTAATTCACTATACAAACTCTTTGTGTTGAATTCCTCAAAATGTTGTGTTTTTAAATGTTGTATTGAGTGATAACTAAGGTAACATGCTCTAAAAGCGCCCATTTATGGGCTGTTCCTTCTTTTTCATATGCTTATGGAGACCGTAAGAATTTTGGATTATTTTTCAGAGAAAGACAAATGAATTCGCCAGATAACCCAAGTGGTTTCGTAATTTTCCAAGCATTTTTGAATTACTTATGGATTTTCAAAGATTTCAGGCATAGGCACCTATTTGTGACCATAGGTCTCCCAAAATGCGTCCACTTGCAACTTGTAAAGAAATTTGCAAAAATCAAAGACAATGATTGGCTCTTACAATAGAAAAACATTTTTTCCTTTATGCATTCAATTGCAATAGTGGTCCATTTAAGGATCACCCCATCTCCATTCTCCACCTAAGGGGTGGTTTGAAGAGGATGGGCGCTTTTAGAACACACTACCTTACTAGATTACAAATTAAATAATTCATGGAATATTCTTAGACTCAATGGAAAAAGGTTATCCAATTTTGAGACATACAATTGTAAAAATGGTTAAAATTTTCTTTGAATTCTTATTCACTTCTCTAATTTTTTTTCCTTTAATAATTACATATGAGGAAAGGAACAATTGTATTTTTACTCTCCAAAATTTGGCTATTTTACAAAACTAAAATTGCATATCACATGAGTTGTGAGTCTTTTAATTCATGAGATGAGACTAGCTACAATAGAAAGGAACTTTTTCTTTGAATAAAAAAAGCATAAGTGCTTAGTTTACAACATATGAAAAAATGAAAATGAAAACTAGGGTAGTATGCTCTAAAAGCACCCATCTTTTTCAAACCGCCCCTATTTTGGGGTGAAGAATGGAGATGGAGTGATTCTTAAATGGACCACTTTAGCAATTGAATGCATCAAGGAAAAAATATTTTTCTATTGCAAGAGCCAATCATTGCCTTTTGATTTCTACACATTTCTTTACAAGTTGCAAGTGGATAGATTTTGGGAGACCTATGATCACAAATAGGTGTCTATGTCTTGAATCTTTGAAAAATTTACAAGTAATTAAAAATGCTTGGAAAAATACAAAACCACTTGTGTTAGGTTCCACATCCATTTTTTTCTTTAGAAAATTGATCAATAAATAATTCTGTCCACGTAAGCCTCTGAAAAAGGCGGACCAGCCCTTAAATGGTTGCTTTTAGAGCATACTACCTTAATACTTGCTCGTCTCTTCTTAGAATTGATCATAATTTCTAATTCTTGATTATCACTGAATGCAGATGAGATGAAGGTTAAGGTAGTTGTCTGTAATTCCGACCCGCAACTTCAAAGCGTCCTTGTAGGAGGCTCTGAAATGGACACTAAGCAATTTTGAAATCGACACTAAGCAGTTTTGAAATGGGCTTTTGATAATGTGAGAGCTTAATAAGGTTTGATAGATGTTGGTTTATACTACACATATGGTGTAATAAGAGCCAGGGTGGGTCGATTTTGAACTAAGAGTGGATACAAGACATGTGTTCGCTTCATTTTTGCAAGAAACAAATTTATGGCTGAACATCCTTTCACTAAAATGATTCTCAGTCAATCATTAATTCTTGGATTGATATGAAATTTTAGCCACACAAATTAGACTAGTAGGCGCAACTTTTCCAACAAAAAATATTGAAAACGAACCTTGTATGAAGAAGTTATAAGCCGCCGAAGTTCACTGTGATTGAAGAATGTCGGGATTTAGAACTTCGAATTGCTCCCAAACATTCAAAACAACTTGAATTGACATGAAAATTTTACCACAATAACTAGACTTCAAGGGGAACATAACCCAACAAATTTTACTGAAAAAAAACTTAGAATGAAGGAGATAGAAGCCCCCAAAGCTGCAGCCAGCAGATGCAGTTTGGTGAACTTAAATTGAACTTGTGAACTTCGATTGGCTCCCAAAAAATCAGTATAACTCGGATTGATCTGAAATTTTTATCTCACAAACTAGAAGAGAGAGCGCAAATTTTACAACAAGTTTTATTGAATTTGGAAGTTGGATGCAAAAGTTAGAGCACTTTGAATTGGACTTCAAAGTATGTGAAGACAATATTGATTCCTTGGCTTCAGTTTAGTAAAGATCACATTTAGGAACCTTAAGTATTACTTGTTCAATGCTTCATTGCTTGTTTTTGATCACACCATATCTTTTTTCAGATTGCGCGTGTGTGGGTTTTGCAAGGCCTAGGATCACAAATAGGTGCCTATGACAGAATTCTTTGGAAATTCATAAGTAATTCATAAATGCTCAGAAAAATATGAAACCACTTGGGTTGCATCCCACATCAACTTCTCTTCAAGTGAAAAATAAGTGAAAATATTTTTAGGCATCTGAAAACCATCGAAAAGGCCCAACAGCTGGTAAACTGACGGTTTATGAGCACACTACCTTATAGCCTTGGAATCAATCATTGTGAACAAAACTTTGGAATAATATTTAATATATTGGAGTGTGCTTTTGATTCTTCATTAAATAGTTATTTTTTACAAGAATTGAACCACTTGTCATTGCCACATAGGTAATCAAACATGACAATGAAATCTCTTGTATATCATTGTGTGGAGGCATAATGAAATTGATAGTTTAGCTTTTGTCCAATTGAAAAACTAACTTTGTAGAAGTAGGTTTTGGGTTTATTGGTAGCAAAATATTATAACATACCATAGATATTGAATATAGACTCTGCAAGTGTAGTAGGCTCTAGCAATTATGCATTAAATTAGATGGGATTCGATGCTTCGGGAGGGTCGTTTTAGGCTAGTTCCTGTTGCTCGGATCTAGTCTGTGTTGTCTAGAAAAAAAATTAATTAATTTTTTTTTAATGCTTGCTAATGTGGCCGTCTCTTGACCATGTTAGCAGGCTACGTGGTAGAGATGAGAATGTAGGAAAAGTCAGGAAAATTCACAACCCTTAACGAGGCCTGAATTTCATCTAATGGTTAACCTTGTAACATCAATGAAGACATTCATAAGTATTTGATGCATGGTAAAGAATCCTTCTATGTAAGACAGAAGTGTAGATGTTCATCCTTGAAATTTTGTGTTGGTAGGGGAGGTCTTGCCTTACTAGTAGTTTGATCTCCAATTAGTGCTCTTGTTATTTTAAGTAAATGATTCACATAGTATTGTAGCTTCCTAGCACTTTAGGCAAATTTCTATCTAATAATTAAAGTGCAAAAATAGTTAGGTAGTCCAAAAAATAATATATTAAAATTGTACAATTTTAAAATATAATTAAAATAAATTAGTCATTCATCCAAGTTATTCCTACAATTTGGGGATGGTTGTTGCTACTTTCATCTAAGGTGGCTACATTTACCTAAACCCTTTGCTAAACCTCTAAACTCTAAATCCTCTACCTTGCATATTAGGGTTTATTGTGTGTGAGATTGTGCTTTTAGAATGGTTAAAATAGAAAGGCAAAAAACTTTGTGATATGTGTTTACAATTATTGACAAAGTAGAGATGCAAGATTGAATAGAATGAGTTGAATTTCTATGAATACGGCAATCCTTAGGCACCCTTTTTAATTAATTATTTTTTGACCAAGTTACTAGGAAGCTACGGTACCCAAAAGGATGATTTCCACAATTACCAATTTGGAATTCTAGGGTTAACTCACCTCACTCATTGTATAACACATTTATACATATACACTATGGTACTACATCAATAACACTCAATTTTTTAAAATTTTCCACACATTATAAAATTTGCAAATTTTGAATTCATATTTGCAATTAGAGGCCCCAAATTAGCAAGAAGGGATGTACAAGAGAAATTAATCAAGCATGAAATAGAGAGTCTGTTTTTTTTATATACACCAATGGAATGCCTTTAGGAGGATGAACAAGGGGGGCGGCTCACCCCAACCTTGCATAAGGCTGCACTTTAGACTCTTTGCCAACAAGGTAGCAACCTCACGTAGCAACACCTATAACCATCTCTTCTAAAATCTTGAAAAATAAATAGATGTGATTACAAGGATGTACTACATTTGAATATCAAATCCTAGTGTAAATATTAGGTGCATTTATAATCCCTAAAGCCCAGAGGCATATTTCAAGCAATATTGTGAGAAACTGCCACTTTTTAGGGCAAAGAGAAAAAAATGAAAAAAAGAAGTCCAAAATTCAACCGTACAAATTTGTACTAGACTACTATGGGAATGTTGGTAGAAAAAAATTCATAAACTTTGACTACACTAATTGAAAGATTATAACGTTTCAAGCTAGAAGAAAAAGTTTTTTTTCGACGATGCCCGATAGGGCCAACAACCTTTAACTCCTCCTACAATGAGATTTTTACACTACAAATGGTTATTTTTTTTCACATTTGCATCTTGTATTGAGTAAGTTACATACCTGCCATATTTTAGAAGCAAAGGAGTGGAGTTTTGCAAAAGTTGCCCAAGCTATCATAAAAGTTCAAGGCACCATAACTTTTGATCCAAACACCCGATTAGAAAAAAAATTAAATTCCCATTAAGGGGGTACATGTTCACACCTAGTGTCAAAATTTTGTGAACATCCAACCAAAATTGACTTCATAGGAACCTACACGGATTTTCAATTGTTTGTTCAACGGACAATTGTCCTTTAGGGATTAAAAATTCCCAATTTATATTCACAGTGTCCAAATAATTCATTTGAAAGTGCTCATGAATTATTTTTCTCTTGGTAGTAGAGTACAATAATTTGTTGGATGACTTTTAATGAACATCATGTCCAAAATCCTCAAATTCACGGTTATGGCTGTTTTGGTGAACCTAAGTTACCCTACCAGCACTACTGATCCTGTTCCTTTGCAACCAAATCATGATCAAACTCATCTCTTTTTCAGTCACTCCGTTCCTCCGAAAATGCTGTCCTTCCCCTCAATTGGAAGGTCATTACCAAAGCAGTACTAACCGAACAGAACAGAACATTCACCATTCTAACAACTACTCGTCCTGTCCCAAATAAAGAGATCGAAGTTGGACCCAAAGGACAGTCACCGGGGAGGAAACCCTAACTTACATATCTATTTTCTGAGGTGGACATGGGCCCAACAGATGGTTCTGGAGGATGCCCGCATCCCTGCAAGTGGAGGAAATGAGACCCAAATCCAAAGAACAATGACACACAACCGACTCGAAAGCTCAATAGCTGCTGTAGGCCGTGCTCTGGGTTGTTTTCTCACTAGCTCACTTAAACACACACTGTAGCTCATGGATTTAACTTAACTTCCACGGACAGGCCAGGCAGGGGCACGACAACTACGGCTCAACAAGATGGATGGGTCTAAATTAATTGCGCCCCTGTCAGTCTCTGCACAAGCACCCTTGCACAATTTTCTTTGAAGTTAACGTAACTCAGGTTGGACCAACTCAATCAGATCCAGAAGACGGGGCGTGTCTACTTCCTGTTTGTGAGCTTGATCAGCAGTTCATTGCCGGGAAGACGAAGATGGTGGGGTACGTGTTTGCAAACTTTGATTACTTAGGGTATGATTTTTAAAAAAAAATTCAAGTTTAATGGTATCACGCGCAAGGCGAGAAAGTGAAAAAAAGATCCTATTTTATTATTCAAGCTACGTTATATAGAGCCGGGCAGTGAGCTGGGCAGATTGGTTTGACATTTACGATCCATAGAGCGAGTTGGCGAGTTGCTTAGACCAAGAACGTTGGCTCCATTTAATATGAGTCGATCGCACGTACGGTCGGGCCTCTGTACATACGTACCAGCTGATGTGAATGTGGTCCCAACCTCACATGCAGTACAAATCCAGCAGTAGCTAGCTAGTCTGGCCGGGTGCTGCTCTATTAGTTACCATTGTCCCATCATCTTTCAGTATGTGCTGCCTCGTGAGCAAGCTAGCTAGCTAGGTAGGTGATTAATGCGACTTCCCCTACTACTATCATCATTCCATTCCAGCTTTAGTTAATTATTTCAAAGCCTAATAATTCCGTGCTTCAAATCATTCAGACCTCATGCATGCTTTTCCAATGGGAGCAGAAACTCAGTGATAATTGAAGACTGAGTTGGGAGCAAGCTGGTCAGTGGTTTAACAGCTCACTGGGAGATAGAGAAACCAAGAGCACTGTAGAAACCAACCAAGCTATGGAGAACTTTGATTGTGTCTAAGCTTACAAATGAGACTTTTTAGCCTAGTTTTGAGAGAACTCAGACATTGGAAATGATCACCGTGCAACGTACACCATACAAGTTCCATCATGTGAAAGTAAGATGCAGAAATGCTCTACTTATTAGAGTGCTTTTAATTTCACATGAAGGACTTGTGAAAACACAGACTGCTGAGGTTTTCAAGTGGTTCTCTTAACAGAATGTTTGTTGCCTGGCCGAGAATCAGTGAACTCAGGCAAGCAAACTGCATGCACACTAGTCTAAGCTGCACACTGCTTAATTGATGATTTGAACACTTTGAATGGGAATGCCTGATTCAACTCTGCGTTTACTAATAAGCTCTATATTATGAAAGTGACCTGTGAATCCAGGAAGAATTCTTCAAACTTCCACTGATTGGATTGCTTCTAAGCAACCAAAACAAAACTCAGTACTTATTCTAAGAGTCAAGCTAGCATCACAGCAAGTAGCATACCGAGGTGATCTTTATCACAAAATCACCACTGGGGTTTGTAAAAGCTGGACCACACAAGAAGTCTGTTTCAGAATTGCTTCTCAAAACTCTATGAGAGACTAGAAGTACGTATTCCCAATTTTGTTAAATTGGTGCAATTCTGGGTGCAAAAGCTGTGGCATAAAGCTCTGAAAAGGAGAATAGTTTATGTTTTTGGCCTCTTGAATTGGAAAGCGTCATTTGAAGTACGGTATTGGAATTTTGTCATTTGAACAAAATTGATGACTTTGAGGAAACAAGAAGTGCGTTCAGCACTCAGTTTGATAACAAAGCTCCAAATTGAAGAGCAGGGATTGCAAGGTTTGACACCCACTAGCTACTCAACATGTCATCATTTCAACTCTGTCTCTGTCCTTTGATCTATTCATTGACCCTCTCCAGCAGAAAATTTACCTGGGCAATATTCTGCAACAGCCTGCACTATCCTGAATGCTTTGGCTTCCTATCTCACATTTATCTTGCCTTGAATTTTCACTCCAAAAAGCAGAGCAGATTGGAGACAAGGTTTGGTTTCATTCTATGAACATGTCTTGAAACCATTCACAAGCCGACAATACATGTGCATATTCAGCTGAATCTGGTTGCAATTTGATTGTGACCAGAGTAATCGTGACAGCTTTGCCAACAGTTTAAGTCAAGGGGAATGTAAATAAGCAACACCTTGTGCATCCAGAAGTGCCCTCATTCCAGGTCCACCAAATATTATAATTCTATGGTAGAGGATACTTAGTTTGTGACTACCAATTGTTCAGTTTCTTCCCTGATCATATACAACTGACAGCGGAAAGTGGATCCATGTATGATATTTAGGAGATTACTTTTTTAGGGTTTAGGACACTTTTCAAAGCTCAAACAAATTCCGCCCATGACTAGCTGGTCATTGGAATTGCCTGGGCTAATGAAACTCTGGTAAGCCTGATGAAGCTTCAGCAACTTGGGTACTGCGGTACCAATGCAATTCCTATTAATTCTTGATGAAAATACCACTGGAAAATTATAGTTATAGTGACAATACTTGAATGATAGTACTTGAACTGAATGAGTACTCATGCCTGGAAAAATAACTTTCATCAAAGGAATGCTCACCAAAATCTGACCAGACAAGATGAAAGCTACTGAGAATGTTGTTGGCAGGCACGTCCCCACTGCAATTGTAAGTTCACTGACAATTGGGTTTGATTAAAGTTTACAGGGCCCGAACTGGAATCCAGAGCTTGGATCATGTAAGACAGACAGTGAAAATGTTGATAGTTTTGTGTTACTTATGGCTCTAGGTTTGAGTTAGTCAATGCACTCACGAATTTGCCCCTGAAAATAAACTTCTAACTTTTCACCAATTTATAATTAGAACTTGAATTTTTTATATCATTGGAAGTTAGAGCATTTCAAAGGTACAAGAAAATTCAAATTTTGACATTTGACAATGGTAATAAATTGCTTCAAAAGGTAGATAAAAGATTAAAAAAAAGTAGTGGTTTGGACTTATCACAGTTACAAATGCACATTGCACTCCAACTTGGCCATTAGAACCAAGCAAGGGGCTTTATATTGGCAAATTGCAATACCTAGCTAATTAAATCTAAGTGTTTTTTAACACTTAATCCTTTAACCCCTAAATTCTTTCATGTTTAAAGGCCCAAAACTACTTCAAAATATTAGTCTCCAAAGCAAGGCTAAAATCTTCATCTCTCTCTCTCTCTCTCTATTTTAATCAAATCCAATTGTAGGATCTTTTAGTTAATATGTTAGAGTACACCCTCCTAAAATTTCAAAATAAAAAACCTTACCAATTGCAAGATCATGATGCTTGAGTTTCAAAAAGAAGTATTTTCAACTCCTCCCCAATGGTTAGATTTCATCTTTCAAACATTTTACCCAAAATTGTGTAGATCCTACAACTTGTAACTCTTCATAATATGATGAAGAAATAAGTTAGGAACACATATAAAATAAAAATAAGAAAAAAAATTCATATTCATGCTAGAAAAAAATAGTATGTAGAAAGAAATATAGAATGATTTAAATTACTAATTTATTGAGAATTTAGTTATGAAATTAAAAAATGTTAGTCTTAATAGTTGCAATGTTGTTATAAACAATCTACATCCTATGATTTTATTTAATTCAAACAATTTTAAAAATTTAATGAAATAAAGGACTTCAAAGTTTATTTTAGAGTAGGGATTCTATAATTGCCTGCCAACTAAAATTCCTTGTAACTTCCATCTCATTAATCAAAATGGAATGATTCAAAGCTTTCCAATTTCCAATTTTTGTTTCTTTTTTTGAGTTGTCCGGATTGAGAAAAAACAACATATCATACAATAATTTTTTAATTATGTAGTCAAAAGCTACGAAAATTGTTGTGCATTAAAGCTACTCCTCACCCGTGTATTGTGTGAAAATTTCAAATAAAAAAACAAAATTTCATTTATAGTGAGCTACCTAAAATTGCTATATCGCCCCAAACAAGTTTGGTCCTTTAAGGGTAGAGACGACAAAGAACAAATTTTGGTTTCATGTTTTTGTAGGAGTGTTTAGGAGATATTGGAAATACTTACTTGTTCAAATAATTGATTTTTCTGCACCAACTCAACCATGCAATGTTTCTCACTCTATCTAATAGTATTAAAAAATTTACATTTCCATTATGCTTTCTACAATATAATTGATTACAATGGGCATTTCAATACAATGACTTGTTTGTCCTTGAAGAATTAATTCCCTATTTTAGTATTGAACCTCGAGAGATGTCAGAGGGATAAATTTTTTCCCTCTTCAAAGTCAATTGGTAGGACCTCATCATCGAGCTCTTCATTTACACTAACCATTAATCCCTAAATGTAATGTTCAAGGCACCATATTTTGGTGTTGACTAAACATAATAATCTTTCAATCCATAAGTGACATTGTTGTGTTTTCTTTTCCTACGTAATTCATAATTTATCTAGTTACAATTTACAAAAAGTTGGTAAAACTTATCAAAACTTGAGCTTTTAATATAGTTTTGAGCAAACTCCAAGAAGCTCGAAAAATACCTTGTGCATTTATAGATTAAATGGTGGGAGTTTCTCTCTCTTACAGGGCCGGCCAGCGCAAATAAGTTACATGGAGGGTTTTGAACAATCCAGTCCGCATTAGAGAATAGAGGGAGTGCAATTAGAGAGGCCCGTGCGAAATCAGTTTTTTTCTATCCTTTGCGAAAAGTCACGTGCGCAAGGGGGACATGCCACGTGGGATTTTGGGAACTCCACCGCAAAGGCCTCCCTCCCTCCGAACGATGTTTCCACATCTGGGTTTCGGTATCTGGCTCGAACCTTCACTCAGGACTTGAATTGAGGGACCAAGGCCTTCATTTGGGACGTGGGGCTTCCATTTTGGAAACACCACTTCTCCGTCGCTTTGCGTGGTCACCGAGGCAGAAGGGAAAACCAATCACTCGCAGAATTGGCAAAGTTTGGATTTCGCTCAGATTTGCGGGGATTGTACCTTAGTGTCGCAGTGGTGGTTTCAATTGGTATCATCTTCGCGTGTTTTTTGATCGCGTATCCTGTCACGAAGAGTTTTTTTTCCGCATCATCGCCAACAGCAGCCATGGCGCCTGCTCCCAAGGAAAATGGAGGAGCGCTCGGGGAGAGGATGGACCAAGATGCAGTGCCGCCGAATGGGAAGAAGGATGCCGCCAAGGGGAACAAGAGGAAGAAGGACGAGAAGAGCAAAGACGATGACCTGGTGAGTTCATGCTCCTGTTTTGTTTGCCTATTGGTAGGGGGCGGAGGTTTTGTCCTGTTATTTTGGAAATGGATGGCGTGTGGTAAGATTTTGATTTGATTCTGGTGGAGTTTTAATGAGGTGCGAAGATTTGTTCAGCTGTGGTCGGGTTAGCCGAGAAGGTGAATTAGGTCAAAACCCTAGGTTTGTATTTTGGCAGTAGGATTTGGTGTTGATCGCAATTGACGGTATCTTATGACTATTTAGCTCGGCGTCCTCCGTTTGTAGCAGGTTTGTGTAAAATTTTCCAGCGACAAGGGAATGGATTATGAAAAGATGACTTATTTCAAGAATAACCATTTATGTTTGCTGACTCATAGGATATTTCGATTTTGGTAAAGATTGGTAAAGATTTTAGGTCAACAGTTTGGAATTGTCGGTTGTTACGAGGACCTTAGGGTTGGTTTATTGTTTGAGGCAGACCATGTTTGGTCTGTAATTGAGACATGATTGTGGAGATTTGTGGATGTCGTGATGTGTTGGTAGCTGCTTCTTGTCTAGCACTTTACGTGCTGCTGAAGCTACAGATGTATGGATTATTTCTGTTCAATGTGGATGGCGGCGGATGCTCTCGTTTCTGATTAATTACATTGAATCCTTGTCGCATTTGATTTGACTGCAGTCTCAGGAAGATCTCGCTCTAAAGCAGCAGTTGGAACTATACGTGGAGAGAACCCAGGATTCAGAAGAGGGAATTCAAAGAGTTGCTTTGGAAGCAATGAGGTACAGTCTGCAGTGCATTGAATGCTCAGTTTTGGAAACTGCTTTATTTGGTATCTACCAGGAATAGAGCTCTATCTTCAATACTATGTTTTCTTTTGGGATGAAGATAATACACGGAAGTGGAAGAAGAGTTGTGTGCTGCGTTTTAATCTCGTGTCCTGGAATGCCTCTCGCAGGCAAGAAATTAGGACAGCTACAAGCTCCATGACTTCAGTTCCCAAGCCACTTAAATTCCTTAGACCACATTACAAAGTCTTGAAGACTCAGTATGAAAAAATGACAGAATCTGAAATAAAGGTACCTTGTCTGAATGACTCGTACGCTGTTACTTTTCCTGCTTTCACAAGCTCTTCTGTTTAAGTCGTTTCACTCTTTTATGCTTGAGTAAGCTGAGTTTTTTTCCCTCCAATATTTTGCAGAGATTCATGGCGGATATTATATCGGTCCTTGCCCTCACAATGTCGGAAGAGGGGGACAGAGTAAGTTCTTTCCTTCATACCAGTTGCATAAAAATCTTCTGGTTCAAATTTGTATGTAGGCTTTGTCAAAGTCTGTGTATAACCTGGAGATTATCTCTTATGGGAACCTTGTGCAGGAAAGCTTGCGGTTTAGATTGCAGGGTACTGTTGGAGATATTGGTTCTTGGGGTCATGAATATGTTAGGTACACTTTGCTTCCCCCAAAGTCAAGTTTTGTACATGTGGTGATTGTCACATTCTGCTTGGTCTGTGTAGCACCGGGGTTCGCTTTTGTTCTTACGTAACCTGGCTGTTTGACTACGGCTATGCTTTTGGTGAAAGAGATGGGGTGATTTTTTGTGATAAACCCTTGGACATTCTGCAGGAACTTGGCTGGAGAGATAGGCAATGAGTTTCAGCAACGTCAGGTATCTGTCGTGGAGCAGAGGCACATCTGAAGAATTATGACAAAATTGTCTAGCGCTTAGCTTGCAATTGTTTATTTTCCTATAATGTTTTGTACATTAATTATATTTGAATTTATGTAGTTATCCAAGCGATCCTCTTCTGGCGCTGTGTTTCTTTTGGTATTTCTAGGTGATATCTTCGTTTATGTTTTTTGCAGGCTGCTGAGCAACCTGTTGATGACCTGATGGATTTGGTTAAGCAGATTGTTCCTTTTCATGTGAAGGTAAACCGCAAGATTTCAAGATCTGTTTTGGTCTTGAATTAAGTTGACTGGTTTTGTTATTGTTTTGTTGATGCAAGGCATATCTTTCTGTTTGTGTGCCTTATTCGGATTATGCATGTGTTTGTCTGACAAGGTGCTGAATCTTTGTGTGCGCAGCACAACGCAGAACCTGAGGCCGTGGATCTTTTAATGGAGGTTTGTAGACAGATCTCTATCAATCTGGTTTCAACTTGATATGCATATGCATCGGAATGGTTGTCTTTGTTGGTGCACAATTATGAGAACAGAAAAACTGTCCTTTTTATTTGTGTTTGCAGTCGTCTTTTCTACTTGTTTGGCGTTGGAGTAAATAGCCGGTAAGGATTTTCTGGGGCAATGATTCTATCACGTTTGAAGGACGCTTTTAATGACTATCGGTTGATGTTTTACAGGTGGATAAACTTGACATGCTCATGGAGCACATTGACAAAGCTAACCACAAGCGAACCTGTGCCTATTTAACAAGTTTTGCTAGGTATTTAGTTCCGACACGTACTGATGTTTTGATATTTATTCTTTTGACATTATCTTTGTCTTGCATTTTTAGTGTGCCATCTATCTTATTAGATACATGGTTTTTATCAGATGACATGTGGGTGAAAAAGTATTTACTAAAGCTTTTCATATTGAGCGAGTATATTTTTCTCGTCTGACATACTCTATTTTTTCAAGTCTGCCTCTGGTGGAGAACATACTCAACTTTTATTTCGAATATATAATCTTGAGTCAAAGCTATATTTAATACTTTCTAGCCATGATACCCTATCTCTGGAGTGCTTGTGTCTTGTTACATTCCTGCTGCGATTTGCAGAGTTAGTTCCCTCAACTTCAGAGGATAGTTTCATCAAAGTCTGATGAAGTGATTATGGATGGTGATGCAGTTATGTCCCAGAGCCAGATGATATGGTGGTTCTGAAAATTGCATACCAGTTGTACTGCAAGTTTAACAAATTTCCAGAAGCTTTGAGGGTTGCTTTGAGGATGGGCAATGCTCAGGTATGATGAAATGTTGACTTAGTGCTGTGACTCCTCTTGAAGTTTTGTTGAAGAAGACTTATTCATATGGTAGCCTATTAATGCTCAAGTAACTCATCAGGGCACTTTTCTTTGTATTGCCAACTAGTATGCATCCAACTTCAAGCTGTGTTTTGGGGTATGGGCTTTTTGGGTTTGTTTTTACCACATCCTTTTATGACAGTAGGGTGTGCGGTGAGTGTTGATAATTGTGAGGATGGTGGCCTGTAGTATGTTAAATCAACATTTGCGACATGCAAAGATCCGTTGGAAAAGCAGCAGCTATGCTACATTCTGGGCAGACAGGTTAGCATCTAATTATATTCATATTACAACCTCTCTTGTTAGTGTCAGTCATTTTGGACAAGAGGCCATTACAAGCTGTGTTCTAGTCAAGAAGTGAAGTTTTGTAATTACCGGTTGTGGTTACCTGCGTTTTATCCATTTGAAGGGTATTTCCTTCATGCTTTTTTCAGAGTCTGCTGTTGAAAAGCTGTGATACTGGTTTATATTTTAAACTTTCATTTTTTTACCTCTTCTCCTATCAAATGCTTGATGCAGGGCATTGCTATTGAGCTTGATGAGGAAATGATTGACAATGAAGAGCAACGGGAGCTGCTCCAAGAGCTAATTAGTAATAGCAAGTTAAGCGAAGGCTATCTCACCCTTGCTCGGGATCTTGATGTTATGGAGCCTAAAACCCCGGATGATCTCTACAAGGTGTGAATACTTTTCATTGACATTTGCGCAACCTTCGTTATTTGATACTTAAGATGGGGCTCCTAATACTTGAGTACCACGAGAGTTTAAATTTATGGAACCCGTTGTTGTTCAGAAGATTTTGTTGACCAGTGTTTGTGATGGGTCTATCTCGGAGATAATGTGATGTTCTGAGATCTTTATTCGTCATCTTGTTTGCATAGAACACTTCAATACACTACAGAAATTTCTTTGCTCAGGGAATTGTTAAGACAATGAGTTTTGGACCGCTCCTTGTATTCATGAATTTTAATACTCTCGATGTTTCTGTGTTCGTCTCAGGCTCATTTGGTGGATGGCCGTGCAAGTGCAGGAGCAAGCGTAGATTCTGCTCGCCAAAATCTGGCTGCCACTTTTGTCAATGGATTTGTGAATGCTGGCTTCGGCGTGGTATGCAGTACTCGATGATTGTTCTACACCATTTCCTCGTACTCTGTTTGTTGGCTTATGCACAGGATAATGTATATCTTGTGATGACATCTTTATTATGCATTGGACAGTTTATCTGTTCTACTTGTTTATATACCTGCTTATCTTGCAGGATAAATTAATGACCGCTCCAGCTACAGAGACGTCGGGGGCAGGCTCTGGCGGCTGGCTATTTAAAAACAAGGAGCATGGCAAAGCAAGTGCTGCAGCAAGTTTGGTAATGTTCTGGTTCCTACTCTGCTTACTATGGGATTAAAATAGGCAAGCTACTCACTATTCTATGTTAGTGCTATTTTATTGACATTTCTCTGTATTTGCTTCAGGGGCTTATTATGCTATGGGATGTTGATGGAGGCCTTCCTCTGGTTGACAAGTATCTATACAGCAATGACAACCATGTGGTAGCTGGGGCTCTCCTTGCTGTGGGAATTATCAATTGTGGTGTTCGCAATGAGTGTGATCCAGTATGTCCCATACGCCCATGACTTTCCAAGTTTGATTTTATTCCCGCTTTCGGTAGTGTATTTAACTTCGTTCACCTGTTGCCGTTTTTAACGAATTGATGGAGAACTGGCATCATCCTGTTCTAATTCCGTTCAGTCATAAACTTTATTCTCTGACTTCACGAAGTCATTGATCCGGTAACAGTAGAATCAAATTCGTCTATGAAATTGTTAAATGAACGGGAATGGTTTGGGCCACGTTCTTTCTTCAGAATTACGGATCTCTGGTGACTACTTTTACCTGTTGCTTGTACTGGTCTTGGTCCAGATGTTAAATTCTATTTTCAGAAGATTTCTTGTAGAGATTTTCTGGTTTAAAATGGTGGCAAATGAACGTATTTCTAATTGGGATATTTGCTGGTGTCAGGCTTATGCTCTTCTGTACGACTCTGTCAATAAGGAAGATCTTACAATACGCATTGGGGCTATCGTGGGTCTTGGGTTAGCTTACGCTGGCTCTCAAAAGGAGGAGGTTGGCCAATTACTTTCAAACACTAGTTTGATGATTGACTGCTGCATGAATATGAGGCAAAGTGATGTGATAGTTCACAGATTACGGATTACGGATTACTGATGATGTCACGAATTACAGATTGGCTCGCTAATCCTTGCCATGTTCATAGTTTCTTGTACGACGTTTAGTGTCTAATGCATTATCTTGATTGCTGGTCTTATTCAGGTATTAGATCTACTTACACCAATTGTGCAAGACTCCAAGGTTGGAATTGACCTGGCAGGATTTGCTGCTGTAGCTTTAGGTCTCATCTATGTAGGCTCTTGCAATGAGGACGTCGCACAATCGATCGTTCTTGCTTTGATGGACCGTAGCGAGGCTGAGCTTGGAGAACCTTTAGCCCGCTTTTTGTGTCTCGGACTTGGCCTTCTGTACCTTGGGAAGCAGGTATTTTTGCTACCTGTAATAGATTGTTTTTTACCTCATATAACTCTCATTCATTCTGGATGTTTGATGAAGACTTCTGTTTTGAATTTCGGTTCTGTATTTTTTTAGCGTTGAGAACATGCTACTCATTTAAACCAGACTTGCAATGTACTTCAATGAATTATTATGCTGGCTGAACTTAATTATGTTGATGAGTGTTCATTGAAGAACTGTATGTCAAGGGTGACATCTTGGTACTATCCACCTTATTTTTGAATGGATTGTTCTATTTTGTAGGATGCTGCACATGCAACTATGGAAGTGGCTAAGACATTGAATGAAAAAATTTCCAAGTATTGTCTTGTCACCATAGAGACTTGTGCATACGCAGGCACAGGCAACGTTCTGAAGGTAGCTATACTTTTACTCTCTTCATAATCGTGCAGATTACTGTTTCTTCAATTGATTTTTTTAATGAAAAATGCAGAGATGTGTTAAGAAGTACTAGTATTCTGTTGGCAGTGACCATGATTGTTTGATGTGCTTGTGTATGTGGTGTGCTCATATGTTTTCATTTCAAATGCAGGTACAAGCTCTACTAAGCATGTGTGGTGATCACTTGGAGAAAGGTGAGAACCACCAGGCTCCCGCTGTCTTGGGTATCGCTTTGATAGCCATGGCTGAAGAGTTGGGTTGTGACATGGCCATTCGATCTTTGGAGCATCTTCTCCAGTACGGTGAACAGAACATTCGGCGAGCGGTTCCTCTTGCTCTTGGTATCTTGTCCATCTCAAATCCGAAGGTAAATCCGAAGATTTCGTTTTGGCTGGTATCGAGTCCAAGTACAAAATGGTCCCAATTTTTGCAAGCATTTTCAAGACGGCTCTTGCTTATCAGTAGTTTAGTATCATATCAGGGAAGGTCTCTTTACTGACAATTTAGTGTTTGGGATGTCCCTGTTGACATAATGATAGTGCATTTCTGGTTGCAGATTAGTGTTATGGATACCCTGAGCCGTCTTACTCACGACAGTGATACTGAAGTAGCAATGGTATATTTGCTTCCTTGTGATTTTCCTTCACATTCGTCATTTGTTTCGTAGCACAGGTCACACAGTACCTGGCTCTGTCAGTACATACTACCTGTCTATTGTAGCTTGTGAAGCGTATTATGGGTTTTATTTCTTGCCCTGTACTGAGACAGCCTTATTTTTACCTCAGTCGGCCACCGTTTCTTTGGGACTTATTGGAGCTGGTACCAACAATGCTCGAATTGCTGGCATGCTTCGCAATCTATCTAGCTATTATTACAAGGATCCAAGCCTTCTGTTTTGTGTAAGCACCTATCCTTTGTCCGTTGTACTTCTTGAAATTTTATTATTTTGAATATCCTAATGCCATTTTCGTTTCTGATGGATATTGCAGGTCAGGATAGCTCAAGGTCTTGTTCACATGGGAAAAGGACTGCTGACGCTCAATCCCTACCATTCAGATCGATTTTTGCTCTCGAAGTAAGCTATTGAATTTCTTACTTTGGGATCTTTGGTAATTCTGTATCTTCCACCAGAACATTAGAAAATGTATATAGCCAGTTTCCAGGTCATCCTTTTTGTTTGTGCAAGGCTGGCGTGTACATGGAGTAGAGAGTAGATTACTATATATGTCTGCTTATAGTTGGTTTTGCATTATGATCCCTGCAAGTTGCGTGTATCTGATATCTTTTCACAAGACAACCGATGACATTTTTGGGATTGCAGTGTGGCACTGGCGGGACTGATCACGTTTTTGCATGCAAGCTTTGACATGAAAGCTTTCATTCTTGGCAAATTCCACTATGTTCTTTATTTCCTCGTTCTTGCGATGCAGGTAACACTCTTTCATGTCTTGCATACCGATATGCTTAAATTTTGATACTGGGTTATTAATGTAACCCAATATGTGTATGTTGATCAGAATGTTCTGGATTTTATGCCTGTTACTATTCTTTACCTCTAGATTGAGTTTCACTAAACTTGCTTTTGGATGACAGCCTCGGATGCTGATAACCCTAGATGAAAATTTGAAACCCCTACCCGTTCCTGTACGAGTGGGCCAAGCTGTGGATGTAGTTGGGCAAGCTGGTCGTCCAAAGACGATTACTGGGTTCCAGACACATACCACTCCTGTCATTTTGGCTACTGGTGACCGTGCAGAGCTGGCCACTGAGAAGTAAGTTTTCTCATGAACAGCATCCGAATGGTTTCATTTGAACGTTTGCTGAGTGAGTCATTGATGCATGCACGAACTTGCACATGTAACTCAATTTGTTCTGGAGGCACTAGGATGTGACTTTGCAAACATTGTTTTTTGCATGCATACCTCTTAAGTTCCATTTCTACTTGCCAAGGAATGTTACAATGAAACCGTTGGGTGATGATGTTTATTGCACTAGTTGAGGTCACCTTTCTATGCAAATCTGACCACCAATTGTTGGTGGATTCTTGCAGGTACATTCCTTTGTCGACGGTGCTAGAAGGATTTGTGATTTTGAAGCTCAATCCTGATTACCAGCATGATCATTTGAGTAGTTAGATTTGTAGGAATGTCCTTTTGATCCCCATAAATATATTCTCATAGTTTCATAAAGTCAATTCACAACTCGAAGGTCCTCCTTGAAAAAATCTTCCGTTGGTGGAGACCCGTTGTTGCCAGGTTGGGTGTAAATGAATTTATTTTTTTGCTGAGAGGGTGTTGTCACTTCTTTATGGTTCTCCACTGTAATATTGAACAACTTGCATTACTACTTGAAACTAATCATCAATTCCTCTTAGAGGCACTTATTCCCTACTTACAATGGATATGTGGGACCTGAATCCAACCTAGGATCATAGCATCACTAGTAGCACACCAAACAAGCCTAACTTGATTTTAGGGTTTTTTAAGGTTCAAGGTTTAGGTTGGATGAAAAGTGAACAATAAATGCTTGACCTTGCCGAAATATTCTCTTTGCCATGTCAAAAATTGCTATTTTGTCAAAGACAACTTTGCCAAATCTACTTTTTCTTTCACAAATAGTTCATTGGATTAGAAATGATGAAGATTCTTTTTGCTTTTAACCACTAAGAGTTTTGTGGTTGGTTGAAAGACAAAACAATGAGTTGCATTGGTGGGACAAACAAGATTTTGTTGTAATGAAACAATGTCTTTGAATTTCCTTGAAATGATATTTCTCCATATTGTTGGAGATACTCTTATAAGATTATATTCAACAAAATTTAGGGCAACTTTTGTTACCTATATGAGCAAGGGTTGATGATTGAATGGTTTTAGATAACATTTGAAATGGGTTGGAAGAATATTTTATTGTAGGTTTTAGATTAGCTTGGAATTGGTAAAGGATTTAGTAGTGTGTAGGAAGGGGAGCTCTTTATAGTGGAAAGTATATCATTTATGTCTGCATAACCATGTATGGTGGATTTAGACTTTGGTGGATTTAGACTTTGACTTTTTATTTCTCCCTACATGATCCAAATCAATTGATTCTTTCTTTATGATAGACTTTAATTATATTTGCCTTGGAGAAGGGAGGATTGTATATTGCAATCTTTGGTTGCAGGTATTTGAATTAGAAATTGATCAGAATAGATGCCTCTACTTTAAACTTATTTTATGAAAGCCTTCATGCATTTATGAGTTCCTTGGATTTTTTTGGAATTCAAATACATGATGCAAATTATGAGAATTCAATTATTTTTTATTTTAAATATGTGGACTTTGGAATAGTATACATGATAGTGTTTACCATATTAATTTCAAAATAATTCAGATTAACATGGTTAAGAGTGTTATGTAAAATGTAAAAGAAGAAACAAAGTAGACTTTATACCTTTTGAGAAATACACAAAAGTCTACCGCTTTAATGCCTTCACAATATAGCTATTGATTCTAAAATTGGTAAAAAGAATATAGTGCATACTTTGTATGCATCAATTATTCATTTTTGAAATTGGATCAATTGAAACATTCTTCCAATTTTATGAACTCTCTTTGCATGTTTATAATTTGCCTATCCTATTTAATTGTAATGAGTATTTTATGAAGTTTCTTATTAAGTTCATGAGTCTTCTTTTCCAACTTATTTTAAAAGTTATATTGTTTCATGATATTGTACAAATTGTTGAACAAGTTTATAAATGTTTTAGATCAAATTTTCTATATAAAAAATCCATTTCCATGGTATTTTTACAACAATTTGTTGAGCCACTTAGTTTATTTGTTCAAAGATAATCTAAGGTATATAATAGATTGTTGATTTCTATAAACAACATTCAAACACGGGGATTACTCCCCTATTACACATATAGTTCAACTTTATATAACATCATGACATGTAAGCATTAAGTAAACAATTTGTTTTTTTCTCCAATACATTTAGAAATAAACAATTTGATACCACTTTAAAATCCTTGATGGTTAAAATGTTCAACTTCATTTATTATGGATGGTGTCAATCCTAATGTAGAAAAATGATCTTTGATCCATTGAGTTTCCAAGGCTTTATGCATATCTAATTGGACTTGCAAGCCACTTTTAGTTGGGTTTTAGGGTGGAATACATTTAGGCTTAATCATTGTCGCATCCATCCAAATAGATGGGCAACTAAATCAACAATAAAGTTTCAGTGATCCCAAGAGTTAACTTTCCATTCCTAAAAACATTCTAGACAACATGAGTGGGGAATTTCATGTGGTATTGTCCAAGGGACAATTCATGCAACTATGTTCTTCTATATATTATAGGTTACATTTTTAATGGCAACTTAGACACTAAGGAAACAATTGATTTTTTGGTTTGCACTATCAAATCTAAAAATAAATAGATATAATTTTTTACTACTAGTCTATAATTATAGATTTATACCAAAATCATAAAATTACCATAAATTATATTTTTTGTCTTGATCATCCTATCCCATTGTCGCATACAATAAAAATAGGGTACCAATGAATAAAACCACATTTTAATTCTACAACATTGTTGAGAGTCAAAGTATCTAATGAATCATTTAGAAGGTTCTTTTAGAAATATAGAACTACAGAAGGTACCTAACTACCTATTCATTCAATAATTGGATTATTTTGGTTGACTACCGCAATGAGAGGGGTTGTCCTTTAAGGTTTACTTAAGGTAACTAGTACATCTAAAACCAACCTTTAAAAAAATGTACTACCTCTATTCTTAAGAACCTAAGGTAGCTTTTACATATAGTTATTTTCAACACTTTGACATTCATAGTTTATTCATATTTTATTATTCAATGGTCAATAGCCTATTGAAACACAATTAGGTGTAAGTTAAGTAGATCGAATATGGATTCTAGGATCTCTAGTCCAAGATCCAATTTCTCTCTCTTGCATACTAATGTAGTAAAAATTGCATTCAATGTAGAATTGGGACTCATAGAATTGGAATTGAGTTGCAAAAGTCAACATCTTTTTGAATTCCATAAATACCTCTATGCATCTTCTATACATGATGCCCAACATTCATATTCCACAATTTGATAGGATAAATTGAATTGTCATTAGAATTGTGTAGGGAATTATAGTGGACACATTCCCCTAAATGTCTAATAGACCATTTTATTGTCGCTGCACAACTTCATGGGCTACTTACATATCAATTTTTTTTGAAATTTTATATTTTTCTCATGTAGTTCATCAAGTTATCTTTCCATACATAAAAAAATGTTTTGATTTCGACAAAAGCTCCACCGTCTTGGGTGATTTTCAAAGTCAAACATTCCATGAAATGTTCATTGTTGATTGTCTTGGGAGTACGAAAATTCCATGGGTAGGCAAGTGGGCAAGTGGGCAAGGGTCTGATTGGTTGGCGCATATAGAAAATAGGCACGGTCAAGTGAAATTTTTGTTTTCCCAATGTACCTCATCTAATTGCAAGGCTTTGAAAACAATCTTCCATTGTTCCAATTAAAGGCAAATTCTTCTTTTGTGAAAATTTTGAGATAGGGGCCCTAAAATCATTCTACGCAAGAAAAAACCAGAATAACTTTGGTATAGGGTGCATCATGAAGTTGAGTTTCAAAAATTCATAGTCTATTCATACATTTTCAGAAACTTACACTTTTCTTTTTCTTTTTCTTTTTGACAATTCACAACCATCAATGTGCCAATGTGTTAAAAAATAATTCTGCATCACCTGAGTATTCGGAATTGTGTAAGTGGGTGGTAACAGGCACTTCCACCTTCGTTACTACCTCAGTCAGTTGCCAACTCTCTGTCCCTCATCCTACCGGTCTCCACTTTCATATGCATCCCCAACTCTTCCATGTCCATTCTGTCATTTCCAAAGTAAGATCACAAGCTGTCGATCTGCATTGCTGTGTTTTTCTCATTCTGGCAGATTAGATTGCAAGTTTATATTTCATAAATACTTCGTATCTGAGGCCGCAATCGCAAGAATGGGGCGCTTCCAAAACGAGTCCGTTGCCGAGCAAATCTACCGCGCCTTCACACGGAAGAATTCCGTTTACGTCTCCGTCATCATGATCGGGGCTGTCATCGGAGAAAAGGTATGCGATGGATGGTTAGGGCAACAAATCGAACTGAACTTCCATGCTGTGACGGAATCGGAAATGAATCTTTTTCGATTTTGCAGAGTCGTTGTTGCCTTCGTTGAGTTTCACCGTTCCTTCACTTCTTCAGTTCTATGTGAGTAGAATGTGAGTAGAAAAGAAACTGCATTTTAGGAATAGCTTTACCTTGTAGTCAAACTATAAGCAACCCAATAGTTCAATTTCAATGTGAAAAAATAGTATTCATGAAGTGAGGAACTTGACTCCCCATTTCTCATGGACCTCTTCTGAAATTTGCAGTTCAACAATTCTAATTCTTCTCTTGCAGCAACTATTGCACACTTCCATTTATTATTCCGATTTTTTGGGGATCTTTTATGCAAGGTTTGTCCAATTCATTCTAGGTGCATGCATGGAAGTCTGCCCTTGCCCTTGTCCTCACTCAAAAGATTGATTTACAATGTTTGGGGAGTTTTGAAACCTTGGGGTGAGCAATACAGTGAGGGTTTGTGTTTTCTGAGAGTTGAAGTGGAGTTTGTGTGGTTGGGTTACAGATGGTGGTCGATTTTGTCGAAGGATGTTGGCAATCGAGTAACCAAGGAGTAAGTCGTCATGTCACTTTTTCCAGGAATGTTTGTATCGAAACCCTAACTCTGTAGAACATTGTATGTTGTTGCGGTTTTGGCCATCATGTTTTGTGTTGCTTTGCTTAACCATTAGAATATGTAGAATTAGGGTTTCATGAAGCCGGAGTGGAGCTTGCAATGTATTGTAATGTGCAGAAATTCTATGAAGACATACCAAATTTAGGGTCTCTGGCTGAAGGCGAGGAATGAAGATGACAAGACCTTTCTGTCATGGAATTTGGAGCACTGAACTTCCAAAATCTGGCAGATTGTCTCGGGTCCATGGCCAGTGATTTTAGCACAACAGAATTATTTGAAACGTGAATATTTCTATTACGATACTCTTCATGGAACTCTAATCTCCAAGCCAATTTCATATACAAGTTCATAAACAGTGTTTTGGATTTTTTTTAGTTTTACCAACTATTTTCTTTTAATTCTCATATTGAACCCAGTCTGTTTTTTTCTCTATTTTTTTACCATAAATAGAAATTTTATAGATTTTTTGACCACTTTTTCCCTAATGTTTTCAAATTGCAACCAGCTTTTTTCCCAATTCCACTTGCTAATAAGGGCTAGCTTACATGTTCACCTGGTAGGCAAACTTTCCTCTAATTCAAGCAAGAAGACAAAAGTGGCTCCACCAATGGTTTTGCAGGGGTGAACAAGCAAGAAAGGAGGAGTTGAAGTTTCACCGATACCGGTGGACAACCTCATTGGTGGAGACTAGGGAATCTAATACGTAAGAATTTTTTATTATCTCCATCCCCACCCACCGGGTCCACATGAAAGTGCAATGTCTATTTTTCCTTGTAACACCTGCTGTGAAAGTTCCCCAATGACTGATACATGTAAGGAGGCCCTAAGAGCATCACCAATGGACTTGAAAAACAAGGTTGGAATTTGGCTTGAAAAGGAGTGGGGCATCCACTTTTGGGGTTGTAGAAAAGTGGACATCCCCGCTTGTGGACACTTGAGAGGCTACTACCAAGTTGAAAATGCATTAAGGTAGTATGTTCTAAAAGCACCCATCTTCTTCAAACCACCCCTATTTTGGGGTGGAGAATGGAGATGGGGTGATCCTTAAAAGGACCACTTTAGCAATTGAATGCATTGAAGAAAAATTATTTTTCTATTGCAAGAGCCAATCATTGCCTTTGATTTCCACACATCTCTTTCCAAGTTGCAAGTGGACAGATTTTGGGAGACCTATGGTCACAAATAGGTGTCTATGTCCAGAATCTTTGAAAATTCATAAGTAATTCAAAAATGATTGGAAAAATACAAAACCACTTGTGTTAGGTTCCACAACCATTTTTCTTTCTCTGAAAAATGATCCCAAAATAATTCTGTCCACAAAAAGCCTATGAAAAAGGCCGACCAACCCTTAAATGGTTGCTTTCAGAGCATAGTACCTTAGTGCTACCTTGGAATTTACATTTCAAAAAGTTGTAATTTTTTGCAGATCTGTTATTCTATTGTAGGTTGTGATGATTTGTTTTCATACTGGAGTTGAACATTGTTGTTCCTGGGGATTCTGGAGAATGTGGATCACGGGTGGTTATCGGCTGTTTAACCTTTAACTTTGAAGTGCTCTGATGTCCAATTTTTGGACAACAAACAGATTGAAAATCACTTTTCTCTCTCATTACTTCTTGGATGAAAGTCATCATGACTTGTGGAGTTGTTGTAATGTTGTCCTAAGTAATGGTTGGATTTGGTGTTAGTAGAGTACGTATTTTTCTAAAATTACAAATGTGGAAGACAGTGTGTCAAGTAGTTGACGAAGCCAAAATTGCATGGACTCTAGTTCAAAATTGGACTTGCAAAAATGAGGTCATAGATATAAAGAACAAAAAAAATTCAAAAAATCACCATATTATTTCAAATCTATTCCAACAAATTTTACTCAAAAAATGACAATGTTTTGCTTGTAATTGAATTTCAAAGGAATTTTGAAATTTCCCTTTCAAAATTAATAGAAAAATATTGGTCACAACATTGATGAATCTAAACAAACAGATGGAATCTAAAACTCAAAGTCTACATCTTTTATTTGTTCATCAATTCCAAAATATGCTTTGGACAAAGAATAGTTTGTGATGACTTTTCTCAAATCGTCAATTTTAGAGAAGACTCTAGACATTTAGGCAGGCCTAAGTCCTTTTTTGAGCTTCCTAGAATTTGCTCTAAATTGAACAAACAATCAACATTTTGATAAGTTTTATCAGTTTTATTTGAATTGTAACCATACACATTCAAACTATGCATATTAGAGATCATATGATAAAAAAAAATACAACAATATCACTTATGGATTGAAAGGTTATAATGTTTGATCACGAGGGTGTTAAAACTATGAAAATGATTTGAATTCTTTCAATCTTCTCATCACATGTCAAATCTAAAAAATTGGTCACCAAAAAAATACAAGGTTAAAGGGCATAATATGCACAACTCCAATCAATTTATGGCTTCTCAAAATCTACTCTACAATTTTTTAAATGAATTTCTAATGTCATTTTTTTCTCCAAGATCTAGTGTATTTGAGACTCATTTTCAAGAGCCCTCAACACTAAAAAAATCAAGATTTGCAATGAACACCCTTGCACAAATCTTGAATAGAAAAATCACAATCATTCATTTTCAAATTTTGATTTTTGATCCTAGAACTAGACTTTAAAAGTTTTTTCAAAAATATAAACTTCAAAATGTAATAACCTAGTAAGGTTTTATGTAACTTCAAAGTATTCTCTGACACCTAAATTTGGTGCTTTGGGCATTTAGGATTTTTGTTTTGGATAGGTGACCATGGGTTATCTACTTGATAAATCACTGCTATTAATTCCTAAAGTCCCATTGTCTCTACTCGGGACAAAATGGGTTTTGGGTAGGCTTTTGTGATCTCAATTTTTACTGAATTTTTTTGAAACTTTCTCATAAAATAGGTAAACTTATGATCTTTCCGGGAATATAATTTTTATTCCAATCGGTGTCTAGGAGAAAAAGTTATGCCACAATAACCTCAAAATAGGGGAGACTGGGCAACAAAAAAAATTCACAAAAAATTGAAATAAAAAATTTAATATTTTTTTTCCTGTAGATTATATTTTCTTCTAAATGGGAAGCTTTGATTCATTCCATTTGGATTAGTGATGTGAAAGTTATGGAGTTTTGCGGGCAATCATACCAACATCTTGAAAGAATTTTTTTTCTTCCACTTTGAATGCTAATATCTTTCAATCTACACGGTCAAACATTACAAAAAATTTATCACGCAATCTAAAACAAGTATAAAACAAGATCCTATAGTTAGATTCTAAAAATTATTTAAAAAATTTATTTCGTAGGTGATTGTAGCAAAAGTGGTAGTTTTGAGTCGTTTTGGCAGAAAAATGGCCTTGGGACTTAGGAGTTAAGCAAATGTGCTTCTTTGTGTGTATCCAAATTTTGAATTTTTAGTTGGCAAGGTAGAAAACTGAAAAATCTATAAGGTAACAACATCTAAAACCATTTGAATATTAAGAATATGAGCATGGTTTTCATTATTGAACTAGGCCTCGATAGTAGTCAAAAAATTTGAAATGACTTCAATGGATTTTAGATTCTCTTAGAATGAATTTTTTGAACACCTTACAAATAAACTATGAAATTTGAAGGTGCTAGAAATAGGTATATTCAAAATTGACCCTAGACCCTCATAAATAGAGGTTGTACATTTTAGGCAAGAATTTGTGGTTTTAGTTATAATGGGCATTATATAGTCTCAAGCAATATGTATACATGTGATACCAATGATTACAGGGAATATTTTGTTGAGTATTGTTTTTATAAATGATCGTTTGCTTCCATATCTCTTTACCAAACAAGACAAACATCGCTTTATCATTGAAAACATGTAGATGACTTGAACCTTGGAGGCACAAAATCTGCATGTATTGCAGTTACTCAATCATTTATTCATTAGTTTAATTGAGATGAAATTACTTGGCAGAATTACATTTTGTTTTGGCCTACAAGTTCATTACCTAAAAGATGACAATATTTTTTTTACAAATGGGTTACATCAACTGAATTCTGAAAATATTCTATATGATAGATGCTTATCCATTTTCTACACCTATGGTTGGTAGTAGCAACAATGGTGATGATCCTTGTTGCCCTAGCAAGGAGGAGTAGGAACTACTAAGTAAATAATATATATACCTAGTTGTAGTCAAAGCACTTTTATATTTGGCTACATCTAGAAGGTCTGATATTGCATTTGCAATTAGTATCCTTGCAAGACATAGTGTCCGTCCCACACTATGAAATTGGAATGGCATCAAACACCTTCTTTGAAATTTGACTCTACAATAGCCAAGTCTCAAATAAATTATATTTTTTTATGATATGGAGTGATAATATCTTGGAAAATAGTAAAGTAAACAATAATTGAAGCATCTCGGGAATGAATCTAGTGAGATCAATTGATAATTTTTTTTGAAGAAACTGTGGATTTTCACATGATAATTCTCCAACTGTCTTATATGAAGACAATAGTGCTTGTATTGCACAAATGTAAGTGGATTCTATTAAAGGTGATTGAACTTAACATATTCATCCAAAAAAATTTAGTTATATAAACTGATTACAAAACAAGCACTTAAAATTATATTAGCAGATAATCTTGTTGATTTCTTCACCAAAGCTCTTCTATTATGTATCCATTGGCCACTTGTTTATAAAAATAATTGCAATACAACAACTCAATATTTTTGAGCAAGAGATTCAATATATTTTATTTGAAAAATATTGTTCATGAAAATTAAAGAAACCTTTGCTGTCTTTCTATGGATTTTCTCTACTGGATTTTATTGAGAGAATGGATTGATAAAGGTGTTGCATTCTTTTTCCTTCATCTATGGTTTTGTCCTTGACCACATTCAAGGTTTTCCTAGATAAGGTTTAATGAAGCAACAACCGTATATCTTGTGAGATTATATAAATTATAATATACAACATTCTATGAAATTTTGTATAAATGTTATGTCGAGAAAGAAGAGTGTTATAAAATATTATTATATGCTCTCCAAACATTGTAGAGAGAGTGGTCATGTGAGAATCTTTTATGTGAACGGTGGAGCTGTGGAAGAGGTTTATTCAACCTTCTCTCTCCCTTGTATATTTCTTGATCGAAATCCCTTTTGTAGAGCCACTTTGTACTTGTGTTCTTTGGCTTGCTACCTCCATTCTATTGAATTTATGGTATGTTTTGTTTCTTATTCACAATAGGAACAATGCTCAATTGCTTGTTTGGACACAGTTAGGTGTAGTTACGTTAATAGGAGATATCAATGTAGTTGATGAATCTTGCTCAACATTGTTTTTTTAGCAATATTTTGCTTACAAGCGCTACAAATTAGGCAATATATTCCCCCATATCCAATGCATGAAATTGCTAATTTGCTACATATTTTAAGGACTATATCTCTCTTTTGGGATGAACGTATGCTCTTTTGAATGAATAATTTAAATTTCATCCACATTTTGCATGTTTCATCTATTTGTATAGATGTAAACTACAACATCACTCCAATGAATATCACTTTCTACATTGCTTAAAATAAGTGAAAAAAATTCTTAGTCTTGCTTACTATAAGCTATCCTATAAAATAGGCCCTAGCTAGTCCTATCATTGCCAAAATGCTTTGAAGCTCATACTCTAACAAAGAACCATTTTTTGCACCATGGGGCCAGATTACACCAATTGAAAAAAGATTTCTACTTTGGTGAACAAAATAGTCATTTTTTGCCCAAAAATTTTCATTTCTATTTAAAATTTGGATGAATTTGCCAAATTTGGATGGAAAAGTACATGAGATACAATGGAAGTGAATTTTTTGGTTTTACAGATGTATGCTTATACCAAATTTTAAGTGATCAACATCCTGGTACTTTCTCAAAAAGTAATAAAAAAAAGCCCTAGTAACAAGTCTTGGGACGGTTTATGTTTTGATGCCATTTGTTTTTTTCAAAAACTTGAATTACTGGAATCAACAACTGTTTCCTAATCACTACTGTATCATTAGCAGAGCTACAAATTGAAAGACCACTTTTATTTTATTAATTTCTTTTACACAAATGATGAGATTTCATTGCAAGAAAGAAGTAACAACAAACCCCAGTTGAATATGACCTGGAGTGGTCAGCAAGGAAAAAATGCAAAGAAAAGTGGTCACCTTATAACTACTTAATTGCTTTCAAATAATTAATTGAACATTGTTCATGTTATTAATTTGTTTAATATTTTTTTGGATCTTGTAGGACGTCAAAAGAATATTCTAAATTCTCTTTTTACATACTTGTTGAACACAATATGAATAAATTATGAATAATGATTGAATATTGGTGTACCCAAAAGAAACCCTAGGCTTTTAGGAATTTATTTTAGGTCAAAATTTGTAGGGGTTAGTTTTAAAAAGGGGTCAAAATTAGGTGCAATTACCTTAGGCCTTTTTTACATTCAAATTGAGAAGTCTTGATTCAATTGAAGCCCCATGACTTGGCTTTGAGGAGTCAATGATTGGAAGTAGTGTGAAGTGAGAGGAGGGCACAAAAATGTTTGATCTATTGTTTTAGTAGATTTTTTAAACTAGGGTAGCTCATAATGTGGTTTCTTTTTCAATGATTGGCTATAAGCCTTTTAGCACAAGGATCCTCTGAAAATGTAGTCAAGCCTACCTCTTGACATGGGCATAACTTTAAATCTAAAGGACTCAAATTTGTATATTTTTCTGCCTCTATAAGTTGAAAGTATTGTTCACATCTTTTCTTCCTTGGAACTTCAAATTTTGACTGTAAAGTTACATTGTAGGGAGTCATAGTAGAATCATCATGTATTTGAATTTGTTGAACTAAAGATGTAGGATGTTGAAGGAACTGCACGTGGGAAAGTTCAACAATTTCAATTAATAGTTTATACACAAAGTTTTGGGCAAATAACCTTGCACCTAAACTGATTTGTGGTTCGATTTTTTACCTTTGTTTGTCATTGCTTGAGCTTTTGAAATGCCTATGAATTGTGCTATTCTTTTCAAAGTTTTCAATGGTCTTGTGTTTTTGCATTTGGATGGGATAGTCATAGTTTGCTCTAAATTTTAGCTTCTTGATCAGTTCACACAATGTTTTCAATGTAGTTGTCCATTTTTTATCAGTGAAATGCAATGTAGCTCTTGTAACTTAATCTTTTCAATTTGGAAAGATTCTTTGGTTGAAAGCTTACTTTCCACTACTTCTCATATATACTATAAACTCTAGTGTAAAGAAGCCCTTAGTAAGAATCAATGTAAATACTTTTGGCAATTTGTTGCCAAAAACAAATATGATCCAAGGCTATAGGAAATATAAGGGAGGGAGGTAGTAACTTTTCACCAATTCCATTTGATCTTGGCCTCTTGGGCTAAGAATTCACTAGATCTTTCATAATGGCTGAAGAGGGATTAAAATAATTAAAAAAAATAGAAAAAATAGGCTTCTTCCTCTAGTTGATTACCACATCAAGAATATATCAAAATCCACAAAATTTGTGCTTGCCCTTTGTTAGAACCATTCCTTACAAAAAAAAACCCGATTAAGAGGGGATCCATGATTGCTTCAATAGTACCCCAACAAACCTATTGTGGGGATGTTTTTGCCCTTGGAGAAAACATAGAAAATATTTATTTGCCACACATGATCAAATTTTCAAATTTAGAATTCAGATTTGCAATTAGAGACCCTAAATTAGATAGGAGTTGATTAGGAAACAAATTTATCAAGCACAAAATAGGGTGGTTTTTTACATTCTTCGTGTGCAACACCTTCACATCTTGCAGCCCTCCAAATATCCCCGCCTCCCTAATTTTTTGATGATAAGCAATCAATTTCAATGTATGTTAACATCTACCTTTACCTTTCCCCTTCAAATAAGCCATATTTGAAGGAGTCCCCCCTCTACAAGCTATATTTTCTCTGGGATTAGCAAGTTGTCATAATAAATGATAGCTTACTTTTTACTTTTGCAAGTTCTGTGACTTGCGATTGTCTTTTTTTTTTTTTTTTTTCCGAAACAAATGAAACGGAATTTCATTGCAAAAGAAACAGAACAAACCTAGTGGCCTGACATGACAAAGACTTGAAGGACTAGGACAACAAACTACACACAGGAAGAGGGCAAGAGCAGGATCACAACACAGAGGGGGCCTTGGGCACCGACTTGTGATAGGTTGGAAGTATATTTTAGTGAGTTGCACTGTTGGGGATACAAGTGGCCATCCATCCCCTCTAAATTGGACAGACCTCAATTGAAGGCGCCTGGTTACAGTATTTGGAGGGCTGCAGGAGATGCTCTTAGAGGCACTCTCCATTGGGGTCCTGGACCTCCAGGATCGGAGGGTCCAGGACCCCTCCATTGAACTGGCAGTCCGGCCTAGAGGTCCGGGCTGGAGGTCCAGGCTCCAGCCCGCGCATTCCGGCCGCGCAGGGCTGGAGGGGCCGGACCCTCCCCCGGACCCTCCCCCGGACCCCCTATTATAAGTCCAAATCTGTGTTCCTTCACCCAGTTTGTGAAAGTTTGATGCCAGAATGACCGGGTGAGGTAATTTCTCGCAATTTTCTCGTTATTAAAGGCCCCTCCAGCTCTGGCCTCCAGGAGCCCAATGGAGAGCCGCCGGAGGGGGACTGGCCTCCGAAGGGGGGTCCAGGAGGGGCCCAGCTCCTGGAGGTCCAGGCCCCCAATGGAGAGGGGCTCTTAGGTAGCATAGACGCGACCGGGATCCGCTCTCCACCCCATTCGGGGTCCACTTTGGCGTGCTCGTTCAGACACCGGACGTGGCCAAAACTGCGGGAGCTTCAAAGTCATCTTGTCTGCTCGCTGCCACCACCATCATCCACGCGGACTCGACACCTGCTTCGTTACCACAGCGCGCGGAACCGATGAAAAAAAACAATGATCGCCAACTAAGCTTAAGTGACACCTCCAGGAACAATTGGCGTCACTCGTACTCCACCTTCACCTGGGGAATCGTGTCTGGCGCTTCACTCTTACGATGCAGACATCCGTCGTGTGAAGTGGAGCTTCAATTCAGTGACTTTCCTTGACATTTATAAGGTGCGTACGTCTTGAAACCGACTTGCTTCTGCATCGGATATATATATCTGCTCGAACTCGCACGCATTCATTCAGGATTGAAATTGGTCTCTTAGTTCGAGTTGCGGACGAAGTTTGATTTGGTGGTCGTTCGGGAATTGGGTTTTGAGATGAAGTGACGTATGGCTATGGCGGAAGGGTGGGGTACGTGGGTTTGCACTGCGGTTGCTCTTCGTGTTCGTTGCTTTCGAAATCTAGGTCAGTTTTTGAAAGATTCTGGACGTCTGGGAGTGCTGGCTTGTACTGCGCTCGGGGTTCACATTAATTAATCAGACTTTTGTTCAATTCCGTTAGGTTTGCAAGTCGCCGATCAAGTGTAGGCTACAAGATTATTGGAATTTCTTGATTTTGAGCTTTTGTTGCGCGGGTTCGTGATTTTGTCATCAGGTGGCTTGTGTACAGCACCGAATCAATGCGTTTGATGGTTTAGTGCCCGTCAGCAATGGCATCAGGCGGCTCTTCTGAATCCATGGTCCCGAGAAGAGAGGAAGAATTCTTGAATGATGATGAAGGGGAAAGAGGGCTGCCGCAGAGGTCTCAGAGTCGACGTTCCTGGCCTACAGTGTCCCAGCTTCGTGTTGCGGTAAGCAAGTTAAGGAAAGATTTGGATGAACTGCAGAGTCCTTCTGTTCTTCTTTCTGCGCCTGGAGCAAGGGCGGAGCAATCAACTCCAGCATCACCACCACCCGCGTTTGGATTTCGTGACAGCATTCCACGTGTGGGCTCAGGCCCTCTCGCTTTCTACCACCGCGGCGTCGCAGTGCGAATGCTCAAAGATTACCTAGATGACCTCGTGGTCTTAAACAACCGACAGCTCGAAGGTGTTACAGAGAGTGTGCGGCGACGCCGTCTTCACACCGTGCAAAAACGGACTGAGGAGTATCAGGGGGCTTTAGATGAAATGGTGAAAGCGAATGAGCAAGAGCCTGATGGGCAGCTCACATGGAAGGAGCGCGACATTCTGAAGCGTATGCTGGAAGATTACTCTCGTGGGTTGGAGGAGTTTTTGGACTACCCGGACGAACTTGGTGGACTCGACAAACTGGAGGATCAGCTGGCGATGGTGCGAGCGAGGATTGATTTGGTGGATGCAGGGATGCCTTTGGATTTCTCAGAAACAAGGTTTGATGTCATGGTGGAGTCGTTGACTGCGTCGTTGGAAGGATGTGATACGCAAGTCATGGAGATTTCGCAGCTGGGTGAATTTGAGGTTTTCAATCGGCAGTGTGGTTTTCTTGTGGAGACTCTGTTACCTACTGCGAAGGAGAGACTGGGTCAGTACAATGTGATGCTGCTAGCAGTCCGGAAATTGGAGGTGGAAGAGTACGAAGTGAGCACGCGACAGCGGATTTTCAAAAGTGTAGCGTTCTGCATTGAGTCGCTGTCTGAATTCGCGCGTCAGTTGCAAGTCGTGTTGGATTTGCTGACTATGTGTGGGAATGAGAAGTGGTGGATAACTGGTTTGGAGCTTTCGAATGCGGCTCCACAGTTTACGATCCCGAGGTGGAATAGCTTCTCCCTGGCGATTCGGTCTTCTGAATGGAGCATGGACATTGTGGAATTGGCGTTTCATGCGTTGGGTCAGCTCCTCGATGGGGAATCGACTTTGCGAGATGTGTTTTTCAACTGGTCTGATGAGCAGCGGAGGACGGTGCTGGAAATCGATGGCAAGCCTGTGCGCAGACTGGACTCCAGCATTGGGAAAAAAGGGTTGTTGACAGTCATGCGGGAGTTGGAAGCTAAGGACGTCGCTGATCTGATCCAAAAGCTTGTTGAGCTAACAAAGAAGCGTCGCAGACGATCCATCTTCAATGACGAAGACTCTAACATGCATGCCATTGCCGAGTTTTTGAGCAAGAAGCTAGACGGACCCATACCTGGAGTCCATTCTTTGCCTTATTCATTCCAATTGAGTTTCGATGATTTGAAGTACTCACACTACATAGATTCAGGAGCTTCAGGTATGGTGGCGGAGTACAAGTGGTTCGGCCAAAGTTTGGCCGTCAAAACTATCAAATCTCCGGGACTGGAGAGGAAGAAATTTGAGGAGGAAGCTGCAATTTTGGCAACTGTTCAACATCCATTCGTGGTGCGAATGATAGGCTGCACATTCAATAGCAAAATCGATTCAGGATTGTTGGCAATGGAGCTCATGGAGCATGATCTGAGGACGGTGATTCAAAAACGGTGTCCGAAACCTGGACCTGGACTGAGTCCCTTCCCTCTCATCGTTGCCATTGACGTCATGTTGCAGATAGCGGAAGGCATGCTGTATCTCCGAGAGAACAGGATCCTGCACAGGGATTTGAAGGCTAAGAATGTCCTCTTGAACCGTGGCAGACGTGTGCGCAGATCCCTGAGTGCAGCTTACAGAAAGTTTCCCGTTTTAGCATCTCTGCTTCATACGGAAGAATACTACGTCGCGAAGCTGGCTGATTTTGGCATCGCAAAGGCAAAGCCTTTGCATTCTTTGACACAGATGGTAGGGACAACCCCTTGGAGGGCACCGGAGGTGTTCTATGTCCCTGACTTGGAGACTGCCCCTCACTACAAATGGCCTGCTGATGTCTACAGTTTCGCGATGACATGCTATGAAATCCTGACTGGCAATGTTCCATTCAATGGAATTCCCAACACGAGGATTTACGAAAACATCATGGCAGGGGAGAGGCCCCCCCTTGACGATGTCACCATGCCCTCACCCGCTTTGAGGGACCTCATCCAGCAATGTTGGGCCACTGATGCAAAGGATCGACCTAACTTTACTGACATCTGCCGAAAGTTGTGGCAGTGCAAGGTTGAAACGATCTTACCCGTGTTCAGGCTTCATCTCAGTTCATCCAGGAGTCGCAGCTTGTAAATATTGTATTCCTTGCATATGTGTAGGCTGGTCCATCTCTTTTGATAGTTGCAACCGAGCTGGTTCATTTATTGGTAGAAACAGAAAAGAAAAGAGTGCAGATAGCAAGCGTTTGCTCAATAAGCTGGAGGATTTGTTCCAGAGGATTCTAGAGGATAGTTCAGGAGGATTACCCAACGGATTCATGGTCACAGTCAATTGAAAATTGTAGGTGAATCATGTGTTGATTTTGAGCACTGTTCTTGGAATGGTGGCAGAGCAAGAATTTTTATGTGCTGAAATGTGTGCAAATGCTCAAATGGTTTCCTGTACAGTACTTCACTGAACTGTACAGTACAAATCCGCTCTATGGTTATTGGGACAATTCGGATTTGCCTACTAACTTTCTCAAATTCAAAAATGGTTATTCAAACATGACTTCAATGAATAGGTAATATAAAAAAATTAAAAACCATTAGAAGTTCACATTACAAACTCATCACAATAGGAATTAAGATAAGGCTGCCCATAACCGATCAAATAAGCATCTGTGGGACAGATGGGGAATAGTTGAGTGGAATGGAATTTTTTCCTGTGTAGGAATGTAGAAAATACTGTGATTGCAAAATTTTCAGAATTTTATTTGCAAAACTGAAATTTCTGTGAATTTTAGAAGGTATAAAGTGTTCCCGACCCATACCCAACATTTAGAGTTCTGCAATTCCAATCATAGACAAGATTACTTCCTGCTCATGTGTACAAATTTCAAAATAAACACATGGCATGTAATAATTGTTCCTTGCAGCCTTGTATATTGTGCTCGTGATTAAATCTGGTAGTCCACAAAAACAGTTTACTTGGTTGGAATTAGACTCATCCCTGGTTGGGAATGGGTGATTCTACCTTATATGAAAATCACTTGCAACTCATTTCACAATAGGGTTTTGAAGGGATCATAAATTTCCGGTTCCATATTTTTATCAATCAATATTGGTTAGTACAACAGTAAATCCTAAACCCTACATAATCTCGAAAATGTAGTTTGAACTTTCATTTGAAAGTCATTATTCCTTTAAATTGCACTTTATTATACATCTTCACATTTTTGGAAGTCTGAGACTTTTGAACTTCCTCTAGGGCCACTACAAGTTGAAGTTGAGAGGGAGCAATTCACGATAGTTTCTTTGTAAAACCCAAGGCAAGTTCAGTTCAAAAGACATCACATACAGGTAAGAAGTGATGGTGCCATGTGTGAAAACTACAGTACTAATTGGACCTGTGAAAAAGCTCATATACAATCTAAACTCCTTGTAATCCTTAAAATCACTTTCTAAAAGTCACACCCTCTGCTATTGCACAAAAAAACCATTGGCAGATTCTCACTTAACATCGATTGTGACTGGCGAGACTGTCGTCAAGGTTCCTGTCGTAATTGTTGTCATAGTCTCTGTCGTAATTGTGGTCGTAGTCTCCGTTGTGACCGTCACCTTTTCCGAACTATGCACTCCTGATACCGTATCATCCACTTCAGTTTCAATAACCACAGTGTCCACAACCTTTTCCTGTGAACTTGCAATGCTGGCCCCAATGGAAGGTTCCACCTGCTCCGGTGTCGTCACTGCTACGTCTCCATCACCTGCTTCACCACTTGAAGAAGGACGCTCGTCTTCATCCATGTTCTCTTCATCACTGTCATCCTCGCTGTCATCCTCGTCTCCCATCCTAATTTAATGCAATGCAAAAAAAAGATTAGCAGAGTCACAGAAGTAAAATAAATCAAAATTCAAAGAATACTATTCCTAAAGACAAAGGAAATGACATTCGCTGCAAAAGCTTCACTGATTCCACTACAGTACCAATGTGTGAAAGCATTCCCCATCCAAGCCTTTGTTAAAAGCTTCCCGTATCGAAGTCCCAAAGGGATGCAAAGTCCACACATTCAAAAATGGTACGACATTGCGAGCGGTTGAACAGTAAGGTGACCGACGAAGTGATTCACCTATGAATTATAACCTAATTTTTCTGTAGAACTTGTACACGCAGACCCCCAACGTGCTGAAGGACCAACATGGTAAAGGACTTTACAATAAGCCCTTTGAACTATCACTGAGGCCATAGGAGATGTTCCATGCCCAATCCAACGAGAAATTTCATTTCTATTTAAACTGGAACGGCGGGTATAAAAACCTCGGCGACGCCATTTCAAACCTCGGTTAGCAAACTTCAATCGGTGGCTGTGATCTCAATACTTCGGGATAAGAGGCATATTATAGTACTTAGAAACGTATTTTCAGTGGCTTTTCCCCAAGACATCACTCAAAAACTTTGTTCGAGGATTGAGCACAAAATCTCAAATTGCTAGTGAAATGATCTCTGGTTACCAAGGACTTTTGTACCCGCCAATCCAGTTTAGCAGGACAGTAAGCAAAACGAAACACCGCGAACCAAACGGACGAAGGGAAATTCACACCAACAAGAGTTTTAAAAGCACAACGAGTGATTACCATAACCGCGCTCGTTTCTCGAACACGGCTGCCTCCTCTTCCACCTTGCGCTTGCTATTGGTATTTGACTTGCGAGCCGCGACTAACCCTGAAGCCACGGCTTGTTGAACTTCCTCCATAGCTTCCGAAGTCTCAGCCCTAAACTTCTCGAGTTCCTCAAACACGCCATTATCCTCTTCCTTGGCTTTCGTTGCCTTCTTCAAAAACTCCTCCGCCGTCTTCTCGAGCTCCCTCTCCTCGGCATCCGCTTTCCATTCCTTCAGCTTCTTCTCGGCGTTCACATGACGCAACCGACGACCACTCATATCCCGGCAAGCATCGAAATTGCTCGTCTTCTTCTGCCCCGCTTTCGTGGCCGCGCCACGGAGAAGGGAACCGAAACCTCCCTTTCCTCCCGGCAAGCGAAGTAACAACGTACAAGAAGGGAAGAAACTCCCGTCTTCCGCCGTGAGGCAAGAATCGGGATGCACGACCGCCGTGCCCGTCACTAAGCGCAAGCAGTGGGAGGGGATACCTGTCCGCGCGCACAAAAGAGCCGCGACGCTGGCCCCGGAAACGACGCCATCGCCGTCCGAGAACCGCAAACAGAGCGTGCGCCCGTCCAAACCCTTCACCAGCATTTGCCGCACTGGCGACGGCCTCATCGTCATCAACACCATAGCACAGTACTTCTGCGACACACTGTCGAATCAAGCCTTCCTGATCCGGTGTAATACTCGAGGGAATTGAAACCCTAATTGCGCTCGAAGGCCAACGAACCTGAAGAAGACGTAGAGGCACAAGAAGAAGAAGGTGAAGATGTTCACCGACGTGCAAGGAAGGAGCCTCGAAGGGCAGATTGGAAATTATTCCGGTTACCCGTAATTTTTAATTTTTCTGCCCGAAAGTGACGCATGTCATATTGTGGTTGGTTGTAACTTTAAAAAAAATATGATGTCGATATTAAATTGAAAATGGCAAATGTTGAATTTTGACCCTAACATGCAGGAACTTGGTACAGAAGTTGTTTAAAGCATTTCCAGCACTTGATTGCTATGTAGGGGAAAATAAGAGTAAAAGTAAAGAAAAATTAAAAGTAGGTTTAAGGCATTTTATGAGCATTTTGATCCATGCATGAGATATATATATAAATATAAAAGTGAAAGTGAAAATTCAATAGTTAAATTTTGAAAAGAAAGATTAAATAATAGAAATTTGTATTCTAAAAGTAAATTAAAAATAATAATAATAATTCTACAAAGAAGGGGTTTCATGCGTACTTAATTGTGTTTAGAGTTTTGTTTCAAAAAATTGACATGTTGTGACATTGGAAACAATGTGTAACTTAGCACTACTTTTGACTACATAGTGACCTATATTTTAGTACTCTTGACTCTTTGTTTTTAAGACTTGATTTTGACATTTAGAATGATACAATCTTTATTGAGTACAAAGAAAAGATAGAGCTCTCCAAATCAAATTTCTACTGTGCTATAAAACTTCAAAAAAATCTTGAAAGTGAGTATATCATTGTAATTTGATCTTGAAGGTCTATTTCTATGTTTGAAATATAGAATGGCATGGAAATTCTATATGTTTTACACTATAATGATTTACAATATACTAAAATCTATTTACTAAAGTTTTTATATTTTGTAAGCTTATGTTTTTGTTTTTTAATTTAAGGTTATTTCAATTCATCAATAAATAAAACTCAAATTTTAATGACTTGTAGGATTTCATCTCTCAAAAATAAAAATAACTAGTTAAGTCCGTCCAACTTCCTAAAAATTATTTGTATCAACCTTAGAAGGACCAAATTTCAAACAACATATGGACAAAAACACAATCCAATCACACAAAATTGTGATTTTTTAATCCAAATTCTCTTGCAAATTATTGTTTTAGATCTTTAACATTTATATATTATAGATTTTGAAGACTTTATTTTGCATATGAATTCTATAGCTCAAAGGATACTGGTATGTTTCACCTCAAAAAATATTTTTCTAATTCTAATAATGACTCTTCAAAAATGAGTTTAGTGAATAAGTAAAGCAAAAATCTTAGAAAATCACTATAATTGGAGCTTAAAATTTTGAAATTAAAGAAAAAAATTTGTGCATAATTTGGGTGGTTGCAAGCTATAATCTAGTAGTTCTTAGACAAGCTCTTTATGCACTCTTGTCAACTTTGACAAAATTTTGATTCTTAATCCATTTAATAAAATATTTGGCATTGCATTAGTACAAAATTCAAAGGTCCAAATTTTAGACTTATATATAAATAAATAAAAGATTGATGTTTTAATTTGCTAAATCAAATCATCTTGAAAAATAGAAAATTTTTAAACCTCTTACTAAAAAATACTTTAATTGAACAATGAAAATGTTTTCAAGTTTAAAAATCCCAATTTGAATTTTATATTTGAATCTTTATTATAAAGTCCACCTACAAATTTAAATCCTAAACCACTTTCAAAAACCAAAATCATCAAAAGTATTTATTAACTCAAAGATATAATGAATCATCTAATATATATAATAAAAATATTTGATGATTACATATTTTCCTATTAGAAAAATTTAGAGCTAAAATTTTCATTCAGAAACCTCTTCACAAGCTTCTTTTCTTTGTCGTTTTTTGAATTTTGGAGGTAGTATGTATCACACTAGTCAATTATTAGAAGGTTCATTTAAACCATTAAAATAGATTCTTCAAATTTTCAAATTTTTCTCAAATAATATATAAAATGTTCTATCTATATAAAAATATTTTTTGAAATATAGGAGTATAATTTAATGGATGATGTTTTGAAAATTTGAAAATCCTAAAAAACAATGAAAATGTGGTAGTACGAGTACATTGCAATATAAAAACTCATGCATCATACCATGCAAATGCCTAGTTACAAATACTCAATCTAAAATTAATTTGGAAAAAATTTTGAATTTTTTTCTTAAAATTTAATTGATAAATAATATTGTTTTCTACTATGTGGATATGATCCATGGATCATGTTTTACAGCTTTTGTTTGAAAGTCTCCAATAAATTATTATCCTAATTTTCATTTTATAATACATCTTCACAATTTTGCATATTTAGACCACCCTTTTGTCCTTTAAGGGTTAATAGTTAGAGTAGTTATGGGCCTCAATCATAGAACTTTAGGAGCTTAAGTATTTGAGTTTAAGTTTATTTTTTAGTCAATTTTTATATTCATTGGTTAAAGTGGAATAGAATTAATATATAACTATTTTTTCATTTGAGGGGGTCTTTGTCATAGAATTTTATTATTATTGCTTTTTGCTCATCATAGAGGTTCTTCATCTTTTTTAATTAAAATTTAACTCCATTTCAACATTTATTTTTTTAAATATGAAAGTTGATTTTTTATTCTAATTTGTGTTAAATTGTTGATTGACTTAAAAATTTAACTAATTAAGAGAAGTTTTTCATTCAATTTGAAAAAAAATAGCTAATTATTATTGGATTTGTCCTTATTATGTTTTTACTAGTTCTAACAACATCTAAGTTACACAAGGCATCATCTTCTAATAGAATCATCAATTTGTGCTCTTGTGACTTCAAAAATAAATAAAGACTAACCTCTATAATATTTTGTACCTAACTTTGATGGATTTTCCAAAGTTATGCAACAATAGCCACCTAGTTGACATTGAAGCTTATAAGCTTGTGTAATTTCTTCTTTTTATATAATTGTTGTGTTTTAGATATCAAAACTAAAGATCCCAAGTCATTGATTGTGGAATCATTTTTCCTAAAATTATGGCTTCTAGCAGTAAAGTTTGTAAAACAGAATCAGAAGAAGTAAGGTTCCATTATTTTGCCTAATCGTCAATCTTTATATCCTACATAATGTCAAAATTTTAAAAGCATTCAAATTTTATCAATTAAAAATTTATGCATGTCTTTTATTATTTGTTAATTTATGAAGTTTGAAGTTATACTTTACATTTATACCTCTAATAATCAAAGATTATATTCCCAAAGATTATTTATAGATGCCTAATATTTTGAAAAACATTTACTTCATTTCTAAATTGGTAAGAATTTCTTTTAATATTTAATATAAAAAACACTTAATCAATTAGAAGATTGTATTGATTCACAATTTTCAATGTTATTAATTGGAGGGAACATTTATTATAGGTATAAGAATAAAATCATCAAAGAAAAATGTATAATTTCAAAAGAATTATACAAAAATGAATAAATAAATAAAAATCCAAATGTAAGTGTGAATTTTTAACCAATGGATGACGACGTATGTTCATTCGTTTGAAACAAATAATTATTAAAACCCTAAAATTAAAATAAACATTATTGTTAGAAAAACTTGCATTCAATCAATCTAAATATATCAATTTTGTAAATTATAAAAATACAAACAATTTGAAATTCAATAGAAAAAAAATTCAAATGGGCTCTATGCTTTCAAAGGTGCTAATGTATACAAAAGTATTAAATATTTTTTAAATTAAATTTATTGATTGTACCAATTGATTATATTCATTTACAATGAATAAAATTTTATTATTATAAATTGCACAATAAATGTGTTGAATAATTCCTTGCTTGTTGTAAAATGTATTTTTTTAATATACTTTCTAACATCTCAAACCAATTGTTTTAAGTATTTTAAGCACATTTAAAATTTTAGTCTATTTCTAAGTGTAACTTCTAGATCAAATCTTTCATTTACATACATATAAATACATCTATTTAATGACTTATGATGAAAAGTTATCAAATTTTAAAAAATTATTAATTTTAAAAAATTGGTTTTATGAATTTTATAAATTTCATTTATTGATACTTCTATATGGAAAATTCATTCAAAATTCTATATTTATTGAAGGCTAAGCGAAGACGAACATTATCTTTTCGAAGGATTGGAGTTAGTGCTGAATCTACTATTGTAGATGCTACATATGTACCAAAGGTATATTATAATTTTAACACAATAAAACATTGATAAAATAAATGATACTATATGGAATTGATATTTTCAAAATTTTCAAAATACATTGATACTATTTTGTGTACTATTTAGAATTGGTATGTTCAATTTAATATAGGATGTTACATTGCTATAAGTTTTCAATTATGTTGATGTATGTAGGTTATTCCTAAATCTGATGATGCAAAAAAAAGAATTAAAAAAGCAATAGAAAAAAATTATATTTTTAAATGTCTTGATAAAGAACAAATGAAAACGGTACTTATTTTTAGAAATGCAATTTTGTATATAGGTGATGTATATTATTGCATTTTATTTCATTTTGACTTATTTTTTAATATTACAAATGGAGAAAAAAACTATAGATATGAATGATAAAGTATAATTCATCTATTGAGGGATGATCAAGAAATTCAAATTGTACCTTGTGTGTTTGGGCAATTTTGAATTTGTCACACAGAGCATTTCTTCTATATAAATTTTAATTATGTATCTGAGCAACACATTCAAATTAAGGTAATAGGTGATTGATGCTGTAGAAGAAGAAAAATATAGAAGAGGTGATATTATCATCAAACAAGGCGAATCTGGTTCCAATTTTTATTTGATCGAGGTATTGTATATCATGATCTAATATTTTTATTTAAAAATGATAAAAACTTTAGAACACAAGCTATTGAATCTAATTCTAGAAACCAATAATATTTTTATATTCATATTGTTGAAAGTTTGTAAGACTTTGTTTTTATCAAAGTTAGTTGTTCAAATTTTAATTCATATGATGATAAATTAATGACTATTTTTACAATGGTAAATTTTAGATGCATGTGATGTATCTCAATGATGATATGAAGTTTTAAAATCCTTTTAAAAGAGCTTTAGTAACTTAAAATATATTTAAATAAAGAATATATTGAAGAATATCACAACTAAAAAATAATTATTGGAAAATATATTAATTGATTGCATAATATAGAACACAATTAATGGCAGGCTGGATCATGTGAAGTGTGGATTTCAAAGGAAAAAAATGAACCTCAGCTTGTACATACTTATTCTACAGGTGATAGCTTTGGGGAACTTGCTCTTCTTTATGATGCCCCTCGTGCTGCAACTATCAAAGTGAGTAGATCACAATGTATATATTTGTATACATTCATTGCAATATCATATAACAATGAAATAACTTAATATTATTAATGATAGACTATAATAATAATTTTTAATCCAAAATAATATTTTTATATTATTTGTTCTATTTTGTTGAAGTTGTTGACTTCTTAATGTTGATACAAACTATTTGTAGGCTACTACAGATTGTATACTATGGGCAATGGATCGTGGGACATTCAGAGCAATTTTGATGACATCAACTGCTCAAAAACGAGAGTTGTATGAAGAATTCCTAACCAATGTTCCTCTTTTGAAGGTAATTTGTATTTTACACTTACTAGATTATAAGAATTTGTGAGATTTTCTTCTTCTTCTATATGTTTTATTTTGTTATTTTATAAAATCAACTTACATACAACTTCATATTAAATAAATTTATAAAAAATATAAATATAAATTTGAAAAGTTGTTTTTAAATACCCTACCTAAAAATGAAACCTTGAATTTTATTTCTTCGATCCTAAAAGAACATTTTTTTATAAAATAACATTTAACTAATCAATAAGAGGCTCATCTTCCAAAATTGCAAAGTTGAAAATTCATGCTTGGCTTTGTTTACATTTTACATCAAAGTCAAATTTGAGTGATTCAGGTTTTTGGTGAGAGTTTGTTAAGTCTAGTATTTGTTTCGTTAAAATAATCATGAACTACAAAATTTAAGAACTTTATTGTTTTTTTGATGTTGAGGGGTGTTTAAAGTGAAATCTAACTCAAAAAGTTTTTTTTATCAAAAAAAATTCTTTTTTAATATAATTTTTTTAACAAAATCATTAAAAACCTTTACTATCATTGAAAATACATAGTTACAAGTTGTAAGAATATAATACACATATCTCTATAAAGCTTTTTAAGGCCAAATTAAACTTAGGATTTTTTTAAATATAGTTTTGTTGTTAATAATAATTACAAAGTATGTCTATTTGGGATTAATATGAATGCAATGAGTTTAAATGCTTTAAAATTTAAAATGTTAAAATATAATAATTTATTTTTCTAAAATTTTACACATTACACTTGACTTGGATACAAAATGAGTAATGAAAATTTCAAGTATGAAAATTTTATTACTTCATATTTTGATATTGAATTTTATATTTAAGAATATATTGTTTGAAAAGACAAAAACATCCAAAGTAAAAAATTGAATTCAATTTTGTTGCATTAAATTGTCAACAATAATTTTGTATTATTATCAAATAATTGAGTTGCTTACATCATAAATGTACAATTTAAAATATAACTAATTTGTGAAATGCTACTAATTTTTTTCAAATTTTGTGTTTTTAGTAGAGTCTTGATATGTACGAACGATCAGCTATCGCTGATGTTTTAGAACCTGAATATTTTGATTCTGGAGAGTCTATCATTGTTGAAGGTACACCTGGAGATAAATTTTATTTTTTGGTTGAGGTATGAAATTTTTTATTCAAATTTACTTAATCAAAAACTTCAAAATAATCATTAAAAATATTTGATTAATTTTCCTATTCATCAATTTTTTAGTAAGTTCATTTTGATTTATTTATAAGAATTATTTTATATTTTTGGATAGTGTTTCAATTTTATTCTAAGATAATATGTTGTTTTATTCAATTATTATTATATAATCTAAAATCATCATTGAAAATCAATTTTTTAGTTGTGAGACATTAGATTTATTATGTCATGTAAATTTAATAAGCCATAATTTATACACATTATGCTCATATAGTCATATGCCATGCTTGTAGATAATTCAAAATTACAAATGGTTTTATAGGGTACAGCTGAAGCTAAAACTAGAGGTCAAGTTGTTATGAAGTATGGCATTGGTGATTATTTTGGCGAGTTAGCTCTATTAAATAATGAACCACGAGCTGCATCTGTTTTAGCAACATCCAATTGCAAAGTGGTTTCCATTGATGGAGAAAGCTTTAATGTAAATTTAGTTCATTTGTTTTATCTTTTGTAATATTCTAAACAACCCCAAAACTAACATGTATTTTTTCTAACAAATGATGAGTAATTTTCATTATAAACTAATTATTTTATTTTATTTACAATCAATGACACTAATTTGGTGCTATGAAAATGATAATTACAAAAAAAATAATTAATTGCAGAGGTTGTTAGGAAAACTTGAAGATATTTTGCATCGCAAAAAAATGGAATATCAATCAGCATCAAGATCTCTTGGCTAGTTAGTTTTATTTTGCATAAAACTTATATTTTCAAATGAAAATCCAACACATCTATATATGACAAAGTTGAACAAGGTCTTATATTTCATACAAAGATTTTGTTTCTAATTTAAACTTTTCATATAATTATTTTATTTTTTAATGTTATTTTGCTTGTTATTTTAATTTGTTATACATTTTTTGACATGAAGTATACCAATTGCGTTTTGGATTTTATTTCTATTATTTGTTACCTTTTAGATTTTTCATGTATTGATTGAATTAGTAGGAATTGTCAAAATATGCAATTTCCACTACAAGTGTCTCTTCCTTATTTAATATTTGAGCCACGTGCAATTTTGAGCTACAAATTGTCATCATAAATACTAACACTATTACCATTGTTCTAAAATGAATTCCTATTGTAGTGTACAAATATTGAATATTGACACCACTTTCTTTGCCATGTCAACATAATTGTCTATTGAGATATCTATTAGATGAGTGCATCCAATTACAAGATGTCTATTAGAATGTATACAACTTTAGAAAATGAAATGTTGAATTTAGAGTGAATTCATCAAGAAAAATGATATGATTTTGTGATTTTTTTGTATTGTTGTACTTAGAAAGATTCAATATGTAATATGTGCAACCTACCTTGTATGCAACTCTTAATTTATAGTTTTGCCTTAGAAAGGCTAGAAAAAGGGAATTATTGTTCTTTGGGTTTTTTTTTTCATGAAATAAAATATATGTCCCTATAATATGGATTTTAATTGTGGTGTTTTTGAAAAAATGATTACAATATTTATAAAAAATATTCAATAATTTGAAATGAAGAATTTGTTAGGAGTCATCCAAAAGCAAAATGTTATCCTCGTATTTTGATTTAGGACTTAAGATGAATAGATTCATAAATTAAATCAACCTAAACTTAAAGGGTTGGAGATAATTCTCTCTCTTAAGGTCCGTTTCTACTTAGCCTTTGTAGTGGTGTTAGTGGAAAGGGACATGACAACATTTAATAACCACTTTTTGAAGCATGTTTTGGCAAATGCTTGTAAAATGTCCAAATTTTTTTTGGTGGTGGTGAAACTCTTCAAATCAAAGATTTTGAAGTGTAATGAAATGTGGTCACTTGTGGCATGATATGTAATAATGCTATCAAACTCTTGTACCTACTAGTTAACCTTTGCATTAAAGACTTCAAATTTGCAATTCATGTTCAAAGGACACCACAAGATTGACAAGTTGCATGTATATATAAATTCTTGCACAACCTAGAAAATCCTAACAATTTTGAAGAATGAAGGCAATACTTGAAAACTAATCACTAGTAATACTAATGTAGCTCTGCATTGTCTACACAATTAACCTAAATTGCACAATCCAAAAGGTCATCTAAGCATTTAGTTTAAATATGAATAAGCAATAACTAAAGTCAATTGTAAAATTAATTGAATCAAGATAAATTCAACACTCAAATTTCTTCACATGTAGCTTCTGTCAAAGCAAAGCCTCTTCCCCTATGGTCGATAGTCAATAAATGTTTCTTTGTAAAATATATCTTATCTAAATTATCCAAATTAGATGGGGTTTAATGTTTTAATACAAATTGTTTACAATTGTCAAGTAGGAGATAAACATACCCTATGTGAAGGTCAAATTCAATATAAATTAATCCCTTAAAGACCATTGTCCCTTCGAGGAACAAATTGGATTTCAGGCAGGTACCTACGGTCTCCATTTTTGTCATGATTTTTTGAATCTTTTTTTTAAGATAAAAAAACTGATTATCTTCATGCCTAGATAAAAAAACTTATTATTTTTTCAATTGGTGCCTAGGAACAAAAGTTATGCCTAGATAAGCTCAAAATAGGGGAGATTGGGCAACAAAAAAAAAATTTGAAAGTGACTTAAAATTTTATTTTTCCTCATAGATTATATGTTTTCTCTACATGGAAAGCTTTGGTTCATTTCATTTGGATAAGTGATGTGAAATTTATGAACAATCTTGTTTCTTGGGCAATCTAAGCATCTTCTTGAAAAAATAACTTGTAGGATTCATTTATGAGTGCAATTTTTACATTTTTTTAGAAAAGAAAGTTCTACATGGTTTAGTTTGATTGCTACAACAATCTCACCATTGGCATTAGTACGTTTTAATTCCATCTTAGAAATATCAAAGGTTTAGACTTTCCTTCTACTTAACAATTTTTTAAAGAATGAAAATTAAGTTTTTTTGAATTTTTATTTTTTTCGTAGACTCTCAACTCAGTTCTCCACCAGAAAGATTTAAACCTTGAAACTTTGTAGTGCAAAAAATTTAAATTAAGAAGGTTCAGAGTCAAATAATATAATCTTGCAATGTGCAAAAAAACTTGTTTTCTTCACTTTAAATGCGCAATTTGTGTGGTCAAAATTTCTGAAATTTATTCCACGCATTTTCATACTAGTTACATATAAGATCCTTTGGTTAGATGTTCAAAAAATAAAAACAATTTTCAAATTTTTTTTACTCTTTGCAATAGAAATGGCAATTTTGAGTGTTTTTTGGCTAAAAAAAGGCATTTAAGCCATGTTTTGAGGCATCACACTTGCACATCCATCTAACAGTTAACGGATGATTTTCATATCCAAAACCCTAACCCTTCTGCGAGCTTCCCTTTCGATCGAAGTTAAGCTTATTGCCGAGCTAGTCAAGCTTGGATCTGCGGATTACGCGAGTGCGATGAAAGCGAGTTTTCGATTCTAGAGATAGAGAGAGAGAGAGAGAGAGAGAGAGAGAGAGAGGCGCAGTTGCATGATCATGGAGGAGAAGCGGAAATTTGCGTATGATCTCAATGACACGGTTATCAAGAGCATGGGCATGGGTGCGGTCTTCAAGGATTATGTACGTCCTTCGTGTTCTTTGGAGTGGAATGTCTTTGCCTTTGTACAACAGTCTGCTATCATGTACTGCAAATTGTCATCTCTTGTTTCGTGAGGATTGAAGTCCGAGGTGTGGCATTGGTCACATTTGTAAGGTCGTTTTTTAGGGCTCTGGGCTACTGCATTTAGTGTCTATGTATTTTCGCGCACGGAGGGATCCAGGACTCTCAGAAACGTTTTGTTTTTGATAAAATAACCAAGAATTAAATTGTAAATTTCCCCTTGTTTTTACTTGACTTTAGTGGTCAGAATGAGTGAAATTGGGAAAAAATTATTGTTACCGCTGTGTACTTCGTGTGATCTCTGTAGCGGTTTATGTACTGTTAGGATAGTAGTTTCCTCTGCGACCTACGGTAATGCGGTGGTTGCACTGCGGTTGTCGAGCTCTGTATCTCGTGACTGCGCATGAGACGTAGCACACGAGCTGCCACCTGAACAAATAACCACGACTGCAGTGTCGAGTCCTGTCACCTTGACATCTAAAGTTTGAGAATATGTTTGAGCTTTAAGATTAAGCGAGGGGGTGTGAGTTTTGATTCGGATGTTTGTTGTGTTTACTGCTTCTAGAAAGCGAAGATTAATTCACTAGATTTCCATCGAACCGAAGATCTTCTTGTAACTGCCTCCGATGATGATTCTATACGTCTTTATGATACGGCTACTGCCTCGTAAGTTCTCTCTTTCGTCAATTGGAAGAAGCTCTCATATTATTTTCCTATCGTATTTTTATTCATACACTGATATCGCTTGCAGTTTTGCATTCTAGCCTTTTGTTGATATCTAGATGAGATCGCTAGTGAAATTTACAGATCGTGTCTGCGTATGCCTGTTGCCCAAGCAGGTCGCTGAAAACAATTCACAGCAAGAAGTATGGAGTGGACCAAATTTGTTTCACACATCACACCAGTTCGGTAATTTACTCCTCAAAGAAGGAAGGGGATGGTAAGGTCACCGTTATCCATCTCATTGTTATTAAAGGATGGCAATCTTGTGACGGCAACTGTCAGTAAAGGAGAATGTCTGTTGAGCTGACGTTGTTGGTTGGGAATTTTGCAGAGTCTTTGCGATATTTGTCTTTGTATGATAATCGATATTTGCGCTACTTCAAAGGGCATCGTGACAGGTCACTATCTTAATCTGGTGATATTATCGTGCGACTTGATTTTGTGTCGTATATCGTCTACTCATCTCCTTTGCTTCGATGGCGACCATCGTTTATTTTTCGATTTTCGGTAGATTTCAGTATGTTTCAATAACGAAATCTTCACTGTATCATGTACATGCTGTGACATAAGTGAAGATGTAATGGCAGTGCAGGGTGGTGTCACTATGCATGTCACCCAAGAATGACTGCTTCATGTCTGGTGCATTAGACCACACTGTTCGTCTGTGGGATCTACGCACTAATGTGTGTCAGGTAGTGATTTCTTTTGCCTTCAGCTTTCGCGCCATTCTTTCTAAATAGTTGTTGCTTCTGTATCTGCTTTTCTGTCATATACGTATAGGCCCTTGGAGTTTCATGAATTGGATTTGGACACAGTCAATACAAGTTTTAAGGAACTCATCGAAACACTTAGTGAGCTGGAATGAACTATTCTAGGTGATGCCCTTCTAGCTATTGACAATTGAGTTGGTCATAAGGGTATGAGGAAGATTTGACCTGCAAGTGTTTAGGACTGGCTTAGGGAAAAAAAATTCTTGTAAACTTCTTTGGTCTTTCACTTTTAGTTCCCTTTTATGAAGATTTTTTGGTATAATGATTGCCAATTCCTGACTCAGGGGCTGTTGCGTGTAAGAGGGAGACCTGCTGTTGCGTACGATCAACAGGGCCTTGTATTTGCTGTGGCCATGGAAGGTGGAGCTATCAAGCTCTTTGATGTGCGATCGTATGACAAGGTTAGCAATTTGTTTGCTCTGTCTCCTTGGGATAGTGGCATTGTGGGGAGACTGCATTTGGTTGCTAATAGTAACATAGATTAATTGATTCTGAAAAATGATTTGTTGAGCCACAGTTGCATTAAGGTAGGGACATCTAAAATTGCCACTTTTTACAGTTTCTATTATTAGATTGATGAAAATTTTATAATTACTGGTTGACAAACGACAGGAGATTCCAATGCACCAAAGAACACATCAATTGGATACCCTATGCAGAAGTTACGAAGTGTCAAAAGTTTTTTTGGTAGATGTTCTAAAATTGTTTCGTGAAGAATAGGTACATATTGATTTAGGAGATGTTCTCGTTGTGATCATCCGAGTAAGTGGCGCTTGTAGGCACCTGGCTCGTTTGGGTGTGCCTACTGTAGGTCACCAATAATGTGCAATATCTAGTGGCATATATTTTAAATTCCAGTGAAACACTTTTACAATGTTGTGATACGTATTGCAACCTTCACATATTTCACATGAAAAAATGAATGTGCTTTAATCACCCGATATGGCTTTACATTTTGGTGAAAATATTTGGGTCTCTGGGCATGGACCTCGTTCAATGTAACCTGAAATAGACCTTTGTGAGAGACGTTGCAAAAATTTCATTGGCTTGAATCGCGCACTGTCTTATTTATGAATTCCTTCGCCAATCACTGCTCCAATCAAGGTCAAGTTGCTTGCAAAAGAGTATCCTCGTAGTCTGCTTTCCATTTGCATTTGATCTCATTTGAAGAGTGTTCTAAACTGGTGCTTGTGGTAAATGCTTGCTCAGTTTTAATTCCCATTCGTTGATTGTACATTATGTTTTTTCGAAGCCCTATTTTTTGGTTCCGATATCATTCTGATTTTCCTTATGATGCCTAATGAGTACATGATTTTCTGGAACAGGGGCCCTTTGATACATTCTTGGTAGGAGGTGATACAGCTGAAGTGTCTGGCATGAAATTTAGCAATGACGGCAAGCTTATGCTACTGTCAACATCCAATGGTCATGTGTATGTGGTGGATGCTTATACTGGGAAGAAGGTAGGCAGTGTTACTGTCCCGATCCTGGTGTTTGTGTACGTTAACTTGAGTTCAATTTTTTGTTATAAACATTCTGACAATGATGGTGCCTTGGGTATAATGACAGCTTCATGGTTTCACTTTGGAACCCAATCCTGATGGCGGGGTACTGGAGGCTTCCTTCAGCCCAGATGCACAGTTTGTGATTGCAGGTATACTCACTTGTTGCCTTGGCGTTAGTTAAGCTATTTGTTGCGAAGGGGAACATCGTTATTGTGTAATTCTGGCATTGGACGTTCCTTTAATCAAGGCATAGGGTTGTGCTTGTCATATTGGAGACCTTCGGGTTTTGTTCCTGACCTGCCGTACTCTATATATTGACCAATGACTAGAATTCTCATGCTTCTTCATAGTGTGTAGGGGTTTCTGCAACTGTGCATCTCCTCTTATCTCTAGTACTCCATCATGCGAGTGCTATTTTTGCCGGTAGCGACTATGAACCTTGATGTTCTGCATATTAACTGAACTGTTGGATCGCTGCAGGTTCAGGCGATGGCACTTTGCGAGCATGGAATACGCTGTCGGGTGTTGAGGTACATTGTCCTTCACAAAGTTGCGGTTTTTTTGGATCATGAGTTTCCACTTCACCTGGTTTCTTTGAGTAGGTATGTGCTTTCTACGTGTGTACTGTACTTCTCCAGGAGTTAGTGCAAATGGGCCCTCCTTTGGTAAGAGGGGCCCTACACAACCACTAATGTAGTTCACTATGGATGCTTTGAGGTGTTCTTACCTTACCACTTCAGTAAATCTGCCAATTTAGCAACCTTATATTTTTTCCAACGATTGGCCATGCTAGCAAATTGACCCTAAATCTTTATGAGTCAGGAAACAAATGTTTGGCTAAATTGTACTCTGATGAATTGCCAGGTTGCATGCTGGACGAACAACGCAGGGGTGCCTGCGTGTGTGAAGTGGGCACCTCGCCGGTTTCTGTTAGCCACTGCCTCTGTAGCATTGGTTTTGTGGATTCCTGATCTATCAAAGCTTCAAAAACCAGATAATGACCCTTGAAAGTCGCGATCGTAAGTCTGAAACGGCCTCAACTCTGCAGATAAATAGGCATTAGGGTGGGTCCACTTGTTTGACTATAGAAGGATGCTGTTCAGCATGACAGTTTTGATTTTTGTAGAATTTACGGAAAACTCCTTTGTGTTACACTTCAACGAGGCGATTTTTATTTTGCCCATAATTTCAACTTTCAGTACAAGGGCTTGTAAATCTGCATAACAATACCTTGGAGAGTATTCTGTTTGTTAACGCTTATATTGGTTATATCAGCAGATACTTTGATCAAGAATTTGAGTGTTTCACTGAATTCAGCAGGGAGTACCGGAAGCTGCTAGAAAGCTCGGTATCATTCTGTCGATTAAGTATTTTCCTGAAAATTAAATCTCAACAAAAAAGAATTCGGTTTTAAATATGTAACATTATTTAGTGGTATAAATCATTGATGATGACAACATTCGTTTAGTGGCATAAACTATTGATTGATGATGACAAAGACCTGCTTTATATTAGAGCCCAATAGTTGACCCCACCGGATTGAAATTTGGGCCAACTTGGAATCGAACTTGGCTCCTAATATAAAATGTCCGGGAGGGGTGGTACTTCATTTGTTTGTTTATCCTTGAACGCTGGGCTGGTCACTGTGGAAATCATTTGTTTTATCACTGTGTGGATTGTTGGCTTAAAAAAATGGAAAAGTACTATAGATGATCTTCCTTTTCCACACAAATCTTGGAAGATGAATAGTTGCATTTCTATCCTATATGGAGAGATTCTTTGTCATTCATCGGCCAAAAAACATCTTCCGCATTGTTTATGGGTTAAAGGAAGTGGAGGTAGACCTCATATTGAAACTCATTGTAATTAGTTTTCAAAACATTTGGGATCACCAGCATTTCCACTTCCCTTGAGTCCCTACAAGAGATTCTCGGGACTTTGAGTAAGTACCTATGATCTCAATTTTTTTCAAGATTTTTTGAAACTTTTTCAAGATAGGAAAACTAATTAGTTTTTTTGGAATATAATTTGTATGTCAATCATTGCGCGGAAGCAAAAGTTATGCCACAATAAGCCCAAAACAGAAGTGGGTAGGAGAAAAAAAAATTGGAACAATTTTAATTTTTAAATTTTTTTATAGATTATGTTTTTGTCTATGTGGAAAGATTTGGATCATTCATTAGATGGATTCTGGCCCATTCGGAGGGCCATGAGTTCCCGACTGCAGGGAACACGTTGCACTGCGCCAGCACAATAGTTTGACGTGGCCAAGCAATTGTCATGTCATTGGGAAAATAAATAAATAAATTTACTTTCACTTTCTCATTTCAAAAGCAAAATTTTTATTTTTTTATTTTTTATTTTTTTATTTTTTATTTTTTTATTTTTTTTGGTAATATAGCACCCGACGCTCCCTCACTACATTGGGAACAAATTTGAGAACGAGCTTGAAACGGCCTTCCAATGCAACCGAAAAACATCTAATGCCATTTGGCCATGAGTGATGTGAAAGTTATGAAGCTTCTTGTTTTATGCGCAATTTTAGTTGCTCTAGAGAAAATAATGTATTGGGTCTATTTATGAATTTGATTTTAACGCTTTTTCAAAAAATAAAGTTGCACATGGTTTAGTTTGCTTTTTAGAACAATCTTATCATTGGGATTAGCATATTTCAATTCCATCTTAGAGCTATCAACAATTTAGTTTTTCCTTCTATCTCGTATCACCTTCAACTTATCAATTTTTTAAAGAAAGAAAATCATAGGAGAAGGGGTTGAATTTTTTTCCTAAACTCTCAATTCAATTCTTCAAGATAAAAGTAATTCAAACTCACAATTTGGAGTATAATTTTTTTTAATTAAGAAGATTCAAAGTTTTGTATTTTAGTTAGACTAGTAGCAAAAAACTTGTTTTCTTCCCTTTAAATGGTCAAAATTTATCAAATTTCTTTCAAACATTCTCATATTAACTCTATGGTGCAAGATCCTATGGTTAACCCTTAAAAGACAAAGGGGTGACTTTGGAAATCATCACTTTTCATTACCATGTGAATCATGGGCTTTAGAAATAGCAAAAGTATTCCTTGAATCAAAGTGAGAATTATAGAAGACCTCCGCTTTTTGCAATAAAATTACAAGGATGAACAGTTGCACTTTTGTCCTACTAGAAGGATTCCCTGTCATTCATCAAATGCCAAACGTCCATGTCGATGTTTAAGGGTTAAATATGAAAAACAAACAAATGTTTAAATTTTTTGTTGTTTGCAATGAAAATGACAATTTTCAGTGATTTTTTGATGAACAAATGACCTTGGGACTATGGGGATCAACCCCTAAATGCCTGAGGCATCCAAATCTTGGTGTTTGCAAAACTTTGAAGTTAAATAAAACCTAACCAAAATTCTATTTTTTATAGTTTCTATTTTTGAAAATTTCTTCTTGAAGTCTAATTTTAGCATCAAAAATCAAATCTTGAAAATAAATGATAGTGATTTTTCTATTTAAGATTTTGTGCAAGGGTACCCATTGCAATCTTGCCTTCCCATAGTGTTGAGAGCTCTTGAAAATGAGCCTCAAATACACTAGATCTTAGAGAAAAAATCACATTAAAAATTCATTAAAAAAATTATGGAGTAGATTTTGAGAAGACATAAATTGATTGGGGTTATACGTATTAGGCCCTTTAACCAAAAAAAAAATTGGTTACCAAATTTTTAGATTTGACTTGTGAAAAGAGGATTGAAAGACTTCACATCATTTTTGCAGTTTTAACACCCTCATGGTCAAATGTTATGATCTTTCACTCCAAAAGTGATATATTTTTCTTTTTTCCCCTATGAGATCTCTTACATGTGTAGTTTGAATTTGTATGGTTACAATTTTTTTTTTAAATTGACACACCTTATCAAAATGTTGGCATTTTGTCAAATTTAGAGCAAATTCCAAGAAGTTCAAAACAAGCCTTGGGCATTTAGGAGTTAAGCATGATGTGATGTTAAGATGAGGGTCAAATTTTGCATTTCATTTAGTCATGCAACAATGAATGCTTTGTTACTAATGACTTGTGCACAACCTCACCAAAATTGTTGGAATTCAATTATGAAATTTACATCCTATGGCATAGAAATCAGATTTGGACTTAAGGTAGCAACACCCATAACCATTAGTGTACCCATACTTTGATAGTAGAGTTCCCTTAACCCCTGAGCACCCAGCCCATGTTCACAAAAATCCAATCCTTTCTATACTCATTCCAATTAAACTATCACCTAAGAAAAGATCTACACTAATTGACCGTACTAATTGATAGTAGAGACATGTCCGAAGATACATGGAGAGGGACATGTCCTTTGACCATACCATTGAAAAGATTATAAGAGTCAAACAAGGACATCTTTCGAAAATGGAGAGGCCATATTTTGGCCCCTCGGGCGCTTAGGGGTTAAAGTATCTCCAAAAGTACCTTTAACCCCTAAAGGACCGGACTGTATTTTTTAGTTGTATAAATTTTTTGGGCAGGTACCTACGAGCGGAGATTTTCATATATGAGGCTGAAATTTTAATAGAATGTGGGGGCAAGGAAGATCTTTCATATGCACCAAATTTCATGACATTTGAAAATACGAGTCAAAAGTTATAGCCTAATATGTTACTTTTTTCCCAACCGGGCAGTTCGGGCAGATCAGAAAAAATCATTTTTTTCAGAAACAAAAATTTGGAATTGATTTTCTAGAGTTTTGAATACACAAAAAGCTTTGAATCATTCCATTTTGATCAATGAGTCAAAAGTTATGAGGATTTTTTGTTTGCGGGCAGTTTTGGATTTCCTACTCTAAATAAACTTTGAAATCCTTTATCTTACCCAATTTTCAATATTTTTGGACAAAAATAAAATCGTAGGATGTAGATACATTATTACAACATTTCGACCATTGGGATTGAAAATTTTCAATTCCATATTTAAATTGTAAATAATTTAGTATTTTTAATCATTCTCTACTACTACCTACTTACTATTTTTTTCCTATATGTTATACTATTCCAAATGATCTGAAATTTTTCAAGCATGTGGCCAACTTGTCTAGGAAAACAAATCAAAGAAGCACCACCATTTAGGTCATTTTTTCATAAAAATGTGAGCTTGTGAAGTGCAGCTGCCCTGCTTTTTGCAGGGTAAAAAAATGATTTTAGTTAATTTGAATGCTTATATCTTGCAATCCACCGGGTGGAAATGTCTGAAAATTTTACCACATGTTTTTGATACTATATAATATAAGATCCTACGGTTAGATATATCAAAAAAAGTATTTTTTCAAAATTTTGGTACTTGTACTAGAAATGGCAGTTTTGGAGCGTTTTTGGTGAAAGTATAGTGACGGTCCTTTAAGGGTTAAGTGTCTTCAAATGTACCTTAAAACCGTGCCAATGCTTAATTGCGGTTGTTAGGCTCTGATTTTTTTAGATTTTGGTGCTACAATCAAAACAACTTTAGTAGAGTGCAGTTTAGGGTGCCCTAGTGAGTTCTACTTTGAAAATTCACAAAAATTAGATGCCTTATCCAAAAATTCTAATTATTTTTTTGAAAATTCATGATTTTCAGTTGCTTATACTAAAAAAAAAATTCTAGAAAAAAGTGCCTTCAACTATGCTGAATTGCTTAAATTGATGGTTATGGGTGTTGCTACCTTAATTGCTTTTAGTCAAGTCAAATTGTAGCAATTATGTTATTAGTAGAATATGAGACCCCATTTTCATGTAGTATTAAAAAATATTTTCATTTAAGAAAATATGGCAAATCAAGTTAGCTGTTACTTTGAATAATTTGTTTGTGATTTGAAGCCATTCTGCAAAAATTATAGACAAATTAGTAGGGGATACATTTATTTCCTATTTCAATTTTGTTCATAACTTTCTAAAATTACAAATAGACTTTGGAAGGTGGCAATTAACCTGATTTTCCACTATATTTCCATTTTTCCATTTTAAATATGTGTAAATGGGGTTTGAAATTTTACTTAGAATATTATTTATGCATTTTGACTCAACTACAAGTGGTTAAGCTCCCATTCAACCTACTTCACATATTCCATTTGTTTTTATCTTCTACCTCCTTTAAAGCAATAAGTACGGTAAGAATAAAATAGCAATTACTTGATAATTTTGTAAATAATTCATCATTGTTTTTTGTATCTTGAGAAGAAATCTAATATTGATTGGATTTATTTGGTTACATTTCAAATTTTCTTTTGCCTATATTCCTTTCACTTCTTTCATCTTACATGCAATAAAAATTATAACATATAATTTTTGTAAAAGTCATTGAAATTTTCCATATTAATCTTCATCATATGGTCAAGGTATGTCATTGAACTCAATTTAGCCTTTTAAATCATATTTTGAATTTGAATTAAATATTTTTGTTTCACCAGAATATATATTATCTATCAATGTGAAAATCTTTATTAGTTTAATAATATAAAATAATTGTTATAGCTTTTAACTAATAATTGAAAATAAATTGGTAAATAAAACAAAAAAATCCAATAAATTTGAGATTTTTACAAGAAATAAAAGTAGACATGCAGAATAGTGTGAAAGTTTTTCAAGTAATTTTTTTTCACATCCAAATTAAAACATCCTTCTTGATGACCTGCACTCAAATCACTACTGTTAAAGCTAAATTCAGACTTTATTAAATCAATTGATAGAATGTTCATAATTTTCATGTTTAAACAAGTTACACTTTTTCTACAAATTCTGATTTTCTTTTACAAATTATTGTGGGAAAATCAAATTTATGTGATTTAAAAAAAGTAAAATATCTAAATAAAATTATACTAATTAAAACATAATTTGGAATTTTGACAAAAGAAAAATGAAGGTTTAAAATGAGAAACAATATTTTATAATTTAAATTTGAAAATCAATTTTAAAGAAGAAAATACAAATGAAATATATAAAAAGGTTGTATTGTATGTATTTTTTGAACATGTTGAAACTTCCAATTGTAAAAGCTTATTGAATTTTTGGATTTTCTTTCCAAGTTTTGAAATGGACTAGAAATGTAACTTATTAGGCTTCACTTTCTACAATTCCCAAAATAGATGAAAAACAACAACAACATCATGTTTCTATTCATCCAATAATTGGATCATTTTGGCTGCCTCGTTGTTGATAGGCTCCTCCCTTTCCGGGATAATGAGTAAAAAAACAAAAAAACAAAAAACAAAATCCAAAAAATGAATAAATAACTTAAAGCCCAAAGTTGGAAAGCAGGAGGTCTCCCGGTCCCCCGGTTGGAAAGCAATAGTAAGTTACTACAGTAGACGGAACCAGCAGGCAGGCGGTCAGACGGAATGAATCATGACATGCATGGTAGCCTGCTTGGTAGCATGCAGGCCCTGAGATTCCGACACTGGAGCAAAGCAAGTTCAACGCGGTCCCCCACTTGGCTCACCCTCCACTCGCCATCTGGAATCTCAATTCAACTCTCGGCCCAGCTGCGCCGTCCGTTCCCCATCGATCGCACGGTCAGTCTTCTGGCCCTATCTAAGCTATAACTAAAGGTGGGTACCCCCCAAACCGCCACATTTGGCTAATGTGCCTAGTTTCTATTAGTACATTAGTTGCTATTATTAGACTGGAGTTTATTTTTCTTCATATTTTCTTGAAGGCAAGTGAAAGGAGGTTCTGGTGCACCAAAGATCTCGACATTTGCATACCATATAAAAAAGTTATGGAGGGTCAAAGTTTTTTGTGGTAGATGTTTTTTAAAATTGTTTCTTCAACATAGGTACATATTGATTTTGGAGATGTACACAAGATGATGATGGTATTTTTAGGCAAAGTGTGAATTGGGGTATATCCACTTTATTAACCCTGAAACGTCGACAAAGACATTAGGTGTTTGATGGATGATAGAGAATCCTTCTAGTAAGATAGAAGTGCAACTATTCATTCTTAAAATTTTGTTGTGAAAAGGGAACATCTTCTACATTAGTTTGACTTCCAACGAGCACTTTTGTAATTTGTTAAGCAAATGATTCACAAGGTAACCAAAAGGATGATTTCCATAGTCACCAATCCATCCTTCAAGGGTTAAAATAGTTAGTTAGTATTGTTTTGTTTTTTGACATATGTAGGGATCTCCTAGATCATAAGGCTAATGGGGGCATGCTTGGTGTCAATAGAAAGCCTTCGGGGAAGGAGTGGGTGGGTGTGGGTGCACAAAGCAAGTTTCAACATGTTTTGACATATAGAGCGAGAGATATTGAATATTGAATTTTTTTTATTGGCATCCCAAATTAGAAAATTGGATGGAAATTAGAAACTTTGATGCAATTGGAAAGAGCCATCGGGTTCATCCACCCATAGGTTGACAAGGTATTGATAGAACACTTTGACTACCTCACTTTTACCTTTTTTATTTTCTTTTTATTCTTAAAATTTTCATGGCATTCTATTTTCATATGCCAATTTTGTTTCTTTTCAAAAATAAACTAGTGCAAAAATTCATATCACACATGATATTAAGCATTAGTGCTACAATTGTTTAAAGAATAAAAAAAATTGTATGAAAGGACTCAAAGGAGAGCTATGAAGGGATTGACCATCCTTTTTTTTGCCATTACAAATGACATAAGATAGAACTACCTAATACCACCATCCACCTAATTCCGTCACCTACAAGATCCTCCCAATTGCATTAGTGGCCAAAATCTATTACCGCAATCTTTACAACCCTTTATCATGATGACAATGCACTTGGAGAGCGGACACATCAGCCCATGCTTTAAAAGTGCCGTCTGCTCATGCTTCAACAAGGGTCTACTCACAGTTTAACATTTCACCTTTGAAAAATCATAGAAAAGTCACTTCTTGTCGAAATGTGTTCATTCTTTTTGCAATTGACTTCTCTCAAACTTTTCTATCTCTGAAAAACATGGGAGCTGATGAATAGCTTCTCCAAAGTACTTAGACAGTACTTAGATAGCAAATCTGTGTGGTAAATGGGCAGTTCTACCTCACTACAGTACTGGTTGTGGCAACGGCGGGCACAGGGCATACTGCGGAATTAAGCAACCTTCTACGTACTGTTGCGCTTCAGTAGCGCTTCAATAGCGACGAATTCGAAGCAGCCAGTCGCCGCGCTTGGTTTGCCGCTTTGATCCTAGCTTCACGGATTCAGGCCTGCCAGCCGCCTTGAGTCGATTACAGATCGCACCGCCTGCATGCCTGGCCTGACCTTTAGTAGGATCTGCATACTAGCTAGGTCTCAGTTGGGCGTTCCCATCGATCGACAGACATCGTTCCCATCGATCGACAGACAGTTGGGCGTTCCCATCGATGTATAGACTGAAGTTATAGATACGTACAGGCACCTGCTAGCTCGTCCAATTGTGCAGAGATGCCATTAGCAACTAGCTAGCTTGTGGGGAGTTTAATTTGTTGGGTGCGATCGACGGGTTACTTACGTACCTGGTGCTTGATCAGGTGAGCACGGTGAACTGTTTGGATCGGTCGGGGGAGAAGAACTCTAGGAATTGGAGGATAGACCGTTCAGTGCGTGCGCGTTCCTGCTTCAATTTGTTCAATCCCCATTCAAAGCTAGCTGGTATGATAATTAATGACATTGTGTGTGCGCTGTAAGAGAATGGAAATTGAAAGCTCTGCTGCTGTGTAACATGCATGCACCTGAAACTTGTTTGCCGTTGCTGTAGAGCGTTTGAATTGTTCGCTGTGACGGTGCGAGAGCGGTGAGCTGCCTGCACCGTATTGAAGAAGTTAAGGAGCTGTCTGAAGACGCTGGTCAGGATCTGGGCGTTCTGAACTGGCCTCGTGCTTCGTCAACACTCTTCATGCCTGCTTTGCAGGTATGCTACAACTCGAACTCCACTATTTTGTTTTATTTTGCTTTTATTGGTTCACAAGGATGTTAGCTCAGTTCCTCGCGTTTAAGGCGATATTTCTCCCCGACCTTCACAAGTGATTTGAAATGTTTCCTCACGTGCATAGGAAGGAATTTGTGTCTGAGTTGGGGAATTGAGATACACACGGAATTTTGTGTGTCTCGTAGGTGATATATATGTATATGAAGATTTTAACCACCTCTAAATAAACCCTCTTAGTTTGTAGAATTTCGGGTATTCTCGAAATATGCAGATTTCCTGAATATATTACAAGGTTTCTACATTTTCCAACTTACATTAGTTACTTAATTTGTCCAAATCATGGTATCCTTGACAACTTGTTTGTGACAATGGCATTTTGAAAATTCCACTTAGTTTTCGAACGACATAGCCACATTGAAATGTAAGATTTACCAATGTACTGATTGCGAAACCTACCAATTCAAGTTTCTTAAGGGTTTTTTTATGCAATTTAGTGAGAGGGAGTAGAAATCATTCACGGGATTCTGAAATAGAAGTGAATCTTGCAGGGGGATCGATTTGAATGCCTACTACTGTAGGTAGAATTTTCATTACGGGAATGGCATATTGACAAAGTTGGAAGGAAAGCCACCAAATGCTTGTAGTTGAAACTAGTGTAAGCCAAACATTAATTTGAAACCCTAGTGGTGTAATTTTCTGAATTCCTTACATATGTTAGCCACTCCATTTTGTGGCCCTACCTCACCAATTAAGACAGCTGAAACTAGGACTTCGGCCCTGGCGCACAGCTGCTTTACATTGGTAAAGCCACTTGGTTTACCCTACACATAGATGACCAATTTGCTTGTAGGAAGAGCTCAAATACAATGTTCAGTTGCTGAGACATCAGAAACAACTTCTTCAAATTTTGAATCCTAGTTAGATCATAGGTCCTCTTCAGTTCTTTATTATTACAACTTGAATATGAGGCGATTCTTGCTGCTGGTGTTTGAATGAGGTTACAATAGTTGCCATAGTGGTTGCCAAAGAGACCTATCCACAGTTTACTTTCTGCAAATGAAGAGTAGCAAGGAAATAACAACACCTAAACTCATCCAATTCCTACAGTCGAACAGCGAAAAAATCGATTGAGTCTTTTTGATAACCAAAAGGTGATTCTAGGTGTTCATTAAAATGCTTTTTTTTGGACAACTTATGAATAAACTATGAATTTTCAAAGAAATTTTGAAACACAAGTAGGTGTACCCCAAATCGACCCTAGGCTCTCGTGAATAAGAACTATGCAGGTTAAAAACAGTTCACAATTAGGTACACTTCGTCCCTTCCTGACATGCTCGTGTGAACACATGATTGGTTTCCTGTGCCAGAGAATTCAAGACAGTGGCACTACCCAGCAGCAAGGCCACGCAGGAGACACCAATGAAGCGGCTCATCTTCTCATGGACACCATCCCGGACCCTTTTGTGCAGAACATGTTTGTGTTATGTCACGGGGAGGAAGTGATCAGTACTTCCGTGGACGTGGATGCCCAAGCTGGAGCACGGCCTTGGGACCCGCCGCTAACTGCACGAGGCAAGCAGCAGGCACGGAGAGTGGGGCGGAAGATCAAGCTGGAGGATTGGAATGTTACTCGTGTGGTAGTGTCCCCGTTCTTGAGATGCGTGCAGACTGCGGTTGAAGTTATTGCCGGGCTTTCCACAATGCCCTCCGGTGTGCAAATGTGGGATGGAGACCAAGGCTGGCCGAGCTCTGTCTCTCCCATCAAGGTAGGAAGCCTGCCTCAGACTTGTCATCTTTGCTCCTAGCTCTCTAAACGCAAATTGTAACTAAGCGGCATGTACAAAATAGATTTGAATCAGCATAATTCGTACTTTCAGGAATATGATACATGCACCATTACTGCAACAAAAACCTGAGTTATAATTTTTCATAAACGACCTTCCTGAGTTTGCTGCAACTGACAGCAGTAGGGGTCTTGTGAGAGAAGTTGAGATATTAAGCAGAATCATCAGCATTGTTATTTTTCGGAATCACTCTAACTATATCTGCTTGAATGTGTGTGAGAAGGCATCGATTGAATATGGGTTGGCGGAAAACTTGATGAACAAGCAAGGGATTTGTCTCTCACAAAACCCTCGTCCTTCGGAAGCTGAAGACAAGCAGGAGTGGCTCCAGCCTTGGACTTTAGACCTGGCTGAGCTTTACTCAATGCTGCCTATTGAAATCCATGACCCTTCTTTCCAACCGATCAAGCAAAAGGTAATACTGATGCATCATTTAGCTCGCTTCCCAAGTGGGAAATAATCATAAACTGCAATCTGTCATGCAACACTGCAATTTATACTAAAGTAGGGACAAAAGTTACTGAGGTCCGATCAAAGTTTTTTTTTTGGTAGTGCTTTAAATCGTTTCTTCAACCACAGGCACATATTGATTGTACATACAGAATGTGAACATCTGTTCAAGTGGCACTTTTAAGTGTTTTAGCACATTTGATTGTCCTTATCTTATAAACTCTCTAACAACTTCTTGATTTTTTTTATGTACATATTCACTGCTTTCATTCTACTAACACAAATCCTTATTCGTTAATACAGTTGCCTCGAAGCAAAGAGAGTACAGAAGACACTCAATGTCGATATACATCAACCTTTAAAAAGATTGCCAATAGATATCTGCACGAGAACATTCTGTACATCACGCATGGTATGGCTTTTGCTTCTGGAATGTTCTCAACTTTTCAAAGATCTGCAATTTTCTTTTTACTTACATTACTTAAGCAAGCAGGCTTACCGATAATTATGTTATGGCTTATAATTTAATTGATGCAGTTCCAACTTACATGTGCGGATGCAGGTGAAGGAGTGAGGCAATCTGTGTCAATGATGTGGCCTCGTACTCAGGTGAACAAGGTCACATATTGTGCATATACACATGCCCAACGACCAATTTTTGAAGATGACAATGGTGATTGGGAGCTGATAACTGAGTCTGGTTCCTCCTCAGGCATTCTCTTGAAATCGTTTACATAGCAAGCTCCTCTGTTGTGTGTCTGCGCATTCAAACATATATTAGTTGCATATATATTGCAACAGAGGGAAGAAATGTGTGCACGCCATGAATCACATAAATGTTCGTTGCATTCTAGGTTTTCATCGTGAATGTTAGATGAAAGAATTGGATGATATTTCTCTGGGATGAAAACGTGACGGATTTTATGATAGGAGTAGTGACACTACGTAGTATAATAGATGGGTGCAAAACACTCTTTTTATGTTTTTTTGGGCACAAAAAAACTTCTTGAGCATGCAGAGTATGTGCTCAAAAAGAAATATCTGTAGAGTTAACTTGTACAAATGGTAGACCAAGATCAATTATATTGCCACTTGCAAAAGTGATTTTCCTGGCATCCTTTCCAGTATAACTCTCAAGTGCATTTCAGGCAACTTTGAAATATAGGACTAAAGAATTTTTGGAGATTGAAACGATGTCTACCACACATTTGAAGCACCTTTCCTCATTTTCAATGATACTTTTGCACATTTCCGGCTCTTTTTAACCCCTATTGACCAAAACGGGGGTACTTTCAAAAATGGGCTAAAGCAGTTAAGAACTTAAGCAAAAATTTTGCTCATTTTTTCTTGAGATAAGATAGAAATAATCATAGGATCTTGAATTTCACATTGAAAATGAGCACCTCAAAAAAATTCAGATTATTTGACCAAACAATTTAGGAAATATTTAAATTTGAAGTTATATTTGGGTCAATGAAAATACAGGGCAATGCATTTTGAAGGAGCATATCTTAGTGAGAACATTTTGAAATGATGCATATTTTTGTGCTCAATGAAAGATTAGAGACTTGAGAATGTACATGTAAAATTTCACAACATTCCAAGCATTTTTCAATTCATAGTGGAACTTGCAATGCATAGTGGTCACTAAAATGAGATTAGTGTTTATAAGAAAAACAAGAATGAGACACTTGTCTTCTCCTTGAACTCCTTGAATCTACCCTTTTTGAGGTGGATCTGACTTTTTTTGAGAAGGGCAAGAATCACATTGGTTGACTGACTTTTTCTCCTTGCCCAAACCAAACCCTCAAAAATGAGTTGTAAACTACAATACACCACTTAACTTTGAAAAATTCTACAAGGGTGAGTTTAAATCAAAATTTGATTAAAAAAAACTATTGCCATTGGATTCATAATGCAATCTCTTTTCTAGAAATAATTTTTATTAAAAAAAAACTCAAAATTAGAGAACAATTAACTCAAAAAAAAAAGGCAGTGAGTCAATGACCAGAAAATGGTTGTTTGGGTCATTAGGGGCTAATTAAGATTAGAAGCTATAAGGTAACAATACCTAAATGTGTCCAAATAAGCAATTGAGCATTATTTCTAGTATTAAATTGCCTAATTTTTAGTTGACTTGTGTTGAAAGTCAAAAGAATATTTCAAATTTTGTTCTTACACATTTATGAGACATTAGATGAATAAACTATCAATATTCGAAGTGTTGAAAATGGATGTTTGTAAACCAACCCTAGACTCCAATGAATAGACGAAATACAGTTTAGGTAGGAATTTGTAGGATTTAGTTTTAGAAAGGGCTCACAACTAGGTGTAGTAACCTTATTTGTCAGAAAAGGGCAACAAAATTTGAATGAACCTAGGGTATATTACTATATGTATTCTTAGCAATCTTTCACTTTTTTTCCTTTCAAAAATGGAAACATGACAAATGTTTGAAGTCTTGTCGTTCTTCAAATTGATCAACAAGATATGACAAACTAGTTTGTGGCTAGTGAATAAGATAACTTCTACGTATAATTTCTTTCTAAAATTGACATGTACAAATTCTTGCCTAAAATGCACTACTTCTATTTATGAGAGCTTACTATATGTCATCTCAAAAGTCAATTGTCTTGGAAGCACTGACCATTGCCAATCACTTGCCCAAGAACCATTCACTAAATACATACTCATCTTATATATAGTCTATTGCAAACACTTGGCTTTGATTCAATCGCCATATGTGAACTTGCTCCACGAGTATTTCAAGACCTAATCATCCAAAGTCAAAACAATGTATAAGATATGTGACCTCGTAGCAAAATACCAAAAAATTTAAATTAAAACACTAAAAGTAATAGATGACTGAGAATTTTAGGTCTCTAAGAAAAAGATTCGAAGTTGTGCATAAAAATAGGTTAGTGAATTTTTATTTATTTTTGAATCACTTTGATGTTGCATTTGTAGAAATAGTAAAAACATTAAAAAAAAATTTGGTCATTTTTTGTTTTTTAAACAACTTTTGATCAACCAATTATATTTTAACTCCTAAAGGACCAAGGCCTTTTTTCTGCAAAAAAACACTCAAAACTGCCATTTCTATAGCAAAGAGTACAAAATTTTGAAAATTGTTTTTTTCTTGTACATCTTACGATAGGATCTTACACCTAACTAGTATGAGAATCTGTAGGAAATTTAAATTATTAATATTTTGAAGATAGAATTAAAATGCACTAATTTCAATGGTGAGATTGTTCTAGCAAGCAAACTAACCATGGAAAACTTTTTTTCTTGAAAAATTTAAAAAACTGCATTAAAAAATGAATCCTACAAGTAATTTTTTCAAAAAGATGCTCTGATTGCCCAATAAATAAGATTGTCCATAACTTTCTCATAACAAATCCAAATGGAATGAATCAAATCTTTCTAGTAGACAAAAATATAATCTATGAGAGAAAAAAATTTAAGAAAAAAATTCAAATTGTTGAATTTTTTTTTTGTTGTCCCTTTTCCTTTGTTTTGAACTTATTTGGGCATAACTTTTGTTCACGGTCACCAATTGAAAAAATAATTATATTTCCATGAAGCTAATCAATTTTTATATCTTGAAAATAAGTTTAGAAAATCATGACAAAAATTGAGACCGTAGGTACTTGCCTGAAATCCTATTTGTCCCCAAAGGAACAATGGTCCTTTAGGGGTTAAGACAAATTAATTCTTTGATCTTGATGATAACACAAAGGAAGTACATTTGAACATATTTGCAAGACATAATTATATTTTTTTATAAAGACTCTTTGCAATTTGTAAACCTTGGTCTAAGATGAACAAAGATTCTAATTTTTGTATCCAAAATTTTTTAAGGGCTAAAAATTGTACTAAAACCCTCCAAAAATTGTATTAAAATCTTGAAGAAGTCACTAGCTTAGAGATTTAGTATATACACGAGATCAGGGGATATTTTATAGGGGGATATTTACCTAATATTTTATAATTCAATATATCCTATTGTTAAAAATAATTATAAATTTCCATTTATTGTTGCACCCTATATTTATAATATACTTTCGAGTCCAATTTTTTGGCCCTTATATTAGATTAAAAACTAAGAACTAATAGATGTTGTATGAATTTTTTTTCCCTATTATTGTTCTTTATCCTTTTCTTCTTTGCTCTTTTGTCCCTTTTCTTTCATACCATTTTTTTATGGTCACTAAAAACTAAAGTACAATATCTTTAGACAAATGTACTATGGCTAAACAAGTACATTCACAAACTATAAACAATGCATTCTAGTTGTGTTTTACAACTTATTGCTAATCATCTACAATATATTCTAATGAATACAATGAGTGCAATAAACCTATATAAAAGCAAAATTCATGATAGATTCTTCAAATTCTAAGTGACTTCAAAGGACTTTATAGATAACTCTCGAGGTAACCAAGGTCCCTCATCCAAGGTTCATGTATAATTTGGAACAAATTAATGTGTCATTTTTCATCGATCTCTTCCTTAAGGACATTAGATATTCATTCTAGAAATTATTTCCCCCCACATATTATTGCCCCCTATATTAATTCTACGTAAAATCTAATACATATTAAATGTAATCCTATATTAGTTATAATACCCTACATGTAATTCTACACACTCTATATTAAATATAATATTTTTTTTAATTTTAGGTACAATAAATATATAGTACCCTCTCTTAGATCTCACGTGGTTTTAAAATATGCGCACTAAGTGACTTCCCTAGGATTAAAATTAATCAAAATTGGCATCCAATTGGGTTATGCTTAAATTTTTTTAAAATTAAACTAAAATATATATATTGAAGGTATAAAGTAATTATGGCATCCAAATTTTCAAGTAAAAATCATTGTTTCACACTCATTACAATACTAAAACCCCTTAAAACCTAAAGTGTGAAATATAAGAGAAATTGAATAATAAATAGTATTTTCTTAAGAAATCATATAGAAATATGGATTGACTTAGGCAATGTATTGTTCACCTACAAATGAATATGAGTTTCAAGTATAATGAGAAAAAACCCTAAAAATTAAGCTCAAGTTCTGTTGGGCGTGCAATGTATGATGCCCAAAATAGTACAAGTGTTTCACGCTTTCACCTTAAAATAAGTTTCAATCATATATTATAGTGCTGAAATTAGACATTCCGAGGAAAAATATTGAAATTGATTACAAAGGCATATAGAATCCATCCTTTAGCTTCAAGTCTCAATTCCACCCTATTGCAAAGGCCAGGCCAATTCCAAATTTTACATTTTATATGAAGCATTTTAACTTATTATTTACAACAAGATGATTGTATTTGACAAATTCATATTTTGAATCCAAATTTCTTTAGAAAGAAGGTTAAGAAATATAAAACTTCTAATTCCCTTTAGGATTAGATATTCAAATTTTTAACAACGGATGAATGCAAACATGTCCTAAGTATACAAAGTCTTGTTTTTTCATCCATCTTAATGTTTGTACATTCTTGTTTTAATTCTCTTACATTTTTGTGGTATAGATTTTCAGAATTTTTCTTTACAAATATTCTATAGTTCAAGTTGTAGAAGTACGTTTGGCATCAATAAATAACTTTTTCAATTCATAGAATGGCCATTTAAAAATGACTTGGATTAATAAGTAAAATATATATTTTTTTAAATCACCGTAATTAGAGATTAAATTTTTGAATTTAAAGATAAAATCCCTCTAATAATTATACATATTTGATCCATAATCGATTTTAGAAAGAATTTTCAATTTTTTAAAAATGATTGGTTATTGTAATAGTAGGTTTAATTGTATGAATGTAATTTGTAGATCATATTTTACAACTCTTATTTAGAAAACATATTAAACTTTATTATTTGAAGTTGCATTTAATAATATATCTTCACATTTTGGGAAATCTGAACTACCCTTTGGTTCTTAAGGGATTAACCAACCTCAAAATAGAAGATAATTTTTTCTACATACCCAGCAAACTAAGGTGAAAAATTTGGAGATAGGCATGTCCTTACAATAAATCTTAAATACAACATATAATCGTGAACCAAGGTTACTTTTGGAGGAGCATATTCACTAAAAAGCAATACCTAATTTACTCGAGGAAATATTTGTCATTATAACCTTCTTTTTCTAGTGCATAGAATCACTAAATTGCTTGAAATGGTATTGCTCTTCCATGATGAATGTATATAATTTTTAAATGAATTAGTGAATTGTCAACTATGTTTGCATCTTTCATCCATGACCATAGATATATAAATAGCTTCATTAGTCCATTGAAGATTATTTTCTGCACTTCCCTAAACAAATGAAACAAACAACTATGCTACGAAATATTTCCCCCCTATGACACTAACTGAGTATCCTACGGTCAAGATGAATAAAAAACACTTAAAAAAATAGATGCTAGAATTTGTAAAGAACCATTTTTCAAAAATAATTTACATTGTTTGAAAAGGAAAGGAATTTATTATTATTTTAAAAGTCTCCTGAATCACATTTCCCAACTTTGATCAATTATTCAATGTAGAATGCCAACCTAAAAGCCCAAGGTCTTTTCAGGTTCAAAAACATCATTACTTTTGAAGTATTATAGATCTAAATGTCACTGAGGTATAGAAATTTCAACCATACAATCTTGTAGTGTACATGTTGCAGATGATGTGAATCAAATTTGAAGTCATTTGGCTACATAGATTGCAAGATTATGATGTTTTATTGTTGGAAAAGCCAATGCTCAAATTTTCCTAACAACACATTTGGAGGTGCAATTTGATTCCCAAACCTATTCAAATGAAAAAATTTAAACTATAAAGTGATTCAAAACTAACATTCAAACACATTGGTGAAAGAAAAAAATCATTTAATTGATTTAGTGTGTTTGCAAAATGGCTTTGAAATGTCAAAAAATAGTAAGAAAAGTTGCAAAAAACACATTTGAGGCTAAACCTCCTCCTCCTAAAATGCTTCTCAGTAACTCATAACTTCTTGGATTGATATGAAATTTTATCCACACAAACTAGACTAGTATGTGCAACTTTTCCAAAATATATTATCGGAAATGGACATTGTATGAAGAAGAAACAAGCCATTGAAGTTAACTATAACCCAAAAATGTTGGGATTTTGAACTTCGAATTGCTCCCAAACATTCAAAACAACTTGGGTTGAAATGAAATTTTTACCACAATAATTAGACTGCAAGGAGAACATACATCAACAAATTTTATTGAAAACAAACATTAGATGAAGGAGATAAAAGCCCATGAAATTGCAGCCAACAAATGTAGTTTGGTGAACTCAAATCAAACCTCTAATAAAACTTTGATTGTCTTACAAAAAATCAATACATCTTGGATTGATCTAAAAAATTTACCACACAAACTAGAAGACATAGCACAAGTTTTCCAATAAGTCTTATTGAATTTGAACATTGGATGCAAAAGTTACAGTACTTTAGATTGGATTTAAAACTATCTGAGGTCACTTTGGGGGAGTTTAGGGGTTAACCTTTAAAAGATGGACTAGTAATTGTGAAAATCATTCATTTTGGTGGCATGTGAATCATTGATTTACAAAAATTCAAAAGTACTCATTAGAAGTCAAACTACTACAGAAGACCTCTCCCTGTCTTACAAAATTTGGAGGATGAATAGTTACACTTGTGTCCCATGTAGAAGGATTCTTTGTCATTCATCAGCCGAAAAATAACCACAATGTCGTTTGTGGGATAAACAATGAGCCAATACCACAAGGTTTTAGCCTTTTGTAGTGTAGTTGCTTGATTTATGTGTTTTGGAGAGTGTAAAAAAGGATCTTCACTAGCGTAATGAAACTATTTGTACAAATATGATCATGGATGAAATGTGAAAACATGGATGAAACATACAAGCATCGACAACATCACTTGTTCATTCAAAAGTATATACATTCATCCCCAAAGAAGGATAATCTCTAGCAAACATCCTCATCACATATAAGGTAAACTTGCCAATGATAGACAAAATGAGTGGTTTGTCCTGTTGCCATTAGCAAAAAAATTCATATTTTTTTCCATACAAAGACAAATGTAAGAAATGAAGGAAGCAACTAGAATTTTATTTTTTGGACAAAAAATGAATTTTTGAAGTGCCAAAAGAATTTGTAGACTACCCCAAATCAAAAGAAAAGTGTTTCCATGATGGTCATCGTACCACCTAATGCTATCACAACATTTTCTAACATGGCTACAAGATTTCCTAACATGAACATGATATGAAGGAATAAAAAAATAACTTTTTACTATCAATTTACACTAAAAATGTATAAACATTCTATAACAATCACTAATAATTCCATGACCATCTCTCAAGGCATTGATTATGACCACAAATTAACCTAATGCAGTCCTAATCCCATTTATTAGAATATTTTTGCCTAGACTCATGTGAGACTCTAATGCATAGTTTTCTAGGTGTATGCATTAGGCAGTTTGGCTGTCATAGGCTGGTTTACCTTACTCATCACATGTAACTCATCACATGTAACTTAGCTTTTCAGGTATCCCGTTCCGTTGTGCAGATTCGCACCGGAAGCAACATTTCCTTTCAGGAATTCGACAATGCTCAACCAAATGCAGTAATTTTGCAAGGTGGGTCTAACAATCTTGACTCAATTGCTGTGAAATTCACTTCTAACGCAAGTTATTGTGCAATGCAATTAGGAAGCGTTCCTGTTCTCCTTGGTGATTATGACATTGTGCCCATTTTTTACCCTGTCTGAATCCTTTTGCATGTGATGTGTGTTTGAAAATTGCGGATTCTTGTTGGGATGTTTGCAGCTTGAGATTGCTCATGAGCTCAATTAGGGCTTTGTGTGGTAGCGCTCTGAGTCTTGGAGCGAAGTCTGACTGTGGGCTTGCCGGTCCTCGTGGCGCCACTTCTGTACTCCGTTGGTGACTTCAGGTCGCTGCTCTGGCTTGTAAGTCTGGTTTTTGTGTTTGTTCTTCAATAGTTTTCTGATGGGATTCACTCCCCCTGTCTCACTGGATTCATTTTTGTGTTCTTTTGCAGCAATTTGTGATTTCAGTGCAATTTGGTATGATTTTTAAGTCATTAGGCTTATTTCTTATGGTAAGGTTTCTGGTGTTGCAGATCACCACACTGTCGGCGCCTCTGAAAGAGGAAAGCTGACGGGTAAGCTCTCTCAGATTTTGTAGTTTCAATTAGATTTGATTGGTTTAGGGTTCTAGGGTTTCATGTATTTAGGATCTCGAGAACTGTGGTTTGATGCTCCAATTGCTGAAGCGTCTTTTCAGGGGAGAGATGTAGTGTAGAGGATCTTATTGCATTTATCAAAATCAAAGGTCAAAGAGATCTACCCTTGGGAGACTTTTTTTGAATTTGTCCTTTAGAATTTGCATTTTCTTTTTATTAAACCTTGATCGCCTTTCCGATCTTATCAGACCCTATTCTCATAGTTGCTGTCTCGCTTAATGCCGTAGGGTTTGTGATTCATGAGGTCCTCTTAAGGTATAATGAAGTCCTTTTTTCAAGAAGTGGAAAAAGCTAAAGGTTGGGTTAACCCTAATGGGTACTCTCATGCGTGTTGTGGAATTTTAACAGGAATGACGTTGGCGTATATGAGTGTGCCTGATGCTTATGGCGTGGTAGAAGCAGGCGTGTTCAGATCCAAGGCCCTGGATCTACACAATCTGCCGTTTCTGTTGCACCTTCAGCTTCGCACCATTCTGTATCTTTCCCCTGATACTCTTGCCAAGGCTGTAACCGACTTTCTCGACAACAACAAGATCAAACTGGTTTGTTACTTGCTTCAAGGAATAGTTCTAGTTGTCTTGCTCACTTCAGTATATTTCAAGTATTTGGGGTTGAACATGCATCGTATTTGGGGTTGGACATGCAGATGCATCTAGGTGTTGGAGAATGGATGCCACAGGCCTCATGGAAACCTATAAGTGAGGAACTTATAAAGGATGCACTTGAGATTATCCTCGATGTCAATAACCATCCAATCCTTGTTATGTGCTCGTGAGTATTCCTTTCCTTCTTCTTTTTTCTATCTCTTTTGTGTGAATGTATACTTACAAATATGTTGATGGTAAATACTGTCAGTGTCTGATGCCACGCTTCTGTACTGATCATCTACCTGTTGAATTGAGCTGCCAGGGCAGGTATACATATGACAGGCACGGTTGTAGGCTGTCTTCGCCGCCTTCAGCAGTGGAACTTGACCCCCATATTAGAAGAGGTTAGCTTCCATAACGTTTTTTGGAACATAGATATGAAACCAAGTGATGAATCAGGAGTTGTGGGTTGCATTCTTTATTCTGCAGAAATAGAATCCAGATGTGAAGAGGGGGACGTATCTGCAGAGTAGCAGGCATAATAATCCATATTGTTGTGGTTTTGACTAGATTTATGAATTTTCGTGTATCCCTTTCTCTACGTATGATTGCTTTGTTTCTTGAATTATAGTGGGTGGTGCTCTCATGACCACGGTAATATCTGATGGGTGACTCCTCTGGGTGAGGCAAGCAGTACAGGCGCTATGCCAAGAGCAAAGCACGATACGCCAATGAGCAGTTTATGGAGCTGTTTGATGAGGATCTTGTAACACTGCCTGAGCATTTACCGGAATGGTTCATTGACCAGCGCCGGATGATGGTACAGTCACAATCGCATCGTATTTTCTGTAGCCCTATAGATCAGTGCCAATATATGATGCCATAACCTGATTATTTGTTAATCTTAGGAATATTGAAAACCTAATATGCTTGTGTAGCTCTTGTCCAGGTCTGTACCCTTGAAGGTTTAAGAGTTTAAGGTTATCTTGCAACTTCATCTTAGTTGCTGAGGCTAGAATGGGAAGCATGTTGTGTACTATGTTCACTTGGTTCCTTATCTGAGCAACTGTACAACCCTTTCCAGACGAATTTGTTATGTCTTATAGTTGTATTTGCTATAGGAGGAGGAAGAAACTGAGTTTGCAGAGCAACTGCTTCGAGAGCAAGCCTCTAAACTTGGAGCACAATTGCAAGGGAGCATGTTCACTAAAGCAGAAATCACCAATGAGGTACATAACTGATCATCTGAATGCCGTTTGCCAAGAAGCCACTGTTTTATTTATTATTTAACCGTCGAGGTTGTACTGATGCTTTGGCTAAATATTAATCCTTAAAAGCTCCCCCCTATAGCCGCGTGGTCGAACTTCAAATTCTGCCTTCGCTTCTGTCCCCGCGAATGAGCTAAGTTTGTTATTTTGTATTTTTCAAAGCCATATGTTTCCTACATATCATAATTATTTTTGAATTTTTGAGAGATAATCGAAATTATTGAGAATTTTTGATGATTCTGCGGCAAGAAAATTCATATCAATTATAAAATGAGCTCAAAAAATATCAATTTCATTGAAAAGTTTAATTTTCCATGAGGAACATCAAGTTGGAACCCGTTGTGAAAGGTTATGTTTACATTACGAAATTTGAGGTAACCTAGTACCGTGGTAGTACATACCCAACTTGCAATTGCAATAACTTTCTCAATTTTAGGAATTTTTGAGAATTATATAGTGGATTAGAAACTATCCTTGATATGCTTTTTTTTCTTACTTTTAATGTGAAACTTCATTGAAATCGTCTTCAAGACCAAAATGGAGCTCGAATATGAGAAAGTCTGAGAATGACAAAATATACTCCATGGTGTAAGTCGTGTGCACCTTCTGAATGTCTGATTTGACTGTACTGTCCAGGTGCAAGCAATTGCAGAAACTGAAAAGCCCAAAGTAGTGATGACAGCTGACGCGGACACACCAGGTTACAGGAAGTATTACTATTCTTCGAGTAGTCCATTGACGACAGAGAACCGCTCTTACAAGCGGAAAATCATAGGCAAGGTCTGAATAAACCCAAATGGTTCACGGTGAGTGGTTAATCATTCTCAGCATGAACTGGGACTCTTCGATTATGCATTTGTGAACGCAGATTATACCTTTGGCTATCACTTTTCCAGTAGGTTGGTGCTTCCAAGAAAGCTTTTAAGGTAATCACACCTTAAATTCCCCCCCTGCAAAATGTATAGATTACTATTGAAATTTTAGATTATTAATTCTTTGTGCCTTCAAAATGTACACAATTTGCATCCTAAGCATACACCATTGTGCAATAATTGTTTTTCCATTTCTATGGCATCCTTGTGATGCTACAGAGCTTATTATAATGCACACTCCATTCCAAATGCTTTTGCAATATTTTTGGTTGCAGTACACATTCATTCTTCCAGAGTGTGCCACTTGTTCAATTATATCTATATCGAATGTAGGTTGGGGGAATTGTTCTTGTGTCCAAGGACCACTTTGGGATCCTTAACAATGCAGGTTCTTGGGCAAGAATTCTGTTTTAGTTCATGCAGTATTGGATGAGATCAGGATTAGGACCCTTATATTATGCCATTTTTTTTGGGGGGGGGGTCTGCATTTGAATGTCGGTGGTGTGGGAGGGTTTACCAGTTTTACTTATCAGTGTTCATGAATGTTCATTCGTGGGTACACTTGAACTTCTAGTTCAGGAAAGGTTGGTCATAAACTACTTTGAATTAGGCTTTTTATGTTCAACGAAAACATCTGTATGGCAACCATGCTGATTCCACTTTGTGAAATGTGAGATGCTATGATGTGCAGGAAATCAAGTGTCTTCAAACTGCATCTAAGTTAAAGGTCTCAAGTGTGTTTGAGTTGCTAAAGGTGAGCTTGTTGGAATAGATGCCAGCATGCCGCCTTCATTAGGACCAGTTGCTATATTTTCATTGTGAGCTTCATGCATGGATGGAGGGCTGTATTGGAGGGTCGGTGTGCTAATATTTGTTTAATTTGACGCAATTATAACTCTGAATGCAGTCTTCTCGCAGTCATGTTTTGGACATTTTTGGTTATGACCATTTTATAGGGAAGTTGTGAAATTTGAACCCCGTATAAAAGAATATTGAATATGTTTTTGATGAGTACGGTAGTGTTTAGTTTTCCATGTGGTGTGTTGGAGCCGACACTCTAGTTGGTTTCCACCATCTAGTTAGTATTTAATTTTTTGCATTGTGGTCAAGTAGACAACACAAATGAATAATTTATTTGATTAAAAAAGGAAACATTCCACTTCAAGTAGTAGGGAGTGGGTGCCTTCATGTTGTAGCCATGTTAAGAAATATTGTGATTGCTCTAGGTGGATAAAATGATCACTTAGGTGCACTTGCCTAGTATGTGTAGAAGACAACCTCATTGTTTGTAAAATTGTGTATACAAGTAAGAAATAAGGACAATCAAATTGGAATTCTGGTAAATGATAGGTATGTTGTATAAAGTTGTTCAATGTATATACAACACACATGTATCACCCTTGAACATCAGGCCAGTCACTGCGGAAATCATCTCTTTTGTCACCATGTGAATTGTTGGCCTAAAAAATGAAAAAGCACACATCGGAGATTGTAGGAGACATTCCCTTTCCACACAAAATTTGAAGGATGAATAGTTGCACTTCTGTCCACATGAAGAGATTCTCCCAAAAACGTCCTCAGCGTCGTTTATGGGTTAAGCAATGCGAAGATTCACGATTAGCAAACCAGAAGCCACTCATGTCAAGGAATGGAAACAGTGGTAGTCTGTCAACTAAACAGTATCACAGGAAATAATTTTTCATTACTTCGCAGGAGTAATCGAGTCCAATTCCGTTTCTAGTTTTCAACAAAAAAATTCTGAACAAGTTTACCAATGCTATTCAAGGTACGAGGTCCTTCGCTTAATCCAATATTAAACCGTGCTTACTTCCCTAAAACATAGCTGGCATAAAGTGTCAGGGAAGAAACTAAAATCATGAAGATTGCCCAGCACTACCGAAATATCCTACTGTTCACTCTTTTTACCAGATCCAGGTTGCAACTGACGGTAGTTAGAATAGGTTTAGGGAGTGACTGCAAGTATATCAGGAATGGGTGCCTCAACGGTAAACCGATCCATATCAGTAGAGCTGCACAAATTCATTATTGGCTCAACTGCGACAGCTTGGCCTTCGCAGGAACAATGAATGTCAAAAAAAGAGCAATATTTTTTTCTGTAAAGGCAAGGGATAAAACCTCTCCACTCATCAACTAACATGGCATGGTTCCACTACTTTCTACAAAATCTTCACTCTAGACGTTGTCTAGATGTGGGGTTCTCCAACGATGTCTCACTGGTAATTTAAACAGGAGAAACCAGTTATTCAAATCAGCTTGCTGGCATGGAGTTTCTGATGAATCATGCCGTCATCTTCCGGTTATCATGAGAAACACTTCTATTGTCCTCCAAGTTCAGTGCAGACAAAAGTCGTGGCCATGTCTCAGGAATACCACCAGCCACATCAAAATCGAGCAGCAAGCCTTGCCTACGATAAAAATCTTCGACAGGTTGACTCTGCAAATTACAAAAAGCGTGTCAGCAATGTCATAGTCTATGCATACTCAGACTACACAGAGAAAGCCACCAGTATTATCATACAAGACACCCAGAACTAAATAAGAACAATTCACGACAGGGTAATCAGGCTTCTGTGAAAAAACCCAAAGATCAGCACCATCAAGACGGACATCCATGGAGTTCGATGAGTACCTCAGCATAATAAACACGTAGCCTAGCTCGAACAACTTCCTCAGTATCGTCAGCTCGGATCGTCATCTTCGATGCACATGATGGGGGAGGTAGGAGGGGTGGCATGACGATACGAGGCACACTGTCATAGCCATCGACGTCAATGGATGCAAGGTTAAAGTTGCCCCCACATTGACTGCAAATTCGCCTTCCCAGACACTTGGTCACCAATACGTCCTCACGTAATTTCAAGTTCACCACCAGGTCAATGTTGGCCACTTCATCCATGGTCTCCTGTACAAATCAACCCGATCAGTTAAGCGTGAAACCAAGGGACATGGAAAAAAGTGTACCTTCACAAAATCTGACCTTATTCCATACGGTTACGAAACACCCGTACTGAAATAAAATAAAATAAAATAAAATAAAATAAAAGCCAGAAAGTCCAATTTAAGAATCGTCAGAACGCATGCCATTTTCAACAAACTTTCATCGCTCTCCTGAGTAATAACAAAGGAGGTAACCAGGTTTGAACTCACCGCCTGGTTCACTGTCCGTGGGAACCCGTCCAAAATGAAGCCTGATTCACCTCGAGAGACTCCACTTTCGAGGCGCTTGGTTAGAAGGTTGAAGATAATTTCGTCAGGGAGCAACTGCCCCGATCCCATTATTTTTTTCAACTGCAAGAACCACAAATCGAAGGTCAGAAGGATACGCAGATCGTACACAACATGCCAAGCCGATTTCAAAAACAGAGGCATTTACCTGATCGGTCATTACTACTAATTTTAAAGCTATCCCAATGCCATCATCAAACCAATCCGAGTAGACCACGTCTTCAACCACCAAACTTACACCATACGCCTCAAAAGTAGAATACAGAGGTTACTGAATTCCACTCCTATATCCAAGTTCAAGTGCATGAAACAGGCACTCCTCGAAAACTGAACCAAAAATTCAAAGCAACACCAAGCAACACACTACCGACATTATCTTACACCGACACCGATTCCTGGCTGCATGACGAAGAATAAGGGTCCAAAACCAAACCTGCTCCGCCATGGAGGTTTTCTGCAAGATTTCATGCCGAACCAAATCGCCCATCGCAATATGCGGCACCTCCAACAACTTCGCCAGTCGACTAGCGTAAGTCCCTTTCCCCACCCCAGGGCACCCCAGGAAAACCCACTGCACCCCGCGATCCTTCTCCTGCGAGTGCATCGCCTCCAGCGGCCGATTCGGCTCACGCCAAGTTTCCTCCTCCACGGAAACTCGCGCCGCGTATCCCATGGGACGCGCCCAGAACATCCGCACACCTGGTGTACTCAACGTCGACAACACGGCTGTCCGCAGGCGGCTCACCGCCGCCGCCATCTCTAACACCGCCAAAATACGAATACTCCCTCCTCCCCTCCTACAAATCTACTCACACGCTCTCTAGCCGAAACGCAACCCCCCCGAAAAAATAAAAAAAATTTAATGATCGCAACCCTAAAGAGCACAGGGGGCAATCAATCCAAAAAAAATATGGCGAGATTCAGCGGTTGGAGAGCAACGGGAATGAATGCGAAACTAACTGAAGATTAAGTTAGGGTTTGGTTGTGACTTGGGAGAGAGTCAAGTAAAGTAAAGGACGGAAGCGTGCCAGGAACGGGTTGATGGCGATGGCGATATGGCGAAGTGAGATGCATTGAAGCTTGGGTTGCGCCTTGGTTGCAGCAGAAGCAGCCGCTGAAGCAGCCCGCGCCTTGGGGCAGGCTGGCTCCGCCTGGGCCGTCCAACCCGACCAGCTGGCAGATTCGGAGTGGCGGTGAGTGGGTAGGGTGTTCACACTGGTCACTGGTGGAAGTGGACTTTTGGGGGAGGGAGTCGGGAGTACGGCGGGACGTTGGGACGTTGGGGACGCCGAACTCGCCGCCAGCCGCCAGCCTACGGCGGGTCGACGTGGCGGGAGTACGGTAGGGTCATGCTGCAAAACGTGCACTCCGCCTTTCAGAGAGAAGAGAGGAGAGGAGAGTCAGGAGACTCCAATCTAATATTAAGCTTATTTTAACCCATAAACGACGGGGAGGACGTTCTTCGGCCAATCAATGACAAAAAAAATCTATGCATGTGCCGTGGGACAAAAGTGCAACTATTCATCCTCCAAAATTTGTGTGAAAAGGGAACGTCTTCTAGAGTAGTTTGACTTCCAATGAGTGCTTTTGCTGATTTTTGGAAGCCAACAATTCACATGGTTCCAAAACAATTGATTTCCTCTATGACCAGCTCATTGTTCAAGGGTTAATAAGATGGGTGAAAAGTAAAATTTTGATCATCTTGTGTCCCACACAGCAACCAATTTTTTTTCGTTTCTTTTTCTTTAGAGGGTAGAGCGATGTGCTCCTTGGAATGTAGAATAAAATAGGATGGGGTGAACAGACCCCTTGCTCATTCACGAGGAGAAACACCAAAAAACTTAATTTTCTATTTACACATGATAAAATTTGCAAATTTTGAATTCATATTTGCTATCAAAGGCCTCAAATTAGCAAATAGTGGTGCGGAAGATAAACTAATCAATCACTAAATAGGGGGGCTTTTTTGTTCCTATGCACCTCTGGAATGATTTTTAGAGGATGAGCAAGGGGGTCAGTTCACCTTGACCATAAAGTAGGCACGCACCACACTGTCACTTTTTGCCATAGTGCCTACTATTATTCAACTGGTTCATATTTTCATATTTTCTTGTTGGCAAATGAAAAAAGGTTCCAACGCAACAAAGAATGTGGCACTTGGATATTGTATGCAAAAGTTACAAAAGGTGGAAGTTTTTTGGAGTAGAGGTTCTAAAATTGTTTCTTCTTCATAAATACATGTTGATTTTGACCATGTACCCAAAGTGATGATGGTGGTTTTGCACATTGGGGGGGGGCACCTTATGCAAATATGCAAGTAAAGAAAAAATTGATAGAATCATTTGCATATGTACGTTCATCCACAAAATTATTTATTAGTCGTAGCTTTCATCCAAATAATAGATAAACCTAGTATTTTTATCTAACCAGTATATTGACCTCCCAAATTTATATCTAACTTTTAACTAATATAAATTTAGAACTTGAAATTACTATCATTGGAAGCGCATCCCAAAAAAAACTCATCTTTGAGTAGGTACAAGAAAATTCAAATTTAGACATTTGACAATGGAAATAAATTGCTTCAAATGGTAGCTAAAAGATACATATTATAGAGGTTTTGGCAAATCACAGTTACCAAAGCACATTGCATTCCAAATTGCACACCAATCCTATTGAGGATGTTAGCTTACCTCATTGAAAAGATGAATTAATTCATATGCAACAAAAGGGTGGTAAACTTTCTTCATGTGTGAATGATTGGCAAAATTTTGCTTTGATAAGCATGATTTGTCTAAAACTCTATAATTCGTGTATTTAATTTAGCTTTTGAGCAATTTATTTTCATTGTCAAATATCAAAATTCAAATTTTTGGGGGGTACCTTTTAAAAGTACTTTGGGATGTGCTTCCAATGATAGAAATTTCAAGTTCTAATTATATACCAATCAAAAGTTAGAAATAAATTTGGAGGGCTAATATCCCGATTGGATGGAGGATGCTCTAAAGTGAGTGACACCAAGACTATATATCTCTATTAGGAAGGAGATGAAGTCCCATTTACACATACTCACGAGCAAGTCAAGTGACATGACCAACAATCTTTATTACTAGCTTTTCATTTTTATATAAAATCTATGCAACTACAATTGTCACTAACTACAATTGAATATATTTACTATTATTAAATTAAAAATTTTATTTTTAAAAATTTTATTGGCAATTGAAAAGAAGTTCCAATGCACTCTTGTATCTAAGTGTAATAAAAAAAAAATTTAAGTTGCTCTCATAGACTCTCATGTTTTGATTGTGTACATCTTGTGTAATCACTATGTAGTTTTTTCTAACATTTTTTTATTCAAATATAGATATCACATTTGGAGGTAGTGTTAATTATGGGTGTACATACCATACTCATTATTCAAGCAACTTTGTAGAAGTGTCTCTCAACTTCAATTTGCCTAGCACACCTATATGGTGTGATGATAATTATATATTGCATGCAATAGAGTATTATTCAAAAAGACATTTTTATAGACCCCAACAAGGCGTTTTGTAGTTTCACTATAGCCTTGCTTGTGACTTGCCCAAATTCTTCATTGTAAAGTTGGCCTCCTAAGAGTTAATTTTTTTATTCATTAGAGGAGATTTCAGGCTATTGGAGGGCTGCGAGTTCCTATCCCGTTCCCAACGCAGGAACTGCGCTCCCGCAGCGCAGTGATATGGAATGGAGACTGCCACGTCATTTTTTGAAGAAAAAATTAAAATTAAATTAAAATTTTCAATAATTTTTTTTGCATTTTGAGAAGCAATTTTTTTTTTTTTAATTTTAAAAAAAAGTGACGTAGCAGCGTTGGCGTTTGCAGGGACCGTTGGGAACCAACACCGGGAGGTGCTTGAAACGGCCCTCCAGGAGCCTGAAATCTCTTCTAATGTTCTAAATTGTTTCAGCCATTGTCTAAATTTCTACATATGTGTATCCTTCTTGAATGTCCATATAAATTCTACATGATTCATGTTCCCTAAGGTTTCCTTTAATCCTATAAAGATGGTAAGGCCAAAAAGTGTTTGATGGATGACTTTTAAGATCACTGAAAAAATGAAGAATGCACCTATTGAAGCAAAAATCAAATCATTTTTGGTGAAGTACCTTGGTGATAGGTCTCATCTTTTAAAGTTACTTCACAAAAAATCAATGCCTGATAAGAATAAATTCCCTATGAACATCTTTGAGAAGAATACTAACAGACAATTCTAAAAATTAATGTCACTCACAAAATTAGTATCACAATTTATTTAAATACAATAATATTTCAACTTGCACTAATTTCTATATTTTACAAATTGTGCAATTTTCATAATTTAGAGTCTCGTGCACTAACAAGATAATTAGTGAATTTTTATAAAGCAATTATATTTGTGAGCAACAAATAGTCTATAGAAAAGAATTTAATTGAACATGACAACAATAGGGGGCTTGTCACACCTTCCTCTCCCAATCTCAATCAATCTTCAAATAATGAGGATGTGGCACTATCTCTCCTTTGAATTGTGGAAGGCCCATTTTCTTATGATTGAGAGGCCATTGCCAATGAGATTTGGAGCTTCCGTGAGATTGTAAATTATAATGCTATGATAACCAGAGAACATGACTTTTGCAGTGACACAGAAACGGTTGTACATGGCCAAAAGGCTACTACCAAATTTATTTATTTTTTTGAATTTTTTTTTGGTATTATTGTTGTTCCTTCACTGTGGGGACAATAGTGAAGGAAACAAGCTTGAAATGGTCTCCCGAAGGCTCCAAATATCATCTAATGCTTTTTTTCTTTTCCGTTGGAGGTGAAGAATGGGTGTGAAGATTGAGAAGTCAAAGAGAACATTAACCCACGCATTAATATTTGAAGAATGTTTAGGCCCCAAGACGGTGTTTAATGGATGATTTCATTATTCACTGCAAAAACAAAGAATGCACCTGTATATTGGTCCAATAATTAGAGCAATTTTGGTGACTACCTTGGTCATGGGGGTTGTGTCCTTTAACTCTTAAAGGACAGATTAGTGATTGTGGAAATCATCTCTTTGGTTACCGTGGGAATCATTTGCTTAAAAAATTGCAAAAGCAATCATTCAAAGTCAAAACTACTATAGAAGACCTTCTCTTTTCACAACAAAATTATGAGGATGAATAATTGCACTTCTATCCTACTGGAAGGATTCTCTATCATCCATTGGTCGCCAAATATCCTTGTCAACGTTTAAAGGTTAAGGATTAACAAGTCGTATCCATTCTCATTCTTCACATGGTGAAAAAATGTCTCCCATCTTCTCCATGGCGAAAGGGCTCAAATTGACTCCTCTTTTCACTCTACTAATACCTCATCGAAGTTTAATTCTTGAAGAAGGTGTGATGGCAGTTAACCCCTATTACCATTACTTAAAAAAAATCTCACATGCAGTACTTGCACTACAGTGCTGCCAATGACCATACTGTAATAATCCCACTTTTTGATGAACGAGACCGACCGATATTCAACCTTTTGGGGGGCTTATTATTATTACTTAAGTGGAGGAGTGATGGCCACATCCCGGCCCCGGGAAAGGGCATGGGGCCAATGGGCATCATCATCCCGTCAAATGAGTGTTATTGGCTGAAACATGACCCATGATCACAAAGCAACCCAAACTGAACTGAAGCATCAAGAAGGTGGTCCAGTGAAGGCTGTAACTGACTGCAGGCCCACATGAGTTAGGCTCTTCCAATGGAAGTGCACTGCACCTCCTGCCTTCTGCGGTCCATCAAAAAGTCACCAAAAAAGTCACCAAAAAAGTCACCAAAAAAGTCATTTACAGCACTGAATAGTGAAACAAGAGCGGTGTGGTCTGTCCGGCCAGGGAGAACTGACCCCCTCGCTCGGCCCTGCGGGCAAACTCTGGAATTATTTATTTTCCACACATGAATTTTTTAGCAAATTTGTAATTCGTTTTTGCGATCAGAGACCCCAAATTAGTCAAGAGAAGTCAAGAGTATATCCTAGAATGGTCCAAAATAGGGGGCTTTTTTTTACATGCAACCCTGGTAAGGCCGAGCGAGGGGGGCAATCCACCCCGATCGTTTGTCCTAGGTGAACAACAATATTAATTTATTGAGAAGTCAAACCCCACATCCCCACTCTAAACAAACTCTAACAACATTGTGTAGTGTGAATGTGGTTGTAGGTAGGATTTGGAAATTGGTAATTCACAAAACCAAAGGTGATGCCATAGTCTCTATCCAAGGAGCCCCTCACTAATTTTCCAATGTTTTACACGATATAAATCAATTTACTATTATTATCGTACAGTGCCTTGTAGAAAGTAAGTAAGGTAACCCCTGTGACTACAATATATTGGATGGTGATCTTCACTCATTGTACAATATGTATTCAAAGTTAGATGTTGGGTTGTATGTCAACAGCTTTCTAGTAATGCAAAAAATGAATCCATGAGCTAGATCAAGATGCAACATTGACCATTGCATTTTCTTGTTTGTGCAAAAACTTACACCCTTATAAAGGTTACCTTACTTTCTAGAGAGCATTTTCATCAACCAAAAAGTCAGTCATGTGTGTGACACGGACTAGTGCACCAGTTCAGAGCCTTGTTTAGAGAGTTGCATGTGCTTCCATGTGGACAAGCGGTGAGTCGTGAGGTAGCTTTTCTAGGAAATCACCCTTTTGGGTGCCAAGTGAATCATTTGCTTAAAAAAAATACCAAATGCACTCAATGGAAGTCAAATTATTGTGGAAGACCTCTCCTTTTCACACAAAATTCCAAAGATGAATATTTGCACTTCTATTTTATATAGAAGAATTCATTGTCATCTATAGGATATTTTCATATTTGAGTAAGTACTTCACTTGATACCTTGTAATCCATATATACTTGTGTCAAAACTTTTTATTACAGAGGCTATTTTAGCTATTATTTCACTATATATATATATATATACCTATTTTTTCTAATTTTAGTTTTTGCCCATTTTGCTAAGCCCTATGGTAGTTAAAACTAAAATTTGAGGCATTTAAACTTGTCCCTATTGTCATCCAAGAAATTATATGCAATTTTAAGGTTTAGGGATACAATGTGTGTACTTTAACTATTGTTGAATACAACCCATACAAACAACACATATACAAACATCATATATGTATAGTATGGAAAAAAAATCAAGAACTTTTAGGCCATTGTGTTGTTATAGGATTAAACTCAAAAGTTATGAAAAAATGCTCACTCTAGCTAAATTATTAGCAAATTTTAACAAAAGGCAAATCTCAAAATGAGCAAAATCCAAAAATTATCATCAATGCTCACATCAATGATGATGTCAATGTAGTGTTTTTCAAGATGAATAGTGAATAGTGACATTTGGCGTAGTTACAAAGCAATGACAAAAATAATAATTTATGTCATGTCGAAGAGAATATTTTGGTAAGACAACACCATTTATTGCTCAATTTTCATCGACAATACACCAATGTAGACTTAGAAATCAGACCATTGGAGATTTTCTAATCATTGGGCCTGATGGTCATCCATATCTAAAACTAATACTTCAAATTCTTGTTTAAAATATAGAGCCTATATTCAAAAGAGTTGAGGTGCACTTTGGGCTATATGTATTTTTAGTATGTTGAAAATTCATGGTTTATTCCAACCATGTCCAAAAAAAATGCATGATAGGAGGATTATAGAGTCCCCTTTGGACTTCCTACAAGATCCAACAAAATGTTACTTAGGGTATTTGGTAACAACAATAATATCTTATTCAAACGCATTAGGACACAATTAGATGTTGTTACCTTAGTCATTCAAGCATAAGCTAAATGAACACATTCTCAATCCCATAATACAATGTAAGATTATTTGATTAAAGTTTATATAAATAGTGCAAGTCAGAGTTTTGAATTGTATGAGATCCTTCACAATAACCTAGATTAATGTTGGATGAATGTAATCTATTTAGTATGAACATTTTCATGTATTTAAATGGAAACTCGATGAATGTTGATGACAATGAATGACAATCATACAATTTGAAATAGTATGAAAATATTGTAAACTTTCATATAGTGCACCTCACAATTTCAACTAATTCCCAAATTAGTACAAGTTAGTGTCATATCTAACGGGTGCAATAAATGAATTAACTTGTGTAGCCCTTTTTGATTTATTTTGTAGTCTCAAATTGTTTGTCCTACTTATAAATGCACTTTAAATATATTTTTAGGATTGAAGATGATGTTTATTTAATATTGAGACCATTGATGACATGAAGCACAAAAAATCTAGTTTGTTATCCATTTTGCAATTCTTTAAAATTAAAAAATTGTAGTTTTTGCAATGATTTGAAGTTGATCAGGTCAAAGATAAAAACATGCTACAAACCTTAATTATTTTTTCTCTAAATCAAACTTTGAGTTGTTTTTTATACATCACCAACACTTGTTTGTTTTTCATTACATATACACATTTTGCAAAAAAATTGAATTTTTATGATTGAACTTATACAAGAAGATCGCTTTAACTACATGAGCTTCCTTTAATTTCTAATAAAAATAACATCAAATTCCTTTTGAAGGTGAAAGTAGACTTCACCCTCACTAAAGAATTTCCAAAGCATTTGTAATCCATTTCTCTTCATATTGAATCTGTTGGATGCGATTCAAATGAGGTAGCATTGAAAGACGGGTCATTCTTATTTTATTTCGAAAAATAGAATATCTTGTCATTTGGAATGTTGCCTTCATTTTGCTTGATTTTCTTGGGATATTTTTGGGACGAATGCATATATAATTTCTTATCCATTTGTCCTCTTGTTGTATTTGTTCTACACGACTCAAATGAGGCATTTTTGAAGGATGGAGAATTGTTACTTCATCACCATTGTGTTGGTTGAAATTCTTTCTTGAAGAATCCATTGTGTTGAATTGCAAATTTTGAATATTGATATTGTTATTAGATAAGAAATCTACACTAAGCAACCATTCTATTTATAGGTGTTTCAAAATGTAAAGCATTGCAAAAATAAATAAAATGTTATAAAATAAAGTAAAATGTTACAAAATATAATATTTTGTTACACATTAGAATACATTGTTATACAATATATTTTAAAAATAATAATAGATTACAAAATAAAATAAAATATTATAAGATAAAATAAAATGTTATAAAATAAATTGAAATGTTGCAAAATAAAGTATCTTGTTACACATTATAATATATTGTTATACAATATATATTTTTTCTAAGTTAATAGGTTACAAAATAAAGTAAAATGTTACTTAATAAAATATCTTGTTACACATTAGAATACATTGTTATACAATACATTTAAAAAAAGAGTAATTTAAGTAATATCTTGAAAAAATAAATCAAACCAAATGATTTAGTATAAATTATATATTATTCTTATTTTTTAAATAGTAATATTTTGTTAACTAAAGATCACTATATATTCTTATTTATACTAACAAAAGTCTTCTACGGGATATATTTGAATCACACTATCTATCTCATATATTGACAAAATATCCTTTTCATATTTTTTTCTATATGATTTTAAGGCTAAATTAAAATATCCTTTTTATATTTTGTTTTCTTTGACTTTAAATCAAACTAGTTTATTTGCAAGTTGAATTCAATGGTTTAAGTCTTAAGAAAATATAATTTAGATCTTTCTTGCATTTATTTAAATTATTTACTTTTTTGTCTATAGTTCAATACATTGAAGCACTTTCTACTACTTCTAGTTTGGTTTGCGGAGTATCAAACTATCCAAAAATACTCAATCATATGACTAAATCATATTTAGTATGCATAACATTAGAGTGATTTTTAAGGAGTATAATTACTTAATTAGGATAGCCACTACATCCTTACTATGAATTTCATAATTCCATCTAAATTGCCCCTTATAATTTTATGAATATCTCATAGATAGATGCGAGAGTAAGAAAAAAAATATAAAGGAAATTTTATATACATTTAATTTTAACAATCATATTAAATAGAGGGTATAGTAAACCAATGTATTTAATTACAGAAAATTTGAAATGAAAAATGAAATCATTTATAAATGAAGATTAGATGTTTTTTGAAAAACCCTCCAAAATCATGCAAAGCAAATTCAAGAATGGCTCAAATTGCAAATCTCGTTATTACAGAAAAATCAATAAGACACTTTGAAGCAATTGCAATAACTTCTAAAATCCCAATTAAATGCAAGGTCATTTTTTCATCAAAAATCACTCAAAACTGCCATTTTCATTACAAAAAACAGGAATTTTAAACATTTTTTTTGCATATATTCAACCATAGAATATTGCATTAGACTAGTATGAAAAAATTTCAAAAACTTTGACCGTGTCAATTACAAGATATAAGGATTTAAAGTAGAAAAAACGAGTTTTTTCTAGTATTAGAATGACTAGATTATGAGACTTTGAATCTTCTTAACTTAAATTTTTATATTACAAATTGTCAAGTCCATTAGTGTGGACAAGATGGGAGCAAGCCCATTGTGGACAAAATTATAATAGTGGTGTACATTTCAAAACTTGAATGTACACTACCATTACAATTTTGCCCACAATGGGCTCACTTACCTTAACCCCAAAAGGACCGTGACTATATTTTAATCAAAAATGCTCTAAAATTGCCATTTTTAGTAAAAATAACAAATCTTGGAAAAAAAATTGGACACATGTAACCGTAGGATCTTATAGTATGTTGAATTGAAAAAACATGAAAAAAATTTCAAAAATTTCCACCACGTGGATTGCAAGATATGAGCATTTGAATTGACAAAAATTCTTTTTTGGACCCTTCAAAAAACTGGGCAGCTGCACTTCACAAGCTCACATTTGTATGAAAAAATATCCAAAATAGTGATGCTTCTTTGTATTCATTCTTCAAGGCAAGTTGGCTACATGCTTGAAAATTTTCTAATCATTTGGAATTGTACAACATGTAGGAAAAAATAGTAAGTAGGAAAAAGTAGAGAATGATTCAAAATAAAAAATTGTTAAGAATATAGTTATAGAATTGAAAAATGTCAATATTAATGGTTGCAATGTTGTAATAAACAATTTACATCCTATGTTTTTATTTTTTTCAAAAAATATTGAAAATTGAGTAAAGTAAAGGACTTCAAAGTTTATTCTAGAGTAGAGAATCCATAACTCTCAACAAACTAAAACTCCTCATGCCGTTTGACTCATTGATCAAAATGGAATGATTAAAAGCTTTCTACATATATGGATATATAACTCTAAAAAACAAATTCAAATTTTTGTTTATGAAAAAAGTGATTTAAAAAAATTAGTTTGGACTGCCCGGCCCGGAAAAAAGTAACATATTAGGCCATAACTTTTACTCATATTTCCAAATGTCGTGAAATTTAGTGCATATGAAAGATATTCCTCGTCCCACCTTCTATTAAAATTTCAGCCTAAATTATGCAAATCTCCAAGTCACAAGTACCTACCCAAAATTTCTATGTTGCCAAAAAACGCATGCTAGTCCTTTAGGGGTTATGCTTGTTCCACTTAGAATCCTTAATCAAGCTCTTAATCTTCTCAATTAACAAAAAACCACCTCTTCAATAGATGGTAATACATTTGTATCAAGAATATCATAGTCCAAAATGGAACACCTAAATTTAAACCAATGAGTGATATAAAACTTGGAGATTGATGATATGAGACATATATAGTCATAAACATGAGATCTTAGAAGAGCCTAATGTTGGGTTTGGATAAATCTACAAAAATACCCTATAATTATTATATATTTCATAATTTATTTGTAGAATGTCCAAAAAATGCATATTAAAGAGTGTTAGAATCCTCTTTCACTTGCTAATAAGATTCAATAAAAATAATTATATACTTAATAATAGGATGTAGGATCAAATGCTTTATTGTTGACTGTGGGTGCAATTACCTTATTTTCTCATAGTGTGCACTTGCAAGACAAGGTTATTGAATTAATGTTGTGTAGAACTCATAGTTGGATTTAATTGCAACATTTTTTGCTTTGTTTTTTTGTTATTTTCGACTTGGTGGTAGTCTAATTGGCAATTTTGTGGTCAAGGTGGGCGATCTGACATGTTAGTTTGCTAGTTTGGGGAGAGGTGAGTAGATGTAGTGCCAAGTTGGATTTGTAGGTTCGGATGTGACAAGTAACAATGCTGTCAACTATCAAATTGGTGATTGCCTACTTGGAAGGCATTTGGAGCTGATGAGTTAGATTGATGGTACAATTCCAATTTGGCATTTTATCTTGGTAGTTTGGCTATGCAAACCACCAGCTTGCTTCCTATTTGGTAGTAATGTTCATTTATGTTTTTTCACCAATTGTTGAGTGAGTTAGTGAGAGTTCCAGCCAAATTGGGCTATGTATTTCTTTTGATTTGGTAAAATTTGGTAAGATGATGGTGTGAGATGTGTCAATAGTAATGAGAATGTTGTTATGGTGAAGAACTAATGTTTATGTCCAAGTTGGTGGAGCAATATCAAGAATATGAGTCTATGATACATGAACTTCATATGTTGTAAATGATGATTTGTTCACCATTGTGATAAATACAATTGGAAATTATATATTAATGTATGTATATATATATATATATATATATATATATATATATATATTTATATAGGATTTTAGTGTCTGTGATAAGTGATTGTGAGCTAAATGGAGCTTAATGGAGTTTGGAAAATTTAATCAATGTATATGTATGGAGTATGTGTGAATGTGCTGTAGTGGAATTTAAAAGTTTGTGAGCTAGGGATCTAGTTATAAGTCTTTGGGTGTTTGTGTTATGTCGCTCAGTTGGTTCCCAAATTAAAACCAATGATTATTTGAATGAGTTATGAATGTTATGGAAATGTTTGTGGAATGAGTAGTTACAAATTGTAATTTGAATGTATGAGTGCAATGTCATTGAAGTAATGTTTTTGGCTATGGAATTTCAAGTTGGGTCATTAAATTTAAGTCAAGATATTTTGATTTTAGATATTGAACTTATTAACATAAATTTCCTACTTGACTATCTTCCTTGGAACGAATTTATTATAGTAAAAGGATAATTTCCAAGTATGTCATTATTCTCCTTCAACATGTTACTAGAACAAAGGCATGGAATTTTGATGACAAAAGTCAAGGAGGAGGTATCAAAATTATAGTAAAGAATATAAAAATAAAATTGACCAACCATGGTTGTCTTTTTTGGATAGATGCCTATCCAGATGAAAATACCTTGAGCAATTTATATCCCCCCAAAAGCTAGGACTTACTTTGAGAGTTAGTTATGAGGTTATTGCACCTAATTATATGACTTGTTTTTAAATTGATTGGTCCCTACAAATACTTGTCTAAAATGTAAAATTCTATTCACAAGTACCTAGGGTCAATCGAGGAGTCATTTTAAACATTAGATGGGATTCTAGAGGGCTGGAGGGCCATTTTGGTGCCATTCCTAGCTTCGTTCCCCGGGAACCCCATCGAACACGACGGCAAATTAAATTTTTTTTTTGAAGTCCTTAAAATGAAAAACAAAGTTAATTTTTTTTTTCCAAACTCTAACCTGGCAGTTGCTTGGCTAGGTCAGCATAGGTGAGGAACGGTGGGTATCAGCGGGTTTCGACTGGTTTCGATTGGGGGAACTCACAACCCTTCGATGGCTGAATTCCATCTAATGATTTGTAGTATATTTTCAGTATTCATAAAATACATTCTAAAAAAATCTAGGATACCTTTTTGACTATTCATAAGATCCAACTAAGAAAATTTATGGTTCAATAGTAGAAACTTATTGTGCTCAAACCCTTATTTGAACAACATTAGGTGTTGATACCTTAACAATACTGCAATACTATGGTCACTACACTAATAACTAATATATTTTATTAGAGCATGTGATATTAATTTGCCAATGTGACATTAAATTTGTGTAGGTTGAAATATTATTCTATTGTATAATATTCTAACATTTTTTTAAAAGCTAACACTAATTTTGTAGATTAATTTTCCACTTCACTATTAATAAATTAGAATAATATGAGCAATTTCGTTAAAGTGGCGCCATTCCGCTACGTTGGCAGTTCTAACAGTTTAGACTAGGTGGTCATAAATGTACAATTGTCCTAGATGTTTGAAATCTATATCTTTAATAGATGTCTAAAATCTTCACAATTTCTAGATGTCACTTTCATAAATTCAAACTAAATGGTTTGAATTCTATACTTGTCCTAGATTTCTAAAATCTATACAAATTAAAGATTTTTGAAATCTATATCCATCTTAAATGTCACTTTCACAGTTTAGAGTAGGCGGTCTGAATATGGCATATGGAATACTACCATTTTAACAAAATTGACCATTAATGTTTTAATAATGACTATAAAAAAAAAATTGAAATACATTCCATAGATCATACCCATACCCAAATACAAGTAAAAACATGTACGAGCATATATAAATAATTACATATTGAATATGGGTTTATACATATATTCATATACACATGCATACACACATTGTCCTATGTCTTGTGAACTTTTTGACTTGTCAAAGTATATATAATATGAAAAAACAATGGCTTAGCATTCTAGCTTCATTGTAAAATTTTGTATATGTGTTTCACAAATATATTTTGGAGAATTTTGGTAAATTTAATTATTGTTTTGGATTAATTAATTATTAGTGATATGTGATTGCTTTTAGATTTTTATTAAATAGTTTTACAAAATCAACTTTGAATCAATACATTGTATCACTATCCAATCAAAAATGCAAAATTTCTACTACAACACTAAAGGGATGAAAAAATTTGAATTCTAAGTGTTTGGAAAATGTTTGCATTCAATTTGTTGTTCAAAATTTGAATTCTTGATCCTTAATCAACTAACTATGAGGGTAACTTTAATCCATGTTTGGAAAAACTTTAACCATTAGAGTATTTGTACCTCTAGATACAAATTTTTTAATCACATGAATATTTTAATTCAATGCAAAGGAAATTTTTTAATTACATGATTAAATTTTAACATGTAATTGCATGTATAGGAATAACATATTATCATGGCTACATTTTTAAATCCTAAACATGAAAAAAATCACTAGAAACTTGTATCCAAAGGAAAATGCTCTAGATCTTAAATAGAAAAATTATTTCTACTTTATTTCTATTTTATTCATTTTAAATTTCATTAATATGGTTTCTTTTATCTTATTTTAAATTTTGAACCTTTTTTTTCTTTATCCACCTACTAACTTCTAAATTGTAGATGTTTGATGACTATGTCTTTTATTTTAAATATTTTACTTTAAATATTTTTTGCAATAATTATTGTTTTTAGAATTTATTTAACTTAGTTATATTTAATATCTTAACTTTTTATAAATTTCTAATCCAAGCAGAATTGTTGGTTTGTCTTTAATATTTTAATAAATATTTTATAATCATTACCATTTTATAAGTGATAGTTGATTTTACAATGTTCATAATTTATAGTTGATTTTCTATCTATCATTTTTTGTATATTAAGAATTATTTAATCACCATAATTATTATGATAAATATTTTTAGTAATAATTAATAAGTTATTATATTAAATTTTAATTTGTTAATAATCTTTTATTCATCATCTATGATTAATTATAATCAATTAATCGTCTATAATTTTATAGTTGATTTAACCACTTTCATTATTTAGAATCAATTTATTAAACTTTTGTAATTTATAGTTGATTTAACCACTTTCATTATTTACACTAGAAGAAAATGAGGGGTTTTGCAACTACAGTATGCAATTCATTTTGTAGTTGCATAGGACGTTTGCAACTAGGTGACAATGTAGAGTCCGTAGTTGCAGTGGACAAGTTGCATTAGTTGTAGTCTAGTTGCAAGGTTTTTTGTCATCCGACACCATACAAAGAACTTCATCCTTGTGTGCAACTTGTTTGCAACTTGTTTGCAACTTGTAGATTTGTAAATTTTAAAATATAAATCTCAATGATTTGTAGATTTCAAATTTTCAGATCTACCTCCTTTCTAGATTTTAGAATTTCAGAACTACCTTTTTCTTAGATTTTTGAATTTCAAATCTACCTTTTTCTAGATTTCAAAATTTCAAATCTACCCTCTTCCTAGATTTCAAAATTTCAGATCTACCTTCTTCCTAGATTTCAAAATTCAATTTCCTAGATTATAAAATTTCTTGAATTTTAATTATTTTTTAAATTCTTATATACAAAATCTACAAATTGTAGAAACCCACAAATTATAGAAATCTTAGAATTCTATCAAAAGAATTCATTACATAAGACTATAACAACTTACAAGTCTTATATGTTCAATCTAATGGTACTCTTTACAATTGATATGGGTCAATTGATATAACACGAATGGGAATGAACTTTGAAAGCAACTAGGAAACAACTAGAGTGCAACTAGGAAACAACTAGAGTGCAACTAGGAAACAACTAGAGTGCAACTAGGAAACAACTAGAGTGCAACTAAGAAACAACTAGCGTACAACTAGGAAACAACTATGGTCATTTTACAATTGCATAATAGTTGCATAGGACACTAGTTGTTTCCTAGTCTTTTTTTGCAACTACAGAATGACTACTTTGCAACTAAAACAATGAATGAATGTTGTAAAACAATGACACAAAACAACTACATTAGATTTGGTGCAAATAGAGAGGAAACTAGTTGCATGACAGTTGCATAGGGCATTAGTTGCATAGTAGTTGGTTGTGCCGGACGTGTTTTTCTTCTAGTGTTAGAATCAATTTATTATTGAGCATTTCTTACCAATCTAAAATTTTGAAATTAATCTTTTTATAATTTATAATTTATTTTAATTTGATTGTATTCTTAATAAAGATTAATATTTTATTTTTATTTTTCATTATTATAATCATTTTGATTAATTAATCTATGATCTTCTATTATTTTAATTAATATTTTCTATTCATTATCATTTAATAATTTGTAATTATTTAATCATTTTCATTTTGTTTCATTTTGTAGAATTGTCTTCATGGCACATAAAGACATACATATATACATGACTATTTTGCTTAGTACTAAATAAAATCTAGAGAATAGCTACAAAATAAATCATCTACAAATTAAGAGAGAAAATTAATTATAGATTTAATATTTGGGATTTTCAAAAGAATTTTTTTGTGTAAGTTCTAATTATGGAGATCTTTAAAGATTTTTATTTAGTTTATTTATTCAACTCAATTTGAATGGTCATTTTTCAAACTAAAAAGTTGCTTTTTGAGGTGAATTATAAGTGCATAATTTGTAATATAAAATATATTCACAAAAGAAAGTCTTTAAAATTATACGTGCATGCTTTATAATATTAAGTATTTATATAACAAAGTCTTCAAAATCTATAATACCGGTATATAAATGATGGAGAAGTAACATAAGAATCATTACAAATCAATTGAATGAAAAAATCAATATTCTATAAATGATGGAGAAGTAACATAAGAATCATTACAAATCAATTGAATGAAAAAATCAATATTCTATAAATGATGGAGAAGTAACATAAGAATCATTACAAATCAATTGAATGAAAAAATCAATATTCTATAAATGATGGAGAAGTAACATAAGAATCATTACAAATCAATTGAATGAAAAAATCAATATTCTATGTACTTGAAACAAGTTTAACTTGTCCAAAATTTTGAACGTTTGGTGTTTGAGGTGTCAACAAGTATATATCATGTAATATCAAGATGTTATGACATTGAGTAATTGTTAGGAAGAGTTTTTTTTCCCTTATTTTATACACCACTTTTTGGTTCCACCAACCTCATAGAGTTAATTCTTTGTAAATTTATTGATCTTCTAAGCAAGAAGCTATTTTTTCACTATTGTAAATTTTCTATGCCAAAGTGTCTTTTAAGTGAATGTAACTAGAATTCCAATTGATTCTTTACAATAATCATAACCCACTTATGCCTAAAGTACTCACTTAATATATATAGATATAGATATAGATATCCATGCCTTCACTATTTATGAATCAAAGTAGGGGGCAAATCATTCTTTTAGTTATTGTGGACAAGTCCCCCCAAACCAAAGAAAACCATAAATGGAAAAAAAAGAACATGCATATACTCCATCTCCAACTCCATCATTATGACTATCAAGTATTTATATAACATTTGGCTTTTCTTACTTGCCGCTAATAACATACACTAATAAAAAACCATACAAGAAGTACATGGGAATAGAAGAAGGTTTATTAATTTTCAAGTTCAAAGATGAAACATATCTTGAACCAATGACATTAAAATGTGATGCCCATTCCAATTCTTGAAGTAAAACTAAAGAATGTTATGTGCAATTCACAAGACTAACAAATGGCAATCCCTCTAATTCTATTGGTATACTTGAAAATATATATGTAATGTAAGTAACATCTAGATTAAGCTTCAAGTAGGATTACAAATTCACCAAGGTGAAAATCTTGGATTCATAAGCCATTTTCTCAATAAGGTACCTATTACACATCTTGATCAATCCACCCAATTTGCTCCCGTCATCTTGGCCAAGAAGGAGTAAGCGTCACTCACTTCATCAATCTGCACAAGCACTATGGGAGTCAACTTTCATGGCAAATGTTACAAAATCAAAAAGTCCAAAAGGCCTTAGGTTGGATGGGAGTGCAATGCATTGAATTGATGACCTAGAGGCCTAGAGGGAAAGGCTACAATTGCATAAGCTAAAGGCAAGGCCACAAAATGTTGGAAAAATGACTAACAAACCATTTCTACAATAGTGGATAAATATTGATATGGTTGCATCAAAATTGATTGGATTCTAAAACTTATCTTGAGTTATCAATTTCTAAAATGCCAATTATGTCAATCTTTGAAATGTCAATCAATCCAATAGTTCCCACCTAGCAATCATGTCATAGGCAAACCAAAACCTAAAACAGTGTTTCTCTCCTCAATCATCAAAATCAGATTCTCCTTTAGATTGTATGGTCCGACATGAAATAAATGTGACTATAAGAATCATTTTAACTCACCATCTTTTGCGTGGGTCGGCCAGCTCCATGTCCAGCTTTACTGTCAATGCGAGCAATGATCGGATTCGTTTGCGAGCTCTCTCCCAAGCTCGAGCAAAGTGTGTATTGAAGAGTCTGCACGTAAGTTTTAATCAAGAGATATTAGCCTCACGATTCCAAACTACTTCAGGATTACGACAGGGTACGTGTCCCCTGCAATGTAAAAGCGATTCACATTAAATACAAATTCCGTAGTGGTTTGGCCCTCCAAGACTCTCAGTTCCTTGTGTTCATTATTGCACAAAACCCTGCACGACTTTGGTTTTGCATGACAGGTGTAGTACATGACATAAAAAACACTTTTGATGGACCGGTCTGAATTTTAAGAGTGGATGCACGGATGGTCAAGTGCTTCGGAGCCGGATGGAGCTCAGGACCAAATCCGCCAAGTTCTCTTCTAATGATTCTTTTGGGTCTAAGAATATGATACAGGTTCGAAGAACAGTAAAATGGTGTTGAAGATAATCACCGCCAGAAGCTTCAGCGAGTGGAGAGGGACCACGCGGTCGTCGTGGTCAGCAGTCAAAAGCATTGTGGGTGGATACTGCACTCCACTAATCTTTTCCGAAGGCCTCCGGACGTTGTGAATCGGCGAGAATCTGTATGCAGCGGAATCAGCTCACACTGGACTAGAACATAAAGTACTTTCGACTCCTCAATCAACTTAAGATCACTTGCTTTGAGAGGGAGAAGGACATACTTAATCAGATTGTGAAAATCTTCCTCTTTGTCAGAGCAACCATAGTCAGAGGTCCATGCATGTCCTACACCACATACGCAGCAAAAGCAAATTTCACATGAGTTCGCCATTTCCAAGAAAACTGTGAATGTTTGAAAGGTGGCATGTTAAAATTGGGAGAATTGCAGAGGATAACAGCCATCACCACCTAGTGCTGAAGATATTGAAATGGCACAGCGTACCGATTGTGAATTTGTGGAACCGAAGCATATCCATCACACCCACGTGAGCCAAGGCGCAACCAAAGAGTTCAGGCCTCTGCATGAAATAAGGTCAGGCGCACTACGGGAACACTCAGGTGTCAACCGTTAAAGCCAACGCAAATTTTCATATCATTATCTTCATTGGACTAGGCATCCACCGTTTTGAGACAGATACAGGGCAACTCCAAGAATGACTGGCTACATTTATGCCAAGCGTGACGTTAGTAGATTGATCCTCTCTTACTAGTAATTTTCGGAGTTTTAATCCATTTGACGCAAAATTAAAACCCTAGGTGAATATCCCCATTGAAATAGCATGGTGCAGTTCTTAAAGATAAAAAATGAAGTTTAATAAACAAAAAGATCCTCTGATCAGATGTCACGCATGACTCAAAAGAGCACTCATTCTTGGAATTACTCTGCATCGCAAAAAGTAGAATGACGGGTGAGCACACTACCTGGTTGATGCAGGCAGCCACAAGTAGCCCGCCATTACTGCCACCTTCAATACAGAGCTTGTTGGATTGTGTATAGCCCTCCTTAATCAAGTAGTCTGCACATGAGATAAAATCATCGAAGCAGTTTTGCTTCTTCATAAGAGAGCCAGCCTTGTGCCACTCTTCACCATACTCGCCGCCCCCCCTGATGTTTGCCACCGCCACGACGGCACCATAGTGACGGGCAAGGACCAGGCGAGAAACACTGAAGTTGGGTGTGAGACTGATGTTAAACCCTCCATAGCCATAGAGGAGTGCAGGATGGTTGCCATCCTGAACCAAACCTTTCTCGGAGACGATAAACATGGGGATTCTAGTGCCATCTATGCTGGGCACAAAGACCTGCTTGGTCTCAAACCTTGAACGATCAAATGTTTCAGAGCCAACGTCATGCAAAACCTTCAACTCAGGGTTGGGTGCACTCAAATCGCATCTATAGACCGTTCCAGGAATCAAAAAACTGGTGAAGTTGAAGTATATTTCACTATCCTTACGCCTTCCCGAGGCATCGGTCACACTGCCGATCTCAAGGGGAAGCCGCCATTGGAACGCTCCAGTTTCCAGATTATGAATCTGAAGCACGTGCTTCACATCATGGATGTAGCAAAGAAGTAACTGATTCCCATTTGCACAGATTGCAGAGTGAAGTACGTCTGATTGTGACTCCGGGATCACGTCTGACCAAAGATCCGGCTTGTTGATGTCAACTCTTGTGATTTTGTACTTGGGTGCATTTTTATTCGTAAGGAACGTAAATATTGGTCCATCATTAGCCACGTATCGGTATTGCTCTTCAAAGTTATCAACTAGCTTGGTGAAGGGCAGCAAGGATTCTACGTCTTTGAAACTTGCCAATCCCCCAGATAGTGTTGTGAGGTCTAAGTAATAAAGCCGATTTACAGGGTCACATCCTTCTGCAATGATCAGCATCAGGTACTGCACGACACATGAACTACATGTCATGAACTCGGAAGGTACAAACCGGAGTAAAAAAACAGGGACATTCTTGGACAATAAACTAACCAGCAATTACGACCTACATGTACCATGGAAAGTCAAATTGACAATTACATCGTACCTGGCCGTCACTAGAAATTTTGGCGGAGGAGGTCCAAGCTGCATGCTCCGAGTCCCTCCAGCACAAAATGTCTTCAGATTGATCGGTATTTAGAAAATGGTAATAAAGCTCGTGGAATAAATTAATATCAGTCTCAGTGCCAGCATCCGTGCCATCCATGTTCCTAAAATGCACAATGACCAGAACACTCACATTTCAAAAACCAACATAACATTCTTTAGTAGTGGCATGTCAATTTTTAAAGAAAGATGCGTCCTTGAGAGCGAAGTGATGCCCAAACAGAGCAAATCAAGCGAAACCAAAGTTATAACGTTACTCACACGTGAAAACAATGGCTCATCAGCTTGAGGAGTTCTCAGATTTTCAAATTAAACTCAATTTTGCAAGAAGGTGGGGATTCCTCGTCAGAATAGGGTGCCCAACAAGGATTTTCAAGAATGATATGAAACAGTCAGAAATGTAGAAAATGCGAACCAAAGAACGAGTATAGTGCGACTCAATTATTGGCGGAGAGATGTTGAATACGTACTTGGGCTGCGGGTAGCGATTGTAGAAGAAACCTTTGTGGTCATGAGTCCAAGCTATGGATGTAAATTTCACCTGTAAGAGCCACATACGTAATCCCCAAAAATGATTTTAATTGAGGCGCTTCGAATGCCATCATCATGAGCCTGGTATTTACGAGTATTTGGATTCACCCAGTAAGAGGAGATCGTTCATGAATTGAAGAGGCACAAGGTATCAGTACCTCACCCATGATAGGGTATCAGGTTGCACAACCCGATCCTCCACACGCATTACATTGATTGTGACCCAATCGCTCCCGCTGGAGCTCAACCCGTAGGCCAGGAATTCCGCGTTCTCACTGAAACTTTTAGTAGAAAGAGCGACAGTGCCATCTTCACTCAAGGAGTTGGGGTCAAGCAGCACCTCGGCCTCCCCGTACAACGAGTCCTGAAGGAATCTCAGAAGAACGAGCACCGGCTTAAACCCAAACCTCATCATTACAAACACGGGGGACAGTAGTATAAAGGACCCTGGCATTCTACAGGGTATCAAAGGCAACGAAGTTCAACCAAAGTATAGGCTACCCTCACGTATAAATAAAAACCAAAGGGCAATGAGATTATTCCCTCGGGACCCCTTTCTCGGTAGTCTTTGTATTAGACCTTAGGCAGGACAACTTTATCACAAACCCTCCTCAGTCTGTTCCGTAGGTTTTGTGATTTATGAGGGTCTTCAAAGAGCGTCCTAAAATGGGATCCAGGGTTTCCAACTGCACGAAACCCTAAAATATGTTGAGTTTCCTCCTACAGGAGCAAACTAAAGAAAACATACACGTGTACCCTGTGCGATGTAAGCTTTTCAAGTCTTCGAATTCTTACAGCACTTTCTTCCATCAGTAATGTAACCTAAAAGGAAAGGAAAGACAACGATTCAAGGGAAACCCAGGGATACCTGAATGTAGACAACACTCTGGGCTTGTAAGCCAGAATTGTGGCTATAGGAGAATTTGTTTCCTACTTTGGATGGACAACCAAATCGAGGAAAATCGTACAAAGCAGTGATCTTCTCTTTCAAGGTCTCTCGGTTCGGACATTTCGCCAACACGCTGTTTGCCAGCTCAACTTGGGCGGCCACAAATTCTTTCGTTTCAGGTGCGTCTGGGTTTTCCAACCTATTGTGCAAGTCGCAGAAGCAAAATTCGTTATTTCACAAACATGGAGCAAGGACAAAAAAATTCATCTAACACTTCCCCAAAACATCCTCTCCAACCGTAACAGAGCCGAAATTTGCACAAAAACTTTACAAGGAAAAAAAAGGAAAATTCAAATCAAGAGCCGTCTTTGGAAATTTTCACACAGCAAAAAAGCGAAATTTCGTATTCCAGAAACAAGAAGCGACCCAAATCATCACCCAACGTTTGCCACATAAATATATTTTCCAACTCTAACAGACGCAAATTCACACAATAAATTAAGAAGGAAAAAAACTGAGAAATCATAAGCAAGAACCTGTAGAAATTCATATTACCAGCGATAAGGATCTGGGACTTCGACACCGTGATAAACATCCTTCACGGACTCATCCCGATGAACTTTGGGATACTGAAGCTGGTCGAATTCCACATTATTCGGTACTGAACCCATGGCTGGGCCACTACCTGCTTTACAGAAAGACACCAAATGGTTTCGCTGTGGCGACAACCACAACGAGTCTCCCTTCGGAAGGGAAGACGCGGCAAAAGGGAGAGCGCCCGCATCCAGAAGAGCAACAACGCCTGTATCGACACAGCCCAACATTCCAAAGGTTATCAAACGAACAACATATGGCCTAACTACAAATCTCGAAACTCGGCTTTACCAAGCGTGCCACAAAAGCCTCGAACAGGCGTGTCATAAATGCCTCGTCAAAGCGACGCCTCACAAAAACTAAGATTCATTGCTTTCCTTCTGCGACAATATATATCTCTTTTCAGGATTCATGTAAGAATCAGAGGAAGGGTAAAATCAGGTCAACACGAAAGTGGAAATCAACCAAACAATAACCTACAACTAAAGACATATTCTCAAAGGCAAATAAAGAACCTGCAAACTGACGCTTCAGACAACCGTGCCTGCACGAGAATTGCAAGTTCCCGTTAAAAGCTGGCCCTCTGCGGTTAAGTGCCAGTGAATTCAGGCACACAGGCCTCATGCCAAATATTTGAATTCGCATGAGGGAGGGAACAACTAACGAACCACCAACCATCAAAGATTCAAACTGACCCCGCCCATCTCGAGCGCCTAAAGCGGCAAAATTCAAAAATAGAATGTCAAGATTTCAAGATTCGAGCATCGTCTCCGTAAGCTTCCATAACTTTCTGTTACAACCCAGGGCTGTCCTCTTTCAATTCAATCCTAAAATGATAGAATCCCCTCCATAACTAAAAGCAATAATTGCAACCCAAGTACCCAACCATTACAACCAACTTCTTCTGAAATGGAATATACCACAACAATCCGGGAAGAGCGCTCCTCCGTCCGTCCGTCTTTCTCTTCGCGCTTCTCAGCATTCGATCTTGATACTGAACGTGATGCTCACATTCTAATGCAGCCATGGATTCTTCATGTTGTAGCTCGAGGTGAGTCAACACTCTACAACAATTTGGCACGACAGTCAGTCACCCGGCCAGCTGTAGATTGCTTGCTTGCACTCATAAATTTATCCCAGATAGCATTCAAGTGTGACCAACTGGCTTGAATAGACCATTAGGATACTTATAAACTCTTATTATAAACTCTTACGATAAGCTCCTATGTAACCGTTTGGATACTTTCGTGTTATTTTATGTTATTCTTGTTGCTGGCAAAAGTTAGCCTGGTCTCAGAATCTGATTTGAGCAATATTACTTGGTTGTGATTTCGGTGGACCTACTTAACGCGCAGGGAGAATTGACCCCCTCATTGCCCCGGTCAACTTTGGTTTGAAAAAAAAGCCCCCTATGTGGTGCCAATTTTTTGGTAATTCTTGCATCTCCGTAGAGTAATTTGGGGCTTGTGATTGCAAATATGAATTCAGAATTTCAAAAAAAAATTAAGCCTTGCAAATAAAAAATTCCAGGGTTTGCCCTGGAGGGGCAATGAGGGGGTCAATTCACCCTGGCCCTACTTAACTGCCTCAACAGATGAAACACTTTTCGCAGTTGGATTTGAACAGTGAGAGGGCAAGAGAGGGAGAGAGAGAGAGAAGAATCTTCGAGAAGATACAACAGTGATACACCGAACATTGAAGATATGAGGTACAAGAATGTTAACTTCTTTTGATGTTTGTTTACAATTTTTTTCCTGCAATAGCTACTGCAAGCTACAGTAACGCAGCTAACATAGTTGGTGGCGTTGGTTGTGGTTTTTGTCCCCTTCTGGCAGGTGGGGTCTTGAACTAACGGCTCTTGGGTACCGTAAGGTAGTATGCTCTAAAAGCGACCATTTAAGAGCTGGTCCGCCTTTTTCATAGACCTACATGGACAAAATTATTTTTAGACCATTTTTCAGAGAAAGAGAAATGGATGTGGAAACTAACATAAGTGGTATTGTATTTTTCCAAGCCTTTTTGAATTACTTATAAATTTTCAAAGATTCAGAGCATAGGCACCTATTTGTGACCATAGGTATGTCCACTTGCAATTTGTAAACAAATATGCAGAAATAAAAGGCAATGATTGGCTCTTGCAATAGAAAAATAATTTTTTCTCAATGCATTTAATTGCTACAGTGATCCATTTATGGCCCCCTGTCTCCATTCTTCACCCCAAAATAGGGGCGGTTTGAAGAAGGCTGGCGGTTTTAGAGCATACTACCTTAGTGCCGGCCTCAAAAAGTTTGGGCATTCTGGTACAACAGGTGGGTCTGTTTTACAACAAAGCTGTAGTTGGTACTTGTGTGTATAGTGTTGCTCTACATTGAGAGGCTTAACGTTTTTAAGGTGGAAAGGCCCACTTGGTACTACTAGGGAATGATGCAGGACGTTAAAAGTGCTCATTTGAAATCTGCCGTTTTAACCTTTTGGAAAACACTGAAATTTTTTTATTTACCATTCATGACAAAATTTGGGAATTTGGAATTCAAATTTGGAATAGGAGGCTCCAAACTAGACTAGGTAAGGGAGGTGAAGAATGTAGGACTTTGAGTAGCCTCAAAATAGAGGTAATTTTTTACATCTATCCTTGGCTCAGGGAAAACAAATGTAGGACGTAGACTTCGAACAACTGGTACTATATAATGTCATGTGGGAGTGACATGGAAGGCAGTACTATAGACTTTAACCCTAGAAGGATGCAATGGATACTAGGTGTCTGATGGATGACTTCACTTGAGATTGTAGGATGCAAAAAAACACCTTTTATTCATCCAATATATATTTTGGAAGTTACTTGAGTACATTTATAGTATTGCAAATTCCCTCATTACTGACTTTTTAAAAGAAGAAGAAGATATAGATCATCCTTGTAATGTATTTTGGTCATTTCTTGCTACTTATTGTTGATGTTAATTTTAGCCATAAAAATGATCTTTTCTTATTTGAGTCCAACTAGTGAAATGAAGTGTATCAAGTGTAATTTCTATTCCAATTGGAAATTTTGAATATTCTTAAATTTCAATATTTTATAGCAATATGAACTTTGGGTCTATAAATATGGTTTGTTGATGTTTTAATTTTAGAGTGACACAATAACTTTGGTTTATACCATGATGTTATACACTATAATATACATCTATGGTGAGAATTCCAATTTTATATCTATGGTGAGAATTCCAGATTTTTTGAGTATATTTTGTATTTGACATGAAAATTTTCGTTTTTTTTTAAATATTCACAATAATTTCAAATTTTTCCAAAAAAAATTGAAAATTATATGATTTGTAGTAGACATATGATTTCATCTCTGAAAAATAATATAAAATTTTTCATTCTTATCTAGTTGCAAAGTGGAAGCAAATAGAGTAATGGATAGTAAGACTTGAAATTAGTGGTTATAGGCCCGTCTTTCTAGGGTTGACATTAGCGCGTGCAATACTATAGGGCACCTAATATGATGTGGAATATGAAGTGGCCCTCATAGTATTGTCCTATTTCAAAGTGTTATTCGGAGTGTTATGTCGTAGTAGCAATTGTGAAAATGTACATTTTTTATAAGGTGGAGACAATTCCTTGAAACAATTTGTAGGAAGAAAAATGGAATTGTCATCTAACCTAAGTTGTTTCATATTTTTTGGACTTTTGTGGAATTAGTTAAAAAAAATTGAAGTTGAAACGTAATGGTCACTAAAAGTGACCATCTCCAAAAATGTACATTGTTGCTACATTGAAGAAAGCAAAATGTATAGTTATGCAGGCATATCCCACAAGTTGTGAAGTCATGATGATTAGTGACTTCAAAGTACTTAGTTAAAGAGAATATTTAGTATTCCAAGTATGAATCAAAATCAAAATAAATGGCCCCTTTTAATTTGTTAAAATCTTTAAATTCTACTTTCATGTGAAAAGAAAGTGAATACTTTTAAGAGATTAGTGCTAGCTCCAAAATCCAAACAATTTATAGTGCTAAGTGCTAAAGGGGGCATAAGTTATTTCAATTTTATTGGAAAAGAAATTCAAAGATGCCGTTCATATATGTCAAGTGTATGAGCATGAAAATGTGAGCCTTGAATATATGTAGAAGTAGATATCCTACAACTATTGAAGGTGATTATAATATAAACACCTATAACATACGTATTTATAACATAGATTCCCTATAATCATGGAAGGTTTATATAATATAGACACCTATAACATAGGTGTATAGTCTTATAAGCTCATGGGTTTATGCTCTTAGGTTCATATAATAGCAACCCTCATAAGAAATCCAATGGTTCATCATCTTGGATGTGTGGTGGTTGAAGTAGTTGATAGAGCAACCTATTGCCCCTATTGCAAATTGTTGCAAAATTGATCCCTATAGATTCTTGCCTAAATTGGCACTTTGAAAATTTATAGTTTATTCATATACTCAAAAGTTCACAGTTTATTCATATCACGTTTTATTTTGTAGTTTATTCATGTGGTATTTTTTTGTATTTTTATTTATAAGTCTTAATAATAGATGTATTTGAAAACCTAATGAAATACATTTACCTATGTAGAATAATCGTACTACTACAATTTCAAACCTTCAATCAAATCAATCCTTAGAATTCCATACCAAGATCTATGACAATTTCTTTAAAAAAATTGTCTAGCATATTTCCATAAAATGAAAATTTCCAAACTTCTCAAAAGATGAAAAGCTCACATATTCAAGGGTTTAAAATGACTACTTGAGTGTACTATTTTTGTAGAACATATTCTATTAAAAAAAGACAAGTTCGAATGTATTCAAGGTGTGAATTAAATTCAATATGCATAAGGTCTGTTGGATTCAAAGTGTGCAAGGGTTTCATTGTGCATGTGGTGTGAATGGGGTTTGTGAGCACAAGATTTTCTTTACAGACAGTGCCTCCATGCCATGCTTTTGGGTGTAGTATTTTGCTCAAAAATAATATAATTTTTTTTGAAGAAATATTTGGCAATAGACTTAATCGTAAAGTGATCCCTAGTTTGTAGAAGGGGTGGAGGTGAGAGGAAGGTTTGACTAAAAATAGTACAAAAGAAATATAGTTGACCAAACTTCATTAGATAAGTTTGGGTGCTTCAAGGAGTTTTGTCGTATTTTATATTTATTTAAAACTCCAACTCTTGATCCCTCGTTGCACACGTTATGATGAACTCTAATATATTCCTCCATTTTCAATGCATGAAATCGTTGAACTGCTACATATTATCGAGACATATATTGTTATTTTTTAGACGAATGCACATCCTTTTGAAAGTTGAATCCACATTTTGCGTGTTCCATCCATTTGTGTAGATTAGTGTAAGCAATTGCATGTTTCTAGCGAAGATTGCTTCTTGCACTCAACCCAAAACAAGTAAGCAACGCTTTACACCTAGAGGTCACTTAGTCCAATTTGTTTGTGGAAGATGCCCAACATCCTCACTTGTGATTGGACAAAGGGCTGAAATTTGTGCAGTTGAACTCAAGAGGAATGGTTCGGACTCTAGGTACAAAAATTAAAGCGACCCTAAGTTACATGAAACAAAACAATCCCGGTGCCTCGATTCCTGCGTGGTGCGTGAGCAAGTTCTGAGGCGATTTCTGGAGAGCCCTCCGTCCGTCCATCCATCCATCCATCTGTACCTCCTCGATGGCCACATGTTTGTCACCAAACATTTGATCATTGTAAGAGCACTTTGGCGTCAGCCGAATCGCATTCCAAATCTTTTCGGAAGCCCTCTTCCCACATGCAAAGCCTCCAGGCAGCAGCAGCAGCCAGACAGACTCAGTCCTGCAGCACAAGCTGATGACCAGCGTGAAATCCTCCACCTGAGTTTCTTCACATGAAACTCACGGCCTGTCCTTCTGATGATGAGCACCATGTTGGCATGGCAGACAATGGAGTTCATTTCATTGAAAGTGTGTGCAATGAGGGACCAGGAGCTAGAGTTTGAGAAAAAAAAGAAGAAAAAAGAAAAAGACAGGGCAAATCAATTCCTTGAAGCAGGCACCCCAAAACTGGGGTCTGATGGAGTTTGAGAAAAAAAAGAAAAAAGGGCAAACAATTCCTTGAAGCAGGCACCTCAAAACTGGAGTCTGATGGAGTTTGTTGTTGTGTTTCTGTTGTACTATTCTTAGTTAGGCCTTCCTTTGACATCCCTGGTACAACTTGGGGTTCACTTTACGATTAACTCCGACGAACATCACACTTCAACATATTGCTGTACAGAATAAGGTATACGACTTGTTTCTGACAAAATGTTCAGCGTTTTATCACGATATGTCTGATTGAGCAAGCACCCAAAATTGGGGTCTGACGGCATGAAGTTTGGTGTTGTGTTTCTGTTGTACTATTCTTAGTTAGGCCTTCCTCTAATGCCTCTGGTACAACCTGGGGGTCACTTCATGATTAACTTCGATGAGCATCGCACTTCAACAGATTGTTGCACAAAATAAGGTATATGACTTGTTTATGATAAAATGTTATGCATTTTATTAGCATATGTTTGATTGAGCAATGGTAGTAGTAGAGATAATTTTCTCCAGTCTCCAGTCAAGAAATAGGAATAATGAAGATTGTACTATTATTTTTGCTAATTTTTCATCAAGTTTGGAATTATTTAGTGGAAAGTAAGGAAGTGTGGAAATTACAGTCTGACTTGTTCTCAATGTATAGGTGAACTTATTTTCGAGAAGTGCGGAACTAAAAATTGGTCTTAGCAACTTCATTAGGTGCTAGTGTGTTATTTGTCACACAATTATAATGAAGGCCTTGGTCGGCATCATGTTCCCCTCATTCATGAAAAAAGGTCACCCTATCCTGCACGAATGGGGTCCTTGTCGGCTACAGGTAACCTTGACATTGCAAGGCACCTTTCAATGGTCGGTAAAAGATCCTCTCCAAGGATCTTTTTGCACACAAATATATATTGTACCATACTCGGATAGCAAGTTCAGCACTTTGATGCTGAATATTTAATCAAAGTCCACAAATAAGATTCGGTACTTTCAAATATAATTTTTATACATTTCAAGATTTAAGTCAAAAAAACAAATTGTATTCTACAACTATCCTGCAAACATCTATTCATACCACACATATGTATATTTTAGGATCCATCTAATTAAGACTATTACTTGTCTTTTGCATGAATCCCAAATATCTTCAAAAGTCATCCAATAGTTGTCAAGTGGTGAGAAGACAAGAAGTTTATACAAGTGGGGCGGTAGGAAGTAAAACAACCCATTTGGGATATGTAAGAGCTCAACCGCTCATAGTCAAGTCAAAGGAATTGTGTTCAAAGAAAAATTTCAGACTTCATTTAGGCAGTGTAGAATAATTTTTTTCAAGAAACTTTGCACTAAGTTGATGTGAAAAATCAAGCTAAATTTCATCTCCAAAAATCTGTTTGATATTTCAAAACTCCAATCAAAAGTTATGGACAAAGTTCAAAGAAAAGTTGGAAGGGATATTTTCTTTGATACTTTCAAACATCCTCTCTAAATTTTGTCCATAACTATTTTTGAAGGCTCAAAATCATAAATGTATTTTTGGAGATGAAATTTAGATTGATTTAACAACTTTTCATAGTTCAATTTTTTTTGAAAAAAATTATTCTATTATGACGAAATGAAGACTAAATTTCTACTTTGATTCTTTGAACACAATTCCTATATCTTGACAACGAGTAGTCAAGCTTTCATCTTTAAATTATCCCATACCTTTGAGGATTCATGACGGACAATAGATTTCATTATAAAAACAACCTCTATAACCCTCATTCTCACTAAATGACGATGAAGTAGTTTTCTATACTTTGCCACAATCAAATTTTGGAATGGTAGATGGTCAAATGATGAATTGGTATTTGACTCAATAGATTTTTAATGAAGTCTATGAATTTTTTGCAAATCATCTTTACATTTATTTGTTAACAAAAAAATTGGCAATTTTTTAAAATTAGTTTAAGCTTAACTTGCTATCTAAGTATAAGGTAAATCAACCCATTGTGGTCAAATGACTTGTAGTGGTCATCTACCAAATGACCCCATTATGATTTTTTCAGTTTTTTCAGATTTTGGCTTCAATGCATGTTTTACATGACAGTAATGAAGTAGTTAGTGACTTCATTAGGAACTTTCAATTTTTTAGTGAGAATTCATTGTGAAAATTGACTTTTTAGGCCTTCCATGTTACAAAAGACTTTGACTACTTTAGGTGAGCCAAATGAGCATGATGGATTCAGATTTTGTTGGTTTTAAGGTAGTCTATAGACTCTAATGGGCAAAAATGCATTGAACTTTTCAAAAATTCATAACAAGTTCATACTTTATCAAAAAAACATAATTTCAATTGCTCTCACTATTTCTCACACTTGTACTACTGTGGGAACAAATTGAAAAATTTCAGTAATCACATGATGTCAAATTCCTTATTTTGACCACAATGGGCTGTTTTACCTTAATACATGTATGTTTTTGGCTCTTCTTCTATAGTGTTATACACGTTTCTCTCTAATATCTATGATTGTTTTACCACTTTTTTCCTCTCCTCTTCATCATTCTTACTAATCTCACAAAAGATATACCATAGCTTCTTAGTAGGTTAGGTAGAAAATAAATAATTAAAAGGGTGCCTAAATTTTTGGAAAATTATTGATCTAGTTTGCCCTCCAAAAACATATATACTAAAGGATTGCCTAATTTAGGGAAATTCAACTCACATGTGCTATAATCTAATAAATTAATATCTAATTTGCTTTCTAAAGTTAGCATGAGTTTTAGTAATGGCATCTCAAAATGTATTGACAAGCATTGATCTAATGTGAAGCTCCCATTATCCAATACAACCCTCCAACCTCCATTTAACTTAAGTTCCAATTAAGCTTTAGCTTAACTCAGGTATTACATAGAGAATTGTCTAATAGCAGCTATGAATTGAATGACTCAAAGAATGAACTATGAATTAAATGATAACACTTGTGACCTTTAGGTGTAGGGGGCAAGTGACTATGATTAAGAGAAAACATTAACCTAGCTTGAGTGAACAACTTAAATGAATGCCTGACTAATTTAAGCTACATTTTAAAACTCCTTGATTTTAATAAATTATTTTTTGGATTGCCTAACTATTGCTTAAGCTGCTAGGATACTACCATATTTGGATAGCAAGTTTAGTACTCTGGTGCTAAATATTTAATTAAAGTCTAAAATTAAGTTTTAACACTTCAAAATTTAATTTAAAAAAATCTAGTTTTAAATTCAAAACATCAATATATTTAGCAACTAATCTACAATATCTTCATTCTACAAAGACGGATTGTTAATGGATTTTCTAGATTCTTGACAAATCATCTTTACATTTATTTGCTACATAGACTTATGGCATTGATTTCTACACATAGTATCTTCCAATTGGCTTAAGAATATTGAGCTTCACACAATATTCTTTGTGTTACTTTATTGGACATATGAGTACATGATATGCTTTAGATTTAAGTATTTACAACATGTTCACAAATATAAGGGAAACTCAAAATTGCCTTATTGCCTTCTCTTGAACAATGTTTAGGGAGAATTGCTAGTTAGTTCATTGTTAGCCAATGCCATTGGAAAAATAACCAATTGGAGTGTGAAAATAGAGGATTGGTAATCAACCAATGTGCAAAAATAAAAGGTGGATGTGTAGCTGCTACTTTCATGAAATCGCCAAATTACAACTATTTGCTATTTTGAATTCAAGGCTTAATACCCGGGTTGCTAGAGGTGGATATATTCTTGAACAAATTTGGTGTGTGTATCACTTTAGGGTTGGTCATGGTAGCCAACCCCTACTCGGTTGTCCTTGTCTACCCAATGTAATGAAATTTGGAGTTTGCTTTCAAAAGCAACATGTCTTTGAAAGAGGAGGACTATTCTATAGCCTGTGCAAATTTGAAATTGAAGGAAAATGGCCAATGAGAATTTGATACAAGAGAAAATGAACCAGGAGATTTTAATATGGAGAGGATGCAACCAACTCCCTTGGAAAAAAACCCAGCTCCTTGTACAAAGAGGAGGCAAATTACTGGGGCAGCTCCAAAAACTTCCCGGATGCTGCCATTGAGAAATTGCTGAGAAAATATCATGGGGGCAACTGACAGAGCCTAAACGAGTGCAGTAGGTAGGAATGCCTGAGGGCCAGCCAACGAGTTTATGACAAGTTCCCACCCCCTGCAACAAAATGAGAATTCAGACTTTAATATACCTAATCGGTTTCATTTACCGTAGTATCCAACTATCCATCCTGAAGTGATCTGCAGGGATATGTTAAATATTCATGAATCTTCTTTTGAAGCTAACTTCAAAAAGGTGTATTCAAGCTGTGATTAGAGCAACGAAAAGTCATGGACATGCAGAAGCAAATACTGGACCAATTCCTCTACATCAAGCAGCGAATGCAGATTCATTTCTGGGTAGCTAAAATGATTCTCGCAGTTTAGACAAGAGATACATATGAGATCACGGGGTGGTGCAAGCTCATGCAACCTCGAACGTTTTAGATCCTGCAGGTAAACATACAATCCAGAGACAGTGCAAAGTTCAGAAAGAAAACCTGTGCAGGAAGATGGTTTGCGCTAAGCTACCTCATTGCTAGCAGTTTTGGAATGGGAATGTAAACCATAATTCTACCGAGACACTGTCGATGACATGTCCTGCATCCATACATAATGTGGCTATTACCTGCGTCTAAATTCCAATATCTCGGCATATACTATTCGCAAGCTTCCAATTCTGCAAGTTAATCCAGGCCTAACAAGTGGAAGGAACAGACGATTCACATTGAATGTAAAGCTCTGCTAACAAGTACAGATCTTGGGCTCACAAGAATCAGAGAATTGTTGGATACAAACCTACGTTCCTCGAGTACGTAGAACTTTCCGTTCTGGCAATGTGAAGATTACCAGAACCAGAAAGAAGTGGGTTTCCATTGCCTGAACCACTCCGGAGCACTTTCCATACAATAGTGTGCGTCAGGGTTGGTGAATAAGATTTCTGTGACGAGTGAAGACTGCAAGCCATGACTTGGAAAACACCTACGACTTATGAGTTTTGACACCTAGTGAAGAGAAGAAAAATAAATCAACTAGTCTTCATACTCTTTACACTCAAACCTCTTTATTCTTTTAGCACATAGGGTTCCAACTTTTTCACTTTGACCAAATTTGAATGTGTAAGAAGTGTGCTACAGTCAATGCGTGCAAAGCGTGCACAATATTCTAGAAGGTCACTTCTAGAAAGTCATAATAGAGAGGACAGAGAAATAGTGGCTCGTCGATCCCTACTTCAAGACCCTCCACAGAAGATTCCAATCTTTCAACGAAAACGGTCAAAATCCTTCCTACTACACGTTGGAATTCTCCGAAAGAATTAGTAGAAATCATCCTAAGCACTAAGACATTGGAATCCTCCAAAATAATTAATGGGGGTTGGGCTCCTTAACTGGAGGGAGATGATGTTCGTAACTTCTATTAATCGTTCACCGATACAATCTTCCCATCTCGACACCCTCTGATGACTTGCATGTGCAAGTCAAAACTTTGAAGAGTAAAAAGCTCCACACCCTTCTTTACTAAGAAAAAACAAAATCTCTATCATGAATCAATCAGGATTCTTCCCGAAAAAACCTAAACCTTAAACCCTAGCCATCGAAACAGGAGTTGCATCGTGATCTGAAGATGGATGAGCAAAATTCTTACATGAATTGTATCCTCGTCGATGTGAGAGCTTCCCGAAAACCCCTAAACCTTAAACCCTAGTCATCAAAACCGGAGTTGCATCGCGATCTGAAGATGGATGAGCAAAATTCTTACATGAATTGTAACCTTGTCGAAGTTCGAGCTTCTCTGCTTCTCTGAGAATTCAGGCAATTTTCGATGTTTCCTCTTGAAGAAGCCTTGTGGTACACGAAGCCATGGATTCCAGCTCTTCTTTCGTTGCCATTCCACTCGCACGCCACCTTACCCTCCCTTTTCTATCCACCAGAAACACATACCCCGAGAGCAGATTGGGCACTCCCAACACTTTCCTGAACTCATAAGTATCCCCAAACGCATACACCACCTTGCGCTCCAATGCATCATTCCCTTCTCTTTGCGACGATCCTCGCACGATTCGCAGAAGCAACCGCTTGATCGGCCACAGCGACAACACCGATGACTCGATGACAGAAACTTCGAACACATTCATGGACGGTGATGAGCCCTTGAAACTCTCTGCAAAGGGAGAGCTCCATGAAACCACCATCGCTTGAGCACTTGCACGAAAGGCCATGCAAATGAGAGTGGCATTGGAGTTTTCAATAGGTAGGGTTAGGGCAGGACCACCCTTTGGAAAATGAACCTCCAACAATGGAAACCTGGGAGACCCTGCAATGGGAGTCAAGCTCGTGGAAGCCAATGCGACCTTCCCTCCCGATTTCTTCATGTCTCTGAAATCATCGAAGTAACCGCGGTTCAACTCGTCTCGCAACCGCTCTTTCTCCTTCTCCCGGGCCTCCTTGTTGAACACCGAGAAAATGTTCAATCCGCGGGTCAAAAGAATAAAAGGTCTTGTAGAAACGTGACCTCTGGTGAAGGAACCAAATTCTCTAGAAAATTCGGAACTCCACATTGCGCCATGACCTAAAAACTCTGGCAGTGGCGTCCGGATCCACTGACGACACAATGAGCCCCTCATTCTGGCACAAATTCCGAGCGGCTGGACATCGTAGCGCAACAGAAATCCAACAGAAAATAGTGTCCCTAAAATATCAGAGCAAGGACCCAGTACGAAGTGTGAAGGGTTCAAGCAAGGAGCAAGGACGAAATGTGAACGTTCGTCAGTATTTCCGACGAGAAGTTACCATCAATTCTAACTTCTAACCAGAAGCAAGTCCGAAATTGGCCACATGTATTTTATGTTATCAGTATGTCGAATTCTAAGCTTTTATTGATCAACACATGAAATGTTCGTCACTGATTCTGGTGATATAAAATTGGGCCCCACCTGAATTCTATATTTTCACAAGATGAACAATGAAATTGGTCGTTTTATAACCATATTTCCGAGGCCCTTTTGGGGGACAAGTCTGTACCGAGGTTGTGACACTTGTGCAAGACACTGACGTCGTGATAGATGGACTGTTTTGAGTGTTTCTTGAGAGTTTGAGTGTTGAATTTCTTTTACTTTTCCTTAGATTTGCAGCAGGAGATTAGGTTATTGAGAAATTGAGCGAGAGGAAGAAGGTCGCTTGTGATGGTCATGCTGTTGCTGTTGTTGATGGCGTGGTGATGTTGCGAGAGTTACGACGACGCGAGGTCGGGGCCGCGCGGCCCCGGTCGCTTGCAACTCACGTACGAGCCGAGCGAGCGCGTCACATCGATTTGTCCACCCACAAGGAAATCGTGAGTGCGCATCACAGCGGGATCAACAGCCTGCAGGTCTTGTGTTCTACAATCTTTTCCAGAATGAATGTGTCCCCATGAAGAATTTTTCTTGCCAAAAGTCCAAGGGGGTTACATGGGCGAAATGAGCGCCCAATCTTGAAACTTCTTGTTTACCCTATTTCTCAATTGTTTGCTTCTCGATTGCGGAAAACGGATATTCTCGTTCTTCGGCTACTGATGCAGTAACAACTAGTACGTTTTTGAACGTCTTTCAATCTTTGAATGTGTATTTACAGCTTAAGAACAGAGACTTTGAAAATAAAATCGACAAAATTGCCCTACAAGGTAATCCAACACGCAATCGTGAGAACTATAGTAGTCCGTTTCCTAGCAACTCAGATGTGCAGAATTCGTGAATCAGGCTTGCTCTCACCAATCATGAAATATTTGCTTCACATTCAACTGATTTGCAAGCTTTCTTGAGCAGTTTTGAACAGTCAATCCTGCGATTTTAGAAGTTGTAGAACAGGGTTCTTTCATGGCATACAGACACGATGGTTAGTATATTCGTCTCGATGGTTCAAAGACCCCTCTCTATATTCCACAACATTTGAGAATATATGAAGAAATCGTCTACATGTTCGACACTCAACAGACATTGACATTGGAGGACTAGTTTGTATTTTGGAAGACTCGAAAGAGGAAACCAGCACACCTCAGGGTTACTTCCTTCAAGCCCGATGCTTTGGAGGACCCTGCACATTAAGGCCCCAAAGCCCGGCTTGAGGGTGCTCTTTAAAGACCCTCAAAAATTACAAATCGTAGGGAGTGGAGCAATTAGGGTTTCAGATCAGTCCGGAACTGACTGTGTTGGTTGTCTAACCTTTGGTCTAATAATTTTGTTTTTAATGGAAACAGGGGTCCCCTCACCTGTAAATCTTATTGACATTTGTTTTTTTAGCGTCCTCTGTAACTTGGATAGGACTTCGTCGCCTCCATACTGTATAGAGCGCGGGGCCTGTACTGTGGGTTGCACAGTGGGTCCTTTATTCTACTTCGTCAACATTACTGGAAATTCAGATATCAAATATCTTGTGTGATGTCGAAGAGGCCTAACTTTAATGATAAGACAACCCTGATGTAGAAATAGCAGCATTTTATTCAAGATTGTTTCTGAGAGCGTCAAGACGAGTGAGGACTAAATTGACTCAATGACTGAGGTATGGTACAGTCCTGAACTGGGCTGGATCTTGCTTGGCAGATCGACTGCACAGAAGCACGCTATTTGCTTGCAGGAGCTGCGGACGGTTCAGTGGGGGTATACGATACTCAGCAACCCACTTTTGTGGACTCTGCTCTCCATATTGCCAAGCATGAAGCGCTCTTCACGGTGGACAAGACCGTGCCTCAGGGACACCTCTACTCCGTGTCATCTGTTCAGTGGTATCCGGTTGACACAGGACTCTTTGTCACAGGGTCCTTCGATAAGAACATCAATCTCTGGGACACCAACACTCATCAGGTACATGAGCATTTTGGCTTCACAACTAAAGCTTTTGACTTTGTGGTCTATTGGTGATGTTGTGTGCATATGATGTAAGAGGAAAGGTTTCAATAGGGTTTTACACAAGTTTCGCAACAAGGGGCGATTCTCAAACTAGACTCGAAAATTCGAGTATTTTTTACGAGAATTTGGGGCTTAGATTCGCACAAGGCTCAAATTGGAAAGAAAGGAGAGAATCTTGCAGTTGAAGTCACAACCTAACACACCCTATAGGCTATTTTCTCTTGTTATCTTACGTGAATCTAGTTATCCAAATCATAATAATGTTGTAACGAAAACTGAAGTACCCCTTATTCGTTTTTAGCAGTTGCTTATGACTCAGGCCTCCCTCATTTCAAGCACCTGGACATGGACAGGCTTCGACGTCTCCTCATCCTCAGTTTGGATTAAACGGCTTTCTTGAGTTTTAGCTGAAATACTGTTATCAGGTTGACAAAGCTTTGATGCAACACAGTGTATCTAAGAAGTTTGGATATGTTGCAGGTGGAGCAACAATTTAAAATGCCTGGGAAAGTGTACGCCATTTCAATGTCAGCCATGGCCACGACACACATGCTCGTAGCTGCTGGAACAGAGGATGTAAGGGTGCGACTGTGCGATCTGGCTTCTGGAGCATGCACTCATACTCTATCCGGACATCGAGGTACTTAGTATATGTTGGTCCGGGTTGTAGTCACAGTAGACCTTGTTTTGAGAAGTTGTGTTATGGTTCGAGGGTCATAGTTGCATTTCTACAATCAATTAAGTAGGTAATATAAGTTCAGGTCCACTGATGTTGTGTTCAAGAATGAGTCTCTTACCGGACATGGTTTTGGCAGATGGAGTGTGGGCATTGCAGTGGTCTGCGTCCAGTGAGTGGGTGCTTTACTCCGGGGGATGTGATGGGGCTATCCGCTTCTGGGATATACGCCGGGCTGGTTGCTTTCAAGTTCTTGACCATAACCGTTCACAGATTGAAAAGCGGCCGAGTGCGGTCACTAGTGCCCATCCGAGGCAAGATCTGGTAAACTTCTAATTCATTGGCCTGGCTAACCCGTTCTAAACTTTGAAGCTAATGTACACAAGTAATTGGAGTCAGCTCTATTGCCTCTTACAGTAGAATTCATAGTGATGCTTTCTTCGTATGAATCATTATCATTTTGACCGTTCAACATCACTTGCATACTTCTTGTGATTTGTCAATCTTGAGTTCCATAAGTGTACGAAATATGTTCATAGTAGGGCTGATTTGTACGATCTGGACGTCTCGATTCTACCTTAACTTGCTGGAAGATGCAGTTACTAATAGGCACTGTACAGGCAACAGCTTCAATGGGCAGCAGTTCTAGTAGGCCGCAGCAAGGGGTCAAGCGGGCCAAGTTGAGTGATGCGTCATCAACACTGAAGAATGCCAGAATTAAGGAGACCGCAGTTCAAAGACAGCATCCAGGAATGATGTCGGCAAGTGATCGGTCAACAGCTCACTATGGCTCAGTTACTTCTCTGCAAACCTCAGCCGATGGTTTACACCTCTTCAGTGCTGGTATGTCTTGCAGATCAGCCTAATTGTTTGACGTTTCTCGCAGCCTCATTTAGCTTGAGTTCCAATTCCTAGGTGGGCCACATGATGGAACGACGATGATGCTATAATGAATGATTTGCTAGCTACTGTAGACTTTCTCATTTGGATGATCACTTTCGTATATGTTGTGTTTTCATATGCTCAACTCGAGTGCATCACCTTGAAGAGGCTTGCAAGTTTTCTGTCTACTTTGCAAAAGCTTATGGCTCTAAATTGTGCTCCTATGGATCAGGCACAGACTCAAGAGTGCGCCTGTGGGATATAGAGTCAGGTTGCAACACTCTCGTGAACTATGAGGCAACAAGGATAAGAGCCCACCAAGGAAGTCAATTAGCTGTGTCTATGGATTCCTCACTCCTATTCGTCGCATCGTCCCATTCAATTCAGGTTGTTAAATGTTTCTCTACAAATCAGAATGTTTTTGATTGTGCAATAGAATTTATCTGGAGGGTATTAGTCTCGCTGGGTTGTTCACTTGTCATTCATCAATGTCACCATCTCTCGTGTTTTGGTTCTGAGTGGCAGACTTATGATATTTGGAGTGGTCGCATGCACTCAAAATTAGTTGGACATTACGATAATGTAAATTGCTGTGCTTTTCTTCCAGAGGATCAGGTATTTTCTGTGTCCTGGCTTTTTTTTCAAGAGATGGTTTAGAACAGCTGCTATAAATTGAAGTGAAATGCCAACTACCTTATTGCAATTGTTTAATGAGTGATTCATTGTAACAAAAATGGAACAATTAAGTTGGATGAATACCTAGATTGAGCTCTGTACTGCCATCGGAGAGGATTTTGTTGTATTTTAGATAGGCTTATGCCTGAACATCTGGCTAGTCACCTACTGTTGGTAAGATTTTCACATTTTGACTTTTCTGCAGGAGCTTTATACTGGTAGCAGTGATCGTCAGATTCTTGTTTGGTCTCCACCGAAGCAGGTTCCTGTTGAGGATCAGGCCAGTAGATACTTGATATTTGATCAGCTTTTCATGTATCCTAATCCATGTTTTACTAACCGCTTTTCGTTTGGAGCAGCAACCAAAAAATATAAAAATTGGATTTCGTTTCCTGTTTTTTCACTTCTTGTTCTTTCTTTTCATCTATTGTGTCTTGAAGCGTGGATTCTTTAGTTTTGTAATGCCGCCTCAGATGTGAGAAATACAACCTCACATGTCTGTTATAATTGTTGTAGGGGGGTAATTGGTTTTCAGAACTTGCTATTATCAGTCATTGTGTTCAACTCACACGACTATCGTTTGTTTGCTTGTACAGGAAGAGGAAGAAAGGTTGAAAGGTGGTGTCACGGCTCTAAAGGCAGATGAAGATGCTTGGAGTGATTAACCCCTGAGATTCCTTGGATTTATTGGCGGAAAAATCTTATCAAGTTTTTAAAATAATTGATGGTAGCTTTTGAAACGTAGGACTTGTCTTTTGGTTTTTGAGGCAACGGTTTTTCAAGATTATCATGTGTAAAAAGAGAGATGAGAATTTGAACCCTTCATTGTAGATAATCCGGGATATGTAGGAACCTCAAAAGTTGAAGCTTTCCATTTTGAAAATGAAAGATTCTAATGTTGAAAGTATTTCAATAATTTTGTGCTTGTTGCTAATCTGCAACCTTACTTGCTTGATATTCATGTCGTTGTGCCATTGTACACTGGCATTTTATTGTACACTCACAACTGAAATTCAGTAATGTTCTGTGACCTTTGCATTCGAGCAATTGTATCATGAGTTTGACTTACGAAAATTAAAATCTATCTAAATGTATGCTTCATAATAGAGGTATCCAATGAAGTACTAGATTTGGGGATTTTTTTCCTCATTTTCTTATAGAGACTAGGAAAACAAACAATTTTCTATGGATTTTAATCTTTATGAAGATCCATTGGATTAAAGTAAAATAATGTATATTATTTGTTTTGAGCCCCAACTTGGGCAAGGGGGAATGCAACATCATTTTGATTTGAAAATTTGCATACTTCTTAACTTGAGGTTGAACTCAAATCTGAAGCTTTAAAATCTTCCTAACAAAGAAAATTTGAGTTACAAGGCTCAAAAGTGTGACAAAGGTGCATTGTCAACTGTCCAAGCAATCTTGAAATAAACATTTTACTGTACTTTGCACATAAATTGCTTTTAGATCCCAAAATTTTCAAGTGTGATCCCAATACTAGTCAAGAATAGGATCCTAGGGTTATAATTCCAAAAAATGAAGAAAATTTGATTAATAGCTTATCTTTTAAAGAGCATTGACTTGGGGTAGTTTTCTAAGGATTTGCCAATTTTTGACCCATCCATCTTTAGTGATTAAATCTAATGTATCTCTAGTTTTCATGTTTTCTTTTTTCCCTTTAGTAATCTATTGGTAATTGAATTTCATATTCAATGGAATAAATCCCACCCTTGAAATCCTATAAATATCTATTTTTTTAAAAATTAGTTTGATATTCAAAAGTATGGAATAAGAGACAAAGGTTGGATGTTGGTGAGAAGGTCATTCAACTTTTAAAATTGTTTAAAACCCAAAGTAAAATACATCCCACTAGAATGTTTGTAAGTTTATGAATCCAAATATAATCTAATTTAGACAAATCTAATTTTATTGATTTCAACAAGATTCAAAGATATTATTAATGTATCAAAATGAGACTAGTACCATTTTCAATGGTCAAGACAACAATTCCAAACAAATAATGAATTAAAGTAGAAAATTAAAATTCAGAACACACTTAAAAACAAAAAGGTTCATTTTTTTCAACATACAAAAAATCGTTTTTTGAAAATATATGATTTTCTATAAATTCCATCATCCTTTTTTTTAGAAATAATTTTTTTCAAATCATAAATTGTATTGAAAACCGTGTTGAAACTACATCTCAATGATTAGAGGTTGTGAGTATCAAAACAGAGCACTATTACACTGAAATTGTGGTAATTTGGAAATAGATGCAATGTTTGGACTGTAGTTCCTTAATTCAATTGATAAATTTGTCATCTATTTCCACACCATATTTTTTTCAACACCAACTTGTGGTGATGGTATAGAAAGTAGTCCCTTCTACATTGTATTAAAGTTTGGACATTAATGTGGTTACAGAAAGTGGATTCTACAAGGTGAATTTTGTGTTCTATAGGATAATTGTTATAAGAAAATCTCCTATTTTGTGTTGTATTAATTCTATGTTCATCACTACTACCTAATTTGGGACCTTTGATTGCAAATATGAATTTAGAATGTAACAAGAACGGTGTGACCATGAAGCTCTATCTTAGGTAAACATTAATAGTAGCTTATTAATAGTAGATACATTAGTGGAAAAATCAAACAAAGAAAACATTAAATCAATGATATGCAAGCAAAATTAAAATTAGAAGGTATTTTTATCAAAAAGAATCACCCCCCCTGTGTGACCAATTGGATAAGAAGGGATTCAACTACATGAATCCATCCTTCAACCAAACCTTAATCACATTGTGCAATGTGAATGTGGTTGTAGATAGGATTTGGAATACTCTAATTAAAAAACATAGTGGATGTTATAGTCTTTGTCCAAAAGACATAATCAATAAAAGAATTTCCTCTAACGAAGGTAAAATGCTCCAAACCAACCCTATTCTACATTCCATAATCTACGTTTTAGTCATGAATGGCCACATACCTTCACCCCAAACTACCACAACATTTCAAGAGCACTTGAAAAGTTTCTTGAGGCAACCTATGGGATTTGGGCATTCCATACTTCAAGGGTGTCTACTTACAGGGAGTTTAGGGGACATGAATAGCTATCCTATGCTTTCAACTAAAAAAATTTATAGAATATTGTGTGAGTATGAGAAAATTACGAAATGACTTGCATTGGTTTTTTAGTGGAGTAGGCAAATATTCTCACACTACAAGGAAATGGGGGTAAATGTAACCATAGAAGAATGACTGCTTGTCCGGAACAACTTGAATATGACTCATGTTCCCTAATTGCACCAAGGGTTTGGGATTATACTCTAACACAACTACATAATGACTTCCACATCACTACTCTACTATTGCATCAACATTTTACAAATCCCACATGATTTGTCTTGCCTCCTACCACCCCACTTGTATAAAAGGCGTGTTATTTGAACTCTTTGTATTCACACACTAAATGGCTTGAAAATCCATTTGACACATATGTAAAATATAGTGTATTGTGTATTTGTATATGGTGTATGATGTATGAATCATGTATTTGTATATGGTGTATGAATCATGTATTTGTATGTGGTGTATGAATCATGTATTTGTATATGATGTATGGTGTTTAGTATATGGTGTACTCATTTTGCACATTTCACCACAATTCAAAAATAATCTTCAGATCTTTTAGATATTGGAAAATAATATTCACATTTCCTAGATTTCAGAAGAAAAATATTTAAATTTCCTAGATTTTAGAATATAATCCTAGATTTTATAAAATAATGTTCACATTTCCTAGATTTTAGAATACAATCCTAGATTTCAAAAGAAAAATATTCACATTTCCTAGATTTTAGAATACAATCCTAGATTTTAGAAGAAAAATATTCACATTTCCTAGATTTCAGAATATAATCCTAGATTTCAAAAAATAATATTCAAATTTCCTAGATTTACCACTTTGGAAGTTTCATCCAAAACCCCATCCAAGCTCACAATGGATGGTGATAATGGATGGATGGATGGCAGTCATTTATAAAAATGACTAGTCCACTATGACTCTAGGAGCCAAAATCACACTGCAGTCATTTTTGTCCACAATGACTCCTATGCAGTCATTCTTTGCAGTCATTTATACATTGTTTTTCTTGTAGTGTCACCAAAAAAATTCATCCCTTTCACCACACACTTGTTAGGGGGAAAGCAAGGGGAAGTGTAAGATATTTAGTGTTTCAACCTTAACACAACCAAATAATCATATCAACTAATCAACCTTAATATCAAAGTGAAGACCTAACTAATTTCAAAAGTGTCTCTTGAACATCCTAAATATCTATTTCAGAACTGCTTCTAAACAAATTTCTCTAAACATATTGAAAAACTCCACATTTGAGATGTCCAAGGATACAAGAATTAATAGTAAGTGACATACATTCAAAGTGATGTTGCAAGCAACAAACACTTATTATAAAGAATTTTCCACTACAAGTGACTATCTACCAAATTCTAGAATCCTCAAAGTCCACAATTACGTACAACACTCAATTAGTCATCCGAACCCATCATCCTAAGTAGGTGATGAACCAACTTCATCGGTGCGATAGCATCGAGTAGGCAATCATGAGGTTTGCCTTCCTCTCTCAACTTGTACCCCAAAACCTTTTCACACAAATCTTTAAGGCTATAAAGCTCGTTTGCATTTTTTCTATGCTTGCTAAACAACATTGCTGTATCGATCACCCTTTTGTAGTCAATTTGCAATACCTTCAAGTCATTAAACAAAGAATGTCCTACAAGAATAGTGCCTGGAGTTCGTACTAAATCCATCACCAACGCTTGAGCATCAACTTGTGTGAGAGTAGCTGTATGGAGATCCTCCTCTGTAATCCCATGGATATGTGTGTAATAGTTGGTCACCATTGCGGCGGGTTTAACAAATTCATCAATTAATGTCCTGTAATCACTCCCAACTACACACAAACGAGCAACGCAAAAAAATCCACGACCATCTCCTTTACAATAGACCTTTTCGGAGTCGATTGAAATCAACTTCACAAGGCTACTTGGGTCTCTTCGAACTGGGTGTTTCCAATCCTTCATCCAGGATTTGAAGTTGTAATTCTTCCAAAATAAATAATCAGATTGAGCATCCTCTACAAACTTTTGCTCCAAAGAATTTGCAAATGGGTGAGTTTCGTTTAGTACTAGTTGTCTTGCCATATACATTGCCCAGTTCCTGACCCGCTTTGCCAATTGGATGTCTTCTTCTTTGGTATAAGTTTGCACAAAAGTAGCGAGCACGTCCACACCTTGCTTTTTAGTCTTTGTGAGGTCTTCAAGCTCCGATGTCTTCAATGTCTTGACCATGATTTGAAAATCAGGATGCTCTAAGACACCACCAAGAGTCCCTCCCTCCATGTTGTTCACAAGTGGCACTAAAACCTTGTGGTCTCGCAGTTTCCCCTTGATTTGCATCCATGCACTACCATTCACAATTTTCTTGAGAATTGTGTGATCGATATCTAAGAATTCAGCAAAATTGGTGGAATCGGTCATATGAGGAGTTGGATCACTCATCTCATTGTTGGTTGTCATAGCTAAGCTGCAAAGCATCCCCCAAAATAGAAACAATAAAACTGATTAGATTAAAGACTATGGATTGGAAAATATAGAGAAAATTTTCAGCCTAATGAATAAGCTAGATAGTCCGTTAGTTTTATAAATAAAAAAATGAATTTTTAAATGGAAAGTTGTTGACAGTAGAACTTAAATCTCAACTTGTTTTAAATCTACGGTCTATTGTTTTCACAACTACTTCTTGTTATCTTCAAAACTAAGTACAATAGAACCTCTCTAAAACAATATTCTTTAAAGTGATAAACCTCTTCTCTAAGGTACGGTAGTATTGATTGTTCATCCCGGACTGGGTTGTATACAATTGTCATGAATGCTTGCAAATGGCCCTCACTAATGTAATAACCTCTCTAACTTAATGTGTCAAACCTGTTACTTTAAAGAGGTTTTATTGTACATGGATTCTATGACAACATAAAAATGATAAGAAATGACCTTTGTTATCTTTTCTTGTCTAATTTGCATTGACTTTTTAAGACTAGGTGTGTAGATTCTACAACAACATAGAAATAATATGAAACGATATTACTTGTCTTTACATGACTGATCCAAATCAACTTTTCAAACTAGGACGTATTCTATAATAACAAAAGATATAATAAATGATAAAGCATATGTTTTCTTTCAACAACCAATTCCTATAATCTCTTTAAACAAAGTCTATAGATTCTACAACAACATAAAAATGAGGCATATTGTTTTAAATGACTAATCATTATCATCTTTTCAACATTGGTTTATACATTCGTGATAAAACAATTGTAATTGTAAGAAAAAACAATTTTGTATTTTTTACAATTGATTCTTGTGATCTTTTCAGATTAGGTTTTCCAAATTTATGACAACATTGAAATTATAATTTAAAATCTTTTCTTTCTTTTTTACAACTAATCTTTGATATCTTTAATTTCAAACTAGGTTACTGAAATTCTACAATATCACCGGAATTATAAAAAAGATACTAGCTTTCTTTTCACTACTAATCCTTGATATCTTTTCAAACTAGGTTATACGTCCTACAACAACAACAAAATTATACGGAGTAATAAAGTTATTAGCCTTTTTTTCACAACTAATCCTTATTATCTATTTCAAACACGATTTATTTGGAAATGAGAAAAACAAATGCAATCCCTTCCTAGAAATGGTATAAATTAGGAGTCCATTTGTTCAAGGTCCATCAATAAAAAAAGTTTAGATGACTTTGCTTAGGTGAGAACACATGAACTATGTTCTTTTCATTCCAAAGGTTCAACATAAAAACTATAAGAAAAGACAAAGGTTTATGTATTATCAATCTATCTATTAGTGCCTTTGATATAGCAACACACCTCGTTGAAGAAGATTCAAATGGAGTAGATATAGCTAGATCTTTAGTCATTCTTTGTTCCTTGGATTTAGAGAACTTACTAAAGCAATTCTTCAACTAATCTAGCAAAAATAAAAGCAAATCAATCCTCTTTTTCATTTGTCCCTTGAGTCTAGATGTTTAGACTCTAATTTCAATGGAATTGTACAAGTGTGACTCTAAGACTCTAAGAGACAAAGAAACTCTAACCAATTGATGGTTGGCATAAATGAAAAGTATGTTCACTCAAGGTCCCACGATTGACTCCAAAGAAAAAGAACGAGTGACTCATAGCCTACACACCGTCGCGCGTGCTCTCACTGCCAAGAGAGGAGTAAAGAAGTAAAGAATAGTGTGACCAAATTGCCTATGTAGCTTGTCAAAAGCATATCAAGGTAGTTGGGGGGTATTTAGTGAAGAAAGAAAACCTAGATTTTTAACCTTAGAAAGCCATGGCCCTACTACCAAAATAGTCAACCAAAAGTTCTCACATTTTTGGATGAATAAGTGTATTCTTCATTTCTATTGTTTCCTTGAAAGACATTCATCAGACACTTTTAACCCGCACCAACCTTTTTGGCTTAAAAGGATGGCAAGTCATTAGATGAGATTTCAGGGCAACAGAGGTCCGCTTCAAGCTTGTTCTCTATCCTTGGAACAATAGAATATAAATTATTAAAAATAAATCTTAAATTTTTTGAAATTTTTGAAATTATTAAAAGTAAATCTTTAATTTAATTTAATTTTTAAATAGCATTTTAAAAAACTATTTAAAAAAAATCTTTAAATTAAATTTTAATTTTAATTATAAAAAAAAATCTTTAAATTAAAAATCTTTAAATCTTTAAAAAAAAAATTTAATATTTAAATTTTTTAAATTGAAAAAAAATTGAAAATTGAAAATTTCTCTATATATATTTCAAAATTATTAAAAAAAAATAATATATATATTTATTTATTTTAAATATTACTCCGTATTTGACATAGCAGTGTTCCTTTCATGTTAGATTGTAATAGTGCACACACTTCCGTAGTTTTGAAAACTGGAAGGAACTTGCGATCAATTTTTTTTTTTTCATTTTTCATGAAGTGGCGAAGTGGCGATATTAAATGTTACGGTGGTGCTCCAAGTTTCAACATTCATCCATGTACTAGATAGAAAATGTGTTACTACGTATCTATAATTCTGTTTTCATTCACAATGTGGCGATTTCATCCAAGATTTTTCTTGAACTTGAAATTTTTTGGCGATTTCATCCAAAAATTTCCTAAAAATTTCCTATGGTTTGGTGCTAGGAAAAAAAATTTGGTGCAATTTTGCACCAAATCGCCAGAAAAAAAAAACCTGCTTGCGATCTTCAAAAAAAGGTAAACCCCCTCTAATGAATTAAAGTCAATTCCCACCATAGCCTAATGTTTAGGGTGAAAATTATGGCTAAGTCACTTGTAGTTGTTGGTTCTTCTTTGTTTAAGATTAACCCCAAAGTGACTGACACTTAATTTATAGGGTTCAAAAACATCATTGCTTTTGAAGCTTTATGGATCTAAATGTCTTCAAGTTATACAAATCTCAACCATACAATCTTGTAGTGTACATGTTGCAGAGGACATGTAGAAAATTTGAAGTCATTTGGCCACATAGATTGCAAGATCATAATGTTTTAGTGTTGAAAATGGAAGCTGAAATTTCCCCAAAAACACATTTGGAGGTGAAATTTGATTTCTAAACCTACTCAAATGTAAAAACTTTACACTACAAAATGATTCAAAACTAGTATACAAACACATTGGTGGAAAAAAATTCATTCAATTGGCTCATTGTGTCTACAAAACGGCTTTGAAATGTCAAAAATCAACAAGAAAAATTGCAAAAAACACATCTAAAGGTGAACCTCCTACTAGAATGCTTCTCAGTCACTCATTAACTCTTGGATTAACATGAAATTTTAGCCACACAAACTAGACTAGTATCCACAACTTTTCCAAATTTTTTTATTGAAAATAAACTTTGTATGAAGATGAAACAAGCCGCCAAAGTTCACTATACTCCAAAAATGGCAGGATTTTGAACTTCGAATTGGTCCCAGACATTCAAAACAACTTGGATTGTCATGAAAACTTTACCACAATAACTATACTTCAAGGGGGGGAAACCCAACAAATTTTATGAAAAATGAGCAATGAATGAAGGAGATACAAGGCCCCAAAGTTGCAGCCCTAAAATGAAGTTTGGTGAACTCAAATTGAAGTTGTGAACTTCGATTTGCTTCCAAAAAATCAATAAATCTTGAATTGATCTGAAAATTTTACCATACAAACTAGAGGGGAGAACGCAACATTCCCAACAAGTTTTATTGAATTTGGACCTTGGATGCAAAAGTTACAGCACTTTGAACTGGACCTTAAACTATATCTACTATCTAGATTGAGGGTTGTCTTGGTAGTTGGGTGCCATGTGAAGTTTAATACATGCTATGAGTGAGTTTACATTCAAAAGGTAATGCGTCAAGAACACTCTTTGATTTTTTCAAATTTTGGTAGCTTTAGTAAGAGTGCTTGACAAGATTTTATAAACCATAATATGCAATTGTTATGAAAAAAAAAGAATTATTGAATTATTGACATTTAAATATAGATATCATTACACATATAAAAAACAAAAATTCAAATCATAATTTGGTGATTTGCAGTTTAAAAAGATTGATTTATAATCAAGTCAATTAACCCCTAAAGGATCAAGGCCTTTTTTTTTGTCAAAAAACACTCAAAACTGTCATTTCTACAGCAAAGAGTAAAAGAAATTGAAAATTGTTTTTTTTCCACATCTAACCGTAGGATCTTACACCTTACTAGTATGAAAATGTGTAGAAACAATTTCAAAATTTTTCACCGTATAGATTGCAAGATATTTGCGTTTAAAGTGAAAAAAACAAGTTTTTCAGCACATTGTGGGACTAGATTATTTGACTTTTTGAACATTTTTAACTTAATTTTTTTGCACTACAGAGTTTTGAGCTTTAAATCACTATAGTGGAGAATTGAGTTGAGAGTCTAGGGAAAATAAAGGTTTTCAAAAAAACTTAATTTTCATTTAAAAAAAAATTGTAGAATAGAAGTAGATATGAGATTGAATGAAAATCTATTTTATTAATATATCTAAGATGGAATAAAAATGCACTAGTCTCCACGATGAGATTTTTCTAGCAAGCAAATAAAACCATGTGAAACTTCTTTTTTTGAAAAATTGTCAAAATTGCATTCAGAAACGAATCCTACAAGTTATTTTTTCAAGAAGATGCTCTAATTGCCCAAAAAACAAGATTGTCCATAACTTTCTCATAAAAAATCCAAATGAAATGAATCAAAGCTTTCCAGATAGACAAAAATATAATCTATGAAGAAAAAAAATTTAGAAAAAAAAATTCAAATTTTTTCAAATTTTTTTGCTGCCCGGTCTCCCTTGTTTTGAGCTATATGGGCATAACTTTTGTTCCCGAGCACCAATTGGAAAAGAAATTATATTCCCAGAAAGGTAATCAATTTTTCTATCTTCAAAAAAAGTTTCCAAAAATCAGGAGAAAAATTCAGCCTATAGGTACTTGCCTGAAACCCATTTGTCCCCTGAAGGGACACTTGGTCCTTTAGGGGTTAAGGAATAGTAATAGGATCTATATAGGTACTTTTGGGATCCTTTACCCATGTACTCTATAAAAAAATTGGTTATGGTTGACTTTGGAGGATAGAGAAGATGAATAATAGATATGTGGGATTTGGACACAAAAAATGATTAAATGAATATAGAGGTGTATTATTGTGTAAACACTACTAATATGATGGATATTCCAAAGCAACATAGTAATGTTATTTAGAAAATATGTCCATGACAATATTACATTCTTTTTCTTCTTCATTTATTAATAATAAATTGTTCTCAACAATGATCTACATTTAAACTCCTTCAATTGAAAAGACATTGGATTCTGTGAGGGCTCTAATTTTAATTGTGTAACTTCAAAACTCCATTATTTTTGTAATGGTTTCATACTATCATTTTCTTAGTCGTGACTTCAAATAGATCCCATGGTCACAAAGTGAGCCCTATATCTATCAACACAAAAATCCCATCAATTGTTTCAAAAACCTTTCAACTCTCATATTTTATTTTATTGAATTCCAAATTTTTTGGCCTTTAATTCATAAATTAATTTATCCCAATAGGTTCTCATTGGTTTAATCAAAATCCTTTAAAGTCCCTCAATTGAAGAGACACTATAGGCTTCAATTTTAATCTTGTAACTTTGAAATTCAATTATTTTTGTTTTGGCTTCATTCCACTAGTTTTGTTTTGACTTCATTTCACTATTTTAGTCGTAGTGCCTCAAAGGCACCCTATGATTGCAAATTGAACCCTATATAGGTCAATTCATAAATCCCAAAGATCACTCCAAAACTAGTTTGGCTAAACCATTTTACATCTAAAGGTTGTCATTGGAATTTGTACTTGAAAATAGTTCTTCAATTCTCAAAGGCCTAATTTATTTTAATTAAAACTAAGACTCCATCGCTCTTTGTACTATTAGTCACGCCTAATCTATTTATTTATTTATACTAAAATAATGCAATTGTGGGTGAAAGGATGTTTGAACTATTGAAGCAATAGTCATGGTTGCACTCCTATGTCTTCATTTCATAACCTTCGTTGTGTGACATCATGATTCTATTGATTCCATGCCTATGTTGTGACTTCATTTACGACTTTAGCCATATGGCCTCAAAATTATGTGACCAAGTCATGTCTTTTTGTCTCTTCACACCTAGTGCACTCTATATTCATCTATACAAAAATACATATCACCATATATAGGCTAAACCAATTATGAACTAAAGGTCATCACTAGAATAACTGTAAAAAATTGTCACTTTGCTCTTTCAAAACCAATTTTTGTGTGTGATAAGAGACTTCAAATGACGGTTAATTGTCCATTCCTCCAACTCTAATTGGTAGGTATGCAATGAAAGATAACTTCAATGTCTAATTAATTTAGCAATGGAAAACACAATTTAAGTTTGCACGTTGTGAATGCACAAGTGAAGATTTGATTGTCAGAGGAATTGTCGACACAAGTGTGAGATGATGAGCGCAATGACAAGCTTTGTACTATTATAAGTAATCAAGATTGATGGAGAATTCTGAATTACAAGACCAAGTACTCTTTGTCCATTCACTCTGCAAATAATGCAAATTAAAGCAAAGATAGTCTTGACCTATAAACTTACCTTGAATTTGAAGTTACAAGCATCCCGTAAGCATAATGCTAGTAATAAAAATTCAAAAAAACTGCTACTATATAATGTGATAATGTCATGTAATAATTCTTATATCTCTCATAACGCTTATAACAAGAACCTCAGTTTTTTCTCAACTAACTCAATTTGTGGTCTTTGTGAAAAACATGCTAGACTATTGATGCAACTGTTGAAAAGTTAGCAGGATTGAATGAGAGGCTCAATGATATGTTGCTTGAATTGGGTGCATTGAAGAACTACATGCCTGATGAAGACCTTGAAGGTCTTCAAAAGTATAATAAGCCGGTGAATTTGCCACCATTGACAGAGGATAAGAAAATACACAATAAGAAACAAAATTGTTGTAATCAACAATTACCTACTCATGATACTAAAAAGACTAACTAAATAAATCAATTGTAAGAATGTATCATGCAAAAAAAAATAGAGTATAATTGACATGTCTTGTTTCAAATAGACCAATTCTAAAAAACAAAATTTGCAACAACCAAAAAAACCAAGTAAACTTTTTTTTCTTGTCCAGAATAACTTGCTAAAATATGATATCAATCCAAAATTATAGATTCTTTGCTCTTAAAGGTTGAGGGTATGAAAACTTTGAATCCAATCATTTAATATTGGGGTTAATATATTGTATCATCTTATATCTTGTATTCTAAAGTAGAAGTATCCAAATTGTCACTTAGAGTGTTGAAATCACTTTGCAATGAATTTATAAGATTATCTTATAGATATTGCCATTTAGAAAAAGATTCCAATCTTTTGAAATAAATATTGTTTAAATATTGTATGCAATATGATGGTGGTGATGAGGGTTGAAAAGTTCTTTTGATGTGTGACATATAATCAACAAAAGATTAGACATTTATAGATGATGTATACAATCAAAACTAATATGTATTCATTATCCAAACTATGAAGTTATTTGATAATATAAGATATATTACTGAACCCTTCTAGAAGGATATTATAGAACAAACATCTTCTTTTTGAGTATGGGGCAATTGAATTTAAGTTTTCTTGCTCTCTTCACTTATCATACAAGTTTTAATTGGTGACTCAATAACAAAAATCTTGAACAAAAGTTGATAGAGATATGATATAGTGTGTTCAAGCATGTACTAATAAAAGGCCATCAAGCCTATGAGATCAAGTTGATGGCCTTTGTAAGCTAAGATCTCTACACTAAAATCTCTACACATGTATATTGAGCAAATCTAACAAGCTCTTAGTCCGATGGCATAGAGTGGGAGCAATTATCAATGAGCACATATAAGAGCCTCCAAAAAATTGTGCTTTGTTGGATTTGTTTGGTCCCATGAGGTCTATTTTTCAATGTGATTTGTTGGATTTGTTTGCACCACTCAACATCCTCTAAACTCTATCAGTGAAATTATTTCTAGTGAGTACTCAAAAGTCACTGGTGCAATTACCAGAGTTCTTTACATTTAACAACAGAATAAGCGTAGAAAGACTTCTAAATACAAGTAACCGAAAAGATGCAAGTTGTATTGTAAGCGCCTTCAATAGGTGCCATGAATGTACAAAAGGATCTCAGCTTACGGAGAGATTTGAATATGCTCTAACAAGGATGACATCATACAAGAAACTATCATCAACAACATGCAAAATACTAGCAAAACACTAGCAAGAATCTCTAACTAGAAAAAAAAAAAAAAAAAAAAAAGTCCACACTCTTGGCATCTACGGATGCGGGTATTTCTCAACGAGGTCAAAGAGCTGGCTGCTAATACTGAACCCAAGCATGCGCAGCATGTTGTTTAGTTTTGCTTCAGGTTTTGCAACTTTGCGTGCCTTGAGCCATTCATGTACCAAAAATAGTTTGTTCATGGCAAACAGTTCTAAAGCCTCCGGGTTGTAAACAAGCCCAAGTCGTTTGCTCATCTACATGAAGACAATGGTTCGATTAGTCAGCAATTCTATTCTCTACTTTAACCCCTCAATGCCTCAGCAAAAAATAAAGAAAGTTCACTTGGAAGCTAATAGTCGATTACGGGAACCTTTCAACAACATCTCTATGGTTTGATTTCTTCTTGCCATTGGTACAATTTGTTACCTTCCCATAAGCTTCCAAAATGGTTTTATTCAAGTCTCAAGATAAGGAAGCAGAAACTATTGGCCATTTGGACACTTTGAGGTTGCCCCAAAGTGTCCAAGCTCAAAATAAGAAGTCAAAATTACTTGCTAAAAATCGAGTGTAGTATCCTACATCATAATTTCTTCTTACTATTTGTACAGCTTGTTACATTCCTTGACACTTCCTCAATGATTCATTTCAAGTTCAATAGATATGGCAGTAACCGCTTTAGGCCATTTAGGCACTCAGAAATTAAGACATGTCAACCGAAAACAGAGGTAATCCAAAAACATTCAAACCTATGCCAACAGGAAAAGAAATAAAAATAAAGAATGTGGCACTTTAAGACGAAGAAGCAGCAACCAACCTGGTGAGGGACAAGCATGGCAGTATACCGAGACAACTCCCCTGCACGCCAATCCACCACAATTGGGAGCCAGGGGTACGCAGCATCCAAACGTAGGAACCACAGCCTTATGTCAGGCAACTCGGAAAGCTCTCGTGGGTCCAAGGGGTCGTCGTTCTCGTAGTCCAGCACAAAACCTACAGTTCGCTCAAACAGCTCCTGCGGGTCCTCTGCCGGGTCTGTTGTGTTGTCACCTGCCAACCAAACAATTTCCTGCAATGAGAGATAACACCACATACGATCATCACTTTGGATGTACCGGTACTAAGCATGACCGAAATTTTACTTTAGAAATTACAAAGGAGGGCTAGTTTGTAATATAGAGGATCCCGTGGGGGATTCTGAGCACACTATAGGGTTTCTTCCTCCAAGCTTGATGCATTGAATACCATTTACAGAAAAAGGCCCCAATCCCAACTTTCAAGGTGCACTTCTAGGACCCTCATAATTCACAAATCCTACTCGATATGTAGGATTTGTGACGAACGAGCAGAATTTGCGGTAGGCTGGATCTCCTACTTAGGGATAAACAATAATTAAGATCTCATGGACCTTTGGTTTTAGGGTTAAATTATACACTAAGGTCCTCCATATTCCAGTCGAGACTTTGTGGGTCTTATACCCGATAGAACGCCGGTCTGCACAGAGGGTCCTCTAAATTACAACTCTCCCCAAAAGTGAATCATATCCATGACCAACTGACCAGTCATACACAGGCTAATGGCTTCGCTAACTCAGATTCTGCAGAAAGTCAACCTGCTGAGGAAATTCACTCATTTCATAGAAGACCTCAGACATGACAACTGCCGACAACTAAATTGCAGACAAGTGCGGAAAAGAGAATTAATACGCCCATAAAGATGGGAAAATGGTGTTGTAAATGCACCTTCCCCATGAGACAAGTATAGAACTGAAAGAGGAGATGGTTGTTACCTATTTGGTGCACGTATTTTCTGAAGACTTTGTGGGCAGGGGAAAGGTTCAGCTGTCGGATCTGCTCCTTCGTCACCACGATGTCAATCCTTCCAGGCGTCGGAGGCGGTGCAGGAGCAACGCCCTCACCCACTGAGCACACATTACACACCACAAGCACCCACAGTCAGGACAAGGTCGTTACAAAAAATGTCGAGGACTCTCCGCTTACTGCAAACGCTCCTCTAAACTTGAAGGGCATTCACACTTAGCACTTAATCCCTAAACGACTAACCAATCATGATTTGAAAGTGATCAATTTGATTGATCATATTGTGAATATCTCAATTAAGATGGGACTACCAAAATCAGTAACGAACATATCATTCGTTGGTCAAAATTTATCAAATTATCCAAAAGAAAGTCCACAAATGACCTTCTCGAACAAACAGGGCCCAATACAAGAGCCTCTTGGTCTTTCGGGTTTACACGAACATCCTCGCAAATGTACCACGATCATGAATTAATGCTACCAATTCAATGACCATAAGAATTGCACGATTTGCAGACACACAGAACAGATCACCTAATTGTTCAAGTCATGCAAGAGAAATGCAAAGAGAAATTTTCTTTCAGAAATACTGAACCATGAAATGCAATCTCCCTGATGCGTTTCCACTTCGCTTTCTCAATATATCACATACTGGCTCTGAAATGTTCTTGGAATTCAGTATGTTTGAAAGTCCTCATATGACCTTCTCGAACAATATAAGGCCCAATACAAGAGCATCTTGGTCTTTAGGGTTAACACGAAAATCCTCAACAATGTATCACGAGCATGAAATAATGCTACCAATTCAAAAAACATTATAATTGCATGATTTGCAGACACACAGACGGGCGAAGATCATCTAATTGGTCAAGTCATGAAAGAGAAGTTCAAAGAGAGATTTTCTTTCGAATTTCTAAAGCATGAAATGAAATCTCCCTGATCCATTTCCACTTCTCTTTCTCAATATATCACATACAGGCTCTCAAATGTTCTTGGAATTCAGTGTTTTTGAAAGGGAATGATATTAGCAGATAGCGACCAATTCACAACAAAATCAGAGTATGAATTGGTACCTTCTTCTTCCTCCTCCTCCTCCTCGTAATTCTCCACAGAGAACCCCGGAGCTCCAGGCGAGGAGCTGAATGCCTGACGCGCCCATTTTTGACTCGCAGATAGAGAAACCGCGCTCAAGGGCGAGAGGAGAAAAGAAAGATTGGGGTTAGGGCGAGTGGAAGGTGATGAGAAAATTGAATGCCGCGAGGAAAGAGTTGGGGAGGGGAGAGGGCGAGGACACAGCAGAGTAGTCGCCATAGCTGAGCTTCGCCACTGCGCCTCCGCAACCCACACAGCCTGCACTCACCATGAGCCCCACGCACGCGCGGTGATAGAATTGGACGGAAGCGAGACGAGGAGGGATCACTTTTGGACGAAGCTTGGACGAAACAATAGGGGAGTCTTTGGAGCTAAGAGCATCCCCACCAATTCTTCCGTATCCCTATCATGTGGATGAAGGGGGAGCAAATATGGGGATAAGGAATGAGAGTCCCCACCAATTCGTCCCTATAACTTGAACATTTTATCAAATTGGACTTGAGTTGACTACAAGTAGTAACATAACATGCAAAAAACTAATGATCTTTGGGTAAGTAGGGGTAACAATGTATGCTTAATTTAATAAAAGTAGGTTTACAAATTAGCAAAGCTAAGTTTTTCATCCTCCCTCCTCTATAGCAAATTGTGAACCCCCATCCCTAAATATTTATAGATACAATATATTGGTAGAAGGATTTTTTCCTATCCGGATGAATTTCATCATAATAGAAATAGGGAAGATCCATGGTAGAGATGCTCTACTAGGCCCTCATTCATCCAACTTGATGAAGGTTGCATGCGGAATGTTGTAATTGGACAATCGTCAAAATTCATCCATGTGATAAAGGTAGTATGCTCTAAAAGCGCCCACCTTCTTCAAACCGCCCCTATTTTGGAGTGAAGAATGGAGATGGGGTGATCTTTAAATGGACCACTTTAGTAATTGAATGTATCAAGGAAAAATTATTTTCCTATTGCAAGAGCCAATCATTGCCTTGGATTTCCTCACATCTCTTTACAAGTTGCAAGTGGACAAATTTTGGAAGACCTATGATCACAAATAGGTGCTTATGCCATGAATCTTTGAAAATTTATAAGTAATTCAAAAATGCTTGAAAAAATATAAAATCACTTGTGTTAGGTTCCACATCCATTTTTCTTTCTCTAAAAAATGATCTAAAAATATTTTTGTCCACGTAAGCCTATGAAAAAGGCGGACCAGTCCTTAAATGGTCGCTTTTAGAGCATACACTACCTTAGACAAAATTTATTATCCAAGATGTCTTTTCCAAACTTGTTGAAGAAATCTTATTTAATTAAGGAGACCCTAGTACAAATTTACCATGGATTAATATGATATTGTGTGTTAAAACTAACACAAATTGTGATGAAACTAATATAGAATTAACACAAAAATATTTTAGCCCTTGTAGTAAATTTGTACTAGTGGGATGAAAAACACTTTCTTGAACTAGATAAAGTCACTAAGTACTACTATATATGACTCCTCCTAATGAATTCGCACACAATAACTGGTGAGGACAAAGTCGAGTAGGTTGTTGGACATAACCTTCTTTTCCAAACTAGATCAAGACCATCAAGTCATACAAATCTCATTGAAAGATGTAGGATAGTTAGAGTTCTAATTTTGAATTTTATAGTTTTTTTCCAATTGTAACGCACAATTGGTTGTTATGAAAGTGATTTGAAAGGGAATTATAGATTGTTTATTTTTATTTAATTTTAAAAAATGTATATATTTTCAAATTTGACAATGTTTAATTTTAAAATATTGAGGCTTTTAAAAAAATACTAGCTTCATCGTAGAGATTTCAAATCATATTTAGACATGTGCAAAAATGATTTGCGTAGACTTATAAAAGTAACCAAGTGAGATGCCCAAACCAGTTGGACTAGTTGTAAGTTTCCTTGTAGGTAATTTCAAACTATGTTTCTAGTAATGTTATCAAATCACCTCCATTTTGAAAATTCAAAGTCTTAAATTTATTAATCATTTTATTTTAATATAGAAGAATTACACATATGTACTCTCTATCCAAAAACTAATTCATTGATATGACCAATAGATATTAATTCTTGAAGGTCTAATAGGGACTATATATATGGTCATGTATTTTACTCTTAGAATACAAATTATGTACTAAAATATGGCAAGATATACATCGTTGGATTGAAGATTTAACAAATGACATTTTTCATTTGGAGGTCATTTTAATATTTAAACCTTATCATGTTCAAATACAACACCATACATATAGAATATGTAGCTATTTTGCAACTTCTTGGATATGTAAGAGGTCCAATAATGATCTAAATTAGAAGAGTCATATGTCATTGGATCCGCCTCAATACAAATACAAACTTTTATAGTTGTTGTATACATCAATTCATGCACCTTGTATGTTAAATTCAAAAAAAATACTATGTTGCAACCTAAATTGGGCTTCTTAGACTTTTAAAGGTTAAATTCAATATCTTGCATATGATTGATCAAATCCAAAAATTTGAACATAGAAGTTGCAGAAAATCAAGTCACTCATAATATAGTAAGAACTAAAAAAAATCACAAGGGCTTTTCTTTTTCAAAGCTACTAGTTACAACCAATCAAAGACTTTGCAGTTTAAAATGTTGAAGTATCAAAATCTTCAATTCTCGAAAGTTACAAATTAAACTTGTAAAAAATTAAAATTTATTAATTTAAGGTTTATAAATTTGTAGTCTATATAATTTATAATTGAAATATTATTATATTAAAATCTACAAAATTTAAAATTTAATGAATTTTGTTTTTTAAGTTTCTTAATCCCTGAAGGACCAAATGTTCAAATTTCAAAAAATAGATGAATGCAAACACATCCCAATCACACAAAATGTGTTTTTCATCCATCAATGTTTTTGAAGATTTTTTGAAGTTTTTAACATTTATACAATATAGAATTTGAAGACATTGCTTTACAAATATTTTTTTATTCAAAGGGTATCGGTAAGTCTAACCTCAACAAGTAACTTTTCAATTAAAAAAATAACCCTTCAAAAACAATTTAAATAAAAAAAGTGAAATAAAATTCTTAAAAAATCAATATGATTAGAACTTAACATTTGAACTTCAAGGAAAAAAATTCTTGTGAAAATAACAAATATCCAATCTACAATTGATTTTAGAAAGAGTTTCCATTTTTTAGCTTCAAATTTTATTGAAAAACATTAGTTGGTGTAGTAGTTAATCTAACCATATGGATATAATCTAAGGATCATATTTTACAGCTATTATTTGAGAATAAATCATTATTCTTATAGTTCCATTTTTTAATACATCTTCACGATCTTGGAAATCTTGGACTATGCACTAATCCTTGAGAGATTAAAATCTAAAATTGTTAATTTATTATGTTACTAGTGTGTTGTGTGCCATTGCCACAACCAAAATAAAAATAAAAATAATTTTCTAATTTTCTAATTATTCATTAAAACTTTGACATTTAATACATTAGAGGAGATTTCAGTCTCTTAGAGGGCCGTTTCAAGCACTTCCTGGCGTTGGTTACCAACAGTCCCTGCGAATGCCAGCGTTGTTGCGTCACCGTTTTAAAAAAAAAAAAAATTAAAAAAATCTTCTTAAAATGCAAAAAGAAATCGAAAAAGAAATTTAATTAAAACTTTTTTTCTTCAAAAAATGACGTGGCAATCTCCAATCCACGTCACTACGCTGCGGGAGCGCAGTTCCCGCGTTGGGAACGGGCTAGGAACTCGTAGTCCAACAACTTGAAATCTCCTCTAATGCCTTTCACATCATAGTATGAATGGTTGCATTCTTGGTATGAATAGAAAGCTTTATGCATAAAGGAGTGCAAGGGGTTTGTTTTGTGGATTTTAGAAATGTGATGTGAAAGTTAAAGTTTAAAAAAATAATAATAATAATTTAATTCAATATTTTAATTTTATAAAATCCATAATTCTTACCCCTTGGATGCAAATGCCACTAAATTGGCTTGAATAGAAAGTTTTATACACAAAGCTACGCAAGGTCTTTATTTCGTGGCATTTGGACATGCGATGGTAAAGTTATGTTTTTCCAAAATATAAGATAATTTAATTTAATTTTCTAATTCATAAAAACTTTGAAATTCCATAACTTTCACACCATATATACAAACACTACAAAATAAACTCCATGCATGTAGCCATGTAGCATGGAGAGCTTTCCAACAGTACTAAAAATGCTATCAATTGCCTTATAGTTTTTAAAATCTCAGTGTATCAAATAAACAAAACAAACAACCTAACTTATTAGTGTGTCCTATGCCATTACCATAGCCAAAATAAAAGTAAAAGTAATTTCTAATTCTTGTATTAGAATCCTTACAATTCTTGTCTTTAAAATTTTAAAAATTCTAATGTGGCTAGTGCAAGGGTTTTGTTTTGGTATGAAAGGGGTTCTATTTTGACACAAATAGAAACATTATGCACAAAGGAGTGCTTTGGAGGTGTTTGGATACGTTTCCACATGTTTCATGGTGTTTCGATGTAAAAGGTAATAAAAGATAATTTAATTCAATTTTATTTATTTTTTTAAATCATAACTTTCACACCATCTATCAAATGCCACAAAACTCACATGAATAGAAAGTTTTATGCGCAAAGGAGTGCATGGGCTTTGTTTCATGGCATTTGGACATGCAACATGAAAGTTATGATCTTTCCAAAATAAAAGATAATTTAAATCAATTTTTGAATTCACAAAAACTTTGAAATTCACTTGCTTTCACACCATCTGTCCAAACGCCACAAAACAAAGTCCGTGCACCCTCCTTGCAAAGAGCTTTTCAACAGTATCGAGAACACTTCTAGACGCCTCATGGTTTCTTAGATCTCAATCTATCAAACAAAACAACCTAATTTAAGGTATAGATTCTTGCAATCCAATAAAAAGTTTACATGGAAGGTACATTTTGACACTTAAAAAAGATGAGATAGAAAGCCTTCTACAATAGTATTGATTTGAAGGGAAGTATGTACCCATAACTCACAATGTCATATACGCATTGAAACATGGCCTTAAGTAGATAGACTCTTAACTTCTCAGTGTTATAACATCTACGTATTATAGACAATGAAAGAACTCAAATATATTCAATTTTGTATAATAATATTGATTTTTATAGCTAATCTTTGAAAATATTTTAAAGTTCAAACAATAAAAGTGACTAATGTTTTACTTCAAAATTGACCCTCCAAAAATGATTTGAATTAATATTAAAAATCACCTATCTTGATAAATAAAATTGCATTTTAAACCCATATTAGCAAGGGAAACCATCAATATTGACTTTACAATCAATTCTAGAAGGAAGTTTTGAATAATCGGTTTCAAAGATTACATGCTGATAAACATTGGTTACTACTATATAATGACAAATTCAAGTATATGGATATGATGTTACTACTTGTATTAACCCTTAAAGGATGAAGGCTTTTCTTTTTGCCAAAAAACACTCAAAACTGTCATTTCTACAGTAATGAGTAAAAAAAATTGAAAGTTATTTTTCTTGTACATGTAACCGTAGGATCTTACACCTAACTAGTATGAGAATGTGTGGAAAAAAATTCAAAATTTTTGACCTCACAAATTGCAAGATATCTGCGTTTAAAGTTTAAAAAAACAAGGTTTTCAACACATTGCGGGATTATATTATTTGACTTTGAACCTTCTTAACTTAAATTTTTTGCACTAAGGAGTTTTGAACTATAAATCTTTATGGTGAAGAATTGAATTGAGAGTCTAGAAAAAAATTCAAAAATTCAAAAAACTTAATTTTTATTCTTTAAAAAATTGTTAAGTAGAAGTGGGTACGAGATATAAGGAAAATCTGAATTATTAATATTTCTAAGATGGAATTAAAATGAATTAATTCCAATGGTAAGATTGTTCTAGAAAGAAAATTAAACCATGTGGAACTTTTTTTTTATAAATTATAAAAATTGCATTCAGAAATGAATCCTACAAGTTATTTTTTCAAGAAGATGCTTTAATTGCTTGAAAAACAAGATTGTCTATAACTTTCTCATAACAAATCCAAATGGAATGAATCAAAGCTTTCCACATAGACAAAAATTCAATCTATAAGAGAAAAAAATTCAAAAAATTCAAATTCAAATTTTCAATTTTTTTTTGTTGCCTCCTCTCTTCGCCTCTCTCCTATTTTTAGCTTATTCGAGCACAACTTTTGTTTCTAAGTGTTGATTGAAAAAAAAAATTATATTCATATGAAGCTAATTAATTTTTCTATCTTCAAAAAAAGTTTCAAAAAACAAGGACAATAATTGAGACCGTAGGTACCTACCTAAAATCTCACTTGTCCAACCAAGGGACAAATGGTCCTCTAGGGGTTAAAAAAATTGATTGCAAATTATTTCTAGGGTATACTTTACACCAATTGTCACATGCATGGTCATTTTCAATATTTCAAGGACCTTCATAGGATTAATTATGCTAACCTCAATGAAATTTGAGTTGTTTCTTTTTACTCAAGGCTAATTTATAACTTTACCAATTAAAAAAAAGCTTATACAATGTGAAAAATAAATATTATAATTCTTTTTAGTAAATCAATAAATAATAATTTAGTTGTAAACTTAAAAATATACTCAAGTTAATTCAATTAACACAATTTGTAGTAATACTAATTTGCAAAGTGTACTAATGTGGAATTTCAAATATTTTAGACAAAATGAATATATCGTAGTGTAGTATGGTGTACAATATCTTCATTTTTATTACCTCGAATAGTGTCATTGCAATCTTCTTTTTATCCACCTTCATCCAATTTTCATATAATTTTCATCCACATTTTCACATCATAGACCACATTTAGTCTATTTTCTTCACAAACTTATTTATTTAATCTTTCTATTCAATGAGATGAAGGTTATGAAGGTTCAAGACATTGAAGACAAAACAAAGTCAATTAAGCATTCAAGGCATTAAATTTATTTTTTATCAATTTCATCAAATATAATTTAAAACTAAATTAGATTAATAAATAAATAAACAAACATTACATGAATTTTTCCTTATGAAACATTCTTACCATTGGGGATAAACATATATAGTAGTAGTATTTTTTAATATCTTTTTTATGACATTAGTAAAAGTAGAAGTTTTTAAATTTTGAATGAATATGCACCTCAAAAAATTCTTCATCAACTCTCGTATTATATATTCATAAATTAATGCAGATGTACATGAAATAACATACAAAAAATATCTTTTAGTGTATGGAATACTTGTACTCTGAAATGACAACATGGATTTGGGAACCACAAAAGAATGGTCCTTGGAATAGGTTGCCTTCTTGCGGAGAACAAGCATGTAGTGAAACAACAAACTCAAACAAAGCATGAAGTAAAAGCCACAAGTCCACAATGGTCATGGACATTAATTGATCACATAATTTACATGCGTTGATGGGTAAAGCAACTTCCATTGGAAGTGATCATTGTTGAAGGTTAAATTTGTTTTTCTAACATAAACTCTAGATCAGGTGCAATTATTCTAAATAAAAGCATTCAAAAGGTAATTATTGCAAGTTATAATAAAAATCTTTCAATTTCTATCTCAAAGCGGGAAACTTAGAAAATTTACTATAAAATTTCACTATTTGGGCAATTACAAGAAGCACTTATCTTAATATTTGTCACATATTGTGTGTTGATTTTTTTCCGGTCATGACTTTTGCGTTACAATCTCAAAAGACTCAAGATTTATAGATAAGGTACTCATGAGTTGTTATAAATTTTGGATAATTTTGGATAATTTTCCAAAATAATTTACTATCTAAAAATAGACCCCAATTTTATGTCACACTTGCCAATTGGATGAGATAATACTATTTTTGTCGCCCCAAAATGAATTTAGAGTTGAAAATTGGAGGAGATGGTCAAAGGAATCTTTTAAATGGTTAATTCTATGTAGTATGGAAGTCCACAAAGTAAGCTTTTTCTTTCTTGCAATTTGAAACATGTAAAATATTTTTTTGGTGGTTCTTTTGGTGAATGACCATTTCCACAAAGCTTTTACAAATGTACAATTTTGATTTGATTTTGATTTTTAAAATCCTATTTTTTACAAATTAAAACATCAAAATACCTATTTTCTTGAGATTTTGAAATTTTTTAGTTCTCTAAGTTGAGAATTTTTCTATACTTTATCTTTCTACAATACAATCTTTTGAAAGGTGTATACATTGTTCATTTGTTTAAATGAAAATTATTTTTCTAATTTTAAATCACTTTAGAAAAACACATAAGTACTATGAATTCAAAAACACAAAAAACGAATAGATGTTTCTTGCAATAACCCAAATCTTTTATTTTATTGGATGGATTTTAATTCTATTTCAATGATCTCTATAACCCCTAAAGTCCCAAATATACCTTTTGGAGACAATTGAAGGTTTAGTTTGGTTCTTATGATCTCCATTTTTGGCATGATCTTTTAAATAATTTTAAGATAGGAAAACATATTAGCTTATGAGGAATATGACTTTTTTTTAATTTTAAATGATGCTAGGGAGAAAAAGCTATGTCACATGAAATTGAAAATAGTCAAGTTCTATTTGCAAAAAAATTCACAAAAACTTGAAATAGTTTAAAAAATTATTTCTTATAGATTCTATTTTTGTCTACATATGGCACAATTGATTCATTTTATTAATATTGCAGTTGCTCTGGGAGAATGGTGTTAGTTTTGATGCCAATCTTATGTAGTGTAGTCTTTGTAGTAAATATTAGTAATGAGTGCAGCCACTTCATGGTGCATAGTGTAAAACTATGCACCATGACAAAAAAAATTTAATGAAAATTTAATTTTAACCTCACCCCCTCTTATAATTTTGGAAGGGTGCAGTTTAATAAAAGTTTTTATATTTATATTTGAATTTAAATTGTACCCCACCTCTCTTCTTATAATTTCGGGAGGGTGGGATTGCAAACAATCAGTATGGGATAATCCCATACTGTTGTATTTGTATATTGTTGTATCGTATTCGTATTTGTACCGTATTTCGTATGGCGATTTGATGGTTATTGATTTTTCTTAGCCATAGGGATGGAATTTTTTTGAAATGAATCAGATGGCTCTTGATTTTTGGGGGGTGGCAGGGGGATTTTTTTTAGAGGGGGAATGTGACAGCCTCTTTTCAGCGGATAGTGTAGTCTTTGTAGTAAATATTTAAGGGAATTTCTAAGGAGTCTTAAATTGTTGTAGCACTTGGCTTTGACTTGCAATGCACTTCATCAAATTTTGAGCGTGTATTTTCCATCCGCATGGTTGGGATGCTCTCGTGTGTGATTAGATAGTGATACCTAAATTGTAATAAATAAAACATTCATAATCTTACTGCTAGCAATAATATAGTATAATATGGAAAAAAAATTATAAATATAAATAAATCAAATTGGATTTGAAATAACTCTTCAATCTTCAAAGGACAAAATTATATTCTTATTATATTTATTATATATATCTTTATTAAACTATTGCAATAGTAATTGATGAAGGTAAAGGGACATACAAATTATATGAAGTCCTACTTGTGGTTGCACTCATATGCTTCATTTCATGGCTTTAGTTGTGTGGCATTATGATTCCATGGCCATGGCATAGCTTCATTTTATCCTTTTTGTCATTTGGCCTCATGTTTCATTAGCCAAGTCATGTCTAAGTGACTCTGCACACCTAGTACACCCTACTATTCATCAATACAAAAATATATAACTAAATGGCTAAATCAAATGCAATCTAAAGGTCTTCATTGGAATTAAATGAAAAAAGAGGCTTCTCATTCATTGTAATTAGGGGTTCTTGAAGGATTTTGGATTGAGCTTTAGGGTTTAAAAAGGGTTTCATTATAGGGCATTTTGTTCAGTAGCCATTTGGGGGTACTTATCTCAAGATCTACATGCAATTTCTAGATCTACCTATTTCAACTTTGTCTTCTAATGACCAAGGGATGTGCACCATGTACAGGACTCAAAGGTGAAGCCTAACTAGATAATCTATTGCTAAGCCATGAGAGTGTATGTGTCTTGTTCTTTTTAATAGTGTATGCCAAAGATAATCTGTTCCATATCCCACTAGAGACATCAGTTAACATCATCTCTTTAACTGTGTAGAGGCAGTTTACTGTATTTCCTAAAATCGGTAATGACATCCATTCTTTTGAGGCTCCAATAGCTCTGGAAAAATCTAAAGAACATAGAAAATCAAACTAAAAATATTATCCTTTGAATCATGTCTCTAATATTTTGAATAAATATGCCATCTAAAAACACTCTTCATCAACTCTCTTATTAGATACTCTCTTCTTGGAGTATTTATAAAAATAATGCAATTGTAGATGAATGGACATGCAAAAAAGTGGTATAAAAAGTTGTTTAGTATATAAAAGGTGACACAAATTATTTGATGCAAGAGTGACTTCACTTGTCATGGCTTTCATTTCATGGCTTTGCCTATGGATTTATGATAATTATGGCTTTACTTTTTGGCTTCACTTTTTGGCTTTGGTCCTGTTTATTCACACCTAATGCACCCTATATTTGTCAATACATAAATAGATATAGATGTATAAGATTTAAAATATTGCTTCAACCAATTCCGCCCTAAAGATCATCATTGGAATATTAGTTATGACCTAAGCCAATTATGAATTAAAGGTCTTTACTCAATTGGTACATGAGAGCAAACATAGTAAAACTAAGCCTAAAACTAAATTTGGTAGGCAAAAAAAATTCCACAAAATCTTGAAACAAATATTTTAAACTTGTGTTTCTCATAGATTGTATTTTTATCTACATGGAAAACTTTGATTCATTTCATTTGTATTTAAGAAGTGAAAATTATGAAAAATTGTTTAGGGCATCTTATTGAATAAATAACATACAAGATTTGTTTATTACTTCAATTTTCACAATTTTTCAAAACAAAAATTTCAATAGGGTGTAGATGACTTGCTACAACAATCCTACCATTAGAATTGACATCTTTCTATTCCATATTAGAACTTTTACTAATTTAATTTTTGTTTTATGTTTTATATCTACTTCTATTTAACAATTTTTTAAAGAATGAAAATATCTTCTTCTTTTTTAATGTTTTTCTCAAGATTTTCAACTTAATTCTCTACTATAAACATTTAACTCATAAAAATCTATAATGCAAAAAATGAAGTTAAGAGGATTCAAACTCTAAAAACCTAGTACAAAAAGAATTCCATTTTGCTTTTAATACTATTATTTTACAATCTACTTGTTCAAAGTTCTTCTAATTTTTTACCCACACCTTCTCATACAAATGGCTAATACAAGCTCATATGGTTGGATGTGCAAAAAACATCTTTTTTTCATCGTAGCTCTTGCACCATAAATGGTACTCCCTCCGTCCCAAAATGATCTTCTTGTTGGACAAAATGATTTGGATTAAGGTTAAAAACAATTCTTTTTCAAATTTTTTTTGAGCTTTAAGTAGAAATTGGTACATTCCTATCATCCCTAAATTTTGAGTTTCTAATTCCTTTTCAAAACATAGTTTTAGGGTACTCAAACATGGGATTTTTGAGGCATTCTTGACAAGCACCGCTAGCCATACAATTTTCCAGTTTCTCTGGTTCAAGCTCAATATTCAATTAGTGAACAATACAAGTGTGATTTCTCATCATGTGGCATGAGCTCTCATCCTACAGCCACATACCATATGGCAGAATGACTGTCCTTTGTGGCTATGATTTCTACAGGACTCACTTTACATGAGCGCTTTTTGATTGGAGTTTTAATTTAAATATCTCAACAATACATTGCAAATGATTCTGATTGGAGTTTTGTTGAGGGACAACTTCCTACTTCCTTCCATTGTTAGAATGTGAACCCAGAAGATCATTTTGGGACAAAAAATGAAGGGCAATCGGAAGATCATTTTGGGACGGAGGGAGTAGTTTAGAAGTGATTTTTGTTGAAGCATGGTCATGATTCTTTAGGTTTTAATTGAAATGAAACCCACTTTTGGTGTAGACAACAAATTACAAGTTCTATGTCAACATTTCACCCAAGAAACACTATGAGAACCTTTTGTGTGTTTTTTACACATTTTTATTAATGTCCACTTGTTTTAATGTTAACAATGACATTAGATGTAATGTCAAGACATTAGCTACAACATCAAATGTAACAAAAACAAGTGGATGTCAAGAAAAATGCATAAAAAAAACATGGTTTTCTTATAGTGTACCACTTTGAAACATTCATTTCTAGTACAAAGAGAATTATGATGAAAATTATTCCTCTCCCTTCCATATCAACCTAGGAGGGAATTAGCCAAAGTTAAGATAGAAAGTCCATTTGGGACTATCTGGTCACTACACATAGATATAGTAATTGGATTCACAATTTTTTTATTTTAAAAAAACAAAAATGAGGGTTTATTTCACATGTATTTTAGTCAACTCATTTTTGGAAAAAAAATGATATATTATAGGTTGTCAAAACAAAAACATATAACTTCGTATTGTGGTCCCTAAGGGGGACTATTATTGCCCTTTGGGATTCTAATTTGGCTCTTACTTCTCTACATAGGTCTAAAAGCACCCTTTTGTACAATCGAACAATTGAATGAATCTTTCGCCATGTATAGAAGCCTCATGAGTGAGTTCATTGAGTTCATTTTCGAGTTCATTAAATGGTGGCTTTTCAAGCCAATTCCAACCCTTTCATCCCCAATTCCAAAACTTGAAGTCCCAATTGCACACTCAATGTAATAAAAATTACATTAGATTGCAACAAAATTGAATTGAATTGAATCCAATCCAATAGGAGTAAAGTTCCAAATTGGACTACAATCTGTAATGAATCTAAGGTAACTACACCTAAAACCAACACCTTCCTAAAATCAACATCTACACATTCTTGCCTAAAATGCACTCCTACTATTCACGAGAGTCTTGTATTGGTTTGAAAAACACCTATTTTGAGCACTTTAAATATCCATACGTTATTCATACGGTGTTCCAAGAAATGCACTCTAAGAGAATCTAGAATCCCCTTTTGACTACCAAGAGACCCAACACAAAAAATTCAATGCAGAATTGCTTCGTTTAGTCGGTTTTAGGTGTACTAACCTTACTTACCTTGTTCTTCTCCTTTGTTGAATTGCTTCGTGATGATCCACCACGGAGTGCGGCAAGCAACAGACTCGGCGAGAGACAGAGTTCCCAATCCAACTGTTGATGTTGGAGTGGTCCAAAAGTGCAACCACGATGCACCCATGGACCGGACCAGGCTTCTCTCCGGCCACTCCGAAGTAACAGGATTCCCGACTCTAGTTCACATTTTAAACCATTTTGTTGAAGGAGGGATAATGTGCCTGGGAGTGCACTTATCCCTTTCCCTATCCACCCTTCTCATCGAGAAATTTAGGAATACAGGAAACGGGACGCACCAGTCCTTCCCCAAAGTTTGACAAGATTAGCGAAAGTCACAACCGATTTAACTAGCACATGACACCACATCAACACATGAGAGGCAAATCCTTGAATTTACCAAGCCTCCAATCTATTTTTAGGGTCCAGCAGTGTAGAAACATGGAAAAACAACTGACTGCGAGGTCAAACCAAGGATACGGTTTACTACAATCCTCTTCCCTATATCCCATCCAGTTTGTCGAACAGGAGAGCCCTTTCCCCCAAATTCTACAGATGGGGAACACCAATGGAGAGGTAACGTTCCCTATCCGGACGATTTTCATCCGAATAGGGATAGGGATTTCCACTGGTGGGGATGCTCTTAGTTATATTTTGTAGAGAATCATTGACAAATTGGGAAGTTGCAACCCTGGTGTCATTGGCTGGCTGGGAAGCTGCCATGCGGGGACTCCGACTTCCTATGTAAGCAAAAGCAAAAGCACCTCCCAGCGTCGGTTTACCTCCGAGCCGAGGAGCCTGAAGTGAGAATATACTGTACTACTACTACTACTGTACATGGAAACGTCACCTGGAGCTGACTGACTCACTCACACCCCTTGCACAACACCTTTTCACCTGAAGCACGAGTTTGTCTTGTGAAGTCAAGTGAAGTCTGTCAAGTGAAGTCTGCAAAGGCGAGTCTGCCCCAGCCTGCCCTGCTTCAATTCCCTTGTCCTTCAGGCTTCATATGGCCATCCATCATGTGGCCATCATGAGTGCGGCCAACCTGGTCACTGTCTGCAAGACTACTGTAGTCGTCGACCACATGTAAGTTAGTTGGAGTAAGTTACTAACCAACCAGTAGGTTACCAAGTTACCAGCCCCTCCCGGCCTCCACTGCATTGCAACCAGGGACCACCCAATGCAGCACCCAAACAGACATTGTTGACCACCCACCCACCCACCCACCCACCCCATCCCAGGGGCGATCAATATCGGGGACAGTGTGAAAAGGGACGAAAGCAGGAGCTCTGCATGACGAGACAGCACCGAGAAGGACCGCCAACACGCCAGCAGACGTCAAGCTTGGGCCACGTGGTGGCGACGTGGTAACGCAGCCGGTCGTCCACGGCGGGCAGCAGGCCGCGCGAACGTACGTGGACAGGAAGAGACGCGTAGAGTACGCGTACAATACGGAAACCTCGCGGTCAAGGTCGCGGTCACGGGCGGAGAGCCTGGAAAAAACGCGACGGTCCTGTTTCTGGGCCATAGGGTGGAGGCAGGCTATGGCTATGGCCCTTTCTTGGACATGGACATGGCCGACGACGAGGGCGAGGGCGAGGGCGAGGGTGAGGGCGTCTGCCTGACTCGTCGATGTGCCATATTCCCTTTCGTTAGCGTCTCCGATTGCCGCTCACGCCATCGCGCGATCGCTGCTTTCCAGCGCACGACTCCGCAATTCCGGGGGCAGAGTGTAGGAAACCCGGGCTTGGTCCGGATGGAAGCGTTGGTGCAGGTGCCGTGAACCGGAAGAAACTTCGTGGTGAATATACAGTAGATCTCGGGCTTGCTCCTTCGGCACACTACTGAGGGTTTCTTGCACGCAGTCGTCATCATTCTCTGTTCTTGGACTCTGCATAAGGTAGTGGAAGACCAGTCTCCGGAGTTCTTGTGCGGATTCTGGACTGCAATTGCGAGTCTTGTTAGCTGTTTGGTGGTGGACGATCGCCGCGGGGGTCTTGAGCTTCGTTTGTGTGCTGGCTGGTTCGGTGTCATATTTTTTCGGAGAATCAAAGAAGCGGAAAAAGATTCGTTTCTTTGATTTGGTTTTCATTGTTGTGGAGCTCGGGGATCGGGAGTTTTGCCTTGGAGGCTTGTAATTGTACTATAAGGAGCGCTTGTCAGCGTTTTGCTTTGCAATTATTTTCGCAGATTTCGGAGAATACAATAAGCAGAGAGAGATTGTTTTCGTTGTTGTGGTATTATTTGTTGTCGTGAAGCTCAGGGATTAAGAGTTTTGTTTTTGAGGCTGGCAATTGTATATAAGGAGCGCTTGTTAGCGTTGTCATTTTGTATATACTACCATTCTATCTCTCTCCTACGCAGGGAATTACTGCGTTTGGAAAACAGTCAAATTTGTCGAAAATTCTGGTCGCGGACGTTATTAAGCGTTTGGCTTGAGAGGAATTGCGCTCTTAGCTGTAATTGTCCAGATTAGACGTAGTCATGGAGGTTCTTGCAAGTGCAGTGGCCATTCGGAGTTCAGTACTCTCACCTTCTTCTACCGACTACGTTCCTAGAAGGTCGCAAGCTGCACCGAGCAGAAGAAGAAGTGTTGGATTGCATAATTCTGTGCTTCTACGGCAACATGAAGGTCTACGGACGACGTCCACTTTGGATGTTTTGCGGCCTATGTCGCACTCCGATGGTTTTGATGTAGCCGTAATATCACACCTGGGTGTGGGAAAGAGTGATGGACAGCAGAGGCGTGGGGTCGTCAGTGCTGTGTTTGAGAGGTTTACGGAGAGAGCGATCAAGTCTGTTATGCTGGCTCAAAGGGAAGCTAAAGCTCTTGGGAAACGAGAGGTTGGGACAGAGCAGTTGTTACTGGGGTTGATTGCTGAGGATAGAGGGAGTGAAGGCTACCTTGGCTCTGGTGTAACGATCGAGAGGGCCAGAGAGGCTGTAAAAAGTTTGTTAGATGAATCCGCCGGCAGCAATTTGCTCGGGCCGGCCACGGACGTCCCATTTTCTCACGGAAGCAAGAGAGTGTTTGAAGCAGCATTGGAACATTCGAAAAAGATGGGACACAATTATATTGCGCCAGAGCACATTGCAATTGCTCTTTTGGCGGTGGATGATGGTGGTGCCAGCAAGGTCCTTGACAAGTATGTTCCTTTTGACGATTCCTTTTCGATTCCATTGCTTTGGAAGTAAAGCATGATCCAATGATCCATGTCATATCGCGAAATCATGACCATTGTGTACAATCTCTGGGCATTTACGTTTCAACTTAATTATCAGAGATCTACATTGTCGATCAGAGCTTACCGTCTACATTTCTCTTTATCGCGTAGGTTTATGATTGTGAATAAATTCCGCTCACTCCTGCTGCGAGTCTCATGTAGCAGTTGACGCTTTACTAGATCAAAGTTGTCCCTCGCTTTTCAGCACTCCTAAACTTTCATTGAGATTATCAGGTTAGGCGTGAAGAAGGGAAAATTGCAGTCAGAAGCAGTAGCGAAGCTACAAGGCGAGCTGGAGAAAGAAGGTCGTGCAGCCTCTTCATCAGTAGCCATGCCGCAAAAGGCAGCCGCTGGAGCCACCGCCTCTAAGCGCTCATCTTCTCGGAAAGGTTGGTCCTTTGGTCAATTTTCCGCCTTACTTCTTTCTCACGGGACACTACAGTGCCATGAGCTTGTCTTGGCGTTGTAAACGAATTGTTGCTTTATTGTGCAACGAAGCTTTTACTGGTTTTTAGTTTTTGAAGTTCTGATCTGCCTCTGGGCGTTTCTTGCAGGAGTGTTTTTGCGTTTTAAAAGAGCAGTGTTTTTGTATTGAATCGATTTTGATGAGTAGCAGCTAGTATCTTTAGCTATTTTTATTTTAGCTATTTTTTATTATTACGATTTGGCTAGAGGCTATTTTCAAGTCTGAGTACAAACCCCCAAACTGAAAGACTACCTGAAAATTAAACCTTATTCAAAGGTGAACTTTGCTTGGCAGTTATCGTAGGAGCATGAGATTCCCGATTGAATTTTGGAATCGTTTATCATGTGAAATTTCTATATTTTGAGAGGTGTAGTGTTGACGAAAATTGGTTCAAATTGTTCCGCAGAGAAAGGGGCCTTGAATGATTTCTGCGTTGACATCACTGCTCAAGCTTCAGAAGGTAAAATAGATCCAGTAATCGGTCGGGACAAAGAGGTTCAGCGAGTGGTCCAAATCCTCGCTCGCCGGACGAAGAACAATCCAATTCTTCTAGGAGAACCTGGGGTTGGGAAAACTGCTATTGCAGAGGGCCTTGCAATGCGAATATGCAAAGGAGATGTTCCTGATTTTCTTATTGTAAGTTTCTTTCAGGTCTTCTATTCAGTGCGTGTCTTGCTCTAAGGCGGCTACTTAAGGCCATTTAGCATTGTCTCTGCGTCAGCTGCTCCCAGCATCGTTTAGATTGCCTGATAATCTTACACCCTTATTCACTTCCCTCTTTGCATTGTGTTCTTGATAGAAAATTACTATACATGCCAGCTAAGATCGTCATTTCATTTGACTGGAGTCCCAAATTAGGGTTTGTAGGCAACCACCATGTCTGCTCTTTTCTCATTTCAGTTCGTTTGCAGGGAAAGAGGGTGATGTCATTAGATATGGGATTGTTGCTAGCTGGAGCCAAGGAACGTGGTGAACTGGAGACGCGTGTAACCAGCCTTATTGAAGAAACTCGATCTGCAGGTGTGTGTTTTGACGTTCGCGTGTTCATGTTTTTGGTACTGAGGTTTAGCATTATTGCAAGACACTTGGATTTCTGTCGAAAAGACTAGGGCATTGCAGAGAGAATCCGACTGTGTCACGTGTTAAACCTGTAGATAACTTTAATGTCCGTGTACATGAGTGCAGGGAATGTAATCCTGCTAATTGACGAAGTTCATACCCTAGTGGGTTCGGGTTCGGTGGGAAGAGGAGGTAGTTCTGGAGCAGGGTTAGACATTGCGAACTTGCTAAAGCCTGCTCTTGCAAGAGGAGAACTGCAGGTGATATATCTCATGCACAGCTTCAATAAGAAGCGGATCACAAAAGCATTTATGGATCTCAAATTGAATCCCTAATCGTCCGTGGGATATTCCGGACTAAAAAAATCCCTAATAGGGGTGTTTTTGGAGTGCAAATCAGAAGATTACTTTACTGGTGATATTGGAATATTAGATGTGTACTACATCTATAGATCAGTGATTGTTCTTGAACAACAGTCATTAATATAACTCGAAACCAGAACTAATGAATTTTTATTAAGTTTAAATATAAACATATCAGTGATTTTCATTTGAATATTGTTGTCGTGAGCTTGAAATGTGAAATTTGAGGGGGGGGTGTTTAAATTTTCAGATCTTTTGAACCTGTTTTTGAACCCAAATGCAATTTTTTGAATGAAAGATTGTTTTGCCATTAAATTTAATAGTATAAACGTAAAGACGTTTTGTTCAAATGATGTAAAGTATCACAAGAATATGGGAGAATATGTGTGCCTTGATTAAGCAACTTTGGGTGCTCCAGGGGTATGTTTGAATCTGTTCGTTATCTAGAGTATGGATGCTGCTGGGAATGTATGGATTAAAAGAGTGTCGGAGGGAAAATGCTGAACTGCATTTCATGTGTTTGTTCGACCAGTGCATTGGGGCAACGACATTGGATGAACATCGCAAGCATATCGAAAAGGACAAAGCTCTGGCTCGCCGTTTCCAGCCAGTTATGGTATTGGAGCCTTCACAGGTAAATTTATGAACTTTGTCCCTACTCTTTCACTGGGTAATTAATCTGATAGTAGCTGTGGAGCAGCTCCTTGGAACATTTGTCACGTGTGACAACATCCATCTACAGATTCTCAACAAAAGTGGCTCTTATGCCTCTGCTACCTTTTCAATTATTGAATTACAAAACTATACACATTGAGAAGAGAACTTGATGACTAAGATAATTGTGACGTGACACACAAAGTTGATGAACATTTCGTAGTCTGGAATGACATTGCGTGACTTGAGGTAAAAGACTGAGACACCAAGAAATTTTCCAGTTCTTGCCAGAGCAGAGCTAGGATAATCAGTGTGGCGAGTTCTTTCAAATGATGGCTTTCAGGAACCGGTGAAGACAGCGAGATAATTAGGGTGTGGTACTGTCTTATCGGAGAACTCTTTTAAGCTAAGATGCCCTACAGGTCATTTCTTAACGGTGGTCAATTGAAAATGTCGCAGGAGGACGCAGTGACAATCTTGATGGGCTTGCGCAGTAGATATGAAGAGCATCATAGATGCCACATAACCAGTGAAGCAGTGGAGGCTGCCGTGTACTTATCTTCCCGGTACATTGCTGATCGTTTCTTACCTGATAAGGCTATAGATCTTTTGGATGAAGCGGGCAGTCGAGCTCGGATCAACTCTTATAGGAAGAGGAAAGAGCTACAAACAAGTATTTTGACAAAGTCTCCTAGTGAGTATTGGCAAGAGATTCGTGCCGTTCAAGCTTCTCAAGAAACGGTAATTAGCTTGTTTCTGAAATATCTCCTTTTGTACATTTTTCAGCTTGATTTGACTTTTTTTGGTGTTGCATGTGTATGTGAAGAGATTTGTCATGATTGACTGCAATTGATATCTTTACTACTGTAAAGTGAGATTTGCGGCTGAATTAATGGTGATGGAGAGTTCTATGTGTCGTTAATATTATCATCGTTAACACTTATCTTGATGTAATCACAGGCTTTGGTTACTGCTACGGGAAGCACCGACTCCTTCATACAAGATTCATCGAGCTTATCAACGAAGGAATCAAGGGGCGCAGAAGTGGATAGTGATACCTTGTCTGTTCCAGATAACGATACTTTGGATGCAAGCATTGTCAGTGACGATGAAGAGTTTGCCGAAGGGTATTTTCCAGAATTCAACGCACATTGTTGATAAAGATTAATTTGGTTCTGGTATTTCGTTTGAAAATTCACGTCTTAAGTAGTGAATGCTAAAATAGTGACGAACATAAGCGTTGAATTTTGTATACTGTTACAAGTCCTTTGGATTTTCATAGATTCAAGTTCTAAGTGTTAAGTAATACTGGTATTCTTCACTTTGCTTATGTTTTATGATAGCAGCTACCTTATGAAGGTGTTTGTGTTTGCAGACCTGTTGTCGTTGGACCAGCGGAAATTGCAGCCGTGGCATCCATGTGGTCTGGTATTCCGGTTGAACAGTTAACAAGCGATGAACAAATGAAATTGATGAACTTAGAAAAACTTCTTCAGACGCGCGTTGTGGGCCAAGATGATGCCGTTAATGCAATATCAAGGGCTGTACGGAGGGCTCGTGTGGGATTGAAGGATCCTAATCGGCCTATTGCCGCCATGCTTTTTTGTGGTCCTACAGGAGTTGGAAAGACAGAGCTTACCAAGGCTTTGGCCCAACACTATTTTGGATCGGTGAGTTTCTACGGAATATGTGACCAGTGTTTTGTGTTGATGGCCAGATGGTTGCTGTCTACACTATTCGACGATGAAATATCTTTTAGTTCACTTGGGATACGTGTAATACTCATTCTCTTACACATGATTTTTTGCCCTTATTTCCTAGTTGTCCACGGAACTGAATAAAAGTTTCTTGGCTTTGCAGGAAGAGTCCATGATCCGACTGGATATGAGTGAGTACATGGAGAGGCACACCGTCAGCAAGCTTGTTGGGTCTCCTCCTGGTTACGTAGGATATGGCGAAGGTGGTGTACTTACTGAAGCTGTGCGCCGTCGCCCATTTACAGTGATTCTCATGGATGAAATAGAGAAAGCCCACCCCGATGTTTTCAACATGCTACTTCAGATTTTTGAAGACGGCCATCTCACTGATTCCCAGGGTCGGAAGGTGTCCTTCAAGAATGTTTTGATTGTCATGACATCTAATGTAGGTTCTTCACAAATTGCCAAAGGAGGAAGTAACCGAATTGGATTCTACTACTCCGATGAAGCAGATGGTGGCAAGTACTCACAGTTGAAGGAACTTGTTATGGATGAACTAAAAGGCTACTTCAGGCCTGAGCTGCTGAACAGACTGGATGAAGTCGTTGTGTTCAGGTCTTTGGAGAAATCACAGGTATGAGTTTTCTTCGTTTTCCTTTGGCATTTTTCTTTATCTAGCATTTCAGGAATTTAGTTGCAGTCTTTGGAAAATGGTCAAGCCTTCAATGTCTGCTTGTACTGGCGGGACCTTTTGTTACAGGTTTGTGTAGTGCGGCGTTCTGGTTTCACTTGATACCCGGAGTCTTTCCATCCTTTCGAAAATGAAGTATTTGTTTGAAATCGGTTTTATATCGGTCCTCTTCGTTACAAGTAACTAACTTGTCATGTTTCTGAAACAGGTGCGTGCTATCGTTGATATCATGTTGGAGGAAACAAAGACACGCTTGTTGGATAGGGGATTACATCTTGAGGTGTCGGAAGCAATGGTGAGGCTTATATGCGACCAGGGTTACGATAGAAGTTATGGTGCCAGGCCTTTGAGACGAGCAGTGACCGCTTTAGTGGAGGATAGTCTCAGTGAGGCCTTGCTGGCGGGCGAGTTCAAGGATGGTGACACAGCCCTTCTAGATGTTGATGAGACGGGAAATCCGAAGGTTGTCCGCCATGAAAAACCCGATGTCTGTGAGCATGGCTTGTGCCTGCCTGTGTTGAAGACTGTGACCGTGTCAGACTGAAGTTCGGCGCACCTTGGGGAATTGGAGAATGCGGGTTCTTCTGGATTTAAAAATTCTGCAGGAAGGTTGAGTTAGTGCTGCTACCGATTTGCCGCTCACGCGAAATGGGCACATTCTACTAGCCCTTATAGTTCCCTCTATCTGAAAATTGTTCTTGGCAGGATTGTTTAGTTGTATATTAGTATGTCAATGGAGCTATTGCTTTGGTTGTAAATATAGTTCTCTGTTTAGTATATATGTAAAATGTATGTGGCAATATTGATTCTTGCTGTCAACAACATTCTTTCAATCTCAATTAAAGCCATCTGCTAAGTGGCATGGTTATTCTTACTATGTCTCACAAGAACTTTCGTGTTAACACATTTCAAACTTCTAAGGTCAGACAAGGCGGAATGAGAATGTTTTTTTACTTTTAGGTTTGCAAATATTAACTCATTCTTAGAGAAATTTTGTGGATCAAGATTAGAAATATCAAAAGGCTAAAATTGGTTTCCTTGGAAAGAAATGTTGCATAAAACAAACAACTAATTGAAGCATCTTTACTTGAAAGAAATATGTGTAACTATTTTTGTACGCCCTTTTTCATGGATAATCTTTTACATAAATTCTTAAAACTCTATTTGTCAGTCTTTGGATTGTTACTATTCCTACAAGACGGGTCACATCCTAGGAGTCATAGGCCTGATATACAACTAAATAATTTGGCTAAGAATTGTTGTAGTATGTTGCTCATTTTAATTTGGTAGTGTAATTTTTAACTTTCACGTAACTACTAACTTATATAATCACATGATTACAAATATTGTACCAAGTAAAAGCTCATTTTCTTGAATGATAAGCTTCAATATGTGTTTCACCTATTACATGTTAATTTAACCTTTAAAAGATGGAGATTCTGATTGTGGAGTTAAACTCCAAAATCTTCAATTCTCTATCTTCTATTTTTGCTAATTGTGAGAGAAATTTAGAAAAGATTTTCAAAGGTGGTTTAGGAAGGATTTTGGAGGTGGTTTGGAAAATAAACATAGGTTGGTGTTTCAACACATCCTAAGTAGATAAAAGTGGAAAATAGTGAAAGTTGAAATGGCCAAGGCAACTCAAAGCATTAATATGGCTTAAAAGTAATGGAGTTTAAAAAATAGATGATAGCTTACAATTATTTTGTGGTTGTCTTATTTGTATAAATAGTTGAGTTTTAAAATGGGACTATAATTGATTGAATTGAATTGAATTTTATAGTCAAGTTCCATATAGACACAAACTAAACTCAAATATAGCATGAACCAATAGAATTGAGCTTTGTAAAGGTTTCATGCATTAATTTTGAGGTCCTACTACAAGTTCAGTTTAGACAATACTTTTGAGACCACTTACAAGGTGAATGCAAGAAACACACTTGTGCTATTTTTTGTCCCTTTAGCTTCAAATAGGTGGATTTTTGCTCATAACTTTTGCACCATATGTCAATTTTATATGAAATTTGAAATGAAGATACATGTGGTAGTTGTAGACATTGAATAATTTTTTGAATTTTTAAAAATAATTTTATTATTTTAAAAAAAAACTTATTACATATCTACCTTGGCTATTTTGAGGAGGGGTAGTACAATTTTGACCTAAAAATACAAATTTGAATTTCAAAATTGGGGTACAAGGGCTTCTACTAAAGCTACACAAGCCCGTGAAGAGATTTTCTAAGAGTAGTAAATTGTTCACCTTTCACATGTGCTAAAAATGTACTATCTTTAAATAAGTGCAAAGAACACAATTTTTTTCCCAAAGATGAAAATGGTTGAAAAGAAGCATCTTTAAGTTAGGAAAAATGGGGAGTATTTTTTAGTTTTTTCACTATTTTCTAAAAATCAAACATTAAATTGTCCATTTTCACTATTTTCCATTGTGCTTTTTTTGTGCATAACTTTTAGAAATAAATTTTTTCTAGATTTGAATGCTTAGAAACATATTATTTTCAATGCTTCACAAATTATCCATATTTTATTTTATTTTAAAAAAATTATTTCAAAAGTTAAAATACTTATTGAAATAGGCCATTTTGAGCCAAAAATGGCAAGTGTTTCTTGCAACTACCGTACAATGAATCAAATTTAAGAGTTACTAGGGTTCATTCTCTTATCCACTTGATTTTCAAATTCAACTACAATTTATAAAAACTTAGTTCATTTTTTTGTCTTTATACATACAAAGTGAATATTCTTAACTAAATCCAAATTTCCATCTCAACTGCTTGAGTGGGGAAAGACTACCCCAACCATCTTGTTTTGCAAAATATCCTAAGTGTCAACTACAAAGGATCCCATGGACGGTTGAAAGTTAAAATTTACCAAATGCTCTACATACATTAAAGCATAAACTAGCTTCAATTGAAAAATAATTTGTCACAAGAATTTTGAATTGCTTTGATATTATAGTCTTATTTAGTCCATTTGTTTATTTAGCATGGAAAAAATTCAATAGACAAGTGTGCAAGAGATAGGAGTAAGGCAAAAAATGATGATATTCTAAACTAATTCACCAAAGTCCAAACGGGTAGCTACCTTATGAGCTATGAAAGGCATGCAAAAGAGTGGGTAAAAGAGTAAGTTGTAGCATACTCAAATAGTTCAAAATAATCAAACATCAACTCTAAAAATTGAAACTAAACTAAGTATGACTTAAAGATTGTCACTCAAATTCTATATTTGTAAGTGATACAAGGAGGGACAATTTGAAAAACCATTTTATTAGTCTCGGCATTTGTAGAGGATCTCTGACAATAGACATACCACCCACATTATACCTAATAGCCCTCTTTGTCAAGTCCTCCCATTATTGGAGGTCCTCTATGACACACCTTACCCCATACCTCAAATTGACCTTATAATCTATCATAGCATTGTAGGCATGTAGGGGGAATGATGAAGAATTTTTGCACATCAATAATACATAAATGGTTGCTCCAATTTTGAAGGATACAATAAATTATAAATTTTAGTTATAAATTTTTAAATGGTGAAGGTTATAAGAATTTATAAATATAACTTAGTTGAATCCAAAATCTATCTAGTGCACAATATAAAAATGTACTTTTAGCGTCAAAGCATTTCTCAACCAAGAGGTTAACCCCTAAAGGCCCAAGGGGCTTAGACAAAACACAAATATGTTATAAAATATAAGTTTTATAATTTTTTGAAGTTTACATTAAAGAAGATAATGCAAAGCATAAAAATTAGGAAGTATCCGTGCGTTTAAAATTATAAAACTATCTTTAGATTCTCTTCAAATGAATTTTAAAGATATAACTTCAAAAATTACTATTTGAAGATCTTGATCTTGTAACAAGAATACCAACACTTTCTCCAAATAGTAATTTTTTCAACACTAGGCTAATTCTAAACACTTTGTGCTATTTCTCTTATAATTTTTGTTTGATGATAGCAATCTTAGTTTTGAATATAAATATTGAAAAATAATCCAATTTCTTAAAATAAAAATAAATAAAAAATTGAAAAAAATAAATTTGTGCCTCAAAATGCTACTTGAAGTTAAGCAACAACCCCCAAATGGTTGCTTGAGCACTTAGGGTGTAAATTGAAAGAAACTTTTCCAAAAACTATTCTCATACAAAATTATCAAGCTTTACATTTGCAAAAATGAACTTAGTCAATGTTCAAAACAATCACCAATTCCACTTTATTGCCTTCTTCACTATTCACCATTTTGAAAATTTAGCTTTTTCATTTTTCATCCAAAATTAGAAGTCAACCTTTCTAAGAGGTCAATTGAAGTAAAATCCACCCTATTATGGCCATTGACTATCATGGCCATATAAAAAATTTAAGTGCATTTTTTTTATAATCAAAATGATGTATAATCAACAATTAAAGAATGTCAACATTTTAGGGCCTTGACATTGTGACCATTTTAAGAATATATGAGACCATTTTAGGTTAGTAAAATGACTATTTTGAATTCACTTCCTATAGATTTTGGTTGACCTAGTGGCACTTATGGACTTTAGCGAACATCACTTCAAAACTCCATAACAATTCATACACTAATAGAATCATAGACTTGGTAGACTGGCAAATGACTACACAAGTGACCCAAGGGCAATCTTAAGACCTAGATTGTCTTCTTAGAGGTTGTTTCCATTGAGAGGTTGAACCTCTAAACCGGATGGCTCTAGTATGTTTCCATCACAACAATATTCTTACCAAGGCATCCAACCAAGCCTCCAACTTCCACCCCATGTTAGAGAGAAAAACATATTTAGAGGGTTGATTGAAAGTCTCTATTTTTAACAAGAGAACAAAAGTCTTTCACACCATTAGAGGAGATTTGGGTGGGTGGGTGGGTGGGAGGGCCGTTTCATGCCTATTCCCAGCACTGTTCCTCCAACAGTCTGGGAATGGCCGTTGCTAGATTTTTTATTTATATTTTCTTGAATTTTTTCTTGAATTTTTAAATGAAACAAGTTTATTTTTTATTTTTTTCTTAACTCAACTTTAGAATAAATTGATTCTTTGTAAGTCATTGTAGAGATCAAATTAGCTAAATACTTAAAGGTCTATGAAACCCAATTTGGTTTGTAGTGTAGTGTCTTTTTGTGTATTTGACATACAAAGTGATGGATAAATTGATGTATACAACAACTACAATTTTTTTTATTACATTGAGCTAGATCCAATGACATATGGCACTTTCAATTTAGATCATTATTGCACCTGCTACATGTTTGTGAAGTTGCAAAATGGACATGTATTCTACATGTACAAGGTCATATTTGAACATGATGAAGTTTGGATATTGAAATATCCTTCAAATGAAAGATGTCAATTGTTAAATTTCCAATTCAATGGTGTATACCTTGCTATATTTTAGTACATATTTTTGATTCCAAGAGTAAATATAGAGTCGTATATATTGTCTCCATCAAACCTTCAAGGTTTAAAATGAAACTCTTGTCTATCGAGTCAACTATTGTTCCAACTCCAATCTCAAGGTTTGCTCTTCATGGTCCATAATTTTACTAGTTATACTTTGTCAAAAAAAATGCAATTTGGTTTTCTATTACTTTGTAAAAAAAATTTCCATTTGTGAAAAAAGAATCTAATACTTTCATAACCAACCAATAAATCAAATTAGAAATAGTGGCTATAATAGGATAATTGGTGACATACCATACTTGGTTTTAGGTTTAAGCTACAACAATAACAAATGCGTAAAATCAATATGTATGTATGTCGAGGAAACAATTTTTTAGAACGTCTACCAAAAAAAACTTTGACCTTCCATAACTTTTGCATACAATATCCAAATGTTGCATTCCCTAATGTGTTGAAACCTCTTTTTACTTGCCAACAAGAAAATGTGAAAATGTGAACAATGAATCTATTAGTAGTAACTAAGTACAATAGCAAAAAGTGGCGGTTTGGTAGATAAGGTATAAGGTAAATCAACCCATTGTGGTCAGAATTTGGAGTGTGCCCTCTTGCCATTACTGAAATTTTTCAAATTTTTTCCCACACAAAGATAACTGTGAGAAATAGTGAGAGCAATTGAAATTTTATTTTTCAGACAAAGTGTGAACTAGTAAAGTATTTCTGAACTGATCTTCCCAACATGGTCTATAGGCTGCCCTATAACAAACAAAAAGTGTACCCAATATGCTTATCTTAACCACCTAAAGTGGTCACAATAATTTCTAATGTAGAATGCCATGAAAAGTAACTTCTGACAATGATTTAGAGCATCCCTATGGTGGGGCGCCAAAAGCAACCAACACAGGGAGTAGGCTTCCTACTGTGGGGCAAACTTGTAGTTAATACATTATTAATTATTTAAATTGAGTTTTACATGAGAGAAAGAGTTCATTATATACACATGAGGTAGTAGGATGTAGCTAGAACAACCCATGTGGGATAATGTAAATTAGAATTAGTAAAAACTCAACCACTCATAGTCAAGTCAAATGTAGGTTTTGTTTCTTAATAAATTTTCAAACCTCATTTAGGCATAGTAGAAAAAAAAATCTCAAAACACTTTGAACTAAGAGAAGTTGGTAAATGAAGAGAAATTTCAATTCCAAAAATCCGTTTGAGATTTGGAATCTCCAATCAAAAGTTATAGACAAATTTGAGAGAGGGGTTGGAAGGGAATTATTTTTTACAATTTCAAACTTCCTCTCTCAAATTTGTCTATATATTTTAATTGGATGTTCTAAGTCTCAAACGGATTTTTGGAAATGAGAATTATCTTCATTTACCAACTTTTTTTAGTTCAAAGTGTTTTGGAAAAAAAAATTCTGCCATGCCTAAATGAGGTTTGAAATTCTATTGAAAACCAAAACCTACTTTTGACTTAACTATGAGCAGTTGAGCTCCTACTAATTCTAATTTACATTATCCCACATGGGTTGTTCTACATCCTACCACTTCATATGTATATAAAGCTAGAGTTTCTCTACTCAATTCTAATCTCAAGGTAAGATGAAGATATTTTTCAACAAATGTGAGATGGTGGATTTAATTCTCTTATTTAACTGAAAGTAGTTTTTGTGATTTGGCTCCCTTGTTTGGCGAGTTTGCCGTGGGAATGCTCTTACATTGGAAAAGTTGGGAGTTCCCAATGTGGTCACTAATTACTTCATGAGCGTCAAGTTAGATATTGATTGTGGTTTGAGAAAATTGTCTTGGGGTCATGAGGTGTCCACTATGGGCAATTTGATTGTAGTGGGTTGTTTTACCTTACATCCTATTGCAGACAAGGGCCCCATTTGAGCAAGATATGGTGACCTATCAATGGAATATGATGTCGTTTAGCAACTTCATTGTTGTATGACAAATAACACATTGACACCTTATGAAGTTGTGATGACTAGGTTTTAGTTTTGTGCTTCTTGGAAATAGGTTTGCCTATTACATCAAGAACAAGTCAGATTGTAATCTACACTTCCTTAATTTCTATTAAATCCAAACTTGATGAAAATTTAGCAAAAAATAGTGCAATCTTCACCATTAGTCTATTCCTTGACCGGAAAAAATTAATGTAGAACAATCCAATTCCGTTCATTGTACAATTCCATCCCCTATTTTTGCAGGGTTGCTAGCGTGTGAGCCTGTGAGCATGAGCCTGTGAGCGGGATTTATTTTTGTAGAATAAACAAGTTGGGACCTATGACCGTGGATTTATTACATTATAAATTTCAGGAAATGAAAAGTCATTTTAATGAAATTTGATGCACTTGCAAATGTATTTTGAAGGTATTTTTTGCCACAAGCAAATGAAGTCATTTTTTTATAGACATCATGATGCAAAAAATCCAAATGAAAATAGCAAATGTCCAAGATGTAGCCATAAAACACACAAATACACTCATAATTCTAAAATCCACGCATTATAGTTTGGCTCAAGAGATATGTCAATCTCAAAAGTCTAAGCCGTGGTGGATTTGGTTATAGAACCCTCAATTGTTGATGGCTTTAAAGTCTCTCTACCCTTGGAGGCACTACCATCTAATAATCCAAAATTTTCAAAGCATAAGTATCTTTATGGCGTTTTGGTTTAAAGCAGCCAAAGTTTGCAAATGTTGATACCATCTGCTTGACAAACACGGGAAGGTGAAAATTCTTTTCTAGAGGGAAGAAAAGACTTTGTGCCTTCATCATCCCATCTAGTAATGTCAATTCTATATGGCTACAAATAGATGTAAAACAATGTTAAGCTTACAAAACTTAAAACTTGACATGAAAAAAAAGGATATGAAAAATTGCTAGCTTACTAGTAAAATTTTGACTTTTAAGCTACTTGAAAGGTGCCATAGTCATAGTCTCTAGATCTTGGGATATTGCAACTGGTAGTGGCGGTCATGTTATTGCTACAATCGAGGTACATTTCTTCATGGGTTTGACAATGGCATGAAAAAGATCCTTGTCCTCCTCCAATGCCACAATGTGGTAGCCTATACTATAACAAACAATAATAGAAACACTTGAAATTAATATCATATACATTAGTTCAAAGATTCACTTTGCAAATTAGACTTAGAATCCATAGTAATTCAATTCAATAGTCACCTATAGTTGCGATGCAGTCTTAAACTCTAAAGTGTGTGCGAGCCTCTTTTAAGAATTCAAGACCGTGAGCAGAGTTCTCACCATGACTAACTTGATCATCTTCAAGTACAACTTGGTGAACTTTTGCTTAGCTCCCAATCTCATGGCATTTGCAATGATGAGTTTAGGATTCCTCTTCAAACGGGATTGTCTCATTACACTTTCATTTTGTAGCATCCATTGCAAGTACAATCTGTTGTTGCAAGATTCAAGTGACTTTTCAATTAGAAAATAATATAAATGAATCAAAATACAAAATAATAATTTGAAAAACAACAATCCTACATAATCCAAATCTCACTTGGAACATGAAAGTCATAAAAATATCGATTGACATTGAGTGTCAAGTTTTTCTAGATATATGGAAAACATATTTCTTCACCTCTAATGGCCTCAACATCTTTATAAACTTGGACAAAGATAGAAGGTTGTACCTTTGCACTCGATACAATATGTGAATCAAGTTGGTCTTTATATGGGAGTCCTCGATGAATTTGGATTTTAAATGTGGTGATGAAAAATCTTTTCATATACCTTGAATAACAAATAAATTGTGGAATGAGTAAATCCCAAAAGTGATTGGATGGGTTTGCAAAAGAAGTCACTCACTAGTTTATGCCATGCATGACTTGCATGATCAATTCAATCTTGTCTTTAGTATTGAGAACAATGCAATTTGTTGTAATGTGCTAGAACATCTTTGTTGGATGAAGTCTAGAAATATGACTCATTCACTCCAATAGACAATGATTTCCGTTCCACACAAAGAACTTTGACTTCCTCAAAGAATAGAATGGAGCATGACCTCAATAACTTTCTTAGTTGACTTGTTACTAGATATCTCGATCATTAGAGGAGATTTCAGTTTCCTGGAGGGCCGTTTCAAGCATTTCCCGACGTTGGTTCCCAGCAGTCCCTGCGAACGCTAGCGCTGCCACATCACCGTTTTAAAAAAATTAAAAAAAAAAATTAAAAAAAAAATCTTCTTAAAATGCAAAAAGAAATAAAAAAAAATTTAATTAAATTTTTTTTTTCAAAAAATGACGTGGCAGTCTCCAATCCACGTCACGTTGCGGGAGCGCAATTCCCGCGTTGGGAACGGGATGGGAACTTGCAGCCCTCTAGCAGCCTGAAATCTCCTCTAATGGTTTGCATTTGTCGAAGTCATTGTTACGATGGACTTGCCACATTTGCAACAAGAACTATATTATGATGCACCTTTGAGGTTGAAGCTTGATCCACATCTCCTCCCTGCATTTGAACAATTGAATCTATATGAGACAACAAGAAAATGTTAACAATTGAACTTTAGACAAGAAAAACAAAATTCTTACAAACACAAAATGAAATATATAATTCTTAACAAGAAAATTAAAATAAATTATAAAACAAAATCTCTAAGCTATGGTTCTCATCACATAATCTTGGTAGCCCAAAAAAAAGATTTAAAGACCTTCGGCTAGTAGCTCGAAAACCTCGATCGGACTCAACAGGGGGGGTTCGAGCTACTTGGTGGTACTCCCGTTTCCCATACCCAAAAAGAAAATTTGAAGAAAAAAGTTATTTTTATTTATTTTTATTATTTTATTATTTTTTGTTTGATCAAAAATAGGGGGTCCGACTAGTAGCTCGAAAACCTCAGTCAAGTGTAAGGTAGTAGTGTTTAAATCAAAGTTGTTTGTCAATGCTAGATGGGATGTTTGTTTTGGGTACAATGATAAACTTTTACCTTTTTTCATCTCTACAAATTGTTTGTGAACAATAGTGCTACATCTTTTAATCTTTATAATCTCCCTTTTCAAAATTTGAATATTTCATTCTAGTTTGAGCTATTTTATTTCAATGTCTTGATATAAGTCTACACCTTTGATTGCCCTCTCTCAATTAGACTTGAGTACTAACCATCCATCTGTCTTTCAAGATAATGTATGTTGCCTCCGACTTTTCATGCTCAACATAGCCTTTAGAAATTCCAATAGCTTGTTCATGAATTAGCAATGCAATAGTGAGTTGCAAAAAAATATTGTTAACCCATTACAAAATTCAAACAATGGAAACAATCCAAATTAACACACATGGAAAACTAGAACAAGTAAATATGAAAACCTACATGCATCATCTATTTGAGTATTGCCTTTGCAACTCTCTAAAACTATAGTTGGAGTTGTACTACCTCATTTGCATTTTCTTTTATTGTATTAGTACAACAATCATCCATGTTAAATTTTAATCCAAAAAGCTTGTTTGTGATTTTTATACTCTACTTCTATGGCTCCATGCATTTAACTTTATTTGTAGGTTGTTAAAAAGATCACAGGACTTAGCGCTGCTTAGCATAACCTTTATTCCCTCTTTTATTACCATTGCTCCCATACTACAAAAGTTAACTCCGCATCATTGGGATGTAAGGTAACTTAGCCTATGACAGGCCAACTTTGAACCAACCTAATGTAGGTGAAAAAATTCTTGTAAAGTAAATTTTAGAAGATACATGTATAGCTAAAGAATTTTTGGACCTGCATTAAGTTGATCTAAAGTTGGCTTGTCATAAGTTGAGTTATCTTACAACGATTATGGTTGCTACCCAAAGTTGTTATATCCCCATTAGTAGATTTGAAAGCCGAAACATGAGTTGTTGCACTTGATAAGTTTCTCTAAAGTAGTTGTCCAAGTTGTCAATGTCTAATTAACCTTCTTCTTTTCACATTTGTAATGTAGCCCTTCACCAACCAAACAACAAATTCGTCATTGGTAACCTACTTAGATCTATAAATTTTAGAGTATAATAGTACAAGAGTACAACTATATGGAAACAAAATTTGCATCAAGATTCAACAACGTATAGGTTGTGCTCAATTTGGAGCACTTTCCAAACACATCCTCAACATTTGCGTTGGTGATGATGAAGGCAATATTTTTAGCAAACGTAGGATTAAGTCCTCTCCTACCCAATGGTGCTAGTATGTGAGTCTACAAGCTTTGAGTTTAGACACATAGGTACTTTACAACTATTGGAGATGTTTATAATATACATACTTATAATATATACATCCTATAACTATAGTTATGAAGGTGCTTGTATTATAGACACCTACAATATAATTAGGCACCCATTATGTAAATATCCTATAACCATAAAGGGTGCTTATAACATAGGTACCTACAACATTGACACCTATAATATAAACATCATGTAACTATGAAAGGTGTCTAAAACATAGGAGCTTAAGCTTCTATGTTCATGGACTTGAAATCCCTAGGCTCACATAATAGCAATTGAATGTGCTCTACTACCTATTATAACCCCCTTTCTTCTTAAAAAAACTTCTTTATCTATGCGTTGTAAAAGGCAATCTCTTCTTTACATTGATTAAAACAAACCTGAGTTGAGATGAGGAATATTGTTGCAACATGTTGGCTTCCGTCTCCAAGAACACCTTAATTTGTCCCCACGTTGAGTGTTCAATATGTTTAACATATTCAAGAGTATATTGTATGATCAACCACCTCTACATGATGCAAATGTGTATTTAATGGTCCGAAACAATTGAACCATATGACTAATTGCAAATGCACCAACTACAAAACAACATAACAAGTGGGAGAGTGCTGACTATGTCAAAGGAGAAATATTGGGAGTAACATTGTTGCCTTTCCTAGGACTAGGTACAATTGTTTCACTAGAAATTGGATTTGACCTTCCTAAAAATGTGTACTGAATTACAGGAGGTACATAATCCTCATGCACATGCTCGAACTTTACAAACATGACAATTTTAGCCATTGGAGGTCATCAAAAATACATTAATTGCAAGCACTTATACTACATGTATTGGTACTTCTACAAAATGAACATCTATGAAGATAAATTCATTCATGCACCAAATTATAGCTTCAACGAGGTGAAGCTTCTTATAGTTAAACTAGGGATTATCACAATTTTAGAGTAGTCTTGGCCAAACTTTTTTGTGTACTTCTTTTGTATTGTATTAAAATTTAGTATGATTGAAATGATTTAAAGTGTATAGAATGCAACAATCCTATACATCCTTGAAATGTAGAAGTGTGTTTACAAAGTTCAATATTTTTTAAAAAGAAGTCATGTAGTCCTAAAACCTATAATTGTGAACCCTAATCTGAAAAAGACACATGAATATTTATCCATTTAAAAATAATAATTTGGTCTCTCCTTTTTATTTCAAATGTTTTGTTTGTTTTGTTTCTATTCTTTTCCTTTTATTCCTTTTCAATCATTATTTTCCATTTTTTTTTTCATTTTTTTCATTTTTTCTTTGTTGTGCTCTCATTTTTTTTCTTTACTGTCCAATTTAGGAGAAATAATTATTTTTAATATTGATTCCCTTACAATCCATTGCTTAGTCATTACTTTTATTTATTTATTAGTCTATTATTTGTTTTCCAATTTTTTTTCTATTTTTTGGGAAAGATGCCTTTTTTCATTTATATATATATATATATATTTTCTTAAGTAATGGACAGTACATTAGGTTGGAATACATTTGTGAGAAGTTCATGAGACTTGAATGTTGTGGTTGAGGTTTGAATCCTACGAGGCCCCAAATTATACTAGTGCATATAATGTCTATAATGAGCTCCAAGCAAAGCGTTGATGTAGAGTAGCATTAGTGGATGCTAGGTTATACTTATTATTGTGTTTGTCAGCCACATTAGCCTAATATATTCTACTGTGTTCTCAAAATAATTTGTGAGTGCCTCAACATAAAAATTATAGTGGTTGAATTGAATATTGAATTGTATACCATATTTTCTTCTCCATCAAAATTATTTTTTCAAAAAAAATACTTTTTGGTAAAAAAGTTGAAAAAAAATTATTTCAAGGCTCCCCGCTCACAAGCTCCCCGCTCCAAGCTCGCACACTAGCATCGTTGATGCCTACAAGGGGTAACATGTCAATCCTTTACTGGTGAGTACTCAAGTGTCATTAGATACATGAAAAGGCAATTATGGGTTGTTTATGAGATGTTTATGACTACACTATATAGGTTGTTTTTATTAATTTCAAGGTAGACCACTTCACAAATTTACAGAAATCACAATTTTAATTGAAAAATTATAATTCCACTTCGGTTTGATTTGTGAAACAAGTGCACACATCTGAAAAATATGTGCCCCTCTTAGATCTACCCCCAAGAGATTTAGATTGCAAAAATGAGGGTGGTAATAGGCTTATCTACCTTGTCCTCACCATCGCTCCATCACGCATAATTATGCTACAACGCTTAACCCTTAAGCACTCCGACGTCCATATTCTAGACGATGAATTGAGTGCTTGTAGTCGCGTGTTTCATCCAACTACCTTCTCATTCATTCAATGTAACACTTGAATCTTGAAAAGACAACCTTCTTTTATAACCCAATTTCATGAAATTTTGGTATATGGTATTCCTGTACAAAAATATAAGCAAAAATGTGCCAATATTTGAAAAAGGATTGAGGCGTTCAGGGGTTGACATTGTTGGAAATAGTTAGGTTGAGTACACCTTACCCAGTGTACCTGGCTTCAGTGGCAAGCCATTCAGGACAGAGGTCTGCCATCTGGTTGTGCAAGAACATGGCAAGAACTTCGGTGCCAGAGAACAGAAGAACAGGCCGGCCGAGATATGGAACATCATGTGCACAGCAGAGTAGAGTAGAGTACTGTACTGTACTGTACTCCTGTACAAGCTAAGCTAAGCTAGAGCAGCGTCTGTGCGCTACAAATGGAAGCCCACTGCAGCAGCCCCGCCATGCTTACAAAACACAAAAATCTGCAATCTGCAATCTGACTCCCTGTCTCCCTGCTGCACCAACTGCTGTAACTTAAGTAAACTTATTTGTTCAGATCAGGCAAGAAGATGACGACAGCCGCCTCAATAACTTCAGCCTGCCTGTGCGTGACAAATTAACTTAAGTTGCAGCCACAAAAAAAGTCATCCCCTCCCCTCTCTTTGTCTTGGATCCTCTGCAGCTCCTTGATAAATTTTGGTGGTGGTGGTGGTGACATTTGGTGATAAGCATTGGGTTACCAAACCCTAAAACCAAACCCAGTGAGCCTGAGAATTAAATGAGGGACCATCAGCCTGCCACATGCAGGTCGTGGTTATAATAAATCATGAACACATAACTTAAGTTACTGTACGAGAGTGCATTTAGAAATGCATTTCCCCCACAAGCTGCAGTAAGTTGTGAGAGCTCGTTGCATTCGGGGGAAGCATAACTCCTTCAAACAATTTCCAGTAAATTTTTGTAGGAAGAAAAATGAAATTGGCATGTAACCCAAGTTGTTTCATATTTTTTGGACCTTTGTGGAATTAGTTACGAATTTTTGAAGTTGAAATGCAATAGTCACTAAAAGTGTGTTTCATCTCGTGAAATGTACCCTATTGGTGCATCGAAGGAAGAAAAACGTACCTTTGCTTTAGAGGATGCTTTTAAAGTTGGGTCTATTTTAAGACCTCCTACCTTATGCTATCATCAAAAAGGAAAGGTTCAGTGTGAAATCCAATTAACCCTAAAACACTAGGTTGGTCACCATAGAAAACATCCTTTTGATACTGTGTGAAATCATTTGTTTAATAAAAAATCCAAGAGAACTCATTGGAGATCAAACTATTGTACAAGACTTCCCCTTAATTTTCACAAAAAATTTCAAGGATGAACATAAGCACTTTTGTCTTGCACAAAAGGATTCTTTATCATTCATTGGACACATTATATTCACAATAATTTTATCCGGGTACACTAGTTTGGTTTAGCCCCATTTTTGTGCCACTAACCGGGGTTAAAAATGGGAAGAGGGCTACAAAATTTAACAATTTTAGCTCCATTTTTGTTTCACTAGTTGGTGATATATTTCTTGTGAGAGATGTCACAAGAAGCTCACATGGGTGTAGCAAGGGGAGGTTCAGCCCTTCTCGACTTTGTATCCCGAGGGGCTAGAAGATCTAAAGTTCCTCGAGGATTCTCATTTTCTTATTTAGACGATTTTAGTCTCTCTTTTCTTCTAAGGTAGTATGCTCCAAAAGCGCTTGCCCTTTTTCAAACCGCCCCTATTTTGGGGTGAAGAATGGAAACATGGTTATCCTTAAACGGACCACTGTAGCAATTGAATGCATTGAGAAAAAAATATCTTTCTATTGCAAGAGCCAATCATTGCCTTTGATTTCCACACATCTGCTTACAAACTACAAGTGGGCAGATTTTGGGAGCCCTGTGGTCACAAATAGGTGCCTATGTCATGAATCTTTGAAAATTTATAAGTAATTGAAAAATGTTTGGAAAAATACAAAAACAATTGTGCTAGTTTCCACATTCATTTTTCTTTCTCTGAAAAATGATTTAAAAATGATTTAGTCCACGTAAGGCTATGAAAAAGGCAGACTAGCTCTTAAATGGTCGCTTTTAGAGCATATTACCTTAATTCTCACTGCTCTTTTCAAGAAAAAATAAAAAATAAAAATGGTTCACATGTATGGATGGTGATCATTCATGTCCTAAAACATGGTCAGTCCTAAAATGATCACCATCCGCACATGTGAACCATGTACTAATAATAAGTTTTAACGCCATCTACCTGAGTCACCATAGTCCAACACTGGTAATTAAGAGGAAAAAGAAATCTCACATCATTCATATTTGAGTTTCAGATTGCAATATAACTTAATTAAGATGAGTACAAAGCAATACACAGTTGACAGTCAGAGGCTTGCCGCTTCGCAGCTCAGTCTGGTCATAAGTGTGCAAGCCGGTACAGCAACGTGTGATGCTGCAAACTACGGCGTGAAGTCAAGACTGCCACCCTGAGTCGACGAATGAATCGACGGCGTACTGCGTGCCAATTTGAGCATTAAGTTTACTCCTCCAGCCAATGCATCCCATGCATGCATCGAGATAAGATCAATTACACCGTCAGCATTAATTAATAGTCCGCTCAGGGCCAGGCCAGGACTCCAGGAGTTCAAATTCCAATGCACATTCAAGCTGGCAACTGGAGACTTCCGTGACGCAGCAGCCAGAGATCGACGAGGACATGCAGCAAACTTCCAAGTCCGAGCGAGGTTTCAGCTTCCAAGCCCCCCGTCGATCGACCCGATCGTCGTCCTCTGCTTTGATCGATCAAGCGGACCCCATCAATTCGAGCAACCTCAGATTGCACAACTGGGCTACTACCGGAGGTGTGCCGTTGAGCTTTGAAAATAGGATTCATTTGTTTTGGTCATCGTTGTCGCATCGATTATAGCTTGTGACTACCAGGTGCATGGTGCTATTGAACTCCGTTTGTTGTGAATATCTGATTAGCTGAGTAGCAATGACAGTTTCTTGCTGAGGAATGGCCTTCGAGCTAGCTCGTACACGGTTGCCTCGCTGGATTGCACTTCTGCTGATTCTCCATGAAGTCGATATGTGGCATGCTGAGCTGAATGAAACTTGATCGATTGTCTCTTTGTCTCGAAGTATCAATTAACTCTTGAGCAATGTTGCGCAAATGCAGCTCTCTGAGAAGGTCCCAGATATTCAAGGACATGGCGATGGGAAGAGCGCGTCATGGCCGGGTTGCACTGCTGCTGCTGGGCGTCTGGCTCACCACGTTCTGCCACTCGGCAACGGCGCAATGCAGTGCTGCTGAAAGCGCCGCTTTGCTCAAGTTCAAGTCCGTAGTTCTCGATCCGCGAGGTGACCTGGCGACGTGGACCGGCGAGGGTGCCAATTGCTGCAGCTGGAGGGTGCGCGTCTCGTCCATTAAGTCCTCGATTAGATTGACCATAATTTTTTGAACTGGAATGTGTTGCAACCGAACGTCTGGGTCTTAAACTAAAAACTCAACCTACCATTTTCATCTGTTGATTGATAATCGCTTGCAATCGGGGCCTCTGAATCTCAAGTCCGAGAGGAAAACAGCAGGTGCTTGATCTGAAAGGCTGGGGCGCGCCTCCCCATCCTCGGGTCCTTTTCGAGCTTTGTCTTCCGATTCGATGGCTTAATTAAGTCTCCGTCACAACGACGTTTAGCTCTTTAATGGACATGAGTGGAAATAGGTGCATGTAACGACGTTGTTTTCACGAAGACCGATCCTGTTGGAGTAACATCAGATCATTAGACTTCTCAAGAAGTTTGAGCTAAATGGGCCTCTCCATTTAGTGCCTGCAAGTGCATTTTAAATTTCGCCTTCGGATTCAATGGCGTACTTCTGTTTCCGTTCTAACAAAACTCCAACTCTTGAATGGACATAAGCGCGAACAGCTGCATGCAATGACATTGTACTGTCGTTTCTATCCGTTGAAACGACATAGAACTGTTATCCCAACATGTATACAACGACATGGTTCTTATGTTATTATGACCTCGTCGTCCACATCCCTCAATATGTGAAGTGTTGGTTCCTCTCTCGTGACCTGGTACTACATACTATTGAAATGAGGGAATAGAACAAGCTAAGCGTGTTACAACGCTGCACCCGAACAGCAATTAGATCCTTCGTATTGTGACGTCTCTTCAAAAAGATGTCCGCATTTGCTTGCTTAAGATTGATTTTGTTCTGTTTTCATTGACGCAATATATCGTGGGTTATGTCCCATTGCAGGGTGTCGAATGCAGCAGATCAGGAGTGGGCGCCCTCAAGCTCCTCTTAGACCCTCCCATCCGCGGACGGACCGTCACCCTCGACCCCAACAACCCCTCCGCCATCGCCACTGCTGGCGCCGCCCTCGCCCTTCTCACCCAACTCGTGATCCTCCACACCGACTGGGTGGCCTGGTACGGCCCACTCCCTCTCCCACAAATCTCCAAGCTGCCGCTCCGTGAGCTCGTCATCCGCAACGGAGCGCTGGGGAACCGCAGCCCTCCGATGTCCGTCGGAGGAGCTTTGCAGAACGACATCGGTGACCTCGCAGGGAGCCTCGAGGTGCTTATTCTTGCGAGCACGAACTACAATAGTGGGCTGCCGTCGGCGCTGTGTAGGCTGGCCAAGCTGCGCGTGCTGGAGGTCTCGGGGAGCTTGATGTCGAATCTCGGACCGTCGTGCCTCAGCAACATCACGGGACTCCAGGAGGTGAGGGAACCATCGCACCTAGCTAATGTCCAACACTTCAATTACTAACCATCGTTGCTGTGAGTAAGATTTTACATTATTATCTGATTGGAGGATTCCAACTCACCCAAAACTGCATTCATTCAATGGAAATTGTCCATGGGTTTCAAGAGAAAACCCCTGCATTCATTGGATAGGATATAAAAAAGTATTAAGGGTTCGAAGTTTTGTACATGACCTCAAACCCACAAAAGTTCTTCATTTACAGGACCTTGATATAAGTTACAAGAGCCCATTTTAGACAAGTGTAGGCATGCCCCTGGGGAGAAAATATCTTGTTGTGTTGCACGTTTTAGACCCAACATGTATCAAATGAAGAAGTTTGCCTGCTTTGGGCTTTAGTCAAACTTGTGTCCCGAATGAGCTTTTCTTCTACCTGTGGTTCATTGTGCAAGAAACCAAAGTGTTATAATTGAAAAGCTCTGGTTACTTTCCATCCGCAAGGATGAAACGGTTTGGGTTTGATATAGAATGCCCAGTTGCCTCAAATTAGCAAATGCCCAGTTGCCTCAATGACATGCCCAAGTGGTCCTAGTCCAGGTCTCCATAGCTCCATTCAAGTTTTGTACATTCAATTCTCTACTGTACAGCTGCATAACTTATCTCCAGGCACCAACTATTCCAACAGAAGCTTTCGAATTCAATTGCGATTTTTTGGCAGGTGCGGATGATGGGGAATCGGAAGGTGACAGGAGGCCTGCCAGTGTGGCCGACGGCCTTGAAGAATCTGAAAGTGCTGGACTTCTCCAACAATGCACATTCAGGGGATATCCCAGTGCAGTACGGAAAGTTTGGCTCCGTGGAGCTTCATCTGGCGGTCAATCACTTGGCGGGGCGGGTGCCGATGGGGTTGAGCGCCAAGCCCGTGGAAACTTTCCGTCCTGGCAATGAGAAGCTGTGCGGGTCGCCGCTTCCTTCATGCCCTGCGTAATCAGGTGTCTTCCGCCGCTGGGAGAAGTGGTTGACAAGAGTGTCAGAGAATGAGTAGATTCAGATGTTATCGAGTTTTGTTACTGAAAGACTTCACGGCATCAGTTGAGTGCCTCAATATGTGTAGGGTTCTATGAGAAGTTCTATTGTAATGTTTTCTACCTTTTAATATTTAGTCCACATTGTTGAGAGACTTGAATGGGCTGCTAATCTCAATGAGAGGATCTTGGTCAATATTGTACTCCGTACTTGTTACTACCGGATACTGCAATGTTTCCACAACCCATGATTATCCAAGCTAAAAATAGAAAGTTGACTTTAGGAGATAGTCCAAGAGTCAATTGTGACAATTACGAAAGTCCAAGATATGATATTTTTCTTTTTGGAAGCAAACGAAATTCATCATCGGACCAGGATGACTAGCATCCGGCCAAAACAATCAACACAGTTACTACCCTTAACATACTCGTAGTCTATTGCACGTCAACTGCAGCTTCATATGACCCTTCTGCAGAATGAACTGTTTCTACCTCAACTGTCTATCAAACCCCGAAAGGAAAGTATTCGCATTATCAGTTTGTCTCCTGCACATCATTTTCGAATGTTTCCACGCCACTCTCAGTTGTCACCCCTTCCCACAGTTGGTGCTCTAGGTTTTGTCGTGGCCAGTATTCCTGTTAAAAACACGGGGAAGCAGCCACTTTCGGACATTGGACATTTAAAGGTCACAGTACTGCCCTACCGTTTCAGCGCAAGTCCGTCATATCCAGAAATCTTTTCCTCTTGTGCCAGGCATCTATGAAAGTCTTTCATCTCCCTATTATATAAGCTTTCGCCATCTCCACACCCGGGCTCCTGGCAGTCACAAGTGCTCGGTGATCCGGATATCTCATTGGCCATCAAAATTTGCGACTTCAGCAGCAATTTCTTCTTCGTAATAAACTGGTCATCCAAATAAACTCAAGTCTTCTCATTTTGAGAGCACAAATGTAATATAGTATCCACCCCGCAGACATTAAGAGAATCAGCAAGAGCTGAGTTCAACCACATTTGATAAATCAATAACAATGAATAACGAACAAGCTGCTTTATTGAAAACTGCTAAGACTGAAGTGAAAAACCACACACAAGATGCTCAGAAGATAGTACCGGGTGCTCGGAAAACACAATAGACCGGTTCAAGCTGCTTTATTGAAAACTGATTTGATCTCCGAAAAGGTATGGTCATGGACCCATCTACTCTAAAGGGTATTTATAATACCTAGTAGAAAGTGAATCCAACTTGGAATATAACCCAGAAATAACAGGAGCATCATGGGACTCTGCAGATGTAAATTTGGAAAATCATCAAAAATTGAGTAACCACTAGCTTCACTGTAAGGATCATCCAAGGCCAGAAAATCTCTTTTCCGTGTTGTGAAAGTAGCTATGACACCTATCTTGTATCCAGTAGGGCTTCAGATTCCCTTGCATGAAGAAGTACTTATGGTAGGGAACTAGAAAGAATGACCGGCTAGTACTAGCAGTCCCCAAACTGAGAATTCTCACCTAGTTTTAAGCCGGAGAACAGCGATCTGCTCAAAATGCCAGCCTCTAAGATGCGCTTACAAGAATTCCAGTCGGTAAGTTGCACCAAACCAATATCCGATTGAATCAGAAAATTTTCTTCAACCACCTAGAAAGGGCACGGCCTTTTGGCCTCCACCACTCCATATAATCTGCATACTGGTCTACTGCATATTCTCCAAATTCGTGTGCCTTATTTATAGAAAAATCCTTAGCACTAGCTGCCGCCTGCCCGCTTGACACGTAAACTGTGATCTCCGACCTTTTTGATGTTACCGTCTCCTCCAATTCAGACAACTTCGATTCTACCAATGACTTGGCTTTATCTGGTAGGGTGCCATCCTTTGCATCCTTATACAAAGCCAAGGTCGTAGCACTCAGTTGGGCTCTCTGACTTGCTGTCTTCTCAGCTACTATGCGACTTAACTCAACTGCTCGACAAAATTGTCGGATTATAACGCCCGTGCTCAATGGACCCAAAATCCATAGTGGCAGCAGGTCTTGCGAGACGGATAGTCCAAAACATATTGTCACCAGCAAGTAAAAAGGTACACTGCACAGGAAATCAGCAAAACACATCATAATAGATCAGTGCAAACTACATGATAACAACTTCTACCACCTGGGTTGAAGGCTGCACAGCAACGAAGCAAATACAAAAATAATAACATGCAGTTTAGAAAAACGTATTTCTATCGACCAAAACTGTCGGGTATCATTTCTTCTATCAACTGGTACATTTTTTTAACTTTCTGGAAACTTCCAAAATGATTTATTTCAACTCCTAAAGATATGGAAGTGGACACTTTTGGCCACTAGGGCATTTAGGAGAAAACCACAAAGTCGGGACCATGTTAGAACGATATCCCCTGAAATTAGAAATCAGTAATCGCGTGTGGCTTCAAATAGCTGAAGCATAACTACACATCAATGTCATCCTCATCGCAATAGACTCACCATCCTTGATAAATCGATCCAGAAATGGATCCAGGCGGCAGGATTTACTTACAAAATAGCGATCGGCCACTTAATCCAGGGATCAGTTTCCCGCCACCACCTGGCTCCATGAATGCTCAATTCAGAGGACTTCAAGTCTGTGATCAACTGCTTGGCATCAAGGTTTTTAACTTTCTCCTGAGCGTCTTGATATCCTAGTTTAGCGCTCTCCAACACTCCACGGTCACGCAGGTCTTTCAACCCTTCCTGGAAGCCTTGCAGAGAATCGACCAACATCTGTCTCAAATGCTCCTTTCCTTGCAACTCTAAAGACGAGTCGCTGGCTTCTTCAACTGCAGGTTCAGGAGAGGGTTCAGGATCCTGCTCTCCGCTGTTGTTGTCATGGTCGGCAGTGACCACCTGAAATGATAGAGCCTGCAGTCTCTGCAACCGGAAAAGATCCCTGCTTCCTGAACTCAGGAAACTACCTCCACTGCAACAAAGAAAGCATTTGCTGAGTGTTTGCTATGACACAAAAAAAGGAAAACAACAAAAAAGCATTCATAGATCTATTCCTTTGTACTTAAATGCTGGCTGCACCCCCACGGACATGCCAGAAAAAGCATCAAAAGCTCGAGGAATTTAGGATCCTCACCAAGAACGATGTTGAATTCCGCAAATCTTTCGAGGTCTAGTGGGAATTAAAGCAGAAAATCTACAAAAAGATGCTCGAGCCTGACACCGTGTTGATGGAGCTGTTACTGATACTGGGCGCAAACTGCTCGTACCCTGCAAAAGTAACACAAAACAATTTCAGCCCATCAAGGTGTAAAAAGTTACTCCTTTCGTCCGGAAATAAGTGTCTGCATGTTTCATTGAAACTCTTGACACCAATTCACAGACCATAGATTGAAAAACATAAGGCAGACGTATCCACATCTTGTATCCCCAAAATCAATGAAGAAAAGTGCCTGTATTCATCAGCACCCAAATGGAAAGTAACCACAAGACCTACGCAAATTTACCGAAAAAATATGAGGCCAAATTTGAACGCTTAATTCCAGATAGCTTGTGAAGAGTTTTTCATCAAAATTCAACGTGAAATAATGTAAATTCAAGAGTTATGCAAACCCTGGCAAAAAAGCTCTAAATGGACAACAATTTCAGAATATATCTTACCAATCCTTTGAGATTCAACAATGCCATTCTTCCAAAATTTGTTGCAGCAGATGAGTAATGTGGTTCCCAACCATCAACTACACCCTGCAGGGAAACAATCTATTAGTTTCAGAACACCAGAAATTCACCGCTCCGTCACATCAGCCTTGCTCAAACTTTCCACAAGTGAAAATCGGTACAATACACACCATGCAACTCTGTCACTCGGCGTGACAGAGCACGATAATATCCCCTAAACCAATGCTCCAATAATAAGGGGGGTTTCCACACGCTACATTCTTCTACAAATGCTCTGGCCATGGGTCTCTAAACCCCTATCAACATAAATTCAAACGCTTTCCACAATTTCGCACAAAAGCAATTGAAAATTTCCGTCCAATCTGAATAACAGACCTAATAGATGCCCCCAATTCGCTAAATCCTGAGTTACCTAGCAGCTCACCAACCGAAACTCCTTTCCAAATTTCTCGACAATGTTATTCGATTGCCACGCTACCAAAACTCCGATACCAAATCAATAAGCCAATTTTTGTAGTGAAACGCTTTTAAAAGTAAGGAACACCACCAATTCCGACTGAAACAGAAACCCTCGCGTCTTAAATGTTCACGATTACGCTAAACCCCGTAATTTCGTTTCCTATCAAACCCGTGGTGATCTCGTCGCAGGAAACCTACAACGAATCCATTCCCCGAGCGAGAAACCCTAAAGTAAGTATGCCGTCCGACATGACAGCCACTCCGGTTCTCCTTCGAATGAGAAGGGAAGATTCTATGCCAAGAGAAGCAGGGGAAGGGGAATTTCAAGCGCATTACCGAAGTGGGAAGGTGCCGAGTTGCAGCAGGAGAGCAGAAGCGGTGGAGAGAGCATGGCGCCTTCAAATCTGCACCTCCATCGCCAATAGCAGCACCAGCAGCAGCCAAAACTCCCACAACAACAACAAGGAGATCAACAGTGTGTTACCTTAGCCAACAACGTCGAAGATGGAGGGTCGGTTTGCCAAAGTGTCGCTCTGGATAACAGGCCGACGGATGGAAAAAGGAAGGGCGGCTCCGTCGTAGTCCCTCTCATTCGTGGATGACGGAGTTCGGGATGGACGAACGGACGCTGCTCGTTGGTTCCAGAGGAACTGAAGAACAACTTACAACTTCAAACTTATTGGCTCACAAGTTACGTCACGGTAAGGTGTACCTGTACAGTCGGGTACTGAAAGCTTACAAATTGCTATTCAATTTTCTTTTTGTAAAATGTGCATTATAATTGCTATTTTTTTTGGTAAGCATAATTATCGATGCATCCTTGTGCAATTTTAATAAACCATACCCAAATTTCAGTTTCAAGAAATCAAAACTCCATTTTTGGTGAATTGTTTCATTTAAAATTCATGATTTTACATTATCATTGATTGAAAATCATTTGCCATGAATTTTTAAAATTTGATTGCATAGATATGTAGGAAAAATTTTCATGCACATCTTTCCTTTTGACAAGCATCTCCAAAAAAGCTTCAAAATTTCATCTATAGAGATTTCAATGTTGGGGTGATAGTATCCAAATTTGGTAAAATAAATATCTCTTTATTGTAATTAGATTTTTCTATTTGCACCTCACCCGGTAACTAATTTCGAACATTTGAGCATAATGGTACAATTAGTTTGCCAAAATCAAGTGAAAATATAAAGATATTCATTTCTTCAAAGTTTGGTCATACAACACTTTTCATTGAAATCTTCATTGATCATCTTTTTGTTACTTAAGGGGCTGTTTTTTAATATGAAAGATGTGCATATGAATGGTCCCTACATATCTATGCAATTGAATTAAGAAAAATTCATCACCAATTGTATTCAATAAAATATTATGTAAAATCACTAAAATTGATTTTAAAATTTACCAAAAATAGAATTTTTTTTTTTTGAAACTGAAATTTGGTATGCTTAATTGAGATTAGATAAGAATCAAGTGATAATTATGCAAGATGAAAAAAACAATTTTATTCTATATTATGTACAAATCTTTGAATGACTCTAGAAGGTAGTTTGTAAGCTTTCAGTACTCGACTATGCATACCTAAAATTGCAAGTTTGTGACCTTAATGATGGCTTGGGCCCAAGATTGCCATTATAACAATTTAGAGTGGAACTAGTGTGTCATGTGTTGTTGTCACAACCAAAATATAAATAAAGGTAATTTTTTAATTTTTAATTCATAGAAACTTTGAAACTCAATATTGGTATTTTTCCTTCTATGAGTCATAACACTACAAAACAAAGCTTGTGCATTCTTTTTTGTTGAGGGCTTTCCAATAGTACGAAGAATGCAAACATGGGATACACGGTCCAAAAGATCTCACTCTAGAACAAATAAAACAAATAAAAAATCTGATTTAAGATATAGACTAGTAAAATACCATTTCTATAATAAAAATAAAAATAAAAGTAATCTTCTAAATTTTTATTATAAAAAATTTGAAACTTAATAACTTTCACACCGTAGGTTCAAATGCTACAAAACAAAGTCCATGCACCCTTCCTTGCAAAGAACTTTCCCATGCTACCAAGAACACAACTTGGGACATACGGTTTTAGAGATTTCACTATAATAAACAAACAAAACAAACAACCTAAGGTATAGATTGGGGTTGAAAGGGTTGGAATTTGGTTAAAAAGTTATGGTTTTATAACTTCAAAGCACACTAGAATTTTTAGACACATGGCAAAAGGTTCATTCATTATTTGGCAATTTGAAGTGATGTTCTTGTATTACCATTACAATCATGTAGTGAGTTGAAAGAACCACATTAGAATCCAAATGGACAAGAACAACCACCTTGGGAAGCTACATGTTTTTGTTTTGACCACCTATAATGTATCTTTTTTTAGTGAAAAATGACTTGACCCAAATATTTGTGAAAGAATCCTTGATTTGCCACTCTATTGCAAAAAAATAATTAAACAATGGATCATCCTATCTTAGATGAAGAATACAACAAACACTATGGAATGTATGCCACAAATTTAAACAAGAACTATGTCTAGGTTTCATTCAGTTGTAGACTATTAGCTATAAAAATTAAAATTTTTAAAGCACATAAGGAATTGTTCTATGGGATGATTCTCACTATCAATGTTCCAAGTTCCAATTGTACAAATCTAGTTTGAGGCCAAATCTCAATTCTATTGGATTGTAAAGTGAAAATGAAAATTCTTATATGTGGGATTTGGAGCTCTTACTACTAAGTGAGACCCACAATTCCAACTCTCTAAGTCCCAAATTCTCTTCTATATAGTTTTGTGTAGCAAAATTAAAGTAGGTCAAAAAAATCGGTCAAAAAGTCTTTAAAAACATTTATTAGGCACTTTATACATAAAATCTACAACAAGTAGATTTGCATACCAAATCAACCCACAAAGATGTCTTAATCTAATGCCATTTTTCTCATATTATGAACAAAACAATAGTTAGAACTTTGAACAATTATAGTTTGATCTTTCTAAAATAGCATTCCAACTCTTGCTCCAAGTCCCAACATCTTGCTGCCAAAACTTCCAAAAAGTGCTACCAAGCATTCCTAAGTGAAATAAGACTTGGAAAATTTTCATTAGATGTTGTTTTGGCTTGCTGGGAGGGCTGTTTTAGGCTAGTTCCTGTTGCTGTAAACCAGCTCGTGCTATTTGGATTTTTTTTAAATTAATTAATTAATTGAAAATTATTATTAAAAATTAATTAATTAATTTTTTAAATGTCTGCTGACGTAGTAGTCTCTTGACTACGTCAATAGGCTGCGTGGCGGAGATCCTAGAGTTTGGGAACGTAGGGGAATGCAAAGGAATGCAGAGGAACTAGCAGCCTTTAAGAAAAGTTGAAACTCATCTGAGGTATTAGTGTCAAGCCAAAAGGCTGAATTTTTAAATTCTCAACCAATTTAATTTTGTTAATTTAGTAGGATTTGGGACTTATAAAATAGTGAGAATCTACCAAAATTTATATCATCCATTTTCATTTTTACTCTAATTTTTAGATGTGCTTTAATTTATTCCAATGCATTGCAATTAATTCTAAATATCCTATTTTACATCAAAAATCTATATGTACATTGGTCCAATTTTGCTTTGGCCTTTAAAATATTCATTTTTACATTGGCATGTAGCAAAAGGAAGCTCATCAAGTTTTCTTTCTAATCTAACTTACAATTTTTTTTAAATTCACAAAAAATCCAAAGTAAATTACTATGAATGGAGGCTCTATAATTTAATGTGTCAAAATCAAAGTATAAAATATTGTATGTTTATTTTTGAAAATATTTTTGAAAATTAATGTATGAAGAATAAATTATTGTTTGAAAAAGATTTGTAAGTAATTTCAAGAAATACTTGCACTATTTCCTCTTACAATATTTGGTTGATTTCATTTAAGGTGTTTAGTTGTTGTAAATCATTCATTCTAATCCTATTATTTTCATCCATCAATCTTATAATGAACTTTCCTTGTACAACCTTCCTAATTATATGGTAGAAGTAAGAATGGATTTGGAGAAGTAAGAGTCTTTTAATTCCACTCAAAAAGTTTAGGTGTGAATTTCAAAGCTATCATTTTAAAATTCAAGGTAGTAAGGGCTAAACTTTTCAAATTCAAATAACTTGGAGGTACTTACTTTCTATTTGTTAGTTTGTTTTTGTTGTAGTGTTCTATTTGTTCTTCATTTATAATTCATTTATTTGTGAGTTTCATGGTTGATGACAAAGTGTTTCATTAAAGAAACTTAAGTTTGAATCTCTATTTATGCTTCAAATGCCTTTGAGATATTCTAAGGTTAGTCCAAGTGTCATTAATCTAATAAGTGGATTTGAGGATATTTAAATCTGCTTCAAAATGTGTCCAATGATTTTTTTAAGCAAATTTACAATGAATTTTGATTGTTTGTTTTGTATAATAATTCTTGTAAGTATATATATTTCTTCCTATGGCAAATGAACCCCATAGAATATTAAATGATTGAGCTTTTTAGTAGTGTTTGGGTAGGTAGCCAAGTACCTACAATCACAATTTTTGTCATAACAGTCAATTCTCCACTACAATGATTTTTACCACAAAATTCTAAGTGCAAAAATTTCAAGTTAAGAGGATTCAAAGTCTAAAAATCTAATTTGGAAAGGCACAAAAAGTTGAAGGCCTTAACTTTAAACACTAATATTATACAATCTACTAAGTCAAAATTTCTAAATATTTTTTCCACATATTTTTCATACAAGTCTAATGCAAGATCCTATGGTTGGATATGTGAAAAAGACAATTTTCTCATCTTCACTCTTTGCACTAGAAATAGCAGTCTAAAGTGGATTTTGACAAACTTTATGGATTTGGGATTTTTAGATTTTTTAATAAAAATTTAAGGATAGATTGTAAACTCCATGTTCTATGAGCCAAACTTGATTTCATATGACTCCAAGTAGGATTGCAAACATTATGGGGGGTCCAAAAATATTATCTAAATTTATAGGTCCATTCTACATACACTTGTATTTTCTACAAAAACATTTATGAACAAATATTTATGTATACAAGTACTATAAATTTATACAAAATTAAATGATTCCAAGTGCTATCATAACTGGGAAAAAAGATTGATTCATGTTTGCCTAATATTTTATTTTCTCAAAATAATATTTGACAAATGTTTAAAGTATAAATATTCTACAAGACTCTTATTTTTCTATTAAAAAAATTTGAAAAAAAATTCTAAATTTTTAATCATCTATTTTCTTTCCTATCCTACAGCTATGATACTATAACTACCCTCATAACAAGATATTAGTCTTGAATTACTTACTACTACCTTTTGTGGCTACTTGTGAGACCCAAGATAAACAAAATTTTAAATCCTCAAAATTCTCAATCAGCCATAGGTGATAAAATGTTTTGAAATGTGTACTTCAATCAATTTATACTAAAGATCCATGGGTCTTTGTGCTACTAGTGACATCCATTGAAGATTGAAGATTTGGGGCCTTGTTCTAGCTTGGTGGCAAAAAGAGGGTTTCATTGTTCAATCCTATAGCTTAGTAATGGAGCAATGGAAGTTTATAAATTGTAGTTATTAAGCATAAATAAAAATTTATATTTTGGACTTACCTCACTTTCTTAGGCCTAGGCTAGTGACCTCTATAAGAAAATAATAAATCCCTAACTAGACTATTGTAGAGATTCAATCAATAATTGTTGTGATGGCCTTTGGAGTTAGTTTTGAGTTTGATTTGTATATAGTCTATTTTTTAAGCGGTAGAGCTTTGCAGAATCCACTTTAGGCTTTTTAGAAATTTGATCACACTTTAGTGAATCTACACTTTTAAATTTTTGTATATTATTTTTAGAATAATTTATAATCACCAAATATAGCAAATATGACTTTATTTCATATCATTCCAATAATTATTGCAAAAGTCATAAGATTCTTTCAATTTACTTATTAAAAATTGACCAATTATTTTAATTGATGGATTGATGCTTGTTCAAAAACCTTTTATTCATTCTATTTTTATTATTCCATTAACCCCTAATGACCCGGGGGGTGTACTTTCAAAATGGGCTAAAATTGGGAAGAACTTGAGCAATTTGTTTGTTCATTTTTTTCTTAAGATTGGATAGAATGCTACCATAGGATCTTGTAGTTCACATTGAGGGTGAGCACCTCAAAAAAATTCAAATTATTTGACCTCCTAATTTAGTAGATATTTAAGCTTGAAGTTTATTTGGGTCAATGGAAAATAGGGCAACACACTTTGAAGGAGCATATCTTAGTGAGAATATTTTGAAATGATGATCTTTTGTGCTCAGCAAAATACAAGAGAGTTGAAAATGGTCATCTAAAATTTCACAACATTCTTGTCGTTTTGCAATTTTTGGTGGACCTTGCAATGTTTAGTAGTCATTGAAATGAAATCAGTGTTTGTAAGGAAAACAAGAATGGGCACACTTGTCTTCTCCTTGAGCTCCTTGGACTACCCTTTTTGAGGTAGGCAAGAATCACATTGGTTAGCTAACTTTTCAGTCCATGCCCAAACCAAACCCCAAAATATGAGCCATTAACTACATTACACCATTCAACTTAAAAAATTCCACAAAGCAGAGTTTAACTCAAAATTTGATGAAATTACCACCATTGGATTCATAACATAGTCTATTTTCAAATAATTGTTTTTATTTGAGAAAAATTCAAAATTTCAGAACGAGAAGGTAAAAGAAAGGGCAGCAACTAGAGAATAGTCATTTGGGTCATGGAGGGGTAATCCTTGAGGTCTCAAGTGTCCCTTTCACGGACAATAGAAGGTTTGGTTTGCTTCCTATGATCTCAATTTTTGGCACGATTTTTTGAATTTCGTTTTTAACATAGAAAAATATATTAATTATAGAAAATATAATTTTATTTAAATCTATACTTGGGAGCAAAAGTTATGCTTTGCAACAAAGCTCAAAAAAGTTGAGCTTAGACAGCAAAAGAATTTTTAAAAATTGAAATAATAATTTTTAAATGTACCCCTTATAAATTATATATTTGTCTAAATTGATAGACTAATTCATTCCATTTGGATTAGTACTGTGAAAGGTCATTATAGAGCATATTGTTTTGCAAGTGTGTTGGATCCGTATTTGAACTCATTTTTCACAATTATTTTTCAAGAAAAAGAGTTGTACAAGGTTTAGTTTGCTTGTTAAAACAATCCTATCATTGGGATTAGTGGGCTTCAAGTTTGTCTTCAAACTAATAACCAATTTAGTTCTTCCTTCAATTTGGTATCTACTTAAATTTTTAACTAGATTTTTGTAGGGATTTTTGTAGGGATTTTTTCCTTAAATTTTCAATTCAATTCTTCAACATAAAAGAATTTATATTTGAAATTCATAGTGTAAGATTTTTAAGTCGAGAAGATTCAAAGTCTTGTAATCTAGTGTATAAAGGTGCAAAAAAATCTTTTTCTTTATGTGGTAAATGCAAATATCTTGCAATCTACCTAGTCAAAGATTATGAAATTTCTACCACACGTTTTTATACAAGTCTAATACAAGATCCTATGTTTGGATATGCAAAAACTCAAATATTTAAAAAAATTCTCTTTGCATTGGAAATGGCAATTTTCAATGTATTTGATGAAAAAATGGCCTCTCAAGACTTTAGAAGTCAAGGATGTGGGGATATTTCTTTCTAAAATTAATTATAGATTTTGCATTTATAATTTTTACACAAAATATTAAATATTTGTAGCATTTCATGGTAATTTTCAAACCATAACATTTTAAATTTGAACTATAAATTTCAATCTAAAGAGAGAGCAACTCAAGCTTAGTAAATACAACATTTTTATTCTTACTTAGTCTATACCTTGAATTAGATTGTTTGTTTGATATGATGAGATTCTAATAAACCATAAGGCGTCCAACTATGTTCTTGGAATTGTTGGAAAGCTTTTTGCAAGGAAGGATGCACAGACTTTGTTTCATGGCGTTTAGACATATGATGTGAAAGTTATTGAATTTCAAAGTTTTTATGAATTCCAAAATTGAATTAAATTATCTTTTATTTTGGAAAAAAACATAACTTTCACATCACATGTCAAAACACTAGTAGAAAATCTGAAATTTCAGATTTCTGTTAGATCTTGTCCAAAACAACGCGTCCAAAATGACAGAAATTTCAGATTTTCTACTAGTGAAATGCCACGAAACAAAGCCATTGTAGTTCTTTTAGTATAAAGTTTTCTATTCAAATCAAGAATGCAACTTCTCACATTGCAACAAAAAGCACTTGCATTCCTAACTTCTTCTATGAAAGTTATGAATTTTGGAGTTATTTTCAAATTTAAAAAGTACTTTTACTTTTATTTTGGTTGTGGTAACAACACAAAGGCACATTAGCTTTCTATTCATATATGAAGAATGCAACCTCTCACACCGCAATAAAGCCCTTGCATTCCTTTGTGCATATAAAAGATATTGAATTTCAAAGTTTTTACAAATTAAAAAATTTGAATTTGAATTTGAATTTTATTTTGGGTGTGGCAACGGCACATGGTACATGGCACATGGCACACTAGTCCACACCTTAAGTTAGGCTGTTTGTTTTGTTTGTTTGATACTTTGAGATCTAAGAAAGGGTGAATTCCCTTAATGCAATTCTTAATATTGTTGGAAAGCTTTTTGTGACAAGGGGTGCATAGACTTTGTTTTGTAGTGTTTGGACCTACTGTGTGAAAGTTGTTGAATTTCAAAGTTTTTATGAATTCAAAAATTGAATTAAATTATCTTTTATTTTGTAAAAAACATAAATTTCACATCACATGTCAAAATGCCAAATCTCACCTTCATATAGGATAAATAGTGTGGAGAAGGTACAAGTATTTTTTGTGAACTTTTAAAAGTGATATTACTCTCTTAGTTTAAAAAATTTGGGGTTAATTCACCCCCAATTCCCCAATCTAAAAAATGGAATTCTTTCTCTCTTTACTCGTCTTCTCTCCCAAACCGCCATGCCCCACAGCAACGAGTCCTTCCACCGCCCGCCCTAAACGGAAACCGACAACCGCCTCAACGCAACTTCCCGTCCAGGATTCAACGATCGTTCCCCACTTCCACGCGGAATCGTCGACGAAACCGGGCCTTGACCGAACCCGCGCGCTCTCTCATTGGCTCCGTCCCCATCCCCACGTCAGACCTTTCCGTGATTGGCTCCCCAACTCCCCAAGTCGCCCACATGGACTCTGCTCTCCGCGTCGCCCTCCTCGTCCTCCTCCTTCTATTATAATGCCCTCCCTCCACTCTCCCTCCCTCATCACATTCCCCTCACATTTCCTTCGCATTTTACTCTTACAACACCTGCATCACAGCCTTCGCTTTCTACAGATCCGCAAGTATCGTGAACCTGTTCTTTGTTTGTGTGAGAATCACTCGCATCCCGTGAAGATGACGACCTCCAAGAGGCTCGCTGACATGAAGAGCGCCAAGTTCCAGAAGAACGTGCACCGGAGGGGCAACGTGCCGGAGACGACGCTGAAGAAGAAGAACCAGTACCCCGTGGGTCCGATGGTGCTCGGCTTGTTCGTGTTCGTCGTCGTCGGCTCTTCCGTCATTCAGATTTTCAGATCCGCCACCAGCGGCGGCATGGCGTGAGCTGGATGGATCGTACTTTCAATGTCGTGGGTTCCATTCTTTGGGCGCTTCCATGAGAGAATCCCGGCCGCATGGCGTTGAGGGTTTTGGTGGAAGGCCTTGTAGTGACATTCTGCTTAGTGACTCGTGCAATATCGAGAAGATGTTGGCTCTGTAAATTTGTGAGGCTTTTTAATCTGAAAACTTTAGAGTATTTTATCGCATTTGGTTCCTCATCGGTTTGGGGTTTGTTTGTTGGAGAAGATGTGTTCTCTCGTCGATTGGGGTTTGCTATGTCCTGCTTTTCTCGTTGGTTATAGTCCTCCTTTGCTTGCGGAGCTGTTTCTTGGGTTGATTGCCTTTTGTATCTGCGGTTTCATTACTTCACCATTGCTTTTCAATGCAAGTAACTGTCGTTGGATTAATCGGAGTTTGGTTTTGCTGTCGATTTCTGTGTTTGTAACAATGTCGATGCGTTCTTAGCTATTCCTTCGGAAGATTGTGCTTCCTTGAGCAACCCCTGTTTCCTCTATGTGAGGATCTGCAATCTGGATGCAACCTTATTATGAAGTGTTATGATTGGCCTGACGGTTGGTGGACAGAGCTATCATCGTACCTTGCACATTTATGTGTGATATTGCTATGATAGCATCCTCAACAATTAGAGGACGTTGGTCTCCTAATTTGTGAAGAGTCAATTCTTCTTATTGCCCGTGCTTGATGCATATGAGGTAAAAGCAATACAATTATGGAAGAGAAATTACACTCTTGAGGTTGTGGATTAAGATCGTGTGGGGGAGTGGCATGCCAAATATGTCTTCTTAGGTGATCATTATTCTAGGTTTGCAGTGACTGTTTCAAGGAGATCATCCATGACTTAAAATTGATGTAATGGGCAACCAGCAGTATGGTTGAAGAGTCTTGTACCTTTGCAAATGTCAGACTTCCTAGTGATGATCATATGTGCCATGTTTGACATCTCCAGCATTTATAGTGTTCTCCTGGAGAGACTAATTGTGTAGACTTTGCCACCTGGCATGGGCATATTTGTTAACATTGTTAGTCACTGCTTAGAACAATCATTTAAAATTATGTTCAAATATCAATCTTGTATTTTTATTACATGACACTATCAATTGTCAATCATATTGAAAACTTACATTTTGTTTCATGAAAAATTGTCATAGTTATAATTTTTGTGACTAAAAGTGAAAATAAATTTGTAAATATAGCAAAAACAGTCCAATTAATTTGAAATTATTTCAAGATTAGTATGAAAAATTCTCAATTAGTTGTTTTATTTTTTACACCCAAAACACCCTTAGCAATGATTTTGAAGTCAACTTTCACTATCAATCTAAATTTATCCTATTATATAATTGAAAAAGTGAATTTTCTATTGACATTGATTTTTTTAAAATTTGAATGAAAAACACACAATATGGTGTAACATGAATTTTGACACTTAGAGCTTGCAATTGCAATAATTCTTTCAATTTCTCAATTTTTTCAAAATTTTAAAATGGAATTGAACTAGAACTCGTTGAGCTTCATTTCCTTACTTTAAAACACATATCAATAATGGATATTTTGAAAGTTACAATCAAAGTTGACCAAGGTGCATCTACTTTTTTAAATTTGCAACCTTAAAGGATTAACACTAGTGAATTGGTGATACATAGGGTGTTGGGGTTAGAGAAGACAAAATTAATACAATTGCCTTAGTAGGCCAGTTGAGTTCTATGACACGGCAAGTTTTGAGTGCTTTGAACCCAACCTTCTTGTGACCATTGATGGATGCTCAAAGTAGGACACATTGCATCTTTCCTAAAAGAGTAGGTTGGAAAATGTTCATCACCAACAATTTTTTTTTTCTTTTGTGAGTGTGGCCATGTTAGGAAGTTGGCATGGAGAGAACAATGATGCAATGGTTGATGGCATGTTGTTGGATATATGTTTTTGCTTCAATGGAAATAGACACACCATGTCTACCATTTCTATAGTTTAGAAGCTTGTTTCCCATACCACTCACAAGAAGAAAATTGTGTTAGAATCCCTGAAAACACGTCACCTTGTTTTCATTAAGTTCCCGTTTCAAAATGCAAAAAAACACAGAAAAATGCTTTTTGGGTTTTTTTTTTGCGTTTTGAAATGGGAACTTAACAAAAACAAGGTGACTTGTTTTCAAGGATTCTAACACAGTTTTCTTCTAGTGACTAGAGATTCTCTTACTATTGCACACCTAGTCTAATAGTCTTAGGATTTATAGAAATTGAGCAAAACTAGTCAATATCTTCATTCATTTTATGCGTTCTCATTATTTTGGAATTTCTCAAGAAATCATGTGATAACTTGTGTAAAACTTTGATTTTGAAGATGGCATTTTAGAAAAATGAACTTGGTAATCTTTTTCTTCATTTGTTGGATTGTATCTACATCTTCTATTATAAGATCTTTCTCTTGGACAAAGAAGATGGCCATGTTAAGTACAAATAAGGTAGACATGCTTATTTTCACCCATGCACCCAATTTTGTCTTCATGTACCAAGGAAATACCAAATAAATTGGTACGTGACGGAGGAATTCTTAAATGAATGGGAATAGGTATGTCTACCCTATAACAGCTATCATCTGTCATGCGTTTCTTTGGAGATCAAGGTAATGACAGATGGTCACAAGGATATTTACATTTGGACTTTGGAAGACCGAACATGATAGACCCCCAACAAAATTTTGTGCCATTTGCTTGATTTTCTTTTCATTTGTATATTGATTTATCATACTGATTGTGATTTTTTTCACATGCTTCTAATAGAGGCCATTTTGGTTATCCAAAGTTCAAGTTCAAATTTTCTTGTATCTATTTTATGTTACCTTCTAAAGGTTTAGATATTGTTTTTTTGGCAACATAGCAATTTTAGGCAACTCACTACGAACGAATTTTTTTTTTCTTTGAAAATTCACACAACATGTGCCCAAGAAGTAGCTTTAAGGCGCAACAAATTTCATAACTTTTGACAACATGGTTGAGAAGTTATTGCATGATATGTAATTTTCAACAATGATCGGCAGGCAACCTAAATTTTGATGAGCTTCAAATGATAGTACCTTGAAGTTATTATTCCATATCAATCATTCAAAGGTGATTTCATTTGTTGGGTCAATTTATCATGTGGATTGAAAATGTCCTAATCACTTTAATCCCTAAAGGATGTTGAAAATATTTGCCCTCATAGTATACATTTAGGATACAAAAATGTATTTGAAGATGTAAGAAAGTTCCAATTGACTTGAATTTTTTGTGAATTCAAAAAGCACCAAGGAAAATGCTTTATAAAATTTATGAATTTTTTGTGTGATTTTCATAAAATATTGTACTCATAGAACATGTAAAAATGGTGCAACTCTACATATATTGTCACTTTGTTGAGGCTTAGAAAGAAGAAGGTAGGTCTAAATCACTTGCAAATTTTGCATTGCATAGATGTAGTTGTTGTAAGAGCAGCTATGCATTTGCTTTTGCAATAAACACTGCATAAAAATGTAGTGATTGTTTATACAACTTTGGATTTGAAAACACCATACACTAGGTTCATACAAGGAGACTAGAAATCAATGTGTAAAGAAGCATGTATTGTGTTGATTGTGTGTGGGAATTATAGTGACATTGTGGCACTTAGAAATGACTTTCATTCTGGAAGTATGGCATTCATTCCCTTCAACTGACACTTCATTCCTTAGAAATTGACAAAAATTAGAAGGAGAAGTTAACCCCTAAAGTCCCATTGTCCCCTTGGGGACAATTTGGAATTTGGGCAAGTTCCTATGGGCTGAAATTTTATCCTAATTTCTTGAAACTTTTTTTGAAGATAGAAAAGCTGATAATCTTCATGGGAATATAATTTTTATTTCAATCGGTGCCCGAAAAATTAGAAAAATTTATACCACAAAAAGCCTAGAACTAAACTCAACGGGCAGCACAAAAAATATTGTAAAAATTCAAAATAAATTAAATTAAATTTTTTCTCAAAGATTATGTTTTTGTCTACATCTAAAGCTTTGATTCATTCCATTTTGATTAGTGATGTAAAAGTTATAAACAATCTTATTTTTCGGGCAATCTAAGCATCTTTTTGAAAAAATAACTCATAGGATTCATTTCAAAATGCAATTTTCAGATTTTTTCAATTTTTTTTTGAAAATGTTAAGTTTGCCTGCTAGAACAATCTCATTGTTGGGATTATTGTATTTCAATCCCATCTAAGAGCTATTAACAATTTAGTTTTTCTTTCAATCTTGGACCTACTCCTACTAGATAATTTTTTGAAGTATGAAAATAAAGTTTTTATATTTCGGAATTCTTTTCCTAGACTCCCAACTCAATTCTTCAACACAACAAATTTTAAATTCAAATTCCATAGTGCAATTTTTTTTCACAAATAGCGATCAAAGTCATCTAAAATTGCAGTCTCATATTAAAAAAAACTTGTTTTTTCAACTTTGAATGCTCATATCTCTCAATCTGTACGGTCAAACTTCATGAAATTCTTACCACATAATCTCAAACAAGTAAAGTTCAAGATCCTAAGGTTTAGTTCTCAAAAAAGTATTTTTTTTGTTTTTTTGGACAAACGTAGTAGAAATGGCAGTTTTGAGTGGTTTTTGACAAAGAATTGGCCTTGGGCCTGTAAGGGTTAATTAATTTTCCATCCTTTTTAAAAAAATTTAAAATCAATATGACAAATAATACATAAGTAGGAAGATTTTTTGAAGATTCCAAAAAATAAATGGAGATCCTACTTAAAACTTATATCCATTATTTTATATATATAAAATCAAAGTGACAAGTAATTCATTATTAGGAAAAATCTTAAAAAATTGTCAAAAATAAATAAAAAATTCTTACTTAAATCTCCACACTTTATTTTTATCATTATATCATTGTAACAAATAAATCATGAGTAGGATGATTTCTTGAGAATTCCAAAACATAAATGGATACATCCCTACTTCAATTTCCACCCTTCATTTTTTATTTTCAAAATCAACGTGACAAAGTAATTCATGATTTAAAGGATTCTTTGGAAATTGTCAAAAGTAAAAATAAAAGTTCTACTTAAATCACCATCGTTTAATTGTTATTTATAAAACCAAAGTGGGGTTGTTGCAAGAAACAGCTACTATTTTGTCTCATAATGGCCTAATTTAATGAATATTGTGACTTTTAGAAGCATGAAATAAAATATGGATATTTTTTAAAGCATGAAAAATAATGTGTATGAAAATTTTGGCCTAGAAAAATTTATCTCTAAAAGCTATGTACAAAAAAAGAGTCATGGAAAATACTAAGAAAATAGATGCCTTGGAACTTGTTTTTTTGGAAATAGTAAAAAAATTCAAAATATAAAATAAGAATTGAAATTTTTTCCTTAATTAAAGGTGCTCCTTCTCAATCATTTGTGCACAAAGGTAGTACACTTTGAGTACATGTAGAAAGTAGAAACTTTATTATTTGTAGAAAATCTCCTAAAAATAATAAAATTGGGGTTGACAATAGTACTACCCCCTCCAAATTGGAGAATTGCAAAAAATTAACAGAGAAGTTTTTATTTAAATCTCCACCCTTTATTTTTAATTATGAAATCAACAAGTATCTGCAAATTGCCACACCTACAGTGAGGGAGAAAAAATGTCATTGAAAGAGATTTGCCTTTTTTTCTATCCACAGTTGCCTTCTTGAAGTTGTTCCAGCCACATGCATTCCATTAGAGAATAATGGAGCCTTGAGAGGACTACCAAAGCTGGACAAACATTATGAATTTAAAAAAAAAAAATTAAAAAATTTTAAAAATTTTAAATTTTAAAATTGGTACTCTAAAATTTTATTTTATTTATTCACACACTTTATAACATTGGTCTAGAGTCTAGCAACCCTCTTAATTCTCGAGGCAAAATTCTTTTTTTAATGCCTGAAGGCAACAAAATTCTTTTGAAGGAGTGAAGAACCACTTTTCTACAATAATCAATCATAAATTATTTGTCTTGTTGATTCTTAAATATAAGAAATAAAAGGAAGTAATTTGAGGAAGAACTTTTCCTATTATTTATTACAATTCTCAAAAATTCATCCTATTGATGTACTATTTGTGACATTGGTTTAAAAATAACAACTAATTGGAGGAGATTTAAGAGATAACTTTCCCACTGCTTTTACTCATGCATTATTTGTCACATTGATCTAAAAATAAAAAATAAAAAGTGGTGGCTTAATAAAAAGGTCCCCTTTTAATTTTTGACTACTCTCAAAGAGTCTTTGAAATCATGAATCATTTATTGTATTGATTTTAAGAATTAAAAATAAAAGTGGAGATTTAAGTAAGAACTTCTCTATTTTGGGGGGTAATTTACCAAGACTTCTTCTCATTATGCATTATTTGTTCCTTTGATTTTAAACATAAAATATAAGGGGTGGAGATTTAAGTAAGAACTTCCCCATTTATATTTTGGGATTCTCCTGGCCTCTTTTTAATTATTAATTATTTGTCACTTTTATTTTATAAATAAAAATAAAGGATTAAGATTTAAAATAATAAATTTTCTATTAGATTTTTTAATTTTTTTTCAAAGAGTCTTTCTAATTAAGAATTATTTGTCACATTGATCTAAAAACAAATGTAAAGGGCAAAGATTTAAGTAAGAACTTGCCCATTTATTTTTTGCTAATCGCAAAGAATAATCTTGTTAATAATTATTTGTGATATTGATCTAAAATTAGAAAAATAAATAGTAGAGATTTAAGTAAGAGCTTCACTATTTTTTTTTTTCAAAATTTCAAACTCCTAATCAAAATTATTTGTGATTTTGATTTTGCAAATAAAAATAAAGGGTGAAGATTTAAGTACAACCTTCCCCACATTTTTTTACCAATGTTTAAAAAACTCATCCTACTCAAGTATAATTTCACATTGATTAAAAATTAAAAATATTAGGTGGATGTTTAAGTAAAAGCTTTCCTATTTATTTTTGTAATTCTCAAAGAGGCTTTTTAGTATCAAATTACTTGTCACTTTGATTTTATAAATAAAAAATAATAGATGGAGATTTAAATAAGAACTTTTCCATTTAATTTTTGAAATTCTCAAATAATCATATATTATTTTTCATGTTTGATATTTAAAATACAAAATAAAGGGTAGAGATTTAACCCTTGAAGTCCCTAGAAGGCCTTTTTTCATCAAATTCCACTTAAGATTGCCATTTCAATTGCAAAGTGTAAAACATTTTAGAAATTGATTTTTTCTCATTTCTCATTATAGGATCTTACACTTGACTAGTATAAAAATGTGTGGGAGAAATTTCAAAACCTAACCACATAGATTGCAAGATATCTACAAGCCTAAGACGGGAGCCACAGCAAAGCTAGTCTGATCCACGAAATTGGCACCTGACAATATGTCCTCTCAAAGATTGGATTGCTCAGGATTGCTTAACTTAGACCTGATCGAGCCTTAAGTCTAAGCTAGTACTACGCAAAATTGAATCGGACATACACACTTAGAATCTAAAGAGCTTGAGAAATTTTCATATCATCAGAGCTAGCGCGCATGATGGACAGCAGCACTTGTCTCAGTTGTCTGAATACAGATACAGAGATAAAAACACAAAAACAAAACAGTTATGTTGCAATAAGCTCTGCAGACTAATCCACACAAGCACTGAGGTTCAGATTGCAGAAACCAAGTGAAGTGTTTCAACCATGACAAGAGTTCAGAAAAGGATTACTGTACATGAGACGAGCTAGCTCCATAATTATATGGTCAGTGCACCAGCCCTGGCAAAGGTCGTATGTCTGCCTAATCTCATAGTTGTTCGCATTGAGGCGAATCCGCATACACAGACTGAGTGTGCCAAAAGTTTGGACATCCAAGCGCGGTCATACTTCTTAAAAATGGATATTTTCATAGCACCAGATTTGAGACGTTTAAATCCCCAGAGCTCTAAAATATACAACACATACACAAAGGGTTGAAGCTCAACAAGTTGAGCATTTGGAGTTATAAAACTTGGACAACTCAAATACATACATGTATCAAGGTCTAGTTCTCTAAACAATTACGACCACTTAACTCCCACAGTCGGTTTTTGGGTTGGATCCTAATTCACAAATTACCAACTCATTATTATTAACACCGATTCACGACTCCTTAAGATTTGTTGTCATTTGTGAACATGATGCGCCCAGGCCCAAATGAAAATAGACCCTAATTCTAGGCTTCATTATGCATGATGAAGCTACTCCAATGCTAGTCTCGTCCAGAATGAATCTAATTGAGAGAAGTTTGGGCTAATTCATTTAGTACCTTCCACTAGATGCCAATTAATCTCATCGTCAATGCGACGTGAGAACTGTACATGCAAGTGTTACATATTGAATAGGATTCAATTCCGGGCAGGCCGGACTAGCTTACGACGGCCACAGTTGTGCACAAAGTCGGATCCAACAGGTTACCAGGTCCGGTACCTGGGATCAATTGCCACAAATGGGGCAGCCTTTAGGCTTGCATGCGTGATCTGGAGTTCTGTCTCTGTCTCCTTCAGAGTCAATTGCAATTGGGATCAGCTCCTCCACCAACGGCGCCATGACCGCTGCAAATCTCTTCTCGAACTCAAACAGGATTGATCGACACAGTACTGAATAGCAATTAACCACGTTTATGAATAGTACGTGTTCACCGATCCCAGACTGAGATTGTGTGAATTTCGGGTCTCAGATTACCAGTCACTTGCCAATGAACACTGTCTAGTGCAAAACCAATGAATCACTGTCAGAGTGATTGAGAGCACGGCACGGCACTTGCAGTGAAAGCTAGCTCGATCACGATCTGAAATCTGATGAATCAATGGGTGAGTGTGGAGTTCTGTTGGAGATGAATCCTTAGTTATATAATGTATGCAAAACGCGGTGCCAGACAAACTCTTTCATCAAAGGCGGATGGATTCATGTTATGATACGTGGTGGTAGAATTCGAAGTGTTTGAAGCTGATGATTCTTCTGGGTCTTGACTTACAATTGTGTCCCCAAACTAGCTACCGCTACGTAGTCTCTCACCGGCCAGTTTATGTTCAGCGAGTCGATCCAGACTAAACTTTTTCGTTAATTGGAAGTTCAAACACAACTAAATTGATTTGGCGGACATGTAATCTTGGTACAGTACGTGATCAATTTGGCGCAGTCTTTGAATTGGCCAACAGACAGAATTGCAGACACATTATGAACTCGTGTCTGTAATTTGAACCGTCATCCGTCGACAACTTGCACATAATTCTCTCGGCCCTTGCAGATTCGTGACTCTGCTGGTCACCTGCAACGTTTGAATGCTCTTCATTTGCGTCCAAAAGAGGAAATTAAAAAAAAAAAAAAAGACTCAAATTCAGTAATTGCGCGTACTAAATCTGTTGGGAAGCTGTGTCTTGAAAGTCAAAATGTCACTGGGACGTAACAAGACGAAACATGATTCAGAAATTCAGAAATTAACTAGCGCCCAACGTAATGGCTTTTGGAATTAGTTCCTTGACTCAAATCCTGTCAAAAGTGTCTCGGTTTGCCGGAGCAGTATTTATAACGTCGGTTTCTTTTAATTGGCGATACTTCACGAGTCAAACATTGTGACATATATCTTCACAGACGTCAGGACACAAACTAGGACAGGTATAGATTTTTGGGTGAGGTTTGCACCGCGCCATTGTAATATCTAGAATATCTCCAATTTTAACGAAATTGACGTCAATATGAAGTGTCCGGTTAATTTTGCCGACCTGGTGGCTGCCAGGTCTGGAGGACCTATGCTTCTCGAGCAGGTTCAAGGTAGTTGTGATCTTGAAATTGACTAATTAGCTTTCGTCCTGCGTCTTCGGACTGACTAGATTTGGAATTTTGGATGTCTAGCAAGTGCATAGTGGAGTGGACATGATAGCATAAAATGTCGGGCAGAAACTCACGTGCCAGTGGACCACGTCTGTTCAAATTGTGGGCTACAACTCAATGCAAGCTAGTGACCACCAGTCGGCACTACCTACGGGGGAATTGTGAGACCAGGTCAACTCATCCTGAAAGAATTAGTTGACTTCCTGGAACGTCTTGGAATTTACTCAAGTAGGTGAGTTCTTATTTCCACGTGGTCTGTACCATTAATAACTTTTTCTGGTGATTGTTATCAACACTTACACCGACATACATATCAGCACTTGATAATTCTGCTGATAGCTGGAGTTGCATGGAATCCGGTTGGTATGTACATATATGATTTTGTAATGTTATGACATGGACAGTGAATTTGTGATGTCATGTTGCAGATGCGTCAAATTGCAAAAAGTCACACGTCATTAAGCTGTAAAGCAATACATTGAATGCATAATTCAGAAAGTCTCACCTAGATCTCTCCAGGTGGGTGCTATTTTACAAGACGTCAATTCAACGGTGCTGGACTTGAATTGAAATCCCAAACCACGTACACCACCTGATGCTTGGAACCATGGATTTGGTGGAGCAGATCAGTTTGCATGATCGTTGATGTTGGAGTAACTTTTAACCATGTTCCTTGAATTGGCTTTGAAATAATTTCAAGTGATCATTTTGAAATTTGGGAAGCTTATCACAAAGTCGGAAAGTCGGGCAGCCACCCGGGGGCGTCCATGGCGGGCTACCATGTACCTGGGGATTGATACTCGGTGATGAGCGAAAGAGATACTAACTCAGTTTCAATCAAATTGTCAAATTTCCAATTGTTAATTTCCAAAAATCAGATGCACAAACGCTAATCCTTTGTTACCCAGGATAGGTACAGAGTTCTGTTTTTTCAGTAATTTGCGTGTAACTTCACCATTTTTATAGAAAAATGTCTGTTCAGAGGAAATTTCCTTCAGAGACCACGTAATTTCAAAAAAATTGTGACTCGGTTTCTTAACTTTCTGGAACTTTAAAAGTGAAATTTTATAGGTGTAAATTCAAGGTGATGCTGCTTGATATGTCGGCCTGTGTTTGGCGAGGGTGCCGGCAAGACGTCAGTTTGCACTGACGGGCGTGTAAGCGTGTTCTGGCTCGAGTCGCCCTTTCAGCCTGGGCAACAGTGCAAGTAATGTAGTCTGCTCTTAAAGCGACCATTTAAGAGCTGATTGACTTTAGGGAAGCTAAACTCAATAAATTTTTGTAGGAAGAAAAATGGAATTGACATGTAACCCAAGTCATTTTCATATTTTTTGGACCTTCATAGAATTAGTTACGAATTTTTGAAATTGAAATGTAGTAGTCACTATAAGAGACCACCGCCTCAAATGTACACTATTGGTACATTGAAGAAGGCAAAATGTACCTTTGTGTCATGATTGATTTTAGAGAATAGACAACCTTAATCCTTAAATGTCAAAGGGGGGACCCTCGAAATTTTCCTTTTCTATTACCGTGTGAATCATTGACCTCCAGAATTGCAAAAGTAGTCATTGGAAGTCAAACTACTGTAGAAGACCTTCCCTTTCCAAAACAAATTTAGACGATGAATAGTTTCACTTTTGTCCTATACAATTTGATTCCTTGTCATCCATCGGACACAAAACGTCCGCCTCGATGTTCAAGGGTTAAAGGTATAGGCTTGGATATAGGTTGGGCTTCAAAATTTACAAATTCACATCATGCTTGGTGATGTATTGAAGTCCATGTTTTTAGGATATTGTACTAGCTAGCTATCATAGACTTGTTAATCACAAAAAGCAAGTGGAGCTTTTGTGAAAGGAAGATTAGCTAATGATCTTGTCGCATCCCTTCATGACACCTATGTATTCAAGCTCACCTAAAATGCTTATATAGCACTTCACTTTTAGTGACATCAAGGGGCACAATCTTCTAATACTACACATCTTCAACATAAGTTTCAACTCTAGTCATTGGATCTCTAATTCTCCTTGACTTAAACCATTATTTAATTCCCACAAGATACATGACATATCATTTGATGGCATAGGCCAAAATTTCCATTGATATTCAAGTGCTTAGTAGGGCACAACTCCCCATCTACTCTAACTACCTTTTAACAATTCCACTACTTATTAGGCCCAAACAATCTCACTTTGCGATTCACTAATCGAGACTCACATCACGTGTGAAGTGTGAAGTGAGATACCCATCTAAGTGTGTATCAAGGAGTGCACAAGCACTCTATGGTAATACAAAAGCAGCACTGAGGCTCCATCACCAACCTCACCACACATGGCGACTATGGCTAATCATGACACCATTTGAAAAAGAGGAGGAGACCACCCCTCTTCATAGTACTCTCTCTAGAATTCAACAAACTCTGCCCCTTCCTAGGGGTCTTCAAGACATTCAAGACAATCTAGAAGGCCACCCAATTTCATACCTACCTTTAATTAGTCTCAAAACCAAGCCCTAAAGGGCTTATAACATTTCTATCATAATAACTTTTAACTTTGGATTCCAAATTCAAAGTGCAAGTTGTTTTTGAGATCTACTTTAACTTTTTATAAACCACCATAGGCTATTCATTTTTCCAAATGCAACAAGTATTGAGCAAGTTATGGCCCTCCAAAGATTTGAATCCTTAAGGAGGTGTAGATCTTTGGAACTCTACTTCTTATCTTCTTTTGGATGCCTATAACTTCTATCTCATAGCTAAGATCTTTGTAAGCCTTAGCATTATAAAAATCTTATTACAGTATAGGCTTTGCAATGATAATTATGTGCCATGTCCTATTTTGGATTAGGGATCCTCTTGGAACCCCTATTCTCATCTCCTAGACCATGGATTTGCGGCCAAAACATTGACAACTTTAAGGAACTATAACTTTTGACTTACAACTTTAGTTAGATTCTTGTGTTCTTTGAACTCTTAGATGTTTTTTTTCATTATCTTTCCATAAATGTATAGAACACCATTCCATTCATCTTGACCAAAACATTGGCATTTTGTCTACTTGAGACTCCTTGTTTTTTTCATCTGGGTGATTGCAAGAAAGACTGAACAATTTTGGTAGCGTTTGGTCAAAAACTACGTTTTTTCTATCGAGTACTAGGAGTACTAGGAGTACTACAAAATGGAGCAATCTCAACCGTTGATCTGAAAAATCAACGGCCAATAGTACTTCTAAGTACTTTATAATACTGAAACAATACTACTAAAAAAAATGACAGTTTGTCACAGAAAGTAGATAAAATTAAGTATAAATTAATAAAAATTAGAAAATCATGAATAAAAAAAAACTAAAAATTGGCCATTTATAAAGACTTGATAGTGATTACATTTCACCAAAAACTAAAAGTTGAAACCATCATAAATGTTTGGATTGCTATGGACAAGGGCCCCCTATTTGCATGCATGTGGAGGACACATAATTGTGTTTTTTTGAATTCCCTTTGGTGGTCACATGTCCATCTAGTGTGGGAATAGGCCACAAAAAAGTCAAGTGAATATCATGTTTTTTGGATACTTCACAGTACTAAAAACCCCTAAACTACAAAGTGTGACAAATTAGCTAAATTGATATTTAATTATAACATTATTTTTCAAATTTTTTGAAAAATAGCAAATCTCATGTTTCCTGAGTTAGCAATCTTTCATAAAAATTTCAAGTCCATTGGCTTCAATTTCCAAAAGTTACAGCCAAAACCAACTCCGTCACTCCAATTGTGACGCCAAATAGGACCGGTCTTTCTTGCAATCACCCATCTAGTCTCTTGCAAGGTTTCAAAAGAGTCACTTTTAAGGTCCCCCTACTCACCAAAGTAGCACAAGCATACTTGAGAGTGGGGGTAGTGACAAGTTGACTCGAGAGCTATTGAATTCTTGAAGTTTGAAAATTTTGATGATTGAGTGGATTGTTGTACAATTGTTGCAAAGAAGATTTATGAGAAGATTGCAAATTGAAATAAGAGTATATATGGTTGTATTAGTTCAATGTACATTTGTACATTTTGATCTAGTTTTAAGCATCAATCATCTCCAAGTTGTGATACTAACAAAATGCAATCATTGAAATAAAACCATAATTTAGTGTTTCTAATAAGGTGGCCAATATAAACCATGATTGATTCAATGCTAAAGGAAAACTTGAAATTTGTAGGTGGAAGTGTTAGTTGTTTGAAGGAATTACATTCTATGCTCTCTCTTACCTCATTGACTTGGGGGAAAATTTGGGCTTCTACTAGGGCTCACTCTCATATATGTATGGAAACTATATACCAGTAGAATAAAACCTTATTCATGGAATGTAGACCCCTACTTTTGAATGGTAAATGTACAAGCAAAAGGATGTTTTTTGTGAAGACAATTAGTTTGGCAAATTTTTAAAAGCCTTACCTTTTGCTTAAGCAATATTTTGATATTTAAAGAGTTGTAAATCATTAATTAGTTGTCAATTAACACGATATTCGTTATTTTGGGAGAATTCCATGATTTTGGGAGTATGCAGATCAGTGCGGTTCGAGCTGATCTGCACCACATATTGGAAAACTGGAATTTTTGAATGGCCATAACTTACTCAAATTTTGTCCAAACTGGGCATATGAGGTGTTTTTTGACATCTAAGGAATCTGTAGATGTCAGAAAACACCTCATATGCCCAATTTGGACAAAATCTGAGTAAGTTATGGCCATTCAAAAATTCCAATTTCCCAATATGTGATTCAGATCAGCCCAAACCGACCGAAATTGGGAGATAGGAAAACTCCCAAAATAACGAATATCGTGTTAATTGTAGTATTTAGAAGTGAAGAGCCCTAGATTTATCTTAATTTTAGTTTGGGCAATGCTTTAATACAATGAAATTGACACTTTTTTTTTCCATAATTATGCATTAGTATGGTAGATGGATTTTGGATTCACATAAGTTATATCTACTATTACAAACTACAACCTTTACTTTGAAAATTAAATTCTATAATTGTAGTAATTCATAATGACTTTGAATTTTAACAAACACTTGAATTTTTTTTTTAAGCATTTGCTAAATGCCAATACAAAAAGGCAATTTTTCATCATTTTCATTTATGTTTCCTTTCGGGTGACATAGAGTTGATAAGGTCAATTGTAGGCTAGTGTATTTTCTTCCTATTTATCTATAGATGGAATTGATGTGAAAGATGTAAAACCATATGTGTACAAGATATGGCAAAATCAATATCTAACATCTAAATTCTTTAAATTTCTTGGTTGATTGACTTTTGTCTTATTGGTCACCAATCCATAGGTTGATGAAAGTGAATTTTTTTTTCATTCGATCATAAATGAAAAATGAAGAAAATTTCCTAAATTCCACTCTAGTGGTGAAATTTCATAGAAATTGTTGACATTTTATATTATCAAAATTCCCTGATGATTTATTTCTTTGTTTTCTTTGTACTTCCTTGCTCTTTTGTGTCATCATATGCCAATGCATTTTTTGTATTTAAAAGTTTACCAAAATATTTTATTTGTTATTCATCTAGTTTATATCATTTCAAGGATTAAAGCATTGTTTAATGTAGTGCCCAACCACTAGTGCACTACATGTTGAGAAGTTAAAGTACAACAAGAAAATATTACACTAGTTGATGATTGCCTTTTGCCACTCTTCCCAATTTTCGACCAAATTGTGAATTTTGCTAAATGGGCGGAATTTCAACAATTTGGCACCTTTCAAAACAACTACTTTAAAACATAAATCTATGCTTGTATAAATTTTAAACTTTTTGCACACATATGTTACAAATTTTTAGTGCCCTAATGACATAATCGCGCCATTTTAACAAAATTGACATTCCATGAAGTCGTTGAAAGTGAATCTCAATCTTAGAATTGTAAACGAAAAGTATAACAACAAGTCTTCAAATTTGCAATAGCTTGCTTTTGTCACCTAACTCCCTAAGCTCTTTCACCGCCATTTAATTCCCTCAATTTGTTTGTTCTTCAAATGGACTTAAATCACGAACTCGGCCACTCATTAACAATATTGATTCATGACTCTTCCTCTTCTTTTGAGAATTAAACGGAACCCAGTGTAACTAACAGGAGGAAACAAATACAAGCTCAACAGGGGTTCCAAACTTGCGACGGAATGGGAGAGAGAAGGGGATTCACGACTCCATCGGATATGTTGTCATTCATGAGAAGCCCCCGCCGGCACGCATCCAATGGATGTCATAAAAATACATTCAGTAGGTGACTCCTGACCTGACCAAATCAGAAATCATGTTCTAAATGAACTAGTTCGCAGAAGTTCACACACAAAGTACTTTGATTTATTGATCTTCCACAGAAGTGGAAACAAAACAGATGGTGTGCCCCAATGCAATCAATCAGTTTGCATTGTCGTAAGCACCTTATTTTAATATCAATCAGTCACCCATATTGAAATAGACCAGGCTCCATTTTCATGATGGAGGACCCGTAAGTCTACGTGCTTCAATTCAATGCTAGTACTCTCGATCAACAAAAGCATCCACAGTGAATCTAATGGAGTCAGAGAAGCTTGGGCTAATTACTTAAGTACCTTCTACTAGCTTCCAATTTCTTCGTCAATGCGACGGGAGAACTGTACAAGTACCACATAAGTACTGAAAAGAATTCCGGGCAATGAAGCCGGACTTATGACGGCCATAGTGTGCGCAACATCGGATCCATCAGGATACCAGGTTACCAGGTCAATCTGTGGATCAATTGCCACAAATGGGGCAGCCTTTGGGCTTGCAGGGGTGAGTCTTAGTTTTATCTAGATCTGGTTCAGAGTCATTCTCGTGCGCCGCTGGCGCCATGACCTCTGCAAATCGCTTCCCGAACTCCAACATGATTGACACAGTACTGAGCTAGCTAATGTACGTAGAAACTAGAAACCCAATTGAAAGAAGAATAGTCTTCACAACTTGAAACACAATTAAACTGAGCCAAACTGGTGAATAGTCTTCACAGCTCACAGACTGAGGTTCCGTGAGTTTCTCGTCTCAGTACTCTACTATATATTCACTTGCCAATGAAGAGATTGAAAGCGAGGCACGGCACTTGCTGTATGAAAGATGATGAATGAATGGGTGAGTGTTGAGCTTCTGCTTGCCTTGAGTTAATATACACAATATGCAGTACGCGCTCCGAGACAGACTCTGGTAATCAAAGTCGGCTTGATTCATGTTAAGGTACGTGGTGGTAACAATGTAAGTTTCAATGCTGATGAATCTTCTGGGTCTTGACTTACAACTGTGTCCCCAAACTAGCTGCTGCTACATGGTTTCCCACCGGCCAGTTGATGTCCAGCGACTCCAGACTTCGTAAATCTAAACGTACTCCCTTGCTAATTGGATGTTTAAATTAATTAATTAGATACGATTGGCGGACAATCTTGGTACTAACTATACAGATCAACTGGTCTCACGCCAGACTTTCAATTGTCCAACATGCAGACACATTATCACCTCGAGTCTGCAATTGGAACCGGCGTGAACATGCACATACATTTGAATGTTCTTCATTTGCGTCCAAAAGAAGTGAAATTAAGAAAAGAAAGTGCACAATTTTCAGTAATTGCGTGTACCAGATCTGTTGGGAAGCTGTGTCTTGGAAGTCGGCCAAAATTAAGTTTCACTGGAAAGTACGTAACAAGACACGATCCAGACATTAAGTAATTAATTAGCGCCCTTGAAAGAAATGGCTTTTGGAAAATATTGCTGATCCCAATCCACTCGATTTGTCGGAGCTGTAATGCTGTATGTACGAAGTGACCGGTTAATTTGCCGACGCGGTGGCTACCATGTCTGGAGGAGACATGCTTCTAGAGCAGGGTCAAGGTGGTTGTGATCTTGAGATGGACTAACGACCTTTCTTCCGCCGTCTTCGGATTGACTAGATTTGGAATTTTGGATGTCGAGCAAGTGCACGTGAATTGGACACGATCAGTCGATCGCATGAAATGTCGGGGAGGAACTCACATGTCTGTGTGCGACGTGGTCTGTTCAAATTGTGGGCTGCAACTGAAAGCAAGCCAGTGACCACCAATCGTTACGAGGGAGAATTGTAAGACCAGGTCAACTCATCCTGAAAGAATCAGTTCCTGGAATTTACTCGAGTCGGTGACTTCGTATTTCCAACCTTGTCTGTACCATATATCAACAACTTTTGCCGGCCATTGTTACCAACTCTTATACCGACATAAATATATTAATATCAGTTATAATAGTTCTGCTGATAGGTGGAGTACGTTGCTTGAAATCTAGTTGGTATACAATCATATACGGAGTACTTTTTTGTAATGTTATGACATGGACGTTACGTTAATTTGTGATGTCATGTTGCTGCCGCGTCAATCAAGTCGCAAAAGTCACACGTCAGTTTTTAAGCTGTAAAGCAATAGCAGCGAATGCAGAACTCAGAAAGTCTCACCTAGATCTGTACAGTCGGGTGGTATTTTACAAGACGTCAATTCAACGGCGCTGGACTTGAGTTGGGATCCCAATCCTCGTACGCCACCTGGTGCATGTTCGGAACCATGGATTTGGTGGTGCAGATCAGTTTGCATGATCATTGATCACGTAGGAGTAACTCTTACCATGTTCATTGAATTGGCTTTGAAATAATTTCAAGTGATCAATTTGAAATTTGGGAGGTTATCGCAAAGTCGGAAAGTCGGGCAGCCATGGCTACCATATACCTGGGGATTGTAACTCGGTGATGAATGAAAGAGATACTCAATTTCCATGAAATTGGCCAATTTCCAATTTCCATAAATCAGTTGCACAATCGCTTAATCTTTTGCTAAGCAGGACAGGTAATGCTTAAAAAAAAATTCCAGTAAATTGCGCGTAACTTCGCGATTTCTGTAGAAATATGGTTGTTTAAAGGAAATTTCCTTAAAAACGGATTGAGCTCAGACACGTAATTTCGATCTTTTTTTGCCTCGTTTTCTTAACTTTCTGATGCCTAGGAATTTTAGAAGCGAAATTTAATATGTTGAAATTCGTGCAAGGTGATGTTGCTTGATGATATGTCGGCCTGTGTTTGACTTTTAGGGTGCCCGAGGATGTCAGGTAGCAATTGCTAGCTGGGGAAGCAGCGTACCTAGAGTTGCAAACTTCAGTAATCGATCCCCTTCAGAAGTCTCGATCAAAGCAGCCGGCTGCCGCCATGCCACCATGATCAATGTTTTTCGATCATGGATGCGTCACTTGATTCCCCCAAAATAATTAATGTTGTTCTCCTTGATAAGTTTGCATTCTGGGAAGTGGGAAGGGAAGTTCTCACCTTGAAATCTTTGGATCATTCAGTAGGAGGCTCTGAAATGGCTCATGTAAGGGCTGATCCGCCTTTTTCAGGTATTTTCTTAAATGGAAATATTTTTAGCTCATTTTTCAGAAAAATAAAAATAGAAGAGGAATCTAACACAAGTGGGTTCATATTTTTTGAAGCATTTTTTAATTACTTATGGATTTTCAAAGGAGTTGTGTCATAGGTCCCTATTTATGTCTCTAGGTCTTCCATAAATTGTTCACTTGCAACTTCTAAAGAAAAATGGGAAAGCAAAGAGATTGATTGGCTCTTGCAATTAATAATGCTTTTTTCCTTGATTTATTCAATGACTATGGAGATCAATTTATGAACTAGCGTTTGTCCATTTCACAGCCATTTATAGGGTCCATTCTTAATTAATGCTTGCTCCATTTCAGAACCTTCTAACTTAGATCATTCTGTGTAGAAACGCTCATTTTAGTTTTAGCTAATGATGCATGGATAGATTCAAACTTAGAATTGTAGATTTGGGTAACTTCTGTGAATTTCTTAAGTCAAAACTTAAGAAATTGCAAAGTACGTGTACTAAAAGGGCTAAATTCTAGGGCAACTGTGGATTTGTGTTTGAGAACTCAAGTTGTAAAGGTGCCAAAGTATTGGAATACCATCAATTTAACAACATTGACATTCAGTTTTCAATTGGTTGAATCAATTATGTGCATCCTGAACTCAACTCTTTGTAAGAAAAATCTAATCCTAAAAATGAGGATTTGCAATCTCATATATTTATTGAACCCATTGTCCAATTCAACAAATGTTTCAAATGCAAGGGCATTAAGGTGTAACAATGGTTCATTTTGCAACCTACAATCTCTCTACAATGGCTAATGCAATTCCATGCTTTCAATTCAAAAAAAATATTCTAATGTCATGAGAACAAACATCAACTACATGTTTGATTGTCTAATTATAAATATTTTTAATTTTGTAAAAGTCAACATCCTCCAATTTTTGATTGAGTCAAGAAGATGCACATATAGTTGCATGACCTTAATGTATATTTGTACATTTAATTTAACCATCATACATGTCCATGTTGTAGCAATGATGGAATGCAATTAGTCAAATAAAATGAACTTATCAATGCAAATTTGAATTGAGTCACCAAATAATATGGGATGGGTTCCACAGTGGAGGAAAATTTGAATGAGTTCAAGGTTGTGGATGGTCAAGGTGTGTGAAGGAATAGCATAATTATATTCCATGTTCTCAAACTTCATTGCCTAGCATTAGAAGAAATATCAACCCTTTAGAGGGTTGCTTCGGAGTGACAAGCCAAGCTATTTCAGAGCTTGGCCTGTCACTCTAGAACTATCCCGCAATGAGCAATTAGCTTGGCTGAGTGCTCGCCAAAACAGTAAGTAATCGCCATAAAAAAATTTCTTTTTTCTTTTTTTCTAGCTTTCATTTTTAAGCACTAGTCACATGCCACATGTGTTTAAGAAAGAATACTAGAACTTGACAATAGCAAGATAGTGACAAAAGCTTAGGTATTTAATTTCCCAAACTAATACTTGGAAGAATAAAGCCCTGGAATTTAATTAAATATCCACAAGAACCTTTCTACATTCTATTTCTTCAAATAGAATGTGTTTGAACAATGGTTTTACATTTTTTTGATTCCCTATTTTTTTTCTTTAAAGGCTCTACTAGTAAGTAAACTAAGGTAAAACAGCCCATTGTGGTCATTTCTCCCATTCCGGTCACCTAGGATATGGCCCCAATTCGGTCAGAGATAAGTCAGAAAAATAAAGACCATTTATAAGAAAAAATATCCGCCTTCAATAAAGATTCGTTTGTTATACAACTCATTCATGTCTAATGTAGATTAAAGGTAGACCTAATTAGGAAGGTAAAATGACGGTTTAAGGTTTAAATGAAGGCCATCTACGGCTGTCAGTGTAACCGCATTGGGAATTGGAAAATTATGATTAGATTCAAAACTGGCGCGTCAAGGTTAAAAAAAACCCGAATTAGAATGCCATTAAGGTTAAGCAGAGCAGTTGCCAAACAATCTTTGCAATTGAACAGTGAAGAAGTAAACATTTTATTTCAGTGGTGACATTTTTGTGAAGAGACATTACAATGGCCACATCTAGTAGAGAGGATATGGAGGATTTGTATGAAAGGGCTGATGATGAGGATGAATACTATAGCTCCAACACCAATAGTGGTGGTTCACAAGAAGAAAGTGAGGAAGAGCATCTAAGTGAAGAAGAGGAGTATGAAGAGCTGATGAGTTCAATTTTTGGTATTGCAGATTCAGCTCAAGCATATGATAAGGGAGTTCAAGTTCTTGGTGGAGGTAGATCAAAAATGAAGGAAGAGTCAACATCTATGCACCAGACTTTAGGAGAAGTCCAACCTCACAACTCACAATCAGTGCCTACAAGCTTCAACAATAGATCTAAACAAGATCAGCAGCCTTCTTCCATGTTGCAGTCACAACTTGGAGCAGTGAAGCTACGCCAAACTGCAATACAACAACACAGTCAAAAGTTGCAAGAAGCTAGGTATGATGAAGGACAAGGTAGGACATTGCCTTGCAATACTAGATCCAAAAGAGGAAAAGAAATACTAGAAGCTAAAGCTTTCTTTGAGGTGTCAACCATTCTAGTGGGCATAATATCTCAAGATTAGATAGCAGTAGCAGTGAGAGGTCTTACAATAGGAGTTGGAGAAGTGAAGACTCCACCAATGATGAATCAAGTGTCCAAAGTGAAGATAATAGGAGTAACCTCTGCAAAAAGAAAGAAGATCAAGCAAAGGCTGCCAAGAAAAAGAGGACTACTTCACCCAAGAAAAAGAAACAAGGCAAGAGGAAAATACCATCATTCCCAGAGGTATTGGGCAGCAGTGGCAATGAAGAAGAAGGGCAGCATAAGAAGGGTAAACTCATCTTGGAGACTGAAGAAGCAATTGACAAGTCATTTTGGAGCAAAGGAGAGGGAGCCAACATAGGTCATCCTACACACAACACAAGGCACACATCAAGGCCAAAAGAGGTAATCAAACCATCTTCTCTTGAGAGACCTTTGGTAGATGTTATACAAAAGATCTCTATACCTAAGAAGAAAAATGCCTCTACAACTAGAAAGACATCTTGGACAGATGAAGCCCTCCAACTAGCAATCCAAGCATTAGAAGAGGGTCACAAAATCCAACAAGTTAGTGACTTCTACAAAATACCTAGAACAAGCTTAGTAGATCATCTGGATGGAAAGAGAACATCAAGAAAAAGAGGAAGACAAGGAACCCTCACCAAACATGAAGAGGCAGCCTTATTAGATTATTTGGATAACATGTTAGCTTGGGGTCTTCCTCTAACTACCAAAGATCTCAAAGAGAAAGTGGCTGAGATGGTTCAAGGGAGACCAAATCCATTTACTAATGGTATACCTGGAGATAGTTGGCTGAAGTGGTTCAAAAAAAGGAATCCCCAATACACTCTTAGAGTTGCACAAGGCTTGGAGGTGAACAGAGCACAAGGATTGTGCCCATCCCATGTGAGAACTTTTTATGAGAATTTAGCAAGTATGTATTCAAAGCATACCTACTCTGCAGATCAGATTTGGAATGCAGATGAGAGTGGTGCTCAAGCTGGAAAAGGAGGAGCTAGAGTCCTTGCAAGAAAAGGAACAAAAACAATTCATTCATTAGTGGCCAGTCAAAGAGAGTCTATAACAGTTCTATCAGCCATAAATGCAGGAGGAGAAACAATACCCAATTTCTACATCTTTAAAGGATTGCATAGGATGAGAGATTATGTTAGCCTATGTGAAAAGGATGCTACCATGGCCATGCAACCTAATGCATGGATGACATCCTTTCTTTTCTCTAAGTGGATGGATCATTTTCTTGCTAATGTAGAAAAAAGAGGAAATATCAACCCAACTCAAAGGCATTTGATGGTGTTAGATGGACACAACTCCCATGTTACCTTAGAGGTCATACAAAAGGCAGAGGCAGCTGGATTAGATCTGATTTATTTACCTTCACACACTAGCCATGCTCTTCAACCACTTGATGTTTCTGTTTTCAAGCCCTTCAAGACAGCCTTTAAAGCCTACAGAGACATCTAGAATATGCAAAACAGGGGACAACATGTGAGAAAAGAAGATTTGGCCCAATGGGTTAGTCTAGGTCTTCAAAAAGCAATGACAACATCCAACATCAAGTCTGGTTTTGCAGCCACTGGAATTTGGCCACTAGATCCATCTAGAATAAACAAGAAGATGGGACCAAATGAAGGATTTGTGGACAAACCTCTAGATGTGCAAATCCAAGAAATCATGGATGAAGATGTACCTAACACACAAGAAAATGTGATTCATTACTTTGTAGACTTTGAAGATGATTGAAGTGTATGTTCAACAAGAGGCTTCTATAGATGCTAGTGAAGGACATTTCTCTAGATTTCTAAGGCTGCCTCAAAAGGTGATGAAGACAAGAAGAAATTCTAGTGAAGCTAGAATTGATTATTCTACATCCCATATCTTGACAAGCACCCAACATGTAGAGACTGTGGCAGCTGCAGCAGAGAAGAAAAACAAGGCATTAGAGGAAACTCAAAGAAAGAGAAGAGGACACAAGAAAAAGTGCAGTTGGAGGCTTCTAAGTTAAAGAGGAAGGAGGAAAGAGCTGCAGCCAAGACATTTAAAGACAAATGGTCAAACAAGGCAGTAAAGGAGGTAGGAGAGAAGCTACACAAGAGCATAAAGGAACATGTTGTTGTAAGTGCACATGTGGCTCCCTATTGTGGTTATCAACCTCAAGAATGTAAGTCTAATCAACAAATAGCTATTGCAAGACTCAAAGCAAAAAGGAGATTAAAAGCATATGGTACTCCTCTTCCAATCTTTCCTCCAATGCAACATCTACCTTGGACCTATGGAACTTGGATATGGCCAAACACAAGAATAGGAACTTACCTTACAAGGGGGACAGCCATTCAACTTCCATGCTCAGAGCAAGCAAGCTACAGCAATGAGAACATCAATGTTCAAGCTCCAAGAACAAATCCAGCAGTACCCTTGATGCAAGGAGTCCTACATTAGCATGTAGTAGAAGAGGGGCCTAGACAGACAAACCAATCAGGTTAGGTTGACAATATACTTTAACAAAGGACAATTTTCTCTAGTGTCTTGATGTGTTATGTAAACATTTTATTTTAGAGTGTGTAAGTAAATGTTTAATATGAAATCTCCATACTACAGACAGTATGAAAATCACAAGTTTTATTTTTGCTCACTCTGAAATACTTCTGAATGCCATCAATTTCTAGGTTGCTGTAGGGAAAGGCAGATGGTTCATATGAAAGTCAATATGCAGTTAGTCCAGATGAGTAGGAACCTAGGCCAACAAACTTGTACACAACACCAAAAAGTTTAATAATTGCCATTTTAACAACAATAACACTAGACAAAAGTTCATGAGGTCCTCCAATAAATAACAATAAAACATTAGGACGATAAATGTTTGTTTGAGCACATATCAAGACAAGCAACTAAAACAACCTAAAACAGAATATGCCCTATTCCAAAGTCATGCAACTCAATAATCATCCAACTCAGACCTTCACTAATAAGTTTAGGGTCCTTGTGGTCTTTCATTATCTTGAAAAGTTGCATCCTGTGTGCCATCAAAACAGTCAAGAAGAGTTAGTCTATCTTAATTTGGGAGACATGACAGAAGCATTGAAAGAATAAATAACATTTTAAGCTAGAAAATAGTCCAACTACCACAAAAACGTAGTAAGACATTTTGTTGCCTGAATCCTTGTTTTGGTACCACACTTTCTCAAGAATTCCTGTGAGAAACTAATCTACTACATTGGAAGATATGACAGTAAAATGAAGATTGCTGACCATTAGCACTTATAATAAGAAGGATGTTTGTAAAAATAAAATCAAAGTTCCAAAAACCACATGCCAAAAAGAACCTACCTGTATGGCACAAAACGACACACTTCTTGATAGCTTTTTGTTGTACAACTTTCATAGCTTGCTTTTGTACCTGACCATTTGATTGAGATGTAAGAAGTCAAATATATCTGCAAGATAGTTGCTTCGGAGATCTGAATTAGACAACAGAAGTGACATCAACCAAATAATAGTGCAAACAAAATACTGAGCATACTCAAAAATTGATTCTTCAATTGCAAGCCTTTACAGGAACCAGGGATCTGTCAGAAATCCACTCAATTAGCTTTAAAAAAGACAATGTAATACCATTAATTAGACCAAAAAATTGCACTGGGCTTTACAAAGAATCTCCTGCAACCAGAGAGTCTGTTAAAATCTTAAGTGCAAACATTGGACAGAGTCAAAATGAAAATGAGATAAATCCACTTCATCCTTTTCACTGAACAGCTCCATTGCACCATACCGCAAGATATCATCCAACTCTTCTTACATGACACATTACAATAAAAAATCTCAAATCAACTATAAATCTGGGGTTACACATTACACTCTTTATAATGACCTCTACATACCAAACTCTGCAGATACAAAGATCTAAAAAAGTAACATCTTACGTCACAACTTCTAAATTACTTGCAAGAACCAAACCATAGAGCAAGATGTGAGCCCCAAATTCGTCACTTGGGACTCATTGTTTTCTTTTTTTTAGTTTATTACAAATTAAGGCATAAAGTACTACAAAAAGCCCAAAAAAGAGTGTAGAACCAAAATAGGTATGTCACGTACCAGTATAGCATTTGGTCATAAATAGCCTTTTATCCATAGATTACCCATAAAACCCACTTGTATATAGGTTAGAACCCGTAATTAGTGGGAAACAATAGGGCTACTGGGAACTTACCCAAAATAGCCCAAACCTAGTGCATGTGACCATGATAGGCTAAATTAGTCTTAGGAGAGTTAGGGGGGTCCCCACGTAAATCTCCAAAGATAGGTTCTAGTTTCCCCATTCCACCAACGAAACATTAGGAATCCAAATTGTTAGCTTGCAGGTGTTACTTGTCCCAGACAGGCCGCATGGAGGAATCCACAGCCGCCGGATAGTGTTCTCGGATCTGGAACATGTCGGGACATCCACGGCAAAACCCATTTGCCAAGATTCCCTCACATGTGAAAGATTCCCTGACTGCCGGTGATTCAACCGAAGTCAGTTTTCACCTCGCCACCAACTGTGTGCCAGCATAGCCTAAGACTTGGCACGTGGCTTGGGGGACTCCATGAGAGGTTCCCCAAAAAGTCTCGGTTTTTTCTGATCTCCAAAGGATCTTTTTCCGAGCGGTCAACCGTCAAAGGCCACGTTGGGAAATTCATGGAAAATACCCAGGCCGCGGTAAAATCTCACTAAAAATTAGACTAGCATCTTTTATGTTAATAACGCGCCCCGAAAAATTTCATGGTGTTCCAATAGCGGGAAGTAGCCGAAACTGACAACATCCCCCCAATTAATAATTACGGCAAGATCTGTGCGGGGTTGACCGGCGTCCCGGGAGCGTACGAAGTTGGAACGAAGACATCAAGGAGCCTTTTCTTACTCCCTAGAGCCTCCCCAACAACCCTAGCTAGTTACCCAAGCCAAAAGAGGTAAACCCCAAAAGTTAGGTTTTTACCCTTTTAATTGGCTCTAGTTAGCACTAGTTTCCGATGGGTTTTTTGTGATAGAAATAGGGGTAAGAGGGTCCTTTAGGCTAAAAATGGCATTCTGAAGCCATTGGCGCAATCCATTTGCAATTCTGAGCTAAACTCCGAAAGTTAGAGGCTAGGACCAGTGTAAAACCCAAAATTAGGTGAAAATCTCAAACTTGGATGAAAATCCGGATGGATGAGGTTACTCGTCGAGGGGGGGAGTGGGCCCTTGGAAACCTATAAAAGGGGGCCCTTCTCTCTCCCAAAACACCCCCAATACTTGTTTTGGGTCCGTGGGTCCAAGTTATCTTGGAATTTTTGGCGTTTCAAGCCAAGAAACCTCTACGGTGTTTTCGGAGCACTTTTGGCTCCCCTTGTTGTTCTGTTTCAAGCTCTTTGAAGGTCCTTTGAGGTCTTTCCATCTTACCTTGTACTTGTTGCGAGTCAAGAGGGTTTCATTTGCTTTTTGTGCATCTTGTACTAATCCTAAAGTTACCCCCCACCGTACCTTGGCGATGCCGCTTTGGGGGGCCTTTAGTGTGTAAAGTGTTGTCTGGTTTATGCTTACTTTGTGGGTACGGTTGCCTCGTGTGTACACCCTGACCATAGTCACCCCTTCCGTGTTGTTTGTGTGTGGACCCCACCGCCCGTGAGGCGGCGAAGCTTTGAACTTACAACTTACCCCAGTCTTAGAGTGTGTGTCAAAATAGGCCCAGACGGTAGAGCTTTGAACTTAGGGACATTGCAAGTCTTAGAGTTGGTGTCAAAACCAACCTTACGGTGAAGCTTTGAACTCCTACGTATTTTAGTTCCAAAGTTTAGTTCCCAAGACCTTCCTGGGAAAGCCCAAAGTTTAGCCCCCAAGACAAGTGTGTTTATTTTCCTTTTTTTTAGTGGTTGACAGGCCCCCGGGCCCAGTTAGAAGTAGGGAGGTCTTTTCCCTTTGCTTTGACAACAAAAATCCCGTTCTTTTTAGGAAAGAAAATCTAGTCCTCGGGAAGACCACCCCCAAGAAACAAAGTCAGCCAGCCCTTAAAACACCAGCCAGCCTTAAACACCAACCAGCCCCCTCAAACACCAGCTAGCCCCCTTAACACCAGCCAGCACCCTCAAACACCAGCCAGCCCCCGTAACACCAGCCAGCCAGGGTCGCCGGGTACTGGGGAGTCGGGACTGGGGCGTCGGTACTGGGTCGCCGGGTACTGGGGAGTCGGGACTGGGTTCGCCGGGTACTGGGGAGTCGGGACTGGGGCGCCGGGTACTGGGGAGTCAGGACTGGGGCGTCGGGACTGGGGGGTCGCTGTGGGAGGGGAGGTCGCTGTGGGAGAGGGGGGGGGTCCAGGGAGTCCAAGGCTTGGGGAAAGGGGTAGCCCAAAACAAAACCCAGCCCATAACCGCAATTAGGGGGGGAGGAAATGACTAAAAGTTGGGATTATGAGAGACTTAGAAGGAAGCTAAGGCCCTTAAGGTCAACGAGGAAAATGGGAAGGAAGGAATAGAGGCGACATCTCCACGGCCACACCTGCAAAACACGCACCCCTCACTCTCTCATCACCACCAAACGACAAGACAAGAATGGTGGGACCGAGATTAGGAAGAGAGGTTGAAATAGGAGTGAGAAGGAGAGAGACGATCCATAGTCACTTCGATTAGAGTGCACGGGAATCCCCAAAGCTTTCCACGGCCATTAGAAGGGAGATTAGAATGACGCAAAGATGACAACGTAAGAGGGGGGGTGAGTTTGCAAGGAGTTAGCGTCATAGCGTAAGACCCCCATTAAGGAGTTGGTGGGAATAGTAACAAGGCAAAAGACAAGGGGGAGATAAGGAGAGGAGAGAATGCCGTAGGGTACTAGAGTGTAATATTTTCCACAACTAAGCCGTAGGCATTTGACCACTTCAAAATACGTGTCCACTATGGAATACGAGCACGCGGCTGGAGGTATGGAGGAAAATGCCGCACATGCTCACGACGATCAGGTGAGTCAGTAAACTGATCCCCAGTGTTATTTCCCTTCTAATTTGCGCTAAACTCTGTTAGGTACTGATTAATTTTGATTAGCAAATAGGAATTAGGGGGGGGGCCTTAAGTTTAGACATAGAAGTTATCGATAGGACTAGAAGTATCCAAACCCATCTCATACATAGAAGTTGACCATAAGAGCAACCAAATTAGACGAAGGTAGGATAGGACTAGGAATTAGTAACCGTGAAGGTTAGAACTCAACCAAGAAGTGAACATTAGATCAGGACAAAATAATCCAATCAGGAGTTAGGATTAAATTAGCAAATCGGACATTGCCTTAGGTAATACAAAAATTAAATTAGAAGATTAAATTAGGAGATAAATTAGATAAAAGATAAATTAAATTAGAAGATTAAATTAGGAGATAAATTAGATAAATTAAATTAGAAGATTAAATTAGAGAAAAGATAAATTAAATTAGAAGATTAAATTAGGAAAAAAGATAAATTAAATTAGAAGATTAAATTAGAGAAAAGATAAATTAAATTAGAAGATTAAATTAGGAAAGAAGATAAATTAAATTAGGAGATAAATTAGGAAGATAAATTAGATAAATTAAATTAGAAGATTAAATTAGAGAAAAGATAAATTAAATTAGAAGATTAAATTAGGAAAAAAGATAAATTAAATTAAGAAATTAAATTAGGAAAAAAGGATAAATTAAATTAGGGAAAAAGATAACTTAGATTAGGAAAAAACCCAATCAACTCAGGAAACCATGGAAGGGACTTAGGTAATCCCTCCACAGTCTTAGGAAAGGTCAATTAGCCTCAGATTCCCATAGATTAGGATAGATTCGGTGGTAGTTCGCATAGGCTGCCGTTAGGGGACGGTTAGCCCGAACTATTCCCTCGCCAATTGGGGGCAACTCCATTGTCACCTGCGGAAACTAGGAACTTAGTAAAGAAGATCCATTGCTTGGAAGGCACAATGGACCGACGCTTAGTCACCTGTTAGGTTAGAATTTAGTTAACCCCTAGAACCTGGTTGTGTCCGATTAATTACCAAGGGTGGGTAATTAAGCGCCTACACAAGACCACAAACATTATTAGTTTATTACTAAAAGTAGGTCCCAATAGAATAAACAGAAAAGTTTCATCATTCAGTGTCATTTAAAGCCCTGGATCTCAAAACTCTAGACCTATCATCAGTATGTACACTTGTTGATTGATCTGTCTATTCAAATTTGGCGTTCAGCACCACTAATTTTCCCGCTGATTCGTTCATAACCCCATTGCTGCAACGAAAAACTCAAAATTAGAGTACTCGACTTAATTTGACGGTCAAAACCGACTCCATAAATAGCTCTCCTTTGCAAATGGCAAGGAATAGCTCTTGCAATTCAGACGCAAACAATTGTGGGAACATCTAGTAATACTGAATACACGTAAGAAAATGATGTGAAAGAGTTTTCAATTGAAGTACAATATTCAAAGCTGTATCAAAGACATGATTTTATATAAGTGAAATGAGAATGGGCAATATGTACCTTCAAATGTAACCAATCTTCAAGAATGTCAAGCATCCGTGTGAACTGAGAGTAGATGAGAACTTGGTGACCATTAGCATGGAATTTTGCCATCACCTTATCCAGCAGTAGCAGCTTTCCGGAATTCTCTAACAACTGCGTGCAATAAGAAGGAAAGAAGAATCCTAGGGCTTCATAGCATCCGTTATCTCCATTGAAGCATCTTCCGGAGAATCTCAAATTCGGGTAACCGACCTTGTCCTTTTTCTGATTCAAAGAAAGCGAATTCTGAAGAGTTTCTCTTGATTCTACAAACTGCATATATGGAAAATTCTGAAGAGGAGACCAAGACCGGCGGGATCAACTCCGCAACTGCAAAGAAAATTTGTCGACAATGCAAATTGTTGTCTGCAACTGACTTAATTGCGAATGCACGAGCAGCAACTACCCTGTCTGGGTATCCACCTTTGGCGTTGGAGCGAGTCAGAATTCAAGCACACCCTTAATTGCCAGCTAGGAACTTTGGGATCGCTGTCTTGTGAGGGCCATGACCATCGGTTATACAAAGTAAAAGTAGAAAGGAATGAATAAGATTTAGTACATGAACAAGATGCATCGCAGTTGTACTAGAAAATACAAAAAATGAATCGACAAACATTCCCGGACGAGTAGAGATTGAGACTCTAGATCTTCAGTAGCTTCAATAAATTAAACAATCCTAGTTCTTAATAAATGACTCCCGGAAGCATTGCACAACTCTGACTATGCAAACCAAGGCTACCTGTTAGCTTTAATCTGGTTTTTCAAATTGGGCTCAACCCCTTCCAGCAAGTAAGGGTGCTCACACAATTTGCACATCTCCATGACCATGTTGGTGAGTGAAACCTGGAGACAACAATAATTAAATTGGATAGAATCTTTTTAACCTTAAAGCACTAAGTCTCCCATATGTTTCAAGAAATGACAAGCCTAAGTTGAGCAAGACTTCTGTGTATATTGGGCCCCAAAGTTATTGAATACATCCATCAAACAAAATAATTGTATCACCTGACTAGCAAATCCCAGCAAAAAAACCCTGAAATTTTAACGCAACCAATTTATATCTGTGGTGACAGGGAAGGATTTGTTTCTGTACCTGAGGACCACCCTGATGGGTCAATATCTGATAGTTTTTTTGTCAAAATTGCCTTGTAGAACTCCTGAAGGGTACTCAACTCCACTCGCAGTATAAGTTCCTTTTGGGGCGGCATTTCTTTCAAAACATCCTTCTTCACTCCTGCAAACAATTCAATCATTAAAAAATATAAATTAATAAAAAAAAATCTCAGCCATGTAACTCAAAACAATGTGAGAGACAAGATCAACCATCATCTAATATGCAATCTCATTTTATTCGCTAGCATAGATACAATGGTTGCAGCATTTCGCTTACTGCGTAATAAGTGCGGTACCAACATCTTGTGCAGCTGCCCAACCTGTTCCTCTTGATTTATGTCTTGGAACTCGTTCTGAAACTCCTCTAAGCTTGAAAACTGTAGAAGCGCATAGGAACATGGATTGTAAATCAGCTCTAATAGTAGGTTTTGAAACACCACCATAGTTGTTCAACTCTAACAAGTAAAAGGGTGAAGGTTTATTGCAAGAAATGCCATACTAACCTTGCCAGCATCCAGAAAATGCATAAGCATGAAGAGCTCATCGAGGTTGTTCTGCAGCAAAGCATATGAATCTGTCAGAAGAATTGTAACAAACAATTGCAAATTTCTACTAATTATTCCACGTCACATTTAAACAAACAACAGATTTAAGGAATACACAAACCTATAAGGGTGTTCCTGTAAGAAGGACCCGGTGAGTTGAAGTGAACGTCGTAAGAGTTTGAAAGAGCTTCGAGTCCTTGTTTTTCAAACGATGGCCCTCATCAACGATCTAAAAGATAAAAAATAGAAAACAGTAAGTACTGGCGTTCTTTAAGATAAAGATAACGTACTCAGCTCAAACGAACACCATTAAATTTTGAAAGACCTGAGATCAAGGCATCAATCCTAAAGCATTTGATTTTGACGAAGGAGAGAAAAGATTGTACCAGACACACCCATTTGAGAGCTTTGAGAATCGCAGTTTCAAGATTGATCATCTCATACGATGTAAGCAACACGTCAAACTTCACTCGATCTTGCTTGCTCTCCCCCATCTTCTTTTTTCCTTTGTTTTTTTTAGTTCTTTGAGCTAGACTAGGGGAAAAAAAATTCATATTGACGAAGAATGGCCCGCGCTTGAGAAGACCCAACATACATAATCTGGACATAGAAAGGTAAGAAAAAAGAAAAGTACTCAAAAACTAAACACAAGAAAATGTTCCCAGTGGTTGGCAATACGCAAGTACGGTCGTAAGAAATTAAAAGTTCATAGCGATGATAACCTGTACACAAATCGAAGGATGAACAAATGTTACATCAACAAAGGCAAATGCATATCATAGTGCAAAAATAGTATTGAAGAACATACCACATTCATTTGAGGTGCCTAAGTGGCAAATTCTCGTTCCCAATTCCGTAAAGTTGATAGTGGAGCTACAACCAGATGCGGCATGCTCCTCTTTAAAGATCCCAGCAATGAGATGCTTTGAATTGTTTTCCCTGCAGAGAGTAAGAACATACATAGCCTCATCATATTAGAATAGTCAGAAGAAACAACTAAGTAATGAGATCAAATTCTCAGTCTAAGCATGTGAAGAACGATACTTCGTCAGCTGAGCATTAACAAGATGTAACAGCGACATTGTCATACATCACTATCAAGAACAGAAACGGGAAGAAGAAAAAAATATTCTGTCGAACATTCTCCACATGACGCCAATAGATGTGGAAACTGGCACTTAAAACACAATGAGATGGATTTCATACCAAGTCCCATTTCATCAGTGAGTATTACATGCTTGCTCTGTTCCCACGCAAACCACAGAAAGTTTAAGGCTTCCAACTGATAAGGATGCAGCGTACCTACTCCAAAACACAATTCATCACATCCTCTGATTCCAAAAACTAAATACTTGAATGTAAGAAACACTGCTACCTATTCATACCCACTGATGTACTAAGAAAATAAGTTAATGCATAACAGAGTCTTAATTCTACTAAATGATGAAGAGCTCAATGTTTCGAATATGTGCTTACAAATAAGAGTAACAAATGAGAGAGCTTTGCTTTCACATCCTTCTCCATTGCGTCCTGTATCACGATGGAAATGCCAAATACTTCACTCCAATGATAGAGACTTGGTTTTCCTTGCAAAGTACATAAAACATGTTTCAATTTGCAGGCTTGCTGAAACTTGAAGGCATTAGAAATATGTAAAACCAGTAGGATCCCATTCTCAACCCAGAGAAGAAACACGGCCTGAGACTTTCTGAGGTTTATTGGCCGAGCTCAACCCAGAGAAGAAACACGACCTGGGACTTTCTGAGGTTTATTGGCCGACCTGTCATACCAACCTATCATGTATTTTTTTCACATATCTGCAAGAACCACAATATTAGATGACTGCTTGGTTGCTGGTAAAAGAATGGCAGCCTGCAGCAGGCAAGGAAAAGAATTTAACCACCATGAAACTTACCAAAAATACAAAATTGAATAGGCCAGTCATAATATTCTACCCGTCCCCCAGAGAAACTCCTCTAGGCTACTTAAGAGCTAAATATCTATTGAACAAGCTACACGACTTTGGTATCATATTATCACAAAAATGGACCGTGTTCTAGTCATCCATATTCTACTGAACAAACTACAAAAAGAATAGAAACATGTACATGTTGGCTTCCGTATCAGCTACACGTAAGTATGCTATGAGTGCATCTAAAGCCTTCTCTTGACAAGGTGCATTTGAATCAGCCACTGCTTTCTTGAACAGAGGACCTGCGCCATTCAAAATATTGCGGTAAATTGACGATCAAGAGATGAAACGCTTATGAAAGACTGACGATTCTCTAAAGATTTGGGTTGAATCTGAGGACGAACAGTAACAACACACAAGACAAATTCGAAGAGTAAGTAGCACTATCATCAAATTGCACTCAAGGATGAATTGATTCCCTATCATCAACATAACATCTAAGGATCAGATTTCCCTCCACATTCGTGGGCCAAAAGGGATGAACTGAACAGAGGAGGGAAGCTGGGACATGCTGCACAACGTCTCCAAAATATGGCCAGCAGTAGTAAGCATTGTGAGCAACTTGACCTGCATCTGCGCCAGACCTAATGAAATGGCATAAACAAATTAAATTAGATTCCAGGACCACACATATGAATTGACAGTCTGTAAACTTAAAAATACATGTATACTGATGTTATTAGGAGAGGATCAAGTGGGCTGAAACATCGATTCACAAATTAATTGCCACTTACCTTGCAGTGACGGTTTTAGCCACATAGTAGCGACCAGACCGTGCAACATCAACGGCTTTCTCCTGCGCCATAGCTTGCACTCTCCCTACGATAATTGCAGGGTTTCATCAGAAGATAAATCGTTAGTCTTTCACCAGATGATAATAAAGAAGACCTCTTTCAGTAAATATTCAATATAACAGCCGCCATAAACAGTATATCAAGACGTGTGATATGCTTCTGCTTAGAAAAAGACACAGTTAACACTCAATACCACAATATTCCTTACCCTTTCTAGCTCAAGTAATCTGCGCGTTGAAAGTGCCTCCAGCAAGTCGTCTTGAGAACAGCTCCACAGGGCCGGGTACTCCCCAAACAATGAAACCTGCATTCGTGATGTAATGAGATGTAGACTACGAAGAATCCCAGTACTATAGAAACGGACGAGCTAAGTAAATAATTCTCAAGAGTTTTCTAGTACTATAGCCGGTTGAATTTGTGAATGCAAAACGTAAGAGAACTCAAGTACTATTTCCTTTTCGAACCTCACTAGCTCTCACAAAATCACCAAAGGCTGATAAAACACGTCCTGATAGAGGTCAACCCTAAACCTCTCTTCACTTCCCTCTCTCGATTACGCGTTAGTGCAATCTCACCCTAGCGGTGAGCAGAAGAGAACAGTAAACCCTAAGTCCAGATCTGGATCCCTTCAACGAAGTGCAACACCAAAGGCGTCAAGCTTCCCACGCGGTCCCAGGTTGTCATGTGGTGCGAGAGCCGTTAAGTTGTCAGATTTTAACATCAAATCTCTTAAAACGGTATTAGGAATAGTTATGATTTATTTAGAAGTCATTAGGGCCAGGATATGTAGGTCAGGTGGGTGAAATAGGATTATTTGTTGTCCATTATGGGCCCCAATTCAAACTTAGAACCGCCTAAATTGGGGGGCATTGGGCATTGTCTTATTTCTCATTGGATACCAATTTCAGTGGTACTAGGAAGGTCCACTGACTGTAGTAAGCATGTGTCTGACGCTTTTGACCCCACCTACTGACTGTCTTTGATGGATGACGGCTGACTGCTTGCAAAATTTATATCAAATTTTTGGCAGGTGCAAACTTCTCAATTTCACTTGCTATCTCTTATTTCTAAGTTCAACTATCTTAGAAAAATATTGGTAGAATTTACAAACCCTTTTGACATGGTAGATCAACAATTCTGACCACAATGGGCTGTTTTACCTTACTAGTTTGTTGGTCCATTGAAATCCTCATAGGGCTGATTGTACTAATAAACTTGAAATGATAACTAAATGCATCTAGCCACTTACTAAGCATATTAGTAACATGGCTTACTAATTGGAAATTAAACCCACTCTGCCGCTTGCTTGAAGATTTATGAGCTGTTTTGGTAGCAATTAACCAACACAGCTAAACGCATTTATTTTTCAGATCTTGAATATCTGTATGTGATGCTTGGTGGTATCTAAGCACATTATCAAGAGTTATGAGATTGAATATTGTGGCATTTACAATAACTAAGGTAGGTGACTTGAATTGCGACCCACTTCTTGGAACCGTCCCTATAGGAGGCTCTGAAATGGACACTAAGCAGTTTTGAAATGGGTTTTTGATAATGTGAGAGCTTAATAAGGTTTGTTAGATGTTGGTTTATACTTTACATATGGTGTAATAAGAGCCTGGGTGGGTCGATTTTGAACTGAGAGTGGATACAAGACATGTGTTCGCTTCATTTTTGCAAGAAACAAATTTATGGCTGAACATCCTTTCACTAAAATGATTCTCAGTCACTCATTAATTCTTGGATTGATATGAAATTTTAGCCACACAAACTAGACTATTAGGCTCAACTTTTCCAACAAAAAATATTGAAAACGGACCTTGTATGAAGAAGTTATAAGCCGCCGAAGTTCACTGTGATCGAAGAATGTCGGGATTTAGAACTTCGAATTGCTCCCAAACATTCAAAACAACTTGAATTGACATGAAAATTTTACCACAATAACTAGACCTCAAGGGGAACATAACCCAACAAATTTTACTGAAAACAAACTTAGAATGAAGGAAATAGAAGCCCCCGAAGCTGCAGCCAGCAAATGCAGTTTGGTGAACTTAAATTGAACTTGTGAACTTCGATTGGCTCCCAAAAAATCAATATAACTCGGATTGATCTGAAAATTTTATCTCACAAACTAGAAGAGAGAGCGCAAATTTTACAACAACTTTTATTGAATTTGGAAATTAGATGCAAAAGTTAGAGCACTTTGAATTGGACTTGAAAGTATGTGAAGACAATATTGGTTTCCTGGCTTCAGTTTAGTAAAGGTCACATTTAAGAACCTTAAGTATTACTTGTTCAATGCTTCATTGCTTGTTTTTGGTCACACCATATCTTTTTTCAGACCGCGCATGTGTGGGTTTTGCAAGGCCTAGGATCACAAATAGGTGCCTATGGCAGAATTGTTTGGAAATTCATAAGTAATTCATAAATGCTTAGAAAAATATGAAACCACTTGGGTTGCATCCGCATCAACTTCTCTTCAAGTGAAAAATAAGTGAAAATATTTTTAGGCATCTGAAAACCATCAAAATGACCCAACAGCTGGTAAACTGACGGTTTATGAGCACACTACCTTAGTCGTTATTTCAACTATACCTGCATTACAAACCAGTACTAGACTTGACTACCTTACTGTGGCTTGACGCAATTTCGGCCTGGATGCCTGGATGCAACACTAGATCATACTAGTTGTAGAACTCTGAAGAGTGCATTTCAGAGCTTTTTGTTTACTACTACCTGGTATGGATTTTCACCTAATTGCTACACAAAAATCATGGCTTCTTCCCAAACCACTACTTCATAGGTTTTTTGATTGATTGAGATTATTGCATACATGTTGTTTATGTTTTTTCCAAGCAAAAGCTATAATACGCATTTGTGGGCTTAAGACACCTATTGTATCCTTGCTAACCTTGCATTTTTGTGTGTTGGTTTTGGGGATGGGCACAGGTGAGGCCCCAAACCTCTTGGAGAAATTTTGGACTCAAGATAATTGTAATAATCCGCAATTCTCTCATACTTTGATGTTGCTTTATATTTTAGAAGTTCTCCATGTCCAATGATTATGCCAAAACTCTATTACATGGATTTATTCTATTTTGTTGATTCTACCTCTATCTATTAAATCTTCTCTATTCTTGTCTATTCTTGTCTATTATATCTATTCATACATGGACAATGAATAGGAACTATAGTTTACAAACCTTTGTATGACAATGTGCTGGAAATTAGACTTGCTCCAATTACACGAATTTTCAACTGGGAAGAAGTAGATTAGTGCTTGACTAGTTTACGATGTACCAAAAAAAGCGAATTTTTTAAAATTAAAAAAAAAAAAATTTATTCGTAAATTTTGGTTCCTGCGCCACTGTACGTCACTGTAGGTACAGCTAGGCGGAAATAGGGGGGAAATGAATTTTTGAGCAAATAAATAGTAAATTATAGGTTACCTCGGAGGGCTGTAGAGCAGCCCTTTGGAGGCCTGAAATTTTTTCTAATGTAGGAGAATTGAACTTCTATTACGGTTCAACAACGAAGTTGCATGTAGTAGGAAGGTTGTACTTGCTAGTGAGAGAGACAAGCCGTGAACCCTACCCTCTCAATCAACAACCCAGATATTCTCTCAGTGCAATGTTGATCAACGAAGACGGATTTTTGTAAGATTGACAGTCTGGAGAGTTCAAATTTTTTTCTATGTTGATCAATGGTAGGGAATCATTTTGATTTTGGTAATGGGTTTTTCTTAAATCAAAATTTTTCGTTGTATAGATCAACAACATGATTTCTTTTTAGTCTACATTTTTTCAGGGATAGTCAATGAAGTTCCTTCTAAATTAAACTTTTCAACACTATCCTAAACATACTTCAAAAAAATTCAAAAAATTCACATTCATGTATAAAATTGCACCTAAGAATTATTGAACTATATGAGAGAAGACACAAATGCTCAAGGATATTTCAACAATTACAAAAATGAAAAGTTCATTGAAAACATTTCAACATCATTTGAGAAGAAAATTGCTAATAATATTTTTCAACATTAATTTATTCAAAATAAGTTCAAGAATTTTCCAATAAGTAAAAGAATTGGTTCAATCTTTTCAAGAATAATATTTTTTATAGAATCATTTGTACAAGATTATTTATGACATGAATTAATTCTAAACCTTTCATTTTGAAGCTTCTTGACATTTAACTAGCAAAAATCTTTGTATAAAATCACTTGAGTTATGAAAATTGAAATGCATTTAGAAGGGATTTTGCTTCTTTGGAGGGCTAGCTGCAAGTTCCTTGCAATTCCCAGATTGTGGGAACGCAACCACGTACCTTGCTAACATGGCTAAGAAACTACCACGTCAATAAATAATAATAAAATATATATATTTTTAAATTAATTAAAATTTTATTTTATATATATATTCTAAAAAGAATTATTTATTATTTTACTTTTAAAAATTTCAAGAGCAATGGTTGGTTCCAACAACAGGAACCAACCTAAAACGACCCTCCAACGGGTTGAAACACATTCAATGGAAAATATGACAAATAATTAGTAACAAGTTTTCTTTGGGGCAATGCAAAAGATGATCATTCATGGCATCATGAAGCTTTAAACATCTATAGACATGGATGAAACAAACCAAATGTGGATCATGAGAATTCATTAAGTCACACAAATATGCATACATTAATTTATCCAAAATAGAATGAAAGTCTCGAAAGGTTTTGTTGCAATTGAATCCGATGTCATATCATCCAAAAAATTCTTCGGAGTCTCAAAGCCTATATAATAAGTTGTGCCAAGTACCAATAAATTTAGATGCCAAGGGTTCAATTAGACACCCTTCTTCTCTAGTTCTCAGTGCAACAAATTTGTAAATATAGTATTAGCCTGGGTAATAGTGCAAGAAAAGGTATACATTAGTCTTCCAAATTAATTCACAACATGTCTAGCAATGTATTGAAGTCCATCTTTGCAGCAAGTTGCACTACCTACTCGACTACCTAGACTTGCTTCCATTGAATCGAGCATTGAATTTGATCACTAAAAGCAAGTAGTACTCTTGTGGTTTTTAAAATTAGCCAACTTGGACTGAGCTTGAATCTCACATATTTGTGTACACTAATAATTAATACAATTTGTAAAACATTATTGACTTTTCAAAGTTTTCAACACAACACTTGCTCCAATCCATTAAAATTAGTAGCATTAACATCTTTCACTTGCACTAGCATACTTGATGATGCAACTAGTTGTTGCAATTGTTGCAAAGGAGATTGCAAACCCTAGATTGATGGAATGCATGTATACAAAGTTGTATTGATGAATCCAATGGCAAATGAGTGATTCATTAATTCTAGCTAATTGTGCATGTTTTGGATATTTGATTACAATAGTGGAGAGATTAAGGGAGAGAATGTATGGTTGCATCAATTTAATGTATATTTATACATTTTATTTTAGCTTTTGGTATCAAATGTATCCACATAAATTGTAACACTGATGGAATGCAATCAATCAAATAAAATCATAATTTATCAATGCTAATTAAGCTAGACAATTTGAGATTGTTTCAATGCTAAGAAAAAACTTGAGATTCTATGGGCGGAAAGATTGTGTATGAAGGAATTATAGCATTATTACACTTCAACTTCTTCAATCTCACTTCCTTGGGGCAAGGGGGGAACAATTGGACTTCTATTAAGGTATGTATACCCCAAATTGCATTGTATCTAAAAGCACTACTTCAACAAATCCTCACTTTGTATATGTCTTGAAAATCAATATATAACTATTGTTGAAGAAACAATTTTAGAACATCTACCATAAAAGCTTAAACTCTTCATAACTTTTGCATACAATATCCACATGTTGAGTTCTTTGGTGAATTTAAACTTCCTTTCATTTTCCAAAAAGAAAATATAAAAATTTGGCCAATCTAATGGTGCACATTAGAAAAAGTGATGCTTTGGGTGTTCATAATTTAGGGCTTAAGGAACTATGTGTTCAAGTACCACTGAAATCAAATCTTAGTTGTGGAATGTGAATGCCTACTTTTTGGCAAAAAATGAACAAAGTAATGATACTTTAACCAAAATGATTTGTGCTATTCTAAAAAACACTTGTATTATTTTTGTCAGGCTTTGCAAGTTTAGTAGGCTATCAAATTGCAATATTTTTAGAGTAGTACTCATTTGGGCCTCAATATTATACCAAAAAGGGTAGTTGAGGGACATGGCATATATAACCCTACCATAATTTTTTGGTACTTTAGAAAATGATTTGTTATGAAAAGTCAAATTTCAAATACATGCCATTATATTACATTTGTAGGTTTAGAGTATGTAGTACTTTTCAACATCTTTTCTATGGAATTAGGAGTTGACTTTAATAATACCTAATATCCTAACTTATAGACACATTAAGTTTCTATAAATCAACGAGTTTCTTTTTTCTCCGAGCTACAGTTGTAGTTAAAGATCTCTAATAACAACTAAAAGAAAATTAGAACTTTTAATATTAGAATTTTTTTTCCTAATTTGAATAGTTTTCTTCTAATTGCAAGAATGAAAATGTCAAAAGATGCAATTTTTTTCAAAAAATAAACTTCCCAAGTTCCTATTTTACAATGATACTCCAACATAGTGTAAAACTCTTTAGATTGATAGATGGCATAATTCATGATGACATACTAGGCAATGATTTAGTGATGAAAAACAACCTTTATCTATCAATTTTGTTGATTTGAAAATGTATAGGTGGATCAAATCACACTCAAATGGACCGCAAAAGGGGTCAAACCCAATGAAATCTGCAATACAACTTCTTTTTTGCTATTGTTTTGCAAAGCTATTCTATTAATATAGGTAGTCTAGTCTTTTTGACAAGTACTTCAAGCCATGTTAAGATTCACGTTTTTTTATTCATCAAAAAACAAAAATTCTTTACATAAGTTCAAGTGTCAACTTGTCATGTTGTTCAATAGACAAAAAGGAGTCTAATTTCTAAAGAATAATAATGTGATTGAATCCACAAGAATTATGTGTATATATAATTGTATGATAAAGTAGAAAATGACTTCTTTGATACAATTTCAATATTTTTTTTTATTTTCTATAATATTCAGAAGTAAAAGCACATAAATCTCCTTTTCAATATATAAATTAATCTAAATGATGATTGTATCAAAGTAAACAATATATATTATTCACATCAAGGGCACTATATAAGCTATATTTGGAATCCAATGTTTAAATTTTTTTATAGAACAAATCAATAGTTTATTAATAATCATTTAATTAATTTAGAAAATTCACTATTTTAGTGTTTAAGATTTAATCACGTAAAATCCTTTTTGATAGTTTTATCTTTGAGAAGTATAGAAAAACTAAATAAAAATGTCTTCTTAAAGTGCTATATTGTAAAAAAGACACTAAATTTAGCTTAAAAATTAGTGATTTATGTCCTTTTAAGGATTTTATCCATGAAATTTTTTCTCCAACTTATCAATGAAACCCATTGCAATACTATCATCTATAAAAAAAAATTTAAATGACAACATCAAAGTAATCTATCGCTTTTAAATTTCAAATTTTAGAAAAGGACTTTAGACCAATCCTAGCAAAATAATCCCAATGGTACCTTTGAGTGTGGTTTGACCCAGGTGTCAATGTAGTAGTGAATTTAGCTTAAAAAGGATAGTGGAGACTTTTTGGCCTATTGTCCAATACTCCATATTATTTAAGCAAAGGAGTATTTTGCATTATTGAATGCCAAAAATAGAAACGTGAATGCAACAAGTATTATAAAATTACTTGCAATTGCCTAACTTGAATAATAACAAACATACTTCTAATGACAGTAGAAGGACAACAATTCAAGGTTAGTGTGAAATCATGAAATATTTGCAAATTTTATTGAATTTTGGAAGACTATTTTCATTACTCCAAGCTTTTGGAAAAAAATATTTGAAAAATAATGAAATATGGGTAATTAGTAGAGCATTAAAATTAATGTATTTCCAAAAATTGAGATTTAAATATTTTTAACCAGAATCTTTTTTTTCAAACTTCATTTTGCAACTATCTATGAATATGATATTTTGGTATTTATTTAAATTGTAATTACACCGGTACTATTTTGCGTCACAATTGGAATGACGGAGTTGCCATTCGCCATATCTTTTGGGAAATGAAGTCCATGTACTTGAAATTTTTATTGGAGATGGCTAACTTGGAAGTCCTCAGATTCCTTATTTTTGAGAAATTTTGAAAAAAAATCCTTTAATTAAATTGTAATTTACCTAATTTGTCACACTTTGTGTTTTAGGGTTTTTTAGTACTGTGGAGCATCCAAAAATGATGATGTACATCTAGGATTGTTGTGGGCTATTGCCACAATAGAAGGGCATGTGCCCACCAAAGGGCATTCAAAAAAACACAATTCTTGTCTTCAACATGCATGCAAATAGGGGTCCCTTGCCCATAGTGCTCCAAACATTTATGATGGTTTCAACTTTTAGTTTTTGGTAAAATGTAATCACTATCAAGTCTTTACAAATGGTCAATTCTTAGTATTTTTTATTCATGATTTTCTAATTATTATTAATTTATACTTAATTTTACCTACTTTTTGTGACAAACTATCATTTTTTTTCAAAGAGTATTGTTTCAGTATTATTAAGTACTCAAAAGTACTATTGGCCGTTGATTTTTTGGATCAACGGTTGAGATTGCTCCGTTTTGTAGTACTACGAGTACTGGGCAGAAAAAACGTTTTGGCAGAATGCTCCCTAAATCATTTGGTGTTTCTTGCATCTACCCCACTTGGATTTGATTTGAAATAAACATCAATCATTGCATCACTACATTGGATCCATTATAATACTTTGCATAGAATGCACATCAATTCTATTGGAATATCATCCGTAGACTTAATGCAAACATTAGATGTTTTTTCGGGTCTTTAGGAGACTGCAAGTTATAATGTTGTGATAACTAGGGAACGTGACTGTTGCAGTGACACCACAATGGTCCTGTCTGGTTGAGAGGTTGCCATCTCATTTTTTAACTTTTTTTTTTTCAATTTTTTTTTCAATCTTTTTTTTTTTTTTTTTTTTTCATTTCATCTCATTTGAAGAATTAAAATATTTTTATGAATTTCTTTTCTTCTGACAGCCGGCCGTTCTTTCACTGCGGGGATAACAGTGAAGGGAATAGGCCTAAAATTCCGGAGGCCCCAAAGTAATGTTACATTTTTTTTTTTTTTTTTTTTTTTTCCAAATTTTTTTGCTTCATTACAACTAGCAATTGGTAGTAAACGGTCTAATATATATACCTTCTTCTTCTTTCATACTTCTTTTTCAAATTTAATTTCCAATTTTTATTATTTTTTTATTATTCATGTAGTATAGGCAAAAGATTGAGAATAGATGTCTTCTCCAAAGCCGTCATCATTGATGTTCTTTGCACATGTGTTAACTACTTTCAAACCTTCACTTGAAACTCTTACAAGTTGTTGATTTTGTTGTGTAAATACAACATGTGCTGGAACTCTCTTCACCAATACACAAGCGTTTTTTCTAATCCTCGTTCTTTCACCCACAATTTCCTCTTTGGTATCATAGTCATAAACCCTAAAATCAACTTGCTCCAATTCTTTCATCTTCAATTCATCAAAAGATGGCAAATCAATTGCATCCCGAATTGCATCCTTCAATTCCATTAGAAAAATGGAATCATGTACACATGGAATTGAGTAGCTCTTATTGAAAGTAAAAAAGGTAAAGTGCACAGCCATGTTTGAAAAGCTTAGTGACACCGACGAAGCAAAGAGAAAGAAATATAATATAGAACTAAGCTACGATGAAGAAAAGGAGTGAATGGATGTTTCTTTGAAATGGCAATACTCCACAAAATGTTTAAAACAAGAGTGAAGAGAAGAGTGAATACAACAAGCAAGAGTGAAGAGAGAAGGGAAGCACTAGTAGTGTTTTATAGTTACCCATGTGCTTTTACTTTCACTTTTACTTTGATGTGAATGGTAGCCCCAACTTTTACTTTCCTGTGAACTCCCTTGCTTTTACTTTAATTTAGGGACTGAACAAGAGCAAAGGTAGCGCTTTCCATTCTCCAACAGAGTGTTGGACGGAGAACCTGCAATTTAGGGACTTGATTCAATGACCACGCAGAAATCAAAGAACCGTAATTATGTGGAAATCTTGTGAAGAAACCACCTGGGTCGCCATTCTTGACGATGGGATGCAGGTCAGGGTCTCACTGCTGGTATTGTTTTTTTGCTTGTTAGTTGCTTCGTTTCATTGATCCTGGTTGCTGATGACCGTGACATCCATTTGAGCATTCTGCGTTTTGAGCTTGAAATTTGTGCATATTTTTCTAGTATTGTGAGAGAACTTGTGCCAAAGGAAGAAGATATCAGAGAATTGGATATCCTGATTGTTCCTTGAATTAGCAGTTTGGCTCAAGGTGTTTGCCACTCTTTCAAGAATTTTATGATACTGTTCCATGTTTAAACACCGTGTTGACTGGATTTAAATCGATTCAATGCTTTGGTTGATGCAGCACTGGGCACTGGAACGTAATTTGGAGATTGTGATGATCAACGCTGTGTCGTTGTGGGGAAACGGGAAACTTGTACCACAAGGACCTATGCGAGAGTCATTGGAAGCACTCGGGCGGGCACATGTGGTGGTTCTCCACCATTCTAAATTGGTACGCTCACTGTTTTTTTCCTTCAATAATAGAAACCCTCAGCCTCCCTTGAACACCTAGCCATGTAAAACCCGTGTTAATTGTCTCAGAATTGAAGGCAGTTTCAAAGTAATCCTTGCCAATTGTAACACTTTTTTTTTAAAGCATAACGTCAATTGCCCATAACTTTTTATTGGAGGCTCTAAACTTCAAAAGGATTTTCGGACATGAAAACTAGTTTGATTCTCCAACTTTATTTAGTTCAAAGGTTTTAGATAAAAATTATTATACTATGCCTAAATGAGGTCTGAAATTCTAGTTTTAACACAATTCCTATTTTAAACTTAACTATGAGCGGTTGAAAAACTACAAATTCTAAACTACATATCTGACATGGGTTGTTCTACCTCCTATCACCCCATGAGTACATAAAGAGATTCTCTTCTCATCATTATACATCCTAAACTAAGTGACTTTAAAAGTTAGTTGGGAAATGTAAGAGTTTCCTAATTTTTTTAGCGACTAGCTTGAAAACTCACTTCATTTTGCTTAATTTCATTGAAATTGCTTAATTTCCCAATTAATCACCTCTTATGTTCACGCGGTTGATTATTGAACAAACTTCTATTACACTTTTATTATTGGAATTCTCACGTCTTTCGTGATATTCATCCACTCTGACAATGCATTGTGGCTATATGCCCCTACTAATTCTTACGCGATTAATAGACTGGTTTGGTCACTACGGAGCGGCCCTCTAAAGGGATGAGAATTTCTCTAACGGAATACTACCAATTTAACAACATTGATGCTTTGTAGACACTTTAAATTGTCTTACATATAAAATAGGTGCATTTTTGAAGTGTTTTTAGAAAACCCCACTAAAGACTTTATTACATCATGATGCTGCATGTGTAACTTAGTTATAAACTGTTAAACTTTCCTAATTGGTTCTTTAAGGTTATATTTGTTGAATGTCAAGAGACCCAAGTATGACAAAATTGGGAGGGAAAATCCTTCTACTCTAATCATTCATCATTCATTTAGTTCATACATGGACAAATCCTATGACTATACTCAAAGTCAAACTCCAAAATCCTTCATTTTGTGCACTTATTCATCCAACTATATGTATGAGTGAATTTTTTAAAATCCAAAGATAAAATCATGAGTCTTTCTTCTATAAGTTTTAAAACTTTCATAGTCTTTTGAGATTTGAGACGATTTGAATTTCAAGTAAATTTTTGAATAAAAACTGAATTCATAAAAAATTTATTCAATACAAAATAAACTTACAATATCTAAATATTTACTATTGGGTGATTGCAAAAAAAATGGTAATTTTACATTGATATCCAAGTCCTGAAAGCATGATTAGTAGTACCAATTGGTGAATGACTCAAACCTCCTTTCATTGATGCAATTTTGCATGTATATTCTTATCATAAAAACAATGTAAGCTAACGTCTTGGGCAAGATGCCAAATGCAATATCGAAAGCATAGCTATTGGAAAGACTTTGCATAGCAACCAAAAACACAACAACAAAAATCCCTTATATAGATCTACAATTTTTTTATAAATGTAAAAAAATGATTGAAGAGCAAATTTATGGCAAACATCATTCAAAAAACACATTTAAAAAAGAAAAGGAATGCTTCACTACTAGAAAATGAGAGCTATTAAATCAATTATAGGAGAAAGACAAGATCACATGCAACAATGCCAATCCATACACTATTTAAGAATAAATTCAGAGAAACTGCATCTTATTGTACACTCTCTCTTCCCTTGTCACACATAATTCTCACCACAATACACTCAAAATCTTCAACTAAGTTCTCAAGTAGCATTGAGCAAACAAAACAAAATCCCAAATCTTGCACTCCATAATTCAAATCTAACAATTATGTTCAAAATGACAAAATATTCAAGGAAGAACAAATTGATGAACCACGTATTCATCAAAACTCACAATACTAACCAATACTACCAAATTCTTGAAGTAGAGAGATCCACTTCTTCTACACCTTCCAAAAATGAGCACCAATTTTTGAAAGCTAAACCAAGAAAGATATGTCCATGCTCTCTAAATGGTGATAGAAGCAACTACAAGTGACATCAAATTGTAAAGCTCTAGCAAGCAAGAGCATCTTCTAAACATAGGTACACACAACAAAGAAGAAGGTCCTTAATGATTGCCTTGTTCATGCAAACACCTTGACTCACTTCTACTGCAAATCTATTTTTTCAATGCTCTTAGACCGTGCAGTGGGATGGTAGGTAGGTAATTCACATGGAAAAAAATGAAGTAATAGTAGAACCATCAAATATTCCAAATGCTTATTTGGTCAGTTTTAGGTGTTTGGTTTTAGGTTGGTAAAAAATGAAAAGTAAAAATCTCATATAAAAATCTCCAAGGTTTGGGAAAAAGAAATTTATACAAAAATTGTCCTAGAATATTTTTTAGGATTCAAATATGTATTAGAAATTTTGCAGATTGCATCTTTTATTGGAGAGATTGCTTTTCAATTCTAAGAACACTTTTTTTAAATGCGTAGATTTCTTTAGTATTTTATGTTAAGTTGTTAATCTTGGAACACTTGAGAAAACTTTTTCAATCCTTTGGATGATTTTAGAGAGAGCTCCTAGATGGAAAAATAAAGCTTTTCCATCCAATTTCTTACATGGACTTGCTTGAATTCATTTCAGTGAATGATGTTGAATATTCTTTGCTAGAAATATTTTCAACTTTCCAACATAAGAAAATGGCAAATTCATGGATTTAGCAAATTATGCTCCTCCAACATTATTATAATTTTAGCCATGAATCAAAATGTTCTTTTTTGAATTTGAATCTAGCTAATGAAATGAATCTTATCAAATTTAGTCTCTATCCCAATTTGAAATTTTGAAAAAAATAATTCCTATAATCAAATTTCTTGTAGCAAATTGAATTTTGGGCCTTCAACCATAGAGTGTTAAATTTTTAAAATTTTAGAGAGATATTTTGAGCTTACAATTGCAATTGATACAAATTGTTTCACTTTTTAATTTTTATTCCAAAAATCATGGTAATTTCAATTTTTCACAAAAAAAACATCTATTTAGGACTAATAGAAGACATGTAATCATATCTCTAAAAAATAAATACCAAAATATCATATTCATAGATAGTTGCAAAATGAAGTTTGAAAAAAAAGATTCTGGTTAAAAATATTTAAATCTCAATTTTTGGAAATACATTAATTTTAATGCTCTACTAATTACCCATATTTAAATATTTTTTAAATATTTTTTTCCAAAAGCTGGAGTAATGAAAATAGTCCTCCAAAATTCAACAAAATCAGCAAATATTTCATGATTTCACACTAACCTTGAATTGTTGTCCTTCTACTATCATTAGAAGTATGTTTGTTATTACTCATGCTAGGCAATTGCAAGTAATTTTATAATACTTGTTGCATTCACGTTTCTATTTTTGGCATTCAATAATGCAAAATACTCCTTTGCTTAAATAATATGGAGTATTGGACAATAGGCCAAAAAGTCTCCACTATCCTTTTTAAGCTAAATTCACTACTACATTGACACCTGGGTCAAACCACACTCAAAGGTACCATTGGGATTATTTTGCTAGGATTGGTCTAAAGTCCTTTTCTAAAATTTGAAATTTAAAAGCGATAGATTACTTTGATGTTGTCATTTAAATTTTTTTTTATAGATGATAGTATTGCAATGGGTTTCATTGATAAGTTGGAGAAAAAATTTCATGGATAAAATCCTTAAAAGGACATAAATCACTAATTTTTAAGCTAAATTTAGTGTCTTTTTTACAATATAGCACTTTAAGAAGACATTTTTATTTAGTTTTTCTATACTTCTCAAAGATAAAACTATCAAAAAGGATTTTACGTGATTAAATCTTAAACACTAAAATAGTGAATTTTCTAAATTAATTAAATGATTATTAATAAACTATTGATTTGTTCTATAAAAAAATTTAAACATTGGATTCCAAATATAGCTTATATAGTGCCCTTGATGTGAATAATATATATTGTTTACTTTGATACAATCATCATTTAGATTAATTTATATATTGAAAAGGAGATTTATGTGCTTTTACTTCTGAATATTATAGAAAATAAAAAAAAATATTGAAATTGTATCAAAGAAGTCATTTTCTACTTTATCATACAATTATATATACACATAATTCTTGTGGATTCAATCACATTATTATTCTTTAGAAATTAGACTCCTTTTTGTCTATTGAACAACATGACAAGTTGACACTTGAACTTATGTAAAGAATTTTTGTTTTTTGATGAATAAAAAAACGTGAATCTTAACATGGCTTGAAGTACTTGTCAAAAAGACTAGACTACCTATATTAATAGAATAGCTTTGCAAAACAATAGCAAAAAAGAAGTTGTATTGCAGATTTCATTGGGTTTGACCCCTTTTGCGGTCCATTTGAGTGTGATTTGATCCACCTATACATTTTCAAATCAACAAAATTGATAGATAAAGGTTGTTTTTCATCACTAAATCATTGCCTAGTATGTCATCATGAATTATGCCATCTATCAATCTAAAGAGTTTTACACTATGTTGGAGTATCATTGTAAAATAGGAACTTGGGAAGTTTATTTTTTGAAAAAAATTGCATCTTTTGACATTTTCATTCTTGCAATTAGAAGAAAACTATTCAAATTAGGAAAAAAAATTCTAATATTAAAAGTTCTAATTTTCTTTTAGTTGTTATTAGAGATCTTTAACTACAACTGTAGCTCGGAGAAAAAAGAAACTCGTTGATTTATAGAAACTTAATGTGTCTATAAGTTAGGATATTAGGTATTATTAAAGTCAACTCCTAATTCCATAGAAAAGATGTTGAAAAGTACTACATACTCTAAACCTACAAATGTAATATAATGGCATGTATTTGAAATTTGACTTTTCATAACAAATCATTTTCTAAAGTACCAAAAAATTATGGTAGGGTTATATATGCCATGTCCCTCAACTACCCTTTTTGGTATAATATTGAGGCCCAAATGAGTACTACTCTAAAAATATTGCAATTTGATAGCCTACTAAACTTGCAAAGCCTGACAAAAATAATACAAGTGTTTTTTAGAATAGCACAAATCATTTTGGTTAAAGTATCATTACTTTGTTCATTTTTTGCCAAAAAGTAGGCATTCACATTCCACAACTAAGATTTGATTTCAGTGGTACTTGAACACATAGTTCCTTAAGCCCTAAATTATGAACACCCAAAGCATCACTTTTTCTAATGTGCACCATTAGATTGGCCAAATTTTTATATTTTCTTTTTGGAAAATGAAAGGAAGTTTAAATTCACCAAAGAACTCAACATGTGGATATTGTATGCAAAAGTTATGAAGAGTTTAAGCTTTTATGGTAGATGTTCTAAAATTGTTTCTTCAACAATAGTTATATATTGATTTTCAAGACATATACAAAGTGAGGATTTGTTGAAGTAGTGCTTTTAGATACAATGCAATTTGGGGTATACATACCTTAATAGAAGTCCAATTGTTCCCCCCTTGCCCCAAGGAAGTGAGATTGAAGAAGTTGAAGTGTAATAATGCTATAATTCCTTCATACACAATCTTTCCGCCCATAGAATCTCAAGTTTTTTCTTAGCATTGAAACAATCTCAAATTGTCTAGCTTAATTAGCATTGATAAATTATGATTTTATTTGATTGATTGCATTCCATCAGTGTTACAATTTATGTGGATACATTTGATACCAAAAGCTAAAATAAAATGTATAAATATACATTAAATTGATGCAACCATACATTCTCTCCCTTAATCTCTCCACTATTGTAATCAAATATCCAAAACATGCACAATTAGCTAGAATTAATGAATCACTCATTTGCCATTGGATTCATCAATACAACTTTGTATACATGCATTCCATCAATCTAGGGTTTGCAATCTCCTTTGCAACAATTGCAACAACTAGTTGCATCATCAAGTATGCTAGTGCAAGTGAAAGATGTTAATGCTACTAATTTTAATGGATTGGAGCAAGTGTTGTGTTGAAAACTTTGAAAAGTCAATAATGTTTTACAAATTGTATTAATTATTAGTGTACACAAATATGTGAGATTCAAGCTCAGTCCAAGTTGGCTAATTTTAAAAACCACAAGAGTACTACTTGCTTTTAGTGATCAAATTCAATGCTCGATTCAATGGAAGCAAGTCTAGGTAGTCGAGTAGGTAGTGCAACTTGCTGCAAAGATGGACTTCAATACATTGCTAGACATGTTGTGAATTAATTTGGAAGACTAATGTATACCTTTTCTTGCACTATTACCCAGGCTAATACTATATTTACAAATTTGTTGCACTGAGAACTAGAGAAGAAGGGTGTCTAATTGAACCCTTGGCATCTAAATTTATTGGTACTTGGCACAACTTATTATATAGGCTTTGAGACTCCGAAGAATTTTTTGGATGATATGACATCGGATTCAATTGCAACAAAACCTTTCGAGACTTTCATTCTATTTTGGATAAATTAATGTATGCATATTTGTGTGACTTAATGAATTCTCATGATCCACATTTGGTTTGTTTCATCCATGTCTATAGATGTTTAAAGCTTCATGATGCCATGAATGATCATCTTTTGCATTGCCCCAAAGAAAACTTGTTACTAATTATTTGTCATATTTTCCATTGAATGTGTTTCAACCCGTTGGAGGGTCGTTTTAGGTTGGTTCCTGTTGTTGGAACCAACCATTGCTCTTGAAATTTTTAAAAGTAAAATAATAAATAATTCTTTTTAGAATATATATATAAAATAAAATTTTAATTAATTTAAAAATATATATATTTTATTATTATTTATTGACGTGGTAGTTTCTTAGCCATGTTAGCAAGGTACGTGGTTGCGTTCCCACAATCTGGGAATTGCAAGGAACTTGCAGCTAGCCCTCCAAAGAAGCAAAATCCCTTCTAAATGCATTTCAATTTTCATAACTCAAGTGATTTTATACAAAGATTTTTGCTAGTTAAATGTCAAGAAGCTTCAAAATGAAAGGTTTAGAATTAATTCATGTCATAAATAATCTTGTACAAATGATTCTATAAAAAATATTATTCTTGAAAAGATTGAACCAATTCTTTTACTTATTGGAAAATTCTTGAACTTATTTTGAATAAATTAATGTTGAAAAATATTATTAGCAATTTTCTTCTCAAATGATGTTGAAATGTTTTCAATGAACTTTTCATTTTTGTAATTGTTGAAATATCCTTGAGCATTTGTGTCTTCTCTCATATAGTTCAATAATTCTTAGGTGCAATTTTATACATGAATGTGAATTTTTTGAATTTTTTTGAAGTATGTTTAGGATAGTGTTGAAAAGTTTAATTTAGAAGGAACTTCATTGACTATCCCTGAAAAAATGTAGACTAAAAAGAAATCATGTTGTTGATCTATACAACGAAAAATTTTGATTTAAGAAAAACCCATTACCAAAATCAAAATGATTCCCTACCATTGATCAACATAGAAAAAAATTTGAACTCTCCAGACTGTCAATCTTACAAAAATCCGTCTTCGTTGATCAACATTGCACTGAGAGAATATCTGGGTTGTTGATTGAGAGGGTAGGGTTCACGGCTTGTCTCTCTCACTAGCAAGTACAACCTTCCTACTACATGCAACTTCGTTGTTGAACCGTAATAGAAGTTCAATTCTCCTACATTAGAAAAAATTTCAGGCCTCCAAAGGGCTGCTCTACAGCCCTCCGAGGTAACCTATAATTTACTATTTATTTGCTCAAAAATTCATTTCCCCCCTATTTCCGCCTAGCTGTACCTACAGTGACGTACAGTGGCGCAGGAACCAAAATTTACGAATAAATTTTTTTTTTTTTAATTTTAAAAAATTCGCTTTTTTTGGTACATCGTAAACTAGTCAAGCACTAATCTACTTCTTCCCAGTTGAAAATTCGTGTAATTGGAGCAAGTCTAATTTCCAGCACATTGTCATACAAAGGTTTGTAAACTATAGTTCCTATTCATTGTCCATGTATGAATAGATATAATAGACAAGAATAGACAAGAATAGAGAAGATTTAATAGATAGAGGTAGAATCAACAAAATAGAATAAATCCATGTAATAGAGTTTTGGCATAATCATTGGACATGGAGAACTTCTAAAATATAAAGCAACATCAAAGTATGAGAGAATTGCGGATTATTACAATTATCTTGAGTCCAAAATTTCTCCAAGAGGTTTGGGGCCTCACCTGTGCCCATCCCCAAAACCAACACACAAAAATGCAAGGTTAGCAAGGATACAATAGGTGTCTTAAGCCCACAAATGCGTATTATAGCTTTTGCTTGGAAAAAACATAAACAACATGTATGCAATAATCTCAATCAATCAAAAAACCTATGAAGTAGTGGTTTGGGAAGAAGCCATGATTTTTGTGTAGCAATTAGGTGAAAATCCATACCAGGTAGTAGTAAACAAAAAGCTCTGAAATGCACTCTTCAGAGTTCTACAACTAGTATGATCTAGTGTTGCATCCAGGCATCCAGGCCGAAATTGCGTCAAGCCACAGTAAGGTAGTCAAGTCTAGTACTGGTTTGTAATGCAGGTATAGTTGAAATAACGACTAAGGTAGTGTGCTCATAAACCGTCAGTTTACCAGCTGTTGGGTCATTTTGATGGTTTTCAGATGCCTAAAAATATTTTCACTTATTTTTCACTTGAAGAGAAGTTGATGCGGATGCAACCCAAGTGGTTTCATATTTTTCTAAGCATTTATGAATTACTTATGAATTTCCAAACAATTCTGCCATAGGCACCTATTTGTGATCCTAGGCCTTGCAAAACCCACACATGCGCGGTCTGAAAAAAGATATGGTGTGACCAAAAACAAGCAATGAAGCATTGAACAAGTAATACTTAAGGTTCTTAAATGTGACCTTTACTAAACTGAAGCCAGGAAACCAATATTGTCTTCACATACTTTCAAGTCCAATTCAAAGTGCTCTAACTTTTGCATCTAATTTCCAAATTCAATAAAAGTTGTTGTAAAATTTGCGCTCTCTCTTCTAGTTTGTGAGATAAAATTTTCAGATCAATCCGAGTTATATTGATTTTTTGGGAGCCAATCGAAGTTCACAAGTTCAATTTAAGTTCACCAAACTGCATTTGCTGGCTGCAGCTTCGGGGGCTTCTATTTCCTTCATTCTAAGTTTGTTTTCAGTAAAATTTGTTGGGTTATGTTCCCCTTGAGGTCTAGTTATTGTGGTAAAATTTTCATGTCAATTCAAGTTGTTTTGAATGTTTGGGAGCAATTCGAAGTTCTAAATCCCGACATTCTTCGATCACAGTGAACTTCGGCGGCTTATAACTTCTTCATACAAGGTCCGTTTTCAATATTTTTTGTTGGAAAAGTTGAGCCTAATAGTCTAGTTTGTGTGGCTAAAATTTCATATCAATCCAAGAATTAATGAGTGACTGAGAATCATTTTAGTGAAAGGATGTTCAGCCATAAATTTGTTTCTTGCAAAAATGAAGCGAACACATGTCTTGTATCCACTCTCAGTTCAAAATCGACCCACCCAGGCTCTTATTACACCATATGTAAAGTATAAACCAACATCTAACAAACCTTATTAAGCTCTCACATTATCAAAAACCCATTTCAAAACTGCTTAGTGTCCATTTCAGAGCCTCCTATAGGGACGGTTCCAAGAAGTGGGTCGCAATTCAAGTCACCTACCTTAGTTATTGTAAATGCCACAATATTCAATCTCATAACTCTTGATAATGTGCTTAGATACCACCAAGCATCACATACAGATATTCAAGATCTGAAAAATAAATGCGTTTAGCTGTGTTGGTTAATTGCTACCAAAACAGCTCATAAATCTTCAAGCAAGCGGCAGAGTGGGTTTAATTTCCAATTAGTAAGCCATGTTACTAATATGCTTAGTAAGTGGCTAGATGCATTTAGTTATCATTTCAAGTTTATTAGTACAATCAGCCCTATGAGGATTTCAATGGACCAACAAACTAGTAAGGTAAAACAGCCCATTGTGGTCAGAATTGTTGATCTACCATGTCAAAAGGGTTTGTAAATTCTACCAATATTTTTCTAAGATAGTTGAACTTAGAAATAAGAGATAGCAAGTGAAATTGAGAAGTTTGCACCTGCCAAAAATTTGATATAAATTTTGCAAGCAGTCAGCCGTCATCCATCAAAGACAGTCAGTAGGTGGGGTCAAAAGCGTCAGACACATGCTTACTACAGTCAGTGGACCTTCCTAGTACCACTGAAATTGGTATCCAATGAGAAATAAGACAATGCCCAATGCCCCCCAATTTAGGCGGTTCTAAGTTTGAATTGGGGCCCATAATGGACAACAAATAATCCTATTTCACCCACCTGACCTACATATCCTGGCCCTAATGACTTCTAAATAAATCATAACTATTCCTAATACCGTTTTAAGAGATTTGATGTTAAAATCTGACAACTTAACGGCTCTCGCACCACATGACAACCTGGGACCGCGTGGGAAGCTTGACGCCTTTGGTGTTGCACTTCGTTGAAGGGATCCAGATCTGGACTTAGGGTTTACTGTTCTCTTCTGCTCACCGCTAGGGTGAGATTGCACTAACGCGTAATCGAGAGAGGGAAGTGAAGAGAGGTTTAGGGTTGACCTCTATCAGGACGTGTTTTATCAGCCTTTGGTGATTTTGTGAGAGCTAGTGAGGTTCGAAAAGGAAATAGTACTTGAGTTCTCTTACGTTTTGCATTCACAAATTCAACCGGCTATAGTACTAGAAAACTCTTGAGAATTATTTACTTAGCTCGTCCGTTTCTATAGTACTGGGATTCTTCGTAGTCTACATCTCATTACATCACGAATGCAGGTTTCATTGTTTGGGGAGTACCCGGCCCTGTGGAGCTGTTCTCAAGACGACTTGCTGGAGGCACTTTCAACGCGCAGATTACTTGAGCTAGAAAGGGTAAGGAATATTGTGGTATTGAGTGTTAACTGTGTCTTTTTCTAAGCAGAAGCATATCACACGTCTTGATATACTGTTTATGGCGGCTGTTATATTGAATATTTACTGAAAGAGGTCTTCTTTATTATCATCTGGTGAAAGACTAACGATTTATCTTCTGATGAAACCCTGCAATTATCGTAGGGAGAGTGCAAGCTATGGCGCAGGAGAAAGCCGTTGATGTTGCACGGTCTGGTCGCTACTATGTGGCTAAAACCGTCACTGCAAGGTAAGTGGCAATTAATTTGTGAATCGATGTTTCAGCCCACTTGATCCTCTCCTAATAACATCAGTATACATGTATTTTTAAGTTTACAGACTGTCAATTCATATGTGTGGTCCTGGAATCTAATTTAATTTGTTTATGCCATTTCATTAGGTCTGGCGCAGATGCAGGTCAAGTTGCTCACAATGCTTACTACTGCTGGCCATATTTTGGAGACGTTGTGCAGCATGTCCCAGCTTCCCTCCTCTGTTCAGTTCATCCCTTTTGGCCCACGAATGTGGAGGGAAATCTGATCCTTAGATGTTATGTTGATGATAGGGAATCAATTCATCCTTGAGTGCAATTTGATGATAGTGCTACTTACTCTTCGAATTTGTCTTGTGTGTTGTTACTGTTCGTCCTCAGATTCAACCCAAATCTTTAGAGAATCGTCAGTCTTTCATAAGCGTTTCATCTCTTGATCGTCAATTTACCGCAATATTTTGAATGGCGCAGGTCCTCTGTTCAAGAAAGCAGTGGCTGATTCAAATGCACCTTGTCAAGAGAAGGCTTTAGATGCACTCATAGCATACTTACGTGTAGCTGATACGGAAGCCAACATGTACATGTTTCTATTCTTTTTGTAGTTTGTTCAGTAGAATATGGATGACTAGAACACGGTCCATTTTTGTGATAATATGATACCAAAGTCGTGTAGCTTGTTCAATAGATATTTAGCTCTTAAGTAGCCTAGAGGAGTTTCTCTGGGGGACGGGTAGAATATTATGACTGGCCTATTCAATTTTGTATTTTTGGTAAGTTTCATGGTGGTTAAATTCTTTTCCTTGCCTGCTGCAGGCTGCCATTCTTTTACCAGCAACCAAGCAGTCATCTAATATTGTGGTTCTTGCAGATATGTGAAAAAAATACATGATAGGTTGGTATGACAGGTCGGCCAATAAACCTCAGAAAGTCCCAGGTCGTGTTTCTTCTCTGGGTTGAGCTCGGCCAATAAACCTCAGAAAGTCTCAGGCCGTGTTTCTTCTCTGGGTTGAGAATGGGATCCTACTGGTTTTACATATTTCTAATGCCTTCAAGTTTCAGCAAGCCTGCAAATTGAAACATGTTTTATGTACTTTGCAAGGAAAACCAAGTCTCTATCATTGGAGTGAAGTATTTGGCATTTCCATCGTGATACAGGACGCAATGGAGAAGGATGTGAAAGCAAAGCTCTCTCATTTGTTACTCTTATTTGTAAGCACATATTCGAAACATTGAGCTCTTCATCATTTAGTAGAATTAAGACTCTGTTATGCATTAACTTATTTTCTTAGTACATCAGTGGGTATGAATAGGTAGCAGTGTTTCTTACATTCAAGTATTTAGTTTTTGGAATCAGAGGATGTGATGAATTGTGTTTTGGAGTAGGTACGCTGCATCCTTATCAGTTGGAAGCCTTAAACTTTCTGTGGTTTGCGTGGGAACAGAGCAAGCATGTAATACTCACTGATGAAATGGGACTTGGTATGAAATCCATCTCATTGTGTTTTAAGTGCCAGTTTCCACATCTATTGGCGTCATGTGGAGAATGTTCGACAGAATATTTTTTTCTTCTTCCCGTTTCTGTTCTTGATAGTGATGTATGACAATGTCGCTGTTACATCTTGTTAATGCTCAGCTGACGAAGTATCGTTCTTCACATGCTTAGACTGAGAATTTGATCTCATTACTTAGTTGTTTCTTCTGACTATTCTAATATGATGAGGCTATGTATGTTCTTACTCTCTGCAGGGAAAACAATTCAAAGCATCTCATTGCTGGGATCTTTAAAGAGGAGCATGCCGCATCTGGTTGTAGCTCCACTATCAACTTTACGGAATTGGGAACGAGAATTTGCCACTTAGGCACCTCAAATGAATGTGGTATGTTCTTCAATACTATTTTTGCACTATGATATGCATTTGCCTTTGTTGATGTAACATTTGTTCATCCTTCGATTTGTGTACAGGTTATCATCGCTATGAACTTTTAATTTCTTACGACCGTACTTGCGTATTGCCAACCACTGGGAACATTTTCTTGTGTTTAGTTTTTGAGTACTTTTCTTTTTTCTTACCTTTCTATGTCCAGATTATGTATGTTGGGTCTTCTCAAGCGCGGGCCATTCTTCGTCAATATGAATTTTTTTTCCCCTAGTCTAGCTCAAAGAACTAAAAAAAACAAAGGAAAAAAGAAGATGGGGGAGAGCAAGCAAGATCGAGTGAAGTTTGACGTGTTGCTTACATCGTATGAGATGATCAATCTTGAAACTGCGATTCTCAAAGCTCTCAAATGGGTGTGTCTGGTACAATCTTTTCTCTCCTTCGTCAAAATCAAATGCTTTAGGATTGATGCCTTGATCTCAGGTCTTTCAAAATTTAATGGTGTTCGTTTGAGCTGAGTACGTTATCTTTATCTTAAAGAACGCCAGTACTTACTGTTTTCTATTTTTTATCTTTTAGATCGTTGATGAGGGCCATCGTTTGAAAAACAAGGACTCGAAGCTCTTTCAAACTCTTACGACGTTCACTTCAACTCACCGGGTCCTTCTTACAGGAACACCCTTATAGGTTTGTGTATTCCTTAAATCTGTTGTTTGTTTAAATGTGACGTGGAATAATTAGTAGAAATTTGCAATTGTTTGTTACAATTCTTCTGACAGATTCATATGCTTTGCTGCAGAACAACCTCGATGAGCTCTTCATGCTTATGCATTTTCTGGATGCTGGCAAGGTTAGTATGGCATTTCTTGCAATAAACCTTCACCCTTTTACTTGTTAGAGTTGAACAACTATGGTGGTGTTTCAAAACCTACTATTAGAGCTGATTTACAATCCATGTTCCTATGCGCTTCTACAGTTTTCAAGCTTAGAGGAGTTTCAGAACGAGTTCCAAGACATAAATCAAGAGGAACAGGTTGGGCAGCTGCACAAGATGTTGGTACCGCACTTATTACGCAGTAAGCGAAATGCTGCAACCATTGTATCTATGCTAGCGAATAAAATGAGATTGCATATTAGATGATGGTTGATCTTGTCTCTCACATTGTTTTGAGTTACATGGCTGAGATTTTTTTTTATTAATTTATATTTTTTAATGATTGAATTGTTTGCAGGAGTGAAGAAGGATGTTTTGAAAGAAATGCCGCCCCAAAAGGAACTTATACTGCGAGTGGAGTTGAGTACCCTTCAGGAGTTCTACAAGGCAATTTTGACAAAAAAACTATCAGATATTGACCCATCAGGGTGGTCCTCAGGTACAGAAACAAATCCTTCCCTGTCACCACAGATATAAATTGGTTGCGTTAAAATTTCAGGGTTTTTTTGCTGGGATTTGCTAGTCAGGTGATACAATTATTTTGTTTGATGGATGTATTCAATAACTTTGGGGCCCAATATACACAGAAGTCTTGCTCAACTTAGGCTTGTCATTTCTTGAAACATATGGGAGACTTAGTGCTTTAAGGTTAAAAAGATTCTATCCAATTTAATTATTGTTGTCTCCAGGTTTCACTCACCAACATGGTCATGGAGATGTGCAAATTGTGTGAGCACCCTTACTTGCTGGAAGGGGTTGAGCCCAATTTGAAAAACCAGATTAAAGCTAACAGGTAGCCTTGGTTTGCATAGTCAGAGTTGTGCAATGCTTCCGGGAGTCATTTATTAAGAACTAGGATTGTTTAATTTATTGAAGCTACTGAAGATCTAGAGTCTCAATCTCTACTCGTCCGGGAATGTTTGTCGATTCATTTTTTGTATTTTCTAGTACAACTGCGATGCATCTTGTTCATGTACTAAATCTTATTCATTCCTTTCTACTTTTACTTTGTATAACCGATGGTCATGGCCCTCACAAGACAGCGATCCCAAAGTTCCTAGCTGGCAATTAAGGGTGTGCTTGAATTCTGACTCGCTCCAACGCCAAAGGTGGATACCCAGACAGGGTAGTTGCTGCTCGTGCATTCGCAATTAAGTCAGTTGCAGACAACAATTTGCATTGTCGACAAATTTTCTTTGCAGTTGCGGAGTTGATCCCGCCGGTCTTGGTCTCCTCTTCAGAATTTTCCATATATGCAGTTTGTAGAATCAAGAGAAACTCTTCAGAATTCGCTTTCTTTGAATCAGAAAAAGGACAAGGTCGGTTACCCGAATTTGAGATTCTCCGGAAGATGCTTCAATGGAGATAACGGATGCTATGAAGCCCTAGGATTCTTCTTTCCTTCTTATTGCACGCAGTTGTTAGAGAATTCCGGAAAGCTGCTACTGCTGGATAAGGTGATGGCAAAATTCCATGCTAATGGTCACCAAGTTCTCATCTACTCTCAGTTCACACGGATGCTTGACATTCTTGAAGATTGGTTACATTTGAAGGTACATATTGCCCATTCTCATTTCACTTATATAAAATCATGTCTTTGATACAGCTTTGAATATTGTACTTCAATTGAAAACTCTTTCACATCATTTTCTTACGTGTATTCAGTATTACTAGATGTTCCCACAATTGTTTGCGTCTGAATTGCAAGAGCTATTCCTTGCCATTTGCAAAGGAGAGCTATTTATGGAGTCGGTTTTGACCGTCAAATTAAGTCGAGTACTCTAATTTTGAGTTTTTCGTTGCAGCAATGGGGTTATGAACGAATCAGCGGGAAAATTAGTGGTGCTGAACGCCAAATTTGAATAGACAGATCAATCAACAAGTGTACATACTGATGATAGGTCTAGAGTTTTGAGATCCAGGGCTTTAAATGACACTGAATGATGAAACTTTTCTGTTTATTCTATTGGGACCTACTTTTAGTAATAAACTAATAATGTTTGTGGTCTTGTGTAGGCGCTTAATTACCCACCCTTGGTAATTAATCGGACACAACCAGGTTCTAGGGGTTAACTAAATTCTAACCTAACAGGTGACTAAGCGTCGGTCCATTGTGCCTTCCAAGCAATGGATCTTCTTTACTAAGTTCCTAGTTTCCGCAGGTGACAATGGAGTTGCCCCCAATTGGCGAGGGAATAGTTCGGGCTAACCGTCCCCTAACGGCAGCCTATGCGAACTACCACCGAATCTATCCTAATCTATGGGAATCTGAGGCTAATTGACCTTTCCTAAGACTGTGGAGGGATTACCTAAGTCCCTTCCATGGTTTCCTGAGTTGATTGGGTTTTTTCCTAATCTAAGTTATCTTTTTCCCTAATTTAATTTATCCTTTTTTCCTAATTTAATTTCTTAATTTAATTTATCTTTTTTCCTAATTTAATCTTCTAATTTAATTTATCTTTTCTCTAATTTAATCTTCTAATTTAATTTATCTAATTTATCTTCCTAATTTATCTCCTAATTTAATTTATCTTCTTTCCTAATTTAATCTTCTAATTTAATTTATCTTTTCTCTAATTTAATCTTCTAATTTAATTTATCTTTTTTCCTAATTTAATCTTCTAATTTAATTTATCTTTTCTCTAATTTAATCTTCTAATTTAATTTATCTAATTTATCTCCTAATTTAATCTTCTAATTTAATTTATCTTTTATCTAATTTATCTCCTAATTTAATCTTCTAATTTAATTTTTGTATTACCTAAGGCAATGTCCGATTTGCTAATTTAATCCTAACTCCTGATTGGATTATTTTGTCCTGATCTAATGTTCACTTCTTGGTTGAGTTCTAACCTTCACGGTTACTAATTCCTAGTCCTATCCTACCTTCGTCTAATTTGGTTGCTCTTATGGTCAACTTCTATGTATGAGATGGGTTTGGATACTTCTAGTCCTATCGATAACTTCTATGTCTAAACTTAAGGCCCCCCCCCTAATTCCTATTTGCTAATCAAAATTAATCAGTACCTAACAGAGTTTAGCGCAAATTAGAAGGGAAATAACACTGGGGATCAGTTTACTGACTCACCTGATCGTCGTGAGCATGTGCGGCATTTTCCTCCATACCTCCAGCCGCGTGCTCGTATTCCATAGTGGACACGTATTTTGAAGTGGTCAAATGCCTACGGCTTAGTTGTGGAAAATATTACACTCTAGTACCCTACGGCATTCTCTCCTCTCCTTATCTCCCCCTTGTCTTTTGCCTTGTTACTATTCCCACCAACTCCTTAATGGGGGTCTTACGCTATGACGCTAACTCCTTGCAAACTCACCCCCCCTCTTACGTTGTCATCTTTGCGTCATTCTAATCTCCCTTCTAATGGCCGTGGAAAGCTTTGGGGATTCCCGTGCACTCTAATCGAAGTGACTATGGATCGTCTCTCTCCTTCTCACTCCTATTTCAACCTCTCTTCCTAATCTCGGTCCCACCATTCTTGTCTTGTCGTTTGGTGGTGATGAGAGAGTGAGGGGTGCGTGTTTTGCAGGTGTGGCCGTGGAGATGTCGCCTCTATTCCTTCCTTCCCATTTTCCTCGTTGACCTTAAGGGCCTTAGCTTCCTTCTAAGTCTCTCATAATCCCAACTTTTAGTCATTTCCTCCCCCCCTAATTGCGGTTATGGGCTGGGTTTTGTTTTGGGCTACCCCTTTCCCCAAGCCTTGGACTCCCTGGACCCCCCCCCTCTCCCACAGCGACCTCCCCTCCCACAGCGACCCCCCAGTCCTGACTCCCCAGTACCCGGCGCCCCAGTCCCGACTCCCCAGTACCCGGCGAACCCAGTCCCGACTCCCCAGTACCCGGCGACCCAGTACCGACGCCCCAGTCCCGACTCCTCAGTACCCGGCGACCCTGGCTGGCTGGTGTTACGGGGGCTGGCTGGTGTTTGAGGGTGCTGGCTGGTGTTAAGGGGGCTGGCTGGTGTTTGAGGGGGCTGGTTGGTGTTTAAGGCTGGCTGGTGTTTTAAGGGCTGGCTGACTTTGTTTCTTGGGGGTGGTCTTCCCCAGGACTAGATTTTCTTTCCTAAAAAGAACGGGATTTTTGTTGTCAAAGCAAAGGGAAAAGACCTCCCTACTTCTAACTGGGCCCGGGGGCCTGTCAACCACTAAAAAAAAGGAAAATAAACACACTTGTCTTGGGGGCTAAACTTTGGGCTTTCCCAGGAAGGTCTTGGGAACTAAACTTTGGAACTAAAATACGTAGGAGTTCAAAGCTTCACCGTAAGGTTGGTTTTGACACCAACTCTAAGACTTGCAATGTCCCTAAGTTCAAAGCTCTACCGTCTGGGCCTATTTTGACACACACTCTAAGACTGGGGTAAGTTGTAAGTTCAAAGCTTCGCCGCCTCACGGGCGGTGGGGTCCACACACAAACAACACGGAAGGGGTGACTATGGTCAGGGTGTACACACGAGGCAACCGTACCCACAAAGTAAGCATAAACCAGACAACACTTTACACACTAAAGGCCCCCCAAAGCGGCATCGCCAAGGTACGGTGGGGGGTAACTTTAGGATTAGTACAAGATGCACAAAAAGCAAATGAAACCCTCTTGACTCGCAACAAGTACAAGGTAAGATGGAAAGACCTCAAAGGACCTTCAAAGAGCTTGAAACAGAACAACAAGGGGAGCCAAAAGTGCTCCGAAAACACCGTAGAGGTTTCTTGGCTTGAAACGCCAAAAATTCCAAGATAACTTGGACCCACGGACCCAAAACAAGTATTGGGGGTGTTTTGGGAGAGAGAAGGGCCCCCTTTTATAGGTTTCCAAGGGCCCACTCCCCCCCTCGACGAGTAACCTCATCCATCCGGATTTTCATCCAAGTTTGAGATTTTCACCTAATTTTGGGTTTTACACTGGTCCTAGCCTCTAACTTTCGGAGTTTAGCTCAGAATTGCAAATGGATTGCGCCAATGGCTTCAGAATGCCATTTTTAGCCTAAAGGACCCTCTTACCCCTATTTCTATCACAAAAAACCCATCGGAAACTAGTGCTAACTAGAGCCAATTAAAAGGGTAAAAACCTAACTTTTGGGGTTTACCTCTTTTGGCTTGGGTAACTAGCTAGGGTTGTTGGGGAGGCTCTAGGGAGTAAGAAAAGGCTCCTTGATGTCTTCGTTCCAACTTCGTACGCTCCCGGGACGCCGGTCAACCCCGCACAGATCTTGCCGTAATTATTAATTGGGGGGATGTTGTCAGTTTCGGCTACTTCCCGCTATTGGAACACCATGAAATTTTTCGGGGCGCGTTATTAACATAAAAGATGCTAGTCTAATTTTTAGTGAGATTTTACCGCGGCCTGGGTATTTTCCATGAATTTCCCAACGTGGCCTTTGACGGTTGACCGCTCGGAAAAAGATCCTTTGGAGATCAGAAAAAACCGAGACTTTTTGGGGAACCTCTCATGGAGTCCCCCAAGCCACGTGCCAAGTCTTAGGCTATGCTGGCACACAGTTGGTGGCGAGGTGAAAACTGACTTCGGTTGAATCACCGGCAGTCAGGGAATCTTTCACATGTGAGGGAATCTTGGCAAATGGGTTTTGCCGTGGATGTCCCGACATGTTCCAGATCCGAGAACACTATCCGGCGGCTGTGGATTCCTCCATGCGGCCTGTCTGGGACAAGTAACACCTGCAAGCTAACAATTTGGATTCCTAATGTTTCGTTGGTGGAATGGGGAAACTAGAACCTATCTTTGGAGATTTACGTGGGGACCCCCCTAACTCTCCTAAGACTAATTTAGCCTATCATGGTCACATGCACTAGGTTTGGGCTATTTTGGGTAAGTTCCCAGTAGCCCTATTGTTTCCCACTAATTACGGGTTCTAACCTATATACAAGTGGGTTTTATGGGTAATCTATGGATAAAAGGCTATTTATGACCAAATGCTATACTGGTACGTGACATACCTATTTTGGTTCTACACTCTTTTTTGGGCTTTTTGTAGTACTTTATGCCTTAATTTGTAATAAACTAAAAAAAAGAAAACAATGAGTCCCAAGTGACGAATTTGGGGCTCACATCTTGCTCTATGGTTTGGTTCTTGCAAGTAATTTAGAAGTTGTGACGTAAGATGTTACTTTTTTAGATCTTTGTATCTGCAGAGTTTGGTATGTAGAGGTCATTATAAAGAGTGTAATGTGTAACCCCAGATTTATAGTTGATTTGAGATTTTTTATTGTAATGTGTCATGTAAGAAGAGTTGGATGATATCTTGCGGTATGGTGCAATGGAGCTGTTCAGTGAAAAGGATGAAGTGGATTTATCTCATTTTCATTTTGACTCTGTCCAATGTTTGCACTTAAGATTTTAACAGACTCTCTGGTTGCAGGAGATTCTTTGTAAAGCCCAGTGCAATTTTTTGGTCTAATTAATGGTATTACATTGTCTTTTTTAAAGCTAATTGAGTGGATTTCTGACAGATCCCTGGTTCCTGTAAAGGCTTGCAATTGAAGAATCAATTTTTGAGTATGCTCAGTATTTTGTTTGCACTATTATTTGGTTGATGTCACTTCTGTTGTCTAATTCAGATCTCCGAAGCAACTATCTTGCAGATATATTTGACTTCTTACATCTCAATCAAATGGTCAGGTACAAAAGCAAGCTATGAAAGTTGTACAACAAAAAGCTATCAAGAAGTGTGTCGTTTTGTGCCATACAGGTAGGTTCTTTTTGGCATGTGGTTTTTGGAACTTTGATTTTATTTTTACAAACATCCTTCTTATTATAAGTGCTAATGGTCAGCAATCTTCATTTTACTGTCATATCTTCCAATGTAGTAGATTAGTTTCTCACAGGAATTCTTGAGAAAGTGTGGTACCAAAACAAGGATTCAGGCAACAAAATGTCTTACTACGTTTTTGTGGTAGTTGGACTATTTTCTAGCTTAAAATGTTATTTATTCTTTCAATGCTTCTGTCATGTCTCCCAAATTAAGATAGACTAACTCTTCTTGACTGTTTTGATGGCACACAGGATGCAACTTTTCAAGATAATGAAAGACCACAAGGACCCTAAACTTATTAGTGAAGGTCTGAGTTGGATGATTATTGAGTTGCATGACTTTGGAATAGGGCATATTCTGTTTTAGGTTGTTTTAGTTGCTTGTCTTGATATGTGCTCAAACAAACATTTATCGTCCTAATGTTTTATTGTTATTTATTGGAGGACCTCATGAACTTTTGTCTAGTGTTATTGTTGTTAAAATGGCAATTATTAAACTTTTTGGTGTTGTGTACAAGTTTGTTGGCCTAGGTTCCTACTCATCTGGACTAACTGCATATTGACTTTCATATGAACCATCTGCCTTTCCCTACAGCAACCTAGAAATTGATGGCATTCAGAAGTATTTCAGAGTGAGCAAAAATAAAACTTGTGATTTTCATACTGTCTGTAGTATGGAGATTTCATATTAAACATTTACTTACACACTCTAAAATAAAATGTTTACATAACACATCAAGACACTAGAGAAAATTGTCCTTTGTTAAAGTATATTGTCAACCTAACCTGATTGGTTTGTCTGTCTAGGCCCCTCTTCTACTACATGCTAATGTAGGACTCCTTGCATCAAGGGTACTGCTGGATTTGTTCTTGGAGCTTGAACATTGATGTTCTCATTGCTGTAGCTTGCTTGCTCTGAGCATGGAAGTTGAATGGCTGTCCCCCTTGTAAGGTAAGTTCCTATTCTTGTGTTTGGCCATATCCAAGTTCCATAGGTCCAAGGTAGATGTTGCATTGGAGGAAAGATTGGAAGAGGAGTACCATATGCTTTTAATCTCCTTTTTGCTTTGAGTCTTGCAATAGCTATTTGTTGATTAGACTTACATTCTTGAGGTTGATAACCACAATAGGGAGCCACATGTGCACTTACAACAACATGTTCCTTTATGCTCTTGTGTAGCTTCTCTCCTACCTCCTTTACTGCCTTGTTTGACCATTTGTCTTTAAATGTCTTGGCTGCAGCTCTTTCCTCCTTCCTCTTTAACTTAGAAGCCTCCAACTGCACTTTTTCTTGTGTCCTCTTCTCTTTCTTTGAGTTTCCTCTAATGCCTTGTTTTTCTTCTCTGCTGCAGCTGCCACAGTCTCTACATGTTGGGTGCTTGTCAAGATATGGGATGTAGAATAATCAATTCTAGCTTCACTAGAATTTCTTCTTGTCTTCATCACCTTTTGAGGCAGCCTTAGAAATCTAGAGAAATGTCCTTCACTAGCATCTATAGAAGCCTCTTGTTGAACATACACTTCAATCATCTTCAAAGTCTACAAAGTAATGAATCACATTTTCTTGTGTGTTAGGTACATCTTCATCCATGATTTCTTGGATTTGCACATCTAGAGGTTTGTCCACAAATCCTTCATTTGGTCCCATCTTCTTGTTTATTCTAGATGGATCTAGTGGCCAAATTCCAGTGGCTGCAAAACCAGACTTGATGTTGGATGTTGTCATTGCTTTTTGAAGACCTAGACTAACCCATTGGGCCAAATCTTCTTTTCTCACATGTTGTCCCCTGTTTTGCATATTCTAGATGTCTCTGTAGGCTTTAAAGGCTGTCTTGAAGGGCTTGAAAACAGAAACATCAAGTGGTTGAAGAGCATGGCTAGTGTGTGAAGGTAAATAAATCAGATCTAATCCAGCTGCCTCTGCCTTTTGTATGACCTCTAAGGTAACATGGGAGTTGTGTCCATCTAACACCATCAAATGCCTTTGAGTTGGGTTGATATTTCCTCTTTTTTCTACATTAGCAAGAAAATGATCCATCCACTTAGAGAAAAGAAAGGATGTCATCCATGCATTAGGTTGCATGGCCATGGTAGCATCCTTTTCACATAGGCTAACATAATCTCTCATCCTATGCAATCCTTTAAAGATGTAGAAATTGGGTATTGTTTCTCCTCCTGCATTTATGGCTGATAGAACTGTTATAGACTCTCTTTGACTGGCCACTAATGAATGAATTGTTTTTGTTCCTTTTCTTGCAAGGACTCTAGCTCCTCCTTTTCCAGCTTGAGCACCACTCTCATCTGCATTCCAAATCTGATCTGCAGAGTAGGTATGCTTTGAATACATACTTGCTAAATTCTCATAAAAAGTTCTCACATGGGATGGGCACAATCCTTGTGCTCTGTTCACCTCCAAGCCTTGTGCAACTCTAAGAGTGTATTGGGGATTCCTTTTTTTGAACCACTTCAGCCAACTATCTCCAGGTATACCATTAGTAAATGGATTTGGTCTCCCTTGAACCATCTCAGCCACTTTCTCTTTGAGATCTTTGGTAGTTAGAGGAAGACCCCAAGCTAACATGTTATCCAAATAATCTAATAAGGCTGCCTCTTCATGTTTGGTGAGGGTTCCTTGTCTTCCTCTTTTTCTTGATGTTCTCTTTCCATCCAGATGATCTACTAAGCTTGTTCTAGGTATTTTGTAGAAGTCACTAACTTGTTGGATTTTGTGACCCTCTTCTAATGCTTGGATTGCTAGTTGGAGGGCTTCATCTGTCCAAGATGTCTTTCTAGTTGTAGAGGCATTTTTCTTCTTAGGTATAGAGATCTTTTGTATAACATCTACCAAAGGTCTCTCAAGAGAAGATGGTTTGATTACCTCTTTTGGCCTTGATGTGTGCCTTGTGTTGTGTGTAGGATGACCTATGTTGGCTCCCTCTCCTTTGCTCCAAAATGACTTGTCAATTGCTTCTTCAGTCTCCAAGATGAGTTTACCCTTCTTATGCTGCCCTTCTTCTTCATTGCCACTGCTGCCCAATACCTCTGGGAATGATGGTATTTTCCTCTTGCCTTGTTTCTTTTTCTTGGGTGAAGTAGTCCTCTTTTTCTTGGCAGCCTTTGCTTGATCTTCTTTCTTTTTGCAGAGGTTACTCCTATTATCTTCACTTTGGACACTTGATTCATCATTGGTGGAGTCTTCACTTCTCCAACTCCTATTGTAAGACCTCTCACTGCTACTGCTATCTAATCTTGAGATATTATGCCCACTAGAATGGTTGACACCTCAAAGAAAGCTTTAGCTTCTAGTATTTCTTTTCCTCTTTTGGATCTAGTATTGCAAGGCAATGTCCTACCTTGTCCTTCATCATACCTAGCTTCTTGCAACTTTTGACTGTGTTGTTGTATTGCAGTTTGGCGTAGCTTCACTGCTCCAAGTTGTGACTGCAACATGGAAGAAGGCTGCTGATCTTGTTTAGATCTATTGTTGAAGCTTGTAGGCACTGATTGTGAGTTGTGAGGTTGGACTTCTCCTAAAGTCTGGTGCATAGATGTTGACTCTTCCTTCATTTTTGATCTACCTCCACCAAGAACTTGAACTCCCTTATCATATGCTTGAGCTGAATCTGCAATACCAAAAATTGAACTCATCAGCTCTTCATACTCCTCTTCTTCACTTAGATGCTCTTCCTCACTTTCTTCTTGTGAACCACCACTATTGGTGTTGGAGCTATAGTATTCATCCTCATCATCAGCCCTTTCATACAAATCCTCCATATCCTCTCTACTAGATGTGGCCATTGTAATGTCTCTTCACAAAAATGTCACCACTGAAATAAAATGTTTACTTCTTCACTGTTCAATTGCAAAGATTGTTTGGCAACTGCTCTGCTTAACCTTAATGGCATTCTAATTCGGGTTTTTTTTAACCTTGACGCGCCAGTTTTGAATCTAATCATAATTTTCCAATTCCCAATGCGGTTACACTGACAGCCGTAGATGGCCTTCATTTAAACCTTAAACCGTCATTTTACCTTCCTAATTAGGTCTACCTTTAATCTACATTAGACATGAATGAGTTGTATAACAAACGAATCTTTATTGAAGGCGGATATTTTTTCTTATAAATGGTCTTTATTTTTCTGACTTATCTCTGACCGAATTGGGGCCATATCCTAGGTGACCGGAATGGGAGAAATGACCACAATGGGCTGTTTTACCTTAGTTTACTTACTAGTAGAGCCTTTAAAGAAAAAAAATAGGGAATCAAAAAAATGTAAAACCATTGTTCAAACACATTCTATTTGAAGAAATAGAATGTAGAAAGGTTCTTGTGGATATTTAATTAAATTCCAGGGCTTTATTCTTCCAAGTATTAGTTTGGGAAATTAAATACCTAAGCTTTTGTCACTATCTTGCTATTGTCAAGTTCTAGTATTCTTTCTTAAACACATGTGGCATGTGACTAGTGCTTAAAAATGAAAGCTAGAAAAAAAGAAAAAAGAAATTTTTTTATGGCGATTACTTACTGTTTTGGCGAGCACTCAGCCAAGCTAATTGCTCATTGCGGGATAGTTCTAGAGTGACAGGCCAAGCTCTGAAATAGCTTGGCTTGTCACTCCGAAGCAACCCTCTAAAGGGTTGATATTTCTTCTAATGCTAGGCAATGAAGTTTGAGAACATGGAATATAATTATGCTATTCCTTCACACACCTTGACCATCCACAACCTTGAACTCATTCAAATTTTCCTCCACTGTGGAACCCATCCCATATTATTTGGTGACTCAATTCAAATTTGCATTGATAAGTTCATTTTATTTGACTAATTGCATTCCATCATTGCTACAACATGGACATGTATGATGGTTAAATTAAATGTACAAATATACATTAAGGTCATGCAACTATATGTGCATCTTCTTGACTCAATCAAAAATTGGAGGATGTTGACTTTTACAAAATTAAAAATATTTATAATTAGACAATCAAACATGTAGTTGATGTTTGTTCTCATGACATTAGAATATTTTTTTTGAATTGAAAGCATGGAATTGCATTAGCCATTGTAGAGAGATTGTAGGTTGCAAAATGAACCATTGTTACACCTTAATGCCCTTGCATTTGAAACATTTGTTGAATTGGACAATGGGTTCAATAAATATATGAGATTGCAAATCCTCATTTTTAGGATTAGATTTTTCTTACAAAGAGTTGAGTTCAGGATGCACATAATTGATTCAACCAATTGAAAACTGAATGTCAATGTTGTTAAATTGATGGTATTCCAATACTTTGGCACCTTTACAACTTGAGTTCTCAAACACAAATCCACAGTTGCCCTAGAATTTAGCCCTTTTAGTACACGTACTTTGCAATTTCTTAAGTTTTGACTTAAGAAATTCACAGAAGTTACCCAAATCTACAATTCTAAGTTTGAATCTATCCATGCATCATTAGCTAAAACTAAAATGAGCGTTTCTACACAGAATGATCTAAGTTAGAAGGTTCTGAAATGGAGCAAGCATTAATTAAGAATGGACCCTATAAATGGCTGTGAAATGGACAAACGCTAGTTCATAAATTGATCTCCATAGTCATTGAATAAATCAAGGAAAAAAGCATTATTAATTGCAAGAGCCAATCAATCTCTTTGCTTTCCCATTTTTCTTTAGAAGTTGCAAGTGAACAATTTATGGAAGACCTAGAGACATAAATAGGGACCTATGACACAACTCCTTTGAAAATCCATAAGTAATTAAAAAATGCTTCAAAAAATATGAACCCACTTGTGTTAGATTCCTCTTCTATTTTTATTTTTCTGAAAAATGAGCTAAAAATATTTCCATTTAAGAAAATACCTGAAAAAGGCGGATCAGCCCTTACATGAGCCATTTCAGAGCCTCCTACTGAATGATCCAAAGATTTCAAGGTGAGAACTTCCCTTCCCACTTCCCAGAATGCAAACTTATCAAGGAGAACAACATTAATTATTTTGGGGGAATCAAGTGACGCATCCATGATCGAAAAACATTGATCATGGTGGCATGGCGGCAGCCGGCTGCTTTGATCGAGACTTCTGAAGGGGATCGATTACTGAAGTTTGCAACTCTAGGTACGCTGCTTCCCCAGCTAGCAATTGCTACCTGACATCCTCGGGCACCCTAAAAGTCAAACACAGGCCGACATATCATCAAGCAACATCACCTTGCACGAATTTCAACATATTAAATTTCGCTTCTAAAATTCCTAGGCATCAGAAAGTTAAGAAAACGAGGCAAAAAAAGATCGAAATTACGTGTCTGAGCTCAATCCGTTTTTAAGGAAATTTCCTTTAAACAACCATATTTCTACAGAAATCGCGAAGTTACGCGCAATTTACTGGAATTTTTTTTTAAGCATTACCTGTCCTGCTTAGCAAAAGATTAAGCGATTGTGCAACTGATTTATGGAAATTGGAAATTGGCCAATTTCATGGAAATTGAGTATCTCTTTCATTCATCACCGAGTTACAATCCCCAGGTATATGGTAGCCATGGCTGCCCGACTTTCCGACTTTGCGATAACCTCCCAAATTTCAAATTGATCACTTGAAATTATTTCAAAGCCAATTCAATGAACATGGTAAGAGTTACTCCTACGTGATCAATGATCATGCAAACTGATCTGCACCACCAAATCCATGGTTCCGAACATGCACCAGGTGGCGTACGAGGATTGGGATCCCAACTCAAGTCCAGCGCCGTTGAATTGACGTCTTGTAAAATACCACCCGACTGTACAGATCTAGGTGAGACTTTCTGAGTTCTGCATTCGCTGCTATTGCTTTACAGCTTAAAAACTGACGTGTGACTTTTGCGACTTGATTGACGCGGCAGCAACATGACATCACAAATTAACGTAACGTCCATGTCATAACATTACAAAAAAGTACTCCGTATATGATTGTATACCAACTAGATTTCAAGCAACGTACTCCACCTATCAGCAGAACTATTATAACTGATATTAATATATTTATGTCGGTATAAGAGTTGGTAACAATGGCCGGCAAAAGTTGTTGATATATGGTACAGACAAGGTTGGAAATACGAAGTCACCGACTCGAGTAAATTCCAGGAACTGATTCTTTCAGGATGAGTTGACCTGGTCTTACAATTCTCCCTCGTAACGATTGGTGGTCACTGGCTTGCTTTCAGTTGCAGCCCACAATTTGAACAGACCACGTCGCACACAGACATGTGAGTTCCTCCCCGACATTTCATGCGATCGACTGATCGTGTCCAATTCACGTGCACTTGCTCGACATCCAAAATTCCAAATCTAGTCAATCCGAAGACGGCGGAAGAAAGGTCGTTAGTCCATCTCAAGATCACAACCACCTTGACCCTGCTCTAGAAGCATGTCTCCTCCAGACATGGTAGCCACCGCGTCGGCAAATTAACCGGTCACTTCGTACATACAGCATTACAGCTCCGACAAATCGAGTGGATTGGGATCAGCAATATTTTCCAAAAGCCATTTCTTTCAAGGGCGCTAATTAATTACTTAATGTCTGGATCGTGTCTTGTTACGTACTTTCCAGTGAAACTTAATTTTGGCCGACTTCCAAGACACAGCTTCCCAACAGATCTGGTACACGCAATTACTGAAAATTGTGCACTTTCTTTTCTTAATTTCACTTCTTTTGGACGCAAATGAAGAACATTCAAATGTATGTGCATGTTCACGCCGGTTCCAATTGCAGACTCGAGGTGATAATGTGTCTGCATGTTGGACAATTGAAAGTCTGGCGTGAGACCAGTTGATCTGTATAGTTAGTACCAAGATTGTCCGCCAATCGTATCTAATTAATTAATTTAAACATCCAATTAGCAAGGGAGTACGTTTAGATTTACGAAGTCTGGAGTCGCTGGACATCAACTGGCCGGTGGGAAACCATGTAGCAGCAGCTAGTTTGGGGACACAGTTGTAAGTCAAGACCCAGAAGATTCATCAGCATTGAAACTTACATTGTTACCACCACGTACCTTAACATGAATCAAGCCGACTTTGATTACCAGAGTCTGTCTCGGAGCGCGTACTGCATATTGTGTATATTAACTCAAGGCAAGCAGAAGCTCAACACTCACCCATTCATTCATCATCTTTCATACAGCAAGTGCCGTGCCTCGCTTTCAATCTCTTCATTGGCAAGTGAATATATAGTAGAGTACTGAGACGAGAAACTCACGGAACCTCAGTCTGTGAGCTGTGAAGACTATTCACCAGTTTGGCTCAGTTTAATTGTGTTTCAAGTTGTGAAGACTATTCTTCTTTCAATTGGGTTTCTAGTTTCTACGTACATTAGCTAGCTCAGTACTGTGTCAATCATGTTGGAGTTCGGGAAGCGATTTGCAGAGGTCATGGCGCCAGCGGCGCACGAGAATGACTCTGAACCAGATCTAGATAAAACTAAGACTCACCCCTGCAAGCCCAAAGGCTGCCCCATTTGTGGCAATTGATCCACAGATTGACCTGGTAACCTGGTATCCTGATGGATCCGATGTTGCGCACACTATGGCCGTCATAAGTCCGGCTTCATTGCCCGGAATTCTTTTCAGTACTTATGTGGTACTTGTACAGTTCTCCCGTCGCATTGACGAAGAAATTGGAAGCTAGTAGAAGGTACTTAAGTAATTAGCCCAAGCTTCTCTGACTCCATTAGATTCACTGTGGATGCTTTTGTTGATCGAGAGTACTAGCATTGAATTGAAGCACGTAGACTTACGGGTCCTCCATCATGAAAATGGAGCCTGGTCTATTTCAATATGGGTGACTGATTGATATTAAAATAAGGTGCTTACGACAATGCAAACTGATTGATTGCATTGGGGCACACCATCTGTTTTGTTTCCACTTCTGTGGAAGATCAATAAATCAAAGTACTTTGTGTGTGAACTTCTGCGAACTAGTTCATTTAGAACATGATTTCTGATTTGGTCAGGTCAGGAGTCACCTACTGAATGTATTTTTATGACATCCATTGGATGCGTGCCGGCGGGGGCTTCTCATGAATGACAACATATCCGATGGAGTCGTGAATCCCCTTCTCTCTCCCATTCCGTCGCAAGTTTGGAACCCCTGTTGAGCTTGTATTTGTTTCCTCCTGTTAGTTACACTGGGTTCCGTTTAATTCTCAAAAGAAGAGGAAGAGTCATGAATCAATATTGTTAATGAGTGGCCGAGTTCGTGATTTAAGTCCATTTGAAGAACAAACAAATTGAGGGAATTAAATGGCGGTAATTGTTTAGACCGACTTTAGAACTAGACTTTGATCTATGTATGTATTTGAGTTGTTCGATCAAGTTCTATAATTCGAAATCAACTTGTCGATCTTGGTATATATGTTATAGATTTTAGAGCTTTGGGCATTTAAGCATCTTAATTTTGGTGCTATGAAGCTTGCCCTTTTATCAAACATGACCTTGCTTGGATGTCTGTGAAAACTTTTGACCCACTGAATGATTCACCTCAACAAATAATTATGAGATGAATTTGAGAATGCGACCTGATTGCATCTGCCAGGGCAATGACCATATGTGGAGCTTCTTTGATATAAATATATTCCTTTTCTAAGTAAACTCTTTCCATAGTGAAGTACTTGATTTCTGTAAACTAAATCTCAAATCCAGCCGGTCGACATGTTCTGCTTAATTTCGTTTAGTACTGGAATACTGCATGGATTAGTCATCATGTTCAACAATTTTCAGTTTTCTTGGAACGTAGGCATCAATGGTTGTTCCATTTCATTTTCTAGAATGATTAAATAAGCAGTCTAAAGTGCCTATTGCACCATGAGATTAAAAAAAAATTCTGTTCTCTCTGTTCATCTTCAATCAGACACTGCCATTTATTATTCAGTCTGAGAGTGTTGATATGAAAATTTCTCAATTTCTTTCTGTTTTAATTGAAGTGGGTAAGCCTGATTTAATGTTGCTTAATACTAGTAAGACTCTCTGACTCAGGTCTTCGCAATCCATTCATTGAGAGGATACATTTGGAAAACGCTTCATTTTCCAGGTGCCAATTTTGAGATTCAACCCTTTGTTGTGTTCTCCTTGTAGCCAGGCTTGTAGAGCTCCTGGGCAACACTGGATACTTAATTTGATGAGTGTGTAATTAGTGTGTATGACATCATTTTTCTCTTCAAAATTTGGATTAATATTTACTTATTTAGATCCATAATAGATCTGAAATGTGGTCTCAACAATAATCACCATTCGTCTTGTTTGTTTTTGTTGTTCTTGACATATTATGGTTTATAAATTTAATAACTATATATCATGACTCCTACCATATCAGTCATTGGGATTTGTGAATCATTAGTAAAATTAATCTAAGTCTATCATATTACACTTGACTAATGACAATGTCAATTTCATTAAATTGACATGATTTTGGCACATAAAATAATGACACATATCTATAGGAACTCCAAAAAATAGGACAAGTATAGATTTATAGTTCAAACCAAGCACCATGAAGTGACAAAATCATTGAAAATGCTAATTTATCAAAATTCACGTTTGTCTTATTCATGTGAGTGACTCAGGATGTGAATATATATGAAAGCTTAAATTATAATAATTCATATATAAGTTTTGAATAATGTACCATTGTTACCAATACAATATGAGTTAGAGTGGGACTCCCTATTGATTTTGAGACTAATGTTTACGTGGTAGGTGCCCACATAAACAACTAATTATCCATAAAGTGTCCATTGTTCATTGATGATAAAATGATCAAATTAATGGAAAACTTGAAGGGAACTCAAATAGCATTCAAACCAAATTAGAAACTCAAGTATGCAAAGTGAACATCATTCATAGAAACACAATGGAAACAACATGAAAACTTACTTGAATGGAAACATCATATGCTGGATTTAACTTCTTCTAGACTTTTGAAAAGTTAGAATTAATAATAGGAAAAAAAATGGTCATTAGGAGATAATGCAAAACAATGGGAGATCTATGCAAAAATTTGGGAGATCTATGCAAAACATTGGGAGATCTCTAGATGTTATTATCTGGAAGTCTTCAAATATTTTGTTTAAAATTCACTTAATAGTCTAGAAATAATTAAATGTGGCATTCATGACCTAACCCTCTAAGCTCTTTCGAAGAAAATGTTTGAAAAGTTTCAAGAGAGTTGTCATTGAAGCCTTCAAACTCAACCTGTTCTTCAAGATTTTGACCTTATTCTCTTTCTAAAAAAGTTTTTTTCAAAACAATATCAAGAAATTGAATTTTTCTTAGCCATGGAATAATAAAAATTTCATTAAAAAAATCCTTTGAACATTGCAAAAGTTGCCTTGTAAAAAGCAACAAGTGAGAAAATTGGATCAATCTTTTTAAGAATTATATTTTAATTTTTAGTCAAAATTATTGAAGATTATTAGATTGTATTTAATTTGTTTCATTTTAAGGCTTCTGGATGCTTAACTACAATATATTTGAAAAAAAAATCACACCATTTAATTTTTTTTATGAAAATAAGATGAAAGGATGTCTAACCCAACAACTTTTCAATTGGAGATTAGTTTTTTTAACTTATTCTTAAATTTGCCTAAAGTGTGCATAATACAATTTTCATTCGAGTTATGAAGCTTTTGAAATCCATAGACATAGATGAATTGCACCAAATGTGGGATGATAATTAATTTATCCATCCAAATGACATACATTCATCCAAAATGGAATAATATGCTCAAAAGATTTTGTTGCAATCAAGTGATTTTGTCCATTTTAAAGGAAAATATATTACCAGCTATTCCATTGAAAAGAATTTACATTGCATTTCATAATAAATCTTAGAAAAACAATCCTTGGAAATCTCAATGCCTTGTTGGTAAGTTCTATCAAGAGCCAATAAATTTTGATGCCAAAGACTCAATCATTTTATTTGTTTGAGACACTTCTCCACAAGTTCCAATGTCTTTGGGCTCTCATTGTACTTTCAACCTAGGAGGAGTCGAGGAGGTATAGGTTGATGTTTTATATTTTCATCAATAGATGTGGTGATGTATTGAAGTCTATGTTTGCAACATGTTGCACTAGCTTGATTGGTTTCAATTGAATTTGATTACAAAAAGTTAAGCAAGTCGTTTTTTGTGGATTGAGAATTAGTTAGCTAGTAATCCTAGTGTTGTTTTGGACAAAATCTAAACATAAATTTGTAGAAAACAACAAATTTCTGTTAGATTATGTCCAAAACAACATGTCCAAAATGACAGAAATTTCAGATTTTCTACTAGTGTATTGACTTCAATTCTTACATACTTGTATAGAAAGATGTTGCTTTTGGTAATACATCACAAAACTTTTCATAATTTTGCAATTCCCATCCATCCATTACAATTAGCTTTACTTGCACTAGTTGATGTTGAAATAAAAGTCGTGATTGAATATTATATATAAGTTTTTTTTACTATTGGCATGTCATATACTAACTATTTTCTCTATGGTTGCTTTTGTGTGTTCAGTTAAATATCCACTAATAGTTGGGGTCTTACATCATTTCCATCGTGTGGACTTGATAGCCTTCTTGACAATCTTGCTAGGGAAGCTAATGCACTCGTGTGTGCTAGTGTTAATTAAGTTTGTCAATCATAGAAAATTGTTCAGTAGAATGGATGCCATTGTCAAATGTACACTTTACTACATTTATAGCAAATCTATGTGTTGATATTCATCGCAATGGCTAGTGTGATGACAAAGATCTTAATGTGGACTATGGAGAAAGCTTTAACTAAACAACTTCAAACCTTGAAGATGGCAACTACGATGCTAGCCTTTGTGTCAACCCCTAAGCCAACCTCAGAGGACAAAGTTGTAGTTGACTCCGGAGTTGGTTCTAAGCCATCAGAGCCCAATAATTTAGCAAGTTGTAGCACATGTTGTGAAGGCAATTGCAAAGCCTAGATGGGTATATACATGAAGAGTGGTATTGATGAAATAAGCAACAACTAAGTGATTTATTAATTTCTAGCACATGCTAGACATTTTATTAGAAGAGGGATTAAGGTTGGAGGATGTATATATGGTTGCATTAGTTTAAATTATATTTGTACATTTAATTCTAGTTTCAAGTATCATACATGTCCTAGTTGTGACAATGATGGAATGCAATCAATCAAGTAAAATTCTAACTTATCAATGCAAATTAGAATGGAGTCACCAAACAATATGGGATTGGTTCCATGTTGATGAAAAAGTTGAAAAATTCTATGGATGGATGGCCATAGTTTGAACGAATAGCACAATTATATACTCTATGTTCACACACTTGACTTTGTATTAGGACAATAGAACTTCTATTAGGGCTCATCAACAATTCACCATATATGTGTATAAAGAAATTATGTACAACACAAAAAAAATTGGTAAGTGCTAATCACTTTTTGACTCTTCCAAGTTACAAATAGAAAAGTTGTCAAAAGTGAGTATGTTTGTAGGATCATGAATGAAAAGTAAAAAAAACAATTCTAATATTTTCAAAAAAGTTGCTTTTATTGACTAACATCCTAGGTTCTTTTGAAGAACTTTTTAAAAGTTTTAAGAGACTTGTTATTGAAGCCTTCAAGCAAAACTTGTTCCGTAATCTTCTCGCTTTATGCTCTTTCAAAAAAAGTTTGACATTTTTTTATCAAGAAGTGGATACTTGATAGTATGTCCCAATAAAAGAATCATAAATGAAAATTATGCAAGAAAAATCCTTAGATTTTCAACCCATTCCACAAGGCCACAACTTTCTAATGTCTTTGAGAGAAAGGTACTATTGAATGAAAGTTGTAAGAGACTTATCTTTGACGCCTCCAAATCTAAATTGTGAATTGTCCCTTAGGCATCTATCTTGTGAGCTTTTTCCAAATAAATGTTGAAGCTTATTCATGGAGCTTTGCATTGTGATGGAATAAAGAAAACTTCCTTAAAATCTTTCAAGAGTGCAATGTCAAAATTCTTGATTCCATCTTTCGAAGAATAATATTTTTTGGAATCATTTATAAAGGATTATTTATGACATGATTTAATTCTAAACCTTTCATTTTTTAGGCTTCTTGACATGTAACTTGGCAAAAATCTTTGTATAAAATCACCCAAATTATAAAATTGAAATGAAAATTAAAGATCACAAACCCTTGGAGACAAGTTTATCATTTTATTTTGGGGGGAAATGCAAAAAGTGATTTTTGATGGCGTCATGAAGCTTTACACATCTATAGACATGGACAAAACAAAACAAATGTGTATATATCATGATAATTGATTTAGTCACACAAATATGCATACATTTATCCAAAATGGAGCAAAAGTCTTGAAAGGTTTTGTAACAATTGAACCCATGAGTTCATCCCTTTCAAATGGGAGAATATATATCAAAATATTCCTTCAAAAGAATTTTGTATTTCTTTTCACAAAAAAATCTAAAAAAGAAATCCTTAAGAGTCTCAATGCCTAGTTGGTAAGTTGTGCCAAGTGCCAATAAATTAGATGACAAGGATTCAATCACCTTCTTTGTTTCAAATGCTTCTCTAGTTCTCATCGCAACAATTCCATAAATATAATATTAGCCAAGGCAATAGTGTAAGAAAATGTATATCTCAATCTTCCAAATTAATTTACAAGTCACAACATGTTTGGTGATGTATTGAGGTCCATGTTTGCAAAGAAGTTGCACTATCTAGATTTGTTTCTATCTAGGTTTCTATAGAACTTGATCACTAAAAGTAAGTAGTGCTCCCGTGGTTTAAAAATTAGCCAGCCCAAATTGAGCTCGAATCTTCTATGCTTGTGTAGAATGATAATGTAATTTGTAAAATACTATTGACTTTTTAGAGTTTTCATCAAAGCGTTGCTCCAATCCATTGGGATTAGCAGCATCAACATCTAGCACTAGTATACTTTTGCAAGTTGCAATTGAATACTACATGTATGATTTTCTTACTAGCTCTTGACAATTCAAGTATGAACTATTCATTTTCCTATGTAGGTGCTTTTGGATGTTCAACAAATCCTTCAAATTAAGAAAATTTACCTTAAAACTTTGACTCTTTATAACTTTTGCATACAATATCCACATGTTGTATTCTTTGGTAAGTTGCAACCTCCTTTCATTTGTTACAAAGAAAATATAAAATTTGGCCAATTTAATTGTATGTAGTAGAAAAAGTGGTGCTTTTGGGTGTTGACACTTTAGGGCTTAACGACACTACATGTCCAAGTAATATTGAAATCAAATCTTAGTTGTGGAATGTAAATCCTTTTTTTGGACAAAAAACAAAAAAGTTAATGTTTCTTTGACTGAAATGATTTGCACTATTGTAAGAAACACTTGCACTATTTTTTGTCACTTTGAGAGTTTAGTAGGATATGAAGTATGCAATAGTTTTGGAGTCATGTCCATTTGGGCTTGAATATTATACCAAAGGGGGGAATTGGGGACATGATATATACAACCCTACCATAAATTTTTGTACTTTGAAAAAAATGATTTTATATGGAATGTCATATTTCAAATACTTGCCATAGTATTCCATTTGTGGATTTAGAAATATGTAGTACTATTCAACATCCACTTTTAAAAAAAATTCACCTAGGGATATGCTATTTTGTAAAAATTACAACTCTTCTTCTACAATAGTACTAGAGTGTTGTCCTTAGAACTTCAAAGTACCCAATTGGGCCCATCTAAGACGTCTTGGAAAAGAAGAAGGATGAAAAATGAATTTCATTTTTTTTTCGTGAATAAATAGAAAAGAGACATTAGAGGAGTTTTGAGGCCTCAAGGATACTATTTCATGTTGTTCTCCATGATGTTCCCCATGGCAGGGCAGCCAAAGTATTAAATAATTAAAAAAAATTGAAAATTGAAAAATAATAATAATAATAAATTAATATTATTTGATGTGGCAATCTCTATGCCATTTTAGATTGCAATTGTAGCCAAGTTCCCGGATTGTGGGAACGACAAGAAATTCATAGTCTCTTAGAGGCTTCAAAACTTTTCTAATGCACATTCCTAATTTGTAGAAAATCAAGGAGCAAATAGATGGCCCACATTTTCCGACTCAACTAGGAAAAAATACTCAAGGGTAGTAATAAAACCGATTTCTAAAAATAGAAAAATGCAACAAATAGTACTAGTGTTTTTTGCAATGACCTAAGAGTGTGATCATTGAGTGCAATGCATAATTGACGTTGCCAATGACGAGGATGCGACTCCCTCATGGTTCAAAGGAGGCACTATCAAGGACATTTTGTAGTTGAAGTGAAGCAAGTTTCATTCTAGACTGCTTGAAACACTATAACAAAAGTTGGTAAAAAAGAACCACACTCAAAATCAAGTGCGGTTCTTTTAACCACCATTCTGCATAGGCCCTAAACGACTACAAAATCTTCTTTTTGGATTTCTGAACTCAATTTTTTGAATTTTTGGATGTATAATATACCGTTGGAAAGCTCTTGAAAATACCTTTGTCTTTGTAACTTACTCTTTGTAATTCCAAGACTTAAGTTAGTCATACTCGGGTCTTTTAATGTGTAAGTAATACAACCTTAAACAACCAATGCTAAGTGTTTATATCTGGAACTTTATTAAAATGATGCCATTCCGCACATTACATGATTTTTTATGTTATTGGGAGATTGCAAGTTCCCTGACATTCCCGGACTATGGGAATGTCACAGTTTGCCATGTCGGATTGCGTAAGTTAAATATTTTTTAAATATGTATTTTTTAATTTTTAATTTTTTTAATTTTTTAATTATTAAATAATCTGACTGTCCGGCTATGGTTCAGAGCATGGGGAACCATGGCTAGATAGTCTCTCAGAGGCCTCATATCTTCCCTAATGACTTTGACACTTTTTATGATTTAGACTGTGCGGTTTGAAATGTATACCTGTCCAAGATGAAACTTTTATGGTTTAGATTGTGTGGTCTAAAAATGGTGTATGGAGCATGCCATTTTAATGAAATTCCCCATTTATAACTAAGTTAATTATGGAGCACACAACAAAACCTTTAGGGAATGATTTTGAAGTTTTTTAAAAACACTTAAACAATGCAACCAATGTATATGACACTTTAAGGTTTCTACAAAACATCAATGTTGTTAAATTGTTTGTATTCCAATACTTTGGAATCTTTATCAAACTTAGAAACCCATACATATTCTAGGTTTTGGACCCTTTAATACATATATGTCGCAATTCTCTTGTGTCAAGAATTGTGCCAATAATTATAATGAAATTGACAATTCATCAAAACGTGATTTAGAAATTCACACACAATGTCACAAAATTCTCCAAAAAGTATATCCATATTCTTTTGAAAAATTTATGGTTTATCTCCAAGTAAAAAGTAGCCTACAATTCTAAGTTTGAATCTATCCATGCATCATTAGCTAAAACTAAAATGAGCGTTTTTACACAGAATGATCTAAGTTAGAAGGTTCTGAAATGGAGCAAGCATTAATTAAGAATGGACCCTATAAATGGCTATGAAATGGACAAACGCTAGTTCATAAATTGATCTCCATAGTCATTGAATAAATCAAGGAAAAAAGCATTGTTAATTGTAAGAGCCAATCATTCTCTTTGCTTTCCCATTTTTCTTTAGAAGTTGCAAGTGAAGAGTTTATGGAAGACCTAGGGACATAAGTAGGGACCTACAACACAACTCCTTTGAAAATCCATAAGTAATTAAAAAAATGCTTCAAAAAATATGAACCCACTTGTGTTAGATTCCTCTTCTATTTTTATTTTTCTGAAAAATGAGCTAAAAATATTTCCATTTAAGAAAATACATGAAAAAGGCGGATCAGCCCTTAGATGAGCCATTTCAGAGCCTCCTTACAGTTGAGCGACCAATTTCCACCCTCGCGGACAGCGCTCCTTCTGAATCCAAAGATTTCGAGGTGAGAACCTCCCTTCCCACTTCCCACTTCCCAGAATGCAAACTTATCAAGGAGAACAACATTTGGGGGAATCCATGATCGAACAACATCATGGTGGCATGGCGGCAGCCGGCTGCTTCGATCGAGACTTCTGAAGGGGATCGATTACTGAAGTTTGCAAATCTACGCTGCAGCTTCCCCAGCTAGCAATTGCTACCTGACATCCTCCGGCACCCTCGAAGTCAAACACAGGCCGACATATCATCAAGCAACATCACCTTGCAAGAATTTCAACCTCTTGAATTTCGCTTCTAAAATTCCTAGGCATCAGAAAGTTTAAGCAAACGAGGCACAAAAAGATCGAAATTACGTGTCTGAGCTCAATCCGTTTTTAAGGAAATTTCCTTTAAACAACCATATTTCTACAGAAATCGCGAAGTTACGCGTAATTTACTAGAAAAACATGAAAATCGTTACCTGTCCTGCTTAGCAAAAGATTAAGCGATTGTGCAACTGATTTCTGGAAATTGGAAATTTGCCAATTTCATGGAAATTGAGTATCAATCTTTCGTGCATCACCGAGTTACAATCCCCAGGTATATGGTAGCCATGGCTGCCCGACTTTCCAAATTGGTCTAGCTTCCCAAATTTCAAAATGATCACTTGAAATTATTTCAAAGCCAATTCAATGAACATGTTAACAGTTACTCCTACATCAGTGATCATGAGACTGATCTGCACCACCAAATCCATGGTTCCGAACATGCACCAGGTGGTGTACGTCGTTTGGGATCGATCCCAGCGCCGTTGAATTGACGACTGCAGAGATACAGGTGAGACTTTCGGAGTTCTGCATTCAGCTTTACAGCTTAATGACGTGTGACTTTTGCAATTTGACGCGTCTGCAACATGACATCACAAATTAACTGTCCATGTCATAACATTACAAAATCATATAATTATGTATACCAACTGGATTTCATGCAACTCCAGCTATCAACTAATATATATATATATATATATATATCGGTATCGGTATAAGTGCTGATAAAAATCACTAGAAAAAGTTACTAATGGTACAGACCACGTGGAATACGAACTCGCTGACCTGAGTAAATTCCAGGAACTCATTCTTTCAGGATGAGTTGACCTGGTCTTACAATTCTCCCTACAGTAGGTAGTACCGACTGGTGGTCACTAGCTTGCTTTCAGTTGTAGCCCACAATTTGAACAGACGACGTGGCACACAGATATGTGAGTTCTTCCCCTACATTTCATGCAATCGACTGATCGTGTCCAATCCACGATGCACTTGCTTGACATCCAAAATTAATTCCAAATCTAGTCAATCCGAAGTCGGTGGAAGAAAGATCGTTAGTCCATCTCAAGATCACAACCACCTTGACCCTCCAGACATGGCAGTCACCGCGTCGGCAAAATTAACCGGACACTTCATATTATTAATAACGTCAATTTCGTTAAATTGGCGATATTCTATTACATTGGCGCGGTTCAGCCCGCCCCCCAAAATCTATACCTGTCCTAGTTTGTGACCTGACCTTTGTGAAGATATCTGTCACAATCTTCATTGACTTGTTGGAGTATCTCCAATTTAACGAAATTGACGTTATAAATACTGCTCCGACAAATCGAGACAGGATTTGGATAATTCAGCAATTAATTCCAAAAGCCATCTCTTTGGGCACTAATTAATTTCTGACATTCTGAATCATGTTTCGTCTTGTTATGTTCCAGTGACTGAGCTTTTGACTATGAAGACACAGCTTCCCAACAGATTTAGTACGCGCCAATTACTGAATGTTGAGTCCTTTTTCTTCTTCTTAATTTCACCTTTTTTCTGACGCAAGTGAAGAACATTCAAACGTTGCAGGTGACCAGCAGAGTCACGAATCTGCAAGGGTCGAGAGAAGTATGTGCAAGTTGTCGACGGATGACGGTTCAAATTACAGACACGAGTTGATAGTGTGTCTGCAATTCTGTCTGTTGGCCAGTTCAAAGACTGCGCCAAATTGATCACGTACTGTACCAAGATTACATGTCCGCCAAATCAATTTAGTTGTGTTTCAACTTCCAATTAACGAAAAAGTTTAGCCTGGATCGAGTCGCTGAACATCAGCTGGCCGGTGAGAGACTACGTAGCGGCAGCTAGTTTGGGGACACAATTGAAAGTCAAGACCCAGAAGATTCATCAGCTTCAAACACTTCTACCACCACGCATCATAACATGAATCCATCCGCCTTTGATGAAAGAGTTTGTCTGGCACCGCGTTCTGCATACATTATATAACTAAGGATTCATCTCCAACAGAACTCCACACTCACCCATTGATTCGTCAGATTTCATATCGTGAGCTAGCTTTCACTGTAAGTGCCGTGCCGTGCTCTCAATCACTTCGACAGGGGGTTTGCACTAGTGTTCATTGGCAAGTGACTGGTAATCTGAGACCCGATATTCACACAATCTCAGTCTGGGATCGGTGAACACGTACTATTCATAATTGCTATTCAGTACTATTCAGTACTATTCAGTACTGTGTCGATCAATCCTGTTTGAGTTCGAGAAGAGATTTGCAGCGGTCATGGCGCCGTTGGTGGAGGAGCTGATCCCAATTGCAATTGACTCTGAAGGAGACAGAGACAGAACTCCAGATCACGCATGCAAGCCCAAAGGCTGCCCCATTTGTGGCAATTGATCCCAGGTACCGGACCTGGTAACCTGTTGGATCCGACTTTGTGCACAACTGTGGCCGTCGTAAGCTAGTCCGGCCTGCCCGGAATTGAATCCTATTCAATATGTGACTTGTACAGTTCTCACGTCGCATTGACGATGAGATTTAATTGGCAGCTAGTGGAAGGTACTAAATGAATTAGCCCAAACTTCTCTCAATTAGATTCATTCTGGACGAGACTAACATTGGAGTAGCTTCATCATGCATAATGAAGCCTAGAATTATGACCTATTTTCATCTGGGTGATAGATTGATATTAAGATATTAACTAAAGGTGCTTATGACAAATGCAAACTGGTTGGGTTGCATTATACAGGCACACCATTTGTTTCGATTCTGCTCTGGATCGGAGGATCAATAATACATCAAGTACCTTCTGTCTGCGAACTTGCATATATGTCCATTTAGAACAGGATTTCTGAGTAGGTCAAGAGTTCGTGCTAATGAATGTATTTTATGACATGTATGCGCGCTGGCCTAGCCAGCTGGGCTTCCCATGTTCACGAATGACAACAAATCTCAAGGAGTCGTGAATTGGTATTAAATTATTAATAATAATGAGTTCGTTTGTGAATTAATTTCAAACAACAAACCAAAGTCTGTGGTGGTAATTGTACGTTTAGTCCGATTGTAGAACTAGACCTTGATACATGTGTGTAACTGTGTATTTGAGTTGTCCAAGTTTTATAACTCCAAATTCTCAACTTGTGGAACTTCAACCCTTTGTATATGTGTTGTATATTTTAGAGCTCTGGGAATTTAAACGTCTCAATTCTGGTGCTATGAAATTATTCACTTTTAAGAAGTATGAGCACGCCTGGATGTCCAAACTTTTGACACAGGGAAACCGGCAGGGCGTCACCCCCACGGTTTTTTTTTTTGCACAATGCAGTTATACCCCCCAACTTTCTTAAAACAGAAAGTTTGGGGGGTACAACTGCATTGTGCAAAAAAAAAAACCGGGGGGTTGACGCCCTGCCGTTCTCCCTGTGTGACACACTACATTGTATGCGGATTCGCCTCAATGCGAACAATTGTGAGATTAGGCAGACATACGACCTTTGCATCATTCTGCCAGGACTGGTGCACTGACCATATAATTATGGAGCTAGCTCGTCTCATGTACAGTAAGGTAGTATGCTCTAAAAGCGACCATTTAAGAGCTGGTCCGCCTTTTTCATAGGCTTACATGGACAGAATCATTTTTAGACTATTTTTCAGAGAAAGAAAAATGGATGTGGAAATTAACACAAGTGGTTTTGTATTTTTCCAAGCATTTTTGAATTACTTATAAATTTTCAAAGATTCAGGGCATAGGTACCTATTTGTGAGCATAGGTCTCCCAAAATCTGTCCACTTGCAATTTGTAAACAGATGTGTAGAAATCGAAGGCAATGATTGGCTCTTGCAATAGAAAAATAACTTTTCCTCAATGCATTTAATTGCTATAGTGGTCCATTTAAGGATCACAGTGTCTCCATTCTTCACCCCAAAATAGGGGCGGTTTGAAGAAGCCGGGCGCTTTTAGAGCATACTACCTTAATCCTTTTCTAAACTCTTTTCATGGTTGAAGCACTTCACTTGGTTTCTGCAATCTCAACCTCAAGATAAGTTACTGCTTGTGTGGATTCGTCTGGAGAGCTTATTGCAACATAACTGTTTTGTTGTTGTGTTTTTATCTGTCAGTGTGTTTATGTTCAGACAAGTGCTGCTGTCCACTGTTATGCGCACTAGCTCTGATGATATGAAAATTTCTCAAGCTCTTTAGATTCTAATACTTGATCACAAAGCAGTTAGGGATTTATCAGAAATTCTATTTTGAGGCTTCAAATAGGCAATGACACTTTAATTCTGAAAAAGACATTTGAGATCCTAGGATGGCTGTCCAAATTTAGGTTTTAGAATCTTTCTTATATGGGTATCATAACTTGTTCAAATGACCAATCATTGATGAGTTTCCGTCCTCCTCAAGGCCATGGGCAACCTCAAAGCTACTATTCAATATTTCTATCAATCTATCCAATGCAAAAACTACAAGTGCAAATTGTGATTCAAAACCTAAGATTTAGATTTGTAAATGCATCTCGCAAAGACAAAGAGAGTGATATCAAGAAGTTCACACATAGTTGAATATTAGAGAAATTTTCGTGAATTTAAAAAAAAAAATCAAGCCCCTCATACCAAGGTTGTTCTTTCTAACATCACGAACCGATGATTTAGACATCTAGTAGACCCTTAGTGCCCCCATCCATCTAATAGAGTCAAAAAATGGTTGACTTTATGGTTGACTTTCAAAAAAATTAACCCCCATTTATCTAAGCCTTCATGGATGCCATGCGGAGTCTACTTGGCACTTTGGAAGGCTCGTACATGATTGACACAAAAGAGTTGGATTGATGGTAAGGTGACTTCATCTAGGGTGACTACGGATGGGGCAAGGAACAATTGTAGGTGGACAAAGGGCAATTGCGGGTGGTAGGTGGGTGTGTAGACAAAGGGCAACTTTGGGTTGGAAAAAAGATAACTTTAGTCTTTGAGAGTTTGAGTGAGCAAAGGACAACTACAGGTGGATAAAAGGACATGTGTAGATAAAGCACATACAAAGGGGCAACTACATTCATGAAGCCAAATCTCCTTAACAAAACAAAAATTGCCAAAAATAAAAGAAGATATTTATACAAGAATCTCCATCCTTCATTTTAATCTTAAAATCAATGTATCAAACACTACATAATTGGAATGAATCTTTATAAATTGCAAATAATAAAAAACGGGACTTAAACTTAATCCTTATTAAAGTTCTAATTTCTTCTCAAGGAACAAAATGGATTTCAAATAGGCTATGTGAGTGAGTGAGTCCCCATTTTGTCACTTGGAATCATGATTTTTTTTTTTTGATTTCTGCAAATTTGAGTGTAGTTTTATATACAAAAAACCTCAAAAAGAGTGTAAAACCAAAATAGGTATATTTCATGCCAATTTAGCATTTGATCCTAAATAGAGTGTTCTACTTAAATACAACCAAATCTCGCATGTAAAAAGGGTAGAAACCCACAAGTTGTACAAACAAAGATTGTTAAGTAGAAATTGCCAAAATTGTCTAAACTTGCTAAACATGTGAAAAATATTGAATAAATTGATCCAAAGGAACTATGTGAGAATCCTAAGTTAATTCTTAGAGAAAGATTTCAATTTCTTCATTACATTGACAAAATAATAGAAACCCTAATTGTTACCCTACAAGTGAAGGAAACTCAAGATGAAATAATAAAGGGCATTTAAAGTAGATAGCCAGATTTGATTCTTTTTTTTCGAACAAGTCATAAAATTGAATCAATCTCTTTTAAAATTTATATTTTAATATTTAAAATTACTAAATATTATTATAGTGTATTTTAATTATTCACTTTTGTTTCATTTTAAAGCTTCTTGATGTGTAGCTACAATACATTTGCAAATAAAATTACACAATTTTATTTTTTTTATGAAAATCAAGATAAAAGTCTAATTGACCTAACAACCTTTGGAGTCAAGTTTAAATTTCTTTTTGTCAAGATTGTAGAAAACAATCTACAATCAAATCATGAAGCTTTTGACATCAATATATGTAGATGAAACACACCAAATGTGGATGAAAATTCAATTATTCATCCAAATTACATATATTCATCTAGAATGGAGTTATAAAATAAGGATTCTATAGCAATTTAATGATTTCATCAATTGTAAAATCCTGAAAGGAAAATATATTGCCAAATATTTCCTTGAAAAGAATTTATAGAGCATAAATCCTTACAAAAAAATCCTTACAAAATCCTTCTCTACTTCTTTGCAAGCTCTAGTGGCTTTTGGCTTCCATTGTACTTTCAACCTAGGAGGTATAAATGAATGTTCCTTATTCTCAATATATGTAGCGATGTGTTTCCAACTAGTTGCATTAGCTTGGATTAGTTTCAATTGAACTTGATTACAAAAGTCAAGGTCATTTTTGTGGATTGAGTCCAAATGAATGGTTCAATAGGTTGTTGCACATGTTGTAAAGGTAATTGCAAAGCCTAGATGATTTGCATCCATGTAGAGCGCTATTGATAAATTATATGGCAACTAAATAATTCATTAATTTCTAGTTCGTTGTCCAGAAATGTTGTAAAGATTTGGTTAGAGGAGGGATTGAGGTAGAGGATATATATATGATTCCATCAGTTTAATATACATTTGTACATTTATTCTTGTTTCATGCATCAAACATGTCCAAGTTGTGACAATAACGGAATGCAATCATTCAAATAAAATTATAATTTATCAAATTTATCAAATTTGAATGGATAGTATACATGGGATTATGGGATTGGTTCCATGTTGAAGGAGTTCTATAGATGGATGGCCAAATTTATATCACTTGTGTGTGAAAGAATAATATAAGATTTATTCTCTATGTTCTCAGACTTCACTGTTTGGAAGATAATCAAACTTTTATTAGGGTTTATCATCAATTTATGATCTATATAACAAAACTATGTACCACAGAAAGAAGTTCCTTTAAGTGCTTCTCACTTTTTGACTCTTTTCGGTTATAGATTGAGCGTGAGATTGAGAAATCATCAAAAGCAAGTGTGGGTTGTAGAATCATAAATGAAAAGTACAAAAACAATTCTAATATTTTTAACAAGTTGCTTTCATCCCCTAACTTTTCTAAGCTCTTTTGAAGAAACTTTTGAAAAATTTCAAAAGACTTGTCATTGCAGTCCAAGCAAAACTTGTTCTTTAACCTTCCATCTTAGCTTGCATTTGTTCCAATATAAAAAAGGTTGACATCTTCTAATCAAGAAGTTGAAAGTATGTCCTAATTAAAGAATCATAAATGAAAATTATGCAAGAAGAATCCTTAAATTTCCAATAGTCTCATTCAATTCCATAACTACCTATAGTAACCTCTTTTCAAGTCTCCAAATCTAAGTTGTCCCTTAGCTCGGGGGGTCATTTAGAGTGTCCATTAGAAACCACGTGCGAACAAAACTTTGGACCCCTATATACTTTTTGAATTTTAAATAAAACAAAATTAAAAAATATGAATAGGTTTTCCTACTTTGAAAGTTTATGTTTTAAATTATTGATATTTTTATTTGTTAATAACAATTAGTTACAAATTTTTGAGGTAAAAAGATACACTGTAGAACTAAAAACTAACTTTCACACCTCTATATTATATAAGAAAAAATAGTCTAAAAAATGAACAAAAAATTCCTAAAAATAATTTATTATTGAAAGCTCATTTTGAGTTGAATATTGAATCAATGGTCATCTAAATGTGTCCTCTATAATTATTTGAGTTGAAAAACATGCCATTTTAGTTCATTTTCAACCTCTCAAGATATCATTTCATATTTTATTTGAGTTGCAAATTTTGGCAATAGAAAGTTATAGTCATTATTAAACAATGTTCAAAATTTTAAGTTGAAATTATAGTTTATTAGAAACCACTTGTTCGCACGTGGTTTGTTATAGTAGAACTAAATGCACCCCCCAGTCCCTCAGGCATCTATCCTATGAGCTTTAATTTCAAAAAATGTTGAAGCATATCCATTAGACTTTTCATTGTCATAAAATAATCAAAAGTTCCTTGAAAATCTTTCAAGAATGCAATGTCAATGAAGTTTTTTCTAAATTAAACTTTTCAACATTATCTTGAAAGTACTTTGAAAATTTTCAAGAACTTTCGAGAAGCCACATAAATAAGACTTGTATTGAGTTTTTCAACATTCATTTGTAAAAAATATGCTAAAGAACTATTGAGCTATATGAAAGAAGAACAAATGCTTAAAGATATTTCAACAAGTGATTAAGTGAACTACAAAAAATGAAAAGTTCATTGAAAACATTTCAACATTGTTTGAGAAGAAAATTATTATTAAAAATACTTTTTAACATTATTTTATTCAAAAATAGTTCACGAACTTTCCAATAAGTGAAAAATCTGGTTCATTTGATCTTTTCAAGAATACTATTCTTTTGGAATTATTTGTAAAAGATTATTTATGATATGATTTAATTTTAAATCTTACAATTTGAGGCATCTTGACATGCATCAAGGCAAAAATATTTGTATAAAATCACCCAAGTTATGAAAATCAAGATGAAAGAATGACAAACTCTAAAAGACAAGTTTTTAATTTCATTTTGGGGGCAATGCAGAAAAGCAGTGGCTTCGATGTTGTCATGATGTTGTCATGATGTTCTACACATCCATAGACATGGATGAAACAAACCAAATGTAGATCATGATAACTCATGGAGTCACACATATATACATACATTTATTCAAAATGGAACAAATCTCTCAAAAGGTTTTGTAGCAATTGACATCATGAGTTCAGCCATTGCAAATGGAGAAATATATAACTTACCAAATATTCCTTCAAAAAGAATTTATAATATCACTTTTCACAATAAATCTTTGAAAAGGAATCCCTCAAAGGAGTCTCAGACTCTTACTAGTGCGCCTTGTTGGTAACCATTACAGACTTTGGCAGCAAGGCAATTCTACGTTCACTTGTTTGTCTACACTCTCCTGAAAATTCATGGAAGTGAACAACAATTGTTTTGATTACCATCAGCATTGCCAACAGCAATAATAGTTTGAACCTTCACAGGATTATTTTCTGATTGTTGATTTTCTGATTGTTGCGATTTAGCTGTTCATTCCCGGGAATTTGCACACCAGCCAAGCCAGATATATATCATTCCGAGAGGCAGCTTTTGAAACAAGTTTGCAATAACGTTGCTGATTCATGAGCACCAGCCAATAACTTCTGCCATCAAGCCATGTGTTTTGATCATGTGTATTGTCGAAAATCTATGCCCAACACCTAAAACCTCCACCCCACTGAGTCACGACGACTCCCACAGACATTTCCTTCGAAGGCCCAAACTAAGCCACAGAATAGATTTCCCGTTCCACCACTAGAATCTCAATTAAGTTTCCCTTCATCAGTGAATAAATTGACAGTCACACTTTGCATAAAGAACTTATCTGATTGCATTCCAACTTTCCAACAACATGTATGAACATGACCCTTCATGTCTCTGGAGTAGTTCCTGCAGCTCAAACCAGGGGTCATGCAAGTACTCCCAAGAGTACTACAAAACTGACGCCACCCTAGCTACTCTCTCCACTGATCACAACGTTCACCAGACACTCAAACAGCAAGAAATTAAATGAACTATCTGGTCGCATGGTCAATCAATACAACCCCGCAGCCAATCTCGGCTTCGCCATCACCGCGAGCGGCACTTTCCTCGGCGTGGTACCCCCGAAGATCTCCTCCATGTCGAACTCTTTGCCGTCTCTCCTCTCCGGCACCGCCATCTCAAACGCCTGCACCAGTCGCGCTATCCCCATCTGCACAAACAGAATGCCCAGATGCATCCCCGGGCACTGTCTCCTCCCAGACCCAAACGGAATCAAACCGAAGCAGTTGCCACGCACATCGACACAAGCCCGGTTCACGAACCTCTCCGGGTCGAAGACTTCTGGCCGGTCCCAAACCTTTGGATCACGATGAATAGCGTAGAAGTTCACCAACATCTGCGTCCCGGCAGGAAACTCGTAACCCCACACATTCGTGGCCTCCATGGATTCATGAGGAATGTTCAGAGGGGTGGTCGGGTGCAGTCGAAAAGTTTCTTTTACAACTGCTTGGAGGTATGGTAAGTTGGGGATGTCGGTTTCCATGACGACGCGGTTTGTGCCCACCACGGAATTAATCGAGCTCAGCTTGGAGCTTGCGGAGGGCGAGGGGGTAGCGCAGAAGCTCAGAGATGCCCCATTCGACGGTGATGGAGGAGTTGTCCGTGCCGGCCAGGAGGAGGTCCTGGAGAACGGCCTTGATGGAGGAGTCGTCCAGGCGACCGTCGTTGCTTTCCGATGGTTGAGAGAGGAGCACGTCCACCAAGTCTTGGTTGCGGTCGGGGTTGTCGATGGTGGCGTTGTTCTTCTTCACGTCCAGAAACTCTTGCAGGTATGCGTCTGCGGTGGCTTTCACTTTCTTGATGTAGCGGACGTGACCAGAGGCGTGTGTGACCCACTTCAACCACGGCAAGTAGTCGCCGACAGTCGGCGTGTTGGAGATGGTGAAGAGCGTGAATACCAGGTCCTTGAATCGGGACGCCTCAATCGCCCCCACATCGTCATTCCCAAAAAATCTGCAACAAAAGTCACAACGGGAGCCACACGTACCAATCAATGAAAATTATGTAGCTACACCAATTGATGAAGGAGTTGGAGACACACAAGGAGACATATGGATTGAATTGAAATGGTATTGTACGTGAAAAGCGAAGGGAGTACTCTTATGTACCTTTTACCGAGCAGCATGCGGGTAATGGTGTTGCTGGCGAGGTGCCCCAGCTTCACCGTCAGCACCGCAGGTTTCCCAGCAACGGAGTCCTCATACACGGATCGCACCATCTCGCCAAACTCCTCCGTCCGCCATGGCCGGAACGACTCGATTCTCTTCTGCGTGAAAAGTTCTAGAGTGCAGATCTTCCTCATGTGACACCAATGCGGTCCGTAGGGTGCCATGACGATGTCGCGGAAATTGTTGGTGAAGATCTTGTCGGCAAGATGTTGGGGGCGACTAGCCCATGCCTTATCATGCACCCGGAGGAACTCCTCGGCGGCTGCCGCCGTGGACACGATCACCAACGGACGGGAACCCATTTTCAGGTGCATGATGGGACCGTACTTCTCCGCCATGTGCCACAGCGTTTGGTGGGGCAAGTCGCCCATCTGGTGCATGTTTCCAATCAGGGGCAGTGGCTTCGGCCCTGGCGGCAACTTGCTCCTCCCATGTCGTAGCTTCAATGTAACCAAGAACGTCACCACGAACATAGAGGACAGTGCTGTGTAGATATACATCTCCACAGCCGTCGGGATCATGCTTGCTGTTGCGGAACTTTCCATCACTCACGTACACCTCACCAGAGTAATTGTGAAGAAGACGAAGTAAGTTTACACAAACGATGATGATGTAAGATCGATCGAACACCTAAGAACAACCACGAAGAAATCAGTTAGGGATGAGAACTTGGGTAATCAACAATAATTGACCGAAAGCAAAGTAAAGCACAGACTAAGACTGGACAATATCAACCTAGCTAGCTGATGACGCGCGACTAGCCTATGCACACCATTATTCCGACGCAAGTATATTGCTGCAGCTAACTGTGCAATTATGCGCAGCAATTCTGCCACAGGTCGATACCGATCGTCAATGCACTACACTCATGAACATTACGTTGTACAACTACTAACACCTTCACAGTTCACAAGCAGGCCGGAATCGACATCTCTCACGGAACACCAGACAATTCTCAATCCACGACGCGACGCCCCGACTTGCTGATCGAACTGTTATCAAGTCCAAAGGCCGGCTAGCTAGCTATGTATAAACAAGCATGGACACCACCCTCGGCATTCTATGACTTAGGAATCCATAGGAGCATGTAATTAAGACTTACTAACACCGTGCAGTCACTCCTCGATCTGTCAAGCTGCAAAGTAACAACAGCTTTCGAAGTTGCTTGGACTAGAGCCTGAAGTCGATCGCTCCTGAGGAGCGAAGGAGAGAAGTGAAGAGTGTACGTGAGACGAGGAAGGAGGGGGCTTCTACATATAGCGCTGCCATGAGGGCTCGCGAGGCCATCATCATCATCATCGCGGGGCATTGAAGTTCCTGATATCCAGGATCCGAAAGCTAAGGGCCGGGTCAAGCTTAGCCGTTGAATATATTTCGAACGGCCAGGGAGGATTGACCCCCATATTGCCCCAGCCAAGGGTAACTGTAAAAATTGCCCTATTTTACGCCGTGTAAATTTTGTATTTCTTCATCTCTTCCAACAAAATAGTGGCATCTGATTGCAAACATGAATTCAAAATTTGCAAATTTTATCATGGGTGGCAAATAAAAAAACTTTCACTGTTTCTTCTAGGGGTAAATAAGGGGGTCAATCTTCCCTAGTCATTCCAAATAGGGTTTCAAACCTTCCCTTCCCAGTTACTTCAGTGATCCACTTACTACATTGATTCATCCTACTAGTCTAGGACTTAATTTGTATGTACAAAATCAATGTGAAAAACACATAATTAGTATTGTGGAAATTGGTTCAATACAGTAATATTTCACAATACACTAGTTATTAGTATAATTATTTTTCTAATAGTGCAATTTTGGTACATTAGTATTGCATGCACTAATAAAGCACATGTTCTCACCTCCGCAGATCTACTAGTGAAATATCTACAATGTACATTTGCATTTTGTAGTATACTAGTATTGCGTGTGACCACATTTTAATCTTTTGGGAATTTAAATTTGACATTAATATCTAATTTTATAAGTATTAGTTAATTTATTAGCTAATTATAGAATAATCCATTATTCCTAATGAACCAAAGTCCCTTTGAGGACACATAATATTATTGACCAATTGTAGAAGGGTCTCTTTTCACTTGAAGTCTAAAGCCCAAACCTCGACCCAAATATTAAGAAAAAATGGTCTTTTCCAGGATAAAAAGATGAAATGGCCTTTCAACTTTTCTAATGTCTAATGTCACAAAGATCAATTTTTTGCTTTGAACTTGGAATATTGGATCTTCAATTGTGTTTTGGGATCCACGATAGATTGGTATACAATATTATGCAAATGAGAGAGTCTTCTTATTCATTCCATTTGGATTTTGGATTTGAAAGTTATGAAGGTTGAGTCTTATTTTACTAGCAATCATCGGATTTCTCTTGAAAAAATAATTTATATTCCCTTTCTCTTACAATAAATCCATGGTTTCTTGTGGAAAACTGTGAGAATACCACAAATTTATTTTGAAATAGAAAGAGTAGGATTTATTTATGAGCTCAATTTTCATAATTTTCCAAAAAAATGTTCATGCCTTCATGGGGCTTCAAATCCCTTCAATTGCTCAAATTTCATACTTTTTTATTTTTATTTTTTTTGTAATTACACAATGATTTATAAAAAAATCCAATACTTCAAGGGGTTTTGAAATGAAATGGTCATATATTTGAATTGGAGAGTTTTAATTAGTTTAATGGAATATAATTTGCTATTTTTTTCATGCAACTTTCAAAATTGAACAAAGTCAATATTAAGTTCAAATCTGTACATTTCTAGTCATTTATTTACCAACATTTTATTTGATTATAAAATTGAATTAATTTGGAACAGAAGAATGTATATACTTAATCTATCAATCATTCTTAGATACATTTATTAATAGAAGGTCAACAAAAACCAAAAACTAGAGTCCAATTTAAAAGAAATTTTGATGGTATATTTTGAAATTCTTATATAGCTTAGTTAATAATACCATTTTTTCAAAAGAACTTATTGTATAAAAAAAATAGATTTATTGTTTAAAATATTTATCATTTTATTTAATTAGTTAGTTTTTGGACATCTAATTTTTAAATAATTAAAAAATAATTCTCTCTAAGAATGAATCCAAATGTGCATTCATAACTTGTTTTATGAATGTAGGGTAGGGGTTGGTACATTTTGTGTCCCAATGAATGACAAATGCTAATTTTGAGACTTTCAACAAGTCAAAGACAAATGTAGAAAATTGATTTTGGTCTGAAACTTATTTTAGGTGCTTTTAGAATGTTAAACTTGTATTATCATTACTATAACAATTCATAAAATGATAACTACATACTTTTAAATACATTAAATTTGTTAAAAAGTGTATTGTATATTTTGTGAGAAAAAAATTCTTCATCAAGTTATGAGCTATAAAATTTTCACATAGTCAAGCATGTGAAAATAAACAACCCCAAAAACATTTACATCTATTTGCACTTTGCAACCATAGGGTGCCTATGAAGACATGATCAAATTGATGAAATGAAGTTAGGGCAAAAATAGTCAATGAAGCCAATTGATATGAAAATTTACTAGAATTTCAAATTCACTAGATTAGAATTGAAGCTTGTAGTGTCTTTTCAATTAAAGGAATTTTAAATGTTTTTAAACCTTTGGGGTTCAATTTATTTACAAAACAAAGACTATAAAAATTTAAAATTTATAAAAAATAACATGAGAGTGAGCATGAGAGTTAAAAGGTTTTATAGACAACCAATGGGGTCCGGATCTTTAAGGTTTTCTAAGACTTTGACATCAAGTGAAGTCTACATACTTATAACCCTCAAAAGACGAATCTATTACCACTTTTTCAAACTTCATTTGCAAGTACTTATAAATGTGATTTTTTGTATTTATTTTTCAAAGATATTAGATATGATTAAGGTAGCTGACCTCTTTCCAACCATTGACCTATTTTCATTAGTTAGACTGCTTTGTTTTCGATCACTTGTGACAGCTCACATGGTTAGGAGATAGCTCACAGCACAAATGTTGGGGAGGTGTACATTGAATTCATACAATGATCACAAGATGTACATCTGAAGCCACAATTATCACCTACTTCGAAACATGGTCAATTTTGTAACTAGCCTATAACTAGCCTATGGTTGAAAATGCAGTATACTATATAACAAAAATGGATTGAAAGGAATCTTTACAAAAAAAATTCATAATTATTTTGTTTTTGTGGGGAAAAAAAGAAAAAATTATGGAATCCTCTTCAAATCTATTTCTCTCATTATATGATTTTGTGCATCAGTTAAGGGCTGTGAGTTCTCTGACATTCCCCTGTGTCGAGAACCCTGCCACGCAGCCTACAATCTATCTATCTATCTATCGATCCATCGATCCATCCATCTATCCATCCATCTATCCATCCATCCATCTATCCATCTATCGATCCATCTATGGATCCATCTATCTATCCATCTATGGATCCATCTATCTATCCATCTATCCATCTATCCATCGATCGATCCATCTATGGATCCATCTATCCATCCATCGGAGCATACGGAACAGTAAACCAGCAGTCCTATTCCCAGAGCTGGAGAACCCACATCATTCTTATCCTCGAGTTCTATTGAGGAAATTCTTGTAAGCTCCTCTATTGAGTAAAATGAAAAAAGCACGTTTCCGATATGGCTAGCCATTGCAATGCTGATAGGTGGATACTCTGTAAGACACAATGCAAAAAAAATCAAAAAGACAATCTTGTCAAGTTGGTTCCTAGCAACAAGAACCAGCCTGAAACGGCCCTCCCAAGGGCCTGATTCTCATCTAATGACATGGGGGATTTTCTCCTCACCAAATGCATACTGGAACTACACTAATTGCTTAAATGGTCAAAATGAGGTTGGCTACCTTACATGTTTTCTATTAATTGTAAAGACTTTTCATTTTTGGCTTAATTTGAAATTACTATAAATTTGTGAATAAAAGATGAAGCAATTCATATCAAATGCAATTGATACTAAAAAAATTGAAATGGTTTATAATATACTATAAAACATCATGGTACAAAAATTTTTACCATGTCACTCTAAAATATAAAAATGAGCACTCCATCATTATAGCCCCAAAGTTAAAATCGCTATAAAGTTCAAACAATGCCCATCAGATTGGACCTAGTTTAGCCAATTTTAAAAATGACCTTAACCCCTAAACATCCAAATCCTTCTCCGGAATTGAAGATTTGGGAAAAATCATCACCAACGAGACAACGATGCTAGCATGTGAGCTTGGAGCCTTGGAGTTAGTTTTTTGAGACTTTTATAGTGAAAACACATATTGTTTCTAAAAAAAATGAAAACTTGACAAATTCTTGGTTATATCAAGCAATTTAGAGGACCTATGACCGCTACCCCTATTACCGTGGATTCTAAGAATTTTGACTACGCCCTACCAAGGTCCATTTCCTATTGGAAAAAATCCTTAAACCTTTGTGTATAATGAAGCATTCATTTTCCCCTAACATTGTTCACATATTTATCCACTTTCAAATTTTGCTGGAGATTTTAATATTAGGTATTAGGTAGAGAATACTTTAAAAAAAATGTAAGGTTAACAACGACAACAAAATGAACAATACATGGAAGGAAAGGTAAAGGAAAGCCAGAAAAATTAAATGAAGCCAAAAAAAAAGAGGGTGAAGCCCAAAAAAATTGGGAAGCCAAAAAAAATTGATAAAAAATAAAAAAGAGACTAACATAAACATGGCTAAAAATGTTTTCATATTCATATGAAACATCATATTCATTATTTTGGGAGATTGAGGACCTCCCAAAATAACATTGTCTATTGTTGGGTCCTTTAAATGAAGTCGAATTGAAATGAACTTGAAATTGTGGAAACTAAAATTTCCAATTATGTAAGACAATTTCCATTAAAATGATAGTTTCTTGTACTTTGGGAATCTCAAGCATTTATTGGTTGCTGTGATTACAGTCATTTTGGATTTAAATGCAAAAAATGGTCTGCATTGACCACCAAGTCATGAGCTGAATGGTTGGTTGGAAGAAGCTACCTATGTCATCCAGGTGGTCCGAGTTCGAATCTCATTGAACTCGTTTGAGCGGCTATGACATAGACGTGACTTGGTGCTGCTAGTGAGCATAGCAAGCAGGAAAGTTGTAACCACCAACCGGCCCCCTACCAGAAATTGTGAAAAGTGCTTTACACGTTAACAAAATAAAAAGTGGTCTTAGCCACTACCAATTTTTTGAACTCACATTACTTTTTTAAAAACATTGAGTTCCAGAACCAATTAATACTGAAAAGAAACCAACATATATAATGCGCCACGAATAATATAATAAAAAATATATTAAATAAAAGAAATATAAAGTTCACTCACTCTTCAAGTGACTACACACAAAATATTGAAGTACTTCTATATCAAATCTATGAAACTTAATCATAATATTCCAATCCACACCATCTATTCAACACAACACGCGTTAAATAATTATATAAAATCGTCTACACTTATGCAATAGCATTACCATACCAAAAAACTAAACATATCGTCTATCAAACTTAAATTCAAACACTATCTTGGTGTCTTCGTAATCCCCCATTAGTCCATTAGAGATCAATCAGAAGTGTATGATGCCAAACTGTCATGGATGACTTCAATTTGAGCAGTAGGAATCATAAGGACACACTCCACTATGTCTTTCTTCACCTTGGACCTCCATGCAGTGACAAGAGAGTTTGTGTCCTCCCATACGGGATCTTGCGTCTCATCCACTTTCCACCTTGTCCTCTTACAGAATCCCAACCGGTGTAGAATTCTTGAACACTTCGGTCTCGCAAAGTGGGCCGAAAGTACTGAATTTGGATACAATTTGGATGCTCGGGATTAGTGAAAGGGTCAGATAAATCCCTTGCGATCCATATAGGCTTCGTATCAGCATCTGCTGGTCGAAGGGCAACAAAATAATGCTTCTAAACATCACGCCCGACACGGAAAGACGGCAATGGTCGATCGCGGCGTTGCCCTATGAAGGGATCATCCTCAGCAAACTCCTCACGAATCTCGCCATCATCATCAAGTTCATCCTCCTCTGCTGCATCAACTCTAGTTGATGGCCAAAAGCCATCCATCAAAGTCTCATTTGGCACGATTGGCTCTATCAGACATGCTTTCACATTCCGTCAATAGAATATCAAATGCTCAAATCGTCTTCTATACTCCAAACTCTCGTTGCATAATGCTTCCCAATATTTGATGAAACCGGATATGCCCTTAGAGATGTCTTCTATGCCCCGCATTGGAAGGTGGGCGACAGGTAGAAGCTCCCCACAAGGCCATAGACTACCTCCTTCAGAATCTTCTTTCCACAATTTGATCCCCCCTTCTTCAGGGAGCCAATCACTATCCGTGCAATACCTTTTGTACTTCATGATTGGAACACCCGAAGAGTTGAGGTAGAATTTAAATTGTTGAGCCTTTGTGTGGCCAACAAGTGCTTCGTCTCCATCCAAAATTGCACCTTCTATAAAGGCTTTGAAATCTGGTACCTCCTCAATCAAGTGAGGAATCGTAGGCACAGAATCCACATCCATGAAAGACTTCATGAGGGATGGGATGGTAGGGAAGCTCTCTTTCTTCAACTGCATGCTCCATCTCCCAAACAAAGCATCTATGTCATCATGTGTATGGCCAACCAACATGAAACTCAGATACACCTCTCGAAAGATTTTCTTTGCAACTAGGAAGGACCAAAATGCAAAGACAAACTGGTTTTTGTTGTCTCCGGTGGCGTTGTCCATTTGAACATTGAGAACTGGAGGAAGAGAAGTCGCTGCAACCGGAACATCTGGCGCTGGGCGCAGGGATGACTGACAAATTTCTGATCCTTTCAACACCGCTTCAAAGAGTGGAGCAGAGCATGATCCAACAAACAATTCTCGAGAGGAGTACTTTGGAGGGAGTTCTAGATCTCGCAAAAGCTTCGCTAAAGAACCCACTGTGTAGTTCGAGTTGTGAAGGAAAATATCGAGTCCATAATGTGCGTAACGCACATCACCATGTCCATGTGCTATCATTCCGGTCACTGACACAGGCAACTTTGTCAGCCCATCAAGTTGTTTGCTCTTGTGGGAGAATACCGGTGATGCTGTCTTGGCATGATCCATTTTATCATGCATGATTGTTAAGCATTCGTGAGGGTATGCGCTTGAGCTATATCGATTTGCATAGTACAAATCTCGGTGAGCCCGAGCACATGCATTATGTTTTTCCAGCTGCTTGTCCCACTTCTGTCGAGATCCAACTGGACATGCCCGCCTCATTGCATAAAATCTATCACAAACGGCACATCGAGCGAAGTTATCTCCAGGCTTCTTCACGCTGTACTCAGGAAAGTTCAATTTCCTGATTTTGCTTATGTTAGAAGGAGAGACTTTTCCCAATCCAAACACCGCATTTGCAGCGTTGATATCAGGAATCGTTTCTTTCCAAAGGAATGTGGCTGGCAGAACCTTAGAGACCACCTTCTCCCCAGATGGAAGGGTATGCGTGCGATGTGGCATATGGTCTGCTTCCTTCTCAAGCACACACCTCAATGTTGCACGGGCTTGCAGCGTATGCTTTCGAGCCTTCTGAGTCCCCACATTCCCGTGTGATTGAGCTTGTTCACCTCTAGCTGCATATCCTTGAAACCGGTGGAAGGTGGATTCCGAGACACCTGCAATATGCCTCCACGCCGCCATGCAGACATCGATGCCTTCAAGAGTTACAACTCTCTTACCGAGAGCATCACGGTGGACCTGTTGATGAACATCCAATTTCATGTGATAGCGGAACTCGAAGCTCGTCTTATAGTACATTCGTTCACGAAAAGCTCGAATCTTCTCTCTAGGAAAAGGTTGCACACAATTCTTTGAGCAACAATCTTTACTGGATACAGAATTGATAGATTCTGGCGTGAGTAATTCGTTGGCTTTCACAGGTGCTTGAGGAACGGACGGGTTCCTCAGAACGCTTGTGTATTGCCTTGCACCTGATGAAGAAGGCCGCAACAATCTCGCTTGACGTTTGTTGTACTCATCCTTGAGCTCGTGATCGTGTAGACTTGAACCATTCAGAAACACTTGTTTAATGGGCCATGCTCGAAGAGAATACCTCCAGTCCTTCGGAATGTCCTGAACGTTGAGGGACCTAGAGATGTGCACAGCTACAAGGGAATCACCCAGAGGACCATCACCACCGACGACGAGATCGGAATTCACGCTGTGACAAATGCCCTCTCCCACTGCAATGCCGTTGATATTGTGCAAAGTCACAACTTTCGTACTCCAGGACAACCTAGGGATGCCATCGCAATCTGGAATGTCCATAATTTCCTCGGGAACATTTTCAACCTCATCTAAGTCAGAGAGGTCATCCAGTAAAGGCTGAAGTGCCTCCTCCATAGTGCCTGAACATTCATAAAAAATAATTAAAATACATCAGTATGTTCAATCAATGTGTCCATGCAGTTTAACTCGGGTCGAGTTAAATGTTCTTCTATTCATTTTTAAATTCTATTAATTATTTATAAATAATTGTCGAGATAGAAATCAACTCAAAATCTTCAGAAAACTATACAGTCGCCGGATATTCAATGTCGACACGATGAGAGAAATTTAACTCGACTCGAGATGAATATCCGGAAACTTCATTCAGTCACTCATTCCTTGAACCACTATTGGTGTAATCGATAAGCACCCTACAGTTCTAAATTTGTAATTCTCACAGTGAAAACAACTCACAATAAATTTTTATTTTATTAAAATGTATTTTTCATCTCTTTATGAGAATCAACATAATACAATATTCCTCCTATTATTATAGTTGAGTAGAATTGGATATGGCGGTTTAACTCGAGTCGAGATGAATTGATTTTATCTGGGATATCAATTTTAATATTATTATTCTCGTCATCTCCCTGAAACCGATACTGTTTCCTTCAATTTAACTCGATTCGAGTTGAATCACAAGTGAAGAGACCATCTTGAAGCGATATGAACCAATCTTAAAAATTATTCCGTAAATTCCGGCGGTTTTATCGGAGCTATGGAAACCTTGATTCAATTGAAACCATCAACAACAGGAGCTGCGAAAGTCGACATCGACGCAAGGGAACATCACTATGACGGGAAAAGAGACTGGTTGCACGACATCAAAGTACATTACAACATATAGGATGATTACAATATGAATCCTCTGGTTGCGCGTGCTCTCAACAGAAAATAGTACGTAAACAAGTGTTTCGGGAAAACATAGCAAAGTAGATAGAAGAGTCTGTCTTTTCATATGCAAAACCTGAGAGATATAGAAGTTATCAATCGTAGAGCATGCTACCGTAATCTGTACCTTGAAAATCCTTAATGCAATAACTGTCAAAGAAAGAACGGAACGCAGACAGACAGCAAGCCGAAACGAAAAGCAAAAACTAATGAAATGCTTAGCCGACGAGGAGACTGGCATGGCAGAGCAGCGCGGTGAAAGGCGGGAAGCAAGAAGCGGGAATGCGAGGCTGATTCGGAGGAATTTCAAAATGGTGTCAGACTACTGGTATTCTGGGGAGTGTAGAATATCCGACGCACATGAATACCATGCTATTGTCATCATTGTATAATTTTCTAGAAATAGGACACAATCGAACTTGTAGTGAAGGGATTCTTCTTTGGCATTAAAGGATGACCTAATTCTGTGTTCCGCTTTCCGGGACTTCAGGTAAAGCAAAGATGCCGTTATATCATTTTCGTGCGTGGCAGCATGATTGATTGTAAGGGACTCCCGACCTGCTGTCAGCAAATTCTCCAGCGTCGTTGAAATTAGAAGGGAATATTATTTGTTGTATTGCTTTCCCAATGTTCTCCAATACCTTTCACCGCTTTCCACCAAAAAATGAGGGACTTATGGAATGAATTCCAACGTCTACAAATAGTAATGAGGGTCTACAATTTAGGGTTTAGGGTATACGGTTTAGGATTTAGGGTATAGGGTATAGGGTATAGGGTTTAGGTTCCGGATTCAAGTGTTTAATGTCACTGCCCATAAAGAACTCAATAAACTCCTGAAGTGAAGTTCATATTCTGGCGATTTGTTGATAATTTGGACCTTAATACTTTGTGGATGTCTAATCGAATAGAAAGAAATGGTTCTAAGCGAGCGCAAATGTGTCCGACAACTTCAAACAAACGAGAATAAGAAAGAAAATAATAAGTCCAAGTTTTAAATTTTGCCCCAAGTGCCTACTTGACCTTGAAGTTCATTTTTGTCTTATTTTCAAGTTAGTGTTGTAGTGTATAAAATGGCCCAAAGGCTTCCATCAATTACCAAGCAACTCATGGAAAAAATATAAAGCAAAGAAAAAAAAAGATATTCATACTATATTCCTAGTTCTAAATCCTCCCCAACAAGTGCAATGCATGACGTTGAAGTTTCTTTTTGTCTTGTTTGTGAAATTAGCATTGGAGAACATAAAATGTTCCAAAGGGTTGCAATGTTCTCAAAGAAGCTTCCATCAATTATCAAGCAACTCATGAAAAAAATATAAAGCAAAGAAAAAAAAACATATTCATACTATATTCCTAGTTCTAAATCCTTCCGCCAAGTGCAATGCATGACGTTGAAGTTTCTTTTTGTCTTGTTTTTGAAATTAGCGTTTTAGGGTACATAAAATGTTCCAAAGGTTTGCAATGTTCTCAAAGAAGCTTCCATCAATTACCAAGCAACTCATGAAAAAAATATAAAGCAAAGAAAAAAAAACATATTCATACTATATTCCTAGTTCTAAATCCTTCCGCCAAGTGCAATGCATGACGTTGAAGTTTCTTTTTGTCTTGTTTGTGAAATTAGCATTGGAGAACATAAAATGTTCCAAAGGTTTGCAATGTTCTCAAAGAAGCTTCCATCAATTACCAAGCAACTCATGAAAAAAATATAAAGCAAAGAAAAAAAAAGATATTCATACTATATTCCTAGTTCTAAATCCTTCCGCCAAGTGCAATGCATGATGTTGAAGTTTCTTTTTGTCTTGTTTTTGAAATTAGTGTTGGAGAACATAAAATGTTCCAAAGGTTTGCAATGTTCTCAAAGAAGCTTCCATCAATTACCAAGCAACTCATGAAAAAAATATAAAGCAAAGAAAAAAAAGATATTGATACTATATTCCTAGTTCTAAATCCCTCCCCCCAAGTGCAATGCATGAGTAGTTGACTAAGATTGTGCCATGATACATTGGTACTCGTATTGTACATATTTATAAAAATGAATTGTAAATAGAATAAAAATGAATTGTACATAGAATTGTACAAGAATAGAATTTATAGTCTTTTGAAATTTAATTTTTATAGCCATATCTGATAATCACACATATATTGAATGAGTGTTTTAGGATAATTATAGTTTCATTATGAATTCTAAAACGTTCAATGTTGTGAACTGCTAAAGACTAGAGGTTATTGGTGAAGTTCGACCAAAAGTCTGAAATTGCCTAGTACTCTGATGCATTGTTTAAAAAAAAGTATATTTTATGGTTACGAAAAGATGCCTGGAAAGATGCTTTGATTTCAAGGGTAGCCTAAAAAATTTTGGGCGGATGAATTTTATATTTTCACTTATAGGATGCATGTTTACATCTTCTGTCCAAATTTTATAAAACTGTGATCAAAATTGACTTCTTACAATAGGAGCACAATATCAAACGAATTTTTGTGAACAGGGTTGGGGGCGGGAGAATATTGAACACTTAAATTCAAAATGTAAAATAGGCCTATGAAAGAAGAATTATATACAACACGATAATATTTTAATTATTTAAGACATGAATAGTTCGAATTATTTGAAATATAGTGGATGACATTGTAATGGTTACTACTAAATTTTACACGTGGGCTCCGAAGAAGCCTTTTTTTGAAGGAAACTTTTATGTAGGAAATATGTAGGAAATTTTTATTTCAACAGACTTTTGCATTAAGCCTTTATTGAATAATTAGTACAGAACTTCAGTTTCAAGAGGGTTCTTCAATTATTAATTGAACTGGAAAAAGCCTTTTTTTAAAGGTTCTTCTTAAATTTGTTTTGGTAAAGAATGTAGGACTTACTAAATGGGCTCCAAAGAGGCCGTTTTCATAGAGAGGTTGGTAACTTTAATTTCAAGAGAGTTTTGCACTTAGTACATGCGTTTGAGGGAAGCCCTTTATAAAGACAAGTATATTACTTTCAAGTTTCTTTGCATCAATGACTATTGATCCATTGGACATTAGCTCATTGTCATTACGAACAGACACTTTATTCACGCCGGTCTTCTCTTTCTGAAGATCGGAGTTTTTATCTATCTATCTATCTATCTAACTTTCAAGTCTTTCTATTGTAAAGACAAGTACATAACTTTCAAGCCTTTCTAAAGACATGTACATAACTTTCATTTCAAATGAGTTTAGGACTTAAACGGTTCTCAACTGGGCTATACGGTTCTCAACTGGTCCTGTCCGGGTATCTGTTGGGGCACTTCGTCTCTCTCCTGGAAATCCGTGGAATCAGTCGCTAGGGTTTCGCTGAGCATGCCAAACCTTCCAACTGCGCGGCCATGTGTTTGTGAGTGATTTTGAGTGTTCTTGAGTGCTTCATCGTATTCACGGCGTGTACAGAAAAGTAGGGTTTAGGGTTCTTTATACTTCTATTTGTGTGTACAAAGACTTCGTAGCAAATTGGCGTCATCGCATTTCCGTGCTTTCTTGAGTCTTGGGGCGGCATAGGCGGCAGCAGCAGTCAGTGTGCCTCGCTGGAGGATTGAACTTGAGAAAGCCATCGGCAGCGGTCGCAAGCTCGCGAGGACTGGAGGTGTAGGATTTTGCAGCAGGCGGCAATTGTGGTCGCAAGTTCTCAGGTATTCTTCCTCCCTTTTTTTTGCAATGTTGTAGGCATGTTTGCTTTCTTTTTAGGGTTATGAATACAACCCTAAAACGTGGCTTTGCAGTTTGTCTTGTTTTTGCATTCGGCCACCAAGAACTGCTTGCGATCACAGAAAACATATTTCATTGTTTCTGAGCGTTTCGATGTGTGTTGTTTGCCAATTGGCAACCAGAAGTGCCTGCTTTTGTTTGCCTTCTGTGTCTTGTGTGCAACTGAGCAAGCAGAACTGGCTGCGATTGTTGCCTTCAGTATCAGGGTTTGCTTTCAGTTTGCCTTCTGATTTCAGGGTTTGCTTTCTGTCGATGTCTCTTGTTTGCAACTGAGCAACCAGAACTGGCTGCGGTTGTTGCCTTCGTTATGAGGGTTTGCTTTCAGTATCAGTGTTTGGCAATGTCGTGGGTTTTACGGATTTAGGGTTTCCTTTCTATATTAGAGTTTTTCAATGTCGTGGGCTTGCATGATTGTAGCCTTTTTTTTTTGCGTTTGGGTTTAGACAACAACCTATCGTTGTGTTGAATCCTTAGAGTTAGGATTTGAGGCTTAGAATTTTGCATTCACTGTCCAAATTGCTATAAGAATGGGTTGAATGCTAGGATGTGTTTGTTTTTAGCAATTGAATTTAGGAATCACCTATCATTTTCTTAAATCCGTTGAGCTAGCATTTCAGTGTTACTTGCATGGACTGTATGAATGGGTTGAATAGTTCTTGAATGCTAATTGATGTATGAATGAGTTGAATAGTTCTTGAATGCTACGAATGCACGGATCAATAAGTGCTCATAGATTTTTGATTCTTCTGATGTAGGTAGCAGAGTTTTAGGAGCGGACAATCTTCTGCAGTTCCATTACGCTGCGAGAACACCAAGATTCTTTGCAGGTATGCACAGGAGTGGCCACAGTGATGCGAGTTCATTGCATGAGAAACAGAAATGTCAGTGACATGGTTAGCAAGGGTAGTAATCGTTGCAAAGAAAATTAACTCGTAGGGAGACAATTTAACTCGAATGCAGTCAGTTTAACTCAAAGGAAGACCTTTTCCAAGGTATCCAGCATAAAGTTTCAACCTTAGATCCTCTCATTTTAACTCGAATCGAGTTAAATTGGATCCCTGCAGAGCGACTACAGTCCCTAGAGACGTCAATTTAACTCGATTCGAGTTAAATCACCTACAGAATAGAAGAAATAATCAACCCCAATAAAATGTTTAACTCGAATCGAGTTAAAATTCATCAAATCCAGAGCATAACCTTCCTGAAAGGGACCAATTTAACTCGATTCGAGATAAACAGACAACCTCGGGCAACAGTAGAGGCCTGAAATTTCCCTAAAGTAAATCATCAAAATGAGAATTATGTACCCATAACTTCAAAGTAGGTAATGTCAACAAACCTTCCTCAGTAGAGAGGAACAAATAGCAGTAAAATCCGAAGTCAGTTCATCTCGAATCGAGATAAACTGATGACAAAGACAAGTAGTGATTAAATACAAAGCCAAAAACAATATATTCTAGAGAGAACCATCAACCAATGGAATGAAAACCTTTTTCATAGTCACACAGTTCAACTCGAATCGAGTAGAATTGTAAAATCAAAGAAAGCAAAGAATGAAAAATAACATCACCCGGTCGCGGTTTTTAACTCGAGTCGACTTAAATTGATTCCAATCAAAGTGCAATCATCTAACCATCTCTGTCTGTCCTGTACCAGAAATGGAAGATCAAATTCGACAACTATCGGTGTTCTTCAAGCCATTCAACATTGATCCTCAACTGAAGAACGCATACGGAGACGAAAAAGTTTTGGGAGAATGTTGGGAGTGGTTAGACCCTGAGAGAGTAGAGTACTGGACCATTATCCTGGTTCCACTTACCAACCACTTGGCGTTCAGGACAAAATACCATAACTCCAACGGCAATCTACCTGTCTCCCTGACAGAATCAGTAACCGAGTTCAGTGGAGGTCCTAATGGAGAGATTTTTGTCTCATGTGAGACCCAAGACCCCGATCAGCAGGAGACATACATTTTCTCGTACGTGGTGGACGCTACCAAGATACGATTCTGCATATCAGACTACGCGCGGAGCCTTATGGATACGGACTACGAACCACTTCTTCGCAATCTGTAGAATTACATCGACGAGAAACGATGGGAATCCGCAGATGGAGGAGAATTAACCCCTCAGGCTCTTCTTTCAAGGCTAAATCATCAGAAAATGGCCTTCGAGCGCATGCACATTAAACTCGTAGAGAAGAAGAGGGACATGCGACCACTTACTGTCGGAAGAGACTACAGCAGCCAGGGAGATGGACAGTCTTCAATGGTGGTTGCAACTCCAGAGACTCGTCGAAGCGTCACAAGGCTAAAGAAGACGCAAGAATTCTCAAGAGGAATTCCACAGGACACACCACCATCTGGGTCTAGGGGAAAGGCGAAGAAGGTTTCCGAGTCCACGGAGAAGTCGGCCGGGAGGAATGAAAGCCTCGTGACGGACCTTTCAAACATACCCCGTGATGTCGGGAAGGACGTAAAGGACATAGACTACGATGAAGCCGTGAAGTCGTACGAGGCCTACTGGTCAGAATGTACAGATTCTTACGTCCCGAAAATAGGGTGGAAATTTATGTTGCCACTTGAGCAATTAGAGACCCCACCTGAAAACTTGAACATTAGAGGTCTGGAGGAGATGGGGATCATGAAAGCTCTAAATTTCCTAATAAACATGCCTGACCCAGACAAGAAAATGACCCTGTGCGCCATGCTGAAGGATGTAACGTCGAAGCCGAAAGATTTCGAGGAAATCAAGAACGGCCAATTTTACATGGTGAACGGGCAAGACACAGTAGCAGCTGCCAAGAGGATGCAGGAGATGCCCAAATTGAGATCGAAGGCTGAGAAGTTCAAGAAATGGGAGTGCTTTATCGTCTGGAACAAAGACGACCGAATCATTCAGAAGATCTCGGCTTATTACAACCGAGTGAACCATTTTCAGAACTTCACACCAACTTGGGCAACAAACATCATCGGAGCCCGATATGTTAGGAAAAAGGCAGGCTGCCCACCACCAGACAAGGAGCCCAATGAGTTGGGAAGGGTTCTGGAGAAACCCAGGAAATCCATCTCTGAGGCGTTGGCTCAGAAGAAGTTCAAGGTATATAAACAGTTTAACTCGATTCGACATAAATTGTTTCGTGAATTGCACGGTTCGATTGAATGAAGTTAAACTCGATTCGAGATGAAATTGGATGAGGGTCATGACTAATTATCGATCAATTTATGCAGGATTTTGCGGACCAGGTGAAGCTTTGTTTTGCAATGATCGACGTGAAGAAGAACTAGTCTACTTTAAGCAGAGGAAAAGGGAAGGAGATCAACATTCATAACGAACTTAAAATTATTACCGCATCTAAGGACGTCTACAAGCTCTGGGCTGAACTCATTTCAGCTCACTCGCAGGGAGAGCTCACTGACCCTGAGACATTGTTGAAGTTTCGGCAGGTCAAGGGTTGGGATCAAAAGAGGGATGGTGTGTTGACGCGAGAGTTTTTCAAGCATCTCGGGAATTGCTCAGCCAATGACTTGAAGCGGTTGGCACTGCACATGCTCAACAAGACACCGAAGCGGGGTCATTCCCATCCAAAGGTGACGCTGAAGCAAATCAAAAGCGTCCTTCCTGATTGCTACTCGGCGAAGGAGTGGCTGGAGCGATGCAAGAGGAAGCAAATTATCAAGCTCCAGTTCCATAAGCTGAAGAAGGACTTGAACCTCGTGAGCAACAGTGGATACTTCCGGAGGGACAAGTGGAAGGACTTCAAGAAAGCCTACAGCGTCACGAAGGCGAGGAAAAACACACTCATCAACGGCCCTCCGGATGAGTACTTTTCGCAGATGAAAATGCCTTCAAACAAGAAGAAGAGCATTTCTGAGCTGTCCCCCTACGCCGTAGAATTCTTCCGAATTTTCCTCATGAGCAAGGGGAAGTTTGTGACGCCAGATGCCACCGCCTCGTACCGCACATACGACATGGAGAAGGACGAAATCGGTATGTGGGGAGATCATATTTGGAAGGACAGCTCGAGCTCAAACTTGAAGCTAGCAGTGTTGGACTTCCGACAAATTCCGGGGGTCATAAACAAGGAGGGGTCTAAGGATGGAGATGGGTACTTCGTGAATTTCCTGAAGTACCTTGAGGGCGACGCATGTCCAGCAATAATTGATCCTCAGGTATGGCTATGGATTTGCGGTGAGAAGGAGGTTGAAGTCGATCTCCGCCAGTACATCCGGACGACGACGTTCGGCGAAGCGTACCTTGTTCACTACGCGGAGTATCTGCTTGGACCTCATGAGAGAATCGGGGATCTGTCCAAGAGGTCCACGAAGGCAAAGGAGGCCATTCAGCTTATCTTTCTCATTCGAAAGGGATTCAGGCCGAAGGCCAAGAAGATACCTAAACGGTTCGAGATACTAGCTGATGGTAGATACGCAAAGTCCAAGTCAACTAACGATGTGGACTTCAGAATCTACAACATCGACTTGCACATGGACTTTTACATTCAAGTGCTAGATCTCTTCGCCTCGCCAAGGGAGGACGTTGTGTCCTACTTTGCAGGAGGAAAGATTATTTGCGCGGCTTGGGTATGTGATTTATGAAACACTCTGAATTGGAATGATTGATTCAATAGCACTGAGATGCATGTTTAACTTGAATCGAGTTAAATCTTTGCATTTCAAAAATGGGGGATTCAACTCGATGCGAGTTAAATTGTTGACATTGAACACTCTTGTTTGATTGCAGATGCTTTCTCTCAACCACTTTGTCGTCGGCAATAAGAAGTGGAAGGACCGGTTCCAATCCCTAACGCAAGATTCAGAGAAATTGTCCAAGGACGATTTCCTGGATGGCAGCTACCTCATCGACTCAAAGGTTCACCAAAGGAGGGCGCCAAAGGGGTCATCCCGATCTGCGAAAGGGAAAAGAAGGATTACGGATGAAGAGGAAGCGGAGGAGTAGGCTCCGATTCATCTAGACACAGAGGACGAGGAGAATGACGACGACGATGTGAAGGAGATAGATAGCTGGCAGGATCCTGTGCTTGGGATTATTGACCGGATGGAGAGTTCCGGAGCGGGGACCTCGGGAGCGGGTGCTGCTAGTGAGAGGCCTCTTCCTGGGGGCGCATCGTCAGAGTTCTCGGGAAGGAGTGAACACCGGGAGACCTCAGATGCGTCTGCTCAAATACCCCTCACGCCCACGCCAAGTTTGCCTTCTCAAACGCAGCCGAGTACGCGCTCCTTGCAGAAAAGGAAGAGGGCCCCAGTGATTCCTGCGTCGCAGCAGTGGCTTGTTGATTACGTCGCCGCCTCCAATGCACAGAATGAGAGAAATCGGGAAGCCGATTTCGAGAGGCATAGAAGGGAGTGGGAGGCGGATAGGGAGGAAGACAAAAGGCTTCGATTGGAATCCATGAAAGAGACCAATGACATGATGGTTTCCATCCTGCAATCCGTAGTCCCAGACATGGTGGCCAAGGTTGTCCAATTCCTAAACATGAAGCCCATCTCCGTGGTTGACCCATCATCCATGTCCCCGCAGCTCATGATCGGACAGCATGCACATGCATCATCTGACAACATGACGCATCCGGGATCAGTTTCGCGGAATCCGTCGCTCAATTTAACCCCCGCTTCGACCCCTGCACAAGCCTCGCACCAGTCGTCTCCGATTCTGGATACCTCACCATCGCATTTGAGGGACATGTCCAGTATTCATTCGGATGTGGGTACTGAAGCGCATGAACAGCCAGCCGGGGAGATTGAAGCGGATAAATGTCCGGCCGAGGGTAACGCAGCGGGGGAAGTACAGCCCGAAGAGGCTGACGCGGATGAATATCAGGAGGAGGGTAATGAAGAGGATGTCAATCCGACCGAGGGGACTGACATGGATGAGTTTCCGGATGAAGAAACTACAGCGGGGGAAGTACAGTCCGAGCAGTCACAAGACCCTGTGACTGGTGATCCTCCAGGTTGTTCCCTGTGACTCTTTCAGACTGTATTTCAACTCGATACGAGTTGAATTGCATTCCGCTGCATTCAATTTTTTCCTAGGAGGTAGTTTCGGAGGGGGGAAAGGTCAAGACAGATATTAGGTTCTTCATATGTAAAACTATATCTCTTTTGAGATAGTATAATATATCATTTGCCTTACTGTGTGTTTTGGTGTTCATCGTTTTATTTCGCAGAACACATTGTCGTGGAACCAATCCTTCCCAACATCTCGTTGGATTCTGGTAACACTGCATCACAATTCAGTCCCGTGCGTTCTGTCTCGTTGTTGCTAGATACACCGGACCATTCTCCTCTAGACTTTGTGTCGCTCGAAGAGCCTATTCCAAACGTGGGCGGGAATGTGGAGGATGTGAGTGTGAAAACAGATATCGAACCCAATGACAAAGCTCTACCAAAGTTTGAGAGTCCACGAGAGCCAGAGGTGAAGCGAGATGAGATAGATTTGAATCAGGAACTTAACGTGGATGAAGAAATTCCTGAAAATGAGGTTCTGGAAGTGGAGGAGCTGCGAGAACCTGATGCGGAATGGGAAGGTCCTAGTTTGCCTGATGAAATTGAGGGAGATGTTGATGTCCACAATTACACGGAGACACTTCAAAAGGACGAGGATGTATCAACCGATGTAATTCCTGAGAAGACGCCATCAGACGCTGTGGTGAACTTCCTTACCAAACTAAATTTATTTTTGAATTCTTGTTGCAGTGTCTCGCGTGTTTGTATCCCCTTCGTCCTATACCGCTTTTAGTTTTGAACCAGCATGGGCCGCTGCACTTAATTAACACTCCAAAATTTTGGCGTTATATCATGGTCAGGTTAGCAGTCAGAGAACGATTCCTGTAGATGGGGAGGGGGACCAGGTTCCTACACCATTCAAGTCCAGGTCCACAGGAAAGTGGCTTAATGTGATCCTGGATCTGAATGGCCTCCTCTACTTCTGTGACGATGTGAGATATCACATAAGTGAGAGGAGATTGTGCACTCCCGATGAGAAAGTGCTAGAGAAAAACGTCTTGCCTTTGGGGAGGGTCGTTGCGCGCTCCCACCTGAAGACTTTCCTGCAAGAGTTATCTTCGATCGCGAACGTCATGGTGTGGAGTTCCATGAACCGGTCGTACGCCCTACTTGTATGTCATTTCCTCTTCTTTCGAATGGATCCGCCAGTGTGTATTCTCGGATAGGAGCAATGCAATGTCTTGAAACAAAGATCTAGGAACGGGAGGCTTGTAAATTACAGAGTGAGGGGGGCAACAAAAGACCTATGGGTGAAGCCGTTAGAAAAGTTGTTCAAGATTAAGAACACCGTCCTCACCAAAGATAATACTCTGATAGTCGACAATATCCCTGAAAAACACTTCATGAATGATCCAAGGAATGTGGTTCTTTTTGAGTCGTGGTCGTTTGAAGGATGGGGTGCCAGGGAAGGGCTTCTCATTGACCACCTTCTTCCTTGGATTAAAAAACTGCACTTTGATTATCGCAAGGAATTGTATCGGTTTCGGTCAGACAATCCAATGGGACGCTTCCACCTTGTAGATGAACCAGATCAGACACAGTACCAGGAACTACAAAAGGCATTAGACATCTCCAGTTCTCTGCGAGCAAAATGGATTGAAGAAAATCCGGATTGTCCCGTGAATCCGTGGATGACAGAAGGGTCGGAGCGCAAGGACATTAAGGAAGAGGATATGTGGTTCCTTCCATGTCCTCCTCCCCCAAGAGAGGATCCCCAGACTTTGGATGATTTGTGAACAGAGGATGATTTCCAATTAACTCGGATGATCTCTTCTTGTTGTATAAATGCATTCTCTTGTGTGGGCTCATCTTTGCTTATAGAGGATCGGATGATGTCATGGTCCAATCCATTGCGACCTACCGGAGATTGACAATTTTTCCGAACTCTGTTTGTTCCCAGGGTTTGCGTGCTACTACAGTCAGTGAAATTCAGTGTACATACACGTGTGCTGCCTCTGCTGATTCGTTCTCTGACTATGGACAGTTTGACATATCGGAAGGCGTGTTGGGGCACATCATGTATTCCGCAGCCACGGCCCAATCGACTATGGACTTCTCAGTCATGCATGTTGATGATGGGGTTGTAGACAGTCCGCCGAATGGGGGGAAGTGCTCCGTTCCTGTTAGCTCGCCTTCACCTTTAAAAAGTCGTATGCATTCCCCTTCAGCTGCCGATCGTGATGGGATGAACCCTATGACCCAGAGGAAGTTGTACGGTGCTGATATGGTGGTGGACGCGGTCCATCAGGTATGGCGTTCTTTCACGAATGTAGCATTTCTTTCGATAGAACGCATATTACGTTATTGGCATGGTAAACTTATAATCTCATGTTGTTGTGTAGGGAGATGGCCAGAACGTCGCTAAGTCCGTCATTCATGTCAATGAGACACAACCTACAAAACTTCCTTTTAAAGAGCGGCATATGGCATCTAAGGGCTCGTTGCCTCCTCGACCCAAAAGCAATGTCCTTGCTGTAGCAGACCGTAAATGCAAGACTCATGATGGACAACTTCATAGTTATTCCCCTCGTCGTCCTTGGGATGTTGCGGAGCAAAGGTCCTTGAAGAAGCAACGGCGAGAGTTTCTACACCAACGATCCTCTAATAACAATGGATACAGCCGAGGGCCTGAGATATTGAAGGCATTGATGATTTTGAAGAGTAGGTCGCACTCCTAGTACCTAGATTGAAGGCCATGGAGAACATTGGACTCTGAGTGAGGTGGATGATAGAATACAAGGCTCATACAACTCTGCTATTTTGTAGCAATGATAAGAAGTCAAGTTTTACATAGCACTAGGAATTTCAAATTGTAGAAATCATTCTTGCTAAATACATGTAACTAATCATTTTGCAAACTATATGTAATTACTTCATGTACGGACATTCAAACTTCGTATGTGCTTCGGCTGTGAATGTATTGAATTTCGTCTATTTTGATGAATAATTCCATCTATTTTTCAACCTAACTCTTCCCCTTCAACTCCCATTTCATTGGAAAACTCTCAAAATAATGAATATGATGTTATATGCGGTTTAACTCGAGTCGACATGAATTGATTTTATCTGGGAGATCCATTTGAATATTATTATCCTCGTCATCTCCCTGAAACCGATACTGTTTCCTTCAATTTAACTCGATTCGAGTTGAATCGTAAGTGAAGAGACCATCTTGAAGCGAAATGAACCAATCTTAAAAATTATTCCGTAATTTCCGGCGGTTTTTTCAGAGCTATAAAAACCCTGATTCAATTGAAACCATCAACAACAGGAGCTGCGAAAGTCGACATCGACGCAAGGGAACATCACTATGACGGGAAAAGGAATTGGTTGCACAACAACAAAGTACATTACAACGTATAGGATGATTACAATATGAATCCTCTGGTTGCGCGTGCTCTCAACAGAAAATAGTACGTAAACAAGTGTTTCGGGAAAACATAGCAAAGTAGATAGAAGAGTCTGTCTTTTCATATGCAAAACCTGAGAGATATAGAAGTTATCAATCGTAGAACTTGCTACCGTAATCTGTACCTTGAAATTCCTTAATGCAATAACTGTCAAAGAAAGAACGAAACGCAGACAGACAGCAAGCCGAAACGAAAAGCAAAAACTAATGAAATGCTTAGCCGACGAGGAGACTGGCATGGCAGAGCAGCGCGGTGAAAGGCGGGAAGCAAGAAGCGGGAATGCGAGGCTGATTCGGAGGAATTTCAAAATGGTGTCAGACTACTAGTATTCTGGGGAGTGTAGAATATCCGACGCACATGAATACCATGCTATTGTCAACATTGTATAATTTTCTAGAAAAAGGACACAATCGAACTTGTAGTGAAGGGATTCTTCTTTGGCATTAAAGGATGACCTAATTCTGTGTTTCCCTTTCCGGGACTTCAGGTAAAGCAAAGATGCCGTTATGTCATTTTTGTGCGTGGCAGCATATTGATTGTAAGGGACTCCCGACCTGCTGTCAACAAATTCTCCAGCGTCGTTGAAATTAGAAGGGAATATTATTTGCTGTATTGCTTTCCCAATGTTCTCCAATACCTTTCACCGCTTTCCACCAAAAAATGAGGGACTTATAGAATGAATTCCAACGTCTACAAATAGTAATCAGGGTCTACAATTTAGGGGACCTGGGAGGGTGGGTGGGACATCCTCGTATTGAGGCTTTTCCTAACAATACTTTAACAAACATTATCAGACAAGTAACAAGTCATTCCAAGTAGTAGAGGTAAGGCATGCAAATATATATATCCTATTGTACTGTAATGCAGTTTTTACACAAGTTGTAATTTTGTTCCAAAGTTTGGCAAAATTTTTAACAATCAGGAGATACTAAGTTTCTAATGACTACAAGCTCCAGCATGGTGATAGTAACACTGCATGCATCCCATATTTTTATGGTATCCCAAAATAGATGGTCTTCATGTTTTTGATGGAAGCAAAGGTGGTAGAATATTGACAGAGGTTGTAGACCTCACCTGTCCCCATGGCACACCCAACATTAACAAATGTTAGTATGACGTAGACCAAGTGTCTACAGTCCACAACAACTTGTTATCGCATTTCACAGTTAATAAAAAACCATACAAAGCTTTCAAATCAAAAAACAAAAAGAACCAACAGAGTATGAAGATGAAAACATACAAAGGAAAAAAGAAAAAAGAAAAAAGAAGGGACCTGTGTTGTTGCCATTGCAACTACAGTATTTGCACAAAATGATTGACTCAACAGGAGTTAACTGTCAGTGCATCTGCGACAACCACCAGGCTGGAACGAAGAGTGACATCGGCAGTATATGTAGCCTAGAAGTCTGACCAAGCTTTGACCAGGGTCCCGAGCTTGAATGCTAGGCCCATTGGTGGTTAAACAGCTCTTGAACAATTTAGCCGCATCAAACAGATCAGCTCCAAATCGACATCAATCAGCCCGGTGTGCATTTAGAACAGGCTCAAGGCCCACTTGCCCAAGCTAAGCCAGCTCAGGCCGATCCAAAGTTCAGGCCGGTCCCATGCTGCCAGGCCGGTTCAACGCATGACTAGGCTAAACAAGAGATTGGCGGCATCAAGAAAATATCTTTCTTTTGAAATTCACTCGCACGCTCCTGAGCTTGACCTAAGCCGGTCTTGGGCTGAAACTTGCTGGGCCAGTGCTTCATGGAGCTTCTGCAGCCATTTATTTTCAAGTACAGCAATGGTAGTGGACTAGCAGGGTTCCATTACATCATAAATAGGCTAACCTTAATCCAACACATTAAGCTAGTAAGCAAGATTAAGGACAAATCTGTCTGTGTAATCATGAAAAAAGTGCAAGAAAAAACTGACATCTAAAGTGTCAATCTATAACTGATGAAGGTGATGGGAGGGAGGGTGGGAGACAAAGGATCACTTTAACTAGTGTGATAATACACCACTAATTATTATCCACCATAACTAGTACCTATTAAATACAAGGTACTAATTTAAATAGCTTCCATAAAGTTTGATTATTACCACCAAATGGAAAGGATGATCAGGTTTTTCCAAAGAAAAAGATACCAAAAAACCACTAGGTAGCATCCAAAAAAGGTTCTAGCCCTTCCAATAAATAACAAATGGAGTTATACCAATTTTCATTTATTTTACAACCCATCAATTACTTGTTCCCATTCTAATTTTCTTTTTCTATTATCTATTATCATCAACATTCAATTTTTGTTTGCTAAGGTTAAACATCCTTGAGCAACCACCATTTTATTACACATTAGTGACAAAAAGGAGGGTTTGGGGTTTAGGGTTTAGGGTTTAGGTTCCGGATTCAAGTGTTTAATGTCACTGCCCATAAAGAACTCAATAAACTCCTGAAGTGAAGTTCATATTCTGGCGATTTGTTGATAATTTGGACCTTAATACTTTGTGGATGTCTAATCGAACAGAAAGAAATGGTTCTAAGCGAGCGCAAATGTGCCCGACAACTTCAAACAAACGAGAATAAGAAAGAAAATAATAAGTCCAAGTTTTAAATTTTGCCCCAAGTGCCTACTTGACCTTGAAGTTCATTTTTGTCTTATTTTCAAGTTAGTGTTGTAGTGTATAAAATGGCCCAAAGGCTTCCATCAATTACCAAGCAACTCATGAAAAAAATATAAAGCGAATAAAAAAAAAGATATTCATACTATATTCCTAGTTCTAAATCCTTCCCATCAAGTGCAATGCATGACGTTGAAGTTTCTTTTTGTCTTGTTTTTGAAATTAGCATTGGAGAACATAAAATGTTCCAAAGGGTTGCAATGTTCTCAAAGAGGCTTCCATCAATTACCAAGCAACTCATGAAAAAAATATAAAGCAAAGAAAAAAAAAGATATTCATACTATATTCCTAGTTCTAAATCCTTCCCATCAAGTGCAATGCATGACGTTGAAGTTTCTTTTTGTCTTGTTTGTGAAATTAGCATTGGAGAACATAAAATGTTCCAAAGGTTTGCAATGTTCTCAAAGAAGCTTCCATCAATTATCAAGCAACTCATGAAAAAAATATAAAGTGAAGAAAAAAAACATATTGATATTATATTCCTAGTTCTAAATCCTTCCCTCCAAGTGCAATGCATGAGTAGTTGACTAAGACTGTGCCATGGTACTTGTATTGTATATATTTATAAAAATGAATTGTAAATAGAATAAAAATGAATTGTAAATAGAATTGTACAAGAATAGAATTTATAGTCTTTTGAAATTTAATTTTTATAGCCATATCTGATAATCACACACATATTGAATGAGTGTTTTAGGGTAATTATAGTTTCATTATGAATTCTAAAACGTTCAATGTTGTGAACTCCTAAAGAGTAGAGGTTATTGGTGAAGTTCGACCAAAAGTCCGAAATTGCCTAGTACTCTAATGCATTGTCTAAAAAAAAGTATATTTTATGGTTACAAAAAGATGCCCTACAGATGCTTAGATTTCAAGGGTAGCCAAAAAAAATTTGGGCGGATGAATTTTATATTTTCACTTATAGGATGCATGTTTACATCTTCTGTCCAAATTTTATAATCCTGTGATCAAAATTGACTTCTTACAATAGGAGCACAATATCAAACGAATTTTTGTGAACAGGGTTGAGGGCAGGAGAATATTGAACACTTAAATTCTATATGTAAAATAGGCCTCTTTTAGAAGAATTATATACAACACGATAATGTTTTAATTATTTAAGACATGAATAGTTCGATTTATTTGAAATATAGTGGACGAAATTGTTATGGTTACTACTAAATTTTACACGTGGGCTTCGAAGAAGCCTTTTTTTGAAGGAAACTTTTATGTAGGAAACTTTTATTTCAACAGACTTTTGCATTAAGCCTTTATTGAATAATTAGTACAGAACTTCAGTTTCAAGAGGGTTCTTCAATTATTAATTGAACTGGAAAAAACCTTTTTTTAAAGGTTCTTCTTAAATTTGTTTTGGTAAAGAATGTAGGGCTTACTAAATGGGCTCCAAAGAGGCCGTTTTTATAGAGAGGTTGGTAACTTAAATTTCAAGAGAGTTTTGCACTTAGTACATGCGTTTGAGGGAAGCCCTTTATACAGACAAGTATATAACTTTCAAGTCTTTCTAAAGACAAGTACATAACTTTCAAGCCTTTATAAAGACAAGTACATAAATTTCATTTCAAATGAGTTTAGGACTTCTGGGATATACGGTTCTCAACTGGTCCTGTCCAGGTATCTGTTGGGGCACTTCGTCTCTCTCCTAGAAATCGGTGGAATCAGTCGCTAGGGTTTCGCTGAGCATGCCAAACCTTCCAACTGCGCGGCCATGTGTTTGTGAGTGATTTTGAGTGTTCTGACTACTTCATCGTATTCATAGCTTGTACAAAAAAGTAGTTTCCTTATTCTTCATACTTCAATTTGTGTGTACAAAGACTTTGTAGAAAATTGGCGTCATCGGAGTTGTGTTTCGCATTTCCGTACTTTCTTGAGTCTTGGGGCGGCATCCGTGGTTTATTCAGCCTTCGGGCGGCATAGGCAGCAGCAACAGGCAGCGTGGCTTGCTGGAGGATTGGGCTTGCGTCGCCATCGACAGTTGTTGCGAGCTCGCGAGGACTAGAGTTACAGGATTTCTGCAGCAGGCGGCAATTGTCGGGGCAAGTTTTCAGGTATTCTTCTTCCCTTCTTTTTACAATGCTGTAGGCATGTTTGCTTTCTTTTTAGGGTTAGGAATAGAACCCTAAATCGTGGCTTTGCACATTGTGGGCTTTTTGCATTCGGCCACCAAGAACTGTTTGCGTTCACAGAATACATTTTTGATTATTTCTGAGCGTTTCGATGTGTGTTGTTTGCCAATTGGCAACCAGAAGTGCCTGCTTTTGTTTGCCTTCTGATTCAGGGTTTGCTTTCTGTCGATGTGTCTTGTTTGCAAATGAGCAACCAGAACTGGCTGCGGTTGTTGCCTTCAGTATCAGGGTTTGCTTTCAGTTTGCCTTCTGATTTCAGGGTTTGCTTTCTGTCGATGTCTCTTGTTTGCAAATGAGCAACTAGAACTGGCTGTTGTTGTTGCCTTCAGTATGAAGGTTTGCTTTCAGTATCAGTGTTTTGCAATGTCGTGGGTTTCCCGGATTTAGGGTTTCCTTTCTATATTAGAGTTTTTCAATGTCGTGGGCTTGCATGATTGTAGCCTTTTTTTTTTTGCATTTGGGTTTAGACAACAACCTATCGTTGTGTTGAATCCTTAGAGTTAGGATTTGAAGCTTAGATTTTTGCATTCACTGTCCAAATCGCTATATGAATGGGTTGAATGCTAGGATGTGTTTGTTTTTAGCAATTGAATTTAGGAATCACCTATCATTTTCTTAAATCCGTTGAGCTAGCATTTCAGTGTTACTTGCATGGACTGTATGAATGGGTTGAATAGTTCTTGAATGCTAATTGATGTATGAATGAGTTGAATAGTTCTTGAATGCTACGAATGCACGGATCAATAAGTGCTCATAGATTTTTGATCCTTTTGATGCAGGTAGCAGAGTTTTAGGAGCGAAAAATCTTCTGCAGTTCCATTACGCTGCGTGAACACCAAGATTCTTTGTAGGTATGCACAGGAGTGGCCACAGTGATGCGAGTTCATTGCATGAGTAACAGAAATGTCAGTGACATGGTTAGCAGGGGTAGTAATCGTTGCAAAGAAAATTAACTCGTAGGGAGACAATTTAACTCGAATGGAGTCAGTTTAACTCGAAGGAAGCCCTTTTCCGACGTATGCAGTATAGAATTTCCACCATAGATCCTCTCATTTTAACTCAATTTGAGTTAAATAGGATCCCTGTAGAGCGACTACAGTCCATGTGGACGTCAATTTAACTCGATTCGAGTTAAATCACCTACAGAATAGAAGAAATAATCAACTCCAATGAAAGATTTAACTCGAATCGAGTTAAAATTCACCAAATCCAGTGCATAACCTTCCTGAAAAGGACCAATTTAACTCGATTCGAGATAAACTGACAACCTCGAGTAACAATAGAGGCCAGAAAGGTCCCAAAAATAAATCATCAAAATGAAAATTATCTACCCAGAAGTTCAAAACAGATAATCTCAACAAAACCTACTCAGCAGAGCGGAACATATAGCAGGAAAATCCTAAGTCAGTTTATCTCGAATCGAGATAAACTGATGACAAAGACTAGTAGTGATTAAATACGAAGCCAAAAACTTTATATTCCAGAGAGAACCATCAACCGGTGGAATGAAAAACCTTTTTCTTAGTCACACAGTTCAACTCGAATCGAGTTGAATTGTAAAACCAAAAAAAGCACACCATGAAAAATAACATCACCCGGTTGCGGTTTTTAACTCGAGTCAACTTAAATTGATTACGATCAAAGTGCAATCATCTAACCATCTCTGTCTGTCCTGTACCAGAAATGGAAGATCAAATTCGACAACTATCGGTGTTCTTCAAGCCATTCAACATTGATCCTCAACTGAAGAACGCATACGGAGACGAAAAAGTTTTGGGAGAATGTTGGGAGTGGTTAGACCCTGAGAGAGTAGAGTACTGGACCATTATCCTGGTTCCACTTACCAACCACTTGGCTTTCAGGACTAAATACCATAACTCCAATGGCAATCTACCCGTCTCCCTGACAGAATCAGTGACAGAGTTCAATGGAGGCCCTAATGGAGAGATTTTTGTATCATGCGAGACCCAAGACCCCGATCAACAGGAAACATACATTTTCTCGTACGTGGTGGACGCTACCAAGATACGATTCTGCATATCAGACTACGTGCAGAGCCTTATGGATGCGGACTACGAACCACTTCTTCGCAATCTGTAGAATCACATCGACGAGAAACAATGGGAATCCGCAGATAGAGGAGAATTAACCCCTCAGGCTCTTCTTTCAAGGCTAAATCATCAAAAAATGGCCTTTGAGCGCATGCACATCAAACTCGTAGAGAAGAAGAGGGACATATGACCACTTACTGTCGGAAGAGACTACAGCAGCCAGGGAGATGGACAGTCTTCAATGGTGGTTGCAACTCCAGAGACTCGTCGCAGCGTCACAAGGCTAAAGAAGATGCAGGAATTCTCAAGAGGAATTCCACGGGACACACCACCATCTGGGTCTAGGGGAAAAGCGAAGAAGGTTTCCAAGTCCACGGAGAAGTCGGCCGGGAGGAATGACAGCCTCGTAACAGACCTGTCAAACATACCCCGTGATGTCGGGAAGGACGTAAAGGACATAGACTACGATGAAGCCGTGAAGTCGTACGAGGCCTACTGGTCAGAATGTACAGATTCTTACGTCCCGAAAATAGGGTGGAAATTTATGTTGCCACTTGAGCAATTAGAGACCCCACCTGAAAACTTGAACATTAGAGGTCTGGAGGAGATGGGGATCATGAAAGCTCTAAATTTCCTAATAAACATGCCTGACCCAGACAAGAAAATGACCCTGTGCGCCATGCTGAAGGATGTAACGTCGAAGCCGAAAGATTTCGAGGAAATCAAGAACGGCCAATTTTACATGGTGAACGGGCAAGACACAGTAGCAGCTGCCAAGAGGATGCAGGAGATGCCCAAATTGAGATCCAAGGCTGAGAAGTTCAAGAAATGGGAGTGCTTTATCATCTTGAACAAAGACGACCAAATCATTCAGAAGATCTCGGCTTATTACAACCGAGTGAACCATTTTCAGAACTTCACACCAACATGGGCAACAAACATCATCGGAGCCCGATATGTTTGGAAAAAGGCAGGCTGCCCACCACCAGACAAGGAGCCCAATGAGTTGGAAAGGATTTTGGAGAAACCTCGGAAATCCATCTTTGAGGCGTTGGCTCAGAAGAAATTCAAGGTATATAAACAGTTTAACTCGATTCGACATAAATTGTTTCTTGAATTACACGGTTCGATTGAGTGCAGTTTAAGTTGATTCGAGATGAAATGAGATGATGGTCATGACTAATTATCGATCTATATATGCAGGATTTTGCGGACCAGGTCAAGCTTCGTTTTGCAATGATCGACGTGAAGAAGAACTAGTCTGCTTTAAGCAGAGGGAAAGGGAAGGAGATCGACATTCATAACGAACTTAAAATTATCACCGCATCTAAGGACATCTACGAGCTCTGGGATGAACTCATTTCAACTCACTCGCAGGGAGAGCTCACTGATCCTGAGACATTGCTGAAGTTTTGGCAGGTCAAGGGTTGGGATCAAAAGAGGGATGGTGTGTTGACGCGGGAGTTTTTCAAGCATCTCGAGAATTGCTCAGCCAATGACTTGAAGCGGTTGGCATTGCACATGCTCAACAAGACACCGAAGCGGGGTCATTCCCATCCAAAGGTGACGTTGAAGCAAATCAAAAGCGTCCTTCCTGATTGCTACTCAGCGAAGGAGTGGCTGGAGCGATGCAAGAGGAAGCAAATTATCAAGCTCCAGTTCCATAAGCTGAAGAAGGACTTGAACCTCGTGAGCAACAGTGGATACTTCCGGAGGGACAAGTGGAAGGACTTCAAGAAAGCCTACAGCGTCACAAAGGCGATGAAAAACACACTCATCAACGGCCCTCCGGATGAGTACTTTTCGCAGATGAAAATGCCTTCAAACAAGAAGAAGAGCATTTCTGAGCTGTCTCCCTACGCCGCAGAATTCTTCCGAATTTTCCTCATGAGCAAGGGGAAGTTTGTGACGCCAGATGCCACTGCCTCGTACCGCACATATGACATGGAGAAGGACGAAATCGGTATGTGGGGAGATCATATTTGGAAGGACAGTTCGAGCTCAAACTTGAAGCTGGCAGTGTTGGACTTCCGACAAATTCCGGGGGTCATAAACAAGGAGGGGTCTAAGGATGGAGATGGGTACTTCGTGAATTTCCTGAAGTACCTTGAGGGCGACGCATGTCCAGCAATAATTGATCCTCAGGTATGGCTATGGATTTGCGGTGAGAAGGAGGTTGAAGTCGATCTCCGCCAGTACATCCGGACGACGACGTTCGGCGAAGCGTACCTTGTTCACTACGCGGAGTATCTGCTTGGACCTCATGAGAGAATCGGGGATCTGTCCGAGAGGTCCACGAAGGCAAAGGAGGCCATTCAGCTTATCTTTCTCATTCGAAAGGGATTCAGGCCGAAGGCCAAGAAGATACCTAAACGGTTCGAGATACTAGCTGATGGTAGATACGCAAAGTCCAAGTCAACTAACGATGTGGACTTCAGAATCTACAACATCGACTTGCGCATGGACTTTTACATTCAAGTGCTAGATCTCTTCGCCTCACCAAGGGAGGACGTTGTGTCCTACTTTGTAGGAGGAAAGATTATTTGCGTGGCTTGGGTATGTGATTTATGAAACACTCTAAGAATTGGAATGATTGATTCAATAGCACTGAGATGCATGTTTAACTTGAATCGAGTTAAATCTTTGCATTTCAAATCTGGGGGATTCAACTCGATGCGAGTTAAATTGTTGACATTGAACACTCTTGTTTGATTGCAGATGCTTTCCCTCAACCACTTTGTCGTCGGCAATAAGAAGTGGAAGGACCGGTTCCAATCCCTAACGCAAGATTCAGAGAAATTGTCCAAGGATGATTTCCTGGATGGCAGCTACCTCATCGACTCAAAGGTTCACCAAAGGAGGGCGCCAAAGGGGTCATCCCGATCTGCGAAAGGGAAAAGAAGGATTACGGATGAAGAGGAAGCAGAGGAGCAGGCTCCGATTCATCTGGACACAGAGGACGAGGAGAATGACGACGACGATGTGAAGGAGATAGATAGCTGGCAGGATCCTGTGCTTGGGATTATTGACTGGATGGAGAGTTCCGGTGCGGGGACCTCGGGAGCGGGTGCTGCTAGTGAGGTCTCTTCCTGAGGGCACATCGTCAGAGTTCTCAGGAAGAAGTGAACACCGGGAGACCTCAGATGCGTCTGCTCAAATACCCCTCACGCCCACGCCAAGTTTGCCTTCTCAAACGCAGCCGAGTACGCGCTCCTCGCAGAAAAGGAAGAGGGCCCCAGTGATTCCTGTGTCGCAGCAGTGGCTTGTTGACTACGTCACCGCCTCCAATGCACAGAATGAGAGAAATCGGGAAGCCGATTTCGAGAGGCATAGAAGGGAGTGGGAGGCGGATAGGGAGGAAGACGAAAGGCTTCGCTTGGAATCCATGAAAGGGACCAATGACTTGATGGTTTCCATCCTGCAAACCATAGTCCCAGACATGGTGGCCAAGGCTATCCAATTCATAAACATGAAGCCCCTCTCCGTGGTCGACCCATCATCCATGTCCCCGCAGCTCATGATCGGACAGCATGCGCATGCATCATCTGACAACATGACGCATCCGGGATCAGCTTCGCGGAATCCGTCGCTCAATTTAACCCCCGCTTCGACCCCTGCACAAGCCTCGCACCAGTCGTCTCCGATTCTGGATACCTCACCATCGCATTTGAGGGATGTGTCCAGTGTTCCTTCGGCTGTGGGTACTGAAGCGCATGAACAGCCAGACGGGGAGATTAAGGCGGATAAATTTCTGGCCGAGGGTAATGCAGTGGGGGAAGTACAACCCGAGGAGGCAGCAATAGATGAATATCAGGCGGAGGGTAATGCAATGGGGGAAGTACAGCCCGAGGAGGCTGACGCGGATGAATATCAAGAGGAGGGTAATGAAGAGGATGTCAATCTGACCGAGGAGATTGACGCGGATGAGTTTCCGGATGAAGAGACTACAGCGGGGGAAGTACAGTCCGAGCAGTCACAAGACCCTGTGACTGGTGATCCTCCAGGTTGTTCCCTGTGACTCTTTCAGACTGTATTTCAACTCGATACGAGTTGAATTGCATTCCGCTGCATTCAATTTTTTCCTAGGAGGTAGTTTCGGAGGGGGGAAAGGTCAAGACAGATATTAGGTTCTTCATATGTAAAACTATATCTCTTTTGAGATAGTGTAATATATCATTTGCCTTACTGTGTGTTTTGGTGTTCATCGTTTTATTTCGCAGAACACATTGTCGTGGAACCAATCCTTCCCAACATCTCGTTGGATTCTGGTAACACTGCATCACAATTCAGTCCCGTGCGTTCTGTCTCGTTGTTGCTAGATACACCGGACCATTCTCCTCTAGACTTTGTGTCACTCGAAGAGCCTATTCCAAACGTGGGCGGGAATGTGGAGGATGTGAGTGTGAAAACAGATATCGAACCCAATGACAAAGCTCTACCAAAGTTTGAGAGTCCACGAGAGCCAGAGGTGAAGCGAGATGAGATAGATTTGAATCAGGAACTTAACGTGGATGAAGAAATTCCTGAAAATGAGGTTCTGGAAGTGGAGGAGCTGCGAGAACCTGATGCGGAATGGGAAGGTCCTAGTTTGCCTGATGAAATTGAGGGAGATGTTGATGTCCACAATTACACGGAGACACTTCAAAAGGACGAGGATGTATCAACCGATGTAATTCCTGAGAAGACGCCATCAGACGCTGTGGTGAACTTCCTTACCAAACTAAATTTATTTTTGAATTCTTGTTGCAGTGTCTCGCGTGTTTGTATCCCCTTCGTCCTATACCGCTTTTAGTTTTGAACCAGCATGGGCCGCTGCACTTAATTAACACTCCAAAATTTTGGCGTTATATCATGGTCAGGTTAGCAGTCAGAGAACGATTCCTGTAGATGGGGAGGGGGACCAGGTTCCTGCACCATTCAAGTCCAGGTCCACAGGAAAGTGGCTTAATGTGATCCTGGATCTGAATGGCCTCCTCTGCTTTTGTGATGATGTGAGATATCACATAAGTGAGAAGAGATTGTGCACTCCCGATGAGAAAGTGCTAGAGAAAAACGTCTTGCCTTTGGGGAGGGTCGTTGCGCGCTTCCACCTGAAGACTTTCCTGCAAGAGTTATCTTCGATCGCGAACGTCATGGTGTGGAGTTCCATGAACCGGTCGTACGCCCTACTTGTATGTCATTTCCTCTTCTTTCGAATGGATCCGCCGGTGTGTATTCTCGGACAGGAGCAATGCAATGTCTTGAAACAAAGATCTAGGAACGGGAGGCTTGTAAATTACAGAGTGAGGGGGGCAACAAAAGACCTATGGGTGAAGCTGTTGGAGAAGTTGTTCAAGATTAAGAACACCGTCCTCACCAAAGATAATACTCTGATAGTCGACGATATCCCTGAAAAACACTTTATGAATGATCCAAGGAATGTGGTTCTTTTTGAGTCGTGGTCGTTTGAAGGATGGGGTGCCAGGGAAGGGCTTCTCATTGACCACCTTCTTCCTTGGATTAAGAAACTGCACTTCGATTATCGCAAGGAATTGTATCGGTTTCGGTCAGACAATCCAATGGGACGCTTCCACCTTATAGATGAACTAGATCAGACACAGTACCAAGAACTACAAAAGGCATTAGACATCTCCAGTTCTCTGCGAGCAAAGTGGATTGAAGAAAATCCGGATTGTCCCGTGAATCCGTGGATGACAGGAGGGTCGGAGCGCAAGGACATTAAGAAAGAGGATATGTGGTTCCTTCCATGTCCTCCTCCCCCGAGAGAGGATCCCCAAACTTTGGATGATTTGTGAACAGAGGATGATTTCCAATTAACTCGAATGATCTCTTCTTGTTGTATAAATGCATTCTCTTGTGTGGGCACATCTTTGCTTATAGAGGATCGGATGATGTCATGGTCCAATCCATTGCGGCTTGCCGGAGATTGACAATTTTCCCGAACTCTGTTTGTTCCTAGGGTTTGCGTGCTTCTACAGTCTGTGAAATTTAGTGTACATACACATGTGATGCCTCTGCTGATTCGTTCTCTGACTATGGACAGTTTGACATATCGGAAGGCGTGTTGGGGCACATCATGTATTCCGCAGCCACGGCCAAATCGACCATGGACTTCTCAGTCATGCATGTTGATGATGGGGTTGTAGACAGTTCGCCGAATGGGGGGAAGTGCTCCGTTCCTGTTAGCTCGCCTTCACCTTTGAAAAGCCGGGCGTGTGCATTCCCCTTCAGCTACGGATCGTGATGGGATGAACCCTGTGACCCAGAGGAAGTTGTACGGTGCTGATATGGTGGTGAACGCGGTCCATCAGGTATGACATTCTTTCACGAATGTAGCATTTCTTTCGATAGAATGCATATTACGTTATTGGCATGGTAAACTTATGATCTCATGTTGTTGTGTAGGGAGATGGCCAGAACGTCGCTAAGTCCGTCATTCATGTCAATGAGACACAACCTACAAAACTTCCTTTTAAAGAGCGGCATATGGCATCTAAGGGCTCGTTGCCTCCTCGACCCAAAAGCAATGTCCTTGCTGTAGCAGACCGTAAATGCAAGACTCATGATGGACAACTTCATAGTTATTCCCTTCGTCGTCCTTGGGATGTTGCAGAGCAAAGGTCCTTGAAGAAGCAACGGCGAGAGTTTCTACACCAAAGATCCTCTAATAACAATGGATACAGCCGAGGGCCTGAGATATTGAAGGCATTGATGATTTTGAAGAGTAGGTCGCACTCCTAGTACCTAGATTGAAGGCCATGGAGGACATTGGACTGTGAGTGAGGTGGATGACATATAGAGTGATGTACAATTCCGATGTAAAACTCATATACTATTCAGTGATATAGAATACAAGGCTCATACAACTCTGCTATTTTGTAGCAATGATAAGAAGTCAAGTTTTACATAGCACTAGGAATTTTAAATTGTAGAAATCATTCTTGCTAAAAACATGTAACTACTCATTTTGCAAACTATATGTAATTACTTCGTGTATGTACATTCAAACTTCGTACGTGCTTCGGCTGTGATTGTATTGAATTTCGTCTATTTTGATGAATAAATCCATCAATTTTTCAACCTAACGGGTAAATGCACACTACGGTGGACCATTTTGGGCAGCTTAGAAGTCCTTTTTCTGAAGCAACTGGTCCGTTCGGGTAACTGGGCGGGTAAGAGACCGATATCGGGTTTTAAAATCGGATTCATCTGGTCTGTCGATGTGGGAGGATCGTGCGGCTCACAGTTCGTCTCTCTTCTTTGGTTGTCACTCTCGGGCCCTTGGAACGTTTTTGCGCTTATTGTTGCCTTTCCATTTTTTGGATTGCCAGCTATGGTATTCTAGATTAAGCGCTTTCGTCCTCCCGATTAGGTGGGCTTGTATGCTAGGATTGAAGTTGCATCCGTGGAGGATTGAGAGCAAGATCACTGCAAAACCAGGTGATAATCGAATTTCAGTTTTCTTATAGTTAAGGTTTGCCAGTTCCGCTACGTCTACGAACACAGTGCGCATGTTCTCTTCTCTCATTTTTGCACCTTGTAGTTGGGGTCTTCACACATATGGCAAGCGGCTGCATGAACTTGGCTATGGCTGATGTTATGCTATGACAGATCTCTAGGGTTCCGACACGAGTGTGCGTGAGAAGCGATTTGGAGATGTGCTTGATTTGCTTAAGACGATCGTCGAACGGTGTATTTTAGAGGATTGATTCAGTCTGCTTGGGCCATTACAAGTGTCGAGTTTCTTCTCCTCCGTGTTTGACAAATCTCTACTAGAGTGAACTCTAATCCCTAGGGAACTATGATTTGATTTGCCTTTCGCCGTTGTCAGGCGTTGAGTTTTATTGCTCTCTTGTAGGCGGTCTTGTTATGCTTGGCAAAACTCCCTGGGGGTTTAGGGTGTGGAAAGCAACTGCACAAACTTGGGTAGGATTATCTTGCACTTGGTCGGGATTTGAATACAGGTCGATTAGGGTTTAGTTGCACCTCGATAGGGTTGCCGAAGACAAATAGTTGGAGCTTCAGAGACAAGGTTTAGGGTGCACTTGGCTACTGATTTTGGTCTGAAGGCTAGAGCTTCATGGAGTCAAGCAAAAGGGTCTGAGGAGTTCGAGGTAAGTGTTTCGCAAATCTACTGCCCCATTTTGAGACAGTTTTCAATTAGGATAAGGATTACAATCATCTTGTTGTTCATCTGTTCAGATATAAATTTGTTTGCTTGCACCTGGACAGGATTTACTTGTACTTGATAGGATATGTCTTTATGTTTAGAGCTAAAGGTAAAACTGGTTAGGATGAGCTTGCTCCAATTTGAGTTTAGGGTGCGGTTGACTGCTCTTTCATTGATGTTGTGGTTGCTATTTGGTGATGCAAGGAGGGAGACCGGAATGGGGGCAGCTGTGATACAAGATGCAAGAAATGGCCGCAAAAGGTTGCCTCCACAGGAACGAGCAGTGCGGCAAGTCCTACGGGCTAGGCAGCGAAGAAATGGTTATGCCGAAGAAGAAGAGCGACTAGCATCTCAAAATGCCAGCAAAGCCTCGTCATGAAGACGGCATGTTGAAGCCAATAGGGCTCGTGATAGTGAAGGACAGTGTGAGTTTGATGATAGTTTTGAATTTGATGTTGCTGGTATTGGGCAAGACCACATGGTAGACAGAGAGGAACGTAGGGTTGCACTTGTTATTGCCAATTTTATTAGTGAGAAATTGGATAGTTGTCGAGGGCCAAACAGTAAAAAAGCTGTCCTAGGACGAGTTCTAGATCATAAGAAAGTATTAGGGTTTCTTCCAGATCACATTTTACCCTCAAAGGTGGCAGCAGTATATGCGGACGTCGTGGGTGGTGTTTCAGCTCGTCTAAACCTGGTGAAGAGAGGAAATAGTGCATCTAAACTAGCAACTAAGTACGCAATTCTAGATGCCTCAGTTAGTTCACAGACGGGTCATTTGTCGGCCAGACAAGTAGCTAGAGTATTAGGAGTTCACCATCGTAATGTTTCAGCTGCCATAAATAGGCGGGAAGTGATCAATAGCAACGGAGACTTTGTTTGCATGTTGGCAATGCGCTCAAAATGCACAGATGGTTTGAGCAGTGAGGAACGGGCAATTATCATTCAGTGGTGGGTGGTAGAGACCCGAGTCTCACCCAACAAGAAGGACGTAACCCGAAAGTGGCTGTCAGTAGGTGTTTACGATACCAAACCGACACATTACCTACAGGAAACACAGGTAAATGCTTACCTAAAACCACAATTGTAATCTGATGTTGCTTTAGTTCTGTCCATAGTATGTGATTTCACGAACTCTAGTCCTTGAGAACACTACTAGAATCAGACTGAGGTGGTAAGGACTAACTTGGGCAGAGGTCTTCTTCTTGTCAATATTGGCTGAATCAAATGTGCATACTAGTGGAAATGTTTCTTCCTATCAATAGTCCTCAGTTATACGATGTGCATACGAGGAACTTAAAGAGAAACTTGCCTAAGATGTCTACAGTTAAGTCCTGCTCATGCACTGTAGAGTTCTATTATACTGTATTATAGTAATTTTTAATGAATTCATGTTCATTATGTACATTACTTTCTCATTTGAAGTCCCTTTGCATATAGTAGGGTGTAGTGAGTGGAATGAATTGTACTATTCTCCACATGTTCACTACAGTATGAGTACTGTGAAGTCCACGATTGTAGTATGAGTACTGTGAAGTTTACGGATGTACTGTGAAGTCCACGATTGTAGTATGAGTACTGTGAAGTTCACGAAAGTACTGTAAGGGTTCATTCCTAGTAGTTTGAAGTACCTGCGTAGTACTTTAAAGTCCAATATAAGTGCAACAAGGTCTACTTTGAATACACTGAAGTGCTAACCTTAGTGGACGTTTCATTTGAAGTCTATTGAGACTAGTATGGAAGTCCATATTAATAGACCACCCATGTGCTATGCTCCAGAGGACTTTGGGGTAAGGACTTCGATGGACAGCATTGACTAATCACATACTAACTTTGACTACGTGCTATTATGTAGACACAATTTTTTATCCGCTTTGCAGTGGCATTCCCAAGAATATCAGTGGCAGAGCGTTCATTTGGAATTTTGAAGCCTTTTCATGTGAAGAAGATCAGTGAAAGAAATATGTGCTGTTGTATTTATCACGTCGAGGGGGATGAGATGCGAATGGCTCTAAACAAGCTGCGGGCAGGTAAGTCACTTGCCCTCAATTGCGAGCATTCTCCTGATGAGAAATGTGAAGCTTCTTGCATCCAATATGCAGGGTTAACTCAATTATGGAAATCTATTGTGTGCCCGAAAGGTGAATTTGATGAGTGGCACAATGTAAGTTGCTTGTATGGTCAGTGCCAGAACTGTGGGGTGAACACTATGCCGCTTTGTCCTGACGAGGCTCAGGGGTCAGAGGGTAATTTACAGGGTTGTCTACCCGGACAACTCGACAACTCGACAAACTCGACGTCGAAGACGTCTAGTAGAGGGGCCCGTCCGTCTAATAGAGTCAACTTTACCCTTTGACTTTTCTGGAATTTACCCCCCATTTACCTAGGCTTACTTGGCTGCCATGTGGCAGCCGCGTGGCAAATGTTGGGCGACCTCGGGTGAGGGCGACTTCGGGTAGGGGGCGACTTCGGATGGGGCGACCTCGGGTGAGGGCGACTTCGGGTGGGGCGACTTCGGGTGGGGCGACTTCGGGTGGGGGCGACTTCGGGTGTGAGGCGACCGCGGGTCCGGGGCGACTTCGGGTAGGGGCGACTACGGGTATGGGGCGACTACAGGTCTTAGGCGAACACGGGTACTAGGTCACGGTCGCCGATACCCGCACCCGTCGGCGCACTTGCCCTCATCCAAGACCCGCACTCGCCCTTCGTCACTTGCACGCGCCCCCCCAGGACCCGCGGTCGCCCCTCCAGGACCCGCAGTCGCCCCCCCCCAGGACCCGCAGTCGCCCCCCTAGGACCGCTGGTCGCCCCTCCAGGACCGTTGGTCGCCTACGTGACCCGCACGCGCCCATTTTGCATCCACACCCGGGTTCACCTATATATGAAGTCGCCGAATCTTCATTCTCCCATGTTCATCACTAAGGCTTCTTGGCTTGTATCCCTTTCTGGCTACATGCATAAGCATTTGGTGTTGAAAATTTACTATTTGACTACTTTCATCCAAGGTTCTTTTTCTAGTGGTTTGATTTCAACAATCCCTCTACATTTTTTAGGACCTTCATTTCAACAATCCACCATGGCTAGTGGAGACAATACCACTGGAGAATTTCTTGCTGAAGCCCCTCCACCGGCTCCACGTCCACGTCGTGGTTTGGGATTGCGAAAGATTCAAAAAGACAAGGAACGGAAGCGTAGGGGTACTTGTCACCGAAAGCGATTGCATGTGTTGAATAGTGCTGACCACATTGCTTTCAAGGGGTGGAACGAGGAGCCTGAGCCATGGTCAATACAAACTTGCGAAGATTACATTGAGTGGTGCCACATCAGCAAGTTCTTTCCAGCATGGCGTCATCATCATCATCGACACACCAACAAGGCGAACTTGAAGTTCTGTGAGAATGAAATATTCGTGAACAGGTGCATTGAATTGTGGCAAGCTCTCTACAATACGGCCTCTGTAGAAAGGAATGAGGCCCTTCTTTTCCTTGCCAGAGGAGCCTATGCTGAAGTGGCATTGAAGAAAGAAGTCGATTGAAGCACGATCAAATCTAGTCCTCACGTAACCCATCCAGAGGACGGGTGCATACCAAAAGGAATTCTCCTTTTTCCAGAGGGTGGATTGGGTCCTTTTCGAAGTGTTCCTAGGAATCAGGCCCAGGTTGAAATTGACACAGAGTCATCAGAAGAGGATGACAATTCAGATGGTACGCGGGTGCTTTGGGTAGAACGAGCCACGGAACTACCTATCGGCCTCCCCCCAAATCAGAATGAAATTATCCACGGCGTCGGAACATCACGGGGACGTAAATCGGGACAATCGTCAAGAGTGCGACGTTCCACTACACGAATTGGACCACAAGGGGCTTCTCCATCAGCTTCAAATCCACCATTGCCTGCACAGAATCCAAGTGATGTCTTCGAATTCAGTTGCAACAATGAAGGGCCCAGTGAAACAATTGTTGGTGCACCAACTCTTCAATCCCGAGTGGATGTAGGTCACAACACTCTGACCCTAGCAAAGGCTCAAAACATCATACAGATCAAAGACAACAAGATTGCTTCATTGGAAAGTAACTTGAAAAAATTGCAAGGACAGTGCCAACTGAAAGATGCTCTCATTGCACGACAATCTACTGAGCTTCAAGCCCTGCGAGAAAATCAGGCTGGCCGCTTTCACTTTGTCAGATATGGATGAGGCTTTTGTTGACCATGATCCACATCATCTAGACAAAGTTGTGGGGGACCTTACCGACGATGTTCCTTGCCATCCACCACCTTCCAAGCGTGCTAAGGTTTTGCAAAATAATCGAAGTGCGTTCCTCACTACGATTGGCGGAGACACGACCACTGACATGAACGATATTCATGGGACCCAAGATTCACTCTCATTTCCAACAGTTCAACAATCAAGGCAGAGTGACAAAGAAAGAGACCTTGAAAAGCAGAACGAAAAGCTTCAACAACGGTTGGATCAATTGGTTGCCACGTACTACCATTGGAAGGTGGCGTGCATTCTCTCCGTGGACAGATCGCAGCAAATAGCCAAGGAATTAGATAAGGTTTCAAAGAATTTTGTTGCAGCTTTACCTAAACGTGAGAATGGACTCACATCCTGGGCACTCTTAGATGACATGTTTCCTGAAAACATGCCGATGTTGGCAGACACAAATATTATAGATTGGGCACAACAGGGCTGGGACCATGCAAAGCAAATGTCTAGTCACATGGAGGTGAAGGACCAAAAGCTACTATGGCCACAACCTGCAGCTTTCGTACTCGACCATACAAAATGCCCCATTTGTCAAGAGCAATTTGGCCCTGAAGGTGCTTGGGCTCTCGGGTCATGTGCACATGTGTACCATCCTCAATGCCTCCTTATGGGATGCCTCATTAGACGACGTTGTGTACTTTGTTTAGCACCATTCCATGATCGCTTGTATGCCATGTTCAACTTGATGACGTACATGCCACCTTCTTGGGAATATAGCGTTGAAACGACGACTAATACGACACTGTGGGGTCGTGACCTCGTTTGGAGCTGGCGTCAAGGGCTACATGATGATGAAAAGGCACCTAGTAGCTCTCAATTGAACTGGGAAACTAACCCGGCGGAGATTGTCAAAGTGGCACCGAAGTTGATGGGAAAAGGTCCACACAATGAAGGGAGAAGGGCATTCTTCTACCAATGCCTTGGTGGATACTTCGAGAAGAGCTCGGGAGAATTCAAATGGGGTCCTCATCCGGAAGGACACCGTTGGGATAATGAAGGTAAAAGGGGACTCGATCGCAATCAATTTGCCTCTCTTGAAGACATGACTAACATGGCTTGCATGGACTCTACGTATGGACCTTATTACCAAAGTCAAGCATTGGACTATCTTTTGGAAGCACATTCTCCACAAACCACAAGGACCCTACAAGCTCTCCAAGATTCCAACGTCCTGGAATTCATTTTGAATGCGGAAAGGCCAGCTTCACGAACTTGTGCAAAGAAGAAGATAGTCCTTCAAAAGGCACTTCAACCTTCACATGGTGAAGCAAGTTCTTCTAAGAAGTAAAAACAATCCAAATGGATTTGACGTCTGAGAATTTAATGATGGACTTCATTTCTCCTTTGGTTACTTGGTTTACGTCCAAGGATATATAATGTCAAACCCCTAGTATATAGAAGCGTATTATATATGGTAGAAGCGTGTAGCTCTCAGTCTTTTTGTTTTGTTCCATTAGGCCAACTTCGAGCCTTCTATGATTGTATGCTACACATTTGTATTGCAATATTACCAAGAATATTACAGTGCCTTCATTTTTGAAACATATTCTACATTATTTTCTACTCCAAAGACTTCACTATGTTCGAACAAAATCAAATATGTGGTACAACTGATTGTATGAAGCTTATTATCAAAGAGCTATTAAAGTTGAAGTTCACTTTGACATTGTCATTTGCATTGACATTTAAGCTTCTAAAATTAATTCAACTGTAAACTTTAAATTTTATTACTTAGAATTCAAAATTGTATATCATTGTAAGCAATCTCATTATCTCAATTCATATCATGGAAGATTGTAATTGTTATCATTTTAGTTCCATAAACAGAAAAAGTGAACATGATGAACCCCTTAAGTCCCATTGTCCCCTCTAGAGACAATTTGGAATTTGGGCAAGTTTCTATGGCTTGAAATTGTACCCTAATTTTTTGAAATTTTTTGTGAAAAGATAAAATCTGATAAGCTTTGAGGGAATATCATTTTTATTTCAATTGGTGTCCGGAAGCAAAAGTTACGCCACAAAATACCTAGAACTAAACTCGGCAGGCAGTGCAAAAAACATTGCAAAAATCCAAAATAGATTTAATTTTGTTCATGTTTTTGCTAACATTATGTTTTTGTCTACATAAAAAGATTTGATTCATTCCATTTAAGGCAATGTAAACAAATATTTCAAAAAATAACTTATAGAATTCATTTGAAAATGCAATTTTCAAATTTTCTCTAATTAGTTTATTTTAAAGGAGAAGTTTGCTTCCTACAACAATCTCACCGTTGGGACTAACGGATTATTGTGTTCCAATCCCATGTAAGAGCTATTATCAATTTAGTTTTTCTTTTAACCTTGGATCTACTTCTACTTGACAATTTTTTGAAGTATGAAAAGGAAGTTATTATTTTTTGAATTTTTTTTTCCTACACTCCCAATTCAATTCTTCAACACAATAAATTTTAAATTCAAATTCCATAGTGCACATTTTTGGAAGAAATAGCAATCAAAGTCATCTGAAAGTGTAGTCCAATGTTGCAAAAAAATTGTTCTTCAACTTTGAATGCTCATATCTCTAAATCTGTACAGTCAAACATCGTACAATTTTAACCACAAAATCTTAAACAAGTGAAGTTCAAGATCCTCAGCTTCAGTTCCACAAAAGTTTATTTTTTTCTTTGGACAAACACAATAGAATTATAGAAATGACAGTTTTGATTTTTTCTTCACCTAAAAATGGCCTTCGGACTTTATGGGTTTAGTAAAACACTGAAAATGGAAAAAACCTATTGGAATCATTTGAAAATTCACCAAGCCATGTAAGTAGCGATGGAAATTAGCTAGAAAATGAAGCAATTGGTTATTTTAACTGTAGAGGGTTAGGTCTTTAGGGCTATGTTTTCACCCAATAAATATCAAGATAAACATTTCTAGTACAAATCCAGAATAAAATGACATAACAAAACTGATTTGAGCAACATTAGGTCTTCTGTTCTTGTACTACATTGGTTTCAAAACCTGTGACTAAATATTTCGCGAATACACTAAGTTCAGAAATCTGCAATACACATTACAAAGTGTACAATAATTATTAAAAAACCATGTGAACTTTGAATGCCAAAAAAATTGTAGCATATTCTTTACTAAATCACGAGAGAGCCGCAATATCCAAAATTGGATCTTACTTACAAATTTACAATATTGTTCACCAAAATGCGGTACACTACTTTCTAAAAACCTCTTTTTGGTTTAGGAAGTCATTCATATTAGGAGGAGGACCCACTTTCTCGTATTCTTCACCTCTCTTTCCCGTTGTATCCTTCATCCACTTCATCCACTGCGTATAATACTCGCTTTCGGCTCTCAGATCCACAAACTCGTCTTCCAACACTTGTACTCTAGTCTCATGGAACTTCACCAAATTCCGAAGCATTTCTAACTCCTCTGGTAGATTACCGTATGTCGAGGCCGTTGCCAAAACGTCCACCCCCTTGACATGTTTTTTGGCCGCTTCGTAATATTTCTTTTCTTCTTCAGTAATTTGAACACGCAGTGCTCGCCGCTCATTCTGTGCTTTCCTACGTCTGCGTTGCAAGGTTTCTAATTTTGATTTCCACAATAAACAATGGTCAGCTTGCGACAATTTCCCGGTGCTCTGCTTAGTTAAATACTGGTCTCCATTCTTCTTAAAAGCAACAAAATCATCATCTCTCTCTTTGAGTATTTGGTTGACAGACCTCAATTGTTGCTTCAAATAAGCTTCAGTGGGAGAAGACACTTCGCGTTCCTTCAAATTCTTCAGTTCCTCACTCTTTGTACTCAATGATAAACGTGCACTCTCGATTTTGGCAATCAAGGTCTCCTCATTGTCTGATGAATCACTATCACCTTCTAGCATCGCACACTCCTCTGTGGAAAAGTCCTCCACTTCCATGGGGTCAACTTTTTCCAAGACTTCTTCATGGCTGGTTGAGGTAATGGGCTCTTTTCCACGATCTTTCTTCTTCTGAAGGCCCACATCCAAAGACTTCTTGGACTCGGTGACAAAAACATCTTCATCATCGCTAGAGAAGGAATATCCGTTGTACTCATGGGTGTGCTCGTCCGAGGAAGAAGTGGAAGACCAAACTACTTCTTCATCAGCAACAAATGATGCTCCACGCTTAATCGGTGTCATCATCTTGCTTATATCAAGAGGATACTTTGCCCACAAGTTGGAGGCTTCCTCCCACTCTTTTTGGTCCGGACAGACCGCAATAGGCATTTCTGGGAGTGTTGTCCAATCGACTACCTTCTTCAAAACAACTTCGGCATACACCATTCGTACAAGAAAGAAACTGAAATTATCGTTTCTGTACACCTTGGTCTCCAAATATAGAAGGGTCCATACTTCGCAGCATCTACGCATGAACCTTGTGTCCGTAGCATACGCAAGGTTAACCTTTTGGTTTTGAACGTGCAAAGGGTGACGACACAACAGAAATAACTTGCTGATGTGGCACCAATCCACATACTTCGCAACAGTCCGGTAACTCCAAGGCTCTGGTTCATCCCTCCAACCCTTAAAAGCCTTAATCTTCGGATGAAGTAATATGGCCACGCGCTTCTTGTGCTTCTTGCCTGACCGTTTTCGACCCTTGTCCTTCATCGCCCTTTTCTCTTGCGGAGTCAATGGAGTAGGTATGGTAGGAGGAGATGGCGAGGTCGTATGCTCCATGTTTTAACAACGTATGTATAACTAAGCAATATATACTATATAAAAGTCTCAATGCCAAAATACTTACTCTAACTAAGTGAAACTAGTAATCATACGTGTGACACATTTACAAATATCGAAGCAGAAGTAGATGTTCAAGGTTCAAAGATCGTAGCGGATAGGGTCAAGTTTACGAAACACCGCGGTTTAGACATGCATGGAATGAGAAGAATGAAATTCCTTCATTCTCCAATCCCTGCCTCACGCACATGCAGTCAGCCACTTCAAGGTGGATGACAACCTTTGCACAGAAGCAGGGGGACTGACGACCGCAAGTCCACCCCATCCCATTTGTACTGGGACTAGCGGTCGCGGGAGGGCGAGTGTGGGTCCTCCAAGTAGGGCGAGTGCGGGTCCCTCGACCGAACAAGGACGACTGCGGGTACCCAGGCGACCACGGGTCCACAAGGCGACCGCGGGTGCGGATCCCTAGGCGACTTCGGGTGCGGGTCCTTGGGCGACTTCGGGTGCGGGTCCCTGGGCGACCTCGGGTGCGGGTCCCTAGGCGACTTCGGGTGCGGGTCCCTAGGCAACTTCGGGTGCGGGTCCCTGGGTGACTTCGGGTGATTTTTCAGGCAAAGACAAATAAAAGAGGAATCTAACACAAGTGGTTTCATATTTTTGGAAGTATTTTATAATTACTTATAAATTTCCAAAGGACTTCTGTCATAAGTCCCTATTTATGCCCCTAGGTCTTCTGCAAAATGTTCACTTGCAACTTCTAAACATAAATGGGAAAGTAAAGATAATGGATTGGCTCTTACAATTCATAATTTTTTTTTCTCGAATCATTTAATGATTATGGAGGTCAATTTATAAACTACAGATTGTCCATTTCAAAGCCACTTATAGAGTCCATTATTAATGCCCGCTCCATTTCAAAGTCTTCTACCTTATCTTTACTTTCACATCCACACAAATGGAGAAAGGAACCCTCTTTAAAATCCAATGGACGTCGGATTTGGAGAAACTCCCCAACTAAAAAAATATTTACGATAGTGTTTCCTTGAGTGTCAAATGCTTCAATGCACACCCTTGCCTGAGCAAAAAAATTTATGTATCAATGAATAGGTGGTAGTGAAATCGTAGGCCACCAGAATTAAAAATATTCCCAACCTGTAATGAGTTTAATAGCTATTCAAGTGATATTAAGTTTTGGAAGAGAACATTTTAGAGTGCCAATATAATTTGTAGTTCTTCATTTCACCTTCAATCCCAATTTTCTTTTATAAGCAATACAATCAATAAAGAAAATGAAAATTTTCTTGGTTATCATCTCACAACTCTTATCCAATTTTGCACTCAAAGGAAACGTGCATACTAATACACAACTACACAAGCTAATTAAACATTCATACGGTTAGATTTTCGGGTTTAGGGTACTTGCTTCAATGGCAATTACTATAAGTCCATGCTCAATTTTCATAGGAAAAATACAAGAGGGAAAGGCTTAAGGCACTTAGGACTTTATTAGTAATGCACTCTAATTGTTAAGTTAAACTTATCTTTTGACCCTACATAGATTAAGCAAACACCCGTCTTGTAAAATCAAATTTCATTCAGAAGTATTTATTCGTCATTCTCCATAATGACGAACAAATCTAATTAAATAATGATTTACCACAATTGAATTCTAAAATACTCTATATCATTACAAATTAGTTACTTTAAAGTTTCAAAAAATCCCGTGAAGACCTCGGTATAGGCCACGCGACGTGCTTCGAGGATTGAGCCAAGGACCACTTTGAATTCCGCACCGAAATGTTTTTCATCTCAGTGCGCAATTCAAAGTGGTCCTTGACCAAACCTGTAAGACCCAACCATAACCTCCTATATCATGCACACGGAGTTGGGAATCGAACCGTAGACCTCCCAGACTCCACTTGAGTTCGAAGAAGTTGACCCTTGTGTGAGAATCCCTTCCACTACTTCACCTTCCTGTTGGTCACATCGGGAATCACCTTTGATGCACCACTCCTTGTCCATCCCATCTTTATTCTTTTTTTTCTTTGATTCTATTGGGCTTCAAAATACCATCAGCTGCCCAACACGAAATAGTCTCAACGTTTGGACCCGAAGTCGCCCCACCCGAAGTCGCCCTACCCGCGGTCGCCCAAGTCCCAGAAAAGAGGGAAGCAAAAATGCGTGAGTTCTTCCCTCCTCTCTAGACCCGCGGTCGCCCTACCCGAAGTCGCCCTACCCGCAGTTGCCCCACCCGAGGTCGCCCCAGCACCGCAGAAAGAAGTCCCTAGGTTCCCCCTTTTCTGGACCCGCGGTCGCCTCACCCGCGGTTGCCCCTACATTGGTATTTGAAAGAGTGACTTACAGAAGACTGCAGTCATGGTAGGTGAGATCATAGAATAATCTCTAGATAGCTTACAATTATATCACATGATCATTTTATTAAATGGTCCCTAACAAGGCTTCAATATCCTCAAGCCCTACAATGATGAACCAAAAACCCTACAAAGCCCTCGCAAACTAGAACCAGAAATGCAAACCTAAACCCTGAAATGCCCAACGCATTTTAGGATGGTTTATGAATTTGCTTGAACCCCAAAATGACCCTGGAATTTGCTAAGCTTCTAGAATTTGCTCTAAATTGAACAAAAATCCAACATTTTGATACGTTCTATCCATTCTTTTTGAATTGTAACCGTGTAAATTCAAACTAGATGTATTAGAGATCACATTAGAAAAGAAAACACAACAATACCTCTAATTTATTGAAAGATTATAATGTTTTATCATGAGGGTGTTAAATCTGTGAAAGTGATTTGAAGTATTTCAATCCTCTTTTCAAATGTGAAATCTAAAAAGTTCGTCACCTAAAAAATATGAGCTTAAAGGGCCTAAGGTGCATAAACCCAATCAATTTATAACTTCTCAAAATCTACTTTATCATTTTTTTAAATTTCATTTGTAATGTGATATTTTCTCAAAGATTTAGTGTGTTTGAGGCTCATTCCTAGAGCCCTCAACACTACAAAAAGTCAAGATTGCAAGTGTACACCCATGCACAAAATCTTAAATAGAAAAATCATAATCAATCATTTTCAAAATCAGATTTTTGAAGCTAAAACTAAACTTCAAAAAGAATTTTCCAAAAATATGAATTACTACATATAGTAATTTGGTAAGGTTTTGTTTAACTTAGGAAATTGGTTGAGGACCCATCCTGTCCTCGGGGTCACTTAGGGGTTCACTTGAACAAGAAGCCAACATCTTGAATTATAGAATCAATTTCTGTATACTTCTTCATTTTTCCTCCAATCCCAAGAAACTTTTTTTCTGCAAACTTTAAAATTGTTGTGGAGAGGGGTAATACACTCGAAGTGAAGAATGTACATTTCTCTTGTTATAATCTTAAAACTCTTCCGCAATTTTGCACTCAAAATGAATGTGCATACTAACAAGCAAGTTGTTTAAACATTCATACGTTTAGATTAAAAAATAAATAGGAAACTTGCTTCAATGGGAATAACTACAAGTCCATGCTCTTTTCAGAACAGAAAAACTAAGGTAGGAGGTTGTGAAAGAGTGCGGGCATTAAGAATGGCTCCTATAAATGGTTGTGGAATGGTGCATCTAAAGTTCTGAAATTGACCAATACATTCATTGAATGAACCAAGGAAGAAAACATTATTAATTGGAAGAGCCAATCAATCTCTGTGTTTTCTCCATTTTTATTTAGAATTGCAAGTGAACCATTCATGAAAGATCTAGGGTCACAAATAGGGACCTATGACCCAACTCGTTTGAAAATTCATAAGTAATTCAAAAATCTTTGGAAAAATATGAAACCACTTGGGTTAGATTCCTCATCAATTTCTCTTTGTCTGAAAAATGAGCTAAAAATATTCCCGTCCAAAGAAATACACGAAAAAGGCAGACCAGCCCTTAGGTGCACCATTTCTGAGCCTCCTACCTTACACTTGGAAAGGCATAGGCTCTTAGGGGTTCATTAGTAAATAATGCACTCTAATTGTTAAGTTAAACTTATCTTTTGACCCTACATAGATAAAGCAAACACCCCGTATTGTAAAATCAAATTTCATTCAGAAGTATTTATTCGTCATTGTCCCTAATGACGAACAATTCTAATTAAATAAAGATTTAGCACAATTGAATTCTAAAATACTCTATATCATTACGAATTAGATACTTTAAAGTTTCAAAAAATCCCGTGAAGACCTCGGTATAGGCCACGCGACGTGCTTCGAGGATTGAGCCAAGGGGCACTTCGAATTTCGCACTGAAATGTTTTTCATCTCAGTGCGAAATTCAAAGTGCCCCTTGACCAAACCCGTAAGACCCAACTATAACCTCCTACATCATGCACACGGAGTTGGGAATCGAACCGTAGACCTCCCAGACTCCATTTGAGTTCGAAGAAGTTGACCCTTGTGTGAGAATCCCTTCCACTACTTCACCTTCCTGTTGGTCACATCGGGAATCACCTTTGATGCACCGCTCCTTGTCCATCCCATTTTTATTCCTTTTTTTCTTTGATTCTATTGGCTTCAAAATACCCGAAGTCGCCCAACACAAAATAGTCTCCCAGTCGCCCCACGGCTCCATAGCCCCACCCGAAGTCGCCCCACCCGAAGTCGCCCAATTCCCCAAAGAGGATTACAAATGCGTGAATTTTCCACGACTTCTAGACCCGCGGTCGCCCCACCCAAAGTCGCCCACCCGAAGTCGCCCCAGTCGAGGTCGCCCCAGTCGAGGTCGCCCCAGTTGAGGTCGCCCCAGCACCAAAAAAGCTGGAAGTCCCAAGTTCCAGGGCGACCTCGGGTGTAGGGGGCGACCTCGGGTTCAGGTTTCAGGACCGCTTTGGTATCCGCGGTCGCCCTTACCCGCACGCGCCCTGTCACCCGCACGCGCCCCTATGGCGACCGCGGGTACTTAAGTGGTCGCCCCACCCGCATTCGCCAGTCTTGGTCCTGTGCTACGGCTTTCATCCACCTTGTAGTGGCTGAATGCGAGCTTGTGGGCCAAGGCGGTGATTGGGGGGTGGACTTGTTGCCCTTTTTTTCCACGACTCTATTTATTGATCGATTGTAGGTAACTTTGTGAAGGAAGAGCTATGTCTAATCCAGGAGAAGGGAGTAGTACAATGCGTCCGTCTCTATGGGATATTAACCACGATGACCCCCGGGAATGGGAGAATGCTACAAGGAAATATGTAAGGGGCACCGACCTTGACAATCCCGCGGAGTTCCAAGTGACTATTGACTCATACGAGTCAACGGGTGGAGAGTCATCATCAAAGTCGAAGAAGTCAAAGACGGCACATGATAAGGACCCAACTTATCCTCCACGTGATTATTCAATATTTGCATAGCGAGTGTGTTTCGAATGGTACGAGGGACGCACTGTGGAATTCCTAGAGTCTACATACTTGAGGCATAAAGAATCAGGCATCATTAAGTTGAAGAGAGATTTGAGCACTTTTATTCTAAAAAAGTGCAAAGAATCCCCGAAATATGCTGACGTGGATGAAACGTACTTTGGCAACTATGAGAAGTGGATGGAGAATGTGCTCATGGAAATCATTTTCAATACCAAAAAAATCATTGTAGAGCACCGACCTATAGTCCCTGGGTGTGAAAATAAGGAGACCATCGAATTCCACGCAAAAATGGCATGGTGGCAGAAAGCGGCGTCTAGACTATCGAAGACTGTATCTAGGGCGATGGGGTGGCAGTTGGACGCATTGACGGCTGCTCTTTCTCAAAACAGTGGATCGTCTCTCATGTGGATCAATTCTAGTGCAAAAGTGGTTCCGCTTAGTGGATATGACCAACAAGGGGGGTATGGAAAGGTGCGTAAGGTATACATTGATGGCATGTCTACAATACCCAAGCATGTACATTTTGCGGGGAAGGTGTCAAAGCAAACAAACACGCGTGATGCGAGATATGAACGATCCATTGAGGCCTTGGTGTGTCCTTTAAATCACCCAGCCATTGTTAAATTTGTGGCTATCCACGCCAATACAATGGAGGCCTACACGTTGTGGTGGAATGGTGGTAATTTGAACAAACTTGTTCGCTTGAATGAGAAGGTCGTGCCACATGCCGATTGGCACGAAATCAAGTTGGTGAAGGAACTTCAACAAGAGCAGGTGAAGCAAATTAGCCTCTTTCGAAGGCACAAGGCAAAGTTAGCATGGGCCCTTGTTTATGTGACAAGTCTTGTACACAATGAAGGTGTTCTACACAACGATTTGTCTCCCAACAACATATTAATCCATTATCCGCCGTACTCGGATGATGTTATAAACATTGGGATTTGCGATTGGGGAATTGCCAGTCGTATACAAGAGGGAGCTCCCTCACATTTTGGATACAAAACCACGAAAGAGAGGGATGACATGTTGAAAGGCAGATGGTGGGTGGCTCCAGAGTTGTTCTATGTGTTTGGGCCAAAGGGTTCAAAAACGAGCCTTGACAAGATGCAAGCCAGGCACAAGTATACGGTTAAGTCTGATTCGTTTTCTATTGGTAAATTGATTTGGAACATGAAAATTGGTTATATGGGTGAATATGATAGGGAACTATTCAAAAACCTTGAGTCGGGAAAGTTCTTTACAATGAAGTTACGTGCGCTTATGGATCTTGACTTATAGACGAGACTCACATGCTCTGAGGTGGTAGCTTCACTCATGCTTCCACCTTGGAATATGAAGCCTCCAGAATTAGTTTTTCGGGACTCCGTGTTGTAGTGTGATAGAAGAATACCATAGTATCATTTTGGAGTAGTACTTCTAGTACATGTAATCAAATTTTAATATGAAGTGCCATTTTCCCCAAATTGGCAATATTGTGGATCTATTCTTCATGGTATGTTGTATTGAATCTCTCATATCAATGTTTGTATTTTGCTGCAATGAATGAATTAAATAGGCTCAATGTTCCAGTAAAGATATCCTACAGTAAGATATATAGCCTTGGAATAATGGAGCCCATTTTCCTTCTAAAAAGCATTGACAATCGGCACTTGTATTGGTTCATCCGGCAAAAAAGGATGACTTTCTTGTAATCTTAATAGGTTTTTGGCAATAAAAATGACATTTCTCAATTGGTTTGAATGGGCCAGAAAAAATGGGAACATAAGGGTTAAATGCAATACACCATTTTTAGGTGAAATTAATTTCACCTTTATATGTAGAAATTACGTTTTCTCTCAACAAAACCATTTTGGTCTACAAATTAAAAATTAAATTTTGAATTTGCCTTTTAATGTTTCACAAAACATTTTTACAAAGAGTACCTTGAAGGCTTCTTCCAGGTTCATTACTTTTGAATACAAGGTCAAAATATTCTTGCAAGATCTATATGTTTGAGCCATAATCGAAAACTAATAAAAGTTTCTTTAGATGTGAATTTAACCCCTGAAGTTCGAAGGCCATTATAGGTTCAGAACCACTAAAAACTGTCACTTTGGCTACTTTGAGAAAAAATCTTGAAGTGCATTACAATAAGAGTGCATTAATTATTAAGCCCTATGTGCCTAAGCCTTTCCCTCTTGTATTTTTCCTATGAAAAAAAAGCATGGACTTACAGTAATTGGGATTGAAGCAAGTTTCCTATTTATTTTTTAATCTAACCGTATGAATGTTTAAACAACTTGCTTGTTAGTAGGCACATATAATGTTGACTTCTTGTACAATTTAAAGCAAATTCATAAAACATCCTAAAATGCATTGGGCATTTGAGGGTTACGGTTTGGATTCTAGGGTTCTACTTTGCGAGGGCTTTGTCGGGTTTTCGGTTCATGATTGTAGGGCTTCAAAATATTGAAGCCTTGTTAGGGACCATTTAATAAAATGATCATGTGATATAATTGTAAGCTATCTAGAAAATATTCTATGATCTTACCTACCATGACAACAGTCTTCTATAAGTGACTCTTTCAAATACTGATGTAGGGGCGACCGCGGGTCCAGAGAAGGGGGAGATTGGGGACTTCTTTCTGCGGTGCTGGGGCGACCTCGGGTGGGGCGACTTCGTGTGGGGCGACCGCGGGTAGGGCGACTACGGGTCTAGAGAAGGGGGAAATTGGGGACTTCTTTCTGCGGTGCTGGGGCGACCTCGGGTGGGGCGACTTCGGGTGGGGCGACCGCGGGTAGGGCGACTACGGCTCCAGAGAAGGGGGAAATTGGGGACTTCTTTCTGCGGTGCTGGGGCGACTTCGGGTGGGGCGACTTTGGGTCCAAAACTGGGAGATTAATTTGTGTTGGGCGGCTCATGTTGTTTTGAAGACCCGTACAATCAAAGAAAAAAAAAGAATAAAAATGGGATGGACAAGGAGTGGTGCATCAAAGGTGATTCCCGATGTGACCAACGAGAAGGTGAAGTAGTGGAAGGGATTCTCAGACAAGGGTCGACTTCTTCGAATTCAAGTGGAGTCTGGGAGGTCTATGGTTCGATTCCCAACCCGGTGTACATGATAAAGGAGGTTATAGTTGGGTCTTACGGGTTCGGTCAAGGATACTTTCGAATAGAGAACGGAGATGACAAACATTTCCGTTCTATACTCGAAAGTGTCCTTGGCTCAATCATGGAGGCACGTCACATGGCCTAGACCGAGGTCTTCACGGGATTTTTTGAAACTTTAAAGTAACTAATTTGTAATGATATAGAGTATTTTAGAATTCAATTGTGCTAAATCATTATTTAATTAGATTTGTTCATCATTATGGTCAATGATGAATAAATACTTGCGAATGAAATTTGATTTTACAAGAGCGGTGTTTGCCTAATCCATTTACAGTCAAAAGATAAGTTTAACTTAAAGTGTATTACCCCTCTCTACAACATTTTGATAATTTGCACAAATAAATTTTGTGGGGATTGAAGGAAAAATGAAGAAGTACAAAGAAATTGATTCTATAATTCAAAATGTTGATTTCTTGTTGAAGTTAAAGCAAATTCATAAAACATCCTAAAATGCATTGGGCATTTGAGGGTTACGGTTTGGATTCTAGGGTTCTACTTTGCAAGGGCTTTGTCGGGTTTTCGGTTCATGATTGTAGGGCTTCAAAATATTGAAGCCTTGTTAGGGACCATTTAATAAAATGATCATGTGATATAATTGTAAGCTATCTAGAAAATATTCTATGATCTCACCTACCATGACAGCAGTCTTCTATAAGTGACTCTTTCAAATACTGATGTAGGGGCGACCGCGGGTCCAGAGAAGGGGGAAATTGGGGACTTCCTTCAGCGGTGCTGGGGCGACCTCGGGTGGGGCGACTTCGTGTGGGGCGACTTCGTGTGGGGCGACCGCGGGTAGGGCGATTACGAGTCCAGAGAAGGGGGAAATTGGGGACTTCTTTCTGCGGTGCTGGGGCGACCTCGGGTGGGGCGACTTCGGGTGGGGCGACCGCGGGTAGGGCGACTACGGCTCCAGAGAAGGGGGAAATTGGGGACTTCTTTCTGCGGTGCTGGGGCGACCGCGGGTCCAGAGAGGAGGGAAAAACTCACGCATTTGAAATTCCCTCTTCTCTGGGACTTGGGCGACTTCGGGTGGGGCGACTTTGGGTCCAAAACTGGGAGATTAATTTGTGTTGGGCGGCTCATGTTGTTTTGAAGACCCGTACAATCAAAGAAAAAAAAAGAATAAAAATGGGATGGACAAGAAGTGGTGCATCAAAGGTGGTTCCCGGTGTGACCAACGGGAAGGTGAAGTAGTGGAAGGGATTCTCACACAAGGGTCGACTTCTTCGAATTCAAGTGGAGTCTGGGAGGTCTACGGTTCAATTCCCAACCCGGTGTACATGATGTACGAGGTTCTGGTTTGGGCTTCTTGGTTCGGTCAGGGACCTCTTCGAACTCCGCTATGAGATAAGAAACAGGTCATAGTGGAGTTCGAAGAGGCTCCTGGTCAAACCTTCGAAGCATGTCATGTGGCGTATACCGAGGTCTTCACGGGATTTTTTGAAACTTTAAAGCAACTAATTTGTAATGATATAGAGTATTTTAGAATTCAATTGTGCTAAATCTTTCTTTAATTAGAATTGTTCGTCATTATGGACAATGACGAAGATGTACTTGCGAATGAAATTTGATTTTAGAAGAGGGGTGTTTGCATAATCTATTTAGAGTCAAAAGATAAGTTTAGCTTAACAATTAGAATGCATTACTAATGACCCCCTACGTGCCTATGCCTTTCCAACTGTATTTTTCCTTTATGAAAAGAACATGGACTTATAGTTATTTCCATTGAAGCAAGTTTTATGAAACAAGAACCTAACCATAGGAATGTTTAATTAGCTTGTGTATTAGTATGCACGTTTCATGAAGGTGCAATATTGGATAAGAGTTGTGAGATGATAACCTACCAAATTTACTTTTTCATGGTTGAGTGTACTGCTTATAAAAATAAATTTGGGATTGGAGTTGAAATGAAGAACTACAAATTATATTGGCACACTAAAATGTTCTCTTCCAAAACTTAATATCACTTGAAAAAGCTATTAAACTCATTACATGTTGGGAATATTTTTAATTGCGGTGGCCCACGATTTTACTACCACCTATTCATTGATACATAAATTGTACTTCCTTTCTCCATTTGTGAGGATGTGAAAGTAAATATAAGGTAGAAGGCTCTAAAATGGAGTGGGCATTAAAAATGGACTCTATAAGTGGCTTTGAAATGGACAAACTGTAGTTCATAAATTGACCTCCATAATCATTAAATGATTCGAGAAAAAAAAATTATCAATTGTAAAAGCCAATTCATTCTCTTTACTTCCCCATTTTTCTTTAGAAGTTGCAAGTGAACGTTTTACGGGAGACCTAGGGGCATAAGTAGGGACCTATGACACAAGTCCTTTGGAAATTTACAATTAATTAAAAAATACTTAAAAAAAATGAAATCACTTGTGTTAGATTCTTCTTTTATTTTTCTTTGTCTGAAAAATGATCTAAAAATATTTTCATTGAAGTAAATACATGAAAAAGGGAGATCAGTCTTGAGATGAGCCATTTGTGAGGGCCAGGGTGAATTGACTCCCTCATTGCCCATCCAGGGCTTGCCCTAGAATTTATTATTTGCACTGCTTAATTTTTGGGGGAATTCTGAAATCATATTTGCAATCAGAGGCCCCAAATTACTTCTAGGAGATGCAAGAATTACCCAAAAGTTGGCAGAATATAGGGGGCTTTTTTTTTAAATCTAAGTTGACGGGGGCAATGAGGGGGTCAATTCTCCCTCTGCATTTCCTGAGTCTACTACCTTTCCCTGGACCCGCGGTCGCCCTGAAGCCGCACGCGCCCTTCCAAGACCCGTGGTCGCCCCACCCGCGGTTGCCCAGAATTCCCTGTACCCGCGGTCGCCCCACTTAACGCACTCGCCCCCCTAAACCCTGATCCCGCACGCGTCCAGGGCGACTTCGGGTACAAATGCGGTCGCCTGGGATGCGAGCTGCCACTTTCTTTTCCAGTGCTGTGCATCGGCTTCCATATGCTTTCAAGCGTCTGGATGCGTGTTCATGCACTGGAATCTTGTGTCTAGGACACTTTTTGTGTTGTCGTCGATTGTGGAAGACCATACTTTCTGAGCACTTGGAGGATACCAACACATCCTATATTCACCATGGCCCCCCCCTTTAAGAAGGCAAAGAAGAAAGGAGAGCGCCATAGTCGGAATGTAGCCATCCTTTTGGACCCAACAGCAAGGGCATTTCCAAATTGGCAAAACGTGCAATCGGATTGGACATTCAACACTTGCAAGGCCTACGTAGGGTGGTGCCATATCGATAAGCTATTCCCTTACTTCCGGCATGATGTCCATATCAGCCAAAACAATGCTAATCTTCACTACTGCAGAGATGATGCATTTGTGCAACGGTGCATCGAAGTTTACCGGACATTATATCAAAAACCAACAGTGAAGGGGAGTCAAGTTTCATTGGGTATATGCCAAATGGTCTATGCAGAGCTACAATTGCGACGAACTGTGGATTGGAGGACCATTAAGAAAAAACCCAATAGCATAGTTCCCACTACCAAAGACATTCCAAGGGCGGATCCATCAAATAATCCGAGGGATGGATTAGGGCCCAAAAAACATTTCAAAGAAGAAGTGTCGGATGAAGACTACAATTGGGGCCAGTCGTCCACCTCCACCGACTCGGATGAAGAAGACATTGCAGACCCTATGCCCCCAAATGAAGATCCAATACTTGAAGAAAATATGGCAGCGGTGGTACCTTTTGTTGGAGACTCAGAAGGGGCAGTAGTATTGCATGTCGCGCCTCTTAGATCGTTGGAGCCAATGCACTTCCGTCATCCTGAGGAAGACGAAGTTCTTCAACATGTATATGCACGCATGCGAGAAATGGAGGAAGACAAGGAGGAGGGCGAGATCGGGTTGCAACGAGATGCTGAACAAGCATTGGTGATTTTTGATTCATGTGAAGAACTACCTCTTCAAGAAGCAGGAAGGGAAGTATTATATCTTGAAGACACGAGGAGGCAAGGAAAAGAAGCTTATAAAGCCCAGTTGAAGGCTATTCTTGGTAGACTGGTAGAAATAGAAATGGAATGTGAAAGGCAGCGTGAACGCACTGGTGGTGACATTCAGGACAACGATGAGCACACCCTTGAAGCACTAATCATAAGCGGGAAAGTTCGTTTGTCAGTTCAACAAAAGGAAATGGACGAGCTGGAGCAATTTTATTTGAAATTCAATAAAGGCAAAGATGGAGGCTCTACCTCAAATTCCACCCCGTTCTTGGATAAACGAATGGCCAAAATAATGGAAGAGTGTTTGGCAGAAGAAAACCGATTGAATACCGAAAGGAAAGCTGTGGAAGAGGCGCAGTCAAGGTTGAATGACCTAAAAGAAACCACGGTTGTAGGCCCCATTGACCTTCCAATGGCTTTGGATGCATTATTAGTAGATGAAGAGCATTGTGTGCTGACATCAGAGGTAGCTTCCTTGAAGCAGAAGTTAGTTTCTTTGAAGAAGCTTGAACACCAGTTTCAGAAGCACATAGATTTCCGGACTGCACACATTGGTTATGCGAGAACGTTCAAGAATTTTTGGATCAAAAACAAGATGTGGAACCATGACCTACCCCTTTTGAAGAGTGCTTATAGAATTGCGGCCCATGAGTTTGAAGTCATGAAGAAGAAAAGGGAAGAGGAGGCCAATACGGATGTTGCATGATTTTGGGCTAGAGGTAGTCTTCTAGTAAATAATAGACTAATAGGTAGTTGTTTTTCTAAACTTGTGTGTATCGGAAGGGTTGCTTTGACCTTTAGAACCACCTCATGTTGTACAATGGGATCCATGTTTTGTTTCTTCAATAAAGATATATAAATATTCCTATATGAATTAGCCTTTATGTGTTTTGAAGATCTAATTCTTGATGATTAGACACATGTCAAATACATTTATTGCATGTGTTGTAGGTCAGTTTTCTACGTAGACTTTTGTGCTTTCATTTACACAAAATACCAACAATGTAATAATACCATTGTCTTTTTAAGAAATTCATACCGAACATCCAAACAATTATTTATATTTGAACAACTTCATACAATTTCTAGTTTGCCATGTACATCAATTGCAAGATCTTCCTACGATGTGAAAATAAATAAAGTTTACTATAGATTTGAAGATATTCCTAAATCCTAAACCCGTAAGGAGTGAAATAGTTTGTTTTGGCATCATAGTGATATTTAGAAGGGAAACATGAATAAAATTTGTAGTATCTCCTTTGGCACAACATTTTTTAAAGGATTAAATTCGAAGCCTACCAAATTTTAGAACTTCTCACTACGTGGTTCAAATGTTTTTGTATGATAAGTAGTTTTCAATACTTAGCATTCAGTTGGTCCCCCGAAAAATTAATGATATTCTTCACAAATGACAAGGCATTTCCAATAACAAAATTGATATTGAAATTGGTTCTTAATTTCTTATGATTTATATCTATGTGAAAAACTTTGAATCATTTCATTTTGATTGCTTGCCAAACAATATTGTTCATAACTTTCACATTACTAATCGAAATGGAATGAATCAAAGCTACACATGTAGACAAAAATATGACCTTTAAGAAGAAAAAAATTAAAAAATTAATTTCAAATTATTGTAGATTTCTTTTTCTGCCCTGAGACGTTCCTTACTTCCTTACAAATTATGTTAAAGATGCCATAATTTTTGTTCCCGGAATCCCAGGTACCAATTGCAACAAAATTTATATTCCCATAAAGGTAATAAGCTCTTGTATATTATGAGATAGTTTCCAAAAAATTCATTAAAAATTGAGATCATAGGAACCTGCCCAAAATCCATATTGTTCCTTGAGGGGACAATGGTCCTTTAGGGGTTAAGTTAATCTTTATGCACATGAAGTCGCTCTTCTTTCCCCCGAGGTCGCCCATGGCACTCGAAGTCTCCCATGAAACCCGAAGTCGCCCATGTGGGACCCGAAGTCGCCCATCTGAGACCCGAAGTCGCCCATCCGGGACCCGAAGTCGCCCGTCTGAGACCCGAAGTCGCCCTCCCTGGACCCGAAGTCGCCCCCCTGGACCCGAAGTCGCCCCACCTGGACCCGAAGTCGCCCTCCCTGGACCCGCGTTCGCCCTATTTCGGACCCGAAGTCGTCTGCCGGAACCCGCGTTCGCACCATGTGACCTGAAGTCGACTACTGCAAAGGCGCGCGCCTCCATATGCCTGGAGGTGGACCAGCGGTCGGGTAGGGCGACCTCGGGTGTAATAGAGTTTGGTAGCGGCGCCCTAAAACCATCCTTGGAGCGTGTGGAGGGAAGACCGAAAGCACTATAAATGTAGAGGAACAACATTGGATTTCCATTGCTCTGTTGATGAACATATGGCTTGGATCTTCTCAAGAGGCTTCATGCAATGTTATATTCTTCAGAGGGCAACAACCTTGCTTTGAGTGGTTAGAAAACTACTCGAAGCGGTGGCTTTGTCATAATTTTTTTTTCCGAAGCACTTGGGTACATATACGTTTCGGTTTGGAATAACGCATATCAGATAAACAATATGGCAAACCGAGGAGCGGGGAGGAGGACGAACATAAATGATACTCGAAGAGCCACAAAGGAGTGGGATCCCTGGTTGGTTATTGAAACGAACCCCGCTCGTTCCGCAAATACGAGGACTTGTATTTTTTGTGGTTGGAACAAAGTTTTCATGCGGAAGCGGGCATTTGGTCACTTTGGTTACCCCCGTACATCAACAGTGGAACGTTGTAAACGTATTCCATCCGTAGTCCTCGAATTATTCAGAAACTGTGAAGGGATTGTACCAAAAGAAATGAGTTTGGAGGAGATGCATGGAGTAGATCTTGAGGTTGATGTTGTTGCTGAGTCCGTTGCAGGGTATACTGTGGATGCATCAGTGGAAGGGTCTGTGGACCTAAGCGACAGGACAGAAGCACCTAATGCACCGCCTCGTAATCCAGATTCAACAAATTCTACTCCTGTGACGGTGAGAAGGATGCGCTCAACCTCGACTTCTCGTCAACAAAGCATGGATGAATCATTCCGGGTCAATGAAAGACAAAACTTGGACAGACTATGGGCTTCTTTCTTTTATGAGGCTAACATTGCATTCAATGTGGTGCGGCACCCAGCCTTTGTGAATGCTGTGAAAGCAACTTCGACATGTGGATTTCCATATTCCCCGCCATCGTACAATGCGGTGCGCACTAAACTACTTGATGTGAAGAAGGAGGCTGTTACGAAAATGGTCAGTAGTCGAACAAAGAGTTCTATTACCCAATATGGAGCCACTATCTGTTCAGATGGATGGTCAGATACAAATCACCGTCCCTTGTTGAATATGATGCTCGTTTGCCCTGCGGGTGATGTCTTCCTGGGATCGGTGGACACCACAGGAGAGAGGAAAGACATGGCGTATACGGTGAATACAATGGCTACCTACATAGAGCAGGTGGGACCAGGAAATATTGTCCAATTGTGTACAGACAATGCTTCCGTAATGACAGGGTCAATGCGCGAGTTGCAAGCAAGGTATCCCCACATGCATACGCAAGGATGTGCCGCACATATATTGGATTTACTTTTGGAAGACTGGGGAAAGGAAAAAAGGATCAAAGATCTAGTGGATAAGGCCAGGGCAATTGTGAAGTTTATAAAGAAGTACCACTTGACTTTGGATCTCTTCCATAAGTACTCGCCGAAGAAGTCATTGAGACTTCCCGCGGCCACACGCTTCGCAGTGCATTTTCTCATGATAGACCGTTTGGTAGAGTGCAAACAAGCGCTTCAATTCGTGGTGGGGGACGAGACGTATATGCCATTTGAGAATAGTTTGGTCAGCAGAACAAACAGACTCATTACAAGAGAGCGGGCCCGTAAAGCGCAAGAGGACATAGTTTCGGAAGTGTTTTGGGTGGAATGCGGTAATTTCCAGCACATGGTTCTTCCAGTGATTCTTGCTCTGCGCTAGTTCGATGGCAAAATACCGGCGATGCCGAAAGCTTGGATAATAATGAGTAGCCTTCGTCAGCACGTGTGCACTTTAAAAGAGGCTCCGTTCTTTCTTGATGAGCAGACCGCGACGAAGTTCCTAAAACAATTTGATGCTCGTTGGAAGTTGATGCGCACGGACCTCCATTACGCAGGGGCATTGTTGAACCCGTATTTGACAGATGTGGAAGAGCTTCATAACAATGGAGAGGCAAAGCGGGCATTGAATCGAGTCATCAGAAAATTGAGCGGACCATTGAATGTGGATGAAGATGAAGCAATTGTTGAGTTGACGGAATTTGAAGAGAAGTCGGGTCCCTATGATCCATTACAAGAGGCTCCAGATGTTACTCGATGTAACTTGTTGCCTCATCAATGGTGGAATCGTGTGGGTGGGAACGCTCTTCCAAAAATAGCAAGGAGAGTTTTGTCTCTGACATGCTCAGCATCATCTTGTGAAAGAAACTGGAGCATGTATTCGTTTGTACACGATAAAGTGCGTAATCGCCTAGCCACAAAGAAGGCTGAGATGTTGGTGTATATCTACACCAACAGCAAATTGGAACGTGAAAAACAAGGACACAATCCAGCACTATTCTACGAAAAGTACCTTGTAGATGGAAATACAGATGAAGAGAATGAAGAACCATATTCTTCGGGGGACGAAGATGACGTTAGGTTTAGAGATTTGAGAGAAGAACAGAGACGTGTGGTAGTAGAAGAACGCCTCCGTGGAAATAGGTGGGCTGGTATGGTGCCCCGTGTAGGTAGTCCTCCACGAGGACGATACCACAACACTTTCGTGGGTGATGATGATGGATTGAGCTCTCCAGAGGCGTCGCACCACCGCAGAGACGAAGCCCCTCATGTGTCGGCTTGGGATGCATTTCCGGTAATCAATGCAGACCCAACGAGGGAAAGAACTCCTGATGACAACAATGACGGTGCAGATATTCCAGTGGCAGATGAAGTGGAGCTTGTAAGGTCTCCAATTGCCACATGTCTGCCGCCTAGTATGCCAATGAACCTCCGAAGTGGTGTACGAGTTAATGTACAGGGTGAAAGGCAAGAAGAGGTGTCGCATATTGAAGAGGTACCTGCAGTTCGTCCAAGTTTAGCACCGACCAACAACACTGCAACAGAAACTAGGGTGTACGATTCAGATGCGCCATTGCAAGTGGTATTCAACGAGACCCGTACCCGTGGGTCCAATCGCCCTGCAAGTGTAGACATTGCCACAACATCGAGGATAGTACCAACTCCTCTAACAAGGTCGCCGACACATAATGATCTACGACAAATCGTTGATGAAGGAGTTCATGGCTCAACTCCACAACCTACTCCGGCCTCGTTGATGTCAGGCCCTGGAGAATCATCCAGGCGATCGCGTGAACACTCCAAATCAGGAAATAAACGAACCCGCAAGACGCAAGACAGACTGACACGGAACCCCAAGCGTCAAAACCATGCGATCCATCCATTTGTCATTGGAGAACGAAATTCCACTCGTAATCCTTGGCCATCAAGCGCAGCAGCGAGAGTAGAGCGTCAACATGTTGGGCAGCAGGTGCTTGAGCGACCGACAGGCCCTATTATCAATGGAACCACTGATGCATCGAGGCCGACAAAGCGATTAGTGCTAGCCGAAGTTGGTGGTGGTTTAGAAACGCAAGTGCGAAATTTGAACTCTGAGGTGGAACGTGAGGTGATCCTTCAACCTACAAGCAGAGAGGATGATGAAAACGAGGTCTCAGGAGCTAGTGACAGTAGTGGGCCACATGAAGACACCGACCCCAATGCAGATGAAGCGGAAAGCGATTCTACCTTCACAATGTAATGTGTTGCATTATAGATGTGGAGGCCTTCAAATAGTACTATAAGGATTTAACATCAATGCCTTGTAGTGAAGATTTGTTGCCAAAGCTTGTAATGAAATAGGTAGATTTTGAATTTTGTGTAGTCCATCACTTGGCTTCACAAAGTCAGGAAGATTGTAAAAGGTACTTTGGTGTTGACGATGATGATTAATGAAGGTATTCGTATTTTTTGCAAATAAGTGTGCAATTTCAAACAGGAGTGGTCTTGGTACTCAATTGTGAAGATCATCCCTATGTATGTACGCAGTTCCATTTAAATTAATATGATTATTGTCCAAGGTTTTTATTATTATTATGTTTTAGGCTTATGAATTGATTGTCCCATGATATATCATTACATAATGCATGTTCATTTGCTTTGGTACGTACCAAGCATATAATTCAATGCTTATATATTGCCGATTTGCCGTGGAATGTGTTGGTTGAAGAATAAATATTGGAAAAAAAATGTTGTGGGGGCCCCAGACTTGTAGCCCATGAAGTAGGACCCGCGGTCGCCCTGGATTTCGGACCCGCAGTCGCCCTGGATTTCGGACCCGCAGTCGCCCTGGACTTCGGACCCGCGGTCGCCCTGGATTCGGACCCGCAGTCGCCCAGGATTTTGGACCCGAGGTCGCCCTACCTGTGGTCGCCCCCCTACCCGCGGTCGCCCCTACCCATGGTCGCCCCCTACCCGCGGTCGCCCCTACCCGTGGTCGCCCCCTACCCGCGGTCGCCCCCCTACCCGCGGTCGCCCCTACCCGTGGTCGCCCCTACCTGCGGTCGCCCCTCAGGAAGCACGCCACGTCACAGCCACGTAGGACAGTCCGTTTTACCAAGGGGTAAAAAAATTTGAAATCCGAAATCTGTACACGACAACAAAAACCGCCCTTACTCGACAACTCGACAATTCGACATGCGACATGCGACGTCTATTAGACACAAAAACTCGAAATTCTATCAGACAAGACAACCCTGGTAATTTAATGGAGTGGAGGAGGTTTGCTTTGGAAGAGACTATTTCCAAAAAGGGAAAAGTCTTGAAAAAGCTAAACTTGGTCTATAAGAAGACCACATCAGATGTTTTCTTGGAGTACTTTAAGCCTAAGTTGCAGGCATTTGTGACTCACAACTTCGTTGCTAGGTGGGAGGATAAGCAGTTCAAACAGTGTTGTAAAACCTTCCCTAAAGACACGGTAGTGTCTATCGTGGATTATGCTGAAAACTACAAGTTTGAAATCCAAAATGAAGTGCAAAGCATGCATTGGCACTCGTATCAAGTGAGTATTTTTGTGCACATTTCTTATCGTCACAACCCCGATGCTAACCTTGCTGATCTTGACTCCTTCATTCTTACAGAGTATCATTTCTACATTTCTGATGACAAGCATCATGACTTAGAGTTCATACAATATTGCTTTGGTCTACATTGGGATCACATGGTCAGATCTGGCTTTACCCCTAAGCAACATTGGGTGTGGAGTGATGGATGTGCTAACCAGTTTAAGAGTAGTAGGCCTTGGTATTTTGTATCCAGATATCCCAATATGACGAATGGCTGCTCCATGCTTTGGAGCTTCTTTGGAAGTGGTCATGGCAAGGGTCCCCATGATGGAGCAGGTGCAGTTGTAAAGTCTTTTATTCGGAGAGAATAGCTAAAGGCTCATGGGCAGAAATTGCAATGTGCTAATGATGTGGTGAAATTTTTGCAAGCTCGGTTGGGTGAGAGGGTGCAGAGTACTTACGGTGGTCGTAGTAAGCCAATGATCAAGTACTTCTGGGAAATACTAGAGTCTGATGTCCAGCCGCTTAGAGACAATAGTCACAATTGTGACGTTGTACAGGGGACGCGCAAAATACACTCTATTATGGCAACAAATAAGAACCAACTGGCCCAACTTATGGTAAAGCCTTTGGCTTGTTTTTGTGCATTTTGTACTGACAACAAGTGGTCTGAATGTGTAAATGTCCATTGGACTAGACAGTGGGAAGCAAAGTATTTACAACCAGCTGACACAGGATTTGTAAGAAGCTGCATGCTTGACAATTGGGATGGTGTTTGGCAATGGGGAGATGACGGAGAGCTAATGGCGGCCTCTCTTGAAATTGGGGACAATGTGGCTGTGAATGCAGCTGCAGGCAATAGTGAGGGGCAATCTTTTTGGCTCATCCGACTCACTAAGCCATTGCATCACGCTAAAGTTGATTTTATTTGTGAGTGGGGCACTGAAATTGAGCAAGGAGATGCAGTTGTGGGTGGACACTACTATCAGAGATGGGGTCACTCTGAGAGTTCTTACGTGCTCTTGAAAGACTCCCATCTGGTTTACTTGCATGCTTCCCATATTCGGGCAGTGAAGTTTCTGATGCCTCCAAAGGACCACCGTGTCACTGGTAACGACATGGTTTACTCCTTACCAGAGGCGATAAGGACGCAGATCATGTCTGTGCTAGCAGCTGCAGATGATTGTGCAGATGACTAAATCTGTGAATTTGCATATTGCCAAGGTTCAGACCTGGGTGTGGGTTGGATGGAGGGTGGTCGTTTGGAGGGTTTTAAGGCCAGATTCGGGGTTTAGGGGTTAGAGGGGGGGGCATGCATTTTAGGATGCCAGCAGGGTTCAAATCCCTGCATGCCCGGGTGAACCAATAACTGCAAGCTACACTGGATTTACATTGGATTTCAAGTGGCGTTTTCTGAACTGATAGGTATGATTACTAGCAATTAATGACTTCATTATTTTAGTGATGCCTTAGGGTGAAAATCAGCCTTAGTCATCTTTTCCCTCATAAAGCGAGTAGGGCTGGACTTGAAGCACGTCAGTCCTTCAGTGCGTAGAGGTTCACTTTTTAAGTGGTAGTTGTTGGATTCAGCAGTTTGATCTCCACATTTGTATCTCTCACTTGTTGAATTACCTGTTGCGTTTTTTGCTCACGGTGTTGAATGCTGGGAGAGAGGTCACCACAACGATGTCTTTCCTGCCCAAGTCGAAGGCTGCACTACATGCTTACTTGGCGCGCGTGGATGCCGAAGTTGAGAGGCGGAAGGGGAAGATCCCTTCTTTCAGCGGAGATGAAGTCAAGGCTCTGCTACACAAGGGGGACGGTAGGGAGTTGCGGTGGACGGCGGATGCAGCATGGGAGTTCCGCGCCATGGAATTTGCCACTGGAATTTTGTTCCAAGGTGAGCGACGATTCTTTCCTGCAGCCTCTGCGCTTGACGATGGAGGGGACAACTCTGACAGCGACAGAAACCCCAAGAGCGTTGTGGATTCAAATGCGCCCGTTTTTCACCTGGACCAAGTGATGCATGACGACCTGTTGGAAGGTGACACCACGACGTCAAGACTAAATCCAACTCTAGCAGATGGCGAATCAAAGTATACGACGATGTACTGGGACCCTTGGGGAAGAAGCTACTACTATGTAAGTCTTGACGATGTTGCCGATTATGATCCCGTTGCGCAGTAATTAGAGCTCTCTTTGGAGTAGAAAAGCTACACAGGAGGATTCTAAGCAATGCATCTGCCCATTTTGTATAACCCAGGTTGTAGTTCCGATTATGATCCATATAGACTCCTAGTGCCTGAGCTCAGGGTTTTGGTAGCATTTTTGCAACTTGTAAATTCAGGCCTTTCAACGTGCTTAATACAACTCCTAAGGCTCGGCTTTTTCATTGTAATTGCTTGTTGTGAATGTTATAGTATTTTGAATGAGTTGAACTTCATTTGCACAGTTGAAAACTATGTTTTGAAGTATTCAGAATGTTGGTCTCCCTTGGGAGTCAGTCGTCAATGGTGATGTTCTCACGGGCCTTGTAGTGTTATGCGATAGCCCCTTTATAGTTGCATGCTTAGGGTCTACAGGTTGTACGCTTTGGAATTCAGCCTCATAGCAAAGACGGCCCACGTACAAAAACATGCTGGTCCAGTTGCTGTCGTTGCTGCCACAGTTGGCATTAGTTTTCCGTTCCATACTTAGAGATTCTAGTTGTGAATTTCCCAAAATTGCCTTACAATGACCCAATTCTATCTAAACCCAAAGATTTGTTGGCAGAATTTTGACATCATGTCATGCTCCATACATATAGTACTATACAACACCGTAGACCTCTCCAATGTCCATTTGTAAATAAGATCGTGACCCTAAATCCTTAGACCCCAAACCCTAAGACCCTAAACCTCAAACCCTAAACCCTAAGACCCAAAATCCTCCCTTTTTACTCTATATACTAAACCACTTGCCTAGTAGTGGTTCACTCCATAAATAGGCAGTTTGTAAATAGGTGGGTTTATTTATATAATGTTCACATGCTAGAAAGGAATGACAACAAGATATTTATCTTTAACATTGAATATTTTATCATGTTAAAACTAAATCCAACATAATGTTCAACAAAATGTGGTTGTACATGTATGACATTCCAATATATATTTTACTTCTTGAAGATCTCACTGTGTGAGAACTACAAAGAGAAGTGAAAAGTTTTAAAACTAAACCTTAATTAATTTTAATTATGAAATTCCCATTTGTCTGTAGATGAATGATTTTGTCAACTCAACCCTCTTATATATGACCTCATATTGCCCCTAGCAATTGATATGGAATATATATATTGGCAACCATATTTATAGACCAACTGCAACGCATGTTTATGTAACATGCACACTACCCTAGTGCCTTTTCAATTTTGGCAAAAATGATTTGCTTTCATAATTTTAGGAAATTATAATGATAACTGTCTAAAATCTTGAAAATTGTCAATAGAAATGGTTGAAATTCAACCAATTTAAATTGTTCCAAACACACCCTCAATGAATCTAATAAATCACAAAATTTGATTTTATAATGAAAAGAATTTTTTTCCCTTCTTATAGGAATTTTGAATAATGAAACTAAACATACCAGTAATCTCCACAAGAATAATTAGTCTCTATACAAACAATTCTCTTGTAAAACAAATGATCCTAATGTTGTCGCTCAGTCTTGTAAAACAAATATAGTATAGAATGAGGTACCAGCATCAGCACTGAGCAGCCCCAAGCTCGCCAACCAGCTCAGGAAGCCAAGCCAGCCAACTACCCACCCATCCTTCTGCAGAAGTTATCGTCCTTAATGGACGGATCGATCCAAGCAGCTGTGCCAGTTGCCCACTATGAGTTGGACTGAAGCGCCTTCAATTTCTCCAGGCTTATCACTAAGTTGGATACCCCTTTCTATGACCCCATAATTGAATCATGTCTCATTTGAAGTACCTCCATGTGGATCAATGTGGTATTTTGGGGGGGACTAGAGCCATATTGGAAGCTCGTAAAATAATTTGGCTTCAAAATGACAAAGGGAAACTTGAAATCTACTGTACTTCTTAGATTAAGTCATGTAAGTGTGGTTGAAAACAAGATTATTGATATTTTTGAGGCCCAATCCTAATTCCATGGAACAAAATATAAATTAAAAAAAACACAACAACAAGTCTCACTCCCCATTCTACACTAAAAGCCTTACTTTGAAAATAGTAAATTCTGAAGGCCTTTCTTAGTCCCTGAAAGCCTAATCTGCCATTTCGATTTCATTTTAGACAAAACCCCTTTTTCAATGGTGCTTGCATATTATTTTTATTCAACTTTGAAATGTGGCCGCATGATATGATTAATTTAGGATATAAATTAAAACACCACATGTGTATCAATTTCAATTGAAGTGGTGTCTACACTATATTAATTTACGTATGTTATTTATTCACTTTAATGAACACATGTCAATTTTAACAAAAAGAAATTTGGATTGGGAGGGGGGTCCCGAGGACCAATGGAGATTCCCCCAATTTCAATGAATGCCTAGGGCATGGTCCGCTTGGTCCCCGGGGTTGTGTAATCAACCCATAATCACCTTTATATAAGAGCCCTTTCACCTCCCACTAAACATTATGGGATAATGAAGGTCAAACCTTTCTAATCAAGGTGTCCACACTATACATTTAGGCTTCTCACTAAAATTACCAAGGGATCTATTTGTGACTACATTGTGCCATGGTCATAGAATTTAGTAGCCATATGCATCAAATTCAACATGAAGACTTTTCTAAATTAAATTACCAAGGCTTCACTATCAACAGTTGATTGTCCACTAATTTAATTTAGTGGCCATATATGGTAACTTCAACATGGAGACTTCTATGTGCACATGACTTGATTGTGCACTAATTTAATTTAGTGGCCATATGGTAACTTCAACATGGAAGCTCATCTCCAAACAAGATGGGATTCATAGTTTTATATTTGTTTGACAAATGTTTGGGGTAAGCCCAAACTTTTGGATCCTCCTTCATTTAAAATTTTTTTGACCAAAGTTTGGGGCACGCCCAAACTTTTGGATCCTCCATTTTATATTTTTTTGACCAAAGTTTGGGGCACGCCCAAACTTTTGGATTCTCCATTTTATATTTTTTTGACCAAAGTTTGGAACACGCCCAAACTTCTGGATTCTCCATTTTATATTTTTTTGACCAAAGTTTGGGGCACGCCCAAACTTTTGGATTCTCCATTTTATATTTTTTTGACCAAAGTTTGGGGCACGCCCAAACTTCTGGATCCTCATGTTATATATTTTTTTTGACAAAAATCCTCCTTCAACTATTCTAACTACAACTATTCTACATGTTTTAACCATTCTGTTTAAGAATATTTGATCTCTCATGTTTACTGTCATGGCTTGAAAGTGAATGAGTGCGTTGTATCTATATTCAAATTATTGAAATATGCCATGTGCATTTCAGCAGCCATGAAGCATCTAATATGCAGTTCACATGAGATCACATTGAGACTAAGATCACAGCCTTCAATGGGTATCTTGAGCCCTAACTCACTATACACAACCTGTAGTACACAAGTCCGGACAATTACACAAATCTTGCCCAAAGAATCAATCGCTCAATTGCCGTTACATCTAGTCTTTCATGCATACTTTGATAAGTTAAACTTTGAGGACGTTGTTAGACAAACATGGTGCACTGAGATGTTACGAATTACGATACAGGTGACTGCAAAGATAAATGAGTATCATTCTATTACTGTACTGATCAGATCTTCAAAATTTGGCAAGACTCTGTCATCATAGAGTGTGTCAATACGGTGGCCGAACCTGAAACCTAGAGCTGAACTATGTTCCAACCTGAACCATACAGCGCACTTATGTATGCTCAATGGAAAGGTAATTCATGAACGAGCCAAAGTGCACACCTGGAACTGCATAAATTATACTTTCCGATAATAATGCAAACTAAGACTATTCTAAGCCCATTAACAACCAAGTCCCTAGACTAAAGCAACGTTACGCCACCACCTTGAAAGCTCCGAGGTACTCAAATGAGAGCTCCGACAACTTGTACCAGCCATCCTTGTCATCCCCCGAAGGCCCGACCAATCTGCCACACAGCTCTAAATCAACAATTGACATGCAGCTTTACACACAACCTCTAATCCACTAAAACAAAATCGTAATGTCAAACCGTGAAACTTAGGACGGAAAACAAACTCACATACAAGGCAGGTGCCCAAACAACTCTCATTTCCCGGTCCTTGCCGCTGCACGAGTGTTGGAGGCAATGGACTTCCTGGACTCAACCGGGAGTTTCTTCCGCTTTGCGTTTCCACCTCCACACACCCTCGGATTAGCTTTGCCCTTCCTCTTAGTCCCTCCCTTTTTCCGTTTCTTGCGCTTCTCGTTCACTGGTTCGTCCACTTTGAACTCCTCTTCAGCTAAAACCTCGTTTTCCTCTTCTCCCTCTTCACCATCAGTCTCAGAAACTTCATCGCCTACTGTATTGTCCAATTCGCATTCATCTTCATCATCATCCTCAATGGAATTCGAAGTTGCATCGACCAATCTTTCCCCTTCCTCTCTCGTGACAGCCCCCCGATTCTTTGATGCTGGACTCTTTCTCTTACTGTTCTGGCCTTGCATATGAGATCCTTCAAGAACGGACTGAGTCTCTAGAACGGTGTGGCTCACTTTGGATTTGTCATGGCCGGTAGAATTGACTTGGAGATCTGAAGTTCCTTTGCTGGTTGTAGTGCGGGATGGCCTTTCTTTGGAGCCTCCGCATAAATCGAGAGTACTTGCTGAGACTATAGGACTTGTCGTAGGGACTGATTTACCACCTTCAACGACTTCATTGGACTTCAAAGTCCAATCTGGTCCTTCTGCGACCTCGTCATCTGCGCTGTGGACTTCATTGGACTTCAGAGTCCAAGTTTGTGTTTTTCTAACCTCATCATCTGCGCTGTGGATGTTGCATGGACTATCAGGAACTTCTACATTGCACAAAACCACTTCCATGTTAGAGTTGGAAGTACATGAGCACACTTGCATAACTTACATGGACTTCTGTTTACAAAGTTCTTTCAAAAAAGACTCATCGTACACTCCCTTGTACTCTTATTGGCAGCCAAAGCAGTCTTGCAAGCCATGTAGTCAGGATTGTGGAGTTGAATGGTAGCCGAAGCACTCTTACAAGCCATGTAGTCAAGATTGTGGAATTGAATTCACTTCAGTGATCGTGTCTACCTAGTTGCAACTATATGATGGAGGATTGATAACAGCCTAGCACAAAAATGCACATATTGGGGACAATTGCACTCTCTACGTGGACTACCTACACTGATGTACACCCAAATTTCGCACTTCACTGGACTCAACTGAACTTTTAAGTAAACCGAGTGAAATCAACGTACCGGGAATGGTGGCTGGTCTGGTCTTCATCCTTGAAACTTCAGCTGCCATTTGCTTAGTTCCGGGCTTCACAATCCCATGAGCTGCCCACCAGTCAACGTGCATCTCTTTTTTACAATTCACAGCACTGCACGCTGTAAAATCTTGAAAGTGGTACCTACAGCACACATGATGGTACGCACATTTACACGATCCAAGAGAAACTGCCCAGACAGGCTCAAACCCAAGACCGCAGTAAACGCACCTGTGTAACTCAACTAATTCAGATTCATGAGGAGCTCTGAGATTTGAAATAGACTGGGGAGGCACAGCCCTAAATAAAATACTTCCAGATTCTAATCGGGCAATGCAGATCTTCACCGCTCCAACATGACGATCCAATAGCAACATTCTTTCTTCCAACTCCGAAACCCTACTTGCCACTCCAGACTCACTTTCACGGAACTTTTGGTAACGTGATTGACCATCGCTCGCCCACGTCTCGCACAAAGATAGCAGTTTCTTTTGCGCTTCAACATCAACAGACAATGAATCCAGTAAACTACTACTCGTCCCCACGTCTGTCCCACTTTCAGAAATGCGCTTGAACTCAGAATCTCTCAATTCCTGTAGCGAATCAAGTTTTAGAAGCGCATCTGAAAGTTTTTCAAGGCAGAACTCCATCTGCCCCTTTGAGCGCGCGTCTGCAACGGTAAATTCTTCCTTCACCTTTCTCTCTAAAGTTAGAGTAATTACCATCCTGCCTTGCTCTTCACCAATGATCGTTCCATAGCTCTTCCAAGCCTCGGTGGCTGCCAACCTGGCGCTTGGATCCCCCCAAACCTCGTACCCACCGGAAAAGCTCTCTTGCCGCGACGGACTTTCAAGCTGGCTGAAAGTCTTGGATTCACTTGACCCACCATCTTCACCGCCTAAACCGCCATCTTCATCATCTGATAACAATGCATCGTCCGGAGACCTCCCTTGCTTCATCGCCTTTTGCCGCCGCCTCAACTGCTCGCTGTTTGTCCACTCAGTATAAGCTGCCCAATTCAAATTACAATTCATTTTTTCCTGACAATAAAACCCTCTAGCCATGCCCAAACTAATTACCCTAGAAGACAACAAACAATGCTTCTGGTGGATTTGCATCCACAGAAGTTCAAGCTTCCTCACTTGCTCCTCGTTCCTCAAAAACATATATCGATGACCATTTTTGTTTACAACAGGCCCTAAAAACTTGCACAAGTCTTCCTCCATGTAATCCTCTCCAGACTTCAAGTGCTTGGGGTTTATACCGCTACAATGCAAACCATACTTCTCGCTGAAATCCCTGCGGTTGTACGATTTGGAGGTACTCAATGGAAAGAGATCAGGCGCCTCAGCGTAAACAGGAGAGCTGTAACCTTGCTTTCCACGACCCAATGGCGACCCCTCTAATTTCACCTTAACTCTTCTGCATTGACCTTGACTTGCCATGATCACCGTATGCATGAACAGTACCCGCACAAGCTAACAAAAACGCACGCGATCAAAACAACATTTCATGCGTGACTATAGGGTCTGGAGCGACCTCTCAAGCTGAAGGAGAGAGACGATCTGTGAGCCACACGATCCTCCTACATCGACGGACCAGATGAACCCGATTTTTGAAACCCCTCTTACCCGCCTAGTCACCCGAACACGCCCTAAACCCTCATTCAGAGTTCAATCTGTACCGTCCAGCAGGGTTCCAATCTTCACCATCCATGTGTATCGGGCCACCGGGTCTGCCTTGCCAGCACAGGCTGCTGGTCACTGCACCTGCAAGCCAAAAAAGGGAAAAGTAAGAATTCCAAGAAAATACCATCTTAGATAAACACTTTGTGAGTGTTATTAGTGAAGACGACATATCAAAATTCCAACTTTCAATGTGTGAAATCAATCTCCAAAATTTCGTGGCAATTCTGGACACATAAAAGTCCATATCTACAAATGTAGGTACCAAAACTCTACATATTTCAAAGGCAAACATTAGATAACATACAATCCTACTTAAATATAATTCCTTCTTCTCCAAAATGTTTGACTTCTTTACTAATTAGAGAGTCTTTATGTTGAAGCTCTGGACTCTGACAGTGCATAAAGAGTCCATATGAAAGTCCTTTAGAAATAAAGTATGAACAATTTTGACAAAATTTCTTAGCTAATGTATAGATAGTGAAGTATACAAGTTTAAAATGAGTCCTTTACAATATTCCACAACTTGTCTCTATATGAAATTACAAGAGTTTCAAAGAAACTAACTGAAATAAAGACTTTGACAGTCCATATTGGTCCAGCGTAGTGTGCATTTACCCTAACCCTTCCCCCTCAACTCCCATTTCATTGGAAAACTCCCAAAATAATGAATATGATGTTATGAACACTTTTCAATGATTGGTTTGGATTCATGGTTCAGCCATTCATAATTTCCTTTGCAATTTTTTTGGTTTGTAGTACATACTCCCAAATTGGGTAAAATGCATGGACGTTTTCTAATTCATAAGCTTCAAATCATATAAATTGTACCAAATGGTAGTTTATACAATAAGAATGTAATACTTGTTGCTACTGCAGCCAGTACTACTGTAGGACTCTGATGATCCCTGCTTTTACAAGGAGAAGCTTCACTTCATTGAAGCTAAAACTTGGTGCATGAATGAATTTGTCCTCATGTATGTCCATCTTGCAGAAATACCGAAACAGGTAGTACAAGTGCTTGCAATTCACATATTGTTGGCGACCTCCAACAACTGAAACACACATGTTGGTAAAGTCCGAGCATGTGCACGAGGGGTACATACCCACTATAATGCGATACACATTTCGATTATGATCACTGCCGGTCTCTAGAGTCACAATTGCACCTAGTCCTGGAAAAGGCAACAATGTTATTCCAAGTATTAGTCCTTTGACATTGCCAGCACTCTCCCATTTGTTTTGATGTTCTGTAGTTGGTACCGTTGAGATTCGCCGAATGGTTTGATTGTTTCGAACCGTTGGATACATATGTGCATCATGTGGAGGTTGTTGATCATATAATACGCTTTTATAAACGTTGGACATATTGAATAGACGACGAGGAGACAACGTAGGACGCTCTTGGAGTTGAAATCTAGCATGTTGTAGGAGTAATGTCTCCTCTCGGCTCAAGTTGGTCCCCGTGAGAACAGGCCATACTTCTGGCACCTCCAGCCAATCTATTACCCACTTCCGCTTGGTCCCCTTCATACATCGTTCAATGTCATCTGCACAGAACCAAAAGTCTGCCAACACTTCGCGCTTACTCCCGTAATCTTCTTTTCTCCCACGATAGGTGGGAGCAGGGATTCCTTTCCGTCCTTTTGAAATTCTTGCAGTGTACCTAATATCTGACCCCCGTTGTTGAGCATGACATTTTGCGTTTGATTTGTGGCTGATCCTCGCAATGTGCTACTTCGATGTGTCGCAATCACTTTCAAATGCAATGGATACATGCGGTGAAGTGTTCACTTGAGCATCTGTATGCTTTTCCACAGCAGAGTTTACAAACGCGGTTGTAAACCTTGTTCAAACACGAGGTTGAGAGAAATTTACTTTATCTGGTCTATGCAAGTCTCCGGCATCACCAATGGGTACATCTAACTTCCTCTTCGTGCTTCCAAATATTTCTTCTCCTTCCAAATGGGGTATGCGACTTCCAACACCTTCAGATCCGAGTAGTGTATTCAGCGCCTCTACTATTTTCTTGGGATCTCCACTCCGTCTTGCTACTCTCAATTTTAACTCCCCCTTCGATGGACCAGAGCCACATGCATGTCCCTTCAAGTAAGCGCGATAATTTGTCATCTGCATCCATGCACGGATACTATCGTCGCAAGTGGCATCAAACAAATTGTTACCTCGATTTCCCGGCATTTGAAGCCACTTGTTATGCACTGTTTCCGACAAGTTGCATGAAGGCATGTCAACCATCTCCTCCAAACTCAATCCCTACAAATGCCCCCCACCCAAAAAAAAATTCACATTCAATGGAAAAGAGTACAAGCAAGTACCAGCGGGATTTAAAGACCACCGAGTTCATGTACGGGGAACATGAGATGAAGAACACGTAAATAAAATTACATAAAAAAATAGATTTGTAATCCTAGGCTTCAATAACTAATTTGAATAAATTCATAGTTACATACCATAGAACACAGAAGAACAACAAAATATAACAGTTATTTTTTAATGCAAAAAATAGAAAACAATTACACTAGTGCATAGACCTTACCATTTGCATGAAGCCTCCCCACTACCTATAACGGAAATGCCAAAATGCAAGCCAATGGTCCAAGTGATGAAGTGCATCTTTTGTGGTAGCTCCAGAAGATAACTACCATGACCGAATTGCTAGGTATTTTGTCTCCGCGTCCTCCATATTCTTTGCATCTTTGTATTGTTTACATAATAAAGTATGCTGCTGTTGGAATGCTTCCTTGATATACTTTTGCGTGTATTTTTGGAGTGAAGAACTCCAATGCAACAAGCAAGTCCGCTCCCGATTTTCCATTTTCTGATTGGCAGAGCCACTCCCATAGATGATACGAACCGCATTCCAATTGGCCATAGCACTATTGGCCATGAACCCCTTGAAGTTTGGGTGTTCTATTCCGTGTCGTGACATGACAACATTCAAACATTTCCAAAAAATCACTTGAATCTCGGTATCTTCTGATTGCATGTCACATGTGAAAATGGTCATCACCTTTTTGTACTTGGGATCATACACATGGCAAGCCATCGTGGTCTAGTCCTTCACACGCTTGACGTGGTCAAACATCATCCATACATTTTGGAGATTCCCTTCAGGTTGCATGCGCTTTACCAGATCCACTCCACTCCCAGGTCCTTCCATAAGCATCTTGAAAATGTACACCTTCTCCTTCCCTTGTCCTGGAAAAACGCTGTCGTGAATGAATTCAAACTTTGCCTCCTTCTTCATGGTCATAATGTTGTCGATGACTCCTCCATGGTTGTTTGAGCGGAATGAAGATATCACGTTGCAAATGTTGGGACTGCTTAAGTACTCAAAACGGTCCATTACCTCTTCTAGTTCCTGTCCTTTCAACATCTTCTTCTCTCCCTCTTCATTGTGAAACAAATAGGTTGTTAGGAAAACTTTGCTAGCAGACAGAGCAATTGCGGAGTTGGTGGCTAGAGGTGTTCTAGCCACTTGCTTCGCAATGAGTCCACAAATCTTCTCTGCAGAGTCTCGGTACATGCCTTTTGCTACTGGATGAGAATGATCTCCAATATGAATAGCCGCCCTACTCATTTTCGGATTTTTACTACAACAGTAGTAAATTCTAGCACTACATGTGCTTAGACACGTAGGTGTTAGTTTGCAAAGTTTGCAAACTAACGTACAATCTCTTGGAGCAGTATCCTCTATTCCAAAAGGAAAGGTCGTATAACCAATCCACTCTGTTTCATTGCGTTTTCCAATCCTGTTCAAGTAATCACACTTCGGATTCACACAAGCAAGATGACCAACGCAGAATGACTTACGAAACTTTATGTTATCGTAGTTGTGGATGTTCGTGGTCATAAGTTTGCACCAAGGATGCCCATCATAGCGCTTGTCCATTCCTTCTAAGTTCTTGGCTGTAGAGGAAGACGAAGATGAACGGCATGGAGGCAATTCGAAGATGACATCACCATTGAATATTGGTGGAAGGAAATGCACATGATGGTGTTCCACAGCATTCAGGTCCATCATAGACAATTCATTTCGAGATCTGTGCATTTTGGATAGTCTCTTCAAACACTCCATAATGCTTACTCTATCTGTCGGAGATGGATGCAACGGAGGACATGAGAACATTGACGGCGACTGACTTTGTAAAGGGGTACTACAGATTGACTTCATAAGAGTCATTTCCACTAAGGGAGTGTGTATAGAGCTTGTTTTCTTCTGAAGAATGAAGTTGGGAGACTCTCCTTCTGATTCACTAGATAATTCTATGATTGGATCTAATTTCTCAAGTTTCACCTTCCTGAGTACTACGTGTTTTGGAAAGACCGGATGAACTTCACGAGGTGGACTAGGTGAAACCGTGTGTGCAATATAAGGCATGTCGACTGTTGAATTATCGGATTGACGGCTATGAATCTCAATAGAGGTAGCTACAATAGAAAGAAGAAGTCCGTATGCTCTATAGTTTCCAGGAGCAAGGTACCAGCACTGCGTTCCATCTTCCACAGTCCTCATAACAGGGAATGACTGTTGTATTTGACCAGATTCCGACATCCTTTCCTCTTCGACATATATAGAGGCTTCTACAAACCGAAAACGGACATGGAGAAGGTGTGATAGAACTTTAGCACGTCCACCATCCTCTAAAGGAAACACAAGAGGGACCTCATGTCCATCTACTCGAAGGCAAGCCATCATATGCATCAGCAGGGAGACTTCTAGGAAAAATGGCTATGAATTGTACGTGCGAGATGAGGTACAAAACTACTTCTGTACTAGGTTGTTCCCCCTCTTTACTTTATAGTTGCTATTCTTATAAGTTCATTAACAAGCCTTTTATTGAGCCGCTTTGTCGTAGCCTCTTTTGATTGTATCATGTTATGCTGCAGAGGGAATATCTTCCTCAATCCTTTCATGTTAATTAAGTTCCTTCTTTGACAACTATGTAGGATAATAGCGAAAAAGAAATAGGTGGCTGGTCAACGACAGTATTGCACCCAAGCTACTTTAAATCACCCTCAAAAGTAGACAAGTCTCTTACTAGATTTCTAAGTCTACATACGTCAAGGAACACTTAAAGGATAGAATATGTTGGTAGAAGGATTACGCATGCAGCATAATTGGATCCCAAGTGAAATAGTAATTATTGCAGTATAATGGTAATTAATTAGATTTTTTAAAGAGATGCACCTTGGAAATTCAAATGTACCCATAGACTGTGATCATAATTAGTCCCTAACCACCAATAATCCGCCGCAGCCTATAATAAAGAAGGTTTAATTAATGGAACTTCACAATACCTCTTGTCATTGATAACTGGATATGCTCATACAAATGTCACTCAACAACAAAATCTGATTTATATTTCCGTGTATGATGCACCTACCAATTTATGGTACAAGCGTGCTGCTTTATTTCCGCAATTTTGAATCAAATAATAATGAAGTAGCCTATCTCATGTAGGTTTGAAATTAATAGATATTTATTATTCCTTGTGTGATATATACCTCAAGACTTAGGGCTTCACTTGTGCAAATTTATTGCACAACTAAACAAGCTAATAATAGTAGGCTGGGGTTCTTTATTACCCTAGAATTGATATAACATAAACGGCAGTATACCTATTAATCTTGAAGAGATCGTATTTGGTTCAAAAGACAGAATGTGGTGATAAAGGTGGACACATACCTTGCGCCGACACGTTATTCTGTACTATGGCAGCCAACATTGTTTTGGGGAGATTCCTCCATTCGAATTTGAAAGGGCCAACTACAAACCGTCCGACAACCATCAATTCCCTGACACGCGCCTTGTGATCCGCTCCCACCTATAGGACACTAAACCCTTTAAACTACATAATAGGAAGACAATGATCTTTGAAGTATCCTTTATTTTAGGTTCAGTCCCCGCATCTGCTTGTAGTTGAGAGCCTTTGTTGCTTTGTAGTCACATTCTACCACATGCATGTGGATGCCCAAGTAGCCCATAACTTTAGTCGTGAGCTCCGTAAGAGGCGGAAGAGACACAATTCATTATATTTCTCATCTCCCAAGGCATTGAAAAGATCTAGGATGACGAGAGGTAAAAGAGTGGTTTCGAGGACAGCTCAAGGAACGGGAGGTGATTCTCGCAAAGTTCTTACATTTGGATCTGGACTTAGTGGCGACCAGGATGATGTTGGAGTCAACAATTTTGATGCACTTCAAGAGATGTCCGGGGAGGCTAATAGTGCAGAACATGGAGCAAGAGAAGTGGAAGCGGTAAACATAAGACTCCTTGATCCTCATTCCTATTCTTTTAGAGAGTCCTTCTTTGAGTACCATCAAACGAAACTATCACATTGGATTTTGGTTTTATAGCTAACTATGTGGTCTTCCCAGTTCTACTTCTTATGCTATTTGTGCTGACCATTGCAATGAATCAATGATATGTGCTAAGGAAGTGTTATTATAATAGAGCAGGCTCTATTAAGGCATACCATCTTAAGCATACAATACTCTAGGAACATTGTTATTTTTAGACTTCACCAATGTATAATTAGTGCTCACTTAGACATTAGAAAGACCTAATAAATTGTTGATGCTAGAAAAAATAAGAACTCGGATAAGGTATTATGCTGTTAAATGGCATCTGACATTATAGTAACACCTAGTAGGTTTGTACATTTTGAAGCACGTGTTGTACCTATTTGGATAGAGCGATTTTGTGAATGATTTTTGACCCGTAATAACCTTCGCCTAAATTCTTCAAATGTTGCAATCTTTGGTGAATTAGAACCTCCGTTGACTTCTCACTCTGAATATTTTTAAATTTCACCAGTTTCATAATACCAACTAGGCTATAGACTAAACCATGATGACTTCAATGAACCCCATTTAATGGCTCAGCCTGGCTCGGCCTACCTCTAACTGCCTCGGCCTGCCTCTACCTACCTCGGCCAACCTAGGCGTGCTTCGGCCAGGTAAACCCTGACACCGCCTTGGGTTTCCGCGTGCCTCGGCCTGCCTCGCTGGATCTCAGACTGCGGCTGCCACAATTCCTGGGTGGTAATGGAAAGTTTCCAAAATTTAGTAATGAAAGCCGCATGCCGGATGTCTTGGACAATTAATGCATGCAAAGAAATCGGAGGTCCCGCTCTTGGCTGAGAAGAATTTAGGAAAAGAGTTCTGACAACATTCTCTCAACCGTTCGCGAAATGCCTAGTAGAGGAAACAGTGAATCCGGAAGGGGGGTAGAGCTTATCGCATCTGAGTAGGTCATTCACTTCTCTCAAATCCGGTCCTCATTTTGTTTCCGCTATTGGTGACAGCATCAGGGCAGGATGACGAGGAACTCGAGGAGCCGCTCCGTGCAATAGGAGGCGAATTCTCAACCAGTTTGAGCTAGGCAAACTCCAAATCGTCCACGCCCACAGGTATTTTCATGCTTTTATCATTAGAAATTTGTTTGCCGGATGTTGATTGAGGGGTCCATTAGATTATTTCCAAAATCGGAAGTACTTCGTTCAACGACTTCAGACCTCAAACGCCTGGGGAACTTTACGTTCATGAAATCAGTTTAGGAAAATCAAATTCGGTAAATGGATTCTACTCTAGTAAGATGAGCTAGTGTTTAATCGGGTACTTGGAAGCATGTCGTGGAAGTTGATTTCCAACGAGTCCTAGTTAACCGCAGTTACTCTCATGTACTCGCAGCTTATCAAATCTTGTCGTAGATTTGAATTTCGGATCCGGAGCCTGCATGTCAATTCTCCTGAAGTCTCAATAAGCTTCCCGAAACGTAGATTTGTACATTTATATGTGGACCTCGGGGATCAGACTGTCCCGCCCTTGGGGATGAGACTGCCCGCCCTCGGGGATCAGAGCGTCCCGACCTCGAGGATCTGAATGTCCTGCCCTGGGGGATCATATCGTCCCGCCCTAGGGGATCTAAGTTTTCCGCCCTCGGGGATCAGATCGTCCCGCCCTAGGGGATCTAAGTTTTCCGCCCTCGGGGATCAGATCGACCCGCCCTTGGGGATCAGACTGCTTGCCTTCGAGGATTAAACTGCCTGCCTTTGGGGATCAGAATGTCCCGAACTTGGGGATCATCCTTAACCGCCCTCGGAGATCAGATCGTCCCGCCCTCAGGGATCAAAATGTCTTGCCCTGTGAAACCGCCACATTTTAGTTCGGTGGATTTGATTCCGCGGGGGTCAGACTGGCCCGCCTCAAGCTTCAGTCAAATCCGACTGATCACTTGAGAAGATCAGTCGGACCCCCCAAAACGGAGAACTCACCTTTCGCAGTAATAAAGATGGAGCCGCCTGTCTCAGCAGTTCTAGCTTTGGTGTCGGCTATCTCAGCAAATGAAACATAATCCCAAAGTTTAGATCCTCACGGTGAGGCCAGCTCCTCTGCGGTTGCGGTTATCTATTAACGAGGAAACAATAATGCAGTACATTTGAAGAATCTAGATTGATGCGTAATTAAAAGAAAAGGCAATGAGAAGAATCTAACTAATGTAAGGTACCGATTTGTGGGGTCGTCTGGACTCACCCATCGGGTCAGTCGGATTTGACTGATCCTAAATGAAGCTCTGTTGGACCTCCTCGTTTCGGTAACTCTGTTGAATTTTCTAGAATTTTCTGGTCTGACTTTAGGACTTCCAGGTCATTCAAGAACTTTAGGGAGGCGGGGCGGCTCTTATCGTACTTGGTCGTGTAGTTTGAATTTAGTTTGTCGGGCGTCAATGAAGTTCATTGGTTTTTTTGTGTTTCTTCTTGATCTTAGATGATTCGTATGGATTCATTTCCGTGAATCCATACATTTATTTTTTATGGATGAGACTTTCCCCAACCTTATTCATCCAAGCTTAGTCATCGAGAAATGAGAATTTTGTGGGAGAGTTTAAAATTTTTATCTAGATAAGTCCCAATTTGAAGGGGGTCCAGTTGACCCTCGAAGGTCTTCAGTCGGATCCGACTGATGCTTTCAGTGTGATAGCTCGACCCCTGAAAAATGGTACCCCATTAGGAACAGTAAATAGGATAGAGCAACCTAATATTTGAAGTTCGTTTTTGTTGGTACTTGTAGATGAATGATGCATTATAAATTATAATGAGGTACCTCAAGTTCAAGCTAATTAATTAATGGTTATTTGAATATAAACTTTCTCATACTTTATATTTTCCATTGATATTAGGAAATTATGTACTCATATAGAAATGATGATGTCTCTGATTTCTCCCTTTACTTGATTTGGTGCATTTAGATTGTATATGTTGTTACCATTTTTGGGAGGTCAAGCAGAAGGTCAAGTGGGATCCGTCTGATCCGACTGAACCCATTTGGCATTCTGCAAGACCTCCAAAATGTGGTCTTCGTATTATATTTTTCTATAGAATGAAAGGTCTGGGTTTGGTACCTCTGCTAGGCTCAAGATGACGTTGATTGTTTTTATTTCTCAAAGCTTTGAAAACTGTCAGTGAATGTGCGTAACTAACATTGTATTTGTGCATTTGTGTGTTGTCTTGACAGGGTGAAGATGGTAGGCCTGCATCTTCGGTGTTGCCTATCATTGTTCTGGTGTCCCTAGCAACAGGCCCTTCACAGCCTTTCACTCCCGCCAATACCAATATGGAGGTCTCTAGCGATTCAAAGGACGAAGATAATGTTGTCGAAGATTTGGTAAGCTTTGATGATGTTATGGATGCCGCTGATCGTGTTGCTGATGCTCTTGAGCATTCCATGCTTAGTCGGGTTAGTGACCTTGAAGCATCGAGATATCATGTTCCCAAGCCGAAGCTAAAGCTTCGGAAACGTAGGATGCCTATGTTCTCTCCGGAGAGTTCTGAGACTGAGTATAGCTCGGACAGTGATCTATCTTGCTCGATAGATGGTCCAATGTTTCTAAAGACGTGCCACTGTGTTTGTAGCACTAGTCAGGGAACATGTGAAGTTGTGCTCATTCTTTTGAGTTCAGATGAGGATGATGATGTAGAGATTGATTGATTCCATTTCTGTGGAATTTTTTTTTGGTCAGCCTCCGTTACACTCTATGATGTCTTATAAACTATCTATAAATTATATTATAAGTATTTTTATGCTTAATCATTTGTGCACTTCCTTACTCATAGTCATCTTTGGTCTCATTTTGAATCACATGATTTGTAATGTTTTATTGATATTGTTATTGCAATTCCATCAATCTTGATATCTCCTCTTCTATGCTTGTCCAGATGGATGTGTCCCCGGTTGATTTGTCTCATGTGGAGAAAATTATCAAAACTCCCGGAACAGATGATACAGCTCAACCAGATATTGGAGGTGATGAGGACTTCGAGGAGGACGAAGAAAAGGAGTTACTGGAGGATGAGCTCCGGAGACTCCAGAAGGTAGACTCCGTGGCTACAATTGCGTCTGTTCGAATGAAGCCAGACCGATTGTTTCGTCTCCAAATCCCACTCTGCAGACTAGTGGCAATGCCCATGGTGCACCCAACTCTCTCTTGCGACTTAGTCAAGCTTGAGCAGGAATTCGTGAATGGGTATCGAGATGGAGCGGCAGTATTCTACGTAACAACTACGAACGAGGCTGGTGAAAGCTCGGAGTTTTCAGAGATAGAAATGGAGGAGTGGGGGCAGTTGTGGAAAGAGAAGAATGACATCTTCAATGAGTACGTGGAGTTTGTGGCTGAGCTCAAGTTTCTGAAGAACTTGAAATTTTATGTTTGTGATGGAAATCACCGTCGCCTAGCATAGATGAACCACATTTCAAGACTTCATTCTACCAAACGAGAGTGACATTGTACAGTTGACTCCATTGTGTTGGACACGAAGGGGAAGATTAAGCTTGTCATGCATGTCATGCATGACATAAATAAGTAAGCACTTCATTTTTTGATTTTTTGTTTTTGTTCTTTTTCCTCTTAATTTTTTCTTGAATACATCTTAATTGTGCTTTGGAACAATGACTAAGTGTAAATTTACAAATTGCAAGTCAACAAAGGACTCACATGTGAAGACTAATCTTGTCAACACCTTGTATCGGGTTCAGAAGTATGGTCTTCTACCCATGGAAAGGTTCAATGAGATGTTGAGACCGTCTGAGGTCAAACGGTGTGGAGCCTTGAAAGTGAAGAAAACTTGGTACTCCATGCCAGTGGAGGTCTTCACCTCCTTTGTTTTTCAGGTGAGAATAGAACCGGCACTTATATTTCTTTGAATTTTTATATTATATTATTTACTGTCAATATTTAAATTAGTTGGTCATCTGTTGAACCGTGTTCTTGTGCAGCAAGAGATTGCCCAGGCAACAGATGTTGTCGTGAGAAGGTACAACGAGGTCACCCCGTTTGAGGAGAAGAGTCATGAAGGTGTTGCAAATGCAATGAGAGTCGGAGCAAAAGAAAAGAACACCAAGCTGTACGTGAAAATGATCAAATTGGTAACTGTGGCCAATCCAGCTCATAGGCCTGACTTCCTAGCAGAAGTAAGTGGTACATTCTCTAAGTATCTTTGTGTCCCTAGGGTATTATGAAGCAATGATTTTAATTCCAACTTTACAATGTTTGTGTACAGGTGGAAGCATTGGAGCACTATTGAGGTTCCAGAGATGACTTTGGAGAAACTCCAAATGGTGGCCACTTGCAACACAACTCCCTATCACAAGATCAAATTCTTGAAGTGGTGGAATTCTTCATTGCCATCACGTGATGCTCGCCGATTTCCAACGCGACCCGTATCTGAGACCTTGCTAGGGCCCTTCTTGAACAGATGTGTGTGGTATGCTGGGGTAAGTACCCATGTAATTACACTAAATAATTTGATAATACATTTCTTTTTTCAATTGGATTTTGAATTATTCAAATTGTATCTCTAAGGTATTTACTATTAAAATGTTGATTGATCTTGCATTTTTATAGATCGAAGATGCAGCTATGGAGTATTTCGAGGACGTAGTAAGGCAGGACAACCTCACGGTGAACATGAAAGTTCCGCAACAACCTGAGTTCTTGGCGGATTATATAGAAGGATGGAGGAGGAAGATCTAGGATCAAGGTGTTTTGGCAGTATTACGTGGAGCCAACTATTTCAAGAAAAGTAATTGTTTCATGACTTACGATGGATCCAACAGGTAGTGAGAAGAGTGCTTTTCCGGTATTTTTCTCCCATTTTTGTACTTGTGTCATTTCGAATATGTGAAATTGTAATGAGTGATTCTTCATTGTAGCTCATGATTAGTTAAGACATTAATTTACAATGAAGCAAATAACTTTAATTACAAGGTGCCAAGGGTATTGGTACAAGTCCAAGGGGCTCTAACTTAGGTATAATTGGTCACCCTCATCCCCCCTAATTTGGAGTCCTAATGTGCTCCAAATCGTTGTTTCATCAGTCAATTCATTCCATTGATGCTCGAGTCCATTTTACATACTTGAACATGATATTATATTAATCCATGTAGTTTGATTCTTCAATTGAAATGTCTTGTAAAATGACTTCTGTGGGTTTATGTTGTAGTTACTTCAAGCATGAGTTGGAAGCAAAAGGAGCAATTGAGAGGAATGACCTTCCTCCATTCCTTTTTACTTGGCTTGATCGTAGTTCTGCGGATTGCATGTACACCCGAACCAACTCCGCACTTATACGACGGCTCATCTAAGTGGTGGAGGGTAGTACATTGACTGCCCCGTCTCCTACACTCATCCCTCGGAAGTACATTTCCGGAACTCTTTGGAGGGCATCGGTGCTATTGACATGGAGGTGGATGAGTTTGCAGGACTCACTGATAGGCAGAGAAACAGGGCCATTTCAAAGAGGGGAGCCAACGATAGGAAAAAAGCAGCTCGTCTACAAGTTCTCCTGGAGACAAAGGAGAAGAAGGAGAAGGAAAGAGAAGAAAAGTTGAAGGCCAAGTTGGTGGAAAAGGAGAAGGAAAAAGGAGAAAAGCTCTTGGCCAAAGGAAAGAAGATGGCCGACGGTGGTGTTGTTCCAGCATCATCGACAGTAGACCAAAGCTCTCAGATGGAAGGTGGGACTCAAAGCGGAGCGAAGAGGAAGGCGACACTCATGCAACTAACGGAAGACGTCATCACTCAGGGGACACAAGCCATTGTTCTTGGCGTTGATCAGTTGGACAAGACTAAAGATTTAATCCTCAATATTTCAATTGAGGACCTTGTGGAAGACATGGAAACCGAGATGCCAACTTGGTACATAGAGGTCATGGACTTCTGGAAAAAGGTAATATTTGGATTACTTTGAAATTGCCAAAAAATCTATGAAGTTTACAAAACGGAAATTGGGTAAATGGTTAATTAATAGCACCAAATATATTATGTTTGCAGTTATCGGTAGGGAAGCCTCGCATGTTTTACGGAGTGCCCAATGTCAGGCCTAGAGTGGATCTACTATTTTTTGATTGCCCGGAGAACTTGCCTGTGCCGGGCCTATCTTCTCCATCAACGAAGGTGCCAACCTGGAATGCAAATTTGGAGAATGAGGCTCTTCAAGCGGCATTTCAATTTGCATTCAAACATTTGCAAGACCATGGATGCATGATAGTATTTTACTCATGGAGCGCCGATATTAGGGGCGATATTGCAAGATTGTGTGAGACTTACCGCATGGTGAAGAAGAAGGAGTGGTGGGGAATGAATCGTCTCCATTTGACCTCGGCATTGAATACTAGTTCTACGGTAAACCGACGGCATGAAGTTCTTCTTGTTGGAATTGTCCTTTCCTTTAGGATCATGTCATGTTGGCTTCTCATGTATGTTTTGTTTTTATATTTGCAAACGCAGAGGTTTGGAATTAGCCTCCTCGTGAAGGACTTCGGAGTGAAAGGAAAATCCAATTTCACTTTCAAGCGCACCTCGATGATGAAGAATGTTGGTGTTGACATTGGTCGAGATGACATGTTGATGAACTATACGAAGGAGGATGACATGGCAATGAAAGATGGGAAGCCATGGCGAGGTGCTCGTGAGAAGGATCCCCGATTTTTTCAACTCCTCATTGAAGCTACAATTGTTGAGGGAGACTTGGTTCTTGATTGCACCGCATCAACAGGTAAATATTCAATTTCTTTCTTCTCTATTGAAGTAGAAACTCTGTAAATCATTCATTTCACTAATATTTTATATTCATTGGACTTCAGGTGCATCAGTTACAGCTTGTCGGGGCACAGGCCGCCACATTGTGGCTTTGGAGGAGAACATTGACATTTTTTATGCCCTCCTCAAACCCATGAGGAAGTCAGCTCCAATCGTGGTGAAGGCGCCAGCAAAACCACCAACACTTCAAGACTCACATGATTCGGATGAAATGCCCGCGGTGCCTCGAAAATTTGCTCGAAAGGGAAAATTCAGTAAGTAAGTTTGCATTTTCTTTAAGTATTAAATTTTATTGAAATCTTTGTGTTTTAGAAAGCTAACATTCTGTCATATCTAATTGCAGCCATTGAGGATTGACATCATCACATATGATACTAAAGAAACAAAGTTTTTTCTACAGTCCAGAAAAGAGCTTTGATCTTCCACCCTATGCACTATGCAGAGCACATGGCATCAGCCTTTGCGGATTTTGGTTGTCATAAACCAAAATGCCGTAAAGATACATATGCTCTAAATGTGTTACAATTCATAGATGGATCAGCATCTGAGGGTAGAGAGACTTCAGAATCCTCTACCAATGAAGATTCAGCGACTGAATCCACTGCAACTTAGACTGATGAAATAGATATATTTCATATGTCGAACTACTATGTATGGATTTCCATTATGATTGGATTTGTGTGTTTTATGGCTACATATGGAGCGTCATTTATTTTATTTTGCATTTTTTAATGACGTCATTTCATTCAAAATGGACTACTCTTACTTATTGAAATGAAGTCTCTTATCAAAAAGAATTAAATTTGAATAAATGAGCTCACTTTTCTGGATTATCATGTTTCCCTAAAACCACGGTCATAGGCTCCTCACACTTTTCTCCCCCCCCCAAAAAAGGAGGCTCATGCTCACAGGCTCACATGCTAGCAACCCTGAAATCATCATAAAGCACTATTTGGAAGAATATTTTGGAATTCATATACAAGTAAAAGTTGTAGATTTTGAGTTTTAGATTCCATCCATACAATTAGATTCACCAATGCTATCACCAATATTTTTTTATAAATTTTGAAAGAGAAATTTCAGAATTCCTTCTAAATTCAATTACAAGCAAAATATTATTATTTTTTGAGTAAAATTTGTTGGAATGCATTTGAAATGAGTTTCTCTTGACATGGTATTTTTTGAAATTTTTGTGTTCTTAAAATCTATGACATCACATTAGAAGAGATTTCGGGGTCTAGAAGGTTGTTTCAGGGTCGTTCCCGGCGTTGTTCCTCCGGCAATGAAAGAACGCTGCTGTCAGATTTATTTATTTTTTAAATAAAATAAAATAAAATAAAGTCCTTAAAATGAGAAACAAAGTTAAAATTTATTTTTTTATTTTTTTATTTCGAAAAAACTGACCTAGCTGTCTCTCGGCCACATCAACACAAGCGGGGAACAACGAGTTTCGGCGGTTCTTGGAGGGGGTTTGAGTTGGGAACTCACAGCCCTCCCCGAGAGCCAAAACACATGTAATGCTTTTTGCAAATCTAGTTTTGAACTAGAGTCAATGCAATTTTGGCTTGGTCAACCACGTGACATTCTTCCACATTTGTAATTTCAGAAAAATATGTACTTGAACAACAACAAATCCAACCTTTAGATAGGACAAGAATTTGATAAAGTATCTCCACAAATTTGGATGACTTTCATCCAAGAAGAATGAGAAAGAACCAAGAGTTTCAATCTCTCCAACGTCCATAAATTGGACCTCGAAGTGCTTAGGGATTAAGTTTGGAGTTATTGTATAGACAAATATAGGATAATGGAATTTTAGAGTTACATGACTAAAACCAAAGCCCACAAAAAATTCAATGTCTTTTCAATTGAGGGAGTTGAAAAGTTTTTTGAGGGAACCAATGAAAACCTTCAAGGTCCAATTAATTCTTAAAACAAAAGCCATAAGAATTGGGATTGAAATTGGGATTGAAAAAATATGAGAATATGGGAATATGAGAATTGAAGAATCTACTTTGCATCTCAGAATTTAAGATTTTGGGGTTTCTCTATTGACGAATACAAAGTTCAATGCAAATCATTGGTCAATGATTCAACACACCTCTAAAGTCAAGCATAATAAACTTCCAATTGCCAAGACTTCTATCTTTTAACCCTTAAAGGACGAGCCTATAGTTAATTTTTCAAACTTCATTTTGCAAGTACTTACAAATGTGATTTTTGTATTTATTTTTGGAAGATGTCATTATATGTCTTCTATTAGTTGTAAATTTTTTTTTTTAAATAACCTTTAATTTTTGAATAAAAAGTGAAACAATTCTTATCAAATACAATATATGCTTGATAATATGAAAATCCCCCCCCCCCCGTTTGTATTACAATGTCAAACATTGTGGTGCATTTTTATTGTATAAATTTTTAAAATTAGTAAATTAGCTTTGTATGATTGCAAATTCATTTTCCAAATTTCTAGTCAATATATTTTTTTAAATCAATATTTTAAGTAGAATAAAAAATAAATATTCAAAAAATATCAATGAAAAATCGATTACCAATTGGAAGCTCCAATATCCAAGTGAAAATGGCCATTGTAAAGGGCTCTTCAACCTCACAACGCTTGAAGCCCTCAAACCTTCATTCAAGTGTCACTAATAGCATGAGACTTGAAGAGCAATGGAGTTCACCTTTAAAGGTTAGAGACTATGTTTTCACCAAAACCGCTCCAAAACTGCCATCCCTAGTACAAGTACCAAATTTTATTTTTTTTAAATTTTTGGACAGATGTAACCATAGGATCTTGAAGTACACTAGTTTGAAAAGTGTTGGAAAAATTTCAGAAATTTCCACAGTGTGGATTGCAAGATAATAGCGTTTGAATTCACAAAAATCCTTATTTTGTCCTTGCAAAAATTCAGGCAGTTGTACTTCACAAGGTCACATTTGTATGAAAAAAATTCCAAAATGGTGGTTACTCTTTAGAAACATTCTTCACGGGAAGTTGGCTACATGCTTGAAAATTTCAGATCATCTGGAATTGCACAACATATAGGAAACAAATAGTAAGTAGAAAGAAGTATAGAATGTTTCAAAATACAAAATTGTCAAGAATTTAGATATGGAATTGAAAAATGTCAATCCCAATGGTTGTAATGTTGTAATAAACAATCTACACCTAATGTTTTTATTTTTTTTCATAGATATTGAAAATTGAGAATTTTCTTCTCATTAATCAAAATGGAATGATTCAAAGCTCAATTCAAATCTTCTCGCATAAATGTAAATCTAAAAAAACAATTTCAATTTTTTTATTTTTTAAAAGTGATTTTTAAAGAATTTTTTTAGCTGCTCAGATTGCTCGCTAACCATTGAAAATTACATTTCATGCAATAACTTTTTAACCATGTAGTTAAAAATTATGAAAATTTTTGGGCCTTAAAGCTACTCTTTGGGCACATCTTGTATGAAAATTTCAAAGAAAAAAAATAAAAACTTTGTTTGTAGTGAGCTGCTCCAAATTGCTATATTGTCAAAAAATAGTGTTTGGTCTTTTAAGGGTTAAATATGGACAATTCTTAAAATCAAACTTACAATGAAATTAGGTCAAGTTAATATTAAAACAAGAGTATTGAAAAGTGGTTGCAAAAACACTTGCCGTATTTTTTGTCCTTTTTGTTTTCGATAGGTGGTTTCTTAGCTAAACTTTTGTAGTGTGAAATGAAGGTACATGTGGTAGTTGTAGACATTGATTAATTTTTTGCATATTTTGAAAATTAGTTTATTATTTTTAAAGATCCCTTAGTTGGGTGTCTACTTTCTTTACACTTGGGGGAGTTTTAGTCTTAATTTCAACTTGAAAATACAATTTTGGAGCTAGAAAATAGGGAAGCAAGTGTTGCACTAAGATTGCAGAAAGTGATGATGAGGTTTAATGCAAATTCTAACATGTATGACATGCACATAGGCTCAAAGTGTGTGTCCTTTGCATGAAAACTAAAATGAGAAAATAATTCCTTTCAAAAGTATTTGGTGCAATTCAAGCACGTGAAATGTACAAAAATGACAAATTTTAAATTTTTTGAATGATTTTTTTTAATTACTAAAATTCAAAAAATTTATGTACCCATTTTGTGTTAATTTCTATTCCCCCAATTCTATAGTAGTCTATTGTAATGAGTAGCAATGCATGGTACTACATTGATTTATAAAGGATATTTTTAATGATATATATATATATATATATATATGTATATAATTAAATAATTAATTTTCTTATTTAATTTTTTATATTATTAATATTCCTAAATATTTTAAAATATTTTAAAATGTTTTATTTAATGACTTTTATTCATTTTTAATATTTTAAAAATGATTTTGAATGATTTTTCTACACTAGCTCTCATATAATACTTGTAGTAATTGTAGCAATTGTAGTTCTATGGTCCAAAACAATGTTGTTGAAACCAAAATATTAAGTATTTCTTGCAACAATCCTAAAGAAATTCAAAATCTTAAAAAATAAATTTTTAACAAACTAAAATTTAATTCTATTGTTGATGTGTTCTTCATATTTACTCATCACTCATTTCATTTTTATTATGTTAATGCTGTTATTGCTATGTATTTTAAAATTGATTTTAAAATGACTATTTTTTTAAAAAGAAAACAAGGTTTATAAAGTGCACTAATCTTTCAAGAATCTTATTCAAGATTACTAGCTTCATTGAACAATACATTTGCCCAAGTAAACTTTATTTGTATGATATTTCAACAAATTTTAGGAGTTTGGGGTACTTAAAAAAGATGAATTAAAACATGGATGTAACTAGTGCTCAATAAATACTAAATTCAGAATATTATGAGGTTTTTTTGCCTAAAATTATCTATAAAATGTGAACATTTTTTTGCCTTTAGACACAACATTCATATCTTTTTTAAGAAGCACATTTTCCTCCTTAATTGTGAATGCACCCATGACTTTGTCATTAAAGTAAGTCTTGAGTGTTTGTACAATGACACATTAAACATTAAACCATTGTGAGACAAGTTTGTATTGTTGAACCATTGTAAAAGCAACAAGTATTTGCACACATAACTATTTGTTCCAAATGAATGACAAAAACGTTGAACATTCATAATGAGAGTATTCTAATCTTTTATTTGTGAATCTTATACATTAACAAAAATATCTTGAAGTGATATCAACAACTAAAGGTAATTTAGAATTGTACTTGTATCATTGTAGAAAATAGTGTATATTTGTATTATACTCATTGAAGTATAGAAAGACAAATATTCTTTGCAAAAAATATACAATTTGATTTTGTTATTATAATCTCATTTGTATTAACATGAACATGGTAAGAAAAACATATGCCCTAGGAAGGCACTAGTACTAGTGGAAAGATATCTAAAAATAGGTTTTAAAATTTGTGGAGAATCTTTTATTCAATTTTTTTCTTTTGTATGGAAAAAAATTCTTTTAGAATTATTTAATCTTTATCATTTGCTAAACCTCCTTCTTCAAAAAAATAAATAATCTAAAGGGATATTCTAATCTTATCTTCCTCTTATGGTGTTGAAAAACAAAGTGTTATAATAAGAAAAATTGGTTTGGCTTATAGACCAAATATCTCTTGTTCTTTCTCAAATGGTTGTTTGCCACTTTTAGTCTATCAATATTATGCCTCATTAAGATAATAATAAAATCAATCTTCTATATGTTTGATGATCTTTAAAACATATTAATACTATAATACTATTATAATTATCTTACAATTTAACAATTATTTCAAAAAGCATATCAATAAAGTTAAAACAAATATTGAGTAGGATATCAAGGTTATCAACCCATATAGAGGATTCAAGTCAGATTCAAAATTCGAATCTACTTGGCAAACAACCTAGGGATTTCATTTTTTCTCACAAACTCCTAATAAGGTGGTTGTGGTCATTGCACAATTTTTTTTTAATTCCACTTGTTGTGTATTTCTTTCCAAACGCCAAAGTAGCTTTGATTAGGATAACTATTCAAGTGTTGCAACTCCAGAGTAACAGATTGTTTAGTATTATTTGGTCCTCATATTATGTCTATGCTTTTGGTTCAAAAATTTAATATCTATCAATAATAATTTGTGTATTCTAAAATATTTATGCAAAACCTAATCCAACAAATATTTTTAATAATTTAAATTTAAATGATAAATTAACTAATTGTTAATTGGAATCCTGATTTCCGAAGTTATTACACTAATTTAATAATCTACACAACTTGAACTTTCTATAAAGTATAATGATATTCCACTCATAAGTCTATGTCGTCATTGCATTTATTGAAACTTTGTTTGCATTCCAAACTTGGAGAAACTCAAATACTTGGTATACAAGTTATACAAGGGAAAATGATTTGCTTTTATTTCCATTGTTCTCGCTAAAAATACGTTATGAGTTTTAGCTCCAAGACTTTACTCTTGCGTAAGACTATGAATGCCAAATACATTGTACTATAGAGCTTGAATCCTATGGTGGACTTCCAAATGATAGCACCACCTTATAACTTTGTCTAATTCCTATAACAATTTTTTTTTACTAGTTTGTTGACTTTTGCTAAAGCTAGTCTAACATTTTGCCCTCCTTTGTTCTTGCTCCTCTTTCCGAACACTATTCTTATGCTCAAGACGAAGTACTTTCCGAAGAAGTTGCTAACCAAGGTTGGGTGCTCCATTATACCTTTTGAAAATAATATACACAAATATTTGATTGAAAAGTTTGTGAAATCGAATTACAATGCTAACATGATTGAAAATTGAGCAAGTTGTATGAGCAGTAAGTTTATTATACAAAAGATATAATTCCACATTAGTATCTAGATTTGCATATGGTTGTCGGAGTATGGAATTAGCTTTGAGATAAGTGGTTAGGATTTCTTTGGTGATTACTGAGGTATCGTCATTTATGAGTCGGGTTCTTCATAATTGGAGATTTCAACATAATGTTTGCATTCCAATGCTTGCAATCTTTATCAATGTTATGGTAAAGATAGCAGTAAAATTTCATCTTCTTTGTTATCAACATTGTCTAATCTCGTAAGTGCTCAGTGCTTCAATGAGTATTAGTTTGTATTTATCTAAGGTGCATGTGTTAGTTAATTTTGTTGTATCTTGTATTGGCATTGGATGTTGTCCTAATTTAACATCTTGGGATTTATTTGTCTATAAAATAAAAAAATATGACAAATCCGGCATATTCTTAATAGGATTTATTAGATTTGGTAGGTTGGAAAGTACTGTGTCATTTGTCTCTTTTACTTTGGCCCCAAATATTGTCAACTTTGGCCCCAAATATTGTCAAGTTTTTCAAAGGTAATTCCGTGTTTTGTTCAGAAGACCTCTGTGCATGCGCAATTGTGTCTAATTTTAGTGTTTAGTCATTCTTTTCTTTGCACATCTTTGTTTTCAACTTGAAAAGTTTGAGTACCCAAATTGTTGTGCTTGTGTGGGCAATTTATAATTTTATAAATTTTTTGGTGAGACACTGAGCTTCAAGCATATTTATAATGTATTGCTATTGTGCCATGGCTAAGTTCAATTTAATTGGAGCCATGTCACTCAATGCCTCCTCATTAGAACACTAAGCTTGAGACAATTCCTCCTACATTCCTTTCAATTGTTGGATGGTCTCCTTCTTTGCCATATCCATGTTTTTTACCTATGCTTTTAGGGCTTCCACTTATAGAGCACCCTTTGCTTTGTCGGTTTCTTCACACAATTGTGCCCACATTGAATCCATATCCTTAAGATGTATACAAAGTATATTGTTTTTTCATAAGTACTTTAAACTTCTTCAACTTCCTTAGATGCTTGTTGATGACTTAGTGGTCAGCAATTAAGGCTTGTTGCGCTTGCTATACATTTGCAACCTTTGCTTTGATGCTAGATTGCAAAGATACTATCTTGGCCTTTAGGTCTAGATATAATTTGCTCCTTGGTACCCATTAAAACAACTTCATTTAGAATAGACAACAATATGAATTCTACAATTGAATCATACATTGTTTACAATGTTTGTTACAGATTTGTACGAGTATCTTCCATTGTCTAGATTATTACAACCAACTTCATGCCCCAAAATTCCAATTTGAAGGTTAAATGGAGGCGTCTTCATGATCCTTTTCCCTTAATTAGTAGGTACCTACAATTATATTTAAGATTGAATAGATAGTAGGTGGGTATACATGTCATTCCTAATAATCTAGCCAGCAACAAATATAAGTCATGAGAAAAAGGCCTACAAACCTAGGACCCTAATACTTGAATTGGGACTTGAACAACATATGGCAGAATTCATCTATAAATGTCTTATCAAATATCATCATCCAATTCACATAGACCCTGGCATCTATTAACAAAATTCTTTGCAAGTGATCTTCACAAAGTAACTTGCAAAATAATTATTGTGAAAATAAATGGTGATCATAATACCTTTTACTGCGAGGACAAAATCATTGTCTTTAATTGGTGTGCTAAATCTAATGTGTAATTCAAGAGCATTGAGTGGTGCACCACCAATCTAGTTGCCTAAGTTCAATTTAATGATTGGTGAGAGTGTGGCATTAGAGGAGATTTCAGCCCCCTGGAGGGCTGTGAGTTCCCGGACTCCGGGAACTGGTTCGCAGGGGGCCGCAGCAGCTTGCAGACGTGGAATGGCGACTTCCACGTCGGAAAAAAATAATTTTTTTTTTCTGTTTTTTTTTTGCATTTCAAGAGTAAAACTTTTTTTTTTTTTTTTTTTTGAAATTTTTTTATCGGGAACAGCCGTTCCCCGAAAACTGCAGGGGGGACAGTTCCCCGCAGCTGCTTGAAACGGCCCTCCAAGGGTCTGAAAACTCCTCTAATGATATCCAAACCAACAATCATTTGGCGTTCCATCTATAGCAATTGAAAAAAAATCTACACTACATAATGCTAATGCCATTTATGCCATTAGTGAAAAATGAGGCCTCTATTGGATTTGTTGAGGTTGGTGTAGAATTACATGCACCAATCCTCATTAACCTTGATGCTTAGGTTGTAAAACATAAGAAATTTGGAGTGTTTGACCCATGCCGTGTCTTGCCAAGCTTGCATTTGGTCATGCATATAGAATTTCACTATGGAGTTGCATAAAGTTGTCAAAGAATTTAAGGGAAGGAACAAAATGAATGAAAAGAAAGATGGCAATTGCAATAGCTTATGAGAGAAGAGCATAATTAAAATTTGCAAAAAAATTAAGAAAAAATGAGATTAGGAGTTCAGAGGTTTGAGGTTTTATGCAATGAACACAATTTTAGGCAATTATTAGGGTAGGTATATATCTTCAGAAAATCCAAATGGTATTTCTAAATTGTAAGTTAAGTATTGTAATTATTTTTGTGTTTTTCTAGGAAGATTGTATTTGCCAATTAGAATCATTGGTTTGGTGTTATCTTCCTAAGTAAATTTTGGAGTATCTAATATGGCCGTGTGGTTGGTTTGGGGTTATTGGTCTTGATTGGGAGTGTTAAAAGGATTAATTATCTAAGACCTATAACTCCAAATTGGTAAAAACGTCCATTTCAAACTCGAAATAAAAAATTTGTCTATTAAAAAATAAAAAGCTTGTCCATAGGGAGCAATTCAAAGTTCACAATTTGGACATTTTTGGATTATGGTGAACTTCGGCATCCTATTTCTTCTTCAAAAAGTGTTTGTTTCCAATATATAAAAATTGGAAAAGTTGCACATACTAGTCTAGTTTGTGTGGTTAAGATTTCATATGAATCCAAGAAGTTATGAGTGATTGAGAAGCATTTTAGTAGAAAAAGGTTTACTTGTAGATGTGTTTTTTGCAAATTTTCTTGCAATTTTTTTGACATTTCAAAAGCCATTTTGCAAATACAATGAGTCAATTGAATGATATTTTCTTTCACATATTGTGTTTGTGTATTAGTTTTGAAGCACTTTGTAATTTTTTTTTTTTGAGTAGGCTTAGAAATCAATTTTCACCTCCAAATGTGTTGCTAGGAGGATTTCAGCATACTCTTTCTATACTAAAACATTATAATCTTGCAATCTATGTAGCCAAATGACTCCAAATTTGATTCACGTCATCTACAACATTTACACTACAAGATTGTACAGTTCGGATTCCTATACTTTAGTGACATTTTGAACTATAACACTTCAAAAGCAATGATGTTTTTAAACCCAAAAGGCCTTGTGCCTTGAAGGGTTAAAACCTAATTAAAAGAGGCCTTCTTATCAGCCAAGGAGGATTGCCCCCCTTATTGCCCCAACCATGGATAAATGTAAAAATTGCCCCTTTACTTTGTGCCACATTAATTTTGTATTTCTTTGCCTTTCATAGCAAATTTGGGGCCCCTGACTACAAATATGAATCCATAACTTGCAAATTTTATCATATGTGGCAAATAAAAAATCCCAATGTATTCTTCGGGGGTAAAACATTGGGGCAATAAGGGGCCTATCACCATAACATTCCTAATTAGCAAGAACTATCAAACCATGTGTGAAAATCTATATTTTTACTTTATTTTTATTTCTTGTTACAAAAACAAAAGGCAAAACAATTAGGTTTTATTCCCCCCCCATCATTTAAATTTTTCTTAGATAAAACCCGGTAAAACAAAATAGATATTTTTTAGGTGATATTTTTGCGAAAAGAGACTGTTGGAGAAAATCAAAATAGGATCAAAATTGGTCCAACTTTCAGGGCTTTTAGTAGCCAGAATCTTCTTATTTGGTGGATTTCAGGTTTTCAAGCGTAGAATCAGCAGTTCAGTGTCAGCCGAGTTCATTCCCAAGTTTGTAAACTGGTGGATATCAAGTCCTCGGATGAAAAATGTACGCATGCAGTAGACATAGCAAATAGAGCCAGGGGGAATAGGATCCTTGGCGCGAAAGAGCTCTGTCGCACTGCACAGGCAGCTATGGCGGAGATGGAAGAAGACGCACCACTTTCAGTCGCCACTTTTCCCGTGAGTGAAAACCTCTTCTTAACATTTAATTCCAGTGTACTTTTGTTTTCCAAGGAGTGACCCCCACTTCGATCGCCGTCTTTCGCAATGCTTGTGGTAAATGGTTGATAACTTTTGACTACTCCTGTTGCTGTAGCGAACTGGACTGAAAAATCTTAACAATCCTTTCACCTGTAGTTTATATATCTGAATGAAACTCCTCTCCTTGTTGCATGGATTGATGTCTTGTAGGTGGTCCGAGTTTTGAGTCGAATCTTCTTTCTTTCTCGTTGATTCGTTCTTCGTTAGTGTTACAGATTTTCTTTAGTCGTGGATTTAGTCTTTAGTCATTTCTGAATCCAAAATATTCTACCTGATCTTCCTGTCAGAGTACGTCCATTTATGCTGGGGGAATTTATTCTGCATGTTTGAGGTTTAAAAATCCTATGCTCTAAATTTTCCGAGTTAGGGTTAGTGAAGGACGAATAGCTCTAGGACATATTGAGTTGAATAGTTTTCTGTCAAAATGCACTGCCGTTTGCAGCAACTTATTTGCCAATCTATGTATCACGGGCAAATCACTACTATCCACGTTTCAGAACAAAATTTTGATGTGTGTTCATGTTCGTAAAGTGTTGACCCTTGTTTTATCAGTTCTTGATAACAATTTAGAGCTAGCTGAATATCACGACGTTCAGAGTTCTCTGTTTTGATGATATTATCGAATCGCCATTGCCGGTAGGCACATTTCGCATTCCTTCGTTATAGAATTAATAGCCTTTCTGCGTGCAGCCAGGTGATAGTTTCTTGATGACGTGATGATTTTTCATGCCCTGTCTTTGTAACCTCTCATTGGTAAACGTGCCGATAGATTTACATCAAGTGCACATTTAGTGACATAGTCCAGAGTGTAGTCTTACGGAGATAGATGTCATACTGGAATGCGAAAGTTATACGGAGTAATATAAAAACTATTTCGGTGCAGGTGTAAATTTCCAGTTTCCAGAGCTTGAATGTTTCTGCTAGTAGTTCAAGATGTGTACTCCCGAGGATTTGATGAAGTTTGATGTAAGAAAGTTGCTCAATATTTACGCGTTTACGCAGGCAACTGTGGTTATGATTATTTATAGTTGATATTGTAGATGACTAATTTTGCATACGTAGAGGACATACACGAACATTTCATTGTTAGCAAATGTTTCAATGCGAGATCTCGATGGTATCGACTAATAGCGTGGCGGTACCGATCCTAGACTTCTTGTCGATTACAGGAATGTTCAGTTTGTGTGTGAACCTTTAGCTAGCACACGATGCTCTAACTTCTTGTGATTATTGCAGTTTGTAGAGGTAATAGGTCCGGATGGGAAGAAGAAGAGATTTGCAAGAGGAACTCGAGCTGGCTTCGCTGTGGAGAGGTTCAATAAGCTGATTCCCAATGACTCCAAGCCTGTCGTATGCATTCAGGCTTACAAGGACGGAGAGGAACCCATCGAGTATGGGCCTGACGTGGAGCTTATTTTATATGATGAGGCTTGGACTTTGCAATCTGTCTCAGAATGTAAGTTTTAATTTCATGCATGTATCCATTTTTCGTGGAGTCATTTGTAAAGTAAATACAGTCACCATGGTAGAGTGCAGTTCATATATCTTGGACATTACCTGACAGTTGTGGATGTGTGGCCTAAATGTAATCGTAACATTCTTTAGTCGAAAATGTCATGTACGAGCAAAAATGTTTAAAATTCTCGCATTGATTATCTTTTCAAACAGCCAGAAGTCTATGTTCGCAAAATGTTTTTTTTTTCGCACAAACAATTTGTAGCAATTTGTGGAACAGGCAAATCTCGTCGAAAAAGCAAAGCTGATGATCAAAGTGTTAAGAAATGACCATTATATTCTCCTGTGTGCCTGTGCAAGAGGTGTGCTGTGTTTTTGACATAAAGCACTTCAAATAGCTTATTTGATGCCTTGTTTATTGTGCTGTTATTTCCAAACTGAATTTCTTTTGCAATGATAACAATGCCCAAAGATGTGAACTCAAGATACACATGAAAGAAAGGATTATTATTTGTTTCATAATTCCCATCACATTTGACAGATTTCATGTGAGATGTGGTTTTATAGATGTTTTTCCAATTCCTGATATCAATGAGGAGGGAGGGACAAAAACCATAGAGACTCAGACTATTGAGAAGGAGCTCTACAAGTGGAGCTCTTCTAGTCAGGCCCCTTGGGAGATCAATGAAGGCAAGCCACACGTTGCATTTACTTTAATCGTGCTTGTCAATTTATACTCTTATGCATTCTAGTTTGAATCTTAACCGCTGTGTGTTAGTGTACTGTTCATTTATGGTTGTTACTGCTGTGAATTTTGTATGGTGGTCCTAGGATTAGACATAATTTTTGCAGAAGTCAACTTCTGTGAATCGTTCTAATGCATTCAGACCCACAGATGTTGCCAAGACTCTATTGGACAAGAGTACTCCAGCAGATGGTGGTGTGCTACCTGGGATAGCAGTAAGTAAACCTTGTGACCCGAAGTCCTTCAAAGACTCAGTATTCATATGCATGTATTATCCAGCTCTTTTGGAGTGTGTGTATTCTTTTTGTTCAAACACGTTTTAGCGTTCTGTGGCAGTGTATGCTGTTGATTGTAACCTATTACCTTTGTATGCAGGATTGTAATGAGCTGTCTTTGTAATCCTTTCTTGCTGAGCACTGAAATGTGTATCCTGAATTATCTTTAGAGCTTCTAATTATCCAAGCGAGTAGTGTAGATTTGCTCGACGTTTTCAAGTCCGGTTGTTCCAGTGGTTCACGTATGCTCTGGTTTTGTCCAGGGGTGGGAGGAGTACTACCCTGGAGGAGTGCTGCCTGAAGGTGGCAAACAAGACTGTACTCCTGAATACATTAGGAAGGTGCTTTTGTTGTTTCTCTGCATTTTTGGCTTTGCTGGCGCTCTTGGTTATTTCCTAGAAAGAATGCCAGAAATGATACCCAAGTACAATACTATTGAGCCATCGTAGATGCCGATATCCTTTCAACTCTGAAATGCAAAATATCAATTTGCTAATTTCCCTGTATGTCATTCATAGGCATACAACTGCAGGTTTCAGTTTTTTACAATCATAATGTTGAAAATCTTTCCGATTATGAATTTGTTCCCTCACCAGGTTTTCTCGAGATATTTTTCCTACAATGATATAGGCTTGATCTTGTGTGCTTGGAATACCAGTACTCATAGATATTTCAGAATGACTCCAGAAATTAACATCCAAGGCGGGTTGGATTCAGATTTCAATTCCTATCAATGATCAAATCACCCATAAGTTGTGTAATCAGGTGTAATTTTCAAATTGACGGAAGTTTGTGCCTTGCTTATATTTTATTTGTCTTGAGTGATTACGAGGAAAACATTTTCCAGGCATTCTCAATTACATTTTGTTTAGTAATCACCATACATGCACAAAAAAATTATTGATGTTTGTTTACCTCCTTCAGTCAGCATTTGATGCATTAACCCCTGAAGGACCTTAGGGTAGTTCAAATTTCTAAATGTGAAGGTGTGTTATAAAATGCAACTTAGAACAGTACCTCCACGATGACGTTCAAACAAAAGGTGTGATGTATAGATTAGATCTTTTCTGCGTGAGAACATGTTCCAGACTGTGGTGCCCGAACTACATGGACAATTGAGAAAAAAAATGCATGGTTGCAAGTTGTCAAGACTGGCTGGCATGTGCAATTCATCTCCCCCAAGTAAAATTAATACAAGCAATATTAGTACTGCAACATTCTTGGGTGCAAAAGCTGGTCTTCTTCGTGCTAGCGTATGAGGGGGTTTGTTCCTCCACTTGTTCTTGACGGGGATACCTAAGGTTTGTAATTCCTAGGCTTACTATGCTAGGTTGCCTTGGTTGTTGTGTCATGTCAATCCAACTGTGGCCCTTTAAGGCCGTATGTGTCAAAGGGCCGTATGTGTTTGTTGACGTTTTGTTGTTGTGACATCCCCTCAACAAATTCTATTATCATGTGATTCCAAGAAACAAGAAAGTGTCCCCTATGTCATTGCCTCAACCAAAATGAAAGTAAAAATAATTTTAGTTTTAGTTTGTAAAAACTTTGAAATTCAATATCTTTTATGCATGAAGGAATGCAAGGGCTTTGTTGTGGTGTAAAAGGTTGTGTTCTTGATATGAATAAAAAGTTCTATCTACAATGGAGTGCAAGGACTTTATTTGTGGCATTTGGACATGCATGTAAAAGTTATGGTTATTCTAAAATAAAAGATAATTTAATTTAATTTTTAATTTAAAAATAATTCAAAAAAACCATAACTTTGGACCAACATGTGTTTGAATATTCATATCAATTTCAATTCTTATCAGATTAATATGATTCCACTTGTATTTCAGTCAATTAAACTACTGCAGTTCTTACTCTGAAAAATACATAAAAGGTACAGCAAAAAGCACATTCCACAAGGTACCCAGATTGCAAAGTGGATGAGTTTCATCGACGAGAAACTGAAATGTCCTACTAGACTCGTTCAAACCCTAAAACCCTGAAAGGACCCCCTGCATAACTCCTGCGTGCTTGCTGAGCTCCAACCGATCTATCGACTGATCATGGCCAGAGTTGCGCAATTTGTCAAGCGCTTCTCCGAGGCTACTTCTATGCTGCCTACTAGCAGCACGGCTGGTGTGTTTCTATTTTCTGTGATGTCTCGAAGATGGCAGCGACGTTTTCGCTTGACGATTCACTTTTTTCCTTTGATTTGAACTTGTTTTGATCTTGTAGCTTCGTTACTTGGCAGATGTAGTTGGGGGTGAAGGCATTGGGAGTGCCAGTTTGTTGTTCCGAAGGTGGGCCACGAAGAAGGCTGGAGGTTCTACTCAGAATGGCCGTGATTCTAAGCCTAAAAACCTTGGTGTGAAGAAATACGGAGGGCAGGTATAAAACTCCAGCATTTTTCTCTTTCATTTCGTTTCCTTTAGGTTTTCGTTTGTTGTGGTGTATGATGGAGAGTTTTCTCTTCCAACTCGGAGACTTTGGTAGCGCTCCCTGGGAAGAGATGGAAACCTTTAGCAAAATTTGCGCTGAAATTTTCCCTTTTTGCCCTATAATTTGGCACACATTGTTGGAATACCCCAAATCTGCACTAAATGAAGATTTTCTATTTGATTTCCTGCATCTCGTGTGCTTACTGAAACCTGAACACTTCTGTAAAATGAGTTCTCAAGCTTATTTTTTTTCTTAGGGATGTTTCGTATGTCAAATGTTCAGAACTTTAACACTTCTATCAAGATCAAAGCCCTTGTAGGAACAGCTGCTCATTCAAATGCACATTATTAGAGAGTCCTTGGCCACATGCATTTGAATTCCCTTGGATTCGTTGCCACAATGGGAAGTCCTCAAGCAGGGACTGGAGTAGTAGAGAGGTTTCACCCTGTAGACCCGGCGACCGATAGGGCCTGGAGGAAGAAATCCTATCCTACGTTAGGTTTCCTCCTCCGGTTCCTCTGCAGTACAAAATAGCCAAGGTCCTGTACATCATTTCTCCCACCCTAACTGGAATGCATCAAGGTTTGGACACTCTGTCTCAGTAGGGCTTTTGTATTGAATTTTGTTATTGGCTGCAGAGGGTAATACCAGGAAACATCATCGTTCGGCAGCGCGGCACACGGTTTCATCCCGGAGATTTCGTGGGCATGGGCAGAGATCATACGCTCTTTGCTCTTGCGGGTGGTCAGGTAAAGTTTGCCAAGGATCCATTGACAGGTCGCAAATGGGTGCACGTTGAGCCCTCAGGCGGTCCTCCCATCCACCCTGCCTACAGCCAACTTAGCTCTAAAACCGCAGACAACGCATCTGCGCAAGTTTCTAGGTGTGAAGTCTGAAAATGCAAGTACAGGAAAATTCTGTTTCATGAGTGAGCAGAGCAAATCAGTGTTGTGATGAAGCCAGCCTGGGTTGCTTTCTCGTCCTAACGCTTGTGACAGGGACTGTTCAGCGAAAGTACTTGCGGACCGTCCAATCTGAAGAATAGAAGCATGGTCGAAGAGCGTGACATTACCTTGACTGATTCTTCGTCCTTACATTTGGCAGGCCTTGCAGAAAGTATAGAACCTTGAAAACAGGCCACCTGAGCATTTTTTACACGGGAAGGCACTGAGCAGTAAATCTCTGCCGATGCTGGCTGGATATGATAACCCATGTACTTATTACTTATGAAAAGAATTTTGGAACTTGTTGTGATTGACCTTGTTTCTTAAGTCACGAAATTCAGACGATGATTTGTATTATTCATGTATGGTACGAGGTTGGTCTATAGTCCTGATTCAAAGGGGAATTTTGATTCAGAAAAGAGGCTGGAGTTCTTACAGATTTCGAAGATGTTGGAAGATGTTTGGAACTACGAATGGAGTATGAAATCCGATTTGAATAATTTTCTGCATTTTTGAAGTCAGCTACCACCCATGACCGTTCTCAATTTCTCATCAATTTCTCATCAATTTCTCGTTAATAAGTATAGAAACTCCACTCTGTTCACGAGTATCTTATGCATTCTGCTCATTCGCTTTTGATTGGCAGCTTCAAACAGTATGCCTCCAGTCAGTTGTGCAGTTTTGAGATTTTAAGGCAAGTAATAATCAGTTGTTGAATGTTCACATAATAATTGTATACCAATCATTGATACAGCATCTGAGCATGAGTCTATCACTGCTACAGTGTGTTAAACGCATCCATTGTGCCGAATTATATCTGAACAATTCCCTGTGCAAGGTCAGCCCTGCTTAAAATAGTTACTTGGGAAGCTGCCACTGCATACTGGAGCACTGCTGGGTTTCCCCACATTTGAGGCTTGCCATCCAAGTCATGAATAGTGAAGTAGTCTCAGAATAGGGGGCGTTAGGGGGCGTCAGAGTTGCCGATTGAGAACAACTTCTTGTTGCTCTGTCATTGACTCCTTGTACCCCGCAAACCGCCACTAATTGCCACTGTGCCTAATTACTATCAATAGACCGTTCAAATTTTCATATTTCCTTGTTGACGAGTGCAAGGAGGTTCCAATGGCACCAAAGAATGCAACATTTGGATACTGTATGCAAAAGTAATGAAGGAACAAAGTTTGGTTCTAAAAGTGTTTCTTCCACATAGGTACATAATTGATTTTCAAGATGTACATAGAGTGAAGATGGTGGTTTAGGATCAGTGGCACATTTGGGGGGGTCCATTGTATTCCATTCTAACTTAGTTTTTCTCACTTGATAAAGAGGCTTCACTTGATAGTGTTTCTTTATTGGTTCTATCACTTGGATAGAGACTATGGCACTGATTATGAGGTTTTTGAATCTGAGTTTTCAACTCCACAACATCGTTAGGATTTGTTTGGAGTGGATTGGTCACACCATTCTTGTTGATTGTTTCTCTTGACATGCCACATGTGATAACCAAAGTTCAATCCTCTACTTTCAAATTCTCATCTTTGATGATTACACATGAATTAGGATTGGATGTGCCTAAAATTAATCTCTAATGTCCCATTGTCCAATTGAGGGACAAAATGGATTTTGGGTCAGTTCCTATGAGCTCAATTTTTGTTGAAACTTTTTCATAAGATAAAAAAACTTATTCACATTTTAGAAATATTATTTTTATTTCAATTTGTCCGTGAGAGCAAAAATTGTTGACTACAATAAGCCTTAAACAAAATTTGGTATGGAAAGAAAAATTCCACAAAATCTTGAAATAAATATTTTAAACTTTTGTTTCTCATAGAGTGTATTTTTATCTACATGGAAATCTTTGATTCATTCCATTTGTATTTGTGATCTAAAAGTTAGAGAACATCTTTAGTTATTTTGTAGTCAATCTAAACATCTTTTCAAAAAAATAATGTATAGGATTTGTTTTTGAGCTCAATCTTCACATAATTTCAAAAAAATAAGTTCCACAAGGTTAACTTTAATTGTTAGAACAAAATGTGAGGCTCAACTATTGCACAATCCTTTCAAATTATTGAACTATAAGGAAAGTATATCCAAAATCAACCAAATAGGAAAGTTACCACTACGTACCTGAATCCTATATGTAGGGATATCAAATGTACATCAATAGTAAATACTATTGATTTTGAGTGTCTTTACCTCTAATATAAACAAATGCAATGCAATGCAATGCAATGCACTAATTTCCATTGTACACATGAGGTGTGTGAAATGATCTATTTATACTAGTCTTCCATCTAAACAGATTAGTATCACACATACTAATAGGACAAAACAAATCAATGGTGTTTTTGTATTCATATGATTTAAAAAAATTTCAACTATATAAGGCAAACTTCCATGTAGTGTCACAATCAAAACTAGTTTTAAAATTTTTCCAGAATCAAAATTACTCTTGCTAAGTTTGCAACATTTACACTTCAATGTGAGTAGCAAGAAACTACATTTTAAGAGTAGATGTGGCTTATTGTTTAGCTAAAAAAAGCAATTGAAAAGATTAAGTCCAATATTCAAATTAGTTTTTTGAAAGTCGAAAATGTTGCTTCCTCAAATTTCTACGAGCATTTCCCTAAAGTTTCGCTGGCCAACAATATGGATTTTTCTTCTTGCAAATATTGCACACTTCAATGCAAAATTTCGAAAAATATTTGAACTTTTCTCCAAAGTTGGGTAGATTTTTTGTACGTGCAAGTCCACCCTCCCCAGACACTACCTGATGGAGTTAAGTACCGACTACAATAGCCGGAAAGGCTTAAGGACGTGTGTTGCGGGCCCGCAAGTGTGGGGTCCGAGGTAGGTCCAGTGACGCCCGCCGCGACGGACCAACGCTTTCGCTCGCATTCACGGCCCATTCCGTTGCGTCCGTCACGTCCGTTGCTTGCCCTCCTGCTGCTCACAAGCCTGCGCCTGCGCCTTCGGGTTCCCGACTTCCAGCCCCTCGACTAGCGCTTCTTCCGTCTCCGTCTCCTTGTAGGACATGAGCCCCTCCTTCCCTCCCTGGCTCTCCTGGAACCCCGAATCCCGCCACTCACTGTTGCAGCAAGGCATGGTTTCATCACAGACTGCGTGCCGCGACGCCCACTCACTCGGATACGATACGCGACAGAGCGATTTCAGGACACCCACTCACAGGGACGGCGCCAGTCAGCCAGCCAGCCAGGGCGTGCAACTGCACTACAATACTTATTAGTGGAGCCCCTCTTCTCGTGCGTGCTGCTTGCTGCTTGCCTGCGCCTACGACGGTACCAACTTAAGTTAGTGGATGCCTTGTGGGCGCTGACACCCCTCTGAGGTGGCGAGATCAAAACTCCCATTTCTTCCACGCACGAACTGAACTGACGAACCTTACTAAGCTTCTGCTGCTGTGCTGCCCCTGGGTTGTTGTTGCAGAAGAGATCGTGTGTTGGAGAGAGGTGAAGTTGTGGGAGGGGTTAGTAGGGGTTGTCAGTTTAGTGATCGAGGGACTAGAGGCGTTTCGTGGGTCGTGGGTTGAGCGAGAAAGGCGGAAATCTGGGGTTGGATCGTGAAATAGGGGGAGGTTTGGGTGGTTTCTGGGAAAGGGCGAGTGAGTGTGTAGATGTGGTGTTGGGTTTGGGGAATCGTGGAGATTTAAGGAGACGAGTGAGTGTGGCGAATTTGGGTCGTGTATCTTGTACGGCGAGGTTTGCGTTTGGGGTTTGAGTGAATTGGGAGTTCGTGGTGGGTTCAGCTGATGTGAGTAGGAGTGTGAGTGCTGGAGCTGGGAGAGAGTGGGCAATGGCGGGCTGAAGACCAAGCGCAGGACGAAGAGCTGGCGCGTGGGTTGGGGCGGCGGAGAGGGGCGCAGCGATGGGCTGCTTCTGTTCGAAGCCCAGGCGGAGCAGGTCGCACCGAGCCAGCCATGACGTTTTCGATCCTCAGAAACTGGACTTAGGTTGGTTTCCTTGAGGGGTCGTGAATTTGGCTAGAGCTTGTTTCCTTGGTGCCAGTCTTTTTGAAATCTCGCTTAGGTTTTCCTTGTTTCCTTCATCGGATTTTCACGACGTACAGGACGATGCTTTTACGGTTTTAGGTTTTTGTGGTGTCTTTCTGGCGTTATGCATGTGGACTACTTTTATTGAGTACGTCTTGGCATTACGCAGTTTTAGGCAATTTTATACTTTGAACTAGCAGCACATGGAAGCTGGCATCCGTTGACCTTTACTTCTCGTACAAAGGTCTGCTCCCCGGCAGCGTTAGAGCAAGTACTGCAACGTTCAGAGCAGTACACTCAATCCTCTGTACTCACACGACCCGGAGTCGCAACTTTTGCACTAGAAATTTGGTGACGAATGTGCTACTGTGTGTGGCAAGTGTGCAGGATATTCTAGAATGCCATTTTAGAGAAAGTCGTCATAAAGCGGTTTGAGTGTATGTCAGCAATGTCTGTTGTCGCATTTTGAACGATGTTCAGCACTCTGAGGATCCTAGCCAATTTGATTGTAAGCTTCAGGTCTTCAGAAATGACAAGCGGCTTGCCTTGTTATGGATGCTCTGCAGAAAATGGGAAGCGAGCTGAACCGGAAACTGTGCCGACGTTTCGAGAGTATTCGTTGGAATCGTTGAAAACAGCCACCAAAGGGTTTAGTGCTGAGCTCATTGTGTCGGAGAGCGGGGAGAAAGCACCAAACTTTGTGTATAGAGGCAAGCTTGATCAGAATCGCATAATTGCTGTGAAGCGCTTTCCGAAGACAGCTTGGCCTGATGCGAAGGGCTTCTCGGTAAATGTTCCTTTCCTTCCTGTTCTGTCTGTGTAGGTCTTGCACTAGTTTATGCCTTAGAACCCCTTTATCTAGATGTTAATGGCAGGCTTGATGTTCTTGCTGGTTCTTTTATTGTTCTGTAAAACCAGCACCTTGAGATTCTTGCGGACTGATGGCTAATAATGAAGCTTTGAACTACTGTGAAATGATTTCATTTTTGTTTTGAGTAGATTCTGGGTAGAATGTTTTTTCCACGACGCTTGTACTCGTTGGTTTTCAGGATGAGGCTTGGAAGGTGGGTCAAGTAAGGCATGAACGACTTGTGAACTTGATTGGATATTGTTCTGAGGGTGATGAGAGACTTCTGGTTGCTGAGTACATGCCTCACGACACACTTGCGAAACATCTCTTTCATTGTAAGCGGTTTTAACTACACGTTGAACGCAAAGTGAACGCAGTGATATGAATGACGAAATGGTTGTTTTATGATCTTATAATTTGAGTTTCATTTAAATAAAGAAACCGGATTCATGTCCAATTATCGTTTGTAAAGATAGAGGGCATCAATGGTTATTGGAGATAGGCTTTTGTGAAGCCGTATCAGTAAATGGTTCATGAGGAATCATTAGCACAAGTGAAATGTTGTACTGATCAGCGGTAGTCAAAGGCGTTTTATTTAACTGTTCGGTTTCTACGTACAGGGCTCTGTAGGTTCTCTCTTGGTTGAGATGTAAAAATCTGGCATGTATTGCAGGGGAGAAACAGCCAATGCAATGGGGCATGCGGGTGCGCGCTGCTCTTTATGTTGCACAGGCTCTGGATCATTGTTCGAATAACAATCTCCGCCTTTATCATGACTTGAATGCTTACCGGGTGATGTTCGACCAGGTATGTCGTTTTCTCTGGTGGACTAGTGAAATGATACAGAAATTCGAAGTAATCTGTCTTGCGTAGTTTTCTCAAATTGAAATCGAGTTTGCGTTCTTTAGTGTTAACGACATCGTATTTATTTTTATTTGAAAAAGTCAATCCTGTGTGGTGTCGGTATCTCTGGTTCATCACCTAGCTCCAGGCGTTGTGTAGTTAGTAATTTCCATAGATCAAATTTTCAGGATGGCGATCCTCGGCTATCTTGCTTCGGTTTAATGAAGAACAGCAGAGATGGCAAGAGCTACAGCACCAACCTTGCATATACGCCTCCTGAATATTTGCGGACAGGTGAGTTATCGGTTTTAACACTTGTCATCTGCTCTGAATTAATCTCTGTGCCCTGATTTGACTGCTGCGAGACGACACTGCAGTATTGGTGAAGAGTTGTACTGCTGTTGCAGTTGAGGTGTTTTCTAGAAAATAAAATTGTGAGTCTCGGACCTAGTTTAATGCGGCACCCACAATTAAGTGAAAGAACATTTGGAAGACCTAATTCCAGTATCATTGGAGTGCTTTGAACGGAATTGCATCGTTGTGCTACATATGTTTGATTCATTGTCTGATCCTGTGCAGGAAGGGTGACACCGGAAAGTGTAATTTACAGCTATGGAACCGTGTTACTAGATCTGCTAAGTGGGAAACATATTCCTCCGAGCCATGTGAGTTCAGACTACCCACGATGAGTTAAAATTAGTATTTGTTTTGAAGTTGATGATCACAATGTACTTGGAAATTTTGCGTTTTATGAAACCTTAACACCTAGAGGACCAAGACGCCGGAACTGTGCCTCATGTTTCTCCTTTGGGGTCTTTCTTTTCCTCACTTTTCATAATTTGATCAATTTGATTGGTCATTTTCATACCTTGGTCCTTAAGGGGTTAGCGAAAGATTGGTTGAGATAAAAGGGGTTTAGCTGACAGGACGACCGAACCTTGACAGGCGTTGGATCTGATACGTGGCAAGAACATGCTCTTGCTGATGGACTCCTACTTGGAAGGGCAATTCGCGAGCGATGATGGCGTGGAGCTTGTGCGTCTGGCATCACGGTGCTTGCAATTTGAGCCACGGGAACGACCGAATGCCAAGATGCTTGTGACTGCGCTTACCCCTCTTCAGCGGCGAACAGAGGTAGTTGGTCGATTAGTATCCCTCAATCAATAGCAGCGCAGGCAGGGCCCTGAACTGGCCGAGAACTGTAGTGACATAAATTTCTTTCTCGTATGAGACTTGCGGAATAATTTATAAATTGGGACATGCACTTACAAAGACAAATGTTGCCAAGTCTCAGCCCTCTTGGAACATTTACTGCTTAGAAAAAGTACGCGTCTCAATTTTTGGACACTTTGTTGGAGTAGTAGTAAGTGATCTCTTTTCAGGCTGTGACTGTAACATGTCATTTTCCAATGGTTCTGTTCCTGTTCATTAATACGGTTTGGAAGGTTTGTATTATACCGTTCCTCCTGAGTTCCGAGTCTGCTTGATCTAGGTCAGTCATGTGAATTGAGATGTTCGTGTGCATTCTTTACTACGTGCACGAAGATTTATTGTTTTCCCCCTGGATTTCTCCCTATCGAGATGGAACCTGAAGCCATTCGTGGATGAGTGAAAGTTTATGAGCAGGACCAGAGGGAAGTAGTATTAAGACGTGCTCTGTGGTGTGATATCGTGAGCTTAAGGGGATGTCTTTAATCGTTAATGCAGCAAATTCCCTCGTACACATTGATGGGTATTCCTCGAGGGACAAATTTGCAACAACCACTTCAGTTGTCACCGCTGGGGGAAGCCTGCTCTCGCAATGATCTCACGGCAGCGCATGACATTCTGGTCAAAACTGGCTACAAGGATGATGAAGGCACTGATAATGAGGTAAGACTTATATTTTATTTTCTACTTGCTGATTTTGGCTTAGGTTTTGGAATTGAAGGAATGTAATGTGCTCACAAGCTAGTGAACTCTGCTAGTGTTTAAGGTTTTCTGGGTGATGTTTTCTTGCTATTCTGGTGCATAATCACTTCTATTTCTTCACTTAATGACTAATGAGTGACTTCCTTCGCTTGTAGGTAGGTTCGGTTACTTAAAGTTTTCCATTGGTGTATTTTTTCGTATAGGGGGTATCATAATTCATGTACATGCTATTAGTGTGGACTATATTAATGTCGGTGTATTAAGATAATTTTCAGTCAGGGAACCTTTACCAAGTGCTAGTGGTTGGAATTCTCATGGATGTTTTATTTTGCCTGTTTGAGATACTAATCAAGTGCTTTCTTTGAAGTGCAGTTATCTTTCCAGGTCTGGACTAAGCAAATGCAAGACATGCTGAATTCAAGAAAGCGTGGAGACATGGCGTTCCGGGAGAAAGATTTTAAGACGGCTATTGACTGCTATACGCAGGTATACGATTGTTTTGTATGGAATTATAAATGTTCAATTTGTAGCAAATGATTACAGCTGTATTTTGACTTGCATCTTTACGTGTTTGTGTTGGGTGGTTTTGCCAACCTTACATCACAATTTATCCTACAGTGCGAAGTATCTCGCTTTTTGTCTCTGTTGACAGCTGAATACATTAGGTACATATTGTATTAGACTTATTACTGAAATTTTAATATAGAATATAGAATCACTGTATTTGAATGCTTTCTGGACCATCCCTGCTGTTTCAATTGTTTGGGCTCCGTTACTTACAATTGGCTTCTCTTTCAGTTTGTGGATGTAGGGACGATGGTTTCACCGACAGTATTTGCACGCCGGAGTTTAGCCTATTTGCTGAGCGATCAGGCTGAGGCTGCCCTTCGTGATGCAATGCAAGCTCAGTATGTTCACCCAGAGTGGCCGACTGCATTTTTCATGCAAGCTGCAGCCCTGACGAAGCTGGGTATGGACACGGATGCAAAGGATATGTTGAAAGAGGGTTCTGCTTTGCACATGAAGCGGCAGAACTCGTGGAATTAGGTAGTAAGCACCCAGTCTGTCCTCTTTTCTTAGTGCCCTTTTTCTGACCGGTTTTAGTGGAACCAGGCTCCTGTGCAATGACATGTATTGTGTACGATTTTGGTGAGACTCTTGTAACACTTTTTCAGTTTGTGACAATAGTAGATCAGTGATAGTAGTTGATCAGTCCTATGGACAAGGTGCAGCTCTTTGAGCTTACCCTGGTTACATGTTTGTACGTATCGTTGCCCATGTGAAAATTCATGTATCCAGGATCACTTGTTAATATTAGTCACTATTTTTCTTGTGTAATACCTGGGCTGCCATCTGGTTTTCAAACCTCCAACCTCATTTTTTTCTTGGAGTTTCGTTTAGTCATTCATTTTCAGGGCCGTTGACTGGATTTGAATGCGATGTGTTCAGTTGATGATAGGTCAAATCAGAGACTTAAATGATATCCCCTGTTTGCGAGCAGTTATATATTCGCTCTCCTGTGACTAAGAGATGTGCACGTTTTCTTGTTCAATTCCCGTCTAAAGGAGGTGCTTCCCTACGTTATGAACCGAAAGAAGAGCCCTGCTAGGTGTTCGTGATCACTTTAAATAAAATCCCATCCTCAGAATATGGAGGGATGGAAGGCACGTTCCATCCACTGGTGAGTTGCCGGATGCCTGATATAGTTTTGAAAGACTTTAGACTGCAGGAAGTAGAAGGTCTGCATCATGGTTAACTTATCGTTCGTTTTATAGGTTTGGAGGTATCTGTCATCACTGGGCTGTGTCAGTCCTGCGAAGGGATTGAATTATGGTAGTCAGTCTGCAAAGATAGATTCTGGTTTGTGGATGGACTCCTCTTCAGTCTTTACAATGCACCTCCTTACAGCAAGTCACCGTATTGGGTAACAAGAGGTGCGTACACTGCACTAGACATAGATCCCGATGTGATATTGTAAGAAAAGGTAGTTGTGAAAATCTGATCACTTTCGTAACGCCAAATCCGGTGATCAAGGCCTTTGCAGACGGAGTATAGAGGAGCCGTTTCATTGTCCCAGATAACCGATGCAAAAACGACCTTAGCAAATTATTGATCTGTACTTTCAAATAATCACTAGAGAATTTTGAATATCGGTTGGTTTGGCTCAAATTTCTCCCCAAACACTGTTCTACGCAATTAGTTTATTGTCTCATTGACGTAACTCATTGATGGCTCAGTAGAGGACTACGATCCATAATGCGCTCTAAGCCCTCAGATCAGCCATAAAGTACAGATTTGGACGTTCTTGTTTGAATACAACAACTCAACATCATGTGTGATCATTTCTTAGTCCAATGAAAGTAAAGAAGAAGTCGTTGGGACACAACAAAACCTGTCATTTTTCATTCTAAAAATCAGGACCTCTATTGCTTCTCACTCATTAGAGGCTGAAATGCTAGTAGCCAAGTCACCCGACTTTTGTCGTTTGTGACTTTTTTTCACTCACCCCACGTTTTGTTGCTATTTCAAGGAATTATAAGCGACAAGGTTCACAGTAGACTTGTGAATACTTGTAGTACAAATACTTGTAGACTTGCAGTAGGAATGGATACTTGTGTGGACATTGTTTGCTTTCTTGTTGTTAGAGTTGTTGGCAACATACTGTAAGACATGGGACTGAATGCGACTTAAGAGTAGTCGACATCGCACAATCGTCCACAAGATTGAAGCTGGTGAGACCAGTTGAGTCTCTTGTCATGTTACGCAGATTGAAGTAGATCATAGGAGGATTTCTTTGTGTGCAATTTAGCATTTTTAAATCAACACATGAAATATTCTTCAGTAGTTCTGGTGACTTAGGAAACAGACCCCTCTGAATTCTTTTTTTCACAATACAATCACAATTGAACTGGTCATTTTAAAACTACGAATCCTCGGCCTGTTGCAGGTCATTGAAAATGTCTGACTTGTGAATTGTTGGAGCAGACATTCTCATTTTGGCTACAATCTCTGGGTCACGAACTGTTGGTACTCGTACAGTCCTTCATCTGGGTCCTGGTTGACACTAATCTTAATTTCTAATAGTCTCAATTCCTTGTGGTCTCGGTAGATGTTGACACCAGCCCTTTTTTTTTGGTTTTTGAAAAAGTGACAGGATGGCGATTACTTAAAATTTTGGTGAAGCATATTATTTCTTTGTACATCCATCTTTTGTACCATAAAACATTTTTCAATCAAATTCATATAATTTTTCATCCAAATTTGACAATTTCATCCATATTTTAAATTGGATTGAAACTTTTCTAGCGAAATAAAGATTTTCACTATGAAATGGTGCTTTCTGGCTCCATTTCACCCCAAAAGAAAGGGCTGGTTGATACTACCCAAATTGCTTGTTGATTGCATCCAACCATAGGCTTGTTTAGCTGTCCTGTCCTGTACATGAACTTCCTTTTACAGCCTTCTAAACCAAGGTTCTTACAATAAGTGATACTTATGTAATTAACGCTGTGGATGGTCTTGACAAAATGGAAAGATTCGGTGTATTTCTTGCAAATTGACAAGTACTGCATAACACTATTCAGCCGGTTGGAAGCTTTCCACAATTCAGTCAAAGAGAAAAATATTCTATTATTTTCGCGTGCTTAAAGCTCAACCCCAAAAATAGACAAAATATTCCGGATTATATCATTGTTAGGTGCTGAAAATGCAACAAACAAGACAAAAAAATAAAACAAAAATTGGCATTGACCAATTGGATCAATGGGTACACAACTCCCATTTTATATACAGATATGATCAGCATTAAAATGACCTAGAGGCTAGGTTTATATGTTATAGTCTGGGATTATAAAAAAAATTAAATGAAAGATAATATTGACTCTAGATTTATTAAAAGAAAAACTGGAATGATTTGAAAGTCCAAACTTGGGTCCAAACCGAACCTCTCATAGCTCTAAGAAACACAACTTGAAGCACAAGAAGTTTCACCCTCAAGATCAAGCTCACATCAGCCACGACAAAGATAAACTAGTCTATGATAGGTAGAATGATTGATTTCTCTTGTTTGCATTGTTGAATTTAAAAAAAATCTCCACATAAAGACAAATGTGAGAAATGGAGAGAATGCTACATTTAACTACTTTTGGACTTTCAAAGGGTCCATAATTAATAATACTAAAAAATGGTCATTTGGAGATAATGTAAAACATCAGGAGATCTATGCAAATCATTAGGAGATCAATACAAAACATCCAATGATCTATACAAACATTTGGAGATCTCCAAATGTTTTTATCTAAAAGATCTTTGAATGTTTGTCCAAAATTCACTCAATAGTCCAGAAGTAGTTAAATGCAGCATGAGAGCAATTAATTAATTTTTTTTAAAACAAAATATGAATTTGTTATGAAGTTTTGAAGTGTGCTACCCAATTGGCCCAAAAGAGTCTCTAGACTACTCCAAAACCAACAAAAAGTATATCCACAATGATTATCTTATTCACCTAAAGCAGTTTCAATTATTCTTAAAGTGGCTTCAATATGAAGGCCTAAAAAAGTCACTTCCTCAAATTAATTTACATTGAAAAGGTGTTATTGAATTTTTTTTTGTCATAGGTTGATGCAAGACTATAATGGGTCATTCCCTAAGTATTTATCACAAATCCTTTGTTTGCCATAGGTTGATTTACCTTAAGTCTAGATGTGTCAAAAGGAGCTCTCTTGCAGAAAAGGGTATGCCTACTTTAACTATAACCTCCTAAAAACATTGCCAAGTGTCTATCAATCAAATTTAAAAAAAATACCATACAATTATATAAAATATTATATAAACTTAATATAAATATTCCAAATGTTGGTAGTTTTCCCTATCATACTTAAATTTAAAAAACTTATATTTCTATTTTAAAATCATTTTTTATCATCTATTTCTATTTGGGTTTTTTCAAACCTATATTAATGGTTTCTTTTCTTCAAGGGCTACAAGAATTTTTTAAACTAAAATTAAATATAACACTTCCTAATGCATTTTATTGTATTATACGTGATTTAAACCAAGCCTCATATAAACAAGAATTGCATACCTGGAATAATGAAGGTGTGTTGAAGTATTAGTTAACTTAATTTATTCTTTTTATTATGGATTCAAACATTAGAAGGGATTCAACTCTTGTGGAGGGCTGGGAACAACACCATAGTAGTTTGTAGCTGCTACTTGACGTGGCACGGCAACTGCCACGTCAATTATTATTATTATTTTAAAAAAATCAACTTGTTGTTTCATTTAAAAATTTCCAAAAAAAATAAAAATCTAACAGCCGACGTTCCTGGATTGTCAAGGGAACAACGTCGGAAACAAGCCTGAAATGGCCTTCCCAACCCCCCAAATCTCCTCTAATGTGACACCCAACTCCATTGTCGGATTCATTATGCATGGTGTAGCTTCAACTTTTCAATCTTAGAATGTCTACAATGTAGGATTTGACAAAATTTGGAGTTTTTTTGTATGATGACTTGTTAACTTGGTTGATTGTTTCTAAGAATCAAAGGCATGAAGAAGAATATTTTGTCTTATCTAGGATTGAAATTCAACAAACAAGTCTCAAAGGTTAAACCCTAAATGCCCAAGGTCTTTTTTGAGTTTTTAGGAATTTGTTCTAAATTGAACAAAAAGTCAACACTTTGATAAGTTGTATCAATTTTTTTTAAATTGTAACCGTACAAATTCAAACTAGACATGCTAGAGATCATATAGGAAAAGAAAACACAATAATATCACTTTATGGATTGAAAGATTATAATGTTTGATCATGAAGGACGGTGTTAAAACTGCAAAAGTTATTTGAAGTCTTTCAATCCTCCTTTCACATGTCAAATTCAAAAAATGGTCACCAGAAAAACATGAGGATAAGTGGGCCTAACATGCATAACCACAATCAATTTATGGCTTCTCAAAATCTACTCTACAATTTTTTTAAATGAATTTTTAATGTGATTTTTTTCCAGGATCTAGTGTATTTGAGGCTCATTTCCAAGAGTCCTCAACACTATGGAAAGTCAAGATTGCAATGGACACCCTTATACAAAATCTTGAATAGAAAAATCATAATCATTCATTTCCAAATTGGATTTTTAATGTTAAAACTAGACTTCAAATTTTTTTTCTCAAAAATATAAACTATTAAAAATAGTAATTTGGTTAAGTTTTATTTAACTTCAAAGTATTGTCGACACCAAAATTGGTGCCTTGGGCATTTAGAGGTTAAAGAAAATAGCTTTTTGTTGAGGTTTTGAATTGTAGCTTAAGTTGATAGATGGTGGTTTAGCATAGATAATACCAACAAAATTGACTATAAGCCTTAGTGCCCTCCAAAATAAGTCATATCCATTGTTGATTATTATTATAGTATAGCTCTTTTCTCTTCCTTGTTCTTGGAACATTGTTATTCTTTTTTCCAAAATAAGGAATTTGAGATGTTCAAGTAAGCAATTTTAGCGTTATGATGGGATATCCATTTTTAAAACCAAAATATACACCTCAAAACATTCTTCAATCTATTTTAATTGAAAGACAAATAGAAGTTTCAATTAGTCTAATTGTGTTCAAATTTAACATCTTAAAGAATACAAGATTTGTGGGTTGAAATGTTGGACCAATAAAGGGTTTGCTTATCTTAGAAGATGCTTCTAGAACATTGGACAATTTTAAAGCATGGGCAATTTTAGAGCACGTTCCTCAATTGGACGGAGTTTTGGGATGAAGTCAGGGTTTTAGGGTTTAGGGTTTAAGGATGAAGACAGGGTCTACGTCAACTGTTCCGTTGCCGGAGGTTTTCCGTTGGGACCGTCCGGCCACATCCGTTGAACGGCCCCTGTAGATTCCCGTTGGGATGAGAGCTCTGTCTGCGGCTCCAAGTACTTAAATCCTCTTGTGACCAATATTGTGGACAAACTGTGTGTCACAGTATTTTTCATACCAAATCCGCCATCCTCACAACCTCACGCCTGCTTGAGTAGCCCGTTGTCGAATTAGTTTTGGCCATTCATTTGTTTCAAGAGCTGTGACTGAACAATCGGTTCTCTTAGTAAATTCGATCAGGATTTGAGTTTGTGCTGCGAAAATGATGACCATGACTGAGGTACTTCCCTTGAGAATCGTTGGTTGTAGGTGCCCTTCTCCATTGGTTATTAAATTGTGTATGTTTGCTTTCTTGATGTAAAATCTTTAGCAGGAGACAGTCATGGCTGGGTGTTCTTTCGATTCATTCTCCGATGTTAATGAGTGGGAAAATGCATGGCGGTGGTCTCGAATCTCAAAGGACTGTAGTTAGCACTTTCAACGAGCTCGCGCAGGCATGTTCATATTCTTCAAAATGCCGTGTTTCAAAGTGCCGACATTGGGACATTCAAGTGCACAACTCTCTAGAATCTAGCGCGCGCACTTTCACTTCTAGATCTGAGGTTCTAAATAGTCAATTTAAAAATGGGACAGTTTCTAGAAATTTTATCATTTTATTGAATATGTCCTTAAGCTCGCATTAAGCATTGGAGGGTAAAGACTGGGAAAGACAGAAGTATTGCATGGCAACTGCAGTAGGGCTTGCCACGTAACGCTCCATTGTTCATTCCACGAGAGTATATGTGGTTGGACTGCAAGGGAATTGGGATGAAGCTGAGGCTTCAATGAGTTCTGCTGTGACTCCTATTGATTCTTGCACTCAGGTTAATTAATTTGGTTTTCATCAATTGGATGGCAGCTCTTCTATGGGCCAGTTGAGCCCACTTGGATTGCGCACCTGCGAATCCCCACAAATGGAAACTGTTACAGGAACCCATACGCGGATTACAACGATGACACTCTCAGTTACATTTGTAATCCTTACGTGCAACGCAACGCGATTCCGAACACCGTGGTAGCTCCGAGCACGCAAGGAATGGTGAATCCCCACCAAGCTCGATCTTGTGTCCATGGAGGCACAGCAGCCCTGGCGCCTGTTTCGACTGTTTATCAACAAGATGCGGCAATCCATAGTCCTGCGAAACAAGTGCAACAGAGTCCGATACGACTCGGCGTCTTGCAGCCACGAAATGTGGTAAACGTTCAGGTTAGACATTTATCATGGTGTGAAGCAGTGACGAAGACAAATCTATAGGAACTCCAGTCTGCCCTGATAAAATTGTCAAACAGTTTCAATTTAATTTGGTTATTTTCGATTAAAATGGTAACAGTGTGTGGAATTGCTCTAAACTTAAATCTGCAACCTGCAGTCGTTGCCGCTTGGGCATCTCATTTTTGGCGACCGGAAATCTGTTAGTGTATTGAAAATTGTGTTACTGATTTCTTTGGATGCTTGCTTGATGATCAGACTGTGCATTTCATGGTGCCCTTGTGTTGCGGCAAATGTGAGGACAGGGTGAAGGAGAAGCTTCTGGATCTGGATGGTAAGCTAGCTTACCCAGTCTGGCTATGTCGAATTTCGGTTGGGTGTTGTCCCGGAGCTTACTGTGGGGTGTGCATGAAGAACTGCGTACTGTACTTTTGCCTTAATTTCGACAGGATAATTGAAACCTCTAAACACAGAAACGGTCATTTCTTTCTCGTGCAGGACATGTGGATTTCTCCCAGACTTCTTGCTTTCCAATTTGTACACTGACGTTAAGTCATTAACACCTCGATCATACGTGCCTGCACTAAAACTTAAAAATAGGAAGTCCAATTTGGAATCTCAAAGCCAACAATAGAAATGTAATGATCTACCAAAGCATGTATTAACTGATAGAAAATGGGGGTTATGCAATGTTCTTTCTTTCGGTATGCCTTGCTACCTTCCCAAAGGTTCCGATTTGATTTATTTCAAATCGTATTGATGTAGTGAAGGCCACTGTTGAACAGTAAGAGCTTGGAGGCTGATTTTGCCCCCTCGACTGTACTAGAGGTACGCTGGAGATCATTCCAGTTAACCTGCTCAAGCGAGCTTGTGACTTTGATTTTGGAAAATAATGTGGAATTGTGGATGCAGATGTGCAAAGAGTGACTAGTGATCAGTGGAAGCAGAAGGTGAGCGTCACGAGCACTGTTGCCCCGGAGAAGCTGCTGAAGCGTGTCCAGAAGATCAAGAAGCGCTCCACCTTCTGGCCCCAACAAGAGCAAGCCGGCGCTGTTCAAGTGTCCAATAACAACCAGAGGCCAAATCAAGCGGCAAACCAATGTGTCAATGACGAGAATGCTCCCCATACGCTCTCCAACTGACGCTATCGATGCACTTAAAAAGACTGTACATAAGAGAATTTGCCTTTTTCGCATGGACCCATATCATGCTCTGTCCGCGTTTGAGTAAGAGCAAGCTAATTTGAATGAACATTTGTTTGAAGAGATAGTGGTAGATAAGTGATTTCAATCTTGAGAAATCACATTCACATGCCATTCTCGGATATAGCTTATTTTCATAGGTTGGAGAGCTAGCGGTGCCTTGGATTGGTATAGATTTTAGGACAGGTATAGACTTAGGATGTGGCCCCTAAAAACTGCCACAGTGAAATTCTGCCAATTAAACGAAATTGAAGTCCGCCGGACTTATACAGCTCGAGTCCTTACAGCTCTTTGCACTTGAACACGCCACTCTGACGAAGATGACCGGAACCTGTCTGAATGAGCACTTATATATCCAAATAAAGCACTTGAAAATCACAATCTGTCACAGTGACTGAAATTTGTCAACGAGTTGCTGCTAGCTAGCACCCAAGCCAAGGAAAAAGAAAAAAATCCCTCTTTCGAGTCTACAGGCTTCAAACCTCTATGTCGTAGTCAGTACCACATTCCTGCCGAGACCAGGAACTCAAGGGATAAGGAAAACGCAGGTCTCGACAGGAACATTCACTCACTATAAATAAAATGGAGACCATTCGCGAACCCTACTCGGAAAGTTGCAAGAAAGTGATTGCATTTCGATCAGAGGGAGTCGGGCAGGTAGCCAGATTGCGATTGATTTCCCGGTTAATTTACCGTGTCGCCAGCAGGGAAAACTTGTGCAACTGATTGCACTTTTCCCGCGATCAATTCCCCCAGTTCGTAGTGCAATTTCATTTGGAAAACTGCTGTCTGATTAGGAAAACAAGGATACTATCCCTGAGGTCTCAGCAAGCAAGCATGGACACATTCCGCAGAAAAGAGTGCAGTATCTGTTTCAGCGTAGTGACGACCGCCACACCAGTCCTGACCCCCTGTCACCATTTCTTCTGTGAACCCTGCTTGGACGAGTGGCTCCGGCAGCAGAAGGAGTCTCTGCGAGCATCGCGTAATTACTGTCGCTGCCCTGATTGTCGAAAAGTCACTCAGCAACCCGGAACATGCCCCCTGTGTCGTGGCCCCGTCATTCAGTACTGGCGCATGTCGCTTCACAAGCCTAAAGCTCACAAGTCACTGCCTGCAAATCAACCTGCTGGAAGCTTTCCCAGTTGCAAGCTGCGTCAAGTAGACTAGAGTGAGTTTAAGACGCCTCTCCTAACTTACATGTCCTAAGGTATGTTCTCCAATAGGCATCTAAGAATGGTTACTAATAGTAGCCTGCCTTAATTTTGTTGTTGACAATTCAAAGGGGATTTTAACGCATCTTAACATGCAGTTTTCGGCCACCATATGAACAAGCAGCTATGTCCCTGCAATGAATCCTCCAGGGCCAATAAACTATTAATTTCACCTCACTGGTTTTGGAGGGAAAAAAACCTCTCACCGGGGTTTTCCTGAGAGTTACCCTCTGATCTCTATCTAATTACTTTGGAAGAGAATCATATGTAGATGAACCAACCTTCACATATGACGAGTGCTGCAGTCAATGATAGTGTAGTGTGGCAAGTGTGCAAGATATCCTAAAATGTCATTGAAGAGAGGAACAGAGGAACAGCTTGGTTGCAGCAACCGACTTCATGTACCAAATAAATAAAGCTATGAGTTTCAAAACGCTGATTCTAAGTGTACTCAAATCAAACCTTGACTCTCATGTTCTGATCATGTGCATTTTAGGGAAAAACTATACTGACCACTTTGGGGTTAGGGTAGATGCTTGACATGATTCTTTACCCTTCGACATAGAAATGCTTCGGGATCGCAGCAGAGTGATCATGTTCCCAGTGCAGATTGGTAGATAACTTACTGTGTTCAACTGTAAACTTCGATGCAATTAATTCATCGTATTCATTCATATGAATTCTCATGTGTACATTTCTCACTGAGACATTGAGAGGACACAATGCCTATGGTTCACTGAAGTTATCGTACATGTCCTCCATCTTACATAAAAATATTCTGTCAGCAGTTCTAGCTTTGAATTAAACAGAACATGGCTGCATGCACTGCCAATTCCACTTCAAATCCTCTAAAAAAATCAAATCATAACTAAGGCATACATCCAATATCTAGAATTACTGAGTGTTCCAGAATAAAAACTTTCGAGAAGGGAAAGAGCACCTTGTGCTCACGATCACCATGGCTCCTTGATCACAAATTTATGATAGAGCAGCCTTCCAAGAGGGAAACTTCTCCTTGAACCTCGTCAGAAGCTCTTTGGGTAGCGGTTGCTCACCCAGGAGTCTTTTACCGTGTGCTGCTAGGCAAGCCAAAACAGCAGCCTCCTGATCCACCAGACCCAGAACACCTGTTGCCAACACAAAAAATTTACTCAAAAATAGTGTGAAACAAGGCCAAGAAGGCCTAAATATTCTGCCTCTATATATTGTGACACCAGTTTCAAACACAGAAAACCTAAGGTGCACGAAGACACTTATGATCTGATGCGTGCGCCCCACATTCCCATTTTTGAAGCTGAAATCAAATACATTTCCAGCTGCTACCAGCGCAGGCATCAAACCTAGCGCTCCAAATGGCAGTGCAGATGAAACGACCGAAAAGCTCTCATAGGTGAGTTCCACTAGACCTCGAGATGTAGTCTAAAAGACTTAGGCTCCGCCCACAGCAACCAAGTAGCACCAATTAGCTAACGGTGTTGTTCAGGTCGAATAACTATTTGTGAAGTAACTAACCTATTGTGTGCCTCACTTGATTGGTGACTACTGGGGAGTTAATTAGCGCCATTTGGTTGGTGTGGGAGTGCTTAAGAGGAAGTAGCGTTTACCATGCACAGGACTAGATGCCAAAAAAGTCTAGAAATACAATGTATGGACAAAGGTGTTCGACGTGGAGGGACGCATAACGTCGAAGAATCCAAGAGCAGACGCAGGAGCAATAAATGTGGAGCGTACAAAGACGAAAGACAAAGCAAGCACGTTCATACCTAGCTCTATCTCGTGACCGTCTTCGTCCTGCCCATTCTCAGCTTCCTCCACAGCTTCCTCTTGTAGTTCACGAGCCGTCTCTGCGTATCGCTCCAGAAATTGATCCTCTGTCTCAACATGTTCCGACTCCGACTCTTCAGATTCCAATTCCTACAATAGAATGCATCAATTACTCAGGACTCCAAAAATACAAGCTTATACAAACTTCGTAGCACTTGCAATTATTCTATGATTGTTTAGCCTCAAGACGAATTGTTGATCCATTTCTGAGAGGAGCATAGCCCACGGCTCTGATAAGATAAGCGTTGCAGTTGCAAAACGAAATCAAAAAGGGAAATTTTCCAACAACACTTGAAACACATACGTCCTCGCTCTCATCTTCTTCGTCATCCTCCTCTGATTCCGATTCCGATTCGCTTTCGTCACTATCTGAGGATTCGAGAAGTTCCTTCAGGTCCACTGTGACCTCCAACAGCGAACGGAAGCAGTGGTGAACTATTTTGCGACTTCTTCGCCCGCAAAATCTATCATTTCGTAATACGTATTCCAATAACTTCTGCAATGCCATGGCTGCTTCCATAACCCAAACAAGCTTAGTAGCAAATCTGATACTGAAAAGGGCATTTTCAAGCAATTCCATCGCCAAAAGGTTAAGCAGCATACCATCAGAGGCCAAAAAAAAGACTTGGATCTCACGACAGCTTGTAAGATTTTTATAAGTTTGAATTCCAGAGCAATGAATATAATTGTGTAAATAACAAAATAATAAGACTATAGAATAATCTATAGTGATCACCTGCAAGCTTCATCTCCGATTCAAGCGATAGTCCAGGCTCTGCTTCGCTTTCTGCAAGTCCTGCAAGTGCGTCGGCCCAACGGAGTAAACCTGGGCTAGTATCCTCAGTGGTGGTAGCATCATCGTCTTGAGCGGATAAAATCTTTTCCACATTTTCAGGAAATAAAATGAAGCACATGGATATCACAAGAATCAGAGGCTTGGCCAGGGGAACGGTCATGGATGTCAACCTCCGTAGACGCCAGAAAGAAACTTTACAGAATCTAGGGACCAGTACTGAAGCGATTTCCTCGCTCTCGAAGGAAACCGACGAAGCATGCAGAAGAGCATGAGCGCATCGGCATGCACGCCAACACGCAGCTGGATATGCCGACTCGATTGCTGTAGTGACAAAGACGACCAGATTCTCCAGAACAGAGCGTGGGGGACCTGGGAACGATGACACCGATTCCGGGGGCTCTGTGAAACTTGTCATTGGACACCGCCCCTGAAATTCATTAGCCCATATCAATTTCGTGCGATTCAGGATACTCGACAAACATTAAACAGTAGACAATGCATCCCTCGATGAGAAATCAGTACCAGTTATCCAGATTACAAATAAGGATAGTATCGTGGCAACTTCAGAACGTGAATTAAAATAAGGTATTATGATGAACCTGAAGAGCAACAGCCTCCTCAATGGTATCAAAAGCTGATTCATCTTCCTCATCTTCCCATGCTCTCCAGTCCATTATCAAGTGCGACCACACGCCAAGTAACGGCTCCACTTTCATGTTTGCAGCTGCAATTTCATCCAAAGTGTACCGTAGGATAGCTACCAGCAGTACCGATGCATCACTCAGGCATGAAGGTGGAGGAATAGGTCGTGGTAAATCTTCCTCCTGTAAGAAAATGGATGAATACAATTTCAGTCGTGGTGAAGCAATTTCTGAAAGCACTGCTTGAAATGCGTGAAACAATGTGTGGACATTAGTAGCTGAGAATTGTAGCTATCCAAATTGTGATGACATGGGATACTATTCCACCTAAATGTGGTTCTAAAGAGTGGATAAACCTGTATAGACGTCAGCCACGCTCGCTGCAACAACTTAGAGAAGGTGTCGCCCAACTGTATGCATCCAGCCTTCCATCTTTGTAGTTTTTTCCCGTCTTCCTCATCTTCTGGCTCAGCAGCATCCCAAGTCTGAGCAAGGGAGGCCAGGGCTGCGAACCCTAGTTCCACAACCTGTTCATTATGTGAAAAAGAAACAGGCAATTAGAAAACGTCACTTTAGGAATACTTAGCCTCGTAAATGTCGCCGACATGTTCTAAATCATCGAGACGCAGTCCAAGTAGTTAAAGAATAAGACTTACACAAGGACTGACGTAAGGCTTCTATAAAATAAGGATCACCTCAGATACTCTAAGTTCAAGGTCCAAATCGTATCTTGCTAATTTACTGGGAGCGGGATGAATAGAGTTAATTACCGTGGGCCAAGGTTCCGGATGTGGAGGGATATGCTGGCAAATCTCTCCTTGAACAGCAGCAGTAATTTCAGGGACATGCGGTGCCACATCCTCTTCACCCACCTCAGCAACAGTAGACAGGAGTTGCAAAGAGATGGCTGCTTCACTTTCTTCTTTCACACGGGCCCCAGCCACAGTGGCTTGGAGAAGAGGCAACCAGCGTGCAGGTTTATAGTCATCCTGGCAAGCCAAGTTGAAAACGCTTTCATGACTACTACTTTTCAATAAAGATGTGCTCGTTCACAAAAATAATCACCTAAGTGAATATTGGAAAAACAATACAAATTTGTGCAAGTATGTGACAAAGCCCAATGTATTCAAGTCTTCAATGTATTCAAGTAGGGAGTTAAGAACTCACAAAACATCTTCCATAGCTACTTGATAATAATAGACATTAAAACCAACAAAAGTGATCAAATTCCGCTTCATGAAAACAGACATCACTGAGCAGGTACGCGGGCCACAAAGGACAACCTGAAGAAGTGATGTGAGAGCTCCTGCAGCCGATACTCGAACGAGTCGCCAGGACACACCACCGGCATCCGGCGCCAAAAGAGCTTTCAAAAGAGCGCTGTAGACAGCTTCATTGAGTTCCTAAATGGCATCAGTACACGACGACAATATCACAAGTTGTGACAATACTCCGAGTAACTGAGGGTCAGACGGACAAGGAGCATTTTGTTCCACTAGCCAGCAGCGGTATCCCGAAGAAACGGGATTTCATGCAGATAATTGCAGCCCATTGGAAAGAGAAAACACAAGAATCTCACATGTGGCATGATGAAAGACTAACGGCTTAAGACAAACAGTTGGGGCGTATCTTACTTCTGGCAAACAGGTGGCTAACTTTCCAAGTAACCAGTTCGAAGTTGCTAGTACATATGGTGAGGGCAACACCATGGAATACAAAGGAAAGACCCGAGTTTGTAACAGAGTTGTTATCGTCTTAGCATCTTGTGTCTTGAGAAACTACATCACACAAACATACGATAATTAATGACTCTGAGAAAATACAGTCTAAAACAAAGTCTAAAAGGCAATCACTATGACAAAAGAAGAGATAGTCTTCTTTCAACTAACTAAAAAAACAAAAACACTAAACAATCACTGCAACATTGCAATAAAACCCACACCTCAAGTAATCCACCATATGCCATCAAGACTCCAAAATAGCTGCACATTCGCCCAGCAGAAATTAAAACATTAAACCAGCTGCTTGAATTAAGGAATCGGCAAACTAGTCACAAGGACGCTATAATTAGATACGCAATGGGTAATCTATACTCAGAAAAATAAAAGCAAAGGCAACCACGACAAAGCTTCCATACGTTGACTCCAAGAGCTGAACTAAGCTCCTTAACGTCAAACGGTGGTCAAACAATCCAAAGATGAATATATCAGGAAAACATTGAATAGCATACAATAGATGGACGAAAACACGTACTTGATAGCTATTTCGGAATCTGGTTGGATTCCGTCAGACGGGAAAGGAAACTGGGACAAGAAAGGCATCACTAGAACCTCCCCTGCAGTACCCTCCCCATCTTTGGTTTTCCCTCTGTCGCCCTTCTTCCGCTTCATAGTTGCAACATTCTTTGCCCCCTCAGCAGTTGGTGGACCCTGAAAATATGCAAGAAATGAGTAAGGCTCCTATGTAATTTGCAACGCATGATTTCGTGGTAACGTACTACCCATGCTGCAGCACATAGATACACAGCATATGTGACTGGTGCAACATACTGAACGTCAGAACTAATCCAAATATATCCAATCCAAATAAATTATCCTGTACCTCAAGTAGCGCTCCCTCTTACGTTTCATTAGCATCTCACCCCAAAACATAGAGAATAAAATAAGTAGGTTATTTCAAGAGGTAATCAGAAGATTCTACTTCCAAGGTAGCGTAAGACTGAAAGATTTCAGATTAGTGATCTATACGCAACTTACTTTGGAGGTGGCAATAAGACCCAGCAGGTTCACTACACTTTGCCGAGGTGTATGAAGATCTTCCTTCCACCCACTTGGATTGTCCTGTCAAATTATAAGAAAACAACTTACGATGTTGAGGGTTGATAGAATGCTATTATGTAACTCCAGACAAATCATATGTCCCAATGATGATAATGATGGCAAGAAAACCTACGAGCTCTGAAGGCAAATTCTTCCGCACGTACTCGTCTTCATCCTCCTCCCATTCCACGACATCCTGAACGTTGATCAAACGCCTTACATCTTTGGTTGCATCATGAGCAGTGTAGCAAACTCTGTCAAGGATATCCAGAATAGCACTTAATAACCCGAAAATACACTACCAGGGCACAGAGTATACCTTCTCCTTCAAAGTGAGAGCAGGGAAGATTGCGCTCTCTACTAAGCTTTTGAAGTGAGGTGCCATCAGCCGCCAGCCCTGCAGCACAAAAAAGTTCTCCAGTTACATTAATCAGGTATGTGGGCCAGGAGTACACTCATACCTAATTTAATGATAGTAAAGCACGACTTCAGTGAGTGCGGGGATTGTTAAATACAAGAGTATCGACTATGGAAACGACTTCAAGGAGACGGTTATGGAATCCACAGCGGTGGCACGAACTTTGACTCTATACGCGTGTTCGTTTCAGATCAAAAATTTGGAGACTTCATTTACTGTCCGCACAAAATTGCGGTTTGAAATCTATATTGACATCTTAACAGCTTACGTCTTAAGGAGAATGCAGAGACACAATCTACTATGGATACGACACGTTTCCAAATTCCTGTGTGCATCAAAATATTTATAGCCTTCTGCAAAAGAGATCATAAAGTCAAGTGTAACTTTTCGTCAGTTGATGAACTTACAGGCCCAGTCTCAAGAATATTGGAAACTACATCGAATGCTAGTGACACGATACGTTCTTGCATGGGATGAAGGTCCTGTCAAAATCGAGAGCACCAAAAACATCTTGAGCGAAGTTACGGACTTCCCAGAATGCACAAACAACAGTGGCAAACGCGGAATATCTCAAATCTTATCCACATAACTCATCTTAGGGGTATGAATACAGCAATGATAATAATACAAGAAGAACAGCTGCATCTCATTGAAGAGTTTGGGTACCTTAGCAGTTGCGCTCCGCCAGACAATCGTCAGAGTTGTAGTCCCCATTGGAGGTAAATACCTGAAAAAATCACCTCACGAATATAATCAGTTCTAGCACTTAGCAAAAGCTCAGTCTTAGTGTGAGCGACAAGGTCCAAGTAAATAATGGTAAGTGAAAAGCTGTACAGCATCATACTTGTCGACATGCTTTCGATGCCGTGAAACTAGGTTACAGCAGATTTGAAGTACCCTCTTCCAGGTCTTTAGCCTGGGTTCTTGCTCAGGAAGGTCCATTTTCTTTTGGAGCACTACTGCCTCCAAAAGGATCATAAGATTTTGAAACCATGGGCCTAGACAGGCAAGTAATGACTGCGGCATATGTGACTTCATCTGTCATCCCTCCTCCATTCCAAATGGAAAAATTCACTGTTAGCTGCAGAAAATGAAGAGGAAAGATTTACCTAGTCTCATTCCACAATAGCTAATTTGGCAAAATCCCTAATTCCCTATGTACACACCATGTGATCTTTGATATTGAAAAAAGAAGATTTCGGGACGAACGAACATGCTATATGAACTTCGATAGCATTTATACAGTAGATCATGCAAAACATCTCACTATGTGTCATTTGTAAGCACGAAGTGCAACAAAATCCATGTTGCTTTATGGGCAAGAGGACTATCGCATGAATCGACTAGATTACTGAGTACTTGAAGTTATGTTCTTACAGCAAGGTGTAGGCACTTGCAAAGAACAAGGAGGATGTTGTCGTGCTGTGCATGTCCTTCAAGTGTTGATGCTACAACCTGTGCAACCAATTCTTTATTAAAAACACTACCTACAAGTAGGCGCACTTATTATTGATAGTTCCAAATCCTTCGCTAAGATTTGCCAGTAGCGAATAAATGCGAAAAACAAGACGCCATGGCCCATACAGAGCACTGCTAATCTTGCAATACATCAATCAAAGAGATGCAGCAAACTGTATAATTGTTCATGTAGTGCAATCCAGAACACGAAATTCACAAAAAATTTACTCTAGCCAAGAACAAAATAGGTGATCCAATACCTGCTGGACAAGATAATGGAAGATGGCATGTAAGGGCGCAAGTAGCTCTTTCGAAATGAGCTCCAGCTGTTCCGGTACAGGTTCTCTAGCGACTGTTGGGTCCAGAAAATACTATACAGAAAATTAATAATATCAGTCCCATAAACATGAAATTCACGGAAGCCAATCACTCGAGATACAATATTCACTGTAAATACTAAGGCAGGAGGGCAACCTGGTAAGGTTTGATTATGGTTTGAAGGCCCAGCAGCACATTTAGCGTTTTAAAGCCCGACACCCCTGTACCATTCACAAGGTCACTAGTTTGTATGGCAGTCTTAAAAGCTGGAACTAGTTCGGGCCATGCCATTTTCTTCGCAAAGTCATTAGCTGCCACAATACGAAACTGCAAACAAATACACGAGAATCAAGAGAAGTGAATACATCTCAAGCACAACTAGACAGAGCTTGGTTGCGAAGATTACAGTAAATCTCTCGACAAATTCAACTGCATGCTTATCCTTAACGACTTGCGATGCCAGACCCCAAGTAGCCCTTGTGATCACTTTGTCGTAGCCGTAAAATATCAGACATATGGAACGATTTGAGTCGGAAAATATAAAGACATTTCTTCTATGCAAGAATTAGAGTCTCTCAAAACTAAGGTAGTGACGGAACGTACAGCTTCTGCCAAAATCTTCAGAACAAGTCCATCTACGCGCAGAAGCACTTCCACAAGCTGATTTCTGAACTCCAATTTTTCGTCAGGTGCCATGATTGTTTCTTCTGTCCAATTTTTCTTCAAAAAATTCTTCAAGTAGGTCGCAGCAGCAATTCTCTGCCCTTTCTCTTGGCCTCCTGCACCGCTCCCATGCAATATAGGTCACACTTGCAAGCCGTGCTCTAAAATGAGGAGAGGGCGAAAGTCTTCCAAGGGAGATAAGTATATGAGACAGCTACAGAAGAACGATAAGTGGGAGGATCAACATAATAGACACGAAAATGTCACGGATGATTTCGAGAGACACTGAATTGGAATTCCCTTGTGCACAAAGCCTTCGCGTTAGCAGTTTGAAGTAGTTGAGATGCAGAGAACAGGATAACCATAAATACAAGTGATACTGACGCCCTTGCATTTCATGATAAGTTTCTTCTTAAGCTATTGCAGTTATGATCACCCGAATATACCAAGCCGTTGATTGCCTCCATTGGCGTCCCACAATTCTAAGTGCAACAGAATATTTCATTGAAAGAAAAGCAGAGAGAAGAAAAAACCTGCGGATAACATGAGGAGAAAGAGCGCAAATTTGGGTACACTCTGTGTGGCCTCCAGGTGCAAAGTAGCAGCCTGAACTGCAGATTCCTGACAGCCCGTCGTGTCCATTAGCCATTGAGCGATATGCTCTTGATCCACAGCCGAGACGTCCACTATGGCCTCCATGATTGTTTGTTCACCTTCGCCTTCGTCCAACCTCCGTCGACTTCCGACCTATTTGCCTTTCCAAAGCCCTCTCTCAACTAAACATCTCAGATATCCTAGCGTAGTCCCCATGGTAAAGAATACCACATCAAAAAAACGAATCCTCTGCGCACACAATACCATGCTAATATGAGCAAAAAGTGTGCAATCATCTGCACTCCTCACACCTCAAAAATCGCATACCAGTACTCAAATTCAATCGCAAACATCCAAAAAAAATCACAACACCGGAAAGGTAAAAATTCAAAAAAATTCAAAAATGACAATCTTCAAAGATTTCCAAAATTTGTTCGATTGATGCAAGCCGATGCGAATAGCCAGTACTCACATTTCAATCGTGATAATCCCAAAAAATCACGACACCGGAAAAGTAAAGATTAATCAAAAACTCAAAATCTTCAAAGCGTTCCAACTGATTGTTCGATTGCAGCAAGCCCATACGCTCTTCATAGACAGGGCACACCTTTTACATCCTCTTCAAACCTTCTCATCAAATCATAACAGGAAAAATAAAAACAAGCGCACAAGAAACAGACAGTCGTCGCAACCTTAAAAAGAGAAAGCCACGCAGAGACTCGTTGCACACCTGTAAAATGGATATTACGAGAGCGCAGGAACATGAGAATTACGAAGTCGAATATGCTGCGCTCATGGGAAGCTCGATTTCAGTTTCCGCGAGAGAATAATAAGAGAAGTCCACCTGATCACGCCACAAAAATGATGAAATCACAAAACATGGGCAGTAGAATGCGCGCAAGAGCTTCGCGAAGAGAAGAGGCGAAAACGCAGGCCGGGTCGGGTGGGGTGGGGTGGGACCAAAGCCGGGGACGGGTGGCAAGCGCGGGAAAGCTTGGCTGCAGTGTGTGTGTGGGACCCTCAAGCTCCTGTTTCGACAGCAATTTGGGGAGGGTTTTTGCATCTTGGGGGCGAGATTACACCATTGCATCAAATTTTATTGAATTAAAAATATAAAAGAATGTGGGTGAAACAACCAATTTGGTTGAGAAGAGACATACAAGGTCCTGAAAATACTACTGAAAAACGAATTTCAAATATGGATGAATGTAGAAATATATTATTGCACTCAATGATTGATTGATTGGCATCTTGGCATTTTCTTTAAAATGGAAAAAGCTGAACTCCTAAGTAAAAACATCTAAATGCAACATTTTTGTTGTCTTAAAGGTTGAATGATAAAAAAAAATTGATGAGGTTGTGAGTGAACTCAAGAGAAATGAACCCCAAGTGATTTCATAATTTTCTTGAGGCTTTAGTAATATTTTACAAAATAATTTCAAAGTTGAAAATATAGGGGAGCTTATATTTCACAGTAGAGTCACTTAGAATGAATGCCTTTAACCCCTTAATGCCTCGATCATTTTTCTAATTTTGGCACATTTTTGCTTATATTTTTCTACAAAAATATCATTTACCACAATTATATGGAATTGATCATTAAGGAAGATTGTCTTTTTAAGATTCAAGTGTTACATTGGATGAATGAAAAGTTAGTTGGACAAAACAGCACCTTGATGCCCTATATTCATCATCCAAAATACAGACGTCAGAGCGCTTAAGGGTTAAAGCATAAAATCCTCACTTCTCATTGGTTGCTTCTCAAAAGTTGTGTTGGTTTTGAGTCATGAAAGTCTTCACTTAAGTCAATTTTTTAGGGGTCAAAGAACGGAAGTGCAATTAGGTGCTTCTACCTTAGATAGTTGAACTAAACCATTGTTATATTGTAGCATCTCAAACTTAGTTGTATAGAGGTTTTCATGTTCTTTTTATTTGAATTATATTGATAAAAGACTTTGTATTGTATTATTGCTTTATGTTAAAAATGTTTTGAAATAGTATAATTATCAAATGGAACAAGTGCAACAAAGTTCACAAAAAACCAAGTTTCATGAAAGAAGAAATTGTATTGTTTCTTGGAGGTAATTTTTGACATATAGCATGACTCTAAAAATTAAAGCTATATTCTATCTAATTTCAATCCATATGCCATTTTTTGAAAATGAGCAAACAAAAATGTTTTACTAGTATCCCACATGTACTTTAATCCTAAAATATTCGAATTACAATTTGGAAGTAAATGAATTTTGAAGCTCACCCCCCCATAAATATTTCTTAATTTTTTAACAATTTTTTAAAATTAAGTTAAATTTTTTATTCATTAATTATTTTGACTACATCATTGCAGTTCCTAGCAAGGGAAACAATAGTGAAACAGTCTTTCAAAGGCCCAAAATATTTTCTAATGATTTTTCAATTAAAATTATAATTTCTATTAATTTCTAAAGTTATCTACCTTGAAATTACAAAAACACCTATAGAGTGGAGTCTTAAATGTCCTATAAACAACCCATGAATGCATTTCTATGTATCCATTAGCACTTAAATCCTAACTGCCTAAGTGATCAAATATGGTCAATCTAAAATTTTAGGCTCATTTTGCAATGGGTAGTTAAATTTGTTTGACCGTTTAAAAAAAATTTATGGATAGTTTTCAGGGTTAACTATTGAAAAATTTCATTTTTCACTGAAAAAGATTAATAACTTATTTTTGAGAGGTTCTCAAATGCATATATGTGTACCATTACTGAAGAATAAAGCTTGCCAATTTTACTTCATTTTCTAGCTTTGAGTAAAGCTTGTCAATTTGACTTGATTTGAAATCTAAGAAATTGTACTTACCCATTTGCTTTGAAAATGGTCCTAATGTAAAGTATAAAGTGTTTTCATGATTTTCACCATTGAAAGTTTATACTTGCATGTGTTGATTTGGAGTTCTTTGCAATTTCTACTTATAAAAGAAATTGCATTTCAACAATTGCAAGGTGGATTGTGTAACGAGTTTGATAGCTTTTCATGTGAAATTAAGTTTTTTGAGAGTGCATTTTAGTGTACTAACCCTATTTGTAGTTGTTCATGTCACCTCCCATCCCCAAAAACTTTTATATGCAAATTTTTGAAACATTGTAGGGAGGGGCAACACACTAAAATTAGAACGTGTACATTTTTCTTGTTATAATCTCACAACTTCTATGCAATTTCACACTCTAAATTGGTATGTATACTAATAATCAAGCTCTCTAAACATTTATATGGTAAAATTTTGAAAAGAAATCAATTTGCTTCATTGGGGATCACTACAAGCCTGTGCTCTTTTTTCACAAGAAGAACACACTTGGAAAGGCTTAGGCACTTAGAGGTTAAGTACCCACCAATCAAGGATTGACATGGTAGCCCTTGTTGGCATTAACGCATTGGTTTTGTCAAAAAAATGAACAAATTTGGATGATTTTTCTAGTGGAATTGGGGCCAAAAGTAGGATGATGGAAATGGGCAGTTGGCGGAAATGGGTTAGTCTACCTTACACCTAAAATGGCACAAATAAGCTCTATGGCAAATCAATATGCTTTACGAAATGAACAACAATTTTTGCACATTGGTGAAGGACTATGAATCAAAATGCAAGAGGTTTTATAACTTTTGGAAATATTGTGAATTAGTTACAAATTTTCAAAGATGTAAGTTGTAGGGTGCTAAAAGTGTCATGCAGGTATGCTAAAATGCATTTGATGCACATGAAGAAATGACATTAGTAGTATTAAAACATGTCATAGAGAAGAAATAAAAACAACATGAAGTGTATCCAAAATTTGACGACTTGTAAAAGCATCTCCGTGGGTCCACATAACATGAGGTGGGCTAGACTATTTTTGACATGTGTTAGACATAGGACATGGGTCAGGGGTTGTTGTTCCCCTATCAGTTTCACAACAAAAAATTGAATTACAAGGTTTGGAGTTATGACCAGTTGACTAGCCCATTAAATTCTAGGGTTAGAGTCCAAGTAGCCATGAACTCAACATTTGTTGTATTCTCTAGCTAGCTTGCCATAAATTTGAACAACGAATCAAGAGTTATCGGTTCTTGTTTTTTAAGGGGAGGGCTTAACTCTAGACCGCCCATGCCCCGATCGCATCTCGGACACGGTGGAGAAGGCGTCAGTAAAGAACGAGCTTGTTGACGCAATCGGGGTTGAATTATGGAAATCCACCGTTCAAAATGAAGCTCAAGCTAAGGGCAATGCTGAATCCACGAGAATGAGGGACTAAAAATAACAACGTGCAATTATTTTAGTAGTCGATCAAGTCCAAAGCCTGACAAAAGTGTGCAACTTTCAGCATGTTGAGGGAATAATTCCGCAAATTCACACGACGTCCGGATCGTGGCGGGGCCAAATTTTGGAGGGTCTGTAAGAGACCTTAGTAGTGACATGATTCTGCAAGAATTGGATCAAAATCCAGGGTTGCTAGCGTGTGAGCCTGTGAGCATGAGCCTGTGAGCTTGTGAGCTTGTGAGCGGGAATTTTTTTTTGTAGTATAAACAAGTTGGGACCTATGACCGTGGGTTTATTACATTATAAATTTCAGGAAATGTGAAGTCATTTTAATGAAATTTGACGCACTTGCAAATGTATTTTGAAGATATTTTTTGCCACAAGCAAATGCAGTTATTTTTTATAGACATTATGATGAAAAAAATCCAAATGAAAATAGCAAATGTCCAAAATGTAGCCTTAAAATACACAAATCCACTCATAATTCTAAAATCCACACATTATAGTTTGACTCAAGAGATATGTCAATCTCAAGAGTCTAAGTCGTAGTGGATTTGGTTATAGAACCTTTAATTGTTGATGGCTTTAAAGTCTCTCTACCCTTGGAGGCATTGCCATCTATAAATCCAAAATTTTCAAAGCATAAGTATCTTTATGGCGTTTTGGTTTAGAGCAACCAAAGTCCGCAAATGTTGATGCCATTTGCTCGATAGACACAAGAAGGTGAAAATTCTTCTCTAGACTGAAGAAAAGACTTTGTGACTTTATCATCCTATCTACGAATGTCAATTCCATATGGCTAAAAACAGATGTAAAACAATGTTAAACTTACAAGCTTAAAACTTGATTTGAAGAAAAAGGATATGAAAAATTGCTAGCTTACTTGCAAAATTTTGACTTCTAAGCAAACTTAAGAGGTGCCATAGTCATAGTGTCTAGATCTTGGAATATCACAACTAATAGTGGCGGTCATGTTATTGCTACAATTGAGGTGCATTTCTTCATGCGTTTGACAATGGCGTAAAAAAGGTCCTTGTCCTCTTCCAATGCTACAAAGTGGTAGCCTATGCCATAACAAACAATAATAGATACACTTGAAATTAATATTATATACATTAGTTCAAAGATTCACTTTGCGAATTAGACTTAGAATCCATAATAATTGAATTCAATAGTCACCTATAGTTGCGATGCAGTCTAAAATTCTAAAGTGTGTGTGAGCCTCTTCTAAGAACTCAAGACCGTGAGCAGAGTTACCCACCATGACTAACTTGATCATCTTCAAGTACAACTTGGTGGACTTTTGCTTAGCTCCCAATCTCATGGCATTTGCAATGATGAGTTTAGGGTTCTTTTTGAAACGGGATTGTCTCATTACACTTTCATTTTGTAACATCCGTTGCAAGTACAATATGTTGTTGCACGATTCAAGTGACTTTTCAATTAGAAAATAATATAAATTAATCAAACCACAAAATACAAAATAATAATTTGAAAAACAACAATCCTACATAATCTAAATCTCACCTGGAACATGAAAGTTAGAAAAATATCAATTGGCATCTAGTGTCAAGTTTTTCTAGATGTATGGAAAACATATTTCTTCACATCTAATGTCCTCAACATCTTTATAAACTTGGACAAGGATAGAAGATTGTACCTTTGCACTCAATATAATATGTGAACCAATTTGGTCTTTATATGGAAGTCCTCAATGGATTTGAATTTCAATGTGGTGATGAAAAATCTTTTTATATACCTTGAATAACAAATAAATTGTAGACAAGTAAAATCCAAATGGGTTTGCAAAAGAAGTCACTCACTTGTTTATGCCATGCATAACCTGCATGATCAATTTGATCTTGTCTTTGGTATTGAGAACAATACAATTCACTGTAATAGGCCAAGACATCTTTGTTGGATGAAGCCTAGAAATATGACTCATTCACGCCAATAGACAATGAATTTTGTTCCATACAAAGAACTTCGACTTCTTCAAAGAATAGAATGGAGCATGACTTCAGTAGCTTTCTTAGTTGACTTGTTACTAGATATCTCGATGTTTGCATTTGTCGAAGTCATTGTTATAATGGACTTGCCACATCCGCAGCAAGAACTATGTTATGATGCACCTTTGAGGTTGAAGCTTGACCCACATCTCCTCATTGCACTTGAACAATTGAATCTACACGAGACAACAAAACAATGTTAACAATTGAATTCTAGACAAGAAAATAAAAATTCTTACAAAGTACAAAATGAAATGTATAATTTTTAAGAAGAAAATTAAAATAATTTATAAAACAAAATCTCTAAGCTATGTTTCTCATCAAATAATCTTGGTTTAATATACAGTCACTATAAAGATCATCAATAATATATGCAAAGATGTCACATTAAATGAATTTAAGAAAATCCGAGAATTAATCAATGTCAACAAAAATTATCTTAGTACCAGAAACTTCTCAAATTTGCATATAACTAGAAAAAATTAATGAATGAAACCATCCTTGGCCCACAAAAGTATCACTAAATAGTAATGGCCCAAAAAAAACTAAATTCAAATTCAAAAGCATGACGCACCACATGTGTGATGTACCATGCTTATAGCCCCCCCGCCATGTCTTGCCAATTGATTCCAACATTGAAAATTCCTAAATTCTTGAAATAGGAATCAATTCTAGGAGATTTAGCAAAGGCTTGTCCAAAATTAGTCGGAGGCGATTGACCTAAGAAGAGACTACAAAGCCCCCCTAAGAATCGGTAACTAATTGGTTTTTATTTAAATTTCATCCATCCATTACATTTCATTTTCAAAAACATATTAAACTTTAATCCAAAGTTACTAAACTTCATACTCTTCAATCCAAACCACAATCACTAATTTGAACTAAAATTTAAAACTAGTAATTCAAATTCCACTAGCCTTGAAGCAAAACAAAGAGGCATTTCTTTCTTTTTTTGACCAAAAATAGGGGATCCAGCTAGTAGCTCAAAAACCTCAGTCGGACCCGACGGGGTTCTTCGAGCTACCTGGTGCTACCCCCGTTTTTGGTATTCGAAAAAAAAATTAAAAAAAAGATTGAAAAATAAAAATAATAATAATAATTATATATATATATATTTAATTTTTTTAACAAAAAATAGGGGGTCCTGTTGGGAGCTCAAAAAACTCAGTCGAGTGTAAGGTAGCAATGTTTAAATCAAGTTTGTTTGTCAATGCTAAATGGGTTGTTTGTTTTGTGTAGAATGACAAACTACAACCTTTTCCCATCTCTACAGATTGTGTGTGAACAATAGTGCTATATCTTTTAATCTTCATAATCTCACTTCTCAAAATTTGAATATTTCATTCTACTTTGAGCTATTGTATTTCAATGTCTTGATATAAGTCTTCACCTTAAGTTTGATTGCCCTCTCTCAATTTAACTTTAGTACTCATTGAGAACCATCCAACTTTCTTTCAAGATATTGTATGTTGCCTCCGACTTTTCGTGCTCATCATAGCCTTTAGAAATTTCAATAGCTTATTTATGAATCAACAATGCAATAGTGATTTGCAGAAAAATATTGTTAACCCATTACAAAATTCAAACAATAGAAAGAATCCAAATTTACACACATGGAAAACTATAACAAGTAAATACGAAAACCTACCTTCATCATTTATTCCAGTATTGCCTTTGCAACTCTCTAGAATTCTATTTGGAGTTGTACTACCTTATTTGCATTTTCTTTTAATTATTGTATTCGTACAACAATCAACCATGTTAAATTTTAATTCAAGTAAATTGTTTGTGATTTTTATACTCTACTTCTATGGCTCTATACATTTAACTTTACTTATAGCAATCACAAGAATCTCATTTTCAATTTCAGCAACATTCCAAACTAGATGTAAATCACTTTGCAATACCTAGTAATGAAAAAGGTTGTTAAAAAAATCACAAGACCTAGCGCTACTTGGCATAACCTTTATGACTTTTTTATTACCATTGCTTTCATATTACAAAAGCTAATTCCGCATCGTTGGAATGTTAGGTAATTTAGCCTATGACAGGCCAACTTTGGACCAACCTAATGTAGGTGAAAAAAATTTGTGAAGTAAATTTCAGAGATACATGTATAGCTAAAGAATTTTTGGACCTGCAATAAGGTGATCAAAAATTGGCTTGTCAGAGGTTGAGTTATCTTACAACGACTATGGTTGCCACCCAAAGTTGTTATATCCCCATTAGTAGATTTGAATGCCGAAATATGAGTTGTTGCACTTGATAAGTTTTTTCTAAAGTGGTTGTCCAAGCTCTCAATGTCTAATTAACCTTCTTCTTCTTTTCACATTTGTAATGTAGCCCTTCACCAACCAAACAACAAATTCATCATTGGTAACCTACTTAGATCCATAAATTTTAGAGTATAACAGTACAAGAGTACAACTATATGAAAACAAAATTTGCATTGGGATTCAACAATGTATAGGTTGTGCTTGGTTTGGAGCACTTTCCAAACACGTCCTCAATATTTGCGTTATTGATGAAAGCAATATTTTTAGCAAACGTAGGATTAGGTTCATTACTACTCAATGGTGCTAGTATGTGAGCTTATAAGCCTTGGGTCTAGACACATAGGTACTCTACAACTATTGGAGATGTCTATAACATACATATTTATAATATAAACATCCTTAAACTATAGAAAGTGCGTATAACATAGACACCTATAATATAATTAGGCATCTATAATGTAAATATTCTATAATCATAAAAGGTGCTTATAACATAAGTACCTACAACATTGACACCTATAATATAAACATCCTATAACTATGAAAGATGCTTAAAACATAGGAGTCTAGGCTTCTATATTCATGGACTCAAGCTCCCTAGGTTCACAAAATAGCAAACGTGATCTACTACCTATTGTAACCCCCCCTTTTTTTTTAAAAACCTCTTTGTTTGTGCGCTGTGAAAGGCAATCTCTTCTTCACATTGATTGGGACAAATCTTAGTTGAGATGAGACATTAGTACATTACTATTGCAACATGTTGGCTTATGTTTGCAAGAATACCTTACTGTCCCCATATCGAGTTTTCAATATGATTAACATATTCAAGAATGTGTTGTATATTCAACCACCTCTACATGATGCAAATGTGTATCTAACGGTCTGAAATAATCGAACCATATGGCAAATTGCAAATGCACCAACTACAAAACAACATAACAAGTGGGAGAGTGCTAGCTATGTCAAAAAAAAAATACTAGGAATAACATTGTTGCCTTTCCTAGGACTAGGTACAATTGTTTAACTAGAGATTGGATTTGACCTTAATAAAAATGTGTATTGAATTACAGTGTGTACATAATTCTCATGCACATGCTCAAACTTTACAAACATGACAATTTTAGCCATTAGAGGTTGTCAAAAATACATTAATTGCAAGCACTTATACTACCTATACTGGTACTTCTGCAAAATGGACATCTATGAAGATAAATTCATTCATGCACCAAATTATAGCTTCAACAAGGTGAAGTTTCTTTTAGTTAAAGTAGGAATCATCACAATTTTAGAGTAATCTTGGCCATATTTTTTTATGTACTTCTTTTGTATTGTATTAAAATTTAGTACGATTGAAATGATTTAAAGTGTATAGAATGCAACAATCCTATGCATCCTTGTTTGTTTCTATTCTTTTTCTTTTATTCCTTTAAAAATCATTATTTTTCATTTTTTTTTTCATGTTTTTCATGTTTTTTTACTATGCTCTCATTTTTTCCCTTCATTCTCCAATTTATGAGACATAATTATTTTTAATAATGATTCAGATCTTACAATCCACTGCTTAGTCATTATTTTATTTTATTAGTCTATTATTTGTATTCCAATTTTTTTCTATTTTTTGAGAAAGATGCCTTTTTCCATTTATATATATTTTTTCTTAAATAATGGTCACTACATTAGATTGGAATACATTTGTGAGAGGTTCATGAGACTTGAATGTGGTGACTGAGGTTTGAATCCTATGAGGCCCCAAATTATACTGGTGCATACAATATCTATAATGAGCTGCAAGCAAAGCGTTGATGTAGAGTAGCATTAGTGAATGCTAGGTTATACTTATTATTGTGTTTGTGAGTCACATTAGCCTAATATATTCTATTGTGTTCTCAAAATAACTTGTGAGTACCTCGACATAAAAATTGTAGTAGTTGAATTGAATACTGAATTGTGTACCACAATATAAAGTTGTTTTTTGCTAGAAATGAATAGTGACAATTTTTGAAAAAAAATATTGAAATCCACGGTTATAGGAATAACGGTCATAGGTCCTAAAATTTACTAAAAATAGTATATTTTCTTCTCCATTAAAATTATTTTTCCAAAAAAAATACTTTTTGGTAAAAAAGTTGAAAAAAATAAATTTCAAGGCTCCCCGCTCACAAGCTTCCCGCTCACAGCTCACAAGCTCCCCGCTCCCCGCTCGCACGCTAGCGTCGTTGGATCAAAATCTGATACATTCCCGGGGAGGACACTCCCTATGTTTTAGCAACCTACGTGCGGCGGAAAAAGTAAAACAAGTAATACACCTTAAAATTTAATTTCTTTTTCAAAAAAAAAATTATGGATAGATTTTACTACTTTAGAAGTTTATGTTTTGAATTATTGGTATTTTTTTGTGCTAATAGTAATTAGTTATACATTTTTGAAGAAAAAAGATACATTGTAAAGCTGAAAATAACTTTCACACCTCTATATTATATAAGAAAAAAAATTTGAAAAATGAAAAAAAAATTATATAGAATAGCTTTCTATTGAAAGTTTATTTTGGTTGAATATTGATGCAATAGTCATCTTCATGTGAGCTCTATAAATATTTTAGTTGGAGAACATGCCATTTTAGTTCATTTTTCAGCCCTTTCTAGACAATATATCTTATGTTATTTGGAATTGAATTTTTTGTCAATAGAAACCTTTAGTCATTGTTAAACAAAGCTCAAAATTTTAGAATGAAATTATAGTTTATTCAAGGTGAATTACATGTTTTACTTTTTCTACCGCCACACGTGGGTACCCCAAATGTAGTGAGAGTGTCCTCCCCTAGGATACATTGGCCGAATGTCAAAGGCCGAAAGCCACGCGCTCAGAAGAAGGTGACCAGAAGCAACTGGGAGATGACCGCCATCCATAGACGGTACTCGGTAGCACTGGTGTGTTTAGGCGGATGCACCTCAGGGTACTGCAGGATTGAAGCAACATAGGTAGACAACTAACTGAACACACACAAATCAAACAATCTCACAAGCATAGACCGAAATTGGTAGAATCAGTGGGGATTGCAAAATTGAATTCTGATCAATTGTCCAAAAATTGGGTAGTAGTGAGTCTGAAATGAACTACCTCGGGAAGGCGCAGAGCCTTGTAGAATGCTACACTGCTCTAATCAAAATTGCTACACAATCACTTTGTGACTATAAAATTGTGGGAAGTAGATGAGGCGCAAAGTACTAAAAGCTAACCATCTTGCTCTGCTTGGAATCGCCAGCACTTAGAAAAAGTAAGGGGAGCTGTATCAGACCGAATCATATGAACCATCGCCTTGAGGTGGCAATCCGGCCTAGTAATCACTATCAAATCGAGGCTGGAAATGAGGGGTTGTCACCCTTGACCTGCGGCTGCTCCGACTGAGAGATCCCAATTCCATGAGCGGACTTGTTGCAACCATCCACTCTAAATCACACCCCAAAAACCTCAAATTAGTTAGTGACGGTTGTAACGACTGGCAAACTCGCAAGACCGCAATGCCCACTTCTTTGAACCGTGCACTTTTGGGTAATACGAGTACTTGCACATGAATACATTTTCACAAGCTCTACAGTAATCTGCTTATTTGCGCTTGCAAACACAACATCTCCGTCGAAGGCCACCGTGTGTTTGTACGAAGTGAAGAGCATCAGGGTTCCGATTCCAAGTGCTACAAGGAGGGGGCTCAATCTTAGGTATGATCAATCCAAATGCCACATCATACATACAGTGAACACACCGAACCCGTCGCTCACCCCTTGCACGTCGGTCGTGACGAAAGCACACCCACGCATTGTAGAATGGTAGAGTCTACAGTGAAGATTAGATATTTATGCCACCATTTGTGGCTTTGGAATTGACTTGAATATTCTCCTTGCATTTGATCGAGCTTATCCACTCCCTGCATGTTGGCTTGGTATTCCGCTTGCTGCGGCGTGGTTGAGATCTCCTCACGTTTGCCCTTTATCCACCTTCGAACTACAGCAGGCCCGGTCGGATCCGCCAAAGTACTCAAAAAAGTGACTGGTTTGGCGTCATACCAAACGGTTGCTGCGATAGTCTCGCTAGAATGTGTAGCCCAAAAAAGGGTGGATCTCGGATGCTCTCCTTTTTGAAGACCTCGAAGTGAAGATGGAAATCCAATGCGCCGAGGCAACACCGTGCCTGTAGCAAAAATGCCACGATGTAAAACAGCATCAAAGAGGCAAGGTGAAGTGAAGTAATTATCCACACAAACGCTGTGACCACGGTCTTGAAGTCCAACTGTCAAAAGATACACCACTCGCTCAGCCAAGCCCGTTTCACTCTCAGCACCACTCTTGCCAAGATATGGAATGATGTTCCAGATAAATCCAGACTCTACACATACCGTAGCCCAAATTTTGAATCTGTAACGCGTGGGTTTCGATACCATGTACTGGCAGCACGGTGAATGGAAGCCACGGTAAGCAATCATAATCTTATCACAAGTAATCCACTTTTCCAGGTTGTAGACTCTCTTCAAGACTTCCACAAAATGCTCAAGGAGCCATTGAATTTTGAAGAGCTTGTCATACAAAGGATCTTCCTTGTTTCGGCACGTAGTAGTGTTATCCACACAATGGATGCATCACAATAGAGATTCAAATTGATCTCGGGAGAAAACCAACGGGATGACACCACATCGCCAAAAGACATTTTGACTCTAGTAGTCACGGATGGATGGCAAACCTTTCAACTCCATCAGAATGCTAACTCCATCAGAATGCTAACTCCAAAGAATGCTCGGAGCTCCAAACGCGTAGTAGGAGTCCATTATCTTCCACCGTTTGACCCTGGTGCATTTCCTCTTTGTCTTGGGTCATTGAGGTTCGAGCCTTGTTGTAAAGCATAAGCGTTGGTTTCACGTACAAGTCGGTCTACAGTATCATCATCAAACTACCTGTCAAAAAAGGCCCGCGCCGTGGGCTTGTTGCATGTGTATCGCTGAGTTGGTCTAGGATAGGGCCCTCTGAAGCTTTCTCGATCTCCAATTAGCATTGGTTGCGAGGTGTCCCATTCGGAATCTCGATATAAGTGTCGTATCCTTTCTATAGCAGCATCAGTCACTGGATCTATATATGTGTATTCTCGGTAATCTTCTACATTCAAAGGTGCATTACCGTCATCACTCAAATCCTCCCCATCTAATAAAATCCAATCCGAATTATCATCGTTGGAGGAATCATTACCTGCAAAGTCCGAGAAGTCAGGTGCCCACGCCATGTCCCTCGAGTCTGTTGTCCAACTGTCCCCTCCATCAAGGAAGTCACCCTCTTGGGCTGGCCGAATTTGACGAGGAGGTGTACTATAACTATCTTCAATTGGCGCCATCCAATTTGTCTCCTCCAATTGGCGTTGTTCGATGACTTCTTGATTTTGCAGGGGGCCCACGCTGCCGTCTTCATCATTGGCAGGCATTTCCCCACCTACGGCGGCATTCAGTGCTGCGACTTTTGGAGTTGAGGGCCCGCCTTTTTCAATCACAGGAAAGTCTACCGAGTCCGCCCAAGACAATGGCACTGTTGGAATTTCCTCAGTACCTGCAAGGTCCGTGACCGCAATTTCCCCACCATTCGCCACGTTCTCAAATGCTACCTGTAGATTAACAGTGGTTGTCAATGCACCACGATGAGCTCGCCTTGTTCTTCTACCGCTAGTAGAATTTGGAGATTTGGATGGCAATCTTGAGTAATATTGCTCCCATACGGCGCACGGATTGTCAACATCATTGGCTTAGTGCCGTCCCCCACAAGTTGGACAATGTAAGGTTGGAACCTGCTCTTGAGTCTGAGATCTCAACACAGCAGGAGATGCGGGGGCAACTACAATTTTGGGTGCTGTCCACCATCTTGGTTTTCTTGCCTTTGTAGTCCGCTCGGCGCGTTGTTTATTACGTACCTCACCATCTGAAGTATCTTTTGCATTTGCGTCGCCTCCCTGTAAAACAATAGGCTCATGCCCACACATACCGCTCCCATCACTGAATTCATCTCCAAAAAAATCAGACCCACCTACATGTGCGCTTCCTTCGCCAAATAGAGCTCTTGGTGACAAAATTGTGGGCCCAGCAGCATGTCTACTTCCTTCACCAATTTCCCATGTAGCATTTCCCCTCCCCTTCTTCTCATTTCCTAGTCCTCTCCCACGACCACCCCTTCCCAACCCACGTAAAACCGCCCTTCCGCCTCGCCCTTCCACCCGCCGGCTCGTTAGTTGCTTGATCGCCTGCGTCGGTTGTGACCATCTTCCTCTAACTGTGGTTGTTTGTCGTGACTTCGCTTCTCCCCTCTGTCGAGTTCCTTGCTTCCAAGTTGGCTGTTGCTTTTGCTTGCGCCTGCCTCTTCATTGTCACGGATAGTTGGCCACTACTTCATTCTGAGGAAGAGATTGAGAAAAGTCGGGATTCCTTGTAGATCCCCTTCCGAGTAATGCTCCGTCCACCCTAGCAGTCGGCCGATTTGTCTCCGACACAAATATCACCAATTCTACGATGTTGGATTCTTGACCCAATGGTGCTTGCGGTGCGGTGGAGGCAACGACAAAAGAAATTCTTCCTGCAAACAGGCCACGACTTTTTGTGCAGTCGCTTGGGAAGCTCCTTTGTCAACTGCCCATGCAAACAATTTCTCTTCTAGCTGTGCCAATTCTTCCTTTGAAGCGCGCCCATAGTACAATTCCGTCACCATCTTGTATACGAAGTGAATCCAGCACTTGCTTAGTAGAAGTAGTGCGCCTCCACAACAAAACCCCAACCAGAAGTCCTTACAAGCCGCCTCAAGCCTCCATATGCAGAAATGATGAATACAACCGCCTCGTTCCCCACTCTTCCTCCTCATATTGCATGCACAATGTACCCAAACGACCTTGGATTCCTCCCGGCTCCACCGTGAACTCAACCCAGAACGTGCAATCAACGAACCAGCTTGATGCGATGGTCTATGTCGCGATGCAGACACTTCCACGCTTCAAGGTCCAATGTAATCGTCCTCCCTAAACCCCAATACTCAATTGTCCCGCTTCAACATAATTTCGAGTATAGGATTGCATGAGGACTCCCCGCTTGAATCCGAGGCGCAACAGTATTCGATTGGCTCTTTCCAGTAAGTTTCAGGACATTCAGTACAAACCGTTAGTCCCGCTTTCTACTCTCAGTGAATCCGCCCTCCGATTCTGCATCACCCAATTGCCAACTTGATTGTTTCCTCAGCCAATCACTACAACCCTAATCAGTCCACTAAACCCTTGTTTTGGCCGGCCCTACAAGATCTCAGCTTGGGCGCAGGGGCCATGTTTTCAATTCCCAGTGGACACATTCTGTCCCCTTGGGCGGTCTGGTGTTAAGGTGGGTACATCTAAAAGCGTAACAAATTGGACTGTGGGTTTCTTGATGGCCAAGAAGTGAATTACAAAAAGAAGACAACAAAGAGCTACCTATTAATGGAAGAAACACAAAATCCATTATGAAATTTTGGTAAATTTGAGAGCATAGTAGACTACCAAAGTTTTCAGAGTAGGGTGATTTAAAGAGCTCATAGGTAGCCTTTAAAACGAGTTGTCACTTTCCCAAGTTCCCCCTTCAGAAGAAAAATAGAAGGATGTTGAATGGTACTATAAATATCTCTAAAAACATGCAAACTTGTAAATGAATAATTTCCAACTGGTGGGACACCTAAAGAAGCCTGTGGACTCCAAAGCATTTGACGAGGCAATATGGTGTGCCCCGGTGGAGATGCTTTAAAGTTGCCACTTTTACAATACTATAAATAGAGTTACAAACTACTCAAAATGGCCACCAATTCGACCTTACACCTCACCTTACACTTGTCTTTTTAATGTGCACCATTGTGGGTAGTATCTTCCCTATTCAATTTCCCTTAAAAAAATGTGGGATGCTAAACCCATCCCACAAAGTGGAACCAATAGGGTGGATATACCTTGGGGAAAAACACAAGAATTTTTTATTCACCATACATGATAAAATTTGCAAATTTTGAATTCATATTTGGCAATAAGAGACCCCAAATTAACTAAGGGAGGTCAAGAACATCCCCTACATATGGCACAAAATAGGGGGCTTTTTTTTAAACTTTTACTCCAAAGAACACCAAATTCACCCTACTAGTCCCACTTTGTGAGACAGATTTTGCATCCTGCTTCAAAAATAGCTAGGGGTTGATTTTGAGGATTGGTCTATTTTAGGTGTACTTAAGGTAGGTGGCTCTAAAAGCCCCCTAGCTCTAAATGCAACTTCTAACACGGAGGTACATTTTACTTTATTCAATGTACCAATAGTGTACATTTGAGGAGGGGGTCACTTTTAGAAACAATTGTGCTTCAACTTCAAAAAATTGTAACTAATTCCATGAAAGTTCAAAAAATATGAAACGACTTGGATTAGATGCCAATTCCATTTTTCCTCCTACCAAAATTTACTGAAAATTGTTTCAAGGATATTAGCTTCCCCGAAAATGCAATCAGCTCATAAAGGGTTGTTTTGAGAGCCTCGTCCCTTAAGCCTTAGTTACTGTAATATGAACTCAAAATTTCCATCTGTGGCCAGTATTAAATTCCTGCGTTACCGTACCATCAAGGGCAAGAGCGTTGATTGGTTCTCCCTACCCCAAAACAGTGACGTCCCTGTCACATTGATTGATTCAGGGTTTAATAAACCAAAAGTAGATGAAATTCATCCATTTGTATGAAGTTCATAAGCGAGTTTTTACAGTAGCCCTGCCTGGGAGCTTTACAGGTTAATGAAGAAGGCACCAGTTAAGTTAGGGCTAGGGTTTAGGACAGTTGCTGCTGCTTCTTCTCCCCATCGGAATCTCAACTCTCTCACATTCTGCACCACAATCCACCCGCTTCCTTTTCTGCTGCAACAATTTCTTTATGGTGGAGGTCTCCAGCAAACTATGTTCTATGTGTAGCGTGATCTCGATGTAATTCAAAAGTCTGTGCAGAACCGCGACCTAGTATTGCTTCAGAAACTTAGCAGACTGTTGTTTGCCGCATTCATTCCCGTCGTTTTCATAGTGTGGTCGGGTTTATGAGGGCTTGCACTTTGCGAGGGCCGTTTGTTGGATTTCCTTGGGCAAATTTGAAGTGTGTAAGAGGCAGAGTTGCTCTGTGGAAGCCTCCTGCATTAAGCGAGAATTCCAGTTTTTATTTCGACATGGATGAGGGCGGATTGGATACGGAGGGGAAGACTTACGCCAGCCGGAAGCAGATGTGGGAGGAAGAAGCTGGCGAAGACGCAGCTGGAAACCCTAAAAATGCAGATAAGAAACAGGAATGGTATCATAAAGGTGTGAGCTACTGGGAGGTACAGGCCACGTCATTCCATTGTGTTTTTCCAGTAGGTGTGCCTTCAATGCTGAATCGTTGAATCTGAGGCCGAGCAATGAGTAGTATGCGATGGTCTGTTGGCAGTGGCATACGCCATAGCTCAATAAATGCCCTCTGCTGCTGTAGTCTCTGGAATCGGAAGCCAGGCTAATTCAATTTCATTGGCTTGTCGGATTTGAGATACACGTTACTGCAAACAGTCTTGTACTTAGTGTTCAGTATGCTGTATGCGAAATTATTGTGCGAATATCCTATGTTCTGACCATTCAAGAGTATTGGCAAGGTTCTATTGACAAAGGTAGAGGATACTATCTGCGTCGTTTCACTCGTTTTAAGCATTTTAACCAATATTTAGGATTGCGACTATGGGAGATCAGCATAGGGCTATCGGGATATCGCTTGGGGTGCAAGAGCTAAATCTGTTGATATCAAATTTTTAACACTATGTATGAATTTTTATGTAATTTTCAAGTGGTAGTTTGTAGACCACTTTAAGTGACATTGGACAACCCTATTTCTATTCAAAGATCAGGGACTATAGATATCTAGCCAAGTCACACTGACGCCCAACTTGCTAATGAATGTCAAGCAAGCGTATGAATGGACGAGCTGCTATTGGTATCCGGGTTCAATATAGGAGTCCGGATCAGGTCTTTTATGTTTTTTTGTATCCTATACCTCATGTAAAGATTTCCACTTATTGCTTAAGAAGATCGCATTCTGGATAGGGTGTGGAGGCATCACTGGATGGAGTACTGGGCGGTTACGGTAATGTCAATGATCGAGATGTTGTCGACAGTAAAGCCTTTCTTGCTGAGATATTCAAGGAGTGTCCTCCGAACAAAAGCACGAATCTAGTGGCATTAGGTGAGGGTTCTACCCGTAATTTGCCCTGAAATTCATACTGCGTGCTCCTTGATTACAGTTGTAGTGCTGAGTATCTATGGATGGAGGTGCTGACATTATAATTCTTTACTTTTCCATTCCGTCGCTTGTATTAATAGCCTTATTAAAATTACGGATGCTACAGTAATGGGCTACTTAGGAGAGTTCTTTCTGGTTGCAGATTGCGGCGCTGGTGTTGGAAGGGTTACGAAGAATTTTCTTCTTCAGCATTTCCATGAGGTCAGTGGTTTTTCCTTCGGAGCGTGCAATGGAAGTATTTGTTGTAATATCCTGTGAGTGGAAGAAATGCGATGCTCGCCAGTACCTGTAACGAATTAGTCTGCTGTTGGTTGGAAGCAGGTTGTGAAGTCTGGTGATTCTTAGAGAATTGCCTCTTGGATTGTTATTTGTAACATGTTTCTGCAATATCAGATACTGATCACATGATCACTAGCATGGAAGATTTGAATGGTTGTAACTTGACCCAGTTGCAGTGATCACCAGGTGGATCTTGTCGAGCCTGTCCGCCATTTTCTGGAGAAGGCCCAGGCCGATCTCGGTGGGATCACGGAGGGGAACAGGGCTGTGAACTTCTTCTGCACTCCCTTGCAGGTCTGTATTCGATTTCTGGAATAGTCTTTATTTACGCCGTGTGAGCGAAGAACATCTGATTTGACGTCATCAAGGTGTGCTACCCCAGCCGGCTCACCACATTTGTTTTTCTGTCGGCAGGAATTCACTCCCGAAGCAGGGCGCTATGACATCATTTGGGTGCAATGGTGCATTGGCCATTTGACGGACCATGATTTTTTAGAATTTTTCAAACGTGCCCGAGTGAGTAAACTACTGCAGAGTACTTCCAATTTAGATATTGTTTGTTATGAATGAGCTTCAGGACATTCATCTACAACATTGATCTGCAATATTAATATCATTTATTTGAAGTTCCATTATTTTGACGTCGATTTCACAAAGATAAGAGTCCGTTCCCAAATCTGAGGTCGTGCAACCACTTTTTCTCATAGTGAACTAATTCGTTTACTTTTGGGACTTTGCAGATTGGATTAAAACCAGGAGGATTCTTTGTTTTAAAGGAGAACATTGCAAAGAACGGTACGATTCGAACTAAGGTTCCGTGTAGTATTGACATAATCTTTGGGAAGTAGCAGCTTTCGAGTCTTTGTGTTGACACAATTCAATGAAATATGTCGTTTTCAATTATTTAACATCCTGCTTACCCATTCATTTTATATGCAGGCTTTGTTGTTGATAAGGAGGATACGAGTGTCACTCGATCAGATGCTTATTTTCGGGACTTGTTCAAGGGAACCGGATTTCAACTATACAAAACTAAAGTACGACCTTGTTTTTTGATTGTGACTGAATCGTTTGCGTAGAATGTAAATTTGCTAGTAGAGCTTTTTTAGGAACTGACGTGGCATTTTGTACCAAATCGAAAGTGACTAACCAACGGAAGGGAAGTCAGTCACAATGATAATTTGTGTTCACAGCATTTGACTTTGCTGAGTGATTGTCTTTTGCAGTTACAAAAGGGATTTCCCAAAGACTTGTTTGCAGTTCGGATGTACGCAATATCACCTGAACTTAGAGTTGCTTCTCTAAAAGCTTCTGAGCCAGTACGAGCAAAGCGTCGAACCATTCAACCACGTCGGATATAACAGTTCTCTTCAGGTATACATCGACTTACTGTATTTCATTGTATCGACTAGTGTTCGTACACCGATTGCAGTGCGAGAGCATATTGAATTGATAATCATTTTGGGCGTCGTACTGGTGACGGTCTGGGACGGTCCAATAATCCTTGGCTATACCACTACAGAGTACAGACTGTTGTCTTGGCTACCCTGGTTAATGCAAGTTGACTCGAGTGTGATACGGCTATCAACCCGGGTATCATAGTAGCAACCTAGGTATGTACTGTAGATAACCGGATAGGGAGTATCCTATTTTTTAATACCAGTATTGGTACCCACCTTCTTATGGTCACCAAGGTATCAAATGTGCAGCTGTGAACATTATATGAAGATTTTACAGGCCATGACCCGCCTTCAATCCAATTTACTCTATTTTCTATACATAAGTCTCTTGGTGTCAAAAGAATTAATATCGGCACATAACACCACTGGCATGGCGATGAAAAGTAACGGGTTCCATCTGCATGCCAACAACATATTGGCTGTCCCAATTTGACAAACTGGGGTCAGTTTGTGTGAGGGATGGAACTAAGGTAGGTGGTCCACTTAAGAACTGTTTGCATTTTGAGGGAAGCTAAACTCCTTTTTCAGTAGAGTTTCATAGAAAGTTTCATAGACATTCCAACAAGAAATGAATTTATTGTGCTTTTTGAAAGTTTATTGGGATTAAATAGGGAAAGTGCAGGTAGACCCGTGCTAAACTGATCTAATAAGTCCCCTCCCTAAGTGCAAAGTCATGGTGCTAACAAATTGCTCGGATTGTGGTAATGGGTGGGTGACTCATGCAAATGTGCTTACAAATTGCTCGGATTGTGGTAATGGGTAGGTGACTCATGCAAATGGGAAGGTCCACCAGATGTTGGAATTGAATAATTGATGGCATTCGTTGATGTACCTGACATGGGCATACAGACCCTAATACAGAGCATTCCGTATGAGATGCAAGACCGCACACAGCGCACACGGGAAAAAAAAGTGTGGTCTGGACAAAACTCACGTATGCGCATTGAATATCATAGTTCCTATTCACGTATAATAATCTCATTTTATTATTTATTTGAAAGTGAAGTCTTCAGGTGCACCACAATCTAACAACAATACACACTCAAGTCTCAACGATTTTCATGTTTTCATTGAGACTGTAGATCTCGTGTAATCAATTTGGAGTCATCATAGCTGCACAGGTATGGAATGCTTGTACCGGTGTAAGCGCATCAAGAAACCTCTTGTAATTGAACCGATAGAGCAAAGCAAACAAGATAAATAACAAGATTCATGACTAGGTGAGTTGATCTTGTATGGTATCACAAAAATGCAAGCATCCAGATCGCATCCGTAAGCACACAAACTCTTAAAAAACTAAGTGACCTTCGTTTATTGATAGAAAAACATAAACCCCACACACGAAGAACCAGCCGCCACGACGGACAAATATGTAACTGGATCATCCTGACAAACACCGAAGACTCAGATCTGAAATCTTTGTACTTCAATGCAGTCTGATTCGGACCAGTCAGTAACTTCCAGTACTTGCCATGAAGTCATCAAGCCTTAAAAAGCTAGCTAGGCTACAGAACCTGGCCCCTTCTACATTAATTAGAACTAAAATTCACTGCAAAACCGCTGCGCATGGCCGGCCAGGCAACAGGGCGTTGGCCAGCCACTAATTTACGAAGTTTCCGATTATTCGGTAATTAAATGTACTAGAAATCAAGCCCAGCGCAGTCCCGCTTCGAACTAGCTGCCCGTAACTTAGTTGGCGATCGGAACGCAGCACTTGCTCACGCTGTCGTACTTGGTGCCAGCCTTGCACTGCTGTCCGCACACACCGGCGCTGCCATGGCCAACCCAAAGCAATCCAAAGAATGTCAGAGTCTAAAAACTATTGCAGAGCATGCGGACTTATTCACGACGATCGAGCGACTTAGCTCATTAGTAGCATTGAATGCATCGATCGATCCTGACTCGACGGAAGCTAGATGAACTCAGAAGACGGAATGCCCCGAAATACGCATTGAGGGAGGATGCAACGGAAAACCAGTGATCCAACTAGCTAGTTGGTACGATCGAATTCAGCAACGATCATATACGTGGTTCAATTATTTACTCATTTCAATACAAGCAATCTCCAATCATCAATCGACCATGACAGATCTGTAGTGTACCAGTCAGCAAACTCTCATTGGAAGACCACAAAGATTGATCTGCTGTTCAGCACAATGCATACCTGCAGGTGGCCTCGCCGCCCTTCAGGGTCACGGGACAACAGTAGCCGCACTTGCCGCAGTTGAAGATGTCATTGGTCAAGCTCTTCTCGCACCCGTTCTTCCAGATGTTGCCGTCGCAGTTGCCATACCCGGGCTTGCACACGGGCTCGCAGCACTTGCCGGACTTGCAAAGGGTCACGGCGTTGGGGACCTGCTTGCAGCAGTTGCCGCACTTGCCACAGTTCAAGGGGTCGCTCAACAAGCTCTTCTCACACCCGTTCTTCCAGATGTTGCCGTCGCAGTTGCCATACCCGGGCTTGCACTCGGGCTCGCAGCACTTGCCGTACTTGCAGGGGGTCACGGCGTTGGGAACCTGCTTGCAGCAATTGCCGCACTTGCCGCAGTTGAAGGGATCGCTCAACAAGCTCTTCTCGCATCCGTTCTTCCAGATGTTGCCGTCGCAGTTGCCATACCCGGGATTGCACACGGGCTCGCAGCACTTGCCGTACTTGCAGGGGGTGACGGCGTTCGCTACCGGCTTGCAGCAGTTGCCGCACTTGCCGCAGTTCTTCGGATCCGTGAAGATGTTCGTCTCGCACCCGGGCACGCGGGGCTTGCAGTCCGCCAACCCCGTCGGGCACTTGGTCCACGCATCCGCGCTGCCTGCACATTGCAAAGTATGCACAGTCGCACACGTCAACATTTGCGTTGGTAACCTTTACCGACTCCAGCATGCATCTTGGGTACCCAAACTCTAAGGTTCGAAGCACGTAGATCGTACACTGATCGTAAATATAGGCCTGGGTTAGCCACACACATACAGGCATGACGGAAAGAGCGACCGTTTCCGAACCGAACCACCACGCAGGAGACGGACAGACAGACGGCAAGAATTAAAGCGGGGACGTGACGTACCAATGAAGAGCACTGCCAAGGTGGCAGCCAACACTAGCATGGTGGCAAGTGTCTGCACTGATCGCCGGGAGGTCGCCATTGTTGAGCTAGGAATGGCAGGATTACGCTCACTTCGCCAATGGATATCGATCGACAGTTGACAGGAGGGGAGCAAACTGGAGCGAACAGGATCACAGATGCACAGGCTGCTAGGATGCTGGTACGGTGATGTCTGAGACGAGTCGAAGTTCGCCTTAAGTAGTGAATGCGATGTCAATCACTGTTGTTGGGTCGGGTAATTTTCAAGTGCTGTTGTGTGCGCCGGCGCTCGTTAGATTTAGTTCGTTGCACACGTACTGATCGCCCGGAATGTTAATTACTGGATGAATTTCACTCCGGTAAGCAAACCGCAAGACTGGGATTTGGATCCTATGCTGAATTTTGAATCAGGTCGATCATGGTGAAATGGAATGTTCAGGTCCATGGTTGTTCGTGCGATCGCCAGCATGACGCACGTGGCTGCCCCCAAATATGCTGCACGAATATCACAAATTCCCTGGTGAGCTGGTTGGTCCGATGGATGCCCGTGGGCACTGCGGAGATTAAAATACGAAAATTTTGCTCGACGGTGCTCAGGTGGTACGGTGAGGTAACCTTTCGAATTTGGAAGCCGAGCTGTGCGCAGATGTCAACGTTTACTTCGATAAATTCCATATCTTGTTTCAGTTCACAGCGCCGAGGTTGTGGCGTTTGAATGCCTATAGACTGCTCTCTTTGAAAAACTGTAAAATTATAGAAGAAATGCCAAGAGGCTTCGGAATGAAACCATTGATGCCAATTTCACTGCAATCTGCTATAAGTTCATCGATCGGATACTTAGGAGGACTGGAGGAGGTTAAATTCAATTATACAGTGCAGGTACAATCATAGTGACAGAGCAAACTGAAGCCTGGGGGCTCCAACTTAATTATCTCATCGCAATAGTATTCGCCCACGAATTGAATGGATACTTTGCGGAGCTGAGGCTCCCGCCTGCCCTGGTAGCCGAGACGCCAATGCCACGCGTAGCCTCCAAGATGACAGCTCATTACCACGTTGATCGATCGCATTCAGCTGGTTCCTATGCCCATGTCTCCGAATCCTCAGATGGATGTGAGTAAGTTATCTTTAATCGATCCAGCCTTATCTCCTCACTATGCCTCGTTATGGCATGCAAAAAGTCAACCATGGTTAATCTCGTTTAGCATGTGCGAAAATATACTCTGCCATATTAACTCACAGGCTGTCTCTCGCTCAGGCAGGAGGGCTAATCGACCAAAAATAAATATTCAAGAGGAATCCGTCATGGTGGTGCACCCGAAAGTCAAATGTCATGAGAAATGAACTGTCATCCGAAAGTCAAAGGCTCTGACTTCTGTCGCTGAGCGATTCTTTATCTACAGAATCTGATGAACGAATTGTCAGACGTCCGTCGTGAAGCGAGTGTTATGGCGCGGGTTCGTTCATTCAATTGGTCGCATATTTAAGACGTTCGTTCATCTCACTCGCACCTTATCCCGAACTCTACGGGTAGTGATTGACTTCCACATCATATTTCTGTCTTCATCCTGTGACAGTCGGAGTCGTGACCGTTTTATTACTCGTATTCTTTGCATAGATCTAATGTCGAGTTCGTAATTTTGGAACGAACATGGGCCGGGTTTCCGGATTGCATTAAGTTAACCGAAGTGAAGAAAATCATGGCGGGTTTAGGGCTTTAGGCTGGAGTGTCAAATCTGCGAACTTCAATTTCTGAGTGTTCTATCAGTCTAAACTAGGTATCTATACTGTAGATCTATGGTTTTCATGTGGGCTGTGGGGACTGTGACAATTTCCTGAAGCTCTGCCGTTGAGTTGTGACAGTAATTTGGGTGGTTCAGAGTGGCTAAGTTTCTAGAGTCACAATTTGAAAGACTCTTGCATGAATGGACCCTCAGACCTACTCCTGTGTGTAGTGCTTCTTGGACTTGAATATCCCAAATTTGGTGATCTGAAACAATCAAATTCACCTACTTTAGGCGTTCTACATGACCACCAGACCATTCATGCCTTCAGTCGTTTACAGAATCTAACAATTGTCGTTTCAGTCCTGCACTGAATGGTGGAGTAGATCATTTGTAACTTAGAATTTGATTTCCGAAAGGGATGGCGTCGTTCACATGGCGTAAAGCGGAGCTACCTGATTACCCCACCGTCCAGTTCCGTGATCAGTTTGCAAGTTGCAACTTCAAAGTACCAGCAGTTTCTAAGGAAATATTGTTCAGAATGTCTGAACGTTATCCGCAGAAAAACGAACTCATTGAGCTCCGCGAGCTATAATTCTACGCCTCGCTGATAGGCGCTGAGAAAGTGCACAAAGTTTGGCCGGGCAGACCACTATCGAATCAGTGTAAACTGGCTTTTAATGTAGTAATTGATCAACTTCATGGGCCGGGAGGGTTTGTTTGATTTACATGGTGGGGACCAACATTTCATCCATCCTCAAGCATGACTGGAAACGTACAGTACATTAATCGTTGGGTACTGGAAGAATCAACTGCATGACAGCATGAATCACCGTCACGGTTACTCAATTAATTCCCTGCAGTCGTGGACGTGAATGCGTCTAACAGGGATGTCCTCATCGCAATGCTTACCGTGAGGCTAGCTAGACGTACTGCATGGCGAAGACCTTGTCAACAGAGGTGGTCCACTATGGTAATCTTCACGGGGGCTACACAGTCGATATATAATATGCATTGTGCAGGGTCGATTAGATTGCAGCCCCTGCAACCATTCAATCGATGAGTACTCATTATTTTAGGTAGATCCCAATTCAAGCTATTCGAGCCCATCGTAAGCTCAGGTTTGTTAACTTTGTTTAAGGGGGGAATAAGTGGGTCACGCCCATTGCATTAAATGTAACAGTAACACATAACAGCGCACAAGCACAGATCAGAGCGGGGGTCAAGCCCAGCACAAAACAAACAGTCCGGGTATATTAATTTTAGGACTCCAGGGTGTCTGTCATGGTGGACCTCGCCGGTACCTGCAGTTCGGAGGTGAGAAATTCAGAATTAACAACTTCATTTTCCCGACTCTGAAGGTGCTTCCATCTACAGTACTGGTCTGGATAGTACAACTTACTAAATCCAATTGGTAACAATGGTGATACAAAACAAGCACGCGATGGATCCAATTTTAGTGCCTGTATTGTAGACTGCACCTGAATGCGGTACGTAAGATATATATCCAACTTGCTCGTCAGGTTGTGTCGGGCAGCTAGCTCGTTGACTTTGGTACTCTGATCTGACCGACGGAGGGGGCACACAATTACGCCATCTCCACAAGCGACGGGGCGGGGCGGGGCGGGGCGGAGGGGATCGGAGGAAGACCAACAGTTGCTTGCTGGCTCTGCACTGAAGAAGACGAAGGAGGGAGGCCCCTGCTGTGCCTTGCCTGCTTGCCGCTCAGGACGCTCCGGTCGGGTTGTATCATAGTGTCAGGTCGGGTTGGGGTGGTTTTTCCCTGCCAGGCCACTTGTGGCTTGCCGGTATAAGGTCAATTTTGTTAAAATGGCGGTATTTTGCATGCCATTTCAATGGAATATCTTCTACAAATGGAGAATAAGTGTGTGATAGGGTCATACATGTGCCAATTTTATGCCTAGCACATTCAAATCACTCCCAGTTCATGCATTTCCACTCCCTTTGGACAATCTTTCCATTGTTTTCATTCTTTCAGTGGTTTCATTTTGTGCCATTTTAATGGAATACCACCATTTTAACAAAATTGACCATGTATGTACTTGTTTTCGTATGTACTTGTTTTCTTTGCAATGAAATCCAATTTCATTTGTGTCAAGAAGAAGACAAAGGAGGTGTGAATTTGTATTGACATGCTGTTTTTATATTTACGGAACAAATTACAAGAATTAATTGAAGAGGGATAAAAAGAATGTAACTTCAGCTCAATGGACTGAATGGAGGGACAAGCAAAAAGACAAGAAGTTTCATGTGAGTAAGTTTGAGGGAATAGGGTCTTCTTAAAAATATAAATAGAAAATGTTGTTGTAGGGTCAAACCCTCTTCCTGAAGCGCAAAGACTTTTCAATTTTGGAGAGGCTTTGCATTGACAAAAGCTACCTTAAAGAAGTTTGAGGAGCTACCTTATTCAAAATTCAAGCCAATGTTACAAAGAAAGAATCTCTTGCAATTTAGTTTCTTGTATACTCATTTCATATTTTCATCACGTTTGTGTCATAATATAAAATGCCATGCCAAATGGTGAAAGTGTTAATCCTTGATCGACAGATCTAACTCAAGGCCTCAAGGGGCTAGATTTTCAGATAATCTTTAGAAAAACTCCTCCAATACTATACTAAATGTGAACTTCCATGGTATCAAAAGATATGTCTATCACAAGGGGCTCATATTCAATTCCAGGTGTTAAAATTTCCGGTGTGTTCCAAGTGATTGCAAGAAAGATTGGTCTTATTTTGTGTCAAATTCAGAAGTGCCATATTTAGTTGTTTTTTGCTAAAACTTTTGATGGTAGAACCCAATGATTCAATGAACTTGAAATTTTTATTGGAGATGGTTTACTTGATAACTTGATTGTCACACTTTGAGGTGTAGGATTTTTTAGTATTAGGGAGTATCTAAAATTAACAATTTAAAGCTGAAAATTTTGTGGTCTATTCCCACATGTCAACATATACCTACTAATGGAAATCTAAAAATACATTATTTTATGGCCTCCATATTCATACAAATAGAGTTCCCTTGCATGTGCACTTTTGAAGATTGAAGATGATTTCTACTTCTATTTATTGGTAAAATGTGATGACTATCAAGTCTTTACAAATGGCTAATTTTTAGTGTGTTTTTTGTTCATGATTTTTTAATTATTATTAATTGTACCTAATCGTATGAAACTATGAATTTTCTATGACAAATTGTCTTTTTTTCAAATAGTACTTTTTCAATACTCCTTGCAAGTATTCAAAAATACTATTAGTCATCAATTTTTCAGATCAACCATTGAGATTGTTTTGTTTTATGTACTCATAGTATTGAATGCATAAACTAGAGTTTGGGCAAAATGCTACCAAAATTATTCGGTCTTTTTTGCAACCGGGCAATGTTCAGCTCAGGGTACTATCAGTTTTTGGTCACACTAATTAGGTTATTTTTGTTTGAAACCTCCATAGTTTGTCTAATTTGTTCATTTTGATCAAATAAGCGAGCAAATAAGAAGACCTTGAAATGAAAAGAAGAAAGTCTTGCACCTCAATGGGAATATGGAATCAAGATGTATATTCCTAATGAGTATTTTCTTAAATTTAAAGAAATTTGGATCACTTGATAAAAGTGAGAAAAAATACTAAATTTCAAGATTTGCAGGCGCATTATAGTGCAAAATTTATTAAATTATTATTAATAAAATTAATTATTTTGTGTATTCAACTACTTAATTTAAGTTGCATTCCAAAATAATACTATCTTTGTTCCAAAATGATCTTCCTGTTGGCATGAAATTCTTGTCCCAAAATGATCTTCTTGGAATGACATATAGGATGGGCCTGCGGAATGAAGCCCTCATACCTTCACAGAAACTACATGTGCAAAATAGCTACACAAAATGGGGAGCCCCATCCGCTTAAACTGGATCGATTCAATTGAAAATTTCTTCTTACTTCTTAATTTACATTGTTACTTTAAAAAAATAAAAATATAGAGCTAGCCTCTACCTCTATTGGGCCATTATGTTATGAGATATGTGCATAAAGATTAAGCTTACTGTTGAGATTATTGTTGTGCACAGCTATGCAAATCTACTCATCATGCTTGATATTGTTTAATTACATGTAAAGCTTCTAGCCAACGTGGAAAGACAATACGCGGGAAGAGAAGAAAACAAACACATAGCACGGGAAATGCAAAAATGGTTGGCTAGCGGTGCTCCATTGAAAAGGTCCAAATTCCACTTTTCTAAGTGTCACAATTACATTTTAAAAACTTATTTGAACCTGAAATTTTTAGGACAATAGAAGCGCATGACACTCTACTTAAAATTAAAAACGAATTAAAGAAATGTTATTTTCAACCTTAATCTAGAACATTTTGTCTAATAAGAAGATCATTTTAGGATGGAGTATTAAAATAAAATTATTTAATATTCCAAATGCTTGTTTTTGAAGATTCTTAGCCTTTCTAGGTGCATAGGACAAAATTTGTTTTTTTAACTAAAAAATTCATTAAAAACTCTTAAAGTTCTTTGATTGTGATAAAAAAAATTCTTGATACATTATAAGTGTAGGGAGTTAAAACCACATTTCATAAAATCATACTTTATTATATTTAAAAGATGAAATTGTTTGACACAATAAAATGGATAGACATTGTAGTTAGGACAATTTTTTTGGGTACCCTAAGTTGACCATTGGCCAATCATCCTTCCACTTTTCCTAATGTGTATTACATTAGGAATACCAAGAAAAGTAGGAATCACTAGAAATTTCAACACCAAAAATTGAATATGAGCCCTTTATATATCAATCTAAATCTTAAATTTTGAGTCCTAATTTGAACTTGTAGTTTTTGCTATGGAAAGTTTGATAAAAATTTGGAATAGTGGCTTACTGACTTTGAGTTGTTTGAAGTTGCCTATAGCCTTGAGTAGAGTAGAAGCTCATAGATGGTCATTTGAACAAGTTATAAGATGCTCATATAAGAAAGATTTTAAAATCTAAGTATGGGCAATCTTCCCTAAACCTTAAATGTCCTTTAAAAGGGTTAACCATAAAAATTTGAAGGCCTTTTTCCATCAAAATTCACTCACATTAGTAGGAGCCCCTATTTTTCTGGACATTAGAAGCAAACGAGGATGTCTTTTAGAATAAGAGCTAGGAGATGGGATTGTGGCTTTGGATAACCAAATTCAAGTGGATGTTGCAGAAAACATGTGGATGTCTAGCGCAAAACAAGGTTTTGTCATGTGCAATAGTCATGTTTTAGAAGATGTCATAGAAAATATAACTATGTTCTATAGAACGTTCAAAAAAACATGGAAATACCATGTTGGCAAGGAGCTTTGACTTAACTCCGGGTAGATTTATGAAAGTTATTGTGGGTTGAGGTAAAACACTGACCATATGTGAAAATATAGAGAAGGTCAATTACGTGGCATGCTTTGTAAAAAAGGAGAAATAGATGGATGATTGAAAAAATGTCCACATGTTTGAAACAACATCCACATGATTGTCTAAAACAACATTTGCATGTCTAAAGCAGTGTCTAGATATGCAATGGTCAAGTTCCCATCTTCTAGTTATCTCATATCTTTTGTCTCACTATGGACAACCTTTGAATATAAATGTGATTTCTCCACCCTATATTCTTACTAAATGTTCATAAACTAATTACTTCAATTTTTCATCAAAAACAACCTTAATGGTAGATGGTGAATTCTTCATGAATTCAAGATTCAATTTATTTTGTTCATTTTTAAAATAATAATTAATTAATTTGCACCAAACTTGCCTTTGTGTATGGGATGCACCAATTGATGTCTTAAAGAAACATTTAGGCATCTAAGTTGACGTCTCTAAAATCAATATTAAATTTTTTTCTAGACATCTAAGTTGATGTCGCTAAAAATGCTATTAAAATTTGGGTCAGATGAAAAAAAATTCTATGTAGCACTATCCACGCGACCACGCCATGTCAATCTTGACGGATTTTTCTAGACATTTACGATAGACATGCTTGATATTTGACTAAACATCTATCCTCATTATTGGGCTTGTTAGAAAAAATACAGTTTCCTTCTAGTGCCAAAATAGCCATTTCTTTTGCAAAGAGCAATTTAAAAAAATTCTAACCTTAGGCTCTTGCACTAGAAAGTTATAAGAATTTGTAGAAGGAATCTCAAAAACTTCGACTATATAAATTGCAAAAATTTGCTTTAAAGTAAAGAAATTGAAGGTTTTTTTTGCCTTGCATGACTAAAATATAAGACTTTGAATCTTCTTAATTAAAAAATATTTGCACAACACGTTTTGAATTTTATGTTGAAGAACTGAGTTAAGAACTTAGAAAAAAAGATTCAAAAAATAAAAAATACTTGATGTTTTCTCTTTAAAAAATTAATTAATTTTGTAGAGTAGACATAGGATAGAAGGAAAAACTAAATAGTTAATTGCTCTAAAATGGAATTGAAACACATATCATCCAAATGGAATGAATCAAAACTTTCTATGTAGCCAAAAATATAACTATAAAAAAATTATATGTTTTATTTCAATTTTCTGCTTTTTTATTGTTATTTTTTTCTATCCAACATATTGCTTTGGGGGCATAGGGTGGCATAAATTTTTCCCCCAAGCACTTAAATAAAAATGATCAAAATATCATCAATTACCATAGATCTTTTAGGTTGATCTTTAAGATATAAATCTTTGTACCTTGGAGACTTGAGTAGCTAGACTTCATAAAGATTTATGAGAGATTTGCAACCTATATAATATATATATGCTAAATTGAATAGTAGATGATTGGATTCAAAGGATTCATTTTCAATTTTTTATTTTTTGATACATATAAATTGTGAAAGAAAATCCATTGCAAACAAAACTACAAGTGAACATCATCAACGTAGTAATATATTTTTGATTATCCAAAGTAGTGCATTTTAAATTAAATTCTTTACTAGATTGGCAAAGCTATTAACCTTCACAAGTAGATTGTGCACTAGACAATTGATTGAGTTGTGAAGTGATAAGGTGGGTATTGGACATAACCTTCTCTTGCAAACTTGATCGTCAAATCTTGAAAATATTTAAACCTCTCAAAAAGTGTCATGGAGGATATGGTTATTGAATCTAAACCACCTTTAGTCTTTCCAATTGCACTTTGCTTGTAGAAAAGAAAGTAACAAATGAAGATTGAAGATGAAAGATCAAGTATTCATCCAAATGTGGCAATAACTTCATTATTTGAATTTTATCCTTATTGCATGAAACTTTTCATTGAACCACATAATTGTTTTATTCACTTGTGTATTGGACAAAATTTTATCACTTAAAATTTATTTATCCTGTGTATGTAAAAACTTTAAATATTAAAGTTAATTTCTTTCTTGACTGTGGTAGTATCTAATATGGATTCAAGCTATTAGAATCCTTAACCACTAAAGGACCAAGCATTCAAATTTAAAACAACACATGAATGCAAACATTGAAACACATCTCGAGCATGCAAAATGCATTTTTTCATGTGTCATTGTTTTGAAGATTCTTGTGTTAGTTCTTTAACATTTATATAGTATAGAACTATAGATTCTAAAGATTTTTCTTTTCAAATATTCAATATTTCAAAGTGTACAAATAGGTCTAGCCTCAAATTGAATGCAACTTTTTCTATTCAAAAAATGAACCTTCAAAAATGACTTGAATAAAAGTGTAAAACAAAAATCTTCAAGAATGAGGCTTGAGACTGACTCACCAGTAATAAGGTGATGTGTAATGGACGGACACACAAATTGCACAATTCAACGTGTGACGAGAACACAGACCCTCGGTTCCACTGCACACAGCTAGAGTGCACAAATCTGTGCATTCCCCATGCTTTCTATAATTACATGGATAAAATGTGCACTAGCTTCATTATTTGAACCCAGGATATCGTATCGATCGGCCATCTGAAGATATCTATCGAAATGGCCGCCTCTTCTGAATTGAGCCACTTGGCCATGACTTGAACATGCATAAATGCACACCGGTGCAATAATGCAATTTCAGGCGTGGGATGCAGTTTTACAAACTAATATTGTACAATGTGATGGTAATAAACCAAACAGGACCTTATCTATGCTGCAAGTAAAACTCAATTGAAACCACAATCTTGTTTTCAATGTATTCAATGATCATGATGACGATGGCAGACGATTCAGATTGATGCAACCTCAATAATTGATGAAGAAAGTTTGTCAGCGCTTAGTTTAGCTCAACTTGTCCTTGGATTGTAGAGAAACTAGGCAGCCCAGTGAGCTAGCTAGCTGCAGGTTAAGCAAATCCTTCGGGCATATTAGATAGACAGCTTCGAATTCCAATCGAGAAAATCGATCCTCCAACCGTCCAGAATTTAACTTGGTAAAATTTTGGTTCTCCAGAGAACTACTATACTCAAATGATGCACTCACTTACCTTACCGCAACTTGAATGCTTCTCGAGAAGCGGTATTAGAAGCAATGGCCAGCACGAGCGGCATGGCAGCTTGGGAAGCGTTGACATGTATGGTACAACTTCCAAAATTGCAAGACACCATTGCACGTTTCCTAAAATGAAGGGGGGTGACTTGAACAACTGATTCGGGACTCCGGGTGGCTGTGCAAAGTGAAAGCCGATGAGAAAAAAAATATTGCGGAAATCCGTCACATATCGGGAACTTGTCATCAATCTTCTTACTCCTTGACGGAGCTGCCCACTTAAACAGACTGCATAAAAAACTCCTGATCCACAGAGATAGCTGTCCAAGAAAGGCACGAGGCTGTCGAGGGTCGAGGCCGATAACTTATCCACTCGGACCAAGCTTCCAATGGCTTTCCATGAAATTCCGAATCCCACTGTGCATGTCCCCTAAACCTAGGGTCCCATCTCAACTTCCGTCGACAAGTGCTGCTGAGGTAAATAACAAAAGTCAAACGCATTACCGATGGCAGTAAGAAAAAACAATGTCAACGATTTTCACGCCTGTGATTCAAATTCACTATGCCCGCCTAATGTACCGGCATTGCCCAATTGTTCTAAAATAAACAAAGTTAAATAAAGCATCTCCGGCTTCAATGCCTAACCCCTCGCTCACTACTTAAGGCAGAGAAACGTAGTCCTCTTCATCACAGCCCTTGCATTGATCAGCATCCCAGTCTGCAATCTGTGACTTGGAGTTTGAGGAGCTGCTGCTTGCAATTTGACAACTGAACCGTAGTTCCCTTCGCCCTCATCTTCCGAATCCGACTTTAAGCTCTGAGATGGCGGCCTCGCAGTGGCTACTGGTGACCGCCACCTTGGCGTTGTTCTTCATTGATAACGTCCCACAATTTCCATTCCATCATTCACATCTGTCTATGCATGTGTTTGTCTTGTGATGTACGTCCTAGTATCTTCATTCATTCGAACTTGGGAATTAGGAAGCCCGAACGATCACCCCTCGTATGACTCACCAGTTAGACATTGGGTGGCACTGAACAGGGCAACAGGCCTGTACTGTTGAGTTATTCCAATATTCATCCACGTCGGCTTCCTGTTTCACCCTGATTGACAGTGACCATGAAGAAAATTATATCCAGCTTCGAAATCCGTCTTAACCAATTTAATGCGCAGCTCAATTATTCCTAATAGTTATGCAGAGACTGGATGCAGAACTGGACAAAATTTCAAGTATTATGTCGCGATGAATGGGTTCATCCAACCTACCAGTGCGTGAGTGCATCTACCATATACTTCATTGTGAGTGCACATTTCGCAGGTAGCGCGGAAGCGTGGTCCTTGGTGGACTGCAAGCCCCGCGTGCCCGGGTACGAGACGAACATCTTTACGGACCCGAAGAACTGCGGCAAGTGCGGCAAGTGCTGCAATCCCGGGTACGGCAACTGCGACGGCAACATCTGGAAGAACGGGTGTACGTGAGAAGAGCTTGTGGAGCGATCCCTTGAACTGTGGCATGGCAAGTGCGGCAACTGTTGCAAGCAGCTGGTCTCTAACACCGAGATTAATTGTAACAAAATTCATGAGTAAATAATTGTACCACATGATCATTGCAGCTGAGTTCGATCGTACTAGCTAGTTAGTTAATTGATTTTCCATTGCATCCTTCCGCAATGCGTATTTTGGGGCATTCTGTCTTCTGAGGTTGTCTAGCAAGAGCGATCAATGTATTCGATGTCGAAAAGTGCCAGTTAGCTAGGTCGCTCGATCGTCGTGAATAAGTCTGCGCGCATGCGCTGCAATACTCTTCTAGACGCTGACATTCTGTGGATTGCTTTGGGTTGGCCATGGCAGCGCCGGCGTGTGCGGATAGCAATGCAAGGCGGCTGGCACCAAGTACGACAGCGTGAGCAAGTGCTGCATTCCAATCTATTAAGTTACTGAGCATTTGTGCAGCTAGTTCGATAAGCGGGACTGCGCTGGGCTTAGTTTCTAGTATATTTAATCATCGAATAATCGTAACTTCGTAGTTAATGGCTGGTCAACACCCTTGTTGCCTGGCCGGCCATGCGCAGCGGTGCTTTAATTTGCTACAAGTAGGAGACTGATTGAATAAAAGGGAATGTGCAGGCTTCAGTCTTGTGGATTGCTCGCAAGGCAAGTCTGTTGCTTGATGTTCCCGTGAGATCAGGATTTGAATTCCGTGTCAGTTAGTTCGTCGGGTCGAATTTTGGTGGGGATGGACATATGGTTTGATGTTCAAGTTTCATTTGTGCGTACCCAAATTGGGCTGTACGTTGTGAACTATCAATAAAATAGGCCCAGTTTGTGATACATTACATGTTGTAATACATCCAGAGCGTTTGAACGGCGACTGACTGCAATTCCTTTCATGACTGAATTCCAGACGCAACTGAATGAGTCTATTGCTAAGTAACCATTCCACACCGAATCTGCATGGGTCAATCACTCTGTTTTATCTTCCTTAAATAAACTTGATTGTGTCGAATGGTTTGATAGATTTCTGTCTGTAGAAATTTGGAATGTGTGGGGCTAGGCAGTACTAGCTAGCTAGTCAGACGCTCTCATTGCCATCTATATATCAAATCTAGCATTCAAGCTTATTCGGGCCTACCGACCTAGCGAAGCCACCCCGTAGGCCCGTACGTACGCGGCGCCCCACCTTCGAACATCTGGAGCACACTGAGGAATAGGGAACGTAGAGTTTGATGAGTAGGTTTTCCTTCGTTAGAGGGTCTGAGGCCTGATCAAATCAAAGAATATTACTTTGCCAGCTAGAGACAGAGATTCTCCTGGACGGTACAACATGACCTGTACATAACTGTGATAACTTTGTAACCAGGCAATGCACGGTCTTCCCATACTGGGAAGGTTTTACACCTCCGTAGATGCCTGGGAGAGACCTTCAAAGAGACTTTCAGGTAATCCATTCAATTAGTGCAAGGATTGGGGTTGGCTGAAGAGGCATAGAAGATGATTTTGTTCACTTTAGGATGCCCGATTCAAGGATGCAAAAGGGCCCTTGCCTCACTGCTAATAAATGTTATGGTTTTTCAGTGTAGGGGTTGCTGATCCTATCCTTTTTGCCTAATTACACACTTAGTTGATTTTGGCATGTGTTTTTTTGTCTTGGCAGCAGCACTGAGATAAAGTGGGTATTGCTCATAGTCATCAATTGATTCAATTCCAGCAGTACTATCAGCTTGGCATTCTTGTCTCTTAAATTTCCGAGGGTACTAAATTCTAGTGATTGAACTTTGTGGAATGTTTTCACAAGTTATTATAAGTTACTATTGTGATACAATTATTGGCAATGTACTACAAATTTCAAGGCTTCCAAGACCTCTAAAATTTTGTCTTTCAGATTACTTTGAAATTTGAATGGAGTCTAATTTGGGTAAATTAAAATATTCTAGTGCCTAATTAAAGTTGTTTGTGATGGACTTCCAATGATAGTAATTATAGTATCAATGTTTAGAGAGAACCGCTAATTAGTTCATTGTTAGCCAATAGAATTAGAAAAAAGTAATTGTGATTTGAAAACCTCGATAAAATCCAATGGAAAATTTATAGAATTTCTATTTTGACTTTATAGGAAAAAATAGGAAAAAAGGTAAAAAAATTAGAATTGGTACTTTAAAAAAGCCGTTTAATAATTAATATTGAAATTGAAAGAAAATAGTTTAGTAAGAAAACTCCAAAACATTGGATGGAAAGTATTTCCTAACTCTAATTATATTATTATATATGAATCAAATGTCAATAATGTTATTGCCCAACTAAAATGTTGCATATATTGAAGATGGTCTTAGAGATAATTTATTCTAGGGGCTTTTTTGCATTTTCTTGTCTCACTTTTCCATATGTATGTGGAAATCTTGTGACTTTTCTCATAAGTAATACTGAAAGGAGAAAGTCACTGGATTGTGACATGGGTAGTTGTAAGAAACACTTCACATTTTTCATTCAAAACTGCGTTTCTTGGCCATATGACTGGCAATATTATGCAATACTACTAATACTACGTTTTAGAAGCGCCCCGACAAATTTGCATCATTGATTGAAGGCACCTGCAGATCTTCACTGTTGATTTAGTACTATGTTATACTATGCAACACTATAGACTACTATGAAGTATTGCAGAAGCCACTGGGAGTAGAAAATAACAGAAAATGGGTCTGTAGAGAATTTCATTTTTAGTAATTCAAAAAAGATTAAAAAAGATTCCATAAAAAAATCTATTTTGCTAGAGAAGATTGCACTTGCATTGCACCAAGAAATTTATGAAGGAAATTTTTTCCCTCTTCATAGCTTTTGCGCAAAGGAAGGTCACTTTGACCCCATGTGTGCAATTAACATGATGCTATTTTCATAAAAACTCATCATCAGCCCTTTTAGTGTTAGTAGACCTCCAACATGTCCAATTTGTAGCTTCAAATTTGCATTTTTGGGTCAAAAATAGGACTACCCCCCCCCCCCCAATGGCCAAGGTAGACACCCAATCAAGGGCAGGTTAAAAATAGTAAAATAATTTTGAAAAAATTGAAAAAATCACTCAAGGTTCGTTAACTTTATCATCTACCTTCATTCTAAATTTCATGCCAAATAGACAAACAATGCAAAAGTTATGAGCAAAAAGTCAATTTTTAAGGACAAAGGGACAAGAAATAGGACAAGTGTTTCTTGCAATCACCCACATACACAAGGGAAAGTGAGACAAAGAAATACAAAAAACCCTCTAACTACCACAACTTGGGACAATCATGTGGAATTTTTCAAAGTAGTGATTGGTCAAGCTAGAACAAGTCATAATCCACATTGGATTTACACTTCAACAAAGGCCTTTTATGGATGAAAAATCCCATTGGAATCCAAAATGTCTAAAATAGATAATGTTATGCTAGCTAATTTCAAAGATTCTTTTTCTTGGTTACCTCTTTGAAATAGACTATAAGTCCAACAAAATTCTAGAAGACCATGAAAGGCTAAAATCTTACATTATAGATTTTATAAATTTAAACCCTAAAGATCTTAAGATCCCAAAGTCTTCTTACATGATTCTAAAAGATTTGAATAGGTTCCTCTTTTTTTATGTTCTCAATTTTTGGTATAAATTTTTGAAACATTTTTTTAATATGGTAAAGCTTAGTTGCTCTTGGGAAATATTATTTTTTTAATTTCAAACAGTGCCTAGTCACACCATCCAAGCTAATCAAGGGTTCACTTGACCAAATAAAAAAAAATAGAAATAATTAAAAAAAAATTCTTATATTCTATATTTTTGTCTATATGGAAGGATTTGATTCATTCCATTTGGATAAGTCATAAGTGATGTCAAAGTTATGGAGCATTTACAATTGTGGGCAATTTTAGGAAATTCTTGAGAAGATAATGTATTGAATCCTTTTTTGAATTCTATTTTTTCAACTTTTCAAAAAGTCAAGTTCCACATGGTTTAGATTGCTTGCTAGAACAATCTCATTGTTGTGATTAGTGTGTTTCAATTTCATTTTGGAGCTTTTAACAAATTAATTTATCCTTCTATCTCCCATTTCTTTCTACTTAAGAAGTTCTTTAAGAATGAAAATCAAGGAGGGGAAGGGAGATCTTTGAACCTTCAATTCAATTTTTCAATAAATAAAAAATTTAGGTTAAAAATCTATAGGGTGATTGTAAGAAAGACCAAATGATTTTGGTAGCGTTTGGTCAAAAACTGCGTTTTTTCTGCCCAATACTAGGAGTACTATAAAATTGAGCAATCTTAGCTGTTGATCTGAAAAATCAACGGCCAATAGTACTTTTGAGTACTTTATAATACTGAAACAATACTACTTAAAAAAAATGACAGTTTGTCACAGAAAATAGATAAAATTAAATATAAATTAATAAAAATTAGAAAATCATGAATAAATAAAAACTAAAAATTGGCCATTTATAAAGACTTGATAGTGATTACATTTTACCACAAACTAGAAGTTGAAACCATCATGAAAGTTTGGAATGCTATGCACAAGGGACCCCTATTTGCATGCATGTTGAGGACAAAGAATTGTGTTTTTTTGAATTTTCTTCAAAGGGCAATGCCCATCTAGTGCGGAAATAGGCCACAAAAAAGACAAGTGAACATCATGTTTTTTTAATACTTTACAGTACTTAAAACCCCTAAACCGCAAAGTGTGACAAATTAGCTAAATTGACATTTAATTATAAAATTATTTTTCAATTTTTTTGAAAAATAACAAATCTCATATTTTCCATAAAAATTTCAAGTCCATTGGCTTCAATTTCCAAAAGTTATGGCCAAAACCAACTCCGTCACTTCAATTGTAACGCCTCATAGGACCGGTCTTTCTTGCAATCACCCTATAGTACAAATTTTTTGAGGTAAGGGGTTTCAAAGCCTAATAATCTAGTGAAGCCATAGTAGGTGGAAAATAAAGTCATTTTCTTTACTTTAAATGCGAATATCTTGTAATCAATATTGTCAAAGTTTGTGAAACTTTTTTGAACATTTTCATTCTAGTTTAGTATTTTAGTGCACAATAATTGCAAGAAACAATTGTCCTTTTATTTGTCCCTTTGGCTCTTAGTTAGATTAGTGGATTTTTATTTATAACTTTTGTCCCATATGTCAATTTTTGATATCAAATTTGAAGTGAAGGTACATGTAGTTATTGTGGTAGTTGTAGATATTGAGTAATTTTTTCTACTTTAAAAAAATTAATTTATTAATTGAATGTCTATTTTGGCCATTTAGTGATTTAGAGGGAATTTAGTATTCTATAAGTTTGATAAAGAAAAAAAAATTGGGATACGAGGACTTCTAGTAAAGTTACATAAGCTCATGTAAAGAGTTTATCAAAATAGTAAAGTGTTTAAACCTTCCACATGTGCTAAAAGTGTACTACCTTGTGCAAGTGTAGAGAACATGATTATTTTTTCCAAAGATGCAAATGGTTGAAAAAGAGCACCTTCAAGTTTGGAAAAAAACAACAACTCTTAATTTGTCATTTTGAATTATTTTACAATTTTCTAAAAATCAAACATCAAAGTAGTCACTTTTTTAATATTTTCCATTGTTTTTATATTGTGCATAACTTTTAGAGATAAATTTGTCTAGGCTTGGATTTTTATAAACATACTATTTTGAATGCGTTACAAAATTATCCATATTCTATTTCAGTTTTTAAAAAAATATGTTAAAAACTCATAGTAATCACTGTAATAGGCCATCTTGAGACCCAAATGGAAAGTGTTTCTTGCAACAACCCTACAAGATCTTATAGTCTTATATACACAAGAAAAAATAAAATAAACACATTGCTTCATAAATGGCAATTTTGAGTGATTTTTGACCAAAAAATCACTACAAGAAAATCAAGGCATATATGACTTATCCACTATGACTTCACCAACAAAAAAGATTGCAAAACGAGTGCCATTTCATTTTGCAGTCATTTTTGTAGGTGAAGTCATAATGGACAAGTTGTATATGCCCTCCCTAATTTGTGTGAGGGATGAAACTAAGGTAGGTGGTCCACTTAAGAACTGTTTGCATTTTGAGGGAAGCTAAACTCTTCTTTCAGTAAAGTTTCATAAGCATAGACATTCCAACAAGAAATGAGTTTATTGTAATTTTTGAAAGTTTGTTGGAATTAAATAGGAAAAGTGCTCTAAATTGATCTAATAAGAGCATCCCCACCACTGAGTTCCGTATCCCTAAAGTTTTAGGGAGAGGACCTCATATGCAGATAGAGATTCAGAAATTTCATCGCACCAATCTTTATCAAAAACTTGTCTCTCTAAAATATACAAATTTTTGTAAAACTCTTCTCCAGTTTTGTATACAGAGACTGATATGGAGAACTCGCGAGGTCTCATCCATACTTGACCTCCCAAGCTCAGTAAATAGATAGAGAAATGGAAGAGCTAGTGGAGATGCTCTAAGTCCCCTCCCTAAGTGCATTGCCACGGTGCTAACAAATTGCTAGGATTGTGGTAATGGGTAGGTGACTCATGCAAATGGGAAAGTCCACCAGATGTTGGAATTGAATAATTGATGGCATTCGTTGATGTACCTGACATGGGCATACAGACCCCAATACAGAGCATACGGGGAAAAAAAAGTGTGGTCTGGACAATACTCACGTATGCGCATTGAATATCGCATTGAATATCATAGTTCCTATTCACGTATAATAATCTCATTTTATTATTTATTTGAAAGTGCGGTCTCCAGGTGCACCACAATCCAACAACAATACACTTTCAACCACTTTTTTTTTTTTTTTTTTTTTTCAAACAAATGAAACGGAATTTCATTGCAGCTCTCAACCACTTTCATGTTTTCATTGTAACTGTAGATCTCGTGTAATCAATATGGAGTCATCATAGCTGTACAGGTATGGAATGCTTGTACCGGTGTAAGCGCATCAAGAAACCTCTTGTAATTGAACCGATAGAGCAAAGCAAACAAGATAAATAACAAGATTCATGACTAGGTGAGTTGATCTTGTATGGTATCACAAAAATGCAAGCATCCAGATCGCATCCGTAAGCACACAAACTCTTAAAAAACTAAGTGACCTTCGTTTATTGATAGAAAAACATAAACCCCACACACGAAGAACCAGCCGCCACGACGGACAAATATGTAACTGGATCATCCTGACAAACACCGAAGACTCAGATCTGAAATCTTTGTACTTCAATGCAGTCTGATTCGGACCAGTCAGTAACTTCCAGTACTTGCCATGAAGTCATCAAGCCTTAAAAAGCTAGCTAGGCTACAGAACCTGGCCCCTTCCACATTAATTAGAACTAAAATTCACTGCAAAACCGCTGCGCATGGCCGGCCAAGCAACAGGGCGTTGGCCAGCCACTAATTTACGAAGTTTCCGATTATTCGGTAATTAAATGTACTAGAAATCAAGCCCAGCGCAGTCCCGCTTCGAACTAGCTGCCCGTAACTTAGTTGGCGATCGGAACGCAGCACTTGCTCACGCTGTCGTACTTGGTGCCAGCCTTGCACTGCTGTCCGCACACACCGGCGCTGCCATGGCCAACCCAAAGCAATCCAAAGAATGTCAGAGTCTAAAAACTATTGCAGAGCAAGCGGACTTATTCACGACGATCGAGCGACTTAGCTAATTAGTAGCATTGAATGCATCGATCGATCCTGACTCGACGGAAGCTAGATGAACTCAGAAGACGGAATGCCCCGAAATACGCATTACGGGAGGATGCAACGGAAAACCAGTGATCCAACTAGCTAGTTGGTACGATCGAATTCAGCAACGATCATATATGTGGTTCAATTATTTACTCATTTCAATACAAACAATCTCCAATCATCAATCGACCATGACAGATCTGTAGTGTACCAGTCAGCAAACTCTCATTGGAAGACCACAAAGATTGATCTGCCGTTCAGCACAATGCATACCTGCAGGTGGCCTCGCCGCCCTTCAGGGTCACGGGACAACAGTAGCCGCACTTGCCGCAGTTGAAGATGTCATTGGTCAAGCTCTTCTCGCACCCGTTCTTCCAGATGTTGCCGTCGCAGTTGCCATACCCGGGCTTGCACACGGGCTCGCAGCACTTGCCGGACTTGCAAAGGGTCACGGCGTTGGGGACCTGCTTGCAGCAATTGCCGCACTTGCCGCAGTTGAAGGGATCGCTCAACAAGCTCTTCTCGCATCCGTTCTTCCAGATGTTGCCGTCGCAGTTGCCATACCCGGGATTGCACACGGGCTCGCAGCACTTGCCGTACTTGCAGGGGGTGACGGCGTTCGCTACCGGCTTGCAGCAGTTGCCGCACTTGCCGCAGTTCTTCGGATCCGTGAAGATGTTCGTCTCGCACCCGGGCACGCGGGGCTTGCAGTCCGCCAACCCCGTCGGGCACTTGGTCCACGCATCCGCGCTGCCTGCACATTGCAAAGTATGCACAGTCGCACACGTCAACATTTGCGTTGGTAACCTTTACCGACTCCAACATGCATCATGGGTACCCAAACTCTAAGGTTCGAAGCACGTAGATCGTAAACTGATCGAAAGTACAGGCCTGGGTTAGCTATACACATACAGGTCATCCTGCCGAAACTACTGATAATCACTGATATGACGGAAAGAGCGACCGTTTTCGAGCAGATCCACCGCATAGGAGATGGACAGATAGACGGTAAGAATTAAAGTGGGGACGTGACGTACCAATGAAGAGCACTGCCAAGGTGGCAGCCAACACTAACCTGGTGGCAAGTGTCTGCACTGATCGCCGGGAGGTCACCATTGTTGAGCTAGGAATGGCAGGATTGCGCTCAATTCGCGAATGGATGTCGATTGACAGTGGACAGGAGGTGAGCAAACTGGAGCGAACAGGATCACTGATGTGAGGGTAGGCTGCTAGGATGCTGGTACGGTGATGTCTGAGACGAGTCGAAGTTCGCATTAAGTAGTGAATGAGAGGTCAGTCACTGTTCCTAGGCCTAGTAAATCTCAAGTACTGTTCGCCGGCGCTCGTTAGATTTAGTTCATCGACGTCAGAGACTGGAATAATGCTAATTACTGTATGAATTTCACTCCGGTAAGCCAACCGCAAGACTGGGATTTGGATCCTATTCTGAATTTTTTGACTCAGGTAGATCGCGGGTAAAATTGAATGTTCGGGTGCGTGGTTGTTCGCGGACTCGACAGCATGACGCATGTGGCTGCCCCCAAATATGCTGCACGAATATCACAAATTCCCTGGTGAGTCGGTTGGTTCGATCGATTCCCGTAGGCACCTAGTTAAATACGAGAATTTTGCTCGAAGGTGCCAAGGTGGTCAGGAGGTTACCGTTCGAACTTCGAAGCCGAGCTGTGCCCACGTTCACCTTGATAAATTCCATATTTTGTTTCAGTTCACAGTGTTGAGGTTGTGGCGTTTGAATGCCTGTAGACTGCTCTCTTTGGAAAAGTACAAAATTATAGAAGAAATGCCAAGAGGCTTCGGAATGAAACCATCGGTGCCAAGTTCACTGCAATCTGCCATAAGTTCATCGATCGAATACTTAGTGGGAGGTTAAATTCAATTATACAGTGCAGTTACAATCGTAATGACAGGGCAAACTGAAGCCAGGGGCTTCCTACTTAATTATCTCACCGCAATAGTATTCGCCCACGAATTGAATGGATACTTTGCGGAGGCTCCCGCCTGCCCTGGTAGCCGAGACGCCAAAGCCACACGTAGCCTCCAAGATGAGAGCTCATTACCACGTTGATCGATCGCATTCAGCTGGTTCCTATGCCCATGTCTCCGAATTCTCAGAAGGATGTGAGTAAGTTTTCTTTGATCGATATAGCCTTATCTCCTCACTGTGCCTAGCATGGCCTGCAAAAAGTCAATCACGGTTAATCTGGTTTACCATGTGCAAAAATATACACTACCATATTAACTCACAGGCTGTCTCTCACTCCCGAATTGCATTGCAGCAGGAGGGCGAACCTACCTAAAATATTATTCAAGAGAAATCCGTAATGGTGGTGCACCCTAAAGTCAAATTACTCAAGTGTTGTCAGAAGTCAACTGCCATCCGAAAGTCAAAGGCTCTGACTTCTGTCGCTGAGCGATTCTTCATCTACAGATCCTGATGAACGAATTGTCAGACGTCGTGAAGCGAGTGTTAAAGCGCGGATTCGTTCATCAATTGGTCGCATATTTCAGACGTTCGTTCATCTCACTCGCACCTTATCCCGAACTCTACGGGTAGTGATTGACTTCCACATCATATTTCTGTCTTGTGACAGTCGGGGTCGTGACCGTTTTCTTACTCGAATTCTGCGCACAGAACTAATAGGGGTAATCACACCTTCTTCATTTGGCACTTGGAGAATGGAAACGCTGCGGCTTGGGGTTGGCTTCTACCATTTGGCACTTGGTAGAATATACTTAATTGGATATATCTTCCGCACTCCTAGTCTTCAACCCTGGAGGTGAAGATTGGGAGTGTGGAAGATATATCCACATAAGAAGATTCCTTTATGCTACCTTTCATTGTTGTTTTTACCTTTGTTGTTGCCGATTTCCCTCCAACTTTACGTCTAATATTAGGTTTAGGTAAGTGGATTCTCCATTTTTTTTACTCTCCCCTTTCAACACATCTTTTAGGGAATTAGGGATGTCACACCTTCTTCACCCACCATGGCTTCCCATTGGCTCCTCCAAACCCTCACCAACTCTCATTCTCCATTCTCCAAGTGCCAAGTGAAGAAGGTGTGAGTACCCCTATTAGGGTTCGTATTTTTGAAACGAACGTGGGCCAGGTTTCTGGATTGCATTAAGTGAACCGAAGTGAAGAAAATTATGGCAGGTTTAGGAGTGACAAATCTGCGAACTTCAATTGCTGAGTGCTCTATCAATCTAGGCCAGGTATCTATCTATACTGTAGATCTATGGTTTTCATGTGGGCTGTGGGTTGTGGGTTGTGGGGACTGTGAAGCTCGGTCGTTGAGTTGTGACAGTAATTTTGGTGGTTCAGAGTGGCTAAATTTCTAGAGTCACAATTTGAAAGACTCTTGCATGAATGGACCCTCAGACCTACTCCTGTGTGTAGTGCTTCTTGGACTTGAATATCCCAAATTTGGTGATCTGAAACAATCAAATTCACCCACTGTAGGTCATAGGAAGAACGGCAGGGTGTCACCCGGGGTGTTTTGGTTCAACATGCATCTTTATCCCCAAACTTTCTTAAAACAGAAAGTGGGGGGGTAAAGATGCATGTTGAACTAAAACACCCCGGGTGACGCCCTGCCGTTCTTCCTGTGTGTGTTCTACATGACCACCAGACCATTCATGCCTTCGATCAGTCGTTTACAGAATCTAACGATTGTCGTCCTGCACTGAATGGTGGAGTAGATCATTTGTAACTTAGAATTTGATTTCCGAAAGGGATGGCGTCATTCACATGGCGTAAAGCGGAGCTACCTGATTACCCCATCGTCCAGTTCCGTGATCAGTTGGCAAGTTGCAACTTCATAGTACCAGCAGTTTCTAAGGAAATATTGTTCAGACATTAGAGAAAATGTGGACTCTCCAGAGGGCCGCTAAGAAATGCCGGAAGGGACCCTGGTTTCCTTTTATTTTACATTGGCAAGAGTTTTTCCCCTACTGATGTGGTGCACAAGTGTCATCCCTGTACTAGTGCAGCCAAATGTCAGAGCTTTGGTTCTCGTGCACTTGTGATTCATTGGAGAAGGAAATAAGAAAGTGATAGTCCTTCACGAAGTTCACACAAGCTGACACAGCATCTCTGACAAAGATGCCGTCCTTTTCGTAGCTCGGTAGGACTCCCAAAATAGACTGGTTTGTCAAACCCTAGCGGCCTTCTGGAGAGTCCAAATTTTCTCTAATGAATGTCTGAACAATATCCACAGAAAAATGAATACATTGAGTTCCGCGAGCTAGAATTCTACGCCTCGCTGATAGGTGCTGGGAAAGTGCACAAAGTTTGACCAGGCAGACAACTATCGAATCAGTGTAAATTGGCTTTTAATGTAGTAATTGATCAACTTTATGGGATCGGGGTGGATTGACCCCCTCGATTGGCCTTACTAGGGGTGCATGTAAAGAAAAAGCTCTCTATTTGGGGCCATTCTAGGGTATACTCTTGACCTCTCCCAATTAATTTGGGGTCTCTGATCGCAAAAATGAATTAAAAATTTGCAAAAAAAATCATGAGCGGAAAATAAATAATTCCAGGGTTTGCCCGGAGGGTCGAGCGAGGGGGTCGATCCAGGCCAGGGTGAACTGAACCCCTCATTGCTCTGGCTAGGGGTTATTGTGAGAGAAAAAAACCTAATTTTTGCTCTGATTTTTCTAAATTCTACAGCTCCCCTAGCTAATTAGGGGCCATTGATTGCAAATGTGAATTCAGGATTTGCAAATTTTATCATCTGATTGCAAATAAAAAATTCCACAGTGTTTTCCCCAGGGGTAAAACGGGGCAATGAGGGGTCAGTTCACCCTGGCCATCAATCCACCCCGCCCCTTCAGGGGAGGGTATGTCCGATTTACATGGTGAGGACCAACATTTCATCCATCCAAAACCATGACTGGGAACGTACAGTGCATTAATCGTTGGGTACTGGAAGAATCAACTGCATGACAGCATGAAGCACCGTCACGGTTACTCAGTTAATTCCCTGCAGTCGTGGACGTGAATGCGTCTAACAGGGATGTCCTTATCGCAATGCTTACCGCGAAGATCTTGTCAACATAGCCGTGGTAATCTTCACGGGAGCTACACAGTCGATATATATATATATATATATGTGCATTGTGGAGAATGGATTAGATTGCAGCCGCTGCAACAATTGGCCATTGGGGAACTTGGGCCAGGTCAGCATGCCGGTCGTTCCGTTGCCGAACTCGGTGCACGTGATTGACATCAACTGTGAAGGACCAGGTCAGAGGTCACCTCGCATATATCTATGCAGTTGGCGACGATGCATTCAATCAGTCGATGAGCTAGTACTCAATCGATTCAGGTAGATCCCAATTCAAGTCGAATTTGAGCCCACGGTAAGCTCAGGTTTGTTTAGGGGGGGAATAAGTGGGTCACGCCCATTGCATTAAATGTAACAGTAACAAACAACAGCGCACAAGCATGGATCGGAGTGCGGGCCAAGCCCAGCACAAAACAAACAGTCCGGGTATATTAATTTTAGGACTGCAGGGTGTCTGGCATGGTGGACCTCGCCGGTACCTGCAGTTCGGAGGTGAGAAATTCAGAATTACCAACTTCATTTTCCCGACTCTGAAGGTGCTTCCATCTACAGTACTGTACTGGTCTGGAATTCTGGACAGTACAACTTACTAAATCCAACAAAAAACAAAAAAACAAAAACTTACTAAATCCAATTGTGATACAAAACAAGCACGCGATGGATCTAATTTTAGTGCCTGAGTGTATTGTCGACTGCACCTGGATGCGGTACGTATGATGACGTGCTCTGGCTCTAAATCAAGATATTTGATATATCCAACTTGCTCGTCCAGCTGGCAGGACGCTACAGTACTTAACCTGTCCCACGATGTGGGCCACACAGGGTGGACGCCGGATAATTTTATAAGAAAAGCCGTGTTAATTCTATGTTCTCCACTCCAATTTGGAAATTTTATCATGTGTGAAAAATAAGAAATTACTGTCTTTTCTGAGCCCAGGGTAGAATTTCTGCGTTTCGTGGGACGGGTTGTGCCGGGCAGGTCATTGACTTTGGTACTCTGACCAATGGGGGCACAAATTGACAGTTTAATTCAATCCGATAAAATTGAAATATGAGATTTAATCGTAAAGTGCATGCAAGGTATAGTAGTCTGCTCTTAAAGTGACCATTTAAGAGCTGATTGCCTTTTTGGTGAAGCTAAACTCCTTAAAATAATTTTCAGTAAATTTTTGCACAAAGAGAAATGGAATTAGCATCTAACCCAAGTCATTTCATATTTTTTGGACCTTTGTGGAATTGGTTATGATTTTTTGAAGTTGAAACACAAGGGTCACTAAAAGCGATCATCTCCTAAAATGTACACTGTCAATACATTGAAGAAAGAAAAATGTAACCTAACGTCATGATTGTTTTTAGAACATGGGCTCTTTTAGAACTACCTTAGGACCAGGAGTCGGAGTTTGAGAAAAACACAGGACCAAACTCCCTGTTTTACCCCTAAAGGACCAAGGCCTTTTTATTGCCAGAAAACACTCAAAACTACCATATCTATAGCAAGGAGTAAAAAAAATTGAAAAATTATTATTTTTTCATATTTGAACGTAGGATCTTACACCTAACTAATATGAGAGTGTGTAGAAAAAATTTCAGAATTTTTGGCTACTCAGATTGCAAGATATTTGCATTTAAAGAGGAAAAAACAGGTTTTTTAGCACACTGCGGGAATAGACTTTTTGACTTTGAACATTTTTAACTTAAAAATTTTGCACTATAGAGTTTTGAGCTTTAAATATTTATAGTGGAGAATTGAGTTGAGAGTCTAGGTAAAAAAAAAATTCAAAAAAAATTAATTATCATTCTTCAAAAAAATTGTTAAGTAGAAGTAGGTAGGAGATAGAAGGAAAATCTAAAATATTCATATATTTTAGATGGAATTAAAATGCACTAGTCCCAATGGTGAGATTGTTCTAGAAAGTAAATCAGACTATGCAAGAAAAAAAACTTGAAAAATTTGAAAAATTTCATTCAAAAATGAATCCTACAAGTTATTTTTTTCAGGAAGATGCTCTAATTGCCCGAAAAACAAGAATGTCCATAACTTTCTCATAACATATCCAAATGAAATGAATCAAAGCTTTCCAAATAGACAAAAATATAATCTATGAGAAAAAATAATATTAAAAAGAAAATTCAAATTTTTGTCCATTTTTTTGTCTGCCAGAGCTGCCTGCCGTCCCCTTGTTTGAGCTTATTTGGTCATAACTATTGTTCTTGGGCACCGATTTTGAAAAAAATTATATTCCCACAAAGCTAATCAACTTTTATACCTCCAAAAAAAATTCAAAAAATTAGGAGAAAATTTCAGCCCATAGGTACCTACACAAAAACGCATTTGTCCCCTGAAGGGACAATAGTCGTTTAGGGGTTAACAGGTCTGATTCTTTGTTAAATCTTCGTCTGACACTAGTTCAGAAACACACTTTGAACCATCAATTTCTCAGAGGGGCTGGGTGGGGCGGAGGGGAGGGAGACCAACAGACAACAGTTGCTTGCTGACTCTGTACTGAAGGAGATGAAGGAGGTGTTAATTTGCATTGACATCAATGACATGTTGTTTTAATTTGTTATTTCTGGAACAAATTGAGAGAATCAATTGGAGAGGGATAAAAAGTATGCAACTTCAGCTCGAGGGGAAAGAAAACAAACAAGAAGTTTCACGTGAGTAAGTTTGAGCTAATAGAGACTTCCTAATTATATGAATCGAATGTTGCTGCAGGCTCAAAGCCTTTTGAAGCGCTCAATTTTTATTGGCTTTGGAGTGAATGAAGAGAGGCTTTCAGCTTCAACAAAAGCTACCTTGAGGAAGTTTGAGCAGCTTATTCAAAAACGAAGTCAATGCTATGAAGAACTTAGGGTTGCTTTACACTTAACCCCTTAACGTCTCAATCCTTTTTGAAATTTTCACACATTTTTGCTTATATCTTTGTATAGTAATACCATTTACCAAAGTTTCATGAAATTGGACATAAAAGAAGGTTGTCTTTTCAAGATTCAAGTGTTACATTGGATGAATGAGAAGGTGGTTGGATGAAACAGGGCCTGGAAGCCTTCTGTTCATCGTCCAAAATATGGACGTCGGAGCGCTTAAGGGTTAAAGGCCGGACTAATTTACTATGTAAGAGACCAAAAATCTTCATTTGTGATTGGATAAAACACTATAATTAGTCCCAACTTCTTAATATTGACCTAGAGTTTGAGCCAATTTGGTGGAATGAATTTTTATTCAAAAAAGACATGATTTGACATGGCACAAGCTCGCTAAATTGGTTGCACAAAAAATGGGAGGCCAATTCTTGGCCTGAGGACCAATGTTAGATAGTTAGATTTCTTGGCCTTAGGGCCAACTTACATGCCCACCCGATGGACAAGCCTTCTGCTAATTCAAGCAAGAAGACAAAAGTGGCTCCACCGATGGTCTTGCCAGGGTGGGCAAGCGGGAAAGGAGGAGTTGAAGTTTCTCTGATACCGGTGGACAACCTCATTGGTGGAAACTAGGGAATCTGATACATGGGAATTTTTGTCTCCATCTGCACCCACTGGGTCCACATGAAAGTGCAGTGTCTATTTTTCACTGTAGAATCCGCTGTGAAACTACCCCGATGATCGATACATATAAGGAGGCCCTAAGGGCCGGTATATATATGGCTTGGGGCTGGATGGAAGGCCGGCCCGATTTGCCTCCAATCCGGCCCACAATCCAGCCTCAAATCACCACTCCGGCCTCAGATAATGTAAAGGGTTGAGGCCGAATTCCAATTCATCACTCCGGCCCTAAATAATGCAAAGTGTTGAGGCCTGATTGTAAGGCCAAATTCTTGATTAATCTGCTCTTGGATTTTTGGAATGTTCAATTAAAAGAATTATAAAATACACATCTTTTCTTGTTTCTTCTTATTTTTTCTATTTCAAAAGAATAAAAAAAATATTTTTTGTTTTTTTATATTTTATATATTAATTAATTTTTCTTCCTATTTATTCTATTTCAAATATAGAAAAGATAATTTTTAGACTTTCTTTTAACCTTTTTCTTTTTCTTCCTACTTTATCTATAAGAAATTGACTTATTCATGAAGTCAAATTTTTATAGCACACATGATTTTGTATACATAGTCATTTTAATTTTTGTTTTCCAGTTACATACAATTGAAGTTCAAAAGCACATGTTGAATGCCAACACATAGGTAATTTAATTTAGTCATGTAGTGATGTAGATGATAATGCTTCTTAAACATTTGGATAATTTGTTAGTAACTTCTATGGTGTTGAATCCTTCTCTAGAAGAAAACCAAAAGAAACTACGTTTTACTTCATAGAAATTGCGTTGTACTCAACAAAAAATATCATCTTGATTTTGTTGAGTTCTCCCTTTGTAATGCAAAATTTTGCATTCTAACGGTCCAATACAGAATTTGATAAGTAAAATGCAAAATTTTGTATTAGAATATAAATTTTTTTGTTACAAAGGGAGACCTCAACAAAATCCAGATGATACTTTTCTGTTGAGTACAACGCAATTTCTATGAAATGAAATGCAGTTTCTTCTAGTTTTCTTCTAGTGCTTGAAATTGTATGAGGGTCTACTACTACTCAATTTTGGAAAATATTAAACATGCACCTAAAGACATGAAATCTACAATGAAAGAGAATCATTAGTATTGTTAAGAAAAAAGTTATATACATGATTTTTTCTACTTCAATTTAGAGCCTAAACTCAAATCATTGAAGAAGTTTGGGTTGAAGAAACAACTTGGTAGACACAAGGGTAGACAGGTTATTGTACAGGAATGCACCATTTTCAAATTAGGTATTGTTGTAATTGGGAGTTTGGAACTTATAAATCCCTGTATATGCAAATGAAAATATATGTAGGAATATCACTTTGACTTTAATGGCTTGTAAAGTGACTTTCTTGGGGTAAGACAACCTTATAAGGTAAACTATCCCAAAAAGGGCAAAATGAGAGTAAGCCCATTGTGGGCAAAATTGTAATGGTGCCATGGTGGTGTACATTTCAAAACTTTAATGTACATGACCATTACAATTTTGCCCACAATGGGCTTACTCCCATTTTTTGCTCATAATGGAATAGTTTACCTTATATTCAAGCAACCTAATTTGTCTATTTAGTGTAAATTTCTTAGAACCATGAAGATTTGGTTTTGATTATCCTTTTACATAAAAAAAAACTTCAATCCATTTAAAAAAAATTATATTTTAGTTGATAAACATCAAAAGTATATTGATTTTGTTCTAACAAACAAATTGTTTTTTCCTATAAATACTGGATATCTTACTTCATTCATTATAATTTTTTTCTCCCTTTTATCTAAAAACATTTCATATTTCTTATTAAAATTAGAATTAATTAATTTTTACTATTCAACTAATTGTAACAAAAGAAAATTATATTATGTACACTTCTTCTTTATTACTAATTTTTTATTTACTATTCATAATTTATATGTTTTTATTTTTTAAATTATAATTTTATAAATGCATCCAACAAAAGTTAAACCTGCAAATACTCCGATTATGAGTTGGATTAGCTTTAATTGTATGTTGTTTTTTCTCAATAAAAACTATTTTTTATTTTTTATTTTATACTATTTTTTTACTGCTTATTTAAAGGAAAATGTATAAAACAGAAATTGGTTATGGAACATCACTTTAATTCAAATCCACAGCTCATGACCTTAGAGTAATGAAGAATCCGTACAAATAGAGATGAAATGAAACCAAAGATGAAGAAGCTTTTAAAAAATAAATAAATAACATTCTCTTTATCAATGGTAGAGATTTGTAGGATCCAATGGAAGAGCCCAATCCGACTCCAATCTGGCCTCGGATGGAAAATTGGACCACCCAAAACCTTGGCCCTTGGAACCGGATGGTTTGGTGCCAAAACCATGCCACCTAAGGTGACACGTAGGATGAGTGATGGTATCAATCTAGCCCCACTATAAAGCTCTTGGGCCCGATTTGGAGAAATAGAGGGATCCCATTCGTTCAAACTTGGAGAGTTCCGACCGGCCTTCAATCCGGCCCCAGGTATATACCGGCCCTAAGTATGGACCCAAATTCGACTTGAACTGGGATCTATCTGAAACGAGTGAGGAGTGAGGACCCATCGACTGAATTTGCAGCGTCGCCAACTCGGATGCGATCATGCGAGGTGACCGCTGATCTGGTCCTTCACAGTTTGATGTCATTCACGTGCAACGAGGTCGTGAACGGAACGACCGGTGATGCATGGCGACCCGGCCCATGTTCCCCAATGGCCCAATATTGCAGAGGCTTGCAATCCAGTGGACTCTGCATAATGCATATCGACAGTGAGTGCAGCCTCCGTGAAGATAACGTCAGTACGTGGACCACCTATGTTGACAAGTTCTTCGCCATGCAGTACGTTTGCGCGTCTAGCTAGCCTCACGGTAAGCATTGCGATGAGGACATCCCCGTTGGAGGCGTTCCGTCGACGACGTCTGAAGGGAGTTAACTGAGTAACCGTGACAGTGCTTCATGCTGTCAATAATTATGCAGTTGATTCTTCCAGTACCAATCGATTAATGTAGTGTACGTCCCCGATGTAGAATGGATGAAATGCTGGTCCTCACCATGTAAATCCGACACACCCTCCCCATTAATTTAATGAATTGATACATCAAAAGTCATTTTACACTGATTCAATAGTTATCTGCCCGGCCAAACTTTGTGCACTTTTTCAGCACCTATCAGCGAGGCGCAGAATTACAGCTCGCGGAACTCAATAAGTTCGTTTTTCTGCGGATAACCTTCAGACATTCTGATCAGTATTTCCTTAGAAACTGCTGGTATTAATGAAGTTGCAGCTTACCAACTGATCCTGGAACTGGACGGAGGGGTAATCATGTAGCTCCGTTTCACTCCTTGCAGATGACGCCATCTCTCTCGGAAATAAAATCCCAAGTAAGAAATGAACTACTCCACCATTGACCACTGCGTAGCTCAGTGCAGGACTGAAACTGCAATCCGTAGCTTCTGTAATTAAACGACTGAAAGCATGAATGGTCATGTAGAACACCTCGGTGAATTTGATGCTTCAGATTCCCATATTGAGGATATACAAGTCCATGGAGCTCCAAAAACTATGACAGGAGTAGGTCTGAGGGTTCATTCAAGAGTCTCAGAAAGTGTGACTGTAGAATATAAACCAATCTGAACCCAAATCATAATCACAACGCAAAAGTGGAGCATCAGGAAATTGGCAGTCCCCACGGCCCAGGAATATAAAAACCACAGATTTACAGTGTGGATACTTGACCTAGATTGATAGAGCACTCAGCAATTGAAGTTCGCAGATTTGCCACTCCGAAACCAATCATGATTTTCTTCACTTCGGTTTAATGCAATCCGGAAACCCGGCTCACGTTCGTTCCAAAAATACGAACTCGACATTCATTCTAAGCAACGAATAGGAGTAATAAAATGGTCATGACCCCGACTGTCACTGGACGAGGACAGAAATATGATCTGGAAGTCAATCAGTACCCGTAGAACTCGGGATAAGGTGCGAGTTAGATGAACGAGCCTCTGAAATGTGCGATAAATTGAATGAAACCAGCCAGGCCCGCTTCACGACGTCTAACAATTCGTTCATCCACAGTTGACGAATCGCTGAGCGACAGAAGCCAGGGCCTTTGACTTTGGGATAGCAGTTGCCTTCTGACAATATTTGACTTTCAGGTACACCACCATGCAGGATTCCTCTTGGATATTATTTCGGTCGGTTCGCTGCATCCCTCCCTCTGCACTGGAATTGTTGAGCGAGCAACAGCTTGTGAGTTAATATGGTAGTGTATATTTGTCGCACCTGCTACACCAGATTAACCCTAGTTGATTATTTTCATGCAATGAGAAGCACACTGAGGAGATAAGACTGCATCGATAAAAGATAACTTACGCAAATCAATCGGAGGATTCGGAGGCATGCCGATTGGAACCAGCTGAATGCGATCGATCAACGTGGTAATGACCTGTCATCTTGAGGCTCCGGTATTGGAGTATAAGCCACCAGCATAGACGAAAGCCACCTAAATTAAAGTTACCATTCGTGGGTGAATAATATTGTGGTGGGATATTTAAGTTGGCATGGAGCCCCTTGGCTTTGCCCTGACTCTCACTATAATTGCAACTGTTGAATCGAATAAAACCTTCTAAGTATTCGATCGATGAAAGTATGGCAGGTTGCCGTGAAATTGGCACCGACGGTTTCAATCCGAAGCCTCTTGACATTTCTTCATTAACTTCCTCGGACATTTCTTCGTTAACTTCCTTCTTCTTTAATGAGAGCTGTCATTGGGCACTGAAACGTCACAACCTTGGCGCTGATGAAACATGACATCGATCTTATCGAGAATACGGGTCCCAAGACAGACAGGCAGTCATCGACATTGAAATTTTTAGAACAATAATAAAAGAACTCAAAAGCGCCAGAACTAATAGCTGAAGACATATGACGGAGTGGTGTATTCTCAGCGAAAATGGAAAAGGCAATCAGTTGCAGGCGTCCAGGACAGTCAGAATGTCAGATCGACAGGTGCGGAGCAAACTGGAGAAATGTGACTACCAGTAATTTTAAACAACATTCGTCACCCCTCACAGATCGGGGTGGATTGACCCCTTCGCTCGGCCTTACCAGGGGTGCAAGTAAAAAAAATGCCCCCTACTTTGGACCATTCTAGGGTATACTCTTGACCTCACCTACCTAATTCGGGATCTCTGATCGCAAAAATGAATTCAAAATTTGCAAAATAAATCATGTGCAAAAAATAAATAATTCCAGGGTTTGCCCGCAGGGCCGAGCGAGGGGGTCAGTTCTCCCTGGCCCCCAAACATCACTCGATCGTACCCTGCAATACCAATAGACCATCCTTACTCGAATGCCGGCAGGATGCAATATCTGCGGGCCAGGCAACTGCAAAAAGTAAACGTTGACATTTTGGCACAGTTCGATTTCGAATTTCGAACGGCTACCTCATCACCTTCGAGAAGAAAATTTAGATTGACCTTCCTTGGTGCCCGCGGGCATCGATCGGACCAACGGACTCACTAGGGAATTCGTCATATGCGTACACCATGTATATTTTATGGGGCAGCCACGTGCGTCATGCTGTCGATCCCGAACATCTAGGGACGCGAACATTCAATTTTACCCGCGATCGAACTCATTCAAATTTCAGCGTAGCATCCAAATCCAGTCCCCGAGTTGGCAACTTGAAGTGAAACTCTCCCAGTAATTATCATTTCAGGCTATGACGTCGATGATCTAAATCTAACGAGCGCCTGCGGCCTGCGCACAGTACTTGAAATTTACTGGACCCAAGAACAGTGACTGACCTCTCATTCACTACTTAAGGCGAACTTCGTCTGGTCTCAAACATCACCGTACCAGCATCCCAGCAGCCTGCCTGTGCCTGTTCTATCCAGTTTGCTTCCTCTTGTCCACTGTCGACCGATATCCATTGGCGACGTGATAGAGCGCAGTCCTGCCATTCTCAGCTCAGCGATGGCGACCTCCCGCAGATCAGCGCACACACTTGCCACCATGCTAGTGTTGGCTGCCACGTTGGCGGTGCTCTTCATTGGTAAGTCACGTCCCCGCTTTAATTCTTACCGTCTGTCTATCTATTTCCAGCGTCGAGGTTCAGTTTGGAAACGGTAGCTCTTTTCGTTGTGCCAGTGATGATCAGTACTTCGTGCAGGATGACCTGTATATGTGTGGCTAACCCAGGCCTGTATTCCGATCAGCTCTCGATGGACTTGCTTCGGACCTTGGAGTTCAGGTACTCATGATGCATGCCGCATTCGTTGAAGCTCACTAATGTAAACGTGTGCGACTGTGCATACATTATTACAATGTGCAGGCAGCGCGGATGCGTGGACCAAGTGCCCGACAGGCTTGGCGGACTGCAAGCCCCGCGTGCCTGGGTGCGAGACGAACATCTTCACCGACCCGAAGAACTGCGGCAAGTGCGGCAACTGCTGCAAGCCGGTAGCGAACGCCGTCACCCCCTGCAAGTACGGCAAGTGCTGCGAGCCCGTGTGCAAGCCCGGGTATGGCAACTGCGACGGCAACATCTGGAAGAATGGGTGTGAGAAGAGCTTGTTGAGCGACCCCTTGAACTGTGGCAAGTGCGGCAACTGCTGCAAGCAGGTCCCGAACGCCGTGACCCTTTGCAAGTCCGGCAAGTGCTGCGAGCCCGTGTGCAAGCCCGGGTATGGCAACTGCGACGGCAACATCTGGAAGAACGGGTGCGAGAAGAGCTTGACCAACGACATCTTCAACTGCGGCAAGTGCGGCTACTGTTGTCCCGTGACCCTGAAGGGCGGCGAGGCCACCTGCAGGTATGCATTGTGCTGAACGGCAGATCAGTTAGGGATCTGAATCTTTGTGGTTTTGCAATTAGTGGTTGCTGAGTGGTTTGTATACTACGAATCTCTCATGGTTTCTTAAATGGAGATTAATTGAAGCGAAATGAGTAATAACTGAACCACATAATAACTGTTGAGTTCGATCGTACTAGCTAGGTTGCTCACCGGTTCTCCCTTGCATCCGCACTCAATGCGTATTTCGGGGCATTCCGTCTTCTGAGGTTATCTTCCGTCGAATCAAGATAGGTCGATGCAATCGATGGCGAGGTGCTTTGTGGCTAGATTGCTCGATCTTCATGAATAAGCCTGCATGCGCTGCAATATTTTTCTAGACGCTAACATTCTATGGATTGCTTTGGGTTGGCCATGGCAGCGCCGGCGTGTGCGGACAGCAGTGCAAGGCTGGCACCAAGTACGACAGCGTTAGCAAGTGCTGCGTTCCAATCTATTAAGTTACTGAGCAGTTGTGCAGCTAGTTCGAGAAGCGGGACTGCTCTGGGCTTAATTTCTAGTACATATATTTACTTATCGAATAATCGTGACTTCGTAAGTTAATGGCTGGCCAACGCCCTGTTGCCTGGCCGGCCATGCGCAGCGGTGCTTGAATTTGCAAGAATTAGGAGACTGATTGAATGAAAGGGAATGTGCAAGCTGGAGTCTTTTGAATTGCTTGCAAGGCAAGTCTGTCGCTTGATGGTCCCGTGAGATCAGGATTTCCATTCAGTGTCAGTTAGTTTGTTGGGTCGTATTTTGGAGGGGATCGACACGGGTTTTATTAGTGCGTGCCCGAGTTGGGTTGTACGTTGTGAACTATCAATAAATCCGTGCCCAGTTTGTGATACATTATTTAGTGTAAGTTCTTTTTCTTCACCGTGTTTCCGAACGGCGACTGACTGCGATTCCTTTCATGACATACTGAATTCCAGACGTACTGAATGAATCTATTGTCGAGAGCGCTAGCTAACCTGTCCATTTCCAAGCTGTGCTTTGCTACTTACGTCAATCTCTCTGTTTTATCTTTCCTTAATTAATCTAGCTGTGTCAAATGGTTCGATGTGTACATTTTTGTAAGTAGAAATTTGAAATACAACGACTCAAGGTTCCTTGACTATAATTTTTGTCTGTAATTTTCGTAGCAATAGGGTTACCGATTCCGGTTGGAATGCCCGCACTGACGTACGTAAGCGCTCACCTGTCGTCGTGGTACATCTGGTACTTGTTGGGTCTTCATGATATGCAATAGTCGCAGCTCTTTACATTCACCTCAGTTACCTGGACGGTCCAACAAGCTTTAGAACTAACCAAAAGTACAAATATGTCTACAGTTAAAGAAACTAATTCACCTAATTTCATTAAAAGTATTTGACAACCATTCATTAATAAGTTAGAAATACAGAATCCTTTGCGTTTCCCTGTTCAAAGCTTGAGCTGTTCTGTAACTCTACCAATCTTATGTCTCAACTATCTACAATGTGACAGCAAGACGTCTAATAACAGGCAAAATTTCCAAGATCTTAATTAATTATTTCTATAATATTGCTTTTACATGCGTGGAACACTACCGATGGTCACAATGTTGCATAAATCTCTGTAATCACACGAATTTCAGGAGTCTGGGCTACAAATTCAAAGAAGTCCTACGTTATCTCAGGGAGGCTGCACTCACTGTCGATATGCATTATGCAGAGTCCACTGGATTGCAAGCCTCTGCAATATTGGGCCATTGGGGAACATGGGCCGGGTCGCCATGCATCACCGGTCGTTCCGTTTACGACCTCGTTGCACGTGAATGACATCAAACTGTGAAGGACCAGGTCAGCGGTCACCTCGCATCCATGGAGTGGGCGACGCTGCAAATTCAGTCGATGGATCCTCACTCGTTTCAGATAGATCCCAGTTCAAGTCGAATTTGAGTCCATACTTAGCTCGGGGTGTTTTTTTTTTCGGGGGAGGGGGTTGGGGGTTAATGGGTCGCGCCCATTGCATTAAAAGTACTCCGTAACAGTTATAAAGTACCACGCGCAAGCACGGAGTGCGGGCCAAGCCCAGCACAGAAGAAAACAGTCCGGGTATATTTTAGGACTGCAGGGTGTCTGGCATGGTGGACCTCGCCGGTACCAGTTCGGAGGTGAGAAATTCAGAATTTTACCAACTTTATTTTCCCGACTCTGAAGGTGCTTCCATCTACAGTATTGGTCTGGATGGTACAACTTACTAAATCCAATTGGTAATGGTAATGCAAAACAAGGACGCCATCAATCTAATTTTAGTGCCTGAGTGCATTGCTGAATGCGGTACGTAAGATGACGTGCTCTCTAAACCAAAGATAAATCCAACTTGCTCGTCAGCTCGTTGACTTCGGTACTCTGACGGTCTGTCTGACCGACGGAGGGGGGCACACATCGACGAGGTGGGGCGGAGGGAAGGAAGACCAACCATCAGTTGCTGTCTGGCTCTGCACGCACAGAAGGAGACGGAGGAGGCGTTAATTTGTATTGACATGCTGTTTTTGTTATTTCTGGTCTTCTGGAACAAATTGGAAGAATCAATTGAATAGTAAGGGATAAAAGAAATGCAACTTCAGCTCGATGGCCGGAGGGGAAAGAAAAAAAAAAGAGCCGCAAGGAGTTTCATGTGAGTGAGTTTGAGCTGATAGGGTGATAGGGATTTATTCAAAAAACGAGTCAAAAGTTGCTATAGCTCGTGAAGCACATTGAAAGATTTTCTCAATTTTCATTGGCTTTTGTATCGACAGAGAAGAAGCTTTAGCATCGACAAAAAATATCTCGAGGAAGTTTGAGGAGCTACCTTACTCAAATATCAAGCCAATTCTTAATTCTACAAGGAAAGAGTGTCTCTCAATTTCTTGTTTAAATTTTTTCCAAGCTTATTTCATAACATAAAATGCCATACCCACATGGGGAAAGTGTTCATCTCTATAGTCCCAAGGCCTTTTTATCATCAAAAGTCACTCAAAACTACCAATTCTATTGCAAAGAGAAAAGAAAAGAAAAATTTATGTCTTTTCCTAATATTCAATCATAGGATCTTATACTAGATTAGAAGAAAGTTTGAAAGAAATTTCAAAAACTTTGAATATATAGATTGCAAAATATTTGCATTTGAAGTAGAGGAATCATGGTGTTTTTGCACCTTGTCTGACTAGAACATAAAATTCAAAGACTGTTGTGCAAAATTTTATATTATAAAGTTGAGAACTTAGCAAAAGTACTCAAACAAAAGAACACTTGATCTACTTTCTTTAAGGTATTGATAAGTAGAATAGGTACTAGTCTACCCAGGTAGAAGGACAAACTAAATCATGAATTGTTGTAAGATGGAATTGAAACACACTAAAGTCTAAAGCTAATGATGAGATTGTTCTAATAATTAAACAAATTGAACTTTGTGGAACCTTTTTTTTTAAACTGTAAAAATTGAGTTAAGAAATAAATCTAATAGGTTATTTTTTCAAAAAAATGCTAGGACTATTTGTAAAATAAGAAGATCTATAACTTATACATCACTAATCCAAATGAAGTAAATCAAATTTCTTTTACATAGACAAAAATATAATCTTTGAGTCAAAACAAATTTTTATTCCAAGCTTCTAGGTGTTTTTATATCTAGTTGGCAAATTGTTTTGGAAGAATGGAAGATTAGGGTGGTATAATTTTTACCTTTGGTCACTGATTGAAACGAAAATCATATTACTAAAACGACATCCATATCAAGAAACATCGATGTAAGAGATTCATCTACTACAAAGCTGTCAGCAAGTGATTGCTTCTACGTTCATAGTGATGTACAAATAATCGTTCCAATACTCCCACTCATAACAAGAATGTATAGAAGCATCACTTAGAACATCATTGTATTAGCTCTTCCACATGGTAATGTACTTTTTTGGTGATATTGAGTGCTTCGGATGTAAGAGAATCATCCACTATGAAATTGTCAACGAGTGATTGCTTCTACATTCATAGTGATGTACAAATAATCGTTCTAACACTCCCGCTCATAAAGGTAAAAGCACTAAATGCCTTTTGATTTTTTTGCTTTCAAAATAGGGTAGAATTGAGAATATTGGAATTTCTAGGTAAAAAAATGAAAAATTAGTGTAATACACTAATACTACTATATTGTGCACTTAAGAATTTAGACCTAAGGCAAAAAAAGTTACAAATTTACAAATAGAAGAAATTAATGGAGATACTTAGAAAAATAGATATTTGAATGTTCAGATTATTAAAATCATAAAATCATTTAAAAACAAATAATTAGTAAAACATTCTTAAATCTTAAGAATTAGATATAGATGATATTTCAATTATTTTACTAAAGAAATGATAGAAATATGTTTTCAAACATCTAGAAATGCATATACAAAAGAACTTTATTGCATATTACAAATAATAGAGAAGTAATTTACTATTTTATGGTGTTTTTTAACCTCTCTACAAGTAGATACAAGTTTACAATTTTTGTGGAAGAGCATGCTTTTCAAATTTATAATTTAAATTTTGCATTTACATTATTTTGAATTCAAGATTCAGTTCAAAAACATGAAAACTATAAAACAAGTCAAATTCTAAGAAGATAATTCTTTTGTAGTACATGATTTAAAATAAATTTCAAAGATATAAATTTCACTTCAAAATACTAAATACAATATTACATCTACTAATATTTTCAATTACACTCAACCAATACCCTCAAACTCATGCTAGCATTTAGTGAGTATTTGACATTGAAGCAATATAATTGTTTCATTCTTTCAACTCCTAAATAGATTCAATTTGAACTTGATGATAAGTCAATAAAGTGTGCAATTTTAGAAGTTTCCTAAAAGAATATTAAAATATAAGCTCTAGTACTATCAACAAGTATCATCTATAAATACTATATAGTCCCAATTGTATCCACCAGTACTATGGTAGTCACTAATTATTTATCAAGAATGCAATTGTAAAAGGAAGTTATGATTGACCTCATTTAGATAATGGTTGTTTATTTACATTCAAGTATATGAAGGAATCCTCTACTTTTATCAATTTTTTTTTTTAGCACAAATCTACTAATTTCATTTTAATGACACATAACCTTTAACTAGTAAGATAGTTCCAATTGATCATATTAATGTAGTAAATCTAAGGCAAGTCAAGGAAATTGATGAGACCCAAACCGACAATAAAGACTTGACTTAGTATCCTTTTCAAATTTCAATCATGCCAACCAAGTAGTTATTGTCTAACAAGAATGCACTATGTTCTTGCTCTAAGTACAACTTGATATTTCCAAGTTAGGGTTGAAGGATATGCAATAGAGGATATTAGGGCTATTCCACTACCATTCTACAAATACAAATTCTTTGTTGCTCCTTTCTGATTTATTGGATGAAGATAATATAGTGTATAACCTTTAGGACAAGTCTATGATTTCTAACTTAAAGGACAAAATTTATTTTTTAGAATCTACAAATTTTAATCAATTTTAATATTACAAAAAGAGTGACTTTAGTGTGTGACGCAATAAAAGGACAAATCATTGTACTGTCTAACGATATATAATGTGACTATGTAATAGCGGTGGATGCCACCCTTGTCAAAACAGAGTCATCAGTTTGTTTGATTTATAGTGAGTGCGGTGTCACTACAAGTTGATCAATAATCCACAGGATCCTTCAGGCCCAGAAGCAATAGGGGTAGTCACACCTTCTTCACTTTGCACTTGGAGAATGGAGAATGAAAAGTTGGTGAGGGTTTGGAGGAGCCAATGGGAAGCCGTGGTGAGTGAAGGAGGTGTGACACCCCTAAAAGATGTGTTGAGAGTGGAGAATGAAAAAAGTGGAGAAGCAACTTACCTAAACCTAAGATTAGACATAAAGTTGGAGGAAAATCGGCAACAACAAAGGTAAAGCGGCAATGAAAGGTAAAAGGGTAGAGCACAAAAGAATCTTCTTAAGTGCTTAAATCTTCCGCACTCCCAACCTTCACCTCAAGAGGTGAAGACTAGGAGTGTGGAAGATATAAGCACTTAAGTATATTCTACCAACATGAAGCCAACCCCAAGCCGCCAACTTCTCATTCTCCATTCTCCAAGTGCAAAGTGAAGAAGGTGTGACTACCCCTAATGCAACAAGAGCGTAAAGGCTTGAGACTGACTCATCAGTAATGCGTTGATCTTTAATGGATGGGCACACGAATTGCACAATTTAAGGTGTGACGAGAACACAGACCCTGTTCCACGGCACACAGCTGGAGTGCACAAATCTGTGCACTTTCCATACTTTCTATACATGGATTGCATGCGTACTATCTCCATTATTTAAACCCAAATGAGGTGGATAATATCATATCGGTCGGCCATCTGAAGATATCTATCAAAATGGCCGTCCCTTCTGAATTGAGCCACTTGGCCATGACTTGAACGAGCGTAAATGCACAATGGTGCAATAATGCAATTTCAGGTGTGGGATGGAGTATTGAAAACTACTATTGTACTGTAGTGATGGTAATAAACCAAATAGAACCTTGTCTATGCTGCAAGTAAAACTCAATTGAAATCTCAATCTTGATTTGAAAGTATTCAACGATCATGATGACCGATGGCAGACGATCCAGATTAATGCAACCTCAATAATTGATGAAGAAAGTAAGGCAGCGCTGAGTTTAGCGCAACTTGTCCTTGGATTACACAGATCAGAAACTAAGCAGCCCAGGGAGCTGGCTAGCTGCAGGTCAAGCAAATCCTTCGGCCATAGACAGATAGCTTCGAATTCCAATCGAGAAAATCGATTCTCACACCGGCCAGAAGTTAACTTAGCAAAATTTTGCTTCTCGTGAGTACTACTGTACTAAAATGATTCACTCATTTACCTTACCGCAACTTGAATGCTTCTCGAGAAGCGGTATCAGAAGCAATGGCCGCCAGGAGCGGCATGGCAACTTGGGAAGCGTTGACATATGCGGTACAACTTCCAAAATTGCCAGACGCCACTGGAGGTTTCCTAAAATAACGGGGTTGACTTGATCGATCAGGAGCTCCGGGTGCGTGTGCAAAATGGTAGCCGATGAGAAAAAAACTTATGCGGAAATCCGTCGCATTTCCGGAATAAACAGTCACCATTGTTATTGCTTGAGCTGCCCGTTTAAAAAGACTTTGTAAGAAACTGAAAACTCATGATCCACAGCTAGAGCTAGCTGTCCAAGCACGCACGAGGCTGTCGAGGGTCGAGGCCGAAAACTTATCCACTCGGACCAAGCTTCCAATGGCTTTCCATGAAATCCCGAATCCCACTGTCCATGTCCCCTATACCTAGGGTCCCATCTCAACTTCTGTTGACACTGCCGGGGTAAGTAACGAAAGTCAAACACAATACCGATGACAGTAAGAAAAACCAATGTCAATGATTTCCACGCCTGTGTTTCAAATTCACTATGCCTGACTAATGTAGCGGCATTGCCCATTTGTTCTAATAAAATAAGCGAAGTAAATAAAGTATCTCCGACCTCAGTGCCTAACCCCTCGCTCGGCACTGGGTCGTAGTCCTCTTCATCACAGTCATGTATTGATCAGCATCCCATTCTGCAATCTGTGACTTCGAGTTTCAGGAGCTGCTACTTGCAATTTCACAACTGAGCCGTAGTTCCCTTAACTTATATTAGCTCATCATTCTTCCGAAACCAACGTGAAGCTTTGAGATGGCGACCTCGCAGTGGCTCCTGGTGGGCGATGCTCTTCATTGGTAACGTCCCACGATTTCCATTCCATCATTCAATTGATCAGTCTATGCACTTGTTTGTCTTCAGAGGTACTTACGTCCTATGAGCATGTTCATTCATTCGAACTTGATGAATAGGAAGTCAGATCGATCGCCCCTAGCTCGTAATGTCTCCCCAGACAGACAATGGGTGACCCTGAACAGGCCAACAGGCCTGTACAGTTGAGTTATTCCAATATTCATCCACGTCGGCTTCCTGCTTTGTGGTTTCACCCTGATTGACAATGACCATGAAGATACATATGTGCCAGTTTCGAAATCCGACTTAACCAATTTAATGTGCATCAATTATTCCTAAAATTTGCGCAGCGACTGGATGCATAACTGGACAGAATTTTCATATTTGCAAATCAAAAGTCCCAAATTAGCTAGGAGAGGTCAAGAAATACAAAATGTATGCGGCACAAAATAGGGGAGGAATTTTTACATTTACCCTTTACCCTCGGATGAGGCAATAAAGAGATCAATTCTCCATGGCTTCTATTGACTAGGTGTGAAAACAATCGAAAGAACCGCAAGGATCAATTCCTTCGGAGGTGTCTGCGGTGATGCAGAGGTTAAGGGTCTGCACAGGCGCACACCAGGAGTGTTGGTAGGATCATTTGCGTCCAGGCGGAGTGACCGGGTCGAGGTTGTGCCCGCCTTTCTATTCCCTGAGAGGAGCAAATCGTACCTCTAGCATCATCAAGGTGGTCGGTTCAGAGGAGTCTCTTCAGAGATTGTTGATGTTGATGCCGGTCATGACGGATTTTCTGTCCTTCCTGTTCAAGGGTAGGCGGAATGTGATATGCTTTAGAATTCTAATGGCCTGGTTTTGTCCTTTGATCAGCTTTACATTCACTGCAAAGAATTTTGAAACAAGATCCTCAGTCTTCGTGTGGCGGTGAGCCAGTGACTTTGAATTCAGACTTCTTCGAATTTATAGCCCAGACTCATGAAATTCGTGTGATTATAGAGATTTCACTATCAATGTGACCATCGCTAGTGTTCCATGTAAAAGCAATATTATAGAAATACTTCAATCTTATTAGACATAGATCTTGCTATCAGATTGTTGAGACATAAGAATGGTAGAGGGACAGTACAGATCATTGAGATCAAGCTTTGTACAGGGAACAGCAAAGGATTCTATATTTCTAACTTATCAATGAATGGTTCCCACATACTTTTACAGAAATTAAGTAGGTGAATTAGCTTTTACAACACTATACATGCTTGTACTCCTGCTTAGACAGAGTTTGCTGGACCCTCCAGGTAATCGAATTTCTCCATACACAAATGTATACATCGAACCATGATTCGACAAAAGATTCATTCAGTTGCGTCAGGAATTCAGTACGTCATGAACGGAATTGCAACCAGTCGCCGTTGGGACACACGGTGAAGAAAAAGAACTTACACTAAATAATGTATCACAAACTGGGCACGGATTTATTGATAGTTCACAACGTACAACCCAACTCGGGCACGCACTAATAAAACCCGTGTCGATCCCCTCCAAAATACGACCCAATAAACTAACTGACACTGAATGGAAATCCTGATCTCACGGGACCATCAAGTGACAGACTTGCCTTGCAAGCAATTCAAAAGACTCCAGCTTGCACATTCCCTTTCATTCAATCAGTCTCCTAATTCTTGCAAATTCAAGCACCGCCGGGCATGGCCGGCCAGGCAACAGGGCGTTGGCCAGCCATTAACTTACGAAGTCACGATTATTCGATAAGTAAATATATATACTAGAAACTAAGCCCAGTGCAGTCCCGCTTCTCGAACTAGCTGCACAACTGCTCAGTAACTTAATAGATTGGAACGCAGCACTTGCTCACGCTGTCGTACTTGGTGCCAGCCTTGCACTGCTGTCCGCACACGCCGGCGCTGCCATGGCCAACCCAAAGCAATCCATTGAATGTTAGCGTCTAGAAAAATATTGCAGCGCATTCAGGCTTATTCATGACGATCGAGCATTCTAGCCACAAAGCACCTCGCCATCGAATGCATTGATCGATCTTGACTTGATGGAAGACAACCTCAGAAGACGAAGTGCCCCGAAATAAGCATTGTGGGAAATTACGCGGAAAACCAGTCAGCCAACTAGCTAGCTAGTAGGATTGAACTCAGCACTGATCATAAGGTACAATTATTTACTCATTTTGATATAATTAATCTCCATTCAGGAACCATGAGAGATTCGTAGTATACAGACCACTCAGCAACCACTAATTGCAAAACCACAAAGATTCAGATCCCTAACTGATCTGCCGTTCAGCACAATGCATACCTGCAGGTGGCCTCGCCGCCCTTCAGGGTCACGGGACAACAGTAGCCGCACTTGCCGCAGTTGAAGATGTCGTTGGTCAAGCTCTTCTCGCACCCGTTCTTCCAGATGTTGCCGTCGCAGTTGCCATACGCGGGCTTGCACACGGGCTCGCAGCACTTGCCGGACTTGCAAAGGGTCACGGCGTTCGGGACCTGCTTGCAGCAGTTGCCGCACTTGCCACAGTTCAAGGGGTCGCTCAACAAGCTCTTCTCACACCCATTCTTCCAGATGTTGCCGTCGCAGTTGCCATACCCGGGCTTGCACTCGGGCTCGCAGCACTTGCCGTACCTGCAGGGGGTCACGGCGTTCGCTACTGGCTTGCAGCAGTTGCCGCACTTGCCGCAGTTCTTCGGGTCGGTGAAGATGTTCGTCTCGCACCCAGGCACGCGGGGCTTGCAGTCCGCCAAGCCTGTCGGGCACTTGGTCCACGCATCCGCGCTGCCTGCACATTGCAATAATGTATGCACAGTCGCACACGTTTACATTAGTGAGCTTCAACGAATGCGGCATGCATCATGAGTACCTGAACTCCAAGGTCCGAAGCAAGTCCATCGAGGGCTGATCGGAAGTACAGGCCTGGGTTAGCCACACACATACAGGTCATCCTGCACGAAGTACTGATCATCACTGGCACAACGAAAAGAGCTACCGTTTCCGAACTGAACCTCGAAGCTGGAAACAGACACACAGACTGTAAGAATTAAAGCGGGGACGTGACTTACCAATGAAGAGCACTGCCAACGTGGCAGCCAACACTAGCATGGTAGCAAGTGTCTGCGCTGATCTCCTGGAGGTCGCCATCGCTGAGCTGAGAATGGCAGGATTGCGCTCACTTCGCCAATTGATATCGGTCGTACGACGGTGGACAAGAGGGAGCAAACTGGATTGAACAGGATCTCCGATGCACAGGCAGGCTGCTGAGAAGCTGGGCTAGCTGGTACGGTGATGTCTGAGACCAGCCGATGTTCGCCTTAAGTAGTGAATGAGATCAGTCACTGTTCTTGGGCCCAGTAAATTTCAAGTACTGTGCGCAGGCGCTCGTTAGATTTAGATCATCGACGTCATAGCCTGGAATGTTAATTACTGGATGAGTTTCACTCCAAGTTGCCAACTCCAGGACTGGATTTGGATGCTACACTGAAATTTGAATGAGTTCGATCGCGGGTAAAATTGAATGTTCGCCTCCATGGTTGTTCAGGATCGGCAGCATGAAGGACGTGGTTGTTTCAAAATATGTATTGCATATGCTGTTCGAATATGACGAAATCCCTGGTGAGCCGGTTGGTCCGATCGATGCCCGCGGGCACCAAAGGAAGGTCAATTTAAAAAAAATTCTCGACGGTGGTGAGGTTACCGATCGAAGTTCGAAATAGAACTGTGCCAAAATGTCAACGTTTACTTTTTGCAGTTGCCTGGCCCGCAGATAATTGCATCCTGCCGGCACTCCAGCAAAGATGGTATTGTAGGGTACGATCGAGTGATGAAGGGGGGCCAGGAAGAACTGACCCCCTCGCTTGGCCCTGCGGGCAAACCCTGGAATTATTTATTTTTTGCACATTAATTTTTGTGATCAGAGACCCCGAATTAGCTAGGTGAGGTCAAGAGTATACCCTAGAACGGCCCAAAATAGGGGGCATTTTTTTTACTTGCACCCCTGGTAAGGCCGAGCGAGGGGGTCAATCCACCCTGATCAGAGGGGGTGGGCGAATGTTGTTTAAAAATTACTGGTAGCTAGTTGGCTGCGATGTGAAGGGAGGCACCTCTGCAGTTACATTTCTCCAGTTTGCTGCGCACCTGTCGATCTGACTGTCCTGGACGCCTGCAACTGATTGCCTTTTCCATTTTCCCTGAGAATACACCACTCCGTCATATGTCTATCAGTTCTAGGGCTTTTGAGTTCTCTATTGTTCTAAAAATTTCAATGTCGATGACTGTCTTTGGACCCGTATTCTCGATAAGATCGATATCATGTTTCATCAGCGCCAAGGTTGTGACGTTTCAGTGCCCAATGACAGCTCTCATTGGAAAACAAGGAAGTTAAAGAAGAAATGTCAAGAGGCTTCGGATTGAAACCGTCGGTGCCAATTTCACGGCAACCTGCCATACTTTCATCGATCGAATCCTTAGGAGGTATTATTCGATCAACAGTTGCAATTATAGTGAGAGTCTGGGCAAAGCCAAGGGGCGCCATGCCAACTTAAATATCCGACCGCAATATTATTCTTCCACGAATGATATGGGAATTTTAATTTAGGTGCTGGTGGCCGATACTCCAATACCGCGGAGCCTCCAAGATGACAGCTCATTACCACGTTGATCGATCGCATTCAGCTGGTTCCAATGGCCATGCCTCTGAATCCTCCGATTGATTTGCGTAAGTTATCATTTATCGATGCAGTCTTATCTCCTCACTGTGCATCTCATTGCATGAAAATAGTCAACTATGGTTAATCTGGCCGGGGAGAACTGACCCCCGCGCTTGGCCCTGCGGGCAAACCCTGGAATTATTTATTTTCTGCACATGATTTTTTTCTGCAAATTTTTAATTCATTTTTGTGATCAGAGACCCCGAATTAGGTAGGTGAGGTCAAGAGTATACCCTAGAACGGCCCAAAATAGGGGGCACTTGCACCCCTGGTAAGGCCGAGCGAGGGGGTCAATCCACCCTGATCGGTTAATCTGGTATAGCAGGTGCGACAAATATACACTGCCATATTAACTCACAAACTGTCTCTCGCTCAACAATTCCAGTGCAGCGGGATGCAGCGAACCGACCAAAATAATATCCAAGATGAATCCGTCTTGGCGGTGAACCTGAAAGTCAAATATTGTCAGAAGGCAACTGCTATCCCAAAGTCAAAGGCTTTCACTTCTGTACTGTAGCGATTTTTCATCTGTACTTGTAAAGACTAAACTTATTCTAGTATCACTCCTTGATCAGAGAACAGATAGAAAGTAACCTCACTTTATTTAGTAACACAAATGATACAGAGTCGTGTTGCGATTCTCTAGCCATCCTCAGAGCTTTGATGTGCGATGCACAACCTTCTCTTACTCACAGACACTCTCTAACTGCAACCTACGAACTAACTCACACTGACGTGAACGCAAGACTACTAGTCTGGAGACCTCGCAGGGGATGAAACTCTAAGAAGAATGTGGATGGATTTCATCCATTGATACTCCCACAAATCCGTACACATTCTACGAAGAATTCCTATCTACACACTCCCACTCATTCTCGTGGAATGGACGGATGCCCATCAGCTGCCGAAGTCGTTGGAAAGAATCTCGGGGTAATGCTTTGGTGAAGATATCTGCAATCTGTTCAGTCGTATGTATGTATTTGAAATCAAGTAATTTGTCGTCATAATACGTTCTGATAGCATAATACTTCATGTCAACGTGCTTGGTGCGTTTGTGATATTCGGGATTCTTGACTAAAGCAATTGCTGCTTGGTTGTCACAGTAAATCGTGAGGGGAAGCTCTTGAGTACAATCAATCGTTCGTAAAAGTCGACATAACCAGATAGTCTCCTTTGTTGATTCAGCCATTGCAACTAGTTCAGCTATCGTTGTGGAGTCTGTGAAGCAACCCTGTTTATGACTTCCCCAGGCAATCGCTGTAGATCCCAAAATGTAAACAAATCCAGTCCGGCTCTTACGATCATCCAAGTCTCCACCAAAGTCTGCATCTGAGTAACCAATTAAACGAGGAGGAGGAGTTTGACCACGGTAGTATAGGCCAAAACGTTTTGTTCTCTTGAGATAGCGCATTATTCGTTTAACTGCTGTCCAGTGGCTTTGTTGGGGTCGTTCTTGGAAGAGTGAAACTTTGTTAACTGCATACCCAATATCTGGTCGTGTGATAATGGTATTGTACATTAAACACCCAACTGCTTGCCGATAAGGAACATCTACTGCCGGATCTTTTAAATCGTGATTCTTCCAAAGTCGGGAATGCGTATCAGCAGGGGTGGATACTTCGTGAGCATCTTGCATGCCAAAACGAACGAGAACATCCTGGATATAGCGTTCTTGGTGAACAAAAATTGATCCTGTAAGTGGACAGCGGTTGATTTGAAAACCAACAAAGTAGTCCATCTCACCACGAGTGACTTTGAAGGTACTTTCCAAGTATACTAGAATGCTTTCAATGTAATCAGGATTGGTTGACGCTATGATTCCATCATCTACGTAGATGCCTAGAATCGTATGCAATTCGCCATGGTTGGAATAAACGCAACAATCTGCTTCACTAACAATGAGTCGAAATTGCTTCAGAAAATTTGATATGCATAAATTCCACTGCCTCGCAGATTGGCGAAGCCCGTAAATGCTCTTTCTAAGTCGACAATAATATTGTGGATGCTTAGGATCAACATATCCCTGAGGTTGAGACATGTAGATTTCCTCGATAAGATCACCATTAAGAAAAGCAGTGCCAATATCAAATTGTCGGAGATGCATCTTCCTAGCAGCGGCAATTGCAAAAATAGCTCTGATTGAATCATAACGGATCACTGGCGAATAAGTCTCTGTAAAATCAAGTCCACGTTTTTGGGTAAAACCCTTAGCTACGAGTCTGGCCTTGAATTTATCTATATCGCCATTAGGCTTATACTTAACCTTATAAATCCATTTGTTCCGAACAGCTTTGCGATCAGAAGGTTTCAGTACTAAGTCCCAAGTCTGATTTTTGATCAATGAACCATATTCGCGATCCATGGCAGCTTGCCACGAAGTTGAATCAGCAGAAGAGACTGCTTCCCTATAAGTTTGGGGTTCTTGAAGTGCTTCACCTACTTGTGCAAGTAAAGCATCTGAAATGCGAACAGCATCGTGATTCATCGGATCAATGCGAAATAAATCTGGCGGCTCTGGTTCTTCCGGTAACTCGGGAAAATTAGGGTAATCCGGAAGACGTGGCGTACTATTCAATAGCTCTTGAATGGATCGAAATCTAGGGTCAATATGTTCTTCATTTGCATCAAGTTCCACTATAGAAGAGTTTGCCAATATATCATGTGTCGATAAATCTCCCACTGATGGTAAAGGGTCCTGAACGTCTTCCGAATTCAAGTCGGGAAGGTCAAGAGGCGGCACAGTGTCAAGATGTATAGGAACATCGTTAGGTCTTGAAATATTTGACCAACTTCCACTACTATTCGAATCTCCCACTATCCCATGTGAGGTATTACTGATAATCTCGATTGGGCGTTGAAGATGAATACTAGGATCAGTCATCTGTTGTAACGAGTCAATAGGAAGATTGACGTATACTTCACGGCCAGGATCTGGAGGAAAATGTTGAGAATACTTACCAGACTTCTCATCAAGGATAAAATCTGAACTCTCAATAATCTTATCGGTGACTGGTTCCCAAAAACGATAAGCACGACTGGTGGACGAGTAACCAACAAAATATGCTTTGATGCTCTTAGGATCAAGCTTCGTTCTCAGCTGTTTGTTGACAAAAAGCCAGGCTAAGGAGCCAAAAATCCTGTAATGTTGGACTGAAGGTTTCTCTCCAAAATATCGCTCATAAGGAGTCTCATTTCCAAGCTGACGATTAATGGTTCTGTTCAGAATATAGACAGACGTGTTGATAGCTTCAGCCCATAGCTTTTTGGGCAAACCTTTAGCATGGATAATGCTACGTGCCATTTCCATGACAGTGCGGTTATCACGCTCAATATAGCCATTCTGTTGAGGCGTATATACTGTACTGGTTTGTCGAGAGATGTTCATATCTTCAAGGTACTGACTGAAATCATTGTTTAAGAATTCCGTACCTTGGTCTGTACGTAGAGTAAAGACGTCGTTGCCTGTGTCCCTTTTAACTATGTTGACAATTCGTTTAAAGAATTTGAATGCCTCCGATTTTTGCTTAGCAAAATGAACGAAGCGGTAGGCTGTTGCATCATCTTTATACAAAATATAATATAGAGAGCCCTTCAAGGATGGAGTCTTAGTCTGCCTACCAGAAACATCCCCATGGATTAATTGGCCAGAGGTAATAGATCGTTGTTTATTAGGATCATGCTTGTAAGTCGACTTGTGTTGCTTGCCGAGTAGACACCCTTCACAGGGCTGTTGAAGTTGAATATGCTTGTCAAGTTTAAAGTCACAAAGACTGTCGTTACGGCTCATCTGATGAATAGTATCAATATTGACATGTCCCATGCGGGCATGCCAAAGAATAAGTTCATCATGATCTGGTGATGAACTAACAGTAAGAGCAGAATCAATGGCAGGGGAATGAGACGGGATCGAGCCAGAAATACACGCTTCCTCTTCATCTGTCGCAATATGAGCAGAATCCAAAAATTCAGAGGTCGTACTCTGTGTTGGGAGAATCACCGTAATAGACAGCTGATATAGCTTTCGAAAACGAATGCCTTCGAGAACCTTTTTGCCAGAAAGAGTAGCGAATTCACATCGACCAGGAAAAGTGATGAAAGAAAGATTTCTTTCAGAGACAAGACCAACCGAGAAGAGGTTGCGTTTAAGTTTTGGAACAAACAAAACATCCTGCATGAGTCCATTATGATATTGGCCATCAACAAGACATCGGATCTGTATATCACCTTTTCCCCTAACCCATAGTTTCGTGTCATCAACAATTTGGACAGTATGTATACCTTCTGGAATCGATTGAAAATTAGAGAACCAATCAAGTCTGTCCGTCATATGTTCACTGGCGCCACTGTCCGCAAACCATGCATCGGTATAAGAATCTGCGGCATAAGCATAGCTGGAAATGGTCGAATTGACCACGAAAGCAAAATCCTCGTCTGAAATAGATTTTGAATCATCCTCAGAACTACTAGAAACTCGCAGGCTTTCAACTAAATTCGCCTCGCTGAGTCCATGATCGATCTTGCGAGGATCCTTGCTGTTTGGACGTTTCTTCTTTGGTTTCGGGCAATCAGCGGACCAATGTCCAAGTTCATGGCAATTATAACACTTAGTACGAGCCTTCAAGTCTCGAATGTAGCTCAGATCTTTCTGGTGTTGTTCCTTCTTCGAAAAAGGATGAGATCGGGAGCTTGAAGCGGAACGAGTAAAGAATGCATGATCATGTTCATGATTACTGCCACCGCCTTGTCGAATAAGCAAACTCTCGTGACGAAGAAGGCGTTCTTCTAAATTATCGACCGTTTGACTCAGTTCAGGAACATTAGACCAAGCAGCGATAATGCTGTTGTAACTAGGAGGAAGGCTATATATGATTTTCGAAATGATCATCTTATCAGGAACAGTATGCCCTAGATCAGCAAGGATCATTGCCATCTCGGTGATGTTCTGTATATGCGACGAAATATCATCGGTACTTTGCATTTTATAATCGAAAAACTTACCCTGCAGTGTGAAGACACTCTCAGGAGTTTTCTTAAGATGCAGTGAACATAGTTTCTGCCACATCGTTGCTGCTGTACTACATGTGGTCAGTTTACCGAGAATTTTCTGCGAAATAGACTTGCTAATGAACATGCGAGCATTAGCATTCCTCTCGTCCCATGTATCAATCTGGTTGAGTTCCAGAGGGGTGATGTGTTCGGGATCAACTGGAATTGGACGCTTCTCAAGACCAGAGACTACTCTCAAGACTTTCTTCGCCTCAAAAACTATTTCCATGTGGTATTTCTAGACGGAGAACTGTGTTCCATCAAACATTTTCACAGGAATCTTATCGTGCTTGTCCATGAAAACAAATCAAGAAAATCAAGAAGATAAAGAAGATGTAAAAAAATCTACAGAAAATTCTACAGATACTATTCAATAGGGAGGACTAAAACTTTCTGATCTAAACCTTACTGATCTAAGAAATTCCGCTCCGCTCTTGAATCAAAGCCATCTGAATCGATCAAATGGAAAAATAAAAGCTCGTTGGAGGAGGTTCTATTGAAGTCATCAGAAAACGAACAAAGTAGCGCTCATAAGCATCAGAAGAAGCTAACGCTCATAAGCATCAGAAGAAGCTAACGCTCATAAGCATCAGAAGAAGCTAACGCTCATAAGCATCAGAGAAGAAAACTCCGGGAGGGAAATGAGAAGTCGCAGACCAGCGCTTAAGGCCCATAACCTGTAAAGACTAAACTTATTCTAGTATCACTCCTTGATCAGAGAACAGATAGAAAGTAACCTCACTTTATTTAGTAACACAAATGATACAGAGTCGTGTTGCGATTCTCTAGCCATCCTCAGAGCTTTGATGTGCGATGCACAACCTTCTCTTACTCACAGACACTCTCTAACTGCAACCTACGAACTAACTCACACTGACGTGAACGCAAGACTACTAGTCTGGAGACCTCGCAGGGGATGAAACTCTAAGAAGAATGTGGATGGATTTCATCCATTGATAGTACTGTACAGTAGATGCGCGAATTGTCAGACGTCCGTCGTGTAGCGGGTTCCGTCCGACTCATTGAATTCATCGCACATTTCAGAGGTTCGTTCATCCAACTTGCACCTTATCCCGAGATCTACGGGCACTAATTGACCATAATCCGGGATGTTCTGTAGGTAAATCATAAGCTATGACAATAGGGGTAGTCACACCTTCTTCACTTTGCACTTGGAGAATGGAGAATGGAAAGGTGGCGGCTTGGGGTTGGCTTCATGTTGGTAGAATATACTTAAGTGCTTATATCTTCCACACTCCTAGTCTTCACCTCTTGAGGTGAAGGTTGGGAGTGCGGAAGATTTAAGCACTTAAGAAAATTCTTTTTTGCTCTACACTTTTACCTTTCATTGCCGCTTTACCTTTGTTGTTGCCGATTTTCCTCCAACTTTATGTCTAATCTTAGGTTTAGGTAAGTTGCTTCTCCACTTTTTTCATTCTCCACTCTCAACACATCTTTTAGGGGTGTCACACCTCCTTCACTCACCACGGCTTCCCATTGGCTCCTCCAAACCCTCACCAACTTCTCATTCTCCATTCTCCATTCTCCAAGTGCAAAGTGAAGAAGGTGTGACTACCCCTAATGGTGTCTTCATGTACATCTCCATATCTGAGGAAGATGCATTGCTTGGGCTACGACCTGCTGTTGGTTTGGGGGGTTATCCACCTTAGTGAAGATTAAGATTAGCCAATAACCAAACCACCTCTCACTACTTGCATCATCAAAACTTTTCATGCAGTGACTTGATAGCTTGATCTTGATTTTTCATTTCATTTCATTTGAAACAGAAGGGATGAGAAAGCCCAATTGTAATGCTGAGCTTGATTTCGTCATAGATATCCAGTGGATTCACCTGTCTGCCCAGTTCAGTGAGGCAATTCCACAAGTGCTTCAAGAAGAAAATTATGTATCTTAACTTACCCTGAATTCTTTACCCACCATAATTTTCTTTTAGCTCAATGCCATAGCTCAATACCCTATCTTTATTATCATATTATTTTTTCATTTAACAAAAACGAATAAGGATAAATTTATAACATCATCCTCTTTATTTTGTGAATTTTGGTTGGCACAAATGAAAAGAAATTTATTGCAAAAGAAAGAGTGAAACCAAGCACAAAGCAGGACTGCAGGAACCAGTCTATTACAACCCTCTTCAGTTAAAGAGGAAACCACACAAGCATGTTGTAAGAATTCCTCTGAGCATGGATCCAGCAATAGCTTACTTGCGTTGAGCTTAAAATCTGTAAGAGCAGTAAAAGCCAACAGGTAAACATTTGGTGATCAATTCAACAGGGATATAACTCTGCATGATAAGGGCCAGGGAGGATTGACCCCCTCATTGCCTCATCCAAGGGTAAATGTAAAAATTCCTCCCCTATTTTGTGCCGCATACATTTTGTATTTCTTGACCTCTCCTAGCTAATTTGGGACTTTTGATTTGCAAATATGAAAATTCTGTCCAGTTATGCATCCAGTCGCTGCGCAAATTTTAGGAATAATTGATGCACATTAAATTGGTTAAGTCGGATTTCGAAACTGGCACATATGTATCTTCATGGTCATTGTCAATCAGGGTGAAACCACAAAGCAGGAAGCCGACGTGGATGAATATTGGAATAACTCAACTGTACAGGCCTGTTGGCCTGTTCAGGGTCACCCATTGTCTGTCTGGGGAGACATTACGAGCTAGGGGCGATCGATCTGACTTCCTATTCATCAAGTTCGAATGAATGAACATGCTCATAGGACGTAAGTACCTCTGAAGACAAACAAGTGCATAGACTGATCAATTGAATGATGGAATGGAAATCGTGGGACGTTACCAATGAAGAGCATCGCCCACCAGGAGCCACTGCGAGGTCGCCATCTCAAAGCTTCACGTTGGTTTCGGAAGAATGATGAGCTAATATAAGTTAAGGGAACTACGGCTCAGTTGTGAAATTGCAAGTAGCAGCTCCTGAAACTCGAAGTCACAGATTGCAGAATGGGATGCTGATCAATACATGACTGTGATGAAGAGGACTACGACCCAGTGCCGAGCGAGGGGTTAGGCACTGAGGTCGGAGATACTTTATTTACTTCGCTTATTTTATTAGAACAAATGGGCAATGCCGCTACATTAGTCAGGCATAGTGAATTTGAAACACAGGCGTGGAAATCATTGACATTGGTTTTTCTTACTGTCATCGGTATTGTGTTTGACTTTCGTTACTTACCCCGGCAGTGTCAACAGAAGTTGAGATGGGACCCTAGGTATAGGGGACATGGACAGTGGGATTCGGGATTTCATGGAAAGCCATTGGAAGCTTGGTCCGAGTGGATAAGTTTTCGGCCTCGACCCTCGACAGCCTCGTGCGTGCTTGGACAGCTAGCTCTAGCTGTGGATCATGAGTTTTCAGTTTCTTACAAAGTCTTTTTAAACGGGCAGCTCAAGCAATAACAATGGTGACTGTTTATTCCGGAAATGCGACGGATTTCCGCATAAGTTTTTTTCTCATCGGCTACCATTTTGCACACGCACCCGGAGCTCCTGATCGATCAAGTCAACCCCGTTATTTTAGGAAACCTCCAGTGGCGTCTGGCAATTTTGGAAGTTGTACCGCATATGTCAACGCTTCCCAAGTTGCCATGCCGCTCCTGGCGGCCATTGCTTCTGATACCGCTTCTCGAGAAGCATTCAAGTTGCGGTAAGGTAAATGAGTGAATCATTTTAGTACAGTAGTACTCACGAGAAGCAAAATTTTGCTAAGTTAACTTCTGGCCGGTGTGAGAATCGATTTTCTCGATTGGAATTCGAAGCTATCTGTCTATGGCCGAAGGATTTGCTTGACCTGCAGCTAGCCAGCTCCCTGGGCTGCTTAGTTTCTGATCTGTGTAATCCAAGGACAAGTTGCGCTAAACTCAGCGCTGCCTTACTTTCTTCATCAATTATTGAGGTTGCATTAATCTGGATCGTCTGCCATCGGTCATCATGATCGTTGAATACTTTCAAATCAAGATTGAGATTTCAATTGAGTTTTACTTGCAGCATAGACAAGGTTCTATTTGGTTTATTACCATCACTACAGTACAATAGTAGTTTTCAATACTCCATCCCACACCTGAAATTGCATTATTGCACCATTGTGCATTTACGCTCGTTCAAGTCATGGCCAAGTGGCTCAATTCAGAAGGGACGGCCATTTTGATAGATATCTTCAGATGGCCGACCGATATGATATTATCCACCTCATTTGGGTTTAAATAATGGAGATAGTACGCATGCAATCCATGTATAGAAAGTATGGAAAGTGCACAGATTTGTGCACTCCAGCTGTGTGCCGTGGAACAGGGTCTGTGTTCTCGTCACACCTTAAATTGTGCAATTCGTGTGCCCATCCATTAAAGATCAACGCATTACTGATGAGTCAGTCTCAAGCCTTTAGAGCATCCCCACCAACGTGTTCTGTATCCCTAAAAATTTAGGGAGAGGACCTGAGATGGGGATGATTGGGGATACAGAAGCTTGCGTTCACTGGTCTCGAAACAAGATCTCTACCCCAAATTTATAGAGAACTCGGTAAAAGTTGGGCCCAATTCCCTATATTGGAGCTCATATAGAGAACTCACAAGGTCTCATCTCTATAAAGTCAAGGTTGACTGGTTTGAGGTCCCAAGTTTGGAGATAGAAAACACGTTGGTGGGGATGCTCTTAGAGCATCCCCACCAGGGAGTTTTCTTTCCCTAAACTCAAGACCTCAATCTAGTCAACCTTGACTTTATAGGGATGAGACCTCGCGTGTTCTCTATATGAGCTCCAATATAGGGAATTGGGCCCAACTTTTACCGAGTTCTCTATAAATTTGGGGTAGAGATCTTGTTTCGAGACCAGTGAACGCAAGCTTCTGTATCCCCAATCATCCCCATCTGAGGTCCTCTCCCTAAAATTTTAGGGATACAGAACAGATTGGTGGGGATGCTCTTACGCTCTTGTTGCATTGCTTCTGGGCCTTAAGAGCATCGCCACCAGTGCTATTTAACGTTCACTATAACCATAAACCACTTTTAGCGTGCTTTTTTGGAAGCCAACGGCTCCACACCAACACCACGCCACACTAAAAATTCTAGCGTGAGTCACTCCAAATGTACAATTGCACACCAAAGGAGGGGGTTTGTGGAGGGCTATTGTATATTGCACGCTATTGTAGTCAACGTCATTTTTTCTATCCATGGCTGCCCACATGGAAATAATTGATGGTGGCAGTGGATGTGCAAAGAAAGTTCTAATTTCAGTCATGAAAGTTCTCAAGTACAGTAGAGTAGTTTTCCCCATCTACAACCTTTAAGAATATGGGGACGCTTTGGAACCAAGTATTCACAATGCATACACCATATTCCATTGGAGGGTCGGAAAAATAATAAAAGACTTCATACATAAGAATATAATATTATATAGGGCTTTCATAAAACATAAAATTAGATATTCTATAAATATTATCAAGTGCATGTGTATGTCAAAGACATGTACAGTGTAAAAGATAAACCCATTACTTTTAGATTACAAAACTCTTAGATTAGATAGAACTTTCATGAAACATAAAATTAAATATTCTATAAATATTGTGAAGTGCATGTGTATGTCAAAGACATGTAGAGTTTAAAAGATAAATCCATTACTTTTAGATTACAAAACTCTTAGATTAAATAGAACTTTCATGAAACATAAAATTAAATATTCTATAAATATTGTGAAGTGCATGTGTATGTCAAAGACATGTAGAGTTTAAAAGATAAACCCATTACTTTTAGATTACAAAACTCTTAGATTAAATAGAACTTTCATAAATTTTCTAGTAACTTTTGCCTCCACAAATCCATTGCACTACCTAAAACTCCTTTGAAACTAAACCCTCAAAGTTGCAACTCAAACAGCAAGCCACAACAAACAAGAAGCTACACTCTCAAGGAACCCGTTCACAGTTTAGTCTCCACTATCAAGGAACAGTGTGCATTAAAATTCACTTTTCCACAAGACTATAATAGGAGTACCATGGTGGCATTCCATGTGACACGGCACCTTGGTGGCAGTCCAAAAGGTGTCCTATATCCAATCTTAGGGAGTTGTTGGTGGGGATCATTGGAGGGTCACGCCAAAACCACATGTCATGGGACTCCACAACCCTTGCCAAATTCGGATACAGTGGTCATTTGGACTGCCACTGGTGGCGATGCTCTAAGGATCGTGTGGATTGTCGATCAACTTGGAGTGACACCGCACTCACCATAAATCAAACAAATTGATGACTCTGTTTTGACAAGGGTGGCATCCACCGCTATTACATAGTCACATTATATATCGTTAGACAATACAATGATTTGTCCTTTTATTGCGTCACACACTAAAGTCACTCTTTTTGTAATATTAAGATTGATTAAAACTTGTAGATTCTAAAAAATAAATTATGTCCTTTAAGTTAGAAATCATAGACTTGTCCTAAAGGTTATACACTATATTATCTTCATCCAATAAATCAGAAAGGAGCAACAAAGAATTTGCATTTATAGAATTGTAGTGGAATAGCCCTAATATCCTCTATTGCATATCCTTCAACCCTAACTTGGAAATATCAAGTTGTTCTACATCGATTCTGGGAATGCATTGTAGCCCAATGCGCATGGCAATGGGCCATCCATACTCTCAACACCCTCCTTGCAGGAAGAAATGCCTCTGGCCCTTGGAGACCTCTTACTTGGAAACAAGGAATTTTCTCCATCAACATCCCCCGCAAGTTCAACCCGATCAAACGAATCTAGCTGGAAATTTGCACCACGGTGATGTGGTCCCTTTGGATCCAGAGGAATGATATGGTGTTTAATAACAAAGCGTGGTCCACCCATCAGCTTATTCAGGACGTTTGGAACATGATGATTGATTTCGGCAGGGCAGAATGGGCCCACGTAAGCAACTCGAAGAACCGCGCCCAGGCCATCCAGACCGCGCTGCTTTCTGCCTTCGTTCGCCGAAGATGCTGGCAGGATGTCTTCGCCACCATGGATGGCAAGCAACCTCGTTGGCGTGCCTCTAGCCCGATTGCTAGTTTCGTTTTCCAACCTCTCTGAAGGAGGTTCTGGGATATGGCGTCTGATTCGTTTGGTCTCTCCGGGCGGGTGCTGCCCTGTGGCCCTCCCTGTGCTGTGACTCCGTCGTCTCTCACCCTCCTCCTGCCCCGGGTCTTTTGTTTTGTTTTGTCTCCGTTGTTTCTCCCCAGGCCACCTGTGTCTGGGGCCTTGTTTCTCCCTCTTGCAATGAAATTTTGTTTCATTTGTGTCAAAAAATAAAAATAAAAAATATCAAGTTGTACTTAGAGCAAGAACATAGTGCACTCTTGTTAAACAATAACTACTTGGTTGGCATGATTGAAAAGGATACTAAGTCAAGTCTTTATTGTCGGTTTGGGTCTCATCAATTTCCTTGACTTGTCTTAGATTTACTACATTATGATCAATAGTCATTGATTATTAATCTAGAATGCAATTGTAAAAGGTAGTTATGATTGACCTCGTTTGGATAATGGTTATTTATTGACATTCAAATGTATAAGGAGATCTTCTACTAACTTCTATCAGATTTATTTTTTAACACAAGTCTATTAGTTTCATTTTATTGACATGGTCAATTTTGTTAAAATGGCGGTATTCTGCATGCCATTTTAATGGAATATCTTCTACAAATGGAGAATAAGTGTGCCACGATAGGGTCATACATGTGCCAATTTTATGCCTAGCACATTCAAATCACTCCTAGTTCACGCATTTCCACTCCCCTCGACCAATCTTTCCATTGTTTTCTTTCTTTCAGTGGTTTCATTTTGTGCCATTTTAATGGAATACTGCCATTTTAATGAAATTGACCATTGACAGATAATCTATAACTAGTTGCAACTTCACTCCAATTATTGTGTGTTATTAAAAATGTTATTTTACTTAAAATAATTGAATCAAATTGATTCTAGAGGGCTATTCTAATATTCAAGAACTAGAAATTAACATTTTGACATGAAATACACTTGTACCTTGAATTCTATAGAATGAATGCTACTATGTTAGAGAAGATTTCAAAATCTCTTTCATACTCATGTTAGAGAATTAATAGAAGAATCTATGTACACTGAATGATTGCAAGAAACATCAATCTTTTCATTTTTTGTCACACATAGCATAATGGACTTGTCATTTGCTCCAACTTTTGAAGCATGAACCTAATGATTTTGAACTTTAGATTTATATTATCTTTCTAATCTATGTCGGTGAGTTGTAATTTCATTTAAATGATAAAAATTTAAATACTTCTTATTGGAGATGGATGTTTCCATTGTAATCATATCCTTATTTTTTTTAAATTAAAAAAAAACATTTTATATTTGAAAGTCTTGTAGGTGAGTTTAGATTCAATTTGAGAATATCTAAACTAATAGTAAAGTTTGTTCCTAGAGAGGCAAATTTAATAGGATTACTTCTACAACGGCACTAAGACAACTAATAAGACAATAAAACACCCAAGAAAGTCATACTTCCAACTAGTATTAATTTAATTTCCTCACAATTTGCACAATTAATTCTTTAATTAATTTTTTTTTAATCACTCCACTTTTATAACCACCAAGGTTAAGTATCACCAATTAGGTTTGATCTTTAATCTTTAAGTTGGAATCTTTCGTCTATTACCAAATCGGATTAGCTTGGTACAGGTCCAACATCGATCTTCCAACTCGGGCCTGTTGTAGCTCTCAACCTTTTACTCCAATTTGAATAAGTCACATCCTAGCGAGTCTTTATCTCCAACTTGGGGTACAATCAAATCTTCTTTCACCAACTTAGAAATCAAATCTTTCTTGATGCAAATAGGCCTTAGTCTCATAACTTGGACATTTGCAAAATTTACATTCATGTTTTACCGATTTGGTATTTTCCTTCTTACTCTTGGCATTTTCCATTTTTGAATATTAACTCTCAAATCAAAGAGATACTCTTACTGGATTCCAAATCCTATTTGGAATTGTTAATGAACAATATTCAAACTTACACACAAATTTCTATTTGGACAGCTATCAACTTATAAATTATGACACATATCTGATTGGCAATCACTGTAGACGTCATTCATAACTCCAAATCGGACACTGATTCAAACTTACTTCAAACTTTCTTCAACCAAACAGGCAGCCCACTTGAAATCACATGCTGACACAAGCACAGTTTACGACTCAACTATCTCCGACTTGGGCCATAACCACATAGTCTCAACATCACATAAACATTAATTCCAACAATTCATCAACAATCACTACTTGGACTCTTATGCAAACAATCGACTAGCTAATATTTCCATTTTATTACTCCAACTAGGTGACAAATCACCATTACACATATAAAGTTTTAATAAAAAATTCGTCTTTCCTTTAATCTCACCTTGATTAGGTTTTGACTTTGTTGATTATAAACTTCCCTCTCTCTAGGAAAAACACTAGAATCACCATCAACATTTGACATTAAGCTCTTCAATTAGGACACACCTAATCTGTCACTATAAACAACATCTGAATCACAAACTTCTCCCACTAGGCAGCTTCAAGCACTACATGAAATCTTCAAATACCTATACTTGAACTCTTGTTTTTCCGAACCCTGTAGTAGACACTTCCTTGATCTGCATAAAATCTCCGATTTGGATACTCACTTTTTCAATTTCCATGCAAACACACACATTCTCCACAACTAGAACACAAACTCTTATCACCTTCTGGTCCTCCAAATAGAACATACACAATTTCAAGCAGACAAGCTGACATACTCAGCTTACCAATTCGGACTTACACATCAAAAACAAATACCACTCACTTAGAACCATACACACACCAAAACAAATGGAAATACACAGAACGACTTGGCTGGGACTTGCAGCGGACATTCTTCAACATTGGGTGCCTAAAATGACAACCTTGACAGCCTTATAGGAAGGCAGATACAGGTGGTTAATCCAAATTGGAAAAACAATCACTCCTAATCGACTGGCAGTTCCTCAACCACCCGACTAGACTTTAACTGCAGAATAGAACTTCCCAACTTGGAACTTAACCCTTGAGTGCCCAAGAGGCCAAAATCTGGCCTCTCTATTTTGAAAAACGTTCTTGTTTGACCATCATAATCTTTTGAGTAGTACGGTCAAAGGACAAGTCCTTTTCTCCACACCTCTTGGTCCCTCTTGAATATCAATCGGTACAGTTGGATTATGTGGATCTCTTCTTAGAAGAAAGCTTGAGTGGATTGAAGTGGAAAAGGTATGGATTTCAGTGAATTTGCTCTGGACGCTTAGGGGTTAAGTACCACCAAACTCCCACTAGGCCTCCAACTGGATCAAATCCAGCAATTTATTCCTACTTGGACTTAACTGCTACCAACAACCACCAATTTGGTTTCTCACCATTAAATCAACCACTGCTAATTAAGAAATTCCATACCACATCAGCACCCATCATCATCTAATTAGGATCTGCATCACATTCCTATACATCTACAATTCCAACTCGGCAGCAAGCCAACCGGCAACAAGACCACTCCAAACTCCAAATTTGCTTATAGACTCAAAAATTACTTTTAAAACTTTACTCCAAATTAGATAAAAATATATTCAAAAGTACCAAATTGGTAAACAAATATAACAAAAACGTGCCAAACACATCCATAAAGCCTCAAAAACACACACAAAAATTAAAAATTTATGACCAATTAGGTTATCTACAAGTCTATTTTGTTAATTTGTCACACACTCACACTTTGAGATATAAGAGTTTTGACTTTTGAATACTATGGAGTATTGAAAATTAATGATTTAGAGTTGAAAATTCTTTGGTCTATTTCCACAACAAGTGGGTATGTTCCTACCAAAGTCCAGAGGGCATCTAAAAATTAGGTTTTTTAGTATCCTCTACGTTCATACAAATAGGACCCTTTTATGCGCACTTCTAAATGTTGAAGATGGTTTTGAGCTCATTTTTTAGTGGAATTTGATCACCATCAAGTCTTCCAATTTTTAGTTTTTTTTCCCACTATAGTAGATTTATTATAAAGTAAAAACTCGACATACCCTTTTTCTATGAAAAACTAAGACATTGTACTAGTAGGTACAATCAAGAGTTTAAGACTATAATAGAATTCTTTCAAATGGTACTTGTTGATAGTACATTAGTACAATATCTTAGATTTTAATAATTTTTAGCAAACTTCTAAAATTGTATATCCTATCATCAAGTTCGCATTAAAACCATTTAGAGGTTGAAAGAATGAAACAATTATATTGTTTCAATGTTGAATACTCACTAAATGCTACATATTCAATTCAAATGCTAGTATGAATTTGAGGGTATTGGTCGAGTGTAATTGAAATTATTATTGAATGTATTTGGTATTCTAAAGTGAAATTTATACTTTTGAGAATATAAAAAAATCATGTACTATAGGAAATTCATTTTTTTTAAATTTGACATTTTTCATAGTTTTAATGTTATTGAATCCAATCATGAATCCAAAATAACCAAAATCTAAAATCTAAATTATAAATTTTAAAAGCAAACTTTCTACAAAGGTTGTTGTAATCTAGAATTTTGTTCAATTCTCAAAACCCAGGAAAACACAAGTATAGGGATTCTTATAGAAAATGGTGTATTCAATCTATTGTTTATGTGACTAATGTCACTTTTCAAATAGAATAATACTTAAAACTTGAAAATACTTGGTTTTAGTCTTGTAATTCACAAACACTCTTATTCCGAGGGATTTGAATTTCATTTTCAATCTTTTACCAATATATGCAGACACAATGTATGAAGTTCCACTCGTATATAGTGTTCTATCAGGTGGTCAAATAGTCTAATTGAAACTTTAGGTTTGGTCAAATCATCTTTGCAATGTATGATCTAGGACTTAATCAATTCCAAGATAATACTTTCAAAATATTACAAATAATTCATTAATTATTATTATTTTTAATATGTATTGGACAAATTGTGCAATAAGTACTTGTCATGAGCAATCCTAATGCAAAATGCCAAAGTCCGTCAATTCTAAGTCAAATTGTCTTAGTTAATGCACAATATGGTGAATTTAGGTTTATACCCAAATTTCTGTCTCTCCTTTTATTTTTCTCCAATTTTTTGAGGTCAAAATATTAAATGGTCAAATTGTCCAATACCAACATTGGTTAATTCTCTAAATTCACATACAAAACATTGGGACAAATTACAATTTGGACCAAATATATAAATTCCAAGACCATAGACTAAAATTTATGATTTAATAGTAAAAAATACCTATAACCGTACAATTTGACCAATGGCCGTGCTCAATACCCTAAGGCCATACAAACCAGCCCTATAACCATGTCAATAAACCCATAACCAAAGATTGTAGCCTATAACCAGGCCCAAAACAATATAAACAAGCACTTGGGATCTAAAACCATAGGTAGCAGACCCTATGGCCGTGGTGCTGCACCCTATAACTGTGCAAAATCCCTAGGAAACTCTAGCAACCTCCTGCGTCTCTCGTTTCAGGTTGCAATTTTGAAAATTTTCTTTTTGCGATTTGTCAAGAATTTGTTGATGAATCCTATTCAATTGATCAATTTGATCTTCACACATATAATTAGCGATTACATTTATGCAATCTTTTAGAAAAATTTGGAATTGGCGATGAAGACCAATCAGGCGTTGTAGTGGATTCCAAAATTTGATTTGGAATTCAAAATTTTTCGAATTAGTTTCTGAATTTGAGTAATCTCTTCACATTTACAATGACTTAACTTTCAACAAATCCCAAGTCCTTACTCACAAAACTCCAATTCTTCTTATAATACGTCCATTACTCATAATATATATACTGTTGATTGTAAATTCTCGCTCTCTGGATTTTTTTTATTTTTTATTTTTATTTTATTATTTATTCTTGCAGAGAAATCACTCAATCATACTCTAGATTTACAAGAGCAACACACGAATTGCAAATATTCAAGAAATGCACGTAAAAATAGATAAATATTTTATATTAAAAACAAGCTTACAATGAGTTGATGCTTCTTAACAACTAAAAAATAATTTAAAAAATCAAAATTTATAGGGAGGATGGTGACCGGTCACGCACCTTTTTGAAAAGGTGTGACTTAGACACACCTCATTCATCCAAACTATTTTTATTTATTTATTCATCCATCCTAATTAGACTAACCCTTAGGCCTAAATCCTTGAGTGCACAATATTTGTAGTATAATGCTATTTTTTCATTTTTTCACCAAGAAATTTCAATATTTTCAATTCTACACTAAGCCAAATGCAACAAATCAAAAGTATTTAATACTTTTACGCTTGGGATCATTTAGATATTATACAGGGCTTACATTCAATATTTTGAAATACTAAAGGTTAGATTACACTGCTAGACTATTAGAATCTCCTATTTAAACTCAGTTTTGGCCTTTTCAAAAAAAAATTGATTGGAATTTTATTTTATCATTAAACTTGTCAAATTCAATATCATATCAAATTAGGAAATTTCAGTTATTTATAAAATAAATGTTTTGTTGCAATTCCAAGATTACAAAGTTCAATACTTAAACCTTTAATTACTACACTGAATAGTATAAGGGATATGAAAATCAAAATCTTGATAATTCCTAAATTCCTAAGTTCTAATGTTCCTTTAGAAGACAATTAGGATATTGATGGAAGGCTTGAGTAACTTCAATTTTCAACATGATTTTTTGAAGTTATTTTCAAAGATAGAACACAATACATTAAATTATTTAGTAATGTAATTTTCATTTCAATCAATGACCAAAGGTAAAAATCATACCACCCTAAAATTCCCAATCAATTTACCAAATAGATATAAGAAACACCTAGAAGCTTGGAATAATAATTTGTTTAGACTCAAAAATCATAATTCTGTTTACATGAAAAGCTTTGATTTATTCCATTTGAATTAGACAATTAGTGATGTGAAAGACTGAAAGTTATGAAGTTTTTAGTTTTATAAACATTCCTTTCATTTTCTTGAGAAAATAACGTATTAAATAGATTTATTTTTTAACTCAATTTTTAAGATTTCCCAAAAAAAGGTTCCACAAGGTTTAATTTGTGTATAAGAACAGTCTAATCATTAGAGTTAGAGTGTTTCATTCCATCTTAGAGCAATTAATGATTTAGTTTGTCTTTTTGTCTAGTACCTACTCTATTTATCAATTTTTTAAAGAAAGTAGATCAAGTTTTTTTGGTTTGAATATTTTTCTAGGTTGTCAACTCAATTCTTCAACATAAAATTCTAAAGTTGTTGTACAAAAATTTTAATTACAAAGATTCAAAGTCTTATATTCTAGTCACATAAGGTGAAAGAATACTTTGATTCCTCCACTTTAAAGACAAATATTTTGTAATCTATATAATCAAAAAATTTGAAATTCTTTCACATGGTCTTACTACACTAATTTAGTGCAAGATCTTATGATTAAATATTAACCCCTAAATGCCCAAGGCCTTTTTTGATCTTCTTGGAATTTGTACTATATTGAACAAAATGCATCAATTTTATTTGAATTGTAACCACTAACCATGCAAATTCAAACTACACATGTTAATCCCTAAAGGACCGGGGCCGTTCTTTGTCAAAAACTACTCAAAAGTCAAAACTGCCATTTTTGTTGCATTCATCCAAAAAAACAATTTTTTTATTTTTTAGGAATGTAACTGTAGGATCTTGTACTTCATTACATGTTATTTCAGGCCTCCGAGAGACCTTTTCAAGGTTGTTTCCCTTCACTGTTCCCCGCAGTGAAGAACAACCAACTGTTGGAAAAAAAATTTCAAAAAAATTTCAAAAAATAAAATTCTTCAAATGGTAAAAGAAGTTGAAAAAAAAATCAGAAATGACCAGGTCACCTCTTGACTACGCAGGTCGCTGAGGTGGCAGGCTAGCTGTCTTGTTCCTTGCGTTCTCGCAGCAAGGGAACCCACAATCTCTCGGAGGCCTCAAAAACCATCTAATGACTGGTCTAGTATCATGTGGTAAAAATTTCATGGACTTTGACCATATAGATTGGAAGATATTAGCATCCAAAGTTGAAAAAAGAAAGTTTTTTTGAACACTAGCTTGCAATTCCAAATGACTTTGAATGCCATTTGTGGAAAAAAATTTACACTATGGACCTTGAATTAAAAAAAATTTGTATTGAAGAATTGAGTTGAAAGTCTAGAAATTTAAAAAATATATATATATGATTGATTTTTTATTTTTTTAAAATTGTTCAGTAGAAGTAGGTCCAAGATTGAAATAAAAACTAAATTATTAATAGCTCTAAAATGGAATTGAAATAAAAACTAAATTGTTAATAGCTCTAAAATGGGATTGAAATACAATAATCTCAATGGTGAGATTGTTCTAAATAGAAAACTTAACCTTGTCAAACAATTTTTTGTTGAAAAACTGTGAAAATTGCATTCAAAATTGAATCCTATAAGTTATTTTTTCAAGAAGATGCTCAAATTGCCCGAAAAACAAGATTGTTCATAACTTTCACATTACTAATCCAAATGTAATAAATCAAAGCTTCACATGCAGGGTTGTTCGCTGCGACAACGCGACAGCCAGACGTCGCGTGACGTCACGAAAAGTCAAATTTACCTTTGACTTTACAGGAAATTACCCCCCTCCAGGTGGATGCCACATGGCATCCACTTGGCAAACTGGAGGGCGCGTACGGATAGGAGAGTGCGGGTAGGGGCGACTGCGGGTGGGCGACTGCGGATTTCTGAGGGAGACCGCGGGTAGGCGACTGCGGGTTTGGCAGGGAGACTACGGGTTCAGGAAGTGTTCTTGGGTAGGCGACCACGGGTGCGCAAAAGGTACCTAGACCCGGTGGTGGACCCGAAGTCGCCCAATTTGGACCCGCTGTCGCCCTCTCGAGACCCGCTGTCGTCCACGTTGGACCCGCAGTCGCCCTACTCAGACCCGCAGTCACTGGATACGCAGTTGCCCTATCCGTACTCGCCCCCCTAGACCAAAGTCACTCGCCCTATATAGCCAGTAGCCCATCATCATGCTATCACCTTCATTTTCCATTGAGGCTTTCTGTCTTGCAACCTTTGTTGGCTGCATGCGTGACCTTTTTGGATAATATATATACTATTTTTTGCTATCATTTGGTTCTTAGAATTTTGCGACGTCCGCAAATCTCATGGCAACTGGAGGTAGCAGTGATGGGTCCCTTCCGGGTTTTTCCACTGTACGCACTCCTGGTGCAATTAGGAAGGCTGCCAAAGACAAGACTAGAAAAAGGAGGGGTAACATTTACAAGAAGCGATGGCATGTGTTGAACAATGATAACCACCTAGCTTTCAAAGGGTGGAACGAGGAGCCAGAGCCTTGGAGTATGCAGGTGTGCGAAGACTACATTGAATGGTGTCACATCGGGAAGTTCTTTCCGGCATGGCGCCATCATCACAACCGACACAATAACAAGGCAAATTTGAAGTATTGTGAAAATCCAGCTTTCATACGAAGGTGTTTAGAATTGTGGCAGGTCCTCTACAAAACCCCTTTTGTAGATAGGAATGAGGCCCCTCTGTTCATTGCTAGAGGTGCCTATGCTGAGGTCGCCTTGAACAAACAGGTTGACTGGACCACGATCAAAGAAAGTACCTACATGGAGCGTCCAGAAGTTGGAATAATTCCAAGAGGGGTTCTGAAATATCCGGAGGGTGGACTTGGGCCTTTTCGAAGTGATCCACAAAACAAAGAAACTCAAGAGGTGGACACGGAAGAATCAGAAGAGGATAATGATTCAGATGGCACACGGATTCCTAAGCTTGTACGAGTGAAGGAGTAGATTATTACCCCCGTCCAAGTTCCAGTTCCAGTTCCAGATCCAAATGTTCAAGCCGCTTCATCATCGCGGGGAAAGAAGATGAAACATTCTGCCAAGGTGCGACGGTCCACCACGAAAATTAGATTGGCATCAGCCTCAACCACAATTGCGACTCCAATCTTGCCACCACAAGACGCCAGCAACGTCTTCGACTTTGCTTTAAGTGATGACTCGCCCGTATGTGCCACAAGTCACATTCCCATTCCACAGTCTGAATCTGATGTTGTTCACAATGCGATGACGTTGGCGAAGGCTCTCGACCTCTTGAAGACCAAGGATGCACAAATTGCAACCTTAGAAGGTGATGTGAAGAAATGGCGGTCTACATGTGAACAAAAAAATGCTCTCATTTCTCAACAATCCAAAGAATTACAAGGCCTTCGAGAAAAAGAGCGTTAGACTTTCACATTGTCGGACATGGACGAAACCTTTGTTGAGCAGGATCCACATCACTTGGACAAGCTTGTTGGGGACCTCACCAACGATGTCATTCACCTTTCTCCCCCTGCCAAGCGTACGAAGCGTTCTTCAATTCTTCCAATGGCACCGCTTCCGTTCGTCTCAAGAGATTCTAGCAATCCGCACGTTGATGGTTTGCAAGGGACTCAGGATTCACTTTCGTTTCCTGCCATTCCACATCTACAATCATCAAAGGAACTTGATTTGGCTGAGGAAAATAGAATGCTTCGAGAGAAGTTGGCAGTGTTGGCAGCGACATACTATCATTGGAAGGTCGCGTGCATTCTCTCCGTGGATCGATCTCAACAAGTTGCGAAAGAGCTAGACAAAGTTTCGAAGAACTTTGTAGCAAATGCCCCTAAACGAGAGAATGGATTGACATCATGGGCATTGATGGAGGACATGTTTCCGGATAACATGTCCATGCTTGACGTGGCGGAAAAAAATGTCATAGACTAGGCACAAAATGGTTGGGACCATGGAAATCAGATGTCTAGTCACTTCAACGAAAAAGACCAAAGTCTATTGTGGCCAAAGCCAGCTCATTTCGTCTTGGATCATACCAAATGCCCCATATGTCTAGAACAATTTGGGCCAGAAGGAGGATGGGCACTTGGATCATGTACACATGTGTACCATCCTCAGTGTCTCATCACTCAATGTCTGATTAGACGACGATGTGTGATTTGTGCAGCACCATTCCATGATCGCTTGTATACCATGTTCAACTTGATGACTTACATGCCACCTTCTTGGGAACACAATAGAGACACGACGGCAGAGACACGATTTTGGGGACGAGACTTGCTTTGGAGTTGGCGAGAAGGCCTACATGATCAAGAAATGGGAGCTGCTGCCTCACAATTGAATTGGGAAACGGACCCGCGTGAAATTCTAAGAGTGGCATTCAACCTTATGGGAAAAGGAGCTCACAATGCAGGGAAGAGGGCATTTTTTTTTCAATGCCTTGGTGGATATTTTGATAAGACATCCCAAACCTTCAAGTGGGGTGCTCATCCGGAAGGACACCGTTGGAATTTTGAAGGTGAACAAGGGGCTAATCGTGATGAAAATGCCACTTCAGAAGACTTGAATAGTATGGCTTACCTCGACTCAACATACGGGCCTTATTATCAAAGCCAAGCACTCGATTATCTATTGGAGTTACACTCTCCGCAAACTAAAAGGACACTTGAAGCTCTCAAGAACTCCAATGTCTTGGAATCTATTTTAGAAGCAGATGGACCTGCTTCAAGGACTCGTGCTAAGAAGAAACTCGTTGTTGGAGAGTCCAATGATTACGAACAAGGTGCAACGAGTGGTTCTCAGAACAATCCAATGGACTTGAACTAAATATTTCTATGAGATACTTACTTCAACGGTGGTTCTAGTTAATCGTAGTAGTATACAAGATGTAAGGCCCATAGTATAAGGGCCGTAGTATATCCATACTCGCACACTGTAGTACTCTAGCAAAAGTTAGGGTTAAGATGTTGGCTTCTAAAACTATACCGCCTTGGCTGTGTATTGTACTACTATGCTTATGGACAACAACCTTCTATTGTTTTGGTTTTGAAGGTTTGGGCATACTTATACATTTGTAGCCTAAAATGTAATTGGTGAAATGCAAATACATTTGTTGTAATGCCTCGCACGATGATTCTATACACGGTCCCCACAAAATTGCTATCTTCAAATCTTTTAATGAATTTTTTCCTTTTGGATTTTTTTCTTATACAACATGTTTTTGTTTACATGGAAAAATTTGATTCATTCCATTCAGATTTTTTATGATAAAGTTATGGACCATTTTGTTTGGCGGGCAACTTGAGTCTACAGCTTCTTCTTTTAAAAGTTGCTTGTAGGATTTGTTTCTCCAGGCAATTTCTACAATCTAAAAAAAAATTAGGTCCGGTCACATAGTTAACTTCACTTGATAGCACACTCTCACCATTTTCATTTCATTTTAGAGATATTCATTATTTAAATTTTACAACTACATCTTACCTACTTCTACTCAACAATTTCTTAAAGTATCCAAAATTGTTTTTGAAAATTGTTTTTTTCCCACACATAACCATAGGATCTTACACCTTACTAGTATGAGAATGTGTGGAAAAAATTTCAGAATTTTTCATCTTACAGATTGCAAGATATCCGCATTTAGAGTGAAAAAAACAACTTTTTCAGCACATTGTTGGACTACGTTATTTGACTTTTAACATTTTTCACTTTAATTTCTTGCACTATAGAGTTTTGAGCTTTAAACAAATATAGTGGAGAATTGAGTTGAGAGTCTAAATAAAAAAAAGGTTTTCAAAAAAACTTAATTTTCATTCTTAAAAAAATTGTAGAATAGAAGTACATATGAGATTGAATGAAAATCTATTTTCTTTCTAAGATAGAATTAAAATGCACTAATCCCCACAGTCAAATTGTTGTTGCAAGCAAACTAAACCATGTCAAACTTCTTTTCTTGAACAATTGCCAAAATTGCGTTCCTAAATTAATCTTACAAGGTATTTTTCCCACCAGAAGCTCTAATTGCCCAATAAACAAGATTGTCCATAACTTTCTCATAAAATATCCAAATGAAATGAAAAAAAGCTTTCCGGATAGACAAAATTATAATCTATGAGGGAAAAAAATTTAGAAAAATAAATTCAAATGCTTGTCACATTTTTTTGCTGCCCATTCTCCCCTGCTTTGGAGTTTGGACTATATGGGCATAACTTTTGTTCCTGGGCACCGATTGGAAAAAAAGTTATATTACCACAAAGGTAATCGTTTTTTCTATCTTCAAATAAAGTTTCAAAAATTCAGTCCCAAATTTCAGCCCGTAGGTACCATCTCTGACATCCATTCTTGCAAAGACACCAAATTCATAGCCCTCGTATTCAAAATATAATAAAAACATATGTACATTTCAAAAACAAAGGTGTGAATTTCTTTATTCCACAAAACTTTTGGAAAATCAAAAATTGGAAGACCAAAATGTTTTTTTCTACCACACTAGATCCAACCACTAAGCACTTTTTTCACTATTCACAAAGTCACTTTCTTTGGGCTCCGGTCTCATTCTTTGAAGTTCCGCACGGGTGGCACCTATGGCTTCATAGGCCCACTTGCGCCATTCCTTAAAATAAAGGATGTGGCGCTCCAAGTCCAATATGCCCTCGTGCAACAACTCTTGTTTTTTCTCCAGTAGCTTCACCAAATAAAAAAGCGTTGCTCTTTCTTCTGTATTGCTACCATAATCCGGAGCTAAAGCCAAGATGCCCTCTTTTTTGGCTTCTTTTAAGGCATCATCATAATATTCCATCTCTAGCTCACGTATTTGAAGATTCAAACTTCTCCTTTCGCTTTGATGGGACCATTTATCACGTTGCAAAAGATCAAGTTTATTTTGAAGCACCGCTAAATCATCGGAAATGTGTGCTCGCCCGTCTTCGATCTTCTTGAAATAATTTACTCTACTTTTGTTTAACTTAGAGTAAATCTTCTCATTTTCAGCAATGGCGTTTTCAGTCGCCTCTAACTCCTTCTTCAACCCATCCACAACAGTTGGATTCACTGGAAGATGTTGTACCTTCTCTTTCAAATTCATAAGATCCGCTACTGTTGAAGTCAAAGCTGCTCGTGCACTTTCGATTTTAGTGCCCAACATCTCCAAATTGTCTTCCGAATCATTGTCACTGCTTCCGCTAGACCCAATGTCTGCACCAGAACGGTCCACATTGATCGGTACATGAACATCTAAGCTTTGTTTTTGAATCTTGGACAATGATTGCGGCTCCTCCAGCTTCCTCTTCCCCTTCTTGTCAACTTGAACGTCCTCAGCCGCCTCTTGTTTTTCTTTGCCAATGTCTTCGTCGTCACTCTCAAAAGAATATCCATCGTATTCGTGAGTGTGCTCATCTGAGCTAGAAGTTGAAGACCATTGAACTTGGTCATCACCAACAGCCAACTTGCCAGGCTTTGCCTCTAAAAGCTTCTGATTTGCTTGAAGAAGTCCTTCTTCATCCAGCACTATCGGTTTGTCCGGGCGGTCACCGATAGGAAGCTCCTTCAAGGTTGTCCAATCTACCTTTTTCTTCAACTGAACTTCAACGTACACCATTTGCACAAGATAGAAAGAGAAGTTGTCATTTCGATAAGGCTGGGACTCCAAATAGAGTTGCTGCCATACCTCCAAACACCTTTGCTGGAAGACAACACTCTTGCAGTAAGCCAAATTTGCCTTATTAGACTTCACGTGCAAAGGGTGTCGCCAAAACGGGAACAACTTGTTGATGTGGCACCAATCCACATATTTGTTTACAGTTTCATATGTCCAAGGCTCTGGTTCTACTTCCCATCCCAAAAAGGCCTTCATCTTTGGATGCAACAAGATGGGTACACGCTTCTTGCGAGGTTTGCCGCTCCTTTTACGATCCTTGTCACGAACCGCCTTTTTGTTGAGCCGAAGTTGGTATCTTGACATACCGTGTGGCGGTTGAGAGTCCTTGCCCTCCATAACGATCACTTTGTCTCAAAAGTAGCCAACTAAGTACTACGCGGTTTAGGGTTGCAAGCCTAAACCGTAGGTGTAAAAAATGCTAAATGTAATCCTATCACATTTAACATTTACAAAAATACAATGTTCTCGTGAAACACCCTATGTCATCCAAGCGTGAATAAAATGAGCCGTGCAAAGGGACAAAAATCCCCCCCCACAACTCAAACCCCTAGCTTTTGTGCACTCATTTAGCCACGTCAGTAGGTGAAAGACAGTGCGCAGAATGCCAGGGAAAATTTAATGGCGACTGCGGGTGGAGGAGAACGCTAATGTACCCGAGGTCGCCCCTGGGGCGCGTGCGGGTCCTGAAGTGGGGCGAGTGCGGGTCAGCCCAAGTACTCCAGGGCGACCGCGGGTCCGGAAGTGGGGCGAGTGCGGGTCAGCGCAAGTGCTCGAGGGCGACCGCGGGTCCTAGAGTGGGGCGACTGCGGATCTGGACAGGTGCTCCAACGCGACCGCGGGTCGAAGGAGCCCGGGCGAGTGGGCGACCGCGGGTCCAGGGCAACTTCGGGTCCAAGGCGACTGCGGGTCCTAGGTGACCGCGGGTCTAGGACGACCACGGGTCCACTTTGCGAAGGCGACCGCGAGTCCTGGGCGACACCGGGTCTAGGGCGACTTCGGGTCCAGGGCGACTGCGGGTCCTAGGCGACCGCGGGTCCAGGACGACCACGGGTCCACTTTGCGAAGGCGACCGCGGGTCCTAGGCGACAGCGGGTCCTGGGCGACCGCGGGTCCATCTATTAATGCATGGACTTTTCTTTTCTTTCTTAGTACATGTTTATAGATTGTGATATTTTTTTTTCCATTTTTCCTTGCGTTGGGAAAGTGGCGATACTAAATGTTACGGAGGGGCTCCAAGCTTCAACATTCATCCACGTACTGGATAGAAAATGTGATACTAAGTATCTAAAATTCTATTTTCATTTACATTGTGGCGATTTCATCGAAGACTTTTCTAGAAGTTGAAGTTTTTCTAGCAATTTCATCCAAAATTTTCCTAAAAAATTCCTATAGCTTATAGCTAGCCTAAATTTTTTGTTGCTTTTGAGCACCAAATCTCAAGGGAAAAAAAAAGGACTGTGAGCTCAATCCCATTTGTGTTGCAAAATTTATGGAATACTAGTTTATACTTTATACTATATTTGGGGAGCCATTAGGGTTGAGGTCGGTTGTGGTACAAATGGATTCCTTATTGATTATCTGAACAGAAGTTAAATCTTTGCAATTGTTTTAGAAGAAGTTCTTGTTAACTAATTTTTTTCTTATTAATTAATTTCATTGTTAATTCTTAATTTTATTGTAAATGACTTATTTCATTGTTAATGACTAATTTTATTGTTAATAACTAATTCAATTGTTAATAACCAATGTTATGATTATTAACCATTGCAATTGTAACAATAATGTCTTTGTAATTGTTTTGACATGAGATGTTCATTATGTATTTTTGGATGTAGACTCAAATTACATACTATGTTACACACACTAATTTTGGTAAATTACATGCCTAATAACTAAATTTCTTGTACGGACACAAATCTATAAATGAAAGTCATTGTTGGACTTATATCATACTCCAACCATCTATGAAAGAATGTGTGTTTTTATCAATTTGGATGACATATACCAAAAAAAAGAATATGGTAGGAAAACATTATGCTACTAGGAATAATATATATGGTAAAACCAGATTTACATTTATTATTGAATTCATCCAAGTTTTCTCGAATTGCGTGTTTAATAAATGACAAAGATTATGGCTACATATCTTTTTTGCAATATCCACTCTTGTTTCATTGTCAAAAAAAAAAAAGGGTCGCAAGAAGTCAATGAACTTCCTTTTTCCAAATAAAATAAATAGGAAGAGAGCGAAAAAGGTTAAATAAATAAATAAAAACATCTCTCATCTATTTTGAAATAGGTAAAGTACGAATAAAAAGGAAAAGTCTAAAAAAGTCTAAAATTTATGTTTCCTATATTTGAATTAGAATAAATAGGAAAAAAAACCCAACTTGCTTTTATTTTTGGAAATAGAAAAAATAATAAGAGAATGTAAATGATGTATGACTTACATTTTTTTAGGGATTGAAAAAACAACTATTTGAATTCAATGACCATGAAAGTAAAACTCCTTTCAATTGCATACTAGCACATTTTATTCAAGAAATAATACAAGTCTTCAACATCAATTACCAACTAATTTATTTTCATTTTCTTATTTTCCTTGCGTCCATTATATACTATGGAATCAAAAAGGACCAAGAACATTTGAATTCAAAAGTTGTTACACTTTGCATAACAATGTGTAAAAGGCCATATTCAATATATACAATTTGACAAATAGCCCATTGAGTAATTGTTTTTCTAAAGACAAGGCGCGTAGCATAAAATTCCTTCATATATTATAGGAAAATATTACAAAGTAAGCAACACATAATTGGCCACCAAGCTCATTGCTTGCAGCACTAAACTCTTGCTCTAGACTATCCTATTACAAAGGTGAGTCTCGGAACACCAATTCGGGGGGCATCATGGACCATGGTGGAGACATAAGGGAATTTGTGATCTCTATACACGTTGGTCTCTTCTTTGGATCAGTGTTCACGAGTTCACGCAACTTCATTCCAAAGTACATTGATCCCTCGCGGTTCTTGAACAAATCCTTGCCCCAATCGTCCATATCACCAATTCTCATCCATTCGGTCAACTTCCCAATAGAATACGAGTTTGACTGTTGCGTATATTTATACCGTTGTTGCATGATCGGTATGCTTGTATCGGAATTTGGAGGTCCATATGCATAAAACAACTCCGGGGAAACCCACCAACGACCTTCTCGGTATTGATCCCTCTCGGCCTCAGATGGCTTTCCAAAATGTGAAGGCGCGTTTTCGTCAAAATGACTTGATATTCCAAAATCACAAATTCCAATGTTGATTATGTCGTTTGAATAATCCGGAAAATGCAACATGATGTTCATGGGAGACAAGTCATTGTGTAGCACGCGGCACTTGTGCATCAGATTTGTCACATATACTAAAGCCCATGCCAACTTTTGCCTTGTGCCTTCGGAAGAAACCAAGTTCTTTTTGTTTCTCTTCAGGAAGTCTTGTGGCTTTTTGCATTTCATGCCAGTCAATGGTTGGTGATACAGAACGATCTAAATGCCTCAACTCATTCAAATGGCCCCCATTCCACCACAAAGTGTACGCTTCATTCGTGCGAGAATGAATGGCAAAAAACTTAATGATGCCAGGGTGGTTCAAGGGGCATGCAAGGGCCTCCATGGATCGTTGCGCTCTCCCCTCGCGCGGATTTATTGCCTTGGATACTTTCCCAGCAAAAGCGATGTAGCTTGGAATTGTATCCATTCCTTCAATGCGTACCTTACGCAGTTACGCACTTTTGCATACCCCCCTTCACGTTCAAAAGCACTAAGGGGCACCACTTTTGCCGTATTGGGGATCCACGTGATACACAATCCACCATCTCGTGCAAATGCTGCTTGCACCGTTGCATTTTTCCACTTAAAACCCCTTGCCGAGCCTCTTGCCAATTTCTTCACTGCGCTGGACCACCACTCCATTTTTTGGCGGAATGCCTTGATGTCTTCTGATTCCTCTACTATCGGAAGTAACGGTCGATGTTCCTCCATCAATTTCTTGGTATTGAACATCACTGCTTTCAATGTGTTATCAAGCCATTCAAATAGTCTCGAAGAATATGTCAAGTCAATGTCTGCGAAATCATCGGATCCCTTTAGCTTGGTTAAAATCCGTGCCTGTAAATCGTTTGGCAAGGCCACACTACCAGTTGTAGGACACCTCAAATAGCTTGCCTCCAAGAATTGTACACTTTTCCCTGCGTACCACTGGAGACACGCTTCGTATGCATATCGAGTATAACTCGGGGGAGGATAGTTGGAGTCCTTGTCATGTGCTGACTTTTGCTTCTTGCCCTTCCGTCGCTCTTGACTCCCTCCTTCTTCGTTTTCATTTATAGCTATCGGAACCTCGAAAAAAATTGGATCATCGAGGTCCAGATCCCATAAAGACTTTCTCCTTGTAGTGTTGCCTTCATGTGGAAAAGCCATGTTGTACTTAAAAACAATTCAAAACCGTAGTTCAAAATTCGTAGATTGAAAGGGTAAAAATCCCCCCCCCAATTGAAACCCCAACCTACGGGCACGCATCCAGCCACCTGAAGGTAGGTGAAAGACAGTGCGCAAGGCTAAAGTAAGGTGAGAATCGGAAGTTGGGCTAACGCTTAAGTACCCGAAGTCGCCTCAGGGCGCGTGCGTTTGGGTGACTGCGGGTCGGGAGGGGGCGACTGCGGGTCTGAAGTGGGGCGACTGCGGGTCTGAGGAGGGGCGACTGCGGGTCTGAAGACAGCGGGAATGGGCGACTGCGCGTTTTTGGAGCGCTGAAATAGGCGACTGCGCATCAAGGGCGACTGCGGATCGTGGGCGACCGCAGGTACCAACTAAACCATCCCAAAACTTGCACACGCGGTCGCCCACAAAGAAGTCTCTTTGACCCGCAGTCGCCCCCTACGCGCAGTCACCCCACTGGAGATTGAGTTTGCATTTTCCAAAAAATCAGTCTCCCTCCTTGACCCGCAGTCGCCCCCTACGCGCAGTCGCCCTACTGGAGATTGAGTTTGCATTTTCCAAAAAATCAGTCTCCCTCCTTGACCCGCAGTTGCCCCCTACGCGCAGTCACCCTGATGGAAGGGGGGAGATTGCATTTTCGAAATTTTTGGTGTCTCCCACCTTGACCCGCAGTCGCCCCCTACGCGCAGTCGCCCTTATTGAGGGCGGAAAATTATTTGGTGTCTCCCTCCCCTTCCATATGGGCGACTGCGCTTAGGGGGCGACTGCGGGTCAAGGAGTTTGCATTTTCTCCTTGACCCGCAATCGCCCCCTATGCGCAGTTGCCCTGATGGAGGGGGGATTTTGAAATGTGTTTCCCCCTCGAGGACCCGAGGTCGCCCTTGAAAACGCGAGGGATCCTTGGACCGGACCCGCGGTCGCCCCACGCGCAGTCGCCCCATGCGCAGTCGCCCTAGTATCCGTGTTAGGGTTAGCGCATGCGCCCTTGGCGACCGCGGGTATTTCATGGGTTGTTCCAGCTTGTGGTGCATAATTTTCATAACTGCGCCTTGTAGTTCACCTACCTTGTAGTGGCTGAATGTGGGCCCAATGTTGTGGAGGTCTCGTGGTTTTTTTGGTTTCCTACAAACAGCCAACAATACAGCAGACACTTCTTGTATACTTCAATGAACCCAAAATCTTTTCCATTAGTTTAGGATAGTGAGAATATCAAAGCCATTTGATGTAGAGGGCCTTGAAACGGCAATTGCATTCATTGTGGCAAAGTTGTTGAATAATAAGGATGCACACACAAATGGGTGTGAAGTCACCAAAAAAGGGTACACTAAATTCGCATTTAAAACAATTAGCAATTCAAATGAAAATGATTCATTTGGTTCTTCATTGATTCTCTTTCATTTTTGGGTGTTATAGTAACGTAGGGGGGCCTCAATTGTTATGTAGCCTATTCAAATTTAATCTTCTTGCATTGCTAATGATTAGTTATTTGGCTCCTTACAAGCTTAATGGCAGGTGTTCAATTTAGCAAGTGCTCAGAGGAAGTCATAATTATTCTCGACCATGAATATTTCCGGTAAAAATTTGTTTAGTTTGCCTTTGACTTCCTTATTGTCATCCACTTGTATTGTAGACAATGTCTTTTTAATAGGTGGGAGAATCACCATGACAATGACTATTCTATTGGAATTGATTTGTGATCTTTGAAATAGGATTAAGGACTTTTGGAAAGGCTACAAATTGTATTGCTTTGCTCATTATGGCCAGTGCAATGAGTCCAAAGGCCATTTCCAAGCCAGCAAAATGGGTGAGTAAAATATTGCCCTTCATTTTGTATAGGTGATTTGAATCCTTGAATAATGAAATGAACATGTATTAATGAACATTTCTAGTTGGATAGTTGGTGGTGGACATTTCATCTCACTATTAGTGCTTATTTGCTGCAGGACGAGTGATGTGTTTGATACAAAACACACGCGATATTATTTGGGGAGCCAAATTTGATGAGGCCATTAGGGAGGGGTGGGCCATGATGGAAGAATATGTGTGGGTTCGGCAAGGAAAAGATTGCACAAACCTCAGGTTTGGTTGTTCTAGTATAGAACTTGTATTATAAGATTATATGCTAAAAATACCCATATGTAGTTGTTATGTTTTAATATTCATTGATATGGGGGGTCGGGAGATGCAGGGCTTTATTAGAAGAATTTGAGGATGTCGAGAAACTTTCCGAGTCTGAGAATGGATGCTTGTTGTTACAACTCATTAAGGTTAGTGCAATACCACAACACGAGTTAATATACTTGCTAGGTTAATATTGTTTGTACCCCATTCTGTGAATATCATATGTACTAATGACAATTCCACCTTAGGATGATGAGCACGGGACGGAACGCGCATTTACACAATCTCTAAGCGTTCAAATCAACACCACGGATATCTTTGAGCGGACCAATAATAGGTTAAATCAAGCTCGCGCAAACTTGGACAACCTTGTGCCACGGGCAAATCGTTCGTGACTAGAGACATTGTTGTGGTGCATCAAATGACAACCTTGTACCATGGCATAAGACCCTATTTTGATTTTTGAGTTGGGATCATAAAAAGAAATAAGTTATTTATGAAGATAATAGTACTAAAGTCATGCTAGACATGTGAAATAGCAATGTGCTTGACAAAGAACTTCATTTTACATTTCTATACTATGATTTTGCTAAACAATGCATGGATTGTTTATCTCAAATGGATGATCATATTTTGCTAAACAGTCCATGGTATATGAATGTTTAATTGGTTAGTGCCCAATACTTTAATAGTTTACATATGTGACCCCTCCCAAAAAATATATACCCATAAATGTGACCCCCCCAATAAAATATATACCCATAAATGTTGTGGCTTGTTATTCTTGGTTCACAAGTTTGAAATCCCCAAATATTGAAAATGTACAAATGTATGCCCTTGATTTAATCCCTTTGTTTGTAAATATGATGGCTACACTTTTAATTAATATGAAACAAGTTTTATTGTTTGGATACCTATGAATGTACAGATAAATGAAATTTGAACAAAACCATGAAAACAACTGGGAAATAGCTATGACAATTAATTGTGACAATTAGTTCCCAGCTACACCTTCACAGTGCTTGATGAAGCACATGATGAAAGTTATATGGGAGCTCATGCTGTCACACCCAATCCTTATGGGATATTTGAACAACCATCTTACTACACCTATCCTATGCATTGTATAATTGATTATATTGAGTTTTGTTCTCTCACGCAATTTATAATGTGTCAATCACACTTGACCATAAATGAATAAAAGGTATTTATCCTTCAATTCCCAAACCCCTTCTTTTGGAGCTCTCCAAAAGTGGTCTACATTGATCAAGAATCCCACATTCTTCATAGTTGGATCTTGTTTTACAATGGATTCAAACTAAACATAATAGAGATTGCATTAGAAAATAAAACGCAACCATGTGAATCATGAATGGTAAATTTCTTATGTTTGATTATTTTCTTATTGAAATTGCAGAAGTGATGTTAGGGTGGGAATCCTCTTTTTGCATGTCAAATCTAATAAGTTGCAACAATAATTAATAAAATGGCTAAAGATGCATAACCCAAATTTTTAAATAAAAGATGAAAAGGTGCAATACATTTTTATGAAGTGCATTGGTAACTAAAATTTATGTCCACAATTTTGTGTAAGAGAACTTCAAAGTGAAAGTCTTAGAGGTTCAGAAATTCAAAATCCCGCCCTGTACCCGTAGTCGCCCACCCGCGGTCGCCCCACTGTAGGGGTCTAGAAATTACTCTGTGGTGCCCCACACGCGGTCGCCCATACCCACTAGCCCCAGACCCGTTGTCGCCCTACCCGCAGTCGCCCAGGACCCCAGTACTTCTATAGCCTTCGACCCGCGGTCGCCCATCCCCAGTAGCCCCAGACCCGCAGTCGCCCTACCCGCAGTCGCCTTTGCAGTCGGCCCCTTAGACCCGCAGTCGCCCTACCCGCGGTCGCTCTCAGACCTGCACGCGCCCCTTCCCGCACTCGCCCCAGGGCGATTGCGGGTTAATTAGTTGTCTCCCCACCCGACTTCGCCACTTTCCCTTCTTGTTGCGTACTGCCTTTCACCTACTTTACAGTGGCTGATTGCGTGCCCGGAAGCTTGGGTTTTGAGTTTCACTTACATGTGGCTCATGTTCTTGATTTTACTCCATCACTCACTAATCGCTAGATAATACTTTGCGGTTTAGGGTTAAGTTTAGATTCCTTGCCCCAAATCTCAAGAGCATCTCCAATGGCGGACCACAAGAAGAAGACCAAGGCAAAAGGAGCCATGCACCCTAGGCAACGACGCATCTTTTTGGACCCAGCGTGTGTGGCCTACCGAGGTTGGGATCGAATTACGGGCCACTAGACCACCAAGACTTGTAAGTCCTTCGTGGGGTGGTGCCACATCGACAAGTTATTCCCCTATCATCGGCACTACACGAATCGGCGCAACAATACGGCCAATTTGCATCCATGCCGTAATGATGCATTTGTGCAACGTTGTATCGAAATTTATCGATACTTGTATGGCACATATTCAGTGCCCAGGAGCGAAGTCCCATATTTCATATGTACAATGGTGTATGCGGAACTCATTTTGTTTCGAAGCGTGGATTGGAGTTCAATCAAAGGAGTGAAGCATGCTCGCCTTCCACCGACAAAAGACATCCCAAGGGCGGCTCTATCTGCCAATCCACGTGAAGGGCTAGGCCAGAAGAAAAACTTGAAGGAGGGAGTGCCCAATGAGCAGTTTCATTGGACGTCATCTGATTCATCTTCGGGAGAGGAAGACAACCTTGGTGAAGACCCTCCAATGCAGCCCCAAAACATGGCGATGGTGGCTTCTACTTCACAAAATTTACCTCCCCCGAGAATGGAAGAAGAGGGTGAACCAGCTAGGCAACCACAAAATCTTGATATTTTGCCTCTTGCTATGGTGAATCCGATTACAGTCCCTCGCACTGAAGAAGACGAAGTTTTGCAGTATGTGCTTGCATGCATGCAAGAAGCAGAAGATGATGTTTTTTGGACAGAGATGGAAACAGAAGAAGATGTGAAGCCTTCTTTGTTCCAATTGGATTGTGTTGATGACATGTACCGAAGTGAGGAATTTGTTGAAGATGGAACTGTCCCTGACATAGTAATGTTGGACACCAAAGTTGTTTACAAAGCTCAACTCAAGAAGCTTCTAAATGAGTTGGATGAAAAGCATCTAGAATGTGAGAAGCTTCGCAATCAAGAAACGCAAACTTTGAGTGGAGATATTGTAAATAGCTTACGTGCTGAACTTGAAAGTCGGCAAGTTCTTTTGTCAACGCAAATAACAAAGATTTTAGACTTGGAAGCATTTTACCTTAGATTCTCTTCTCGGCATGCTGGAGGATCTAGTTCTTCTAGCAATGAGTTTGCGAAAGAACGGCTTGCCAAAATTATGGAAGCATGCAAGCTGGAGGAAGATTAGATAGACTTGGAGAAGCGAGGGGTGGAAGAAGCACGATCAAGATTAAATTCCTTGAAAGCATTAAAGGACAAAGCCCCCCTTGACCGTGTTGCAGAAATGTGTGGTTGGAAAGACGTGGCTACTAAACAAGCATTGTCTCTTACAGAAGTAGTTGACTTGAAAAAGAAGCTTGGGGTTTCTTTGTCATTGGATCCAAAATTGGAAGAACATCGAGATACACTGAAGGTGGAAATGAAGTTCCAAAAATCATACAAGCAATTTTGGTTGGAAAAGAAGTTGGGGAAGGATGACCGATACCTTAGGATTTTGCAGTTGGAAGTTAGGAAAGTCTTGTATGAGATGAAACGTGAGGCTCATGACCGCAAAGAAAAGGCCAAAATGGATGTTGAATGATTTTCATTTTTAGCACATTTTTGAGGACTATGTATATTCCATATTATGTATATATAAAAGGATATTATCCATTTTGAACATTCCAATGCAAGCACATTGAATTCTATGTAGTTCCTTGACAAGAGTACATAAATATAGATATGAATTTTTGGTTATTTATGTTTGCAATGTTGTGAATACTTGAATATTCTAGGAATTTTGGCAGGAAAATGACCTTGGGAGTTTGGACTTTAGGAATTAAAAGAGAATTAAAAAAAAAAAAAAATTAAAAACTTGCCGGATTGGAAAAGAACTTGTTATTGAAGTTCAGAGCAATTGTCACGGCTAGGGTGAATTGACCTACTCATTGCCACTCCAGGGCAAACACTAGAATTTTTTATTTCCAAGGCTTATTTTTTTTGTGGAAATTCTGAATTCATAGTTTCAATTATAGGCCCCAAATTACCCCAAGGGATGCAAGAATTATCCAAACAAATGGCAGTCGCCCGTTCCTAGACCCGCAGTCGCCCATTACTGGACCCGTGGCGCCCACTTCTGGACCCGCAGTCGCCCATCACCTGACTGATTTCAGGTTTTTGGACCCGCATTCTCTCATGGGGCGACCACGGGTCCAAGGAGTTTTCTTGTATAAAATTCTAGGGGTACCCCTTGTTTTATCACCTTGGCTCCGTTGATAAAACTCTTGTTTTGGACCTTCGAAAGAGGCTTCATGCGAACGTTTAACTTCTTTGGAGGGCAACAACCGTGTTTAGAAGGGTTTACAAGACCATTCTAAGCGGGTTGCTTTGTCATTACATCTTCCATAGTATTAGTGTGATTATTGTAGTCATTTTCTTTGAAGACCCAGTGTTGATCTACTACATGGCTGGACAAGGTGTTGGGAGGGGGGGGACCATGAATGATACGTGGAGGTCCACAAAGGATTGGGACCCTTGGCTAGTACCGTGTACCCCAATTGATAATTCCCCCCATGCTTGAAAATGCGTGTTTTGTGGGTGGAGCAAAGCATTTGTACGAAAGAGAGCATTGATTCACTTTGGCTATGGCGGCTCGACTACATCGGAGTGTTGTAAGGAGATCCCTAGAATTGTACGAGAAAAGTTTTGGACTGGCGAGGGGCAAGTTCCAAGGTCCATGAGTTACGAAGAGATGTATGATGCACCGACTAGACATGATGCACCAGTTAATGTTGCAGAGTCTATTGTTGCACCTGCGTTGGATGTCGAAGAAGAAGGGTCTCTCAATCCCTTTGAATCAAATGCAAGACCAAATCCTACGCCTGATTCAGTAGATTCTACTGGAACAACGCTTGAGAGAAGGAGGAACATGCCATCTATTTCTCGGCAAAGAAGCATGGATGAATCATTACAGACGGGCCGCAGACAAGAGTTGGATAGGTTGTGGGCTTCTTTCTTTTACGAGGCGAACATTTCATTTAATGTTGTGCGCCACCCGGCCTTCGTGAATGCTGTTAAACAAACTGCAGCAGCTGGATTCGTGTACCAACCACCACCGTATAATGCGATTCGCACGAAAATGATAGATGTTAAGAAGGCATCGGTTGAAGCCATGGTCTCGGAGCGGACGAGGGTTTCAATAAGTCAGTATGGAGCGACAATTTGTTCAGATGGTTGGTCCGATACTAATTCGCGGCCGTTACTAAATATGATGTTGGTGTGTCCCGCCGGGGATGTCTTTTTGGGATCAGTGGATAGTACTGGGGAGAAGAAGGATATATCTTACACGACTGAGACGATGGCACGATACATTGAGGAAGTTGGGCCTACCAACGTTGTGCAATTGTGTACGGACAATGCTGCAGTTATGACAGGGGCGATGGCAAGGTTGGAAGAAAGGTACCCTCACATTTATAGGCAGGTTTGTGCGGCACACATTTTGGACTTACTCTTAGAAGACTGGGGAAAGGATCAGAGAGTAAAGGAGTTGGTAAAGAAGTCTTCATCAATTGTGAAGTTCATCAAGAAATACCAACATACTTTAGCGTTGTTTCGGAGATTTTCACCAAACAAAGTGTTGAGACTTCCAAGCAAAACACATTTTGCCACAAATTTCTTGATGATTGATCGTTTGGTAGCCTGCAAGCAAGCAGTGCACAACGTGACACTAGATGAGACATACATGACGTTCGAGTTGAGTTTGCAAAACCGCAGAAATGGACATTTCATTATGGGCAAGGCCAAACTTGCAAGGCAAGATATCCGTTCAGAAGAGTTCTGGGTTCAGTGCGACAATTTCCTCCATATGGTAGAGCCCGTGTTGCTTTGTCTTCGTCATTTTGATGGAAAAGTCCCGGCAATGCCGAAAGCTTTAGTAATGATGACAGCCTTGAAGGAGCACATTTATTCTCTCAAGAATGCTCCATTTTTCCTTGATCCAGTGGTGGCAACACGATATGAGAAACAATTTGATGCTCGTTGGAAGTTGATGATTACTGACCTACACTATGCGGGGGCACTACTAAATCCATACTTGAGTGACGTGGAGGCTATTCATAACAATGGCTACGCGAAGGGAGCTTTGAATCGAATCATACGAAAACTAAGCGTACCATTGAACGTGTCAGTGGTGGAAGCAATGCAGGAGCTAACTCAATTTGAAGAGAAGACAGGTGCATTCGATCCTTTACATGAGGCTCCTGATATCATTGAATGTCAATTATTGCCTCATCAATGGTGGAATCGTGTGGGGGGCAATGCTCTTCCAAAAATTGCAAAGCGAATTCTCGGTTTGACGTGCTCTGCATCTTCGTGTGAAAGGAATTGGAGCATGTATTCCTTTGTGCACAATAAAGTGCGAAACCGCTTGGCCACGACAAAGGCGGAGACATTGGTGTATATCTACACGAACAACAAACTTGAACGTCAAAAACGTGGACACAATCCAGCCATTTTTTACGATCAGATGCTTGTAGATGGAGACGATGAGGACGAGTGTGATGGGCCTTTGTCTTCAGGGGAAGAAGAGGACGTTGTTCCAGATTTTATGAGAGAACACGAGAACCGCAGGGATGAAGAGGATCGGTTGCGCAACAATCCTTGGAATGCAATGGTTAGGCCGCCACATAGTCCTCCACGACCAATATACGGGAATACATTTGACTTTAGTGACGATGGGTATGTTTCTCCTGGAAATTCACCTGTACGCAGTCCACCGCAGAACGTCGTGCACAATATGGATGCAATTTCGCCGGCACATGCATCACTGAGGAGGGAAAGCACCCCGACAACAACGACGAAGGCATACCTATTCCCATGGCACCCGTAGAGGAAGAAGCTAGATCTCCAATATCAACTAGTTCGCCTCCAAATATGGCCCGCAATTTAAGAAGTAGTGCACAAGTTCCAATGAGAAGCGAACATGAAGAAGAGGCCATCGAAGTCAATGAAGTTGTACACGAGGGAATACCAAATCCAGTTGTATTGAACGCATCTACCCTCGGAACAACTGTTACTACAGATGATGATGATGATGTGCCATTGGCATATGTTATGAATCGAAGTCGGAATGTGCCGTTGAATCCAGAGACGACTACAAATGTGGCAACAGTGAGGAGGTCTATCCCAACCCTTCCAACAAGGCCACCGGTGCGTGGAGGTGCTCTACGGACGATTGATGAAGAGGTTCACGGCTCAGCTCCACAACCCACTCAACCTTCATCCGTGTCTGGCCCTGGCGAATCATCATTTGGAATCCAGGGGCGCAACAGTAGAGGCCAGAAAAGGCGTATTAGGAGGGTTGATGAGAGGGGACCTCGAAACCCTAAATGACCCACTCAAATTGTCCTACGGTGTACCATTGGAGCGGGATGTTCCACCCAGAATGTTGGACAATCAAGTAGAGGAGGGCGACACCCTGCATCCAACATGGATGGAACTACGGATGCGTTGAGGCTCACGAAATGACTTGTGCAAACTGAAGGGTTAAATGGTGTAAATACAGAAGTTCGAAATCTGAACTCAGAGGTAGAGCGTGAGGTACAAATCGAAGTAGTAACAAGGGAAGATGATGAAATCAAAAGCTCGGGCGACAACAGGAGCAACGAAGAGTCTTACGAAGATACAGACCCTAATGCTGATGAGGTGCCGAGCGATTCCACATTCACGCCTGGTGACTAGAGTACTAGAGAAGTAGACAATAATTATAGTTATAGTTATAGTTATAGTTATAGTTATAATTATAGTTATAAGGTTTTAGCTTATATGTTAGGTAGCAAATCTTTGTAGTTCAAGCTTTGAGCCTTCATCCTGATGTGTAAGGATTTTGTAATGCTTCATCAAGCATATGAGCATATTAGAGTGAGGGACAGATTACCGGTTTTAAAATATATGTTGAGTTCTAATTGGTAGGCAGTTAGGTGTTGACTGCAACGAGGTTATAAAAGTGCAATGCAAATATGGCTACATTTGAAGTCCGTCTCAAAGCAATATCGATGACTTATTAATATAATCGTTGTTGACATTATTATTGTGGCCTTATACTGGGTGAATTTTTGGGATTAGAGAAGTTTGTCCAATTTACATTTCATGGGCTCTATTATTTGCACTTGTAAATTGTAAACCCCAATATAACGTAGCACCTAATTCTGCGCTTATAAAACACCTATGTGACGTGTTACTTCAAAGACTGAATATGCCAAACTAAAATCCTAAACTGAACCTGCGGTCGCCCTAGAACATGCGGTTGCTGTCTGCTGCTCCGACCCGCAGTCACCCTGTAACCCGCAGTCGCCCCTACCTGTCGGACCCGCGGTCGCCTTCAGTACCCAAAGCCACGGTCGCCCCTTCACCCGAAGTCGCCCTAAAGCCCCTGACCCGCAGTCGCCCACTCACCCGCAGTCGCCTTCAAGCCTAAACCCGCAGTCGCCTCTATTTTTTCCACCCGAGGTCGCCCCTTCACCTGAAGTCGCCCTAGCGCCCCAGACCTGCAGTCGCCCCTTCACCTGTAGTCGCCTTCCACCCTAAACCCGCAGTCGCCTCAATTTTTCCACCCGAGGTCGCCCAAGGCAGACCTGCACGCGCCCACATCCGCAGTCGCCCACGCTGGCTGTCCACGTCAGTTCCGAAGCCCTGCCACGTAGGCAAAATCTATTTACCATGGGGTAAATTTTTTTACCCCTCCGCGACGCGATGTCAAGTAAACTCGACACTTCGTGACACGCAACACGTGACGTCAGACGTCATACACGACGCCTAAACCCAAAAATATGTCAGACAAGACAACCCTGTTCACATGTAGACAAAAATATGATCTTTAAGAAGAAAAAAATTAAAAAATTAATTTCAAATTTTTGTAGATTTATTTTTCTATCCGGTAACATGAAAATTATATTTAAGATGCCATAAATTTTGCTCCCGGGCACCAATTGAAATAAAATTGATATTCCCACAAAGCTCATAAGTTTTCCTATCTTATGAGAAAGTTTCAAAAGAACTCACTGAAAATTGAAATCATAGAAACTTGCCCGAAATCCATTTTGTCCCCCGAGGGGACAATGGTCCTTTAGGGGTTAAAGATCAGACATAGTGGAAAAAGAAAACACAACAATATCACTTATAGATTGAAAGATTATAATGTTTGATAATGAGAGTGTTAAAAGTTAAAACTAAAAAAGTGATTTAAAGTCTTTCAATCTTCTTTTGACATATCAAATCTAAAAAATTGATTTCTAAAATATATGTGGTTAAAGGGCAACGACGCTAGCATGCGAGCTTGGAGCGGGGAACTTGTGAGCGGTGAGCATTGGAGTTAGTTTTTTTAGACTTTTCTCCTGAAAACACATATTTTTTGAAAAAGAAATCAAAATTTGGCAAATTTTTAGTTATATCAGAAAAATCAGGGGACCTATGACCGCTTCCCCTATTACCATGGATTATAAGAATTATGACTACGACCTGCCTATGTCCATTTATTGTTGGCAAAAATCCTTAAACCTTTGTGTATAATGAAGCATTTATTTCGCCCTAAGATTGTTCACATATTTACCCACTTCCAAATTTTGATAGAGATTTTAGTATAAGGTATTAAGCAATACAGGCTTAAAAAAACCAATGTAGGGTTAACAACGAAAACACAATGAACAATACACGGAAGGAATGGTATAGGAAAGCCAACAAAATGAAATGAAGTCCCCCCCAAAGGTCCATTTCATATTGGAAAAAAGGTCCTTTTCCATCCAAAGGTCCATTTCATATTCATATGAACACCTTTGGATGAAGGTCCATTTCATGTTGGAAAAAATCCTTAAACCTTAATGTTGAATGAAGCATTCATTCCCCCCTAACATTGTTCACATATTTACCCACTTTCTAATTTTGCTGGAGATTTGAATATAAGGTATTAGACAAAGAATACTTAAATAAAAAATGTAGGGTTAACAACGACACGGAAATGAACAATACATGGAAGGAAAGGTAAAGGGAAGCTAGAAAACTGAAATGAAGTCCAAAAAAAGCTGGTGTGAAGCCCAAAAAAAATGGATCAAAAATAAAAAAGAGGCTCACATAAACATGGCTAAAAATGTTTTCATATTCATATGAACAGTTTTGGATGATTGTTTTGGGTTTAGAGTTCAGCCATTCATAATTTCATTTGCAATTTAGTGGAAACCTAGGACGAACTCCCAAATGGAAGTGAAATGCATGGACGTTTTCTAATTCATAAGCTTAAAATCATATAAATTGTACCAAATGGTAGTTTTTTCAATAAGAATGTAATACTTGTTGCTACTGCTGCCAGTACTACTCTAAGACTGTGATGATCCCTGCTTTTACAAGGAGAAGATTCAATTCATTGAAGCTCAAACTTGGTGCATGAATGAATTTGTCCTCATGGATGTCCATCTTGCAGAAATACCGAAACAGGTAGTACAAGTGCTTGCAATTCACATATTGTTGTCGACCTCCAACAGCTGAAACACACATGCTGGTAAAGTCCGGGCATGTGCACGAGGGGTACATACCCACTGTAATGCGATAGACATTTCGGTTATGATCACTCCCGGTCTCTAGAGACACAATTGCACCGAGGCCTGGAAAAGGCAATAATGTCACTCCAAGTATTAGTCCGTTCACATTGCCAGCACTCTCCCACTTGTTTCGTTGTTCTGTAGTTGGTACCGTTGAGATTCGCCGTATGTTTCGACTGTTTTGAACCGTTGGATACATATGTGCATCGTGTGGAGTTGGCTGATCATAAAATACACTTTTGAAAACGTTGGACATATTGAATAGACGACGAGGAGACAAGGTAGGATGCTCCTGCAGTCGAAATCCAGCATGCTGTAGGAGTAATGTCTCCTCTCGGTTCAAGTTGGTCGCCGTGAGAACAGGCCACACCTCTGGCACCTCCGGCCAATCTATTACCCACTTCCGCTTGATTCCCTTCACACATCGTTCAATGTCATCTACACAGAACCAGAAGTCCGCCAGCACTTCTCGCTTACTCCCGTAATCTTCTTTTCTCCCACGATAGGTAGGAGCAGGGGTTCCCTTCTGTCCTTTCGAAATTTTTGCAGTGCACCTGATATCTGTCCCCCGTTGTTGAGTATGACATTTTGCGTTTGATTTGTGGCTGATCCTCGCAATGTGCCACTTCGAAGTGTCACAATCACTTTCATACGCGATGGACACATGTAGTGAACCGTTCACTTGAGCTTGTGTATACTTTTCCTCACAAGAGTTGACAAAAGCACTTGCAGACCTCATTCGAACACGAGGTTGAGAGAAATTTACTTTATCCGGTCTATGTGAGTCTCCGGCATCACCGATGGGTACATCTAACTTCCTCTTCGTGCTTCCAAATATCTCTTCTCCTTCCAAATGGGGTATGCGACTTCCAACACCTTCAGATCCGGGTAGTGTATTCAGCGCCTCTGCAATTTTCTTGGGATCTCCGCTCCGTCTTGCAGCTCTCAATTTCAACTCCCCTTTTGATGGACCAGAGCCTGATGCATGTCCCTTCAAGTAAGCGCGATAATTTGTCATCTGCATCCATGCACGGATACTATTGTCGCAAGTGGCATCAAACAAATTGTTTCCTCGGTTTCCTGACATTTGAAGCCACTTGTTATGCACTGTTTCCGACAAGTTGCATGAAGGCATGTCAGCCATCTCCTCCAAACTCAATCCCTAAAAATCCCCTCCACCCAAAAAATCAATTCAATGGAAAAGAATAGAAGCAATTACTTGTCGAAATTGGAAACCACTAAGTTCATGTACGGCCGTACGGGGCACAGACAATGAAGGACACGTAAAGAAGATCTAATCAATATTTAAGGTAGGCCTTTCTGAATTTGCAATCCTAGGCCTTCATCGGTAATTAGGAAAAAAAAATAGTTATATACCATAAAACACAGAAGACCAATAAATTCTGTTGACTATGCAGAAACAAGCAAATAATAAAACTATAAAAGTATTGCAGTGAGCTTACCATTTGCATGAAGCCTCCCCATTGCCTATAACGGAAATGCCAAAATGCAAGCCAATGGTCCAAGTGATGAAGTGCATCTTCTGTAGTAGCTCTAGAAGATAACCACCATGACCGAATTGCTAGGTATTTGGTCTCCGCGTCCTCCATATTCTTTGAATCTTTGTATTGCTTACATAATGATGTGTGTTGCTGTTGGAATGCTTCCTTAATATACTTCTGTGTGTGTTTTTGAAGTGAAGAACTCCAATGCAATAAACAAGTCCGCTCCCGATTTTCCATTTTCTGATTGGCAAAGCCACTACCATAGATGATACAAACCGCATTCCAATTGGCCATAGCACTATCGGCCATAAACCCCTTGAAGTTTGGGTGTTCTATTCCGTGTCATGACATGACAACATTCAAGCATTTCCAGAAAACCACTTGAATCTCGGTATCTTCCGATTGCATATCGCATGTGGAAATGGTCATCATTTTTTTGTACTCGGGGTCATACACGTGGCAAGCCATCGTAGTCCAGTCCTTCACACGCTTGACGTGGTCAAACATCATCCACGCATTCTGTAGATTCCCTCCTGGTTGCATGCGCTTCACCAGATCCACTCCACTCCCGGGTCCTTCTGTTAGCATCTTGAAAATGTACACCTTCTCCTTCCCTTGTCCAGGGAAAACGCTGTCGTGAATGAATTCGAACTTTGCCTCCTTCTTCATAGTCATAATGTTGTCGATAACACCTCCGCGGTTGTTTGAGCGGAATGAAGAGATGACGTTGTGGATGTTCGGACTACTTAAGTACTCAAAGCGGTCCATGACCTCTTCTAGTTCCTATCCTTTCAACATCTTCTTCTCTCCCGCTTCATTGTGAAACAAATAGGTTGTTAGGAAATCTTTGCTAGCGGACAGAGCAATTGCGGAGTTGGTGGCCAAAGGTGTTTTGGCCACTTGCTCCGCAATGAGTCCACAAATCTTCTCTGTAGAGTCTCTATACATGCCTTTTGCTACTAGGTGACAATGATCTCCGATATGAATAGCCACCCTACTCATTTTTGGATTCTCACTACAGAAGTAGTAAATTCTAGCACTGCATGTACTCACACACATAGGTGTGACTTTGCAAAGCTTACAAACTAACGTGCAATCTTTGGGAGCAGTATCTCCTATTGCGAAAGGAAAGGTGGTATACCCGATCCACTCAGTTTCATTGCGTTTATGAGCTCTAGTCAGGTAATCGCACTTTCGATTCAGACAAGCAAGATGACCAGCGCAGTATGACTTACGAAACTTTAAGTTATCGCAGTTGTTGATGTTCGTGGTCAGAAGTTTGCACCAAGGATGCCCATCATAGCGCTTGTCCATCCCTTCTAGGTTCTTGGCTGCAGAGGAAGAGGAAGATGACCGGCATGGAGGCAACTCAAAGATAACATCACCATTGAAAATTGGTGGAAGGAATTGCACATGATGATGTTGCACAGCATTCAGATCCATCATAGACAGTTCATTCCGAGATCGATGCATTGTGGCTAGTCTCTTCAAACATTCCATAATGCTTACTCTATCGGTAGGAGATGGATGCAACGTAGGATGTGAGAATAAGGACGGCGACTGATTTTGTGAAGGGGTACTGCAGATTGACTTCATGAGTGTCATTTCTACCGACGGAGTGTGGATAGAGCTTGTTGTCTTCTGAAGAATGAAGTCAGGTGATTCACCTTTTGATTCACTAGATAATTCTATGATTGGATCTAGTTTCTCAAGTTTCACCTTCTTCAGTACTACGTGTTTTGGAAAGACCGGCTGAACTTCACGTGGAGGACTAGGTGAAACGGCGTGTGCAATATATGGCATGTCTACTGTAGAGTTATCGGATTGCCGGCTAAGAATCTCAGTAGAGGAAACTACAGTAGAAAGAGGAAGCCCATATGCTCTATAGTTTCCGGGAGTAAGATACCAGCACTGCGTTCCTTCTTCCACGGTTCTCAACACAGGAACAGACTGTTGAACTTGACCTGATTCCGACATCCTTTCCTCTTCGACATATATGGAGGCTTCTACAAACCTAAAACGGACATGGAGAAGGTGTGATAGGACTTGAGCACGTCCTCCATCCTCTAACGGAAACACAATAGGGACCTCATGTCCATCTACTCGAATACATGCCATCATGGAAATTTGCAGGTGGAGTACTAAGGAGAACAACACCAAATTTGACGTGGGAGATGAGGTACAAAACAAACTGTGGAATACTTGCTTCCCCTTCTTCACTTTATACTAGCTATTTTTATTTCATCATGATCAAGACTACTTATTGGGCCACCTCGTCTTTGCTTCTTTTTAGTTTATCACGTCATGTTGCCGGACGAATCTTTTCCTCATTCATTTCAATCTAATAAAGTTCATTGATAGACAATTATGTAGATTTCTATTAAAATGGAAATAGGTGTCTAGGCGAGGCAATATTGCAGCAAACCTACTATAAATCACCTTTTACAGTGGAGAAGCGCAGTATCATAATTGCGAAGGTATGTATGACAAGGAACTCTTAAAAGCCCAATAATTCTAAGAACTTAATGCTTGCATAAAAAATTGTTCCCAAGTGTTGTAATAATTATTGGATGAGAATAGAAATTCTTTTAATGTTTTTGGGAGGTGTACTTCGGAAATTGCAATGTACCCATTGAAGGTTGTCGTATTTATTCCCGAACCATTACCATTCCACCGAAGCCCCTAATGACTAAGGTTTCATGAGAGGATCTTGAAAATAATCCCTTGTCATAGAAGATTAGATTTGGTCATAGAAATCTCTTACAAGTACCAAATCTGACAGATTCTTGTATGCATTTACCCACAGATTTCTGACAGAGTCCGGCAGTTTCATTGGCGCTACTTCGAATCCAAGAAATCAGAGGTACGGTACAAGAAGAAGGCCGTTAATGACAAGCTATTATTTTTCACTACCGTAAAATCCAGTTGATCACTGACGGCTTCAGTTGGGCAACGTTTTCGAGACACTACAAAAGCAACTAATAGCAGGATATTGTTCTTCATTACCCTAGAATTTCCATTAAATTGACGACAATGTACATATTGGTCTTTATTAGCCTGTAGTCCTTTCAAAGTACCAAATGATTCGATTCATGAATAGACATACCTTGCGCCGGCACTTGAGTGAACAATGAAAGCCAACATTGTTTGAGGGAGATTCGAAATTTAAAAATCCAAAGTGGCAACAATGAAACGTACCTCAGCCATCATTTCCTTCACACCCAATTGTTATCTCCTCCCAACACTAGACACCCCATTTCATTGCACTACATAATGGGGGGTTGGGTTGTTCTAAGAAGTATGCAGTTGTTTTGGTCTCGTTTCTGGTACCGCTTGTAGTTTAGATGGTTTGATTCCATGAAGTTACATTTTACCACATGCATGTAGAGGCCCAAATAGCTGATATATTAAGTACCAAGCACCGGAAGAGGCGGAAGAGGCATAGTTCTTTTTTTTTCTTGTCTAGCAAAGCATTGAAACGATCTAGGATGACAAGAGGTAAAAGAGTGGTTTCAAGGACAGCTCAAGGAACGGGAGGAGATTCTCGAAAAGTTCTTAGGTTCGGAGGCAAGGTTGTCTTGTCTGACAGAATTTCAGGTTTTTGTGTCTAATAGACGTCGCATGTCGCATGTCGAATTGTCGAGTTGTCGAGTATGGGCGGTTTTTGTTGTCGTGTACGGATTTCAAATTTCAAATTTTTTTACCCCTAGGTAAAACGGACTGTCCTACGTGGCTCTGACGTGGCGTGCTTCATGAGGGGCGACCGCGGGTAGGGGCGACCACGGGTAGGGGGCGACTACGGGTCCAAAATCTAGGGCGACTGTGGGTCTAGGGGCGACCGCGGGTAGGGGGCGACTGCGGGTCCAAAATCTAGGGCGACTACGGGTCTAGGGGCGACTTCTGGTCCCTTTAAGGGCGACCGCGGGTCTAGGGGCGACCTCTAGTCCCTTTAAGGGCGACTGCGGGTCTAGGGGCGACCTCTGGTCCCTAGGGGCGACCTCTGGTCCCTAGGGGCGACCTCTTTGTTGCAATTGTCCAAAAAAACTTTCAAAACTACTATTTCTAGTACAAAAAGAAAAAAGAAAATTAATGGTATTTTTGAACATGTAATCGTAGGATCTTAAAGTAGAATAGTATGACAATGTGTGGAAAAAATTTCAAACACTTTCACCACATAGATTGCAAGGTAAATGCGTTCAAAGTGAAGAAATCACATTTTTGACATATTGACAAACTACTTTGAATCTTTTTAACTTAAAAAAGTTTACATTATAGTCTTGAATTAAAAAAATTTCATCATTCAAAATTGATTTGAAAATATAAAAAATTTAAAATTTAAAAATAATGTGGTTTCATTCTTTAAAAAATTATTAAGTAGAAGAAAGTACATTATAGAGAGAAAAAACTTTATCATTAATAGCTTTAAAATGGAATTAAAACACACTAATCCCAATGGTGAGATTGTTCTATGAATCAAAGTTAATTTTTTGAACTTATTTGTTTAATTGTTTTGAAAAAGTTTGAAACTTGAGTGGCCCAAAAGAATCCTATGCTTAATTTTTTTTAATATGATACTATGATTGCTCACAAAAGAAGATGCTCTATAACTTTCATACCATCAATCCCCAAAAAATGAACCAAAGCTTTTGAAGTACAAAAAAATTCCAATCTATGAGAATAAAAAAACTTTAATTTTTAATTCAAATTTTCGTGAATTTTTTTTTTCACCTAATTTATATTTAGGCTTATTGTGGTATAACTCTTGCTCTTTGGCACCAATTAAAATACAAATTACAATCCCATAAAACTAACAAGTTTATCTATATCATGAAAAAGTATCAAAAGCTTCATAAAAAATTGACCTTATATGAAGTTGCCCGAAATCCATTTTCCAAGCTACAAAGACAATTGAGACTTTAGAGCTTAACATCCTATTGTAACAATGTAATCTCTACAAGAGAAAAGGTTGTTTTAAGTACAACCTAGTAGTATAGTCCTACAATCTTATGATCTTTAGGGAGATTTTTAGTAAATTTTTATTGAAAACAAATGTATTTCTAATAAATATTTACTACAATTTGCTAAAAGGTCATAAATTATAGAACTATATTGCTAAGACCATACCTAAAACATTCCTTTCTCTTCTAGTGATTATTCATGAGGTGGATTTTAAAATACAAAATAATGCTCAAAGATTTGTATAAAAAACTTTCCCATTTGAATTCTTCTTTTTTCCAAGTATTCTTGTACTCATGAATTATTTACCACCATCAATCCATCATCCCTAACTTAAAAATTAGATGGAAGGGATTTAAAGAAAAATTTCCCTTTTTGATTTAATTTATGCATATTTCAACGAATTATCCTACTAAAGGACCTATAATTTATGAAGTGTATTTCAAAATACAAAATAATGCATGAAGATATTTACAATACCTTCCCCATTTATATTTTTTGATTCTCCAGGCATCTTTGTACTCATGAATTATTACCACCTTCATCTCTAACTTAAAAAAATAGTAGGGAAGGGATTTAAATGAAAACTTCTCCTTTTGATTTAATTTATGCAAATTTCAAAGATTTACCCTATGGATCTATAATTTATCAAGTGTATTTTTCTTGATTCTCTAAGCATCTTTGCACTTATGAATTATTACCACCTTCATCTCTAACTTAAAAAATGAGTGAGGAAGGGATTTAAATGAAAACTTCTCCTTTTGATTTAATTTATGCAAATCTCAAAGATTTACCCTATGGGTCTATAATTTATCAAGTGTATTTTTCTTGATTCTCTAAGCATCTTTGTACTCATGAATTATTTACCACCTTCATCTCTAACTTAAAAAATTAGTGAAGAAAAGATTTAAATGAAAACTTCTCCTTTTGATTTAATTTATGCAAATCTCAAAGATTTACCCTATGGGTCTATAATTTATCCAGTGTATTTCAAAATACAAAATAATGCATGAAGATATTTGCAATACCTTCCCCATTTAATTTTCTTGATTCACCAAGCATCTTTGTACTTATGAATTACTTACTATCTTCACTTCTAACCTAAAACTAGAGGAAAGAGATTTAAATAAAAACTTTCCCTATGGATTTAAGCAAATCTCAAATAGTCATTCTACAAGTGTATAATTTATCAAATGAATTTCAAAATACAAAAAAATAGGTGGATAGATATGTATGATCTTTCTTATTTTATTTTATTTCATATCATGTAATCACAATCGAATAAATGATAATGAACCATTGATATATATTTTTAAAAATTGCATGTTTGCAAAAATTGAGTGTTCAATGGAAGATGACATCTCGTCATAAAATTAATATACTAGAGCGAATTCATAGATCAAACAAAATATTGTCAAATTCAAGTTGTACTATAAAGAATCCAAAGCAACTAGATTTTTAGAAGAGCTTTCATTTCTAATAAATGAGATTAGGTGTTTAAGCTACAAAATCTGATCTCATCAACGTCCATTTATTTAGCTCACCGAACACAGAAGGTCCACTAATACACCTAGCAAACTAAAACAAAAGTAATTGACTCTAATGAAGCTTTCAATTTCTACCTTCAACACCCACAAAAAGCAATCGAACGCGTTCTTCAAGTGACTTTGAGTCTTCGGCGACCTCTCTTGGAGGAGAACGCAGGTCAGGGCGACCTCGGGTGGGGGGCGATTGCGGGTGGAGATGGGAAGAATTGGCCTCCCAAAGGCCCCAAATTGGCAAATTTGGGCCTTTGGGAGGCTTCTTGGGGCAACTTCGGGTGAGGGCGACCTCTTTGGGAGGAGAACGCAGGTGAGGGCAACCTCGGGTAGGGCGACCTCGGGTTGGGGGCGACTTCGGGTGGAGATGGGAAGAAATGGCCTCCCAAAGGCCCCAAATTGGCAAATTTGGGCCTTTGGGAGGCTTCTAGGGGCGACTTCGGGTGAGGGCGACCTCTTTGGGAGGAGAACGCGGGTGAGGGCGACCTCGGGTAGGGGGCGACTTCGGGTGGAGATGGGAAGAAATGGCCTCCCAAAGGCCCCAAATTGGCAAATTTGGGCCTTTGGGAGACTTCTAGGGGCGACTTCGGGTGAGGGCGACTTCTTAATTGGAGAAGAATACGGGTGAAAGGGATCTCTTTTATTGTGCAACTGTGGTTGGGGGTGGGAGCCATTGCTTTGAGGATGTCCTTTTCTTACAATTTCCTGCATAAATAAAAGATTTTAAACATCTTTTTTCTTTTTCTTTTTGATTTTGAAAGTTTCTTAATACTATTTTTTTTCTTAGACCCTTGATATTTCATATCAATTTCAAAATATATATTTTTTAAATTAGTAAAAATCATTTATTTTTTATTTCCCGTCAATTTCTTTCATTACAGTGGATTTGTTACTACATATATGACCTAATTTTTAGGAACTCCATTGGGAATGTTTATAGAATTTCTTCTTGATTCCTAGGGTCTTTATAAGGTGGGGTCTTTTTAAATTTTCCTTGTTTTTTTTAATTTTCCCTAATTTTAATGCAAAAATTGTTATTATGATTTGCAAGTTCTTTCTTGTAATTGTGCATTGCAAGTAATCAATTTGGTTGTTCAATTGAAACGTTTGATGTCATTCAAGAATGAGTGATTATCACTAAAAGGACATATTGGCTAAGTATATGGATTACTGTTAAGTGCCTTGCTATTATTTTTTAGTCTCCTAAGATTCATTACAAATATTAACCTATTAAGGAAAAGAAGTTGGAGGATATAAAGAATTGTTGGGGGGTGGCTCTAACATATGTATATGGGCTGCAACATTCAGAGAGGACCATAGAGATCATGCAAGAAAATCATAAATATACGATGAAATCCATCTTGTATTCTATTAGAAAAATTGGCCACTTAATGAATATGAATGATATGGAAAAATACAACAATGAAGTATTTGAAAATACATTGATAGTGAGATACTTTGTAAGGAAGTTAGGTGACCTTATTGAGCCTAATCTAAAGAAGCAATTAATAGGTGAATAGGTGGCAAACTTGCTCATTGATAAACCATGGTTGATGATGCCCCTTAAAGTTGTTTTCCACACTAATATTTTTGTAATAGGACATGATATTATCAGATTAGTATAAATAGAAACGTAGGTCACATTGCATGCATTTAACTTTTGAAGAGCAATGTAAATATATTAACGACTTTTATACGATGTGACATTTAAAAAAATGAATTGAATATTCTAAATGCAAAGTGCAAAAGTTATTGTATAGAATTTCAAATTTCAATTCTCTTGTGCAAATATTTTGTAATTTTTGTCAAACAATTAATTATAGTTTATTTGCTTCTAAACTATTGTGTGAGAAATTTTACAAAAATGAAGTTGAATTTTAACCCATAGAAGACCAAGAGTTCTTAAGGAATTCTCATCTCGATTCACATAATGCTTAGAGTCTCAATTCTCATCGTGATTTTTTTGAAACTTTCTTTGAAGATAGAAGAATATATCATCTTTGTAGGAATATAGCATTTTTTCAATTAGTGTTTGAAAGAAAAAGTTATGCCACCCTAAAGCCAAAAATGGAGGTCAGTGGACACCTCAAATATTATATTTTTGTCTACATGTGAAGCTTTGATTCATTGTAATTGGACTAGTAATGCAAAAGTTATGGACAATCTTGTTTTTTGGACAAACTTAGCATTTTCTTGAAAACAAAACTTAGAGGGTTCATTTTTTAATGCAATTTTCACAATTTTTCTAAAAATTTATTTGACAAGGTTAAATTTGCTCACTAGAACAATCTCATCATTGGAATAATTGCATTTCAATTCCATCTTAGAACTCTTGACAATTTAATTTTTTTTTCAATCTTGGACCTACTTCTACTTTAAAATTTTTTAACCCCTAAAGGACCAAGGCCTTTTTCTTGCCAAAAAACATTCAAAATTGCCATTTCTATTGCAAAGAGTAAAAAATTTGGAAATTGTTTCTTTTGCACATCTAATCGTCTAACTATAGGATCTATACATAATTAGTATAAAAATGTGTGGAATAAATTTCAGAAATGAATCTTGCAAGTTATTTTTTGAAGAAGATTCTTAGATTGCTAGAAAAACAAGATTGTCTATAATTTTCACACCACTTATCCAAATGAAATGAATCAAAGCTTTCCATTGAGAAAAAAATATAATATATGAGGAAAAAAAATTAAAATTTTTGAATGTTTTTTTGTTGCCTTTGTTTTGAACTTATTTGGGCACAACTTTTGTTCCTAGGCACCACTTGAGAAAACATTATATTTCCACAAAGATAATTAGTTTTTCTATCTTTAAAAAAAGTTTCAAAAAATTATGACAAAAAATGAGACTGTAGGTACATGCCCAAAATCCAATTTGTCAACCAAAGGGACGATGGTCCTTTAGGGATTAAAGAATGCAAATCAAGTGCTTTTATTAGTGAATATTTTTCCCTAGACTTTCAACTTATTTATTCAACGTATGTGTCTTTTAATTCAAAGTATGTAGTGCAAAAAATTTCCACAAATGACAGTCAAAGTCAACTGAAATTGCAGGTCACAGTTCAGAATTTTTTTTTTCCAACTTTGATTGTTAATATCTTCCAATCTATACGGTCAAACTTCATGAAATTTTTACCACGTGATCTTAGACAAGTGAAGTACAAGATCTTACGGTTAGATTCTAAAAAAGAAATTATTTTTTTGGATGAATGCAGCAAAAGTGGCAGTTTTGAACTGTAGTACAGAATTTTCCCCTACCCGCAGTCGCCCCTACCCGCGGTCGCCCCTACCCACAGTCGCCCCTACCCGCGGTCGCCCTCTACCTGTAGTCGCCCCCACCCGAAGTCACCCTAAATTTGTGACGTGGCTGCCACATGGCAGCCAAGTAAGCCTAGGTAAATGGGGGGTAAATTCTGAAAAAGTCAAAGGGTAAAGTTGACTCTATTAGACAGACGGGACCCTCTACTAGACATCTTCGACGTCGAGTTTGTCGAGTTGTCGAGTTGTCCGGGTAGACAACCTTGTTCGGAGGTGGAGGGAGTGGCGACCAAGAAGATGAGGGAGTCCACGTTGTTGATGCGGTTCAAGAGATGTCTGGAGAAGGTAATAGTGAACAACATGGAGCAAGAGACAGCGACACAGTGAACGTAAGATTTCTTGACCCTAATTATTTTGCGGATAGAAAGTGTCCTAGGATCCAAGGTTTATAATTCAACTTGAATTCTTACTTAAACCCTACTACTTTTGCTCACCTTTGCATTGGTACAAGGATATGAAGATTATAGTACAGTCTCTTGAATAAGATGTACCAATAATATGGCCTTTTTTCTAAAGCACCCCATATGCGAATATTGTATGCTTATCCATAGCTTTCACCAATTCGTGAATATGGCACTAGAAGAGAGGTTATTTGTTTGAAGACTTCAAGCTATTAAACCCTAAAAGATATGACACTAATGTTTGAAAGCTCAAACAAATTACGGAATAACTCATCCTAAATGTTCATTAGACTATACTAATGATGATAAATAGTGTTAGATCCATGCTAACTATTTTAGAAATGCAATAAGTTTTTACTTTTGATGAATATTTTAACTTCTGATGAATACTTTTGATAAATAATATCATTTGAAGTGGAAGAACTTTACACCTATATTTAATTTAAAAATTCATCAACAATAAATAATTATAGCTCTTTTAAATCAATTAGTGTAGGTAACACTATTTATCATCATTAGAGAATTGAATTGAAAAATTGATCATGCCACTTTAAAGTTGGTCATGAACTTGGTCAAAAAGCACATGTAATGGGATAAGGTAGGGGGATGAAGGTCGATTTGCAATTATTTCAATGAAGGTACCAATAATATGAAACTACGTGTAATGGATGCCAATTCCATTTTCCATTTTACTAAAATTTACAAAATTATAAATATAGCTTCGGTTCCCCAAATCAATTATTACAGGTTCTCTTTATTAGCCCCAAAGCATGAATCCCCGAATAGTAGCAAATCAGGGGCACTGGTGGTGCTGCAAAACGATCACCAATCGGTGCTTTTCCCTCCTGAGCCGCCGCATGCTCTTCTTTAACCCAGACGATCTCCCCGAGGCCGGAGTAACAGCTGTCTCCGGTTGCATCATAGGTTTGCGGGGGAACTGTCCCTCCTTCACATGTTGTAGCGGGAAGAAAGGTCGGTTGATTCATTCTGCACACTGAAGAACACGTCCGTCTTCCATTTTTCCAAGTGTGGTGCTTATTTCTGGACTTTGTTTTGTTTGCAGCAAGGGAGGATGACGCGCAACACCAGGAGCCGCTCTGTTCAGGAGGAATCAAATTCGGAAGCTCGTCGGGCAAGAGGAACTCCTACTCGTCCACGGAACCAGGTAACGGCACATCACACGTGAAATTCTGGAAATCTAAACACGAGGACTCGTCGGTTGAGAATTTAGTAGTATCGTTGAAGTTTTATACTGTTGATCCGCATGCCAAGTACAACTCGCCTGTCAGTACTGGCCGACGCCCAGCTGAAGTCGTGCACTGTTTGACGAGCAGGGATTCATGAGGTAGGTGTTAACTACTGTAGACTCGTTCTAGCTCAGGGTACTGTCAAGCATGCCAGTAATCGCATTCAAACAGCATGGTCCGGTCGTTTGGGTTTCAAACACCAGCAAAGTGGAGGCTAGAACTGAATTGTTCGCGTTCAAGCAGCATGATCCAGTCGTTTGGGTTTCGAACACCAGCAGTTTGGACGCTAGAACGGAATTCAACGCGGAAAACCAGCATGATCCAGTCGTTTGGGTTTCGAACACCAGCAGTCTGGACGCTAGAATGGAATTCAACACGGAAAACCAGCATGATCCAGTCGTTTGTGTTTCGAACACCAGCAGTCTAGAGGCCAGCACTGAATGCGTCGGTCGATGAAGTTCGGGGTTCGGCTATGCAGATGTGCATGTCCCATTTCTGTGTTTCGGTATTACTAATTCAGTGAAGGTAAATGGCTCTACGGACTAATCATTCCAGGTTCATTCTTAATCGTCGATAGCTGGTTCAAGCTTGAACGGCACAAGAATCAGCTTAGTCGGCGCAACGAGAACCTAAATCACACTTATCGGCAAAACTCGGTAAGCCGTTTTTTAGAAAAAAAAGTTGACGACGACTTGTTTCTGGGGGTCTGACTGGTCCTCCCCGAGGTCCAGTTGGATCCGACTGATCCCTGGCGAGGGCCAGCCGGACCCCCAAAGACAGGCAGTCGTCATTTTCACCGGGACGCCGTAGACCAGTCGGGAACAGTTCGGATGAGCAGTTCGGATGAGTAGTCGGATGAGCAGTCGAATGAGCAGCTCGGATGAGCAGTCGGATGAGTAGTCCGATGAGCAGTTCGGATGAGTAGTTCGGATGAGTAGTTCGGATGAGCAGTCGGATGAGTAGTTCGGATGAGTAGTTCGGATGAGCAGTCGGATGAGTAGTTCGGATGAGCAGTTCATGAATACCGGACGCCCGTAGATTCTGTGCGCATTTTGAAAGAAATAATAACTCCTTTTTTAAAAGAACCATTGAGTCAGAGCAGGTAAGAAAAAGTACTGTTCCAATTTTTGAAGGGGTCCGACTTAGCCGACTTGGTGATCAGTCGGATCCGACTGATCAATGAATATGATTTGAGGAACCCCCAGAAAATGGTACTTCGGGTCCAGAATTTTGTAAATTTCTCATCCACCTTCTAAACAACCGAATATTTGATTAATTTTTTAGTGGGGCACAGTTATTTCTTTTTCTGGGGTCCGTTTGTTTTTTAATGTCATCCAGGAGATTCATTTTTTGTATTTTTTTTTTCTCGGTCTTACATTTTTTTCTTTTTTTTTTAATATTTTTTTTATGTTTATCCCGTACGCCTTTCCTTATCGACGTACCTATGCGTATTTTTTTCCCAAATAAGATTTTTTGTCATTCTTACATACATTCTTGGGAGTATTCTGGATGATTATCCAGAGCTTGTCCAATTTGGAGGGGGTCCACTTGACACTAGAAGTGCATCAGTCGGATCCGATTGATGGTTTTTGTGTTACAGCTGGACCCCTTCAAAATGGTAACCTCTTCCAACAAATGAGAAAGTGTGTTCTATTGGAACAAAGTTTCTTCATTTTATACTTGTACTAGGTAGATGATGCATTTAAAAAAATAGTGAGGTTCACCTAGATTGTTCTAGGGGTTTAATGTTTATTTGATTAGTATCTTTTACTTAAATGATATTTTACAAAGTAGTTGATAATTTAAATAATCTTATTTAAGTGATGTTGTCATTTATTTGTACATGAACCTAATATGTAGCATTTAGATTCTTTGTTTTGTTACCATGTCTATGGGGTCAAGAACAGGGTCTACTGGGATCAGTCAAGCTTTGTGGCATTGAATGGGACATTGTTGTGGCATTCTTGTGGCATTCTATATTTCTCTATAGACTGAAAGCCCTAGGTTTTATTGGTCTGCTAACATAACAATGCAATTGAAACTTTTGTTTCTCAAAATTAGTCTTATATTTGTTTGTAAGTGACATTGTACTAATGCATTTGTGTGCTATTTTGATAGGGCGAGGATGGAACTCAAGGCGTGGATCATCGGTATTGCCTATAATTGTTCCGGTATCTCAAGTAGCTGGCCCTTCACAGCCTTTCACTCCTGCCAACACGAACATGGAGGTCTCTAGCGATTCAAAGGACGAAGAAAATGATGTCGAAGATTTGGTAAGCTTTGACGATGTTATGGATGCCGCTGACCGTGCTGTGGATGCTCTTGAGCATTCCATGCTTAGTCGTGTTAGTGACCTTCATGCATCGAGAGATCATGTTAGTGAGCCAAAGATACAGTTTCGGAAACGTAGGATGCCTATATTCTCACCGGAAAGTTCTGAGACCGAGTATAGCTCGGATAGCAATCTATCTTGTTCAATAGATGGTCCCATGTTCGAAGAGATGTGCCAGTGTGTTTGTAGCACAGGTCAAGGATCTCGTGAAGTTGTACTCATTCTTTTGAGTTCAGACGAGGATGATGACGTAGAGATAGACTAATTCCATTTCTTTGGAATCCATCTTTGATCAGACATCTTTTCACTGTTGAATGTCGCATCTACCTTTTATAATTGATATTATTCGTATCTTTATCCTTTAATGTTCCGGCACTTATATATATAGCCCGTTTTGAGTTTCCTTTTGAATCACATGCGAGGCATATTGTGTTGATAATGTTTTTGCAATTCCATAAATTTTGATCTCTTGTCTTTTATGCTTGCCCAGATGGATGTGTCCCCAGTGGATTTGTCAAACGTGGAGAAAATTATCGAAACTCCCGGAACTGATGAAACAGCTCAACCTGATATTGGAGGTGATGAGGACTTCGAAGAGGACGAAGAGAAGGAATTATTAGAGGATGAGCTCCGGAGACTTCAAAAAGTAGACTCCGTGGCTACAATTGCTTCTCTTTGAATGAAGCCTGATAGACTGTTTCGTCTTCAAATCCCACTATGCCAACTTGTGGCAATGCCCATGGTGCGCCCAACTCTAGCATGCAACTTAGTGAAGCTGGAGCAGGAATTTGTCAATGGGTACCGAGATGGAGCTGCTGTCTTCTACGTAACAACAACGAATGAGGCCGGAGAAAGCTCGGAGTTCTTGGAGATGGAAATGGAAGAGTGGGGGCCGTTGTGGAGAGAGAAAAATGACGTCTTCAACGAGTACGTGCAGTCCGTGGCTGACCTGAACTTCTTAAAGAACGTGAAATTTTACGTTTGTAATGGGAATCACCGTCGGCTGGCTTGGATGAACCACATCTCCAGACTTCATTTGACCAAGAGAGATTGGCATTGTACAGTTGACTCTATTGTGTTGGACACAAAGGGGAAAATTGAGCTTGTCATGCATGTCATGTATGACATAAATAAGTAAGCATTCAATCTATTTGATGAGATGTTTTTTTTCGTTTCACGTTCACTTCTGTTTGTATATATTGAAATTGTGTTTTTGATCAAGGACTACATGTGATTGTACAAATTGCAGATCCACAGAAGACTCACACGTGAAGACTAATCTTGTCCACACCTTGTATCGAGTTCAGAAGTATGGTCTTCTACCCATGGACAGGTTCAATGAGATGTTGAGACCATCGGAGGTGAAACGGTGTGGTGCCTTGAAAGTCAAAAAAACTTGGTATTCTATGCCTGTGGAGGTCTTCACATCCTTTGTTTTTCGGGTGAGAACAAAATTGGCAGTTATATGTTTTTGCATTTTCCAATTATACTTTTTTGTGTCATTACTAAAATTAGTTAGTCGTCCCCTGAACCATGGCCTTGTGTAGCAAGAAATCGCCCAGGCAGCACATGCTGTAGTGAGAAGGTACAATGAGGTCACTCCATTCGAAGAGAAAAGTCATGAAGGTGTCGCAAATGCAATGAGAGTTGGAGCAAAAGAGAAGAACACCAAGCTGTACGTTAAAATGATCAAGTTGGTAACCGTGGCAAATCCAGCTCATGGGCCTGATTTCTTAACAGAAGTAAGTGCTACATTCTCTAAGTATCTTTGTTTGTGTAGTGTATGATGAAGCAATGATTTTAATTCAATCAATACAATGCTTTTGTATAGGTGGAAAAGCATTGGAGCAGTAACGAGGTTCCAGAGATGACTTTGGAGAAACTCCAAATGGTGGCCACTTGCAACACAACTCCCTATCATAAGATCAAATTCTTGAAGTGGTGGAATTCTTCATTGCCATCACGCGATGCGCGACGGTTTCCAGCGCGACCTGTGTCTGAGATATTGCTCGGGCCCTTCTTGAATAGATGTATATGGTATGCTGGGGTAAGTGCTGATATGCACACATTCAATAATTTAATATTCTTTTTTCCTTTCAATGACCTTTCAAATGATTTGAATTCTAACCCTAAACCCTAAACACCTAAATTTGAATTGATTTTGCATTTCCAAAGATTGAAGATGCTGCTGTGGAGTACTTTGAGGACATAGTGAGGCAAGACAACATCACGATGAACATGGAAGTTCCGCAGCAGCCTGAGTTCTTGGCAGATTATATCGAAGGATGGAGGAGGAAGATTTGGGATCAAGGGTTTCTGGCGGTACTGCGAGGAGCCAACTATTTCAAAAAAAGTGATTCATTCATGACTTACGATGGATCTAGACAGGTAGTTAGAAGAGTACTCTTCCGGTATTTCTCTCCCTTTTTTTACTTGTCTCATTTTATATATTGTAAATTTGAATGAGTGTTTGTTGATTGATGCTCATGATAAGTGAAGCTGCAAATTAACAATAAAGCAATGAACCAGAATTAGGGGGGGGATAAGGCTATATGTAGAAATTCACGTAGGTGTACCTGACCTTACATTGGTCATTATAGCCTCCTGTAATTGGGGTCTTCATATATTCCAATACCATGTTTGATCATTCAATTCATGTCATTCATGCTTGAGTAATTTTTTTCTTAGTTGATGATGATATTATATTAAACCATGTAGCTTGATTTTTCAATTGAAATGTTGTATTAAATGACTTGTGTGGGGTTTTGTTGTAGTTACTTCAAGCATGAGTTGGAAGCAAAAGGAGCAATTGCGAGGAGCAATTTGCCACCATTCCTGTTCATTTGGCTAGACCGTAGTTCAGCGGATTGCATGTACACTCCGAACCAACTCCGCACTTTTACGACGGCTCATCTCAGTGGTGGAGGGTGGTACATTGACTGTCTCGTCTCCTACACTCATCCCTCGGAAGTACATTTCCGGAACTCTTTGGAGGGCATTGGTGCTATTGACATGGAGGTGGATGAGTTTGCAGGACTCACTGATAGGCAGAGAAGCAGGGCCATTTCGAAGAGGGAGGCCAACGACAGGAAAAAAGCGGCTCGACTCCAAGTGCTCTTGGAAACAAAAGACAAAAAAGAGAAGGAGAAAGAAGAAAAGCTACTCGCCAAAGGAAAGAAAATGGCCGACGTTGGTGTTGTTTCAGCATCATCGACGGTAGACCAAAGCTCTCAGATGGAAGGTGGAACTCAAAGCGGAGTGAAGAGGAAGGCGATGCTCATGCAGCTAACGGAAGACGTCATCACATAGGGGACTCAAGCCATTGTTTTGGGCGATGATGAATTGGACAAAACTGAGGATTTAATCCTCAATATTTCAATTGAGGACCTTGTGGAAGACATGGAAACTGAGACGCCGACTTGGTACAGAGAGGTTATAGACTTCTGTAAAAAGGTAATACTTCGATTACTTTGTAATTCAAAAGTCCTCCACGAAGTTTACAAAATGAGAATTGTATTCATGATTAATTGATAACATCAAATCTCTTATTTTTGCAGTTGTTTGCGGAGAAGCCTCGCATGTTTTACGGAGTGCCGAATGCCAGGCCTGGGGTGGACCTAGTATTTTTTGATTGCCCAGAGAACTTGCCTGTGCCGGTGTCGCACTGTAAATGCGTACATAGTGTAAAAATGCATAGTAATACATTATTTCCATAGATTTGATTTTAATAATATAAAAATAAAGATGACATCATCCTTAGTAGCTTCAAGATGACGCCTTCTCATGATGACATGAGCCATCTATATAAGAATAGGTTATCATCTTAGAATGCCACCAAACTTGAAGTAGTTTCTTTATTGTATGTTATAGATTTCAGTATGTCGAATTGGAGGGTTTTTTCTGAGTCTCAGGATGAGGAGCCTCTACCAGAATCGGAGTTTGAGTTTTCGTTATCTCAACTATCGGCTCAACCTCTTCAGCCGCTAGGTCTTTCATTATCGCACGAGCGTCCTCAAGATGAATCTGGGCCTTCTCGACCGCCAAAGCAACCCCGTGTGGAGCAGCGATGGCACGGGAACCTACAGCGTGGAGCTCGAGCACTAGTGATCCTGTTGCAGGTTGGGTGTGTTGAACCTGGTACCCAAGAAGTGACATTCGAAGGGAGTTTTGAAGGTCTTAACGACGATCAATACTATTGTATGGTCAGGCCTATTAAAGGGAGTCGCGGTCACCAACGATGGTTAGAGGGGCCGGTCAATCCCTTTGTCAATCCCTTGACAAAGGCGGATCGTGTTGAGTTTGTTGCTACTACCATCAAGCGAATTCTCAAGTTCTTGAAGATGGAGTGAAGTTTCTTTGAAGACTTTATTTTTTTACCTTTGAGAAGACATTTATTTTATGTTAGTTGTTTGTAGATTTCATTTTGGGTGTTGAAAATAGAGAAAGAAAAGATAGAAAGGAATTAATGAAATAGTTTTTCTTCTAGGTGAACTTGAAGTGAATTTTCTTTCTAAGATAAAGATAAAGAGATAGTTGTGGAGTCAAATAAGGGCTCAATTATTGATGTGAGAGCTTTGGGAGTGAGTTAGGGGCTGACCCCACTTGTTTGTGTGGTTAGAGTAGAGATAAGGTGGAGAAAAAAGGGAACACTATTCATCTTCTCTCCCGTTGTGAGTTTAGGAAGGCCCGAATGTTTGAGGGCCCATTGTGTTGTGAATTTGAAGTATTTTGAAATGAAATTTGGAGGTGTTGTGTATCATGGTGTGTAGTTTCCAAATTGATCTCACTTGCTTGATTTGGAGTTGTGAAACAAAAGTTGTGCTAGTTTGAGTGGAGGGAGGTTTGTTGCCTTTAAAAATTAAGAGGCAGAGATTTCGACCGACCATAAAAGACGGACAGGTTCTTGTTTTGCCATGAAATTTGAAGGGAGTGTAGGAAATTGTGTTAGCTTTTCATGAAGCTATCATTCGTTCTGTTTGGAGTTTGTATGAGAAAGTTGTGAGTGTGGAAGTGAAGGAAGGTCTGCTGCCTTTCCCTTCTCAAGGCCGAAACTTTGGATGGCCATAGAGGTTGGACAGAGTCTTACAATTGTATGAAATTTAGAGGAGAAGTAGATGATTGTTTTAGCTTTCCGAAAAGCTATCATTTAGTTCATTTGGAGTTATAGATCAACAGAGACACTCATCCAAAGATTAGCTTGGGATTTGAAGTTGGAGTTGGAGTTGAAGGAGTTTGAAGACTTGTGTGTTTGTGTGTGTGTGGCTTGTGGCTTTGTAAATTTCATTTTATTGTTGCGGGCAGTTTGGTTCACACCAATACTAGCCTCATTTGGTGTTGTGGATGCGACGAAGTGGGGTTAATTGCCCACATGGTTGAGACTTTTATGTTGTTCCCACTGGTGAGGCAAGTTTGCTGGTCACCGTGGGTTTGAAATTTAGGATCCAATCCCTCGGACGGCTCAGCTCGTGGTCTGACCGTCCCATTTTACACGTCCGAAGCCCGTGGTTTCTTATCACCCTACCTTAACCCTTGGCCTATTTAGAAACACAACATGATAGGACAACGAGTAGCAGTTTGAAGATTTGAAGACTCGAAGATTTGAAGATTCGACAAGTTACAATTTATTTCATTCCCGAGCCATTTCTAGTCGCAGCCAGAATCCTCGTGATTTCCTGAGGCAAACTCTCTCTACACGACACCGGGCCTATCTTCTCCATCAACGAAGGTACCAACTTGGAACGCAGATTTGGAGAATGAGGCTCTTCAGGCGGCATTTCAGTTTGCATTCAAACATTTGCAAGACTATGGATGCATGATAGTATTTTACTCCTGGAGCGCCGATGTTAGGGGCAATATCGCAGGATTGTGTGAGACTTATCGCATGGTGAAGAAGAAAGAGTGGTGGGGAATGAATCGTCTCCACTTGACGTCAGCATTGGACACTAGGGCTTCGGTAAACAGATAACATGAAATTCTTGAAGTTTGAATTTTCCTTTCCTTTGGATCATATTATATTGTCTTCTCATAAATATTTTGTTCTCTTTTCAGACGCAACGGTTTGGAATTTGCCTCCTCGTGAAGGACTTCGGACAGAAAGGGAAATCCAATTTCACTTTCAAACGCACCTTGATGATGAAGAATGCTGGTGTTGACATTGGTCGAGATGACATGTTGATGAACTACACAAAGGAGGATGATATGGCTATGAAAGATGGAAAGCCATGGCGGGGGGCTCGTGAGAAGGATCCCCGACTTTTCCAACTCCTGATTGAAGCTACAACTGTTGAGGGAGACCTGGTTCTTGATTGCACCGCATCAATAGGTAAATGTTATATTTCTTTCTTGTCTATTGAAAAAAAAATGCTTAAAACCATTCATTTGACTAAAAATTTATATCCTTTTGACTTCAGGTGCATCTATTACAGCTTGTCGTGGCACAGGCCGCCACATAGTGGCTTTGGAGGAGAACATTGACATTTTTGATGCCCTCCTCAAACCCATGAGGAAGTCTGCTCCAATCGTGGTGAAGGCCCCATCTAAACCACCGGCACTTCAAGACTCACATGATTTGGATGAGATGCCCGTGGTGCCTCGCAAATTTGCTCGAAAGGGAAAATTCAATAAGTAAGTTTGCATTATATACATTAGAAAGGAATTGAGGCCTCTGGAAGACCTTCCGGCCATGGTTCCCCATGCTGCGAACCATGGCCGGACAGTCTAATTAAAAAAAAATTTAAAAATTTAAAAATTTAAAAAAAATTTAAAAAAATTATTTTAATTTTTAAATAATATTTAAGAAATATTATTTTTCTTAAAAAAATATTAAATTTTTTTTTTTAATTAATTCATTATTGCAGTCCGACCTGGCAGTCTCCGTGCCAGGTCGGACTGCTGGTTTTCCGACGTTCCCACAGTCTGGGAACGTCAGAGAACTGGAGGTCTCCCAATGGGTCCAAAATTCTTCTAATGAAGTCATTTTTTCTATATAATTCTTTATATCTTACAAATCTAACATGTTGTCCTATTCGTTTGTAGCCATCGAGGATTGATGTCATCAGATACGATGATGAAGAAACGAAGTCTTTTCGACAGTCCGGAAAAGAGTTTTCATCTTCCCTCGTATGTTGAGCACATGGCCACAGCCTTTGCGGATTTTGGTTGCCATAAACCAAAACGCCGTAAAGATACGTATGCTCTAAATGTTTTACAATTTATAGATGAATCAGCATCCGAGGGTAGAGAGACTTCCGAATCGTCTACCAATGACGATTCTGTGACTGAGTCCACTGTGACTTAGACTCATGGGATATAGATATCTCATGAGTCCAACTATTATGTTTGGATTTTATTTATTATTGCATTTGTGAGTTTATGGTTACATATAAGGGGTTCTTTATTTTCCTTGTTTTTAGGAATTGCGTGAGGTCATTTTTTAGGTTCTCACTATTGTTAAATTGCAAAGGTGTCCTATAAGGAAAAAAATTAATTGAATTGTCTTTTTTATATTTTTATATTTTTTTGAACAAGTGGGAGGCCCATTGGATTAAAAATAAATCAGAGTGACAACAAATGAACCCAAACTAGCTGACCAATGAAGAGAAAACGAGCAAAAAGGAACATCCAACGGAACAACTAAACACCCCAAGTAAAAGAACAGACCAAAGGTCCGGCTTCATTCCAATGAATCATCCTATTTCCCTAAACCCTACTAGCAAGAATTGGGGACTACAGCCAGATGCGGTTGAAGTTATCAGAAAGTTTCTTTGAATGTTGAAGGTTGAAGCGAGTCCCATTAAACATCTACCCTAAAACAGCCCGCCCCACATACAAAAGTGCCATCCATAACGACTTGTCATTTTTTTAAATGAACTCCCCTTTTTGGAAAATTAGAATACCCTAAATCCACGGTCGTAGGTACCTCGCCGTTTTTTTCCAACAAAAAAAAGTAGGCTCACAGGCTCATGCTCACACGCTCACACGCTAGCAACCCTGGGTTAAAGGGTACAATATGCATAACCCCAATCAATTTATGACTTCTTAAAATCTACTCTATCATTTTTTTTAATAAATTTCTAATATGATTTTTTTAACAAAGATCTATTGTACTTGAGACACATTTCCAAGAATCCTCCATACTAGAAAATCAAGATTGTTTTGGAATGGACACCATTGCACAAAATCTTGAATAGAAAAATCATAATCATTCATTTCCAAAATGAAACTTTTCATACTAAATGTCTAAAGCTAGACTTCAAAATGTATTTCTTAAACATACAAACTACTAAGAAAAGAAACTAGATCAAATTTCATTTAACTTTAAAGTATTGTAAACAAAAAAATTTGGTGCCTTAGACATTTAAGGCTTAAAATAAAATATACTTTTTTTTTTCTCTTTGCAATAGAATTGGTAGTTTTGAGTGACTTTTGATCATAAAAAGGCCTTGGGACTATAGAGATGAACACTTTCCCCATGTGGGTATGGCATTTTATGTTATGAAATAAGCATGGAAAAAATTTAAACAAGAAATTGGGAGACACTTTGTCCCTATAGAATTGGCTTGATATTTGAGTAATGTAGTTCCTCAAACTTCCTCAAGATATTTTATGTCGATGCAAAAGCTTCTTCTCCGTCAATACAAAGCCAATGAAAATTGAGAAAATGTTTGAATGTGCTTCACAAGCTATAGCAACTTTTGACTCGTTTTTGAATAAATTCCTATCACCCTATCAGCTCAAACTTACTCACATGAAATTCCTTGCGGCTCTTTTTTTCTTCTTTCCCCTCCGGCCATCGAGCTCAAGTTGCATTTCTTTTATCCCTATTCAATGGCCAGGGTGAATTGACCCCCTCATTGCCCCCAATGTGGATGGATGGGGGGATGAGGGGGCCCCGCCATGCCCTATCTGTCCATCCTCCTCCCTGCGACCCGACCTCCTCCCTGCGACCTTGCGACCTCCTACTCCCTCCCGACTTTGCGTCCTCCCTTCCTGCCGTCCTCCCTTCCGACCTCCGATCTACAATGTTTTTTCTCCTTCTCTGAATGTTGATCTGCTTTGAATGTGAGCACATAGCACAAATGTGAGCTTTGACTTGCTCCACATGCTTCTTATCATGTGTGTTTAGATGACTGTTTTAGATGACTGTTTGGTTTTTGCACTGTTGGGGATCCTTTGAGACCTTGTCACTGTAAGTAGTTGCGGATATGAAAATGAATCGAATCTGATTCTCCAAGGAGATGTCTTTGAATTTTATGCCTTTGAAAGTCCATCAGATTATCCTGTTGGGATTGATTGCTGCTGGAAAACATGAAAAATGTGAAAAGCTCACAGATGGCCAGGGGTGTTGGGGGAACCAGCATCATTGAAGCTCAGCAGAATAATTCAGGGGTGTAGTCTACCTTGGCGACTGGTCAGCTAAGGGACCAACTAATGGTCCTGTTCCAGTATTCTTAGTTGCACGTCAATTTTGAGAAGGCTTGGGTCCTCCCCGTGAATAACCTTTACTGCTAAGCACATTCTGTCCGCCAATTTGTGATAAATGTGCTGATAGAAGACCAATTTGATACTGAATTGAAGTAACAGAAGTATCAGTCTGTGCTTTGGTGGGTTTGGTAGCATTTGGTGAGAAGAAACTCCAAACTTCTACGGATCTCTAGATCCGAATTTCTTGGAGCTTCAACAAGATCTCCTCTGTACCACCGAAACGCAAAAACCAAACAGTCATCTAAAACAGTCATCTAAACACACATGATAAGAAGCATGTGGAGCAAGTCAAAGCTCACATTTGTGCTATGTGCTCACATTCACAGCAGATCAACATTCGGAGAAGGAGAAAAAACATTGTAGATCGGAGGTCGGAAGGGAGGACGGCAGGAAGGGAGGACGGCAGGAAGGGAGGTCGCAAGGTCGGGAGGGAGCAGGAGGTCGCAAGGTCGCAGGGAGGAGGTCGGGTCGCAGGGAGGAGGATGGACAGATAGGGCATGGCGGGGCCCCCTCATCCCCCCATCCATCCACATTCGGGGCAATGAGGGGGTCAATTCACCCTGGCCCTATTCAATTGATTCTTCCAATTTGTTCCAGAAGACCAGAAATAACAAAAACAGCATGTCAATTCAAATTAACGCCTCCTCCGTCTCCTTCTGTGCGTGCAGAGCCAGACAGCAACTGATGGTTGGTCTTCCTTCCCTCCGCCCCGCCTCGTCGATGTGTGCCCCCCTCCGTCGGTCAGACAGACCGTCAGAGTACCGAAGTCAACGAGCTGACGAGCAAGTTGGATTTATCTTTGGTTTAGAGAGCACGTCATCTTACGTACCGCATTCAGTAATGCACTCAGGCACTAAAATTAGATCCATCTCGTGCTTGTTTTGCATTACCATTACCAATTGGATTTAGTAAGTTGTACTGTCCAGACCAATACTGTAGATGGAAGCACCTTCAGAGTCGGGAAAATAAAGTTGGTAAAATTCTGAATTTCTCACCTCCGAACTGCAGGTACCGGCGAGGTCCACCATGCCAGACACCCTGCAGTCCTAAAATTAATATACCCGGACTTTTTGTTTTGTGCTGGGCTTGGCCCGCACTCCGTGCTTGCGCGTGGTACTTAATAACTGTTACGGAGTACTTTTAATGCAATGGGCGCGACCCATTACCCCCCCCCCCCCCTCCCCCGAAAAAAACAAACCCCCGAGCTAGGTATGGACTCAAATTCGACTTGAACTGGGATCTATCTGAAACGAGTGAGGATCCATCGACTGAATTTGCAGCGTCGCCAACTCCATGGATGCGAGGTGACCGCTGACCTGGTCCTTCACAGTTTGATGTCATTCACTTGCACCGAGGTCGTAAACGGAACGACCGGTGATGCATGGCGACCAGGCCCATGTTCCCCAATGGCCCAATATTGCAGAGGCTTGCAATCCAGTACGTGGACTCTGCATAATGCATATCGACAGTGAGTGCAACCTCGCTGAAGATAACGTCAGTACGTGGACCACCTATGTTGACAAGTTCTTCGCCATGCAGTACGTTTGCACGTCTAGCTAGCCTCACGGTAAGCATTAATTGCGAAGACATCCCCGTTGGAGGCATTCCGTCGACGACGTCTGAAGGGAATTAACTGAGTAGCCGTGACGGTGCTTCAAGCTGTCATGCAGTTGATTCTTCCCCTACCAAAGGATTAATGTACTGTACGTCTCCAGTCATGGACTTGGATGGATGAAATGTTGGTCCTCACCATGTAAGTCCGACACACCCTCCCCATTAATTTAATGAATTGATATATCAATAGTCATTCACTTTTACACTGATTCGATAGAACTTTCTGCACTTGCTCTTTCTGAGCACCTATTAGGGAGGCGCAGAGTTATAGCTCGCGGAACTCAATAAGTTCGTTTTTCTGCGGATAACCTTCAGACATTCTGATCAGTATTTCCTTAGAAACTGCTGGTACCAATGAAGTTGCAACTTGCCAACTGATCCTGGAACTGGACGGAGGGGTAATCATGTAGCTCCGCTTCACTCCTTGTAGATGACGCCATCTCTTTCGGAAATAAAATCCCAAGTAAGAAATGAACTACTCCACCATTGATCACTGCGTCAGTGCGGGACTGAAACTGCAATCCGTAGCTTCTGTAATTAAACGACTGAAAGTATGAATGGTCATGTAGAACACCTCAGTGAATTTGATGCTTCAGATCCCCAAATTGAGGATATAGTCCATGGAGCTCCAAAAACTATGACAGGAGTAGGTCTGAGGGTTCATTCAAGAGTCTCAAAAAGTGTGACTCTAGAATATAAGCCAATCTGAACCCAAATCATAATCACAACGCAAAAGTGGAGCATCAGGAAATTGGCACAGTCCCCACAGCCCAGGAATATGAAAACCACAGATTACAGTGTGGATACTTGGCCTAGACTGATAGAGCACTCAGCAATTGAAGTTCGCAGGTTTTCTAGATTTTGGAGAACCAAAATATTTCCGCCGAGTACTTGTTCCTCTGGTTCAGTGGACTATTAACCCTAATCAATGGAAATTGTCCATGTGTTTGAAGAAAAAAAAAGAAAAAGATCGCAGATTTGTCACTCCGAAACCCGCCATGATTTTCTTCACTTCGGTTTAATGCAATCCGGAAACTCGGCCCTAAGAATACAAACTCGATATTCATTCTATGCAACGAATACGAGTAATAAAACGGTCATGACCCCGACAGTCACTGGAAGAGGACAGAAATATGACCTGGAAGTCAATCAATACCCGTAGAACTCGGGATAAGGTACGAGTTGGACGAACGAATGTTTGAAATGTGCGATGAATTGAATGAGGCGAACCCACTTCACGACGTCTGACAGATCGAGCATCTACTGTACAGATGAAAAATCGCTACAGAAATGAAAGCCTTTGACTTCTGGATGCCAATTCACTTCTGACAACATTTGACTTTCGGGTACACCGCCAAGACCGATTACTCTTGGATATTATTTTGGTCGGTTCGCTGCATCCCTCCGCTGCACTGTAATTGTTGAGCGAGCAACAGTTTGTGAGTTAATATGGCAGTGTATATTTGTCGCACCTGCTATACCAGATTAACCCTAGTTGACTATTTTCATGCAATGAGATGCATAGTGAGGAGATAAGACTGCATCGGTAAAAGATAACTTACGCAAATCAATTGGAGGATTCAGAGGCATGGCCATTGGAACCAGCTGAATGCGATCGATCAATGTGGTAATGAGCTGTCATCTTGGAGGCTCCGCGGTATTGGAGTATCGACCACCATCACAGGCCAAAGACAACTAAATAAATATTACCATTGCATTCGTGGAAGAAAAATATTGCGGTAAGATATTTAAGTTGGCATGGAGCCCCTTGGCTTTCACAAGGGTCCTTTTTGCGTTTCCATCTCTCAGTTTCTCCTGTGTGAGTGGGAACATTATGACTTTACCCTATGTCACACAGATTGTCACACATATTGTGACATAGGGGAAAGTCATAATGTTCCCACTCACACAGGAGAAACTGAGAAAGTGAAAGACGGAAACGCAAAAAAGATCCTTGTGATTGCCGTGACTCCCACTATAATTGCAACTGTTGAATCGAATGAAACCTCCTAATTATTCGATCGATGAAAGTATGGCAGGTTGCCGTGAAATTGGCACCGACGGTTTCAATCCGAAGCCTCTTGACATTTCTTCTTTAACTTCCTCGTTTGCCAATGAGAGCTGTCATTGGGCACTGAAACGTCACAACCTTGGCGCTGATGAAACATGATGTCGATCTTATCGAGAATACGGACCCAAGAAAGTCATCGACATTGAAATTTTTAGAACAATAGAGAACTCAAAAGCGCCAGAACTGATAGCTGAAGACATATGACGGAGCGGCGTAATCTCAGCGAAAATTAAAAAAACAATTTGTTGCACGCGTCCAGGACAGTCAGATCGACAGGTGCGCAGCAAACTGGAGAAATGTGACTACCAGTAATTTTAAACAACATTCGCCCACCCTCTCATCACTCGATCGTACCCTGCAATACCATCTTTGCTGGAGTGCCGGCAGGATGCAATTTTCTGCGGGCCAGGCAACTGCAAAAAGTAAACGTTGACATTTTGGCACAGTTCGATTTCGAATTTCGAACGCCTACCTCATCACCTTCGAGTAAAAAATTTAGATTGACCTTCCTTGGTGCCCGCGGGCATCGATCGGACCAACCGGACTCACTAGGGAATTCGTCATATGCGTACACCATGTATATTTTTTGGGGCAGCCACGTGCGTCATGCTGTCGATCCCGAACAACTAGGGACGCGAACATTCAATTTTACCAGCGATCGAACTCATTCAAATTTCAGCGTAGCATCCAAAATCCAGTCCTCGAGTTGGCAACTTGAAGTGAAACTCTCCCAGTAATTATCATTTCAGGCTATGACGTCGATGATCTAAATCTAACGAGCGCCTGCGGCCTGCGCACAGTACTTGAAATTTACTGGACCCAAGAACAGTGACTGACCTCTCATTCACTACTTAAGGCGAACTTCGTCTGGTCTCAAACATCACCATACCAGCATCCCAGCAGCCTGCCTGTGCCTGTTCTATCCAGTTTGCTTCCTCTTGTCCACTGTCGACCGATATCCATTGGCGACGTGATAGAGCGCAGTCCTGCCATTCTCACCTCAGCGATGGCGACCTCCCGCAGATCAGCGCACACACTTGCCACCATGCTAGTGTTGGCTGCCACGTTGGCGGTGCTCTTCATTGGTAAGTCACGCCCCCGCTTTAATTCTTACCGTCTGTCTATCTATTTCCAGCGTCGAGGTTCAGTTTGGAAACGGTAGCTCTTTTCGTTGTGCCAGTGATGATCAGTACTTCGTGCAGGATGACCTGTATATGTGTGGCTAACCCAGGCCTGTACTTCCGATCAGCTCTCGATGGACTTGCTTCGGACCTTGGAGTTCAGGTACTCATGAAGCACGCTGCATTCGTTGAAGCTCACTAATGTAAACCTGTGCGACTGTGCATACATTATTGCAATGTGCAGGCAGCGCGGATGCGTGGACCAAGTGCCCGACAGGCTTGGCGGACTGCAAGCCCCGCGTGCCTGGGTGCGAGACGAACATCTTCACCGACCCGAAGAACTGCGGCAAGTGCGGCAACTGCTGCAAGCCAGTAGCGAACGCCGTGACCCCCTGCAGGTACGGCAAGTGCTGCGAGCCCGAGTGCAAGCCCGGGTATGGCAACTGCGACGGCAACATCTGGAAGAACGGGTGTGAGAAGAGTTTGTTGAGCGACCCCTTGAACTGTGGCAAGTGCGGCAACTGCTGCAAGCAGGTCCCGAACGCCGTGACCCTTTGCAAGTCCGGCAAGTGCTGCGAGCCCGTGTGCAAGCCCGGGTATGGCAACTGCGACGGCAACATCTGGAAGAACGGGTGCGAGAAGAGCTTGACCAACGACATCTTCAACTGCGGCAAGTGCGGCTACTGTTGTCCCGTGACCCTGAAGGGCGGCGAGGCCACCTGCAGGTATGCAGTGTGCTGAACGGCAGATCAGTTAGGGATCTGAATCTTTGTGGTTTTGCAATTAGTGGTTGCTGAGTGGTCTGTATACTACGAATCTCTCATGGTTTCTTAAATGGAGATTAATTGTAGCGAAATGAGTAATAACTGAACCACATAATAACTGTTGAGTTCGTTCGTACTAGCTAGGTTGCTCATCGGTTCTCCCTTGCATCCTCACTCAATGCGTATTTCGGGGCATTCCGTCTTCTGAGGTTATCTTCCGTCGAATCAAGACAGGTCGATGCATTCGATGGCGAGGTGCTTTGTGGCTAGATTGCTCGATCTTCATGAATAAGCCTGCATGCGCTGCAATATTTTTCTAGACGCTAACATTCTATGGACTGCTTTGGGTTGGCCATGGCAGCGCCGGCGTGTGCGGACAGCAGTGCAAGGCTGGCACCAAGTACGACAGCGTCAGCAAGTGCTGCGTTCCAATCTATTAAGTTACTGAGCAGTTGTGCAGCGCTAGCTAGTTCGAGAAGCGGGACTGCGCTGGGCTTAGTTTCTAGTATATATATTTAATTATCGAATAATCGTGACTTCGTAAGTTAATGGCTGGCCAACGCCCTGTTGCCTGGCCGGCCATGCGCAGCGGTGCTTGAATTTGCAAGAATTAGGAGACTGATTAAATGAAAGCGAACGTTCCAGCTGGAGTCTTTTGAATTGCTTGCAAGGCAAGTCTGTCGCTTGATGGTCCCGTGAGATCAGGATTTCCATTCAGTGTCAGTTAGTTCGTTGGGTCGTATTTTGGAGGGGATCGACACGAGTTTTATTAGTGCGTGCCCGAGTTGGGTTGTACGTTGTGAACTATCAATAAATCCGTGCCCAATTTGTGATACATTAATTAGTGTAAGTTCTTTTTCTTCACCGTGTGTCCCAGCGGCGACTGGTTGCAATTCCTTTTATGACGTACTGAATTCCAGACGTACTGAATGAATCTGTTGTCGAGAGCGCTAGCTAATCTGTCCATATCCAAAGTGCTTTAATTTGCTACATACGTCAATCACTCTGTTTTTATCTTTTCTTAATTAATCTGGGTGTGTCGAATCATGGTTCGATGTATTCATTTGTACGTGTATGGAGAAATTCGATTACCTGGAGGGTCCAACAAGCTTTTATTCTAACCAGGAATACAAGCATGTGTACTGTTATAGAATCTAATTATTGGAACGCTTGCTTAATCGTACTTTGTTAGAACGAAGAAGCGATTATATTGACAGCTTTCTAGTGGATGATATTCATCTGTTAGATGTTTCTTGATTTGGATGTTAGGCTCAGTCGTCTCTCTCGCTGAGAGTTTGACTCCCCGCCTTCCACTCAGGCTTGTAATTCCTGTTTTGTCTTGTCTTGTACGATGTGTGTGTGAGGAGAGGTTTGCAAGAAAGATTAGTGTTACTGTTCATGTTCTCATTTAGGGCCGGTTTATACACGGCGTGGGGCCAGATGGAAGACCAACCCAATTTGCCTTCAATCCGGCCCACAATTTGGCCCCAATTCACCGCTCCGTCCCAAGATAATCTTAAGGGTTGAAGTCAAATTCTGGAAGGCCAAATTTTTTATTAATGTGCTCTTAAATTTTTGGAATGCTCAATTAAAAAAATCTAAGACATGCATCTTTTCCTTTCTCTTATTATTATTTTTATTTAAAAATAAATAATAGAGAGTTTATTTTTTCCTATTTATTCTATTTCAAATATAGGAAATAAAATTAGAATTTCTTAGCACTAGAAGAAACTCATGTTTTTTGTGACGAGCCCTGATTTTTTTTTATGCATTTTTTTTTATGTCTAGGTTGACATTTAGCTGTCATGAAAAACATAAAAACATAGTTGTCATTTATTAAACACATAATTTGAGAAAACATCTAATTTTTTTATTTCTTTTTCAAATCTATATTTTTAGTTTATTTTAAAGAAAAGCATGAAATTTTTTATTATGAAAACTTGAATAAATTCAATGATAAATGTAAATCTGTTCATGTTTTACCATACATGTTGTTTTTAGTAGCATAATCTTTCCTTACCATATTATTTTTTCAAGTATTTGTCATCATTAATGTTGGTCATTAGAATTTGTGTAACAACATTACGTTATGAAAATCTAGTGCATTGGAAAAGACACAACATGAAATGCATATTTGACAAATAAATATGGATACATTAGGTTGTCCTTGTTAAGCAAATGAAGTAATTTGACTTGACTTCCTCCAAGTTCATGATTCCATGATTCAAGTTTCAATACTAATTGAGAAGATACACGTACATACCAGCAACGGGATGCAATGAAGTACCTCCTCAAAAAGGAAGTGGATAAAAACTACTTGATCGATATGCAATCCTGAAACGAAACTCTTGAATTCTCCACAGAAAATAACAATGCCAATACAAGACACACACAAAGAGAGCAACGCGCACAGAAATCGACTCGGTTGAAGAAAAATGTGGAAGGAGATGATTGCATCTTGGTTGACGATGCACACAGAATTGACATAAATTCTTGGTGGAAATAAAATTGTGGCAACCCATTCCATGATTTTGAAAATCTTGCTTCTAATTGCATAAGCCCCAGGATTCCTCATGCCTTTGGGAGTTGTAAACTATGAAGCACTATCTAATTCTAGAATAAAACACAATCCTCACGGATTTTATAGGGTGAGCTGCTTTTTGACTTGGGGGGTGCACTTAGTTCTACTATAACAAACCACGTGCGAACAAGTGGTTTCTAAATTCTAATAAACTATAATTTGAACCTAAAACTTTAAACATTGTTTAATAATGACTATAGCTTTCTATTGCCAAAATTTCCAACTCAAATAAAATATGAAATGATTTCTAGAAGAGGTTGAAAATGAACTAAAATGGCATGTTTTTCAATTCAAATAATTATAGAGGACACATTTAGATGACCATTGAGTCAATATTCAACTCAAAATGAGCTTTCAATGATGAATTTTTTTTAAGAATTTTTTTTTCATTTTTTAGGCAATTTTTCCTTATATAATATAGGGGTGTGAAAGTTATTTTTTAGTTCTACAATGTATCTTTTTACTTCAAAAATTTGTAACTAATTATTATTAACAAATAAAAATATCAATAATTCAAAACATAAACTTTCAAAGTAGGAAAATCTATTCATATTTCTTTAATTTTGTTTTATTTAAAATTCAAAAAGTATATAGGGGTCCAAAATTTTGTTCACATGTGGTTTCTAATGGACACTCTAAATGACCCCCCCAAGCTTTTCGAGGATTTCCTTTATTAAAGCTTGTTGACTTCCGTCCACTGACATGTCTTTTTGCAATTGGAAAAGTGTCACAAACGCTAGGCAAAATTTTAATTTATAGCCTTATCCTAATTTATTTGCCTTTTACACGCTTCTTTTCTGCAATACTTAAATAGTACACAAGACATACTTTTGCTTATATTAAGAGGATTCTTGCTTTGTTGGAATGTCATTAGGCTCTTCTCGAAGTCCAATTTTGTTTTTCATTTTATAGTGTATACAATTAAGGAAATTCTTTTTCCTTTTATAGTGAAGAAATATTTTACGATACAAAATATGACTTCTGAATTATTATTATTTTTAGTACTGGAATTCCACTTTATTGTCATGATATTTAAGGTTTAGGTTTTTGAAAGTTTGCAGTTAGGGTTAGGGTTTAGGGCTTAGAATACTAAAAATGCATGACATTATTAAAAATGAGGTCAAATTTATAAAAATTGGAAGTGATTGTTTATTGTACTTTTCAACTTCACGTGTAGGAAAAAAAATTGTTGGCACATAAAAGAGCAAATTCATGCATGAAGTTCTAAATTTTTTTTTGGGTCAAATCCATGAGATTACAATTTAAATTTTCTTCAGTCAAATATAACAAGTGCAAAATAAATTGGGAGTAATTGTTTGTTGTACTTTAAAGGCACACGTGTAGAGCTTCTCCTTTAATATGCAATATGTTGTAGTTCAAAAATTTTAAAGCTCAAAACACATTCAATAAACTAATAAGATGAAAGGAAAAAATATGTAGAAGTTGCAAATACACTAAACTTGAGAATTCATGAGAAAACCTCATACTTGCTACTTTAGGCATCTTCCTACGCAAAAGAACTTGCATTCTTCCCAAAAAACCATGTACTGTAGTTTAGAATTTAGAACAAAAAAAAAAAGATAAATTTTTAAAAATGGAAGAAAAAAAAAATGTCGAAGTTGGAAAATACATGTACATTTAGAGTGAAAGGATATGTCTTGAGTTCATGTCATTAAAATAGACTCATCATTTTCATATGAATATAAATAAATGAATGTATTTTTATAATTTTTGTAGAATAAAATGAACAATTTTAATAGTTCTTTGTTGGGGAAAAGTACACTTACAATCCATTGTAAATTATATACATAAATTTTTGGAGTATAAGTACAAAAATAATTTACATTTGCACTTTAATCTTACAAAAAACTTGTTTGAAAGTGAAATCCAATTTCACTCCAAGAATATACTAATAAGGATTGTATTTTGAAAAGCGATGGTAATCATTATCTTAATTGAACTTCAAATTTTCATAAACATTTGGAGAGATACCAAATTATGCACAACGGAATTATACATGTCTAAAAGATTTAGGGTAATCTAACTTCACTACAAAATATTTACCTTACTACACCTATTAAAAAGCACAACTAGAATTTCCATTTCCACGCCAATTCCAAGGAAATTGAAATTCAATTGAAATATTGACGTTGGTCTTAGGGTTTGCATGCACTACATTGCTAAATAATGAAAAAAATAGGAAGTGAAATTAAATTTTGTCATGAATCCTATATGTTCATGGTGTTAACAACTTGCATGTAATTTTTTTATCCTCCATTTCCACGCCAATTCCAAGGAAATTGAAATTCAATTGAAATATTGACGTTGGTTGTCTCAAAGTTTACATGCACTACGTTGCAAATGAAAAAATAGGAAGTGAAATTAAATTTTGTCATGAATCCTACATGTTCATGGTGTTTACAACTTGCATGTAATTTTTTTACCCTCCATTTCCACACCAATTCCAAGGAAATCAAAATTCAATTGAAATATTGACACTGGTCTTGAAGTTTGCATGCACTACATATGTTGCAAATGAAAACAATAGGAAGTGAAATTAAATTTTGTCATGAATCCTACATGTTCATGGTATTTACAACTTGCATGTATTTTTTTTACCCTCCTTAAAATATTGAATATTCTTCACATTCATTGATTAAATGGATTAAGTATTGACATGGATTTTAATATCTGTTTTTTTGGTCATTAGTACACATAAATAAAAATTAATTAAGAATTCATTGTACTTTTGCATCACAAAATTATAAATTACATTCAATTTCTATATTGGATTATTTTAAATACAAAAAATGACTCATGCCCTTTTTAGACATCAAAAATATAAAATTTGAGTGGACAAAAATTTATGTGGTCTTGAATCCAACATCTTTTAAGTATTAGTAACTTATACAAATCATTTTGCATCTTTTTATATCTGCATTTCATGGAAAATAGAGTTTGATTCCATTTCTGGAATATAAGACATGACTCATTCCTTTTTGTACGCAAAAAAACTTGTACTATTTTCAATAAGCCATGTGTTGTAGTTTAATTAATGAAAGCCCATAAAATACAAGAAAAATTGAGAAGAAGAAAAGGAAAGAAATATGTAGAAGTTATAAAGTACAGGATAATTAAAAATTGATGAGGAAACTATATTTATGCTACTTGTATGCAATTGTTTATCCCCCAAAAAAATCTACTTTCATATGCCATGTGCTGCACATTAAAAATTGTAAAGTTAAAATAAAATATATTAAATTAAAAGAATGAAAGAAAAAAATATATACACTTCATGGCTTTAAATTAGGACTTTAGGGCTTCTAAACTACAACACATGGCTCATTAAAAGAAAAGTTGTTTTGTGTACAAAAATGCATAAAAGTAGCGTGAATTCAATTTTCTCATGATTGAATTTTGAATGTTCAACTAATTTTGAACTTGTGCATATTATTTTTATTACATTTCTGGAATTTATCCCATGGCTTTTGGGCTTTTGTATTTGTTAAGTACAACACATGGCCCATTTAAAGAAAGTTCTTTTGCATACAAAAATGCATAAAAGTACCATAAATTTATTGTTTTCATGAATTCTAAATGTTCAAGTAATTTTGATCTTGTACATATTTTTTTTATTCCATTTTTGGAATATATCCCATGGCTTTTGGGCTTTAGTATTTGTTAACTACAGCACATGGCTCATTAAAGAAAAGTTGCTTAACGAACAAAAATCCCTAGAAGTAGTATGAATTTTTTTTTCAAAATGATTCTTAATGTACGTATAATTCCCCAAACTATAAAAATTCATTTAAGGTTTAGGGTTGTAAATGTTGAAGTTGTAAGTTTATTTAGAAAATAATCATGAATACATTCAATGCAAGCTACTTTTTTTTATACATTATATATTCCAAATTTGGTATACTCCATTGTATTTTGGGTGCATAAAATGTCAAATGTCATGAAGAAAGATTGAAAGAGTGTGGAAATTTAAAAAAATAGAAGTTTTGAAAAATTGGAGCATTGAAAGAGACGAGGATAGCACTATCAAGGATGCCAATCATAAGTCACAAATTATTGTACCTAGTGACACACTTTCAATACCTAGTACAATCATGAATGACAATTATGAGAATGAATGACTATTTATGGTGACTAATTATTTTGAAAGAGTGGTGAACCGGAACAACTAAATTTTACTTGAGTATGATTTTGAATTTGAATTAGTTGTTACAACAATTAACTATATACTTTAAATCCAAAAATGCAAACTTTGAAATTTTTTTTTTACTCCTTTGACACCCAATAATCTTTTTTACTCCAACCTCACATTCACGTTCTATGATTTTTTGGGTGTAAAATCAACTCACTCTAACACCCAATAATTTGGGCTTTGATTTTAATTAGAGTTTTTTTCCATCCAATGCAATTGTGAGAAGTTTGTGAAGTTCATTTAGCACCAAAAGAAATCAACAAAACATTCTTTTTCATTTCTGAAAGTACATGCTAAAGATAGCTAAATTATAGAACTTCAATTTAAAGAATGTACTAGCATTATTTAAATGTGTTTAGAATTATATTTTAAAGTATTTGCAATCTTGTATATCTGAAGGCCATTTTTGAACAAAATAATCTATGATTCTAAGAAGTCTTAGTTTTGGAATTTGGATAGTTTTTTATAATCAATTCATTCTAATAAATTTGGAATAATGGTATCTAACCCCTTAATGCCTCAATCCTTTTTCAAATTTTGGCACATTTTTGCTTATATCTTTATACAGTAATACCATTTACCAAAATTTCATGAAATTGGGCATAAAGGAAGGTTGTCTTTTCAAGATTCAAGTATTAAATTGGATGAATGAGAAGCTAGTTGGATGAAACAGCGCCTGTAAGCCCTCTGTTCGTCGTCAAGAATATGGACGTCGGAGTGCTTAAGGGCTAACTCCTAAAGAACAATGCATGTAAGCCCTCTGTTCGTCGTCGAGAATATGGACGTCGGAGTGCTTAAGGGCTAACTCCTAAAGAACAATGCCTGTAAGCCCTCTGTTTGTCGTCGAGAATATGGACGTCGGAGTGCTTAAGGGCTAACTCCTAAAGAACAACGCCTTACCTATTTGGAAATAGTCAATTTGATTGGTATGTATTTTTCAATAGACACTTTGTAGTAACTGTAGAGTAGAAAAAAGAAAACCATTTAGGATTCACAATTAAGGATAATTAAGAGTCAAAATCCTTCTAAAAAATAAAAATAGGGTGGAATCAAATTTTGTATATGTGAAGGGCCGAAGTTTATTTGGAGGAATTATCAACTAACATTTGATCTTGCCTTTAAATTCCCTACTTTTCTTAAATACGTACCTAACTTGGATTCTTTTTTCTCCATTTTTTGAGAACATCATGCAATTAAAAGTGGAACAAATTCTAATGTTCTTTATCTTTTTTTTCTACTTTTTAATTTTTCAATGTGTTCTTTCTTGCAAGACACTAAATCATGCTCACAAAGTGGGCTAGTAGAGTAATTTCACTAGTAAAAAATTGTGTCCAAATCAATAGAAAATCATCAAAAACTTGTTGATTTGAGTACTACATTGACTGTTTTTACATTTTTTTGTTGATTTGAGCCCAAGCTAATACAATGGTTAACAAATTTTTGTTGATTTGAGCAGAAGTTAACAAAATGGTTTAACAAATTTTTGTTCATGTGAATAGTGCAACAACCAAATCAACATGTTTTTGTTCAATGTTTTAGGGTTGTGTTGGGGTTGTTTTAGGGTTGTTTTAGGGTTGTTTTAGGGTTGTTTTGAGGTTGTTTTGGGGGTTGTTTTGAGGTTGTTTTGGGATTGTTTTGGGATTGTTTTGGGATTGTTTTGGGATTGTTTTGGGATTGTTTTGGGGTCACATGTTGTGTAAAAATTTTAAAGGAAAAAAAAGGGAATTCAATTTCTAAATACATGAACAGAAACACTAGAAATATTGTCAAAAAATTCTACTTTGTTCTTTAGGGGTCTAAATTTTAATTTTAATTTTTCTGACCCCTAAAGGACCATTGTCCCCTCGGTGGACAAATTGGATTTCGGGCAAGTTTGTATGATCTAAATTTTTAGTTAAACTTTTTGAAACTTTCTCATAAGATAGAAAAACTTATTAGCTTCGTGGTAATATAAATTTTATTTCAATTGGTGCTTGGGAGCAAAAGTTATGGCATTTTAACCATAATTTTCACGTCACTGGGCAAAAAAAGAAATCTACAAAAATTTGAAATTAATTTTTTAATTTTTTCCTTCTTGAAAATCACATTTTTGTTTACATGTGAAGCTTTTATTCATTCCATTTGATTAGTATTGTGAAAGTTACAAACAATCTTGTTTTTTGGGCAATTTGAGCATCTTCTTGAAAAAATAACTTATTCAATGCAATTTTGGATGCAATTCTCAAAAAAATTCAAATTTTTTTTTTAACAACTTTAAGTTTCCTATTTAGAACAATCTCACCGTTGACATTATTGTATTTCAATTCCATTTTAGAGCTATTAACGCTTTAGTTTTTCTTTCAATCTTGAACTTGCTTCTACTTAATAATTTAAAAAAAAATGAAAATCAAGTGTGTTTTAAAAAAAAAAATTTAATTCTAAACTTTCAACACAATTCTTGAACACAAATATTTTTAAATATTTAAATTGTAGATGAGCAATTTCCAAATTCTAATTTAATGCTATTCAAATTGTATGTTCTACATTACAAAAAACTTGACTATGAATTGTGTCCAAATCACCTCTTAATAAAATGTTTGCCAAATATTTAAAATATCTTTAATTGAATTGAAGTTCTTAACATTAAAATTTCATGTGGAAAATTTTTAAACCACCAAGTATTACATTCTATAAGCAATAGGAATATTTTCTATTAACTACGAAATTCACAATTTAGTCTTTTTTCAATTCAGCAGACTTTGGAGGCTGTTTTTGCATAGTACAGTCTCTTTTTTCAAAAAACTTAAAACTAGGAAAAGTTGGATAATCAAGTAAACTTTCATCTCCAACAATCCGTTTGTGATTTCAAGTCTCCAATTAAAAGTTATGAACAAAATTCAGAGAGGGTTTGAAATAAAATTTCTTTTTGATATTTACAAACACTCTCTGAATTTTGCCCATAACTTTTTATTGAAGACTCAAAATCACAAACGGATTTTTGAAGATGAAATTTTACTTGATCTTCCTAGTTTTACCAGTTTGAAGATTTTTGAAAAAAGGTACTATACTATGAGAAATCATCCTCCAAAGTCTGCTGAATTGAACCAAAAATGACAAAAAATTGAAAACCGAAATAAGTAACTATTTTTTCACTTCATAGTCTTGCACATGGTGCAATGGATAGGACCTTGCACCCCTAGCCAAGGGGTGCAAGGTTCAAACTCCATTGCACCCCGCCCGTGTGGGATGCCACCTAGGCGCTGCCCGCGTGGCAGTGCCACGTGGCAGTTTTTTTTTTTAAATTAAAAAAAAATCAACAAACTTTTGTTAAAATATTTGTCCAAATCAACAAGTTTTAGTTGGAATTTTGTCCAAATCAACAAAAACTTGTTGATTTTTGTCCAAATCAGCACGTCTACATCAACACAAACTATTTTGTCCAAATCAACATTTTTTTGTAAAGTTGGATGCTAAATTTTCTACTAGTGTTTGGTGGTTCAATGAGGTAAAAAAAACAAAAATCCCCATATTTTGAGCCTTGTCTACGGTGTCTAGAGTAGAAATTTTAGTACTTCTTGAACAATCGACATTCAAAATTTTTAAATATCAGCTATATGTTTTGACTAGCTATCGTCTTTGAATACTCAAAGTAATGGCAATTGTAGAAATAAAATAATTACATAAAAATGAAGTCTTCCCAATAAAAATCTTCTTAATACATAGTACAAAAATTTTATACCTCATACGGTAAAAACACATGTGTAGATTGCTTAACTTTAGAAAGAGATTGAAGGTGTTTTTTTAAAGAAATCATCATTTTTTAATACTGTAGAATCAATTGTTTTAATAAATAGAAAAGTATTAATTGAAAGTAAAAATATTGTACAAGATGTTCCCTTTTTTTTATAGAATTTAAAGGATGAATAGTTGCATTTCTATTCTATACAGAAGAATTCACTGTCATACATTTGACATTTAGTGTCCACGGCAGCACTACAAGGCTAAGTGGTCCACAATTAAAGATTACAGCATAAATTAACCTTTAAGCGCTCCGACATTGTAGCTAGGTTTTTGGAATCCAATTCCCAATACTACCGAGTTCGAACGCTAGGGAATGATCTATGTAAGGTCAGTGTTGCGTGTTCAAAATGTCACTTATGTACTTGTGTTTTGAAAATTAGAATGAAAATTCACTTTTATTCCCACTAAATACCCCAAGAAACACTCAACCGTCCATTATAAGATAAAAGACTCAGTATGCATGTCCCTGTCCTGTCTAGTGTTGTAGGGCTCATGGCAATATGTCTGGGACAATATGTCAGGGTGGACTGACTTGTTTATGTATGCAATGCAGGACTTGACCTCAGTATAGCCCACTATAGTATTTTGAAATTAGTACAAATATACATATTTAATATTTCAAAAGATTTTGAGTTTAAGGGTTTAGGATATACTTACTGTAGTCCGATTTTGCATTTTACTTTTGGCCAATTGGATGTTTTGAGGGGTTTGTTGATAGTTTTACCAATCGGTAGTTGATGTTAGTTGTTTACTCTTACTATTTACCAATCGGAGTTGGTTTCAGCCGATAGGGATTGCAATGGACTTTGTGTGTTGGGCAGTTATTTTGGACCGATAGGTATTTAGTGGTGAAATTCCAATTGGTAATTCAGTTGACCTTATGAGCATAGTAGGCACTCCTTCCCAGCCGGAAGTAAAACAATTGAGTTGTGTATTTGTGTGTTGGATTAACGTGATGGAAATAATCAATTGTGAGTGTGTTGTGGTGTATATGTTACTGGAATGTTTGGATGTTTGAACGATTGGAAATTGTGTGTGTGTGTTGTGTATTTAATGCAAATTGAATCAATTGTGGGAAAATAGTGTAGTTGTGAATTGAATGATCTGTGAATGCAAATTGGAAGTGATGAAGGCTGATTGAGAGACTGAAAGTAGAATTGAGTGAGGAACCGATTGGAGAGATTGACTGAGTGATATGCCGAGTGGCTATGGGTGGAAAATACCGATTGTGGAAATCAATTGTATGTTATGCAATTGAATGAATTACCGATAGGAGAAATGGTTGTTGTTTAGACTGAGCAATTGGAAGACGGAATGATGCTGATAGAGAATTGAGAATCAATTGGAGAAATGTGGAATATTAATTTCAGAAATATATAAATTAAAAAATGATTAATTACTAAAAACATAGAAAAACAGAAAAATAAAATAAAAACAATTAAAATAATTAAAATAATTAAAACATGGACGGAAAGGAGTTTAAGAATAAAATAAGAGCTTGTCGATTTTGTCAAGAACCAAATAATATCAAGATGAAATGTGAGAGCAGAAAGAAAATTCCTATGGAGCAAAGTAAGAGAATTGATGGAGAAAAGAAAGAAGAATTGATTACTCAAGGGTGGCTTGGAGCAAAGAAGTGAAGCAAAAGATCAATTGAGACTAAAGAGGAGCAAATTCTTGATTAAAGATTCCGGCTATATTGATAAGATAATTTCAACCGTAAACTATTAATATCAATTGAAAGAAATTGGAATTCATTATCTTGCAAGTTGAACCATACATTAGAATTATATTTAATCCAATAGGAAATAAACTACCTCCTAGTGTTCGAATCCTATACTAGGGTTTGTTTTTTTAGAAGGAAATAAAAATTCTTTTACACTTACAAAAAGTCACTCCCAAAGCTCTAGGACAATATGGCCAATATCAAGGATTAGCAACCACCTACAATCCCAAATCAATACAACATATAGAATTAAACATTTACTAACAATCTAATAAGTACTAATAACTCTACCTAAACTAGTGGTACGGCCCAAAGGGCCGTTCGAAAAATTTGGGCCTTATTTTAAATTTGTTTTAATTGAACGATTAGTTTAAAGACTCCAAACTTTGTTTTACAACCCAAAACCCAAAACCCCAAGGACCCAAGCCCGTGCGGTAACCAAACGATACCCTAGTAGATACCCAGTTGATACCCTTATCCCGGTCACCAATACCCGCGTCCGATATCCGGCACTTATGACCGTCGGGTCTCAACTTGTTCAGTATCGACGAGGACCAGTCCCGTCTTCTGCCGCGACCTGTCTCGCCATCGTCGCTCCGTCGCCCAGCGTGTCTATACTTTGCGGCTTGAAGCGGCAGCTTCGGCAACTGTTTTTTTTTAATCTCTCGAATTTTCACTTAATTCTATAGAATTTCTCCACACATTTCGTGATCTCATAAGTTCCTGGTTGTATTCAAATTTTTATTTGTCGATTCACCTTCAAGATTCTCCACGCCAAAAGCCCAAATCCCTAATCAGATTCATAGCTTGATCGAATTCCACCAAATTGGCAATTTCCCACGGTAATCAGGCAAATTTCACACTGACAAACGATTTCACTCTCTTAACGATCAATCACAAACGAGAATCACACGGAGGATCACCAAATTGGGTTTGAATTTCATTCCGCCAGCTTGGCTTAGCGTCGTGTCCCAACTCCCCGTAGCACAGCCTGATCAACTCGAACAATCTCACAATCACAAGAGCGGTCACACGTCCCCCAACAACTGACCTTCCTAATCGGAATCCAATTTCCCGAAACCGTAACTCACCGGTACAGCAACTCGGTGCTGCTTTGCCTCGTCGAGATGCTTCCGACCCCTTTGACCTCTGACTGGCCTCGGCTCTCGTTCAATCTCCTCACAATCTTGCCACTCGCATCCACCGAAGCTTCTCCAAATTCTCACCGAATTCACACACTGCAGCCCATCGGCTTGCCTGACAACGCCGAATTCACCCGTGCGCCCTTGCCCAGCCGAATTCTCCTCACCCCGATCAATCTTACAAATTTTTTCCACGCGATCCGTTGTCAGCACAGCACAATCCCGAATTCACCATCGCAAATACATTCACACACTCGAATTCTCAAGTCAACCAGCAACCACTCAAACTTTATAGTCAAACTCAACATTGAATCACAATTTACAACAGGAGACATATACACTTGAATTTTTTTATTATAAATTATCGCGCAAAGAAAACGCACAGGTACAACACTATAGAGTTGAAAAGAATGAATAGCATGGGGGGAAATTGAGAGAGAAGGGAGGGATTAAATCAGAAATTCGGGGGTGATCAGGGGAGTCGCGGAACGCTTCGCAATCGGTGTGTCGTTCTTCTCGCACCTCTGTAACTCTAGTTCTTTTTCTTTTTCTCCTGATTTTTCTTTATCTTTCTTCTTTTCTTTAACTTTTTGACTTTTTCTTTTAACTACTGTTTCTACTATAAACCAAAGTATCTTTTGACTTTTTGGAACTTTTAGTGCACTTTGGACTACTTTAACACTAAATACTCCAAATATATATAAATAATATAGAAAATGTCATAGAAAATAAAAAAAGTTCTATAAAAACTAAAAAAGCTAGACTACAGACATCCATATTCTGGATGATGAACAGAGGTCTTGCAAGCGCTGTTTCATCCAACTACCTTCTCATTTATCGAATGTAACACTTGAATCTTGAGAAGACAACCTTCTTTTATGCCCAATTTCATGAAATTTTGGTAAATGGTATTACTGTACAAAGATATAAGCAATTTGGTAAATGGTGTTATTGTACAAAGGTATAAGCAAAAATGTGTCAAAATTTCAAAAAGGATATATGTGTTAAGGGGTTAAATATTGATGAAGAAGGCCTACGTATGATTGTATGAAGGAGGGTTCGATTGAAAGCAAACATTGTGTATCGTACACAAGAGGGGTGGTTTTCATGTACCTGGGTATCAATATCAATATGGTCCGGGTATCTACTTCAAAGTGGTCCACATGAGAACCTGGATTGAATATGATTCAAAACACGTTATAAGTACCGGGCGGGTATGAGCATTAGGCGGGTTTGAATTTCATGGTGAATAAGAAGTGTAGGTTAGGGTTTAGTGCTCCATCTTTTTGGGTTGTGCGATGTTTTGGGTTGTACAATGTTTGTATTTTTACGCGTGTTGTTTTCTGTCATGCTTTGCTTCCATTGAGGTCTTGGCGGAGGTTGGAGGAGGTTGGTGGACTTCGAGGAATTTGATGCAGCTTAGACGAGTCTCTAGAACTCAATCTGATTTGTGAGGTACAATACTTTTCACGTTATCAGTGGATTTGAGTGGAAATTTGTGGGAAGTTGTGGGCGCTTAATTACCCACCCTTGGTAATTAATCGGACACAACCAGGTTCTAGGGGTTAACTAAATTCTAACCTAACGGGTGACTAAGTGTAGGTCCATTGTGCCTTCCAAGCAATGGATCTTTTTTACTAAGTTCCTAATTTCCGCAAGTGACAACGGCGTTGCCCCAATTGACGAGGGAATAGTCCGGGCTAACCGTCCCCTACCGGCAACCTATGCGAACTACCACCGGATCTACCCTAATCTAATCTCGACTTTTAACTCAACTTAAATTCCAACTTTAAGGTTGACCCTCAGTCTAACTCTTCGGTTTTGGGCTATCCTGATTTCCACTTTGGTTTCCTAACTTAACTGGTCTTTTGCTAATCTATTTTATCTTCCTTCTAATTTATCTTCCGATCTAATTTATCTTCTAATCTAATTTAATTTATATCCTAATCTAATTTCCTTTTCTTTTCTATACTAAGTGGATGTTACCTAAGGTAATTCGTATCCGCTAGTTTAATCCTTAATTCCTACTTGGATTATTTTGTTCTTAATCTAATTTTTCTCGACGTCTAATTTGTTCCAAATTCTAACCTATTTCGTAATCTGACTCCTATTCTAACCTAGCCTAACCTGGTCGTTTTGATGGCCAAATTCTACGCATAAGATGCGTGTAGGTAATTCTAATCCTAATCGATAAGCTCTTATGTCTAAACTTAAGATTCTCCCTAATTCCTATCTGCTAGTCGAGATTAACCACTAATCACCAGAATTAGTGCTATTTAAACAAATACAAGTGGTTAGACTAACAACGTACCTGATTGTTGGCTGTGTTCCCAAAATCTTCTTCTGGTCCCCCGGCCACGTGCTCATACTCCATTGTGAATGCATGTGGGAAAAATGCCTATGGTTTTTACAAATTTAGAGAAAAGAGGTAGTCCAAGTAGGTGGGTTCCACGGGACCCTTTCTTTCCCCTTTCTCTTCTTTCTCCTTCTTTCCCTCTAGCACTATTTCACCAACCCTTAATTACGGCCTTACACCTATGACGCTAATTCATGGAAGTCTAACTATCCTCTTACGGCGTCATATGCGCGTCATCCTAATCCTCCTTCTAATGGCCGTGGGCAACTTTGGAGATTTCCGTGCACTCTAACCAAAGCTACTATGGATCACCTCTCTCCATTCTTCTACTACATCAATCTTCTTTCCTTGCTTCACCCTTATTGTCTTGGAGTGATCTTGTGGTAGTGAGGACGTGCGTGCAGGTTGGCATTGGAGTGTGTGCTTTTTTCCCCCTTCTCTCCTTCCTTTTTGCTTGTTTAAGGCCCCTTCACGTGGTGTTGACTGGGCCCCCCCCTTTTGGTCGATCTTCCTCTTAGGCTAGATGTTTTGTCCGTTCTATTTGAACTTCCAAACCCCCAAGGAAAATGGAACCCCAAGTCTCACTCACTTGATTCCGACGCTAACCCCCTATTCTAATCCCTTTTTCCTACACTAATCCAGACTTATTTTTCTTAATCCCCCCTTCTTTTGGATTTTTCCGTCCCCACTTCAGTCTCTGGACTCCCCACTTCAGTCCTTGGACTCCCCAACTTCAGTCCCTGGACTCCCCGTTGGACCCTGCGACCTCCCCGTTGGACCCTGCGACCCCCCCGACGGACCCTGCGACCTCCCCGACGACCCTGCGACCTCCCCGTTGGACCCTGCGACCTCCCCATTGGACCCTGCGACCCCCCCGACGGACCCTGCGACCTCCCCGACGACCCTGCGACCCCCCGACTGGACCCTGACGGACCCTGCGACACCCTGACTGGACCCTGGTGACACCCCGACAGCCCTGTGGTACCCTGACTGGACCCCGGTGACACCCCGACAGACCCTTGCGGTACCCTAACTGGGACCCCAGCGACACCCCTTTTTTGGGTTCCCTTAAGGGAACCTTCCCCCACAAACTTAAATCGGAGTCTTGCCCTTTTTTCCTCCCTCCGGTGCTTGGGGGGAAAAATACGGTTCTACAGAAATCGTGACACGGTGGTTGGGGCGACTCTTTTAACTTAAACTTAATCTCGGATGCTAAACCTTGGACTTTTCCGGGAACGTCTCGGACACTAGACTTTGGAACTAAGATACACATGCGTTCAAAGCTTCGCCGTATGGTTGGTTTTAACACCAACTTTAGGATTTACGATGCCCCTAAGTTCAAAGCTCCGCTGTCTAAGACTTGTTTTAACACGTACTTTAGGACTGGGTTGGGTCACAAGTTCAAAGCTTCGCCGTTCCCCGAGGGGTGGGGTCCACTCACAACCAACAATGGAAAAGGTAACTATGGTCAGGACCTACTCATGAGACACATGCGCACGCAAGATAATGGTGATCACGGGTAACAACCTCACATACCAAAGGCCCCCCAAAGTGGCATCGCCAAGGTACGGTGGGGGGTGACTTTGGGATTAGTACAAGGCACAAGAAGACACACAAGGGTAGAAGAGACCCGCTCGACTCACAACAAGAGCACGAGGTAAGGTAAAAGGGCTCTTGAGAACCTTAAGCAACCTCGAAATGCAACAACAATGGAGCCAAAAGTGCTCCGAAAACACCGTAGAGGTTTTTTGGCTTGAAACGCCAAAAATTCCAAGATAACTCGGACCCACGGACCCAAAACAAGTATTGGGGGTGTTTTGGGAGAGAGAAGGGCCCCCTTTTATAGGTTTCCAAGGGCCCACTCCCCCCCTCGACGAGTAACCTCATCCATCCGGATTTTCATCCAAATTTGAGATTTTCACCTAATTTTGGGTTTTACGCTGGTCCTAACCTCTAACTTTTGGAGTTTAGCTCGGAATTGCAAATGGATTGCGCCAATGGCTTCAGAATGCCATTTTTAGCCTAAAAGACCCCCTACCCCCTATTTCTATCACAAAAACCCATCGGAAACTAGTGCCAACTTGAGCCAATTAAAAGGGTAAAAACCTAACTTTTGGGGTTTACCTCTTTTGGCTTGGGTAACTAGCTAGGGTTGTTGGGGAGGCTCTAGGGAGTAAGAAAAGGCTCCTTGATGTCTTCGTTCCAACTTCGTACGCTCCTGGGACGCCGGTCAACCCCGCAAAGATCCTGCCGTAATTATTAATTGGGGGGATGTTGTCAGTTTCGGTTGCTTCCCGCTATTGGAACACCATGAAATTTGTCGGGGCGCGTTATTAACATAAAAGATGCTAGTCTAATTTTTAGTGAGATTTTACCGCGGCCTAGGTATTTTCCATGAATTTCCCAACGTGGCCTTTGGCGGTTGACTGCTCGGAAAAAGATCCTTTGGAGATCAGAAAAAACCGAGACTTTTTGGGGAACCTTTCATGGAGTCCCCCAAGCCACGTGCCAAGTCTTGGGCTATTCTGGCACACAGTTGGTGGCGAGGTGAAAACTGACTTCGGTTGAATCACCGGCAGTTAGGGAGTCTTTTACATGTGAGGGAATCTTGGCGAATGGGTTTTGCCGTGGACATCCCGACATGTTTCAGATCCGAAAACACTATCCGGCGGCTGTGGATTCCTCCATGCGGCCTGTCTAGGACAAGTAACACCTGCAAGCTAACAATTTGGATTCCTAATGTTTCGTCGGTGGAATGGGGAAACTAGAACCTATCTTTGGAGATTTACGTGGGGACCCCCCTAACTCTCCTAAGACTAATTTAGCCTATCATGGTCACATGCACTAGGTTTGGGCTATTTTGGGTAAGTTCCCAGTAGCCCTATTGTTTCCCACTAATTACGGGTTCTAACCTATATACAAGTGGGTGTTTATGGGTAATCTATGGATAAAAGGCTATTTATGACCAAATGCTATATTGGTACGTGACATACCTATTTTGGTTCTACACTCTTTTTTGGGCTTTTTGTAGTACTTTATGCCTTAATTTGTAACAAACTAAAAAAAAGAAAAACAATGAGTCCCAAGTGACGAATTTGGGGCTCACAGAAGTTCATGCATTTCTGAAATTCGTTGTAGGATTTCAAGGAGGCACGCGTGCAAGGTTTGTTTCACAAGGTTTCAAGCAGGTTGTGAAATTATTTTGCTCATAAGTAGTGGCTTGCTCGAAATCTTTTGTGTTCAGTGGTATTTTTTGTGCTTGCTGTCACTAGTAGAAAATCTGAAATTTCTGTCATTTTGAACGCGTTGTTTTGGACAAAATCTAACAGAAATCTGTTGAAAAACTAGTGTGTGAACGTTGGGATTTTGTGTGTTTAGTGATGTAGTATAAGTTTGTGTTCAAGTTTTCAAAGCAGAAATGAATGGATTTGCTAGTTGATTTGCTTCTAATTCAATATGGTTCCTACTTGGGATGGTCGATCCAACTTGGAGAATTGAAGAAGGAAAAATTGGTTACCGTAACCGCGAAGGATGCAAATGCAGTATTTCTCGTGATTGTTGTGAACGTCGGGATCTTGTGTGATCAGTAGTATTTATCGTGATTTTGTGTAAGCACTCAATTTTGATTTAGTTTTCTTGTTTTGTATAGTTCGTAAAGCTTGGAGGTCTTGAAAGAGGTTGGAGGACTTTGAGGAGCTTGATGCTCCAGCTTGGACCAATCTCTACAACCTGATTTGCGAGGTACATAATTTCTCTCATTATCGCTAGATTTGTGATGAAATTTGTAGGAAGATCATGCCTTTAAAAAAAAAAATTTAGGGTTTCCAAGTGGCATGCTCGCAGGGTTGTTCTGTTGCTGTTGTGAATCATGCAAAAATTGTGAATCATACGAGAATTGCTGTTGTGAATAATACAAGAGTTGTAAATTATAACGGGCAAAATTGATGCAAACTATACATTATTCCTAGGCTGGTTAAACTAGGAGCTACTGATGCATTGTAAACTTGAGTTCAGGTTGGATTGGTTGTCCAAGAGGATGCAATAGTGTTCTTTAAAGCACACTTAATCAACTTGATTGCTAGCAATATTGGTTCAATTTCTCTAGGTCAAAGGAAACCTTAAAATCTTAGAGTGAATTTCAAACACTGAACCGCCATGAAGAAGCTTCAGGAGTTATTCAAGAAAACATGAAACTCTAATCTAAATCTGAAGGCTTCCAATAGTGAACAAATCATTAGTGCGGCTCGCGCTAAATGACAGAGCATTATCCTACACCAAATAATTTGGTAAGGCCTGTTTTGCTAATCCTAATCAACAAAAACATAATGGAAATCAATGACACCTTAGCACTAATTGCGCTAAAGTGTCTCCATGAAAATAAATTACGTATAAAATCCTATTTATAAATAACTTATTCATATACCAACTTCTGAAGTCTTGGCATGCAATCAAATTCCGCATCAAGAAAACTAAAAAAAACAAGACCGTCTACAATATATTTGTCACACCAAAACATAATTTCAAAAAGCACCGCAAACATGAAAGTGTTTGTTTAGCGCAACTTGCACTAAACAATAGATTTATTAGCTCATGAAGAACTTTGTATACTAGCTCAAGAACTTTGTGTACTAGAAGTTTGTGGACTCACGCTTAACAACAAATATACCTACTAAAGCAAGAAGTGTATATATTAGTTGGGCTTCACAACAAAGAATGAATGGAATAATTGTCTCACTAGACAGTTTAGCGTGGGTCGCGCTTAACAACACGAAAATTTCAACTTACCTCCTTTGTCTGCCATGGCATGCTTGCAAAATGAAAAATTAGATTGAGGCTTTGGAAATGTACTTCAAGAAGTGTGAAGTGCAGCTTCTTGAGGACGACAAAAGTGTAGACGACCATCTTATTGAAGGAGAATATTGGGAGTTCAAAGAATTGGACAGAGTAGAATCATGGAGCTTCTTCATGATTCCGTTTACAAACCAATTTTTCTTCTTTTACAAGTTCAAAAATGCTTAGTGCTTCCTACAACTCTCCTCTCATGAGAAGATTAAGGATGTAGAAGTAGACACACATCCCATGATCAAAGTCAAATGTATGACAACCATTGTCGTACGCGCAGTCTAGGCGTAGGTATCTTTAACACCACAAAAGCGTTAAGATGACACGAGTTATCGTCCCAAGGAATTCCAGATGTTGTTGCGGTAGATAAGCTTCCGGAACTACGGATCTACCCGGAAATGACAATCCGCAGTAAGATCCGGCACAACACAAACACCAAGTTCCGGAAATACTGTCTTCCGGAATCAAATCCGGATCCTCCTTGATCCGGATTTCTACTCTCACTATCCGTCACACCGGTTTTTGGTACCTCTGTTTTACCCTCAGAGGGTCCTCACTTGCTCTTTCCGAGGGGTGGGAAACATCACCACTCAAGTAACACACATATCAACTCCTAAACAACAAACAACTATCCGTCCTCAAAGTTCTTAGTCCGGTAAGGAGGAAAGATGGTCCCTCTCACAACATTCCGGGTGGCCACCTGGAAGGTAGGTCACGCAGAGTTACACCCACACCTGCCCTTACTACAACGACACTCAGCTATTTTCCGGATCAAGCTTTCGCTTACTCCTGAGGTTGGCAGACCTTTCGGTGGTTTGGGAATATTCCACTAGGCGGTTGCCGACTTCCGCACGGGACTCCTCTCGAGCTCCCGGACTAGCTCCCTGACCACTACCAGATCCCACCGGATCACCGTTCCAGCGATTTAAAGGCACCACGCACAGCTCCTCACTCGCAAACTAGACTCAACCGCAAAACAACCGCGGATAGTTGGAATCCGGAACTAAAGGACTTACTTCCTAGTTGTCGACCGCTCTTGAGGTTGGCAGACCTTCCGATGGTTTGGGAATGTTCCTCTTGGCGGCTGCTGACTTCCGCACGAAACTACTCATGAGTTCCGGATTAGCTCCCTGACTACTACCGGATCCCAACGGATCACCGTTCCAGCGATTTAAAGGCACCACGTACAGCTCCTCAAGTTCAATCTAAACTATTCTGCAAGACACCTTCAGCCGGATCCGGATAACAACCAATCCGGATTCCTACCTTGCACACTCTCCCGGATACACCCACACACAAGTAATCAAGACGCGATACGCAAGATAATGATTCCCAAGGTGTTTATTCTTGGGTGCTCAGATTGAATGACACAAAATGGAATGACAGGCCACAAGCCGGCCCGCCCTTAAAAACCAAAACAACACGACCAAAACGATCCAAAGAAAAAGCGGCCAACGGCTAGCTGAAAATCCGGACAACGGCCAAGTGACCGTTCCGGGAAAAACGGAAAGCCGTTAAATTCCTAGAAATCCGGAACTACTTAGCATTCCGGATCAGCGGGTCCCACATCCGGAAAACCCGCGATGAAGACAAAACACTAAAACTAACAATCCAACTACGCAACCTAGTCATTTACCCTTCCGCGCCTTCTTCGATGACGTTCCGCCCTTCGAAATCCGGGTCGGCGCCTTCGGCCGGATCTGCTTCGTCGAGGTGGACTTGGTTGCGGATCGGGTCCTTGGCGGACCCGGATCCGTCTCCGCATACTCCGACTCGGAAGACGAATTTGTCACTGCCTCCTCTTCCTCCGACTCGAGAACCTCCACCGGATCGCTGCTGTTCTTCCGCCTGGTAGCCTTCTTCTTCTCGAGGTCAATGAACTCAATCGGGGTCGAAGGTGGCGGCCGCGGAGGAGTCTCCTGCTGCATGTGGGTGAACTCCTCCGGATGGGTCCGGGCCGGATTCTGAATCCCAACCGGATCCTCCGTCATTGCCGTCACGTCTGTAGCGGGATCCTGAATAGGTGGGAAGAGGTTTACCGAGGTAGTCTGGGGCGTCAGAACTGGATCCGGAATCCTCCTCCCATCCGTAATATCCTTCTGCCCCGAAGATCTTCCGGGTTGCTGAGCCGACGATCGTTCTCCCAAGTTCAGTTGAATTGTCTCCGGAAACTCACCTCCGGGTATCTCCGGAAACTCCTCCAATCCGCTGAGTGGATCGAAGTGGCCCACCAAGTGCCGCATTTCCTTCAATGCGACCTCAATCCGCGCCTCGAACTCTACCAATATCTTCACAACCTTGGTTCCGGAAATGTGGCCTTCCCGGGTCATCTGGTTGTTCCAGAGCACGGATCTGGTGATGATATCCACCGGCGGGTCGATGAGATCTCTCAACTTCCGGACCAGCTCCGTTGCATCCGTCGCTCGTTTATTGGCGGTGTGCATCTCCCTTTCCGCCCATGTTGCGCGGTTTTGAAGATGGTCGCGTTCCGCCTCTACAACCCGGATCCGTCCCTCCAACAGGCGGATCATCTCCGGATCCGGTCTGCTCTTGATCGCCTCCACGATCTCCGTCTCGTCTGCTACCTTCAATGCCGTGCAGACTTTCCGGATCAGGGTTGCCATCCGGTCGTTGGAAGCCTTCTGACTCCGCAGCCAGGAGATGGTCGACTCGAAGATATCCGGATCCGGATCAGTGTTCCGGGATGGAACAGGATCCGGAAGCTGATTCTTCCCTCTTGAATCCGGGTCCGTGCTCCTCCGGCGTGAGTCGTGCCTCTCCGGTGAGTCGTGCTCCAGTTCTGGCTTTACGTCCTCTTCCGGCTCCTCATCCGTCGGATCCGAATCCGGGGGCAGTCCGTATCGGAGTAAACTATCTCCCTGCCGGTAGATGATGTCTTCCGGACTACTGAGTACCTCCTGCTTGTGATACAAGTGGAGGAGGTACGGACTGATGGGACTAGATTTCTTTCCCACCAAGTTTCCGGAAAGCTTCTCTACTATCGACTGGATGATGAGCCCCCAGCTTACTGGTCTAGGGGCCGGTTTCCCCCTTTCCCCTAAGGCTCCAAATACTGTGTTCGCCAACGTTACTGTAATCCGGCTGGGCTTATCCGGATACAGGATGGGGCTCAGAAACTCTAAGAGTCTCTGGTCCCTAGGGTTCCGGCAGTCGGATGCAGTGTATCCCTCCTTCGGATCCGCCGGGTTCCGGAATCTATCTTCGGCGAACTTCTCTGTCCGGCCGGCCCATTTGGATCTTCTAGTTGACGCGAAATAAACTCCGGCCCATATCTCTGCTGTCCAGGACTTTGGACGACCTCTAACGGTTAGGTGGTACTGATTCGAAGCGCCATAGACTAACTCGTCTATCATCTCCTCGCTCCGGATGCTCCAGGGTCTTTTCAGAAACCCCAGACACCCCATATCCGTCAGGTCATCCTCCAGTTGGTGGTGGTGTTCCGGATTCTCAGGGATTTCCGGATTGATCATCCGGGCCGTGATCCCTGACTTCCGTAGCATACTGGGCCCTGCCATAACTACTGCCATACTCTATCCTCACTTCCGACTCACTTCCGCTAAGTTTCCGCTAAGTTTCCGTTAAGTTTCCGTCGCCTGATCCGCTAAGTTTCCGCTAATCTTCCGTTCTACTTTCCGGTGCGATCGGCACCGGCCTCCCCTTCTCTCCCAAACGCGTTCCTATCTCACCACACTTTCACTTACTAAGCGCCATCGCGATAATCACGCAGAGAAAGAGGGAGAATGAAGAAAACAGCGGGGGTTAAGTAGCTTTTCGGCCTGGCGTTCCCGTAAGTTCCCTAGCCAAACTAGGCCCTAGGGTCTACTCGGCCGGAACTTTCCGGTTTCCGGATTAGGGTTAGGGTTTCCGGATAGGGTTTCCGGATCCGACTGTAACCCTAATTACAGTTTAAGGTTTTCCGTAAAGCCTCTAATTCCTATTTCTGGTTTTAGGCTTCCTATTCCCTACCCATTACGGAAATTTTGAAATTTTCTACTCTATATAATTACTATTGTCTATTATTTCTGTTAATGTAGATAATGCGTACTCCCACAACCATACCTGGAACGAGCAAGCAGGATCAATACCACTTTGCAATCTGCATTAACTTTGTTCTTATACCCTTCCATTTCAACCCATTCCTCTCAAGTCTTGAACCTACTCCTTACAATGATGAAATCAAAAAGCTGGAAAAGAAGTTGAACAACAACGAGTGGAAGTATGCCAATGGAACTCCTCTAGCCTAGAAAAGGCTATATAGTAAAATCCATATGCTATTCAACGACTTTCATACGTTGAAGGGAAAGCTGGAGATGCAACAAGAGAATAATAGACCTCGATCAGTTTTGAAGGAGATTATGCATCAAGGCATCAACTAGACCTCAAAGCTCAATGTAAAGCAAGATTTAGGTGTAAGTCGAGGTTAGAGAAACACTCTAACACCAGCTTCACAGACCCGGTCGCAAAAGAGAAAGCAATCTGCTCTTCCAATGCCCAAAAAGACATTGGCAACAAAGGAATCAAAAACATTAGAAGTCGCAGAAGGAAGTTACGTGGATGAAATGGGAAATGTGCTACACTCCCGGGTGACAGAAAAGAAACCTAACTATGAGCATGTAAGCCAGGTGTACAAGAAGTTCTAGACCACATGTGAAGATGCCTATGTCTTTGCTGTTGGTGAAAAAAAGGAGATTGACATTTCTCAACTCATTAAGGCACTGACAATATTTAACATCAGGTCCAAAGAGAACAGAATTGTTGAAGACATGGTAAACTACCTCCTCAATATTCCTGACAAGAGCACCAAACAAAAGCTTTGCGTTATGCCCGTCGGCTTCAGCAAAAAACCCTCAATATAGGAGGAAATCAAGGCCGGAAAATTTTACATCATAAACTGACAGCATAGTATTGAAGCTAGCAACTACATGTTTGATGGCGAAAACAATGTGGACATGGATGAGAGAAAGCACTTCCATAAATGTAATTGCTTTGTCGTGTGGTCACAAGACGCAAAGAAGTTGCAATGCATCTTCGCATATTATAATCGCACAAATTATTTTGTAGCGGTCCAACCTTCTTGGGTGACCAATATTCTGGGAGCACGAAAAGTCTGGGAGGATATGGGCAGGCCCAAAAATCCGACGCCAACAAAGTCAGTTGGAAGTCTTGCGGCCACAAGAAGGACAATCGAGAACCGGTAGAAGAAAGAGACATTCCAGGTGCAATTTAGCGCGAGGCACGCTAAACTGCTTCATTAAGACACAAATCCAATCATTGCTTGTGAAATTTCTTCCCTTGCTTCTTGCAATCCTAAGACATAACATGAACATATGTTGTTGTTTCTTATCAATAACATTTATCTAAATATGTGCCAGGTGTTCAAGAGGGCAATGTATGTGAGATTCTCCATGATTGACGTTGTCAAGAATCTGAAGATCCCAAAATCAAAGTCCAAAGAGGAGAAGCTGAAGCTCACAAACGAATTCCGACTCATCACGGCACCCAATAATGTGTACAAGCTTTGGAGTGAGGTGATCAGCGCTGCCGCACACGGAGAGCTTGTCAATCTTGACACGAATATGACACTAGTAGAAAATCTGAAATTTCTGTCATTTTGGATGCGTTGTTTTGGACAAAATCTAACAGAAATCTGTCCAAAACAATAGATTTCTGTTAGATTTTGTCCAAAACAACGCATCCAAAATGACAAAAATTTCAGATTTTCTACTAGTGTAATGTTTAACACTAAGGGGGACTGGAATCCCAAAAGTTGCATGTTGAATTGTGAATTCTTCAAGCTCTAGGGTAATTTGAGCTATGATGAAATTGCAAAACTTGCAAAACATCTACTCACTACAAGGAGAATTCTATCTGCAATGACAAATATTTGACAAAAATTTGTCAAATTCTCTGTCAATTAGGACGTGTTGATTCAAACGTCAAATTAACAGATTTCTGTCATTTCTTCATCAATTTAGACAACGAATTGTCAATTTTCTATTAAAGTAGTATCCAGAGATTTCAGGGTTCAAAAAAGCATTTCTTACCTAATATTTAACAGCATTGTGAATAAACCAATTTTAAATCCAATTTGAATTTCTTTTAATTCCCAAGACCAAATCCAAACAACAATGCAAATCCAAACGTCAATCCAGAGTCATGCCATACTCATGCTATACTCATACCACACTTACTCCCCCACCCCCTTTTGTAATTTTAGAAGGATAATGCTTTAACAATCGATATGAGACAATGGATTCGTATAGACAGCAAAGATCGGACGCTTTGAATGGATCAACGGTTGACGGTTTTTGTTCCAACATTTGATCTGATGGCAAGGTGGAGCTAGGGTTTTTTCAAATTCAATTTGACGGTAGAAGATTTTCCAATGGGGTTGGGGGGACCTTAGGGCTGAACTTTTTTTTCATCGGTTAGTCAAGAAAGTTGATGATTTTTGGTTCAAATTGTTTCTGAACAACAAATTAATTAAGCTTTACGACTTTAAAATATTACTAATCAAACTTCGGCTTCACATTCAAATCTACCTTCTAAAACCTCTAACTACAAACAAATTGAGAAGAGAAAACAAGTCCTTTATACAAGAAGGATAGTAGTAGGTAAAACAATTCATATAGGAGATATATGAATTGGGATTAGTAGGATCTCAACCTTTTGTATTTAACTCAAAAGCAGAAATTTTGTTCAAAGTGGAATTTCAGACCTCATTTAGGCATAGTAGAATACTTTTTTTCAAAACATTTTAAACTAAAAAATGTTGGGAAATAAATTTAAGTTTCACCTCCAAAAATCCATTTTAGATTTAGATCCTTAAATCAAAAGTTATGAACAAAATTTAGAGAGGATTTGGAAGGGACATTATTTTTTTACATTGTTTTTGAATTTTGTCTATACTTTTTATTGGAGTATCTCAATCTGAAAAGGATTTTTGTAGATGAAACTTAAATTTATTTCCCAAATTTTCTTAGTCTAAAGTTTTCTAAAAAAGTATTCTACTATGCCAAAATGAGGTCTAAAATTCCGCTTTGAACAAAATTCCTATGTTTTCACAATGAGTAGTCAAGCTCTCATCTTCAAATTATCCCATACTTTTTGAGAATTCTTGATGGACAATACATTTCACTATAAAAACAACCTCTCTACCGTCTAATCACGAAATTTATTTGCCTAAATGTTTTTAGTTGGCATTTGTACATTGCCTACACATGCCCATTGTCAATTTAGACAATTTAGTGTTAAAATCTTATTATTTTAGACCTGTTTCCCTTGTAGCATGTCTAAATTGACAAGAAATGATAGATAATTGACATTATTTTGACAAAAAAAAGGAAATTTATAGTATCGAGTTGCTTTGTGTCATTTTTGACAGTTTTGTGTCAAAATTGTGTCATTTCGGACCTGTTTTCCTTGTAGTGACTGAACCAGTCGGGTGGAAAATGCACTCATACTTACCTGAAGATCACAGTAAAGAATATCACGTCAATCTAAGATGATTGCTTTAGCACAAAGGAGTGCATTGAACGTCATAAACAAGAGAACCTCGTGATCAAGGAGCTTCATGGCATCAAGCCTCAACTTGGGCTCATGAATGCACAAAACGAGATCATCAGTGAGAAGTGAGAACTGGAAGGCCTTTAAGAAGGAACGCTTCTTCTCCAACACCATGATGGACATGCTGCTTAATAGGCCTAGCGAAGCCTACTTTAGAAGAGCAAAAAACAAATCGTCAAGAAACAAAGTGATCACTGAGCTATCCCAAGATGCCTATGATGTCTTCAAGATGTTTCTCGAGCACAAATCAAAATTCAAAAAACCAACAGCAAGTGGTCACTATCGGACCTATAAGTGGGTCGAAAATCGTTACATGAAATGGCCAAAGAAGGTGTGGACTGCAGAGATCAGAAAACATCTTGCACGCGGGGTGATTGACTTCAGGTCCTTGTCGGGGATTGAGAAGAAGGACAGGTCTACCGTGGACAAATTGTACTTTATTAAAGTGCTCTTGTCAATGGACGAGACAAAAAAACCTACACTTGAAGATGTTCTATTGTGGCTCTTCATTTGTGGTGACGAGAAGGAGCAAGCTGAAGCCCTTAAGTTTGTCAAATCAAACAAGGTTCTGAAATCTTACATGATTTTGTACTCCATGTACTTCGTTGGAAAAAACAATCGCCTTGGAGATCTTCCAACAACAAGGACGCCAAAAAAAGTGTTCATGATCTTCCTGCAGAATCTCGAGAACATGAACAATGTAGAAATTCCTTCGGAATTTGAGTGTCCAAAGACAGCACGGTACATGAAAGCGCGTGCATACAATGAACTTGAGTATCGGATTAACAATACCGAGTTGAAAATGGAATTCTACTTGTGGCCCGTGAAGGCCTTCTGCAAGTCTGGCATGTCAATCTTCTCTGGTTACATGGGGGGGAAGCTAACATGCGCAGCTGTGGTATATAATGTGATTGTTGTTTAGCAGAAGTCCCCTTAAACTGACTTGCTTATGCCTTCTAATTTGAATGCATTTTTCTTATCATTGTTTATTCTTTACATTCAAATGAATTGTTGTTTTAGCGCGGGCAGTACTAAAATGTCTGGCCTTTTTTATTATTGTGTTAATGCTGTAATTTCTTTTTGGCAGATGAATAATGTGAACATCTACGCCACTGGACTAGGTTCTCAATCTACTTGGTGGAAACAAATTTGTAGAAAGGCAATGACGCTAGACATAGCCGACTTCCTTGAGAGTGGGTACCCGAAGACTACTAATGAAGGTCCAAGTTCAACACCCTCATCCTCGAAGAAAAAGCTGAGGTCGTGCTAGACTTCCCAACTAAGTGAGCCACTACGGAGGGAGGTTCTACTCTATGAATAACCAAAATTTGATTCCAAATTCGATGAGGAGGAAGACATTAAAGACGATGGGCCTCAGAAAATCGATGAAATGGCAACACCAACAAGCCGTCCATCAATAGAATGAAAAGATATACTTGGTTCTTTGGCGAGTTCCATGCTACCTCCTTTGTCTAGGACGCCGAAGACTTCTACTCCATCTAGACGGCCACATAAGAAGAGGAAACATAATACAATTACAAGTATTGCGAAGTAGCTGGCAGAGATTACAGCGCAGAATGCCACATTGATAGCAAATTTGCAACAACAAACTCAGTTGTTTTGCGAGTGTTTATTTACCCATCCTTAGTAAATAAATGTGCACATTCAACTAGGTTCTAGTAATTATAAATAATTCCTATAGGTGCCTAACGTCGGTTCACTACGCCTTCCAAGCAATGGATGTTTGTGTAATTTCTAAGTGTTTTGGACTCAAAACATCCCTAAGATGGCTCAAATTAGGTTTTAATTGGCATTTTAGGCTTCTAATTAGGCCGCTGTGGTTTTTTAGTGAAGTTGTGTTCAGACCAAAAATATTTCCATATTCTTGTAGATTATTTTTTACTCATTCCAGAATGGTAAGACTTGACTTGATTGGATCTTCCTATCAAAAGTTATGAGTGGATGAAGTTTGACCACTAATCGGTACATCAAACTTCATCCATGATATTCTACTACTTGATAAGTCTAAATTGGAGCTTAATTGATTTTTTCCTTTCCTAAATTCATTCAAATTTTTCCACTTTCGCTTTCTCTAACTATTTTTCATTCATTCTAATAATTAAACTTCATCCAACTCTATCTTGTTTATTTTAAGTCCAAATTCTATGTTTAAGATGTTTTCGGAAAGCTCTAGATTAGACTTACATTTATTCGAATTTAAAACTTGGAAAAATTCAATACAACTACTCAGACTTGGACATCTAATTCGGTTCCTATGTTTTAAGAGATCAACTTTGAAATTTGATAACTTTGGAAATGTTTAGTAATTTACAATGATTGATGGCTCGTCTTCAACGTTGTTGTAGAAGTTGTCTTCATCTTCTTTGTTTGCCATGTTGTGAAGTTGACAAGTATTTTTGTCCACGGCTTAAAAATGGCTTTTTAATACAAGTTGCCAATTCTTTGGACTTCTTTTCTTTCTTTTCTTTCTTTTCTTTCTTTCTCTCTAACATTGTTCCTCCTACTATTTCAAAGGTTGACTTTGACTACATTCTATTTATATTCTATCTACATTCTATTGGTTGAAAGTGATCTCTAGGATTTCCTCTCAATCCATTCCTTCCAATACTTTCTTTTTCCCTTCCCACAAGTATAAATGATCTAAGTTTTTTGTTCAAACACAAACCATAATTCTATTTGAGTTTTTGAATTCAACTTCTAATTTTATTGTAGTTGTAGGCTAATTGAGTGAAAGAGTGGTGAGTTTAGGGAACTAATTTCTACACTCTTTGATGCTAATCGATGTTTCTATCCTCTAATTTCTTCTTCTAATTGCTAGTTTTCTTCTCCCTACTTCTACTTCTATGTGTTCTAGCTCTGGGTCTGTGTTTTGACAAATTACTATTTTTAAAAGTTTGTAGTTTTCAATGAATAGAACCTCTTATTAGCTTTCTGAAACTATAAGACACTTGTAATTTGGACTTTCCTACTAAGAGTTATGGAAGGATGAAGTTTTCATTATTAATTAGTGGTTGAAACTTCATCCACTTCTATCTTACTCATTTTAGCTCTGATTTCTTTGTACTTTATGATTCTGAAAATTTCTAACCCTCTACTATTAGATTCTTAACTCAAATCTATACTACAACCCCCTTCTAATGGTCTGAATTTGTTTTTAGCCTCGGCTCTACATACACTCTAACTCTCGGTCTAACTTTTGACAGTTTACTATTTTTAGATTTCTAATATGTTTTCCTTGTAGAAGCTAAAATTAACTTTCTAAGTTGATGCAGAACTTGCAAATCGGACTTTCCTAGTAGAAGTTATGCATGGATGAAGTTTTGAGCACTAATTAGTATTTGAAACTTCATCCGCTTCTATCTTACTCATTTTAGCTCTGATTTCTTTGTATTTTATGTTTCTGGAAAGCTCTTGACTTCTACTATGGGATTCTAGTCTTCAATTTGTATTGACCCTTCTTCTTAGTGGTCTGACTACACCCTTGGTCTCTGTCCCAAAGAAAAAACTAATATTAAAATAACAACTTGACTAAACTAAGGCCAAAGGCCTAATTACATAGAAATGGTGGAGGTTCAAAGCTTTGCCATATTTTCTCAAATCCCCAAAATCACACAAACACTTAACTTCACGGGTTCAAAGCTCCGCCATGGATTTAACAAAATGAAAAATAATTCTCTAAACTATTCTCCACGAAGCTAAAGCTTCACCGTCCCAAATAGGATAAGGGAAATAATTGACACAAAAATAACCCAATGCTTGTTAATATAACTACAACTAAACACAACTTAGTACAAAAAACACAACTAAACACAAGTTAGTATAACTACAACTAATCACAAATTAGTACAAGAAACACAACTAAACACAAGTTAATACAATTTGTGCTAGTACTCAAAAACCTCATTCAACAACTAAAGAATTATCCTAAACGGCATCGCCAATCACAAGGGGAAGTTCTCTAGGATTAGTACAATGGTTAATTCTCAAAAAAAGGTTGCAAAAACACTTCATAAGGTTAAAGCAACAAAACACAACTAAAAATTTGTTAAAAACACTTTAAAACAAGTATACAACAACAATAAGACTTGAAGGGACCCCAAAGTCCTTCAAAGCTTGCAAAAGAGCAACAACGTGAGCAAAAAATGCTCCAAAAACACAAATTTGCAACGTTGGCACGCAATGGCCAAAATGTCCAACTAAATGGACCCAAATTGTATAGAGAGCCAAAATAATGGCTACAAAGGGGTGGAATGAGAGGAAAATGAGTGCCCTTATATACTCTTCCAAGGACACCCACCTCCTCTCATTTTACAAGGTAAACTTATCACTTAGGATTTTCATCCTAAATTCCCTAATTTTGACTTCTACATTGGTTCAAAGCTCTAACTTTTGGAGATTAACTCCAAATCACAAATGGATTGCGCCATTGGCTTCAAAAGGCCATTTATAGGGCACTAAAACCCTCCGCCCCTTTCCCCTACCTCAAAAACACAAAAAACCTAGTGACAACTTAACACCAAAAATGAGGTAAAAACCCAACTTTGGGAGTTTGATTTTTTTATGAAAAGTAACTAGCCTAGGCTCTTTAGTAGGTGTAAGGGAGTAAGAAAAGACCCTACTTTGACTTCAATCCAACTTTGTGTGCTCCCAATATGCCGGTCAACTCCACGTTAAATCTTCAAATTCGCCGGTTTTGGAGGATCTTGTTTATTTTTTATACTTACGACTATCAAAACACTACAAAACTTGTCGGAGCGCATTATTAATATAAAAAAAGCTACGCTAGTATTTAGTGAGATTTTACCGCACCTTGGAGAAAAGATCTTTAGATGATCAGAAAAATCGAGACTTTTCATGGAATCTCTCATGGAATCTCTCATGGAATCCCACAACACATGTGCAAGTTTAGATTTCTTCCCTTGCACCTTTTCTAAAGAGACTCAAATCCCACTATCTCCTTTAACTTCCGGTAAATAAGGAATCTTTCAAACAAAAGGGAATCTTGGCAAACCAATTGCGCTGCTAGACTCCTGGCATGATTCCCACTTCAAATTACCGTACTTAGGTCGTAGATGCCCTTTTTTGGTCCGTCTTGACTTTTCTTCACTTGCAAGCTAACAATTGGGGTTTCTACTATTTCGTCGGTGGAATGGGAAAATTGAAACCTTTCTTTGGGAAACTATCTTAGGGTTCTCACATAGTCCCTTTAGACCTTTTTTTAGCCAATTTGTATTTACATGCACAACAGCTTTAGACAACTGGACATTTCTACTAAACCACACTACTATGTACAATTTGTTGGTGTCTACCCTCACTAGTAGAAAATCTGAGATTTCTGTCATTTTGGACGTGTTGTTTGGACAAAATCTAACGGAAATCTGTTATTTTCAACAGATTTCTGTTAGATTTTGTCCAAAACAACGCGTCCAAAATGACAGAAATCTCAGATTTTCTACTAGTGCATATTTACACGTGGGATTAGATACTTTTATAGGAAAATATTTCAAAATAGGACCAAATGCTATATTCGTATGTAACATACCTATTTGGTTTTACACTCTTTTTAGGGCTTTCTGTATAATAAACTATACTCAAAACTACAAAAAATTCAAAAAAATAAATTATGAATCTTAAGTGGCGAATATGGGACTCACTTGTTCCAGCGGCAAACCAAGCTTGCACTAGCGCAATTAAGGTCGGACAACATGAAAGAGAGGGTAGAAAACCTTGAACTTCACAGACGTAATCAAAAGTGAATGCGGTTGGAGTCTCAAACCAACCGTGAGCTAGCCTAGTAAATAGAGAAATGTTGCAGATCTTGATCAAGTTGGTGTTGAACCTATTACAACGTTGTCCCCTCCTCTCGAAACTCTAGTGCTGTAGCTGCAGGGCCAGCCGTTTGGATCTAACATCAATAACGCCTCTAGCCCGTCGTAGTCTTTGCCAGTGCCTCTGCCACATCTTAGTAGCGCTCTCGAGTCTCCTACACCTCTACCGTCCAAAGATATTGTTGTTGACCCCTCACCTTCGACAGCTCAACAAGAAGTCTTAGTCAATAGTCCACATCCCAATATGGAGGCCACAATGATTAAAACAACGAAGATGGAGATTCATTTGGGCAAAACTTGTCCAGAGATGCTTCTGAGGTGGAGTTTGGAAGTGATGCCTTGCCTACCGGAGATCAATTTGCAAGTTCTGTCCAATAAACACTTAGTGAGCATTGCCTTATGTAGATTTAGCTCGCCTTGAGCTAAACTATTTGATAGAGTTTGAGATTAACTTTTGTTTATAGATGCAGTACTTGATTTTTATCGGACGTTCTTTGTAGTGGCGTTAGTCCTAGTTTCGACATTGCTGGAATAAGTTTTGTATTGTAAGAGACAATTATCTTTGAAAATGTAATATATATCTCACAGAAAGTCTTTCTCCACAATCTTGAATTGCAGGCCTTATGAATATGGAAAGTTGTCTTGAGGTTTGTATTCTTCCTTCTATACAAAATCAACTATTGACGAGCACATATTTTTGGATTGAGGATAGAAATCTAGTAAGTTCAACTAAATTCCTAGAACTAGATGAAGATACTTTAGTGCTTGATCCTGTAGCAACCGGTTGTGAAAATACTGATTAGCCTTCAAGTTCAACAGTGGAGAAGGTATAATCTTTTATTTTCTTATGGCACAATTGGATTTTTTACATTTTTCCTTGGCAAGACTTGATTTCACATGACATCCAAATTAAGCTAGTTTCATGATTGTATCTGCTGCACATTCCTACATTTGTTAGCAGGGCTCCAATCCTACAGTAGTTTGTAAGGGAACTTCAGAGGGCATCCATCGTCCATTGATGTATGGGGTGGCAAAGAAGTGGATGAACGTCGTCCTGGACCTCAATGGCATTTTATGTCGCAGCAAGGATTGAAAGTCCAATAGTTCAATCAAGCATTTTCACAATGCCTCAAAGCCGCATTTTGCTATAGTTGGTGCAATTGTTGGACCAAAAGCTATATATGTTTGTCCAAATTGCTTTGAGTTCTTGAAGGAGCTAGAAATGATAGCAAAAATTACTATATGGAGCTCCATGAAAAAAAATATGACCAATGAAATTTGTGTATATCTCTTTTGAGAAGGAAGATGGCCCTTTTTTATTCTTGTGCAAGACTTGTGCAAGACTATTAAGTGCAGGGATAGAGCTAGAAGGTTGACCTCCTACAAAGAACCTGAAACAAATAAAGATTTGTTCCTTACTTAAAAACCTAAATTTTCTTTTCCCTGGCTTTCAAGGGAATTTCACTTCTCAGAATAGTGGACAACAGCCCACGCAAACACATCATGAACAAGCTTGAGAATGTAATATTATCGGATTCTTGGAGCAATCGAGAAAATGGTGACAAGGATACGTTTCTTCTGACAGTCCTACTTCCTTAGTTCCAACAATTGCACGTCAACTGCAACAATGGTCTGAAGTCCTTTAGAGAGAATAAAAAATGGAGGATTGGAAGACGAATGTTGTGCAAAGAACGGGGTCGTCGAGAGTATGACAATCTTATGAAGGTCCTTTGTAGGTCAGCTAGTGTTAGTTAGGCTTAATTTTGGAGGTATGCAGCTTGAGTCTAATGAAAATGTAGCGTATATAACCCGCTTATTTTGATGTATTTCTCTATTGCATTTTAGCGCCCTTGGCGCTAACGTGTAGTTTGGGGTAATATTATTTTCATAGCTCAATGGTTCATTGCTCTGGCTAGAGTTTATGCTATACTTATGATGTGTTGAAAGTTCTATGGCTAATTTTTGTTTTGTTTTCTATCAGATGAGAAATGCGTCTGTAAAATCTAGGCTGGATGGAATCCTCTTGTGTCAAGTGTTCGAGGACTCCATTTTGGACTATATATGGACAATACATAATGCTTAGTATAGAGAATTTCCTTTGCTCAGCTCCTACTGTTAATTCCACCACGGACTTCTCTATCAAGCACATTGAGGACGGAGTGGTAAATAATCCTCCTCACAAGAAGCCACGCTTGCCAATATCTTGCTCGCCATCTCCTCTGTGCTCTCGGGCAATCCAGGATTCGTCAATGTCGCCAACTATTTCAGAGAAAAGGACACAAAGGAAGCTTTACGGAAATGCTAATTATTTAATGTCTACTTGCGGAAAATCCTGAACCTGCTGTTGTTTGTCTCCTGCTTTCACATTATCGTGGATTGATTGAATCAGGAATATTAAAGAGAAAAGTTGATAGGTCATCATGTACTCTATCCTTGACCTCTACTTGGGACTCTTGGGAGCAGATGTCACTAAAAGCGCAAGAAAGAGAACACATGCGTCAGGCAAGTGATGATGTCAATTGGGGGTACAGTCGAGGACTTGAAATTCTGAGGGCCCTTGAAAAGATGAAGAATACATCATGTAGTTGATACTTAGTTGTTTATAATAGATGTATATTTTTGTTATATGACTTTCATGCTTTGCTCTCTGAGTTTTAGTCCTCTGTTGACTTAGGTAGGTCCAAGGGGGTGCTATTATCACGTATTCATCACTTAGATTCTACACATGTAATCGTATAGAAAGTGGTCTTCAGATACGATACTACTTTATTTAATAACTCTTCAGATACGATACTACCTTAAAATTTTGAGTATATCATTTTTGAATCTTCATGGAAGCTAGTTTTGATTGCCATTGAATGCTTTTTATGTGTTTATTGACATTTAATTCTTCTTTTTTTGCTCTTATTTGCTTTGAAAAATTCCAAGGCATTAGAAATAAGCTCTCATTTCTCTTGAAAACTCTCAAAATAGTGAATATGATGTTACTCTTATTCTGTAGGTGGATGACAGACTTGCCATGTGCAAGGATAAGTGGTTATTAAATAAAGTAGTATCGTATCTGAAGACCACTTTCGAAGTCACTGTTGGCAATGTAGATGTAGATGTCGGGATTCACATAAGTTGTGACAAATTTTGGCAATCGTTGTACATTGATCAGGAGAGATATATAGAGACCATGTTACAAAGGTATGGTTTCCACAACGTGTCTCCAATTTCAACATCTAGCAACCCAAATGTTCACCTATGCTACCCAAGGTTAGATGACAGTGATACCAATCCCTCTTTCCCTTATCAAGAAATTGTTGGATCATTGCTCTACTTAGCAACACACTCTAGACCTGATATTGCATGGGTTGTATCAATTATTGTTCAATACGGTAGCAACTATCAAAAAATTCACTACACTGTTGTACAAAGAATTTTGAAATATCTTAGAGGGACAATTGACTTTGGATTGTGTTATTCATCCAATAACAAACCAAGTAAAAAGCTTGTTGCATACGCTGATGCAAATTATTCAGGTGATTTAAACAACCGCAAAAGTCGTAGTGGAAGCGTGTTAATCATTAACAATGGCCCAGTTGCTTGATTGAGTTGAAAGCAACTTTGCACTTCAAGTTCAATAATTGAGTTTGAATATGTGGTTGCATCTCTCATGAACAAGAAAATTGTTAGGGCAAGAAGACTCCTAGCGGATTTTGGTTATCAACAAAAGGATCTAACTCTTCTATTTTCTGACAATCAATTTGCAATATGGACAGTATTAAATCCGGAGTTCCACAAAAGAACAAAACATATTGACGTTGTGTTTCATATCATTTGGGAATTCCAATCTAAGGGAGAAGTTACGCTCATCTATGTACCTACTCGGCTTTAGTTAGCAATATCTTAACAAAGCCCTTGACACCTGAGATTTTTCACAAGCTCAAAGAGGCACTCAACATTTTCATGAAAGTACACCATGTGGAAGAACTTTAGTGATGATGATTTTAGAAATGCTTCTATACGTTCTTGAACAATGAGTGGGAATATTTGAACGCTTGCTTAATCGTACATTGCTAAAACGAAGAAGCGATCATATTGACAGCTTTTTAGTTGATGATATTCATTTGTTAGATGTTTCTTGATTTGGATGTTAGGCTCAATCGTCTCTCTCGCTGAGAGTATGACTTCCCACCTTCTAGGCTTTGTAACTACTGTTTTATCTTGTCTTGTACGATGTGTGCGTAAGCAGAGCTTTGCAATCATTAGGGAAGATTTGAGGGGTCTAGAAGCTTGTTTTAGAGTTGTTCCCTTTGCTGTGAACAACAAACTACAGTCAAAATTTTAAAAATAATTAAAATAATAATAATATATTTTATTTTGAATTTTTTTTTTGAATTTTAACAAAATATTAATATCTGACGTGGTTGCCTCCTGGCCACATCAAATTACAGTTCATAGAGAGTTCATAGTCAATGAACTCCCCGGGAACTTGTACTCTCCCGGACCCCTCAAATCTCCCCTAATGAAAGATTAGTGTTATTGTTCATGTTCTCATTTAGTATGAGCACCTGTTTGGTTCCATTATTCAACACTAATTCACCTAATTTCATTAAAAGTACATGAGAACCATTCATTCATTGATAAGTTAGAAATATAGAATCCTTTGCAGTACCCTGTCCAAAGCTTGATCTGTTCTGTCACTCTACCAGTCTTTTGTCTGACCAATGTGATCGGAAGATCTATGTCTAATAAGATTGAAGTATTTCTATAATATTGCTTTTACATGGAACAGTAGCGATGGTCACAATGTTGAGTAAATCTCTGTAATCACATGAATTTCAAGAGCCTGGGTTACAAATTCAAAGAAGTCTGGATATAAAGTCACCGCCACATGAAGACTGAGGATCTTGATGCAGAATTCTTTGCAGTCAAGTGTGAAGCTGATCAAAGGAGAAAACCAGGCCATTAGAATTCTAAAGCATATCACTTAATGAAATTCCGTTTCATTTGTTCCAAAAAAAATAAAAAATAGAGCATATCACATTTGATCCTCTTTCCCTTGAACAGGAAGGACCAAAAATCCGTCATGACCGGCATCTAACATCAATGATCCTCAACAGAGTCAGAGACTCCTCTGAACCAACCACCTTAACTATACAAATTCAAACTATACATGTTAGAAATCACATGTATTTAAGAAGAAAACACAACAATGTCACTTATGGATTTAAAGATTATAATGTTTCATCATGAGGTTTTAAAACTGTGAAAGTGATTTGAAGCTTTTCAATCTTCTTTTCTCATGTCAAATCTAAAAAATTGGTCACCAAAAAAATATGAACTTAATGAGCATAAAATAAATAACCTCAATCCTCAACACTAGAAAAATAATCAAGATTTGCAATGGACACCCATACACAAAATCTTGAATAGGAAAATCAAAACCATTCATTTTCAAATTCAAATCATTAAAAGAGATTTCTACATTTTAAGAGACTGTGAGGTTCTGGACTATGGAAACTCAAGGAATGCTGTGGGAACGCTGATCTAACCTGGCTAGGAGACAGCCATGTCAGATATTAGTATTTAGCATTTTTTTTATATACAATTTTTTAATTTTTTTTAAAATTATTATTATTATTATTATTTTTTAATATTATTATATTTTGACTAATCAAGGCTGGTTCCCAACAATGGGAACAACCCTGAAATAGTCTCCCGAGTACCTGAAATCCCCCCAAATGCTCTAGCTTCCAAACCCTACATTTGTTTTGCTTATCTCTTTTGAGATAAGAAAGAATATGGGTTATATGTTTGTCATATATTGTGTATGGCTTCCATATAGTTTCTATATTTATGTATCTATATTTGCATATATTGCATACCATATATTTATCCATATTTATATTTTCCATATACCATATCCATATCTATTTATCTAATGTGAATCAAAATAATTTATTTTTTGAAGATTTATTTTAAAGGAGTACTTGGTATTTTTTATTTGAGCATGGCTGTTCCTTTTTAGTGAATAGTAAGCTCAAGTTGTTCTACAAGATCCTTCACAAATTCTATAATTAATTATAGAATTGAAAGTTTGAAAATATGCAAAAACCTCACAACCATTATATGAATTCTTGAATTTTTTTTTTTTTCTGAAGTCAATAAATAATACTAAATACATTGCCATAATATTTCTAATACTTCTATGTGAAGTTATTCATTTCCTATGTATTTTTCAACAAGTGATGAAATTCTAAGAAAATTTTAAAATGGTAGTATTCTATGTGCCATTTTTAGACCGCTTGGTCTAAACTATGAAAGTGACATCTGGGACAAATATAGATTTCAAAAATCTAGGACTGTTAAATATTTCAAACCGCATGATTTGAATAATAAAAGTGACATCTAAGATGAGTGTAGATTTCAAACATCTTGTAAAGATATAAATTTCAAACATCTAAGATGGTTGTACATTTCAAACTGCCTAGTTTGAACCATAAAAATTGTCAAAGTAGCAGAATGGCACCATTTTAACGGAATTGCCCATCAAACTTCTAACACTTGTGTGCTAAATTGGTTTCACTTTGAAATTCAAACATATATAAAGTGTAATATTATATTTTAAATTATTGATTTTCTTAAGAAAATTCATATTTTACAAAAAATCTAAAAGTCTTCAAATAAATTTTGTTTTATTTTCCAATTTTAACAAAACTAATTTAACAAAACTTTGAACATGCTTCAAGTTTTGCTTAATTATATTGAAAAATGACTCAAGAGATGTAGAATATCAGATAAACTTGATAAAAAAATTTCCTCCAAATAAATAAATATTTCATTGCTAAACTAGCCTGCTATTTTCTCTTTGGTAAAAAGTTTTTTCACACAAAAATAGCCAATTCCTATTGTATTTTGTAAAATAACCAATTCCTATTGTAAAATTCCTATTGTATTTTGAAACCAACAGCTAAATTTCATTTAGGTATCACCTGGGTTTCATATAGGTATGACCAAGTATCACCCAAATATCATGTCAGTATTGAAAGAAATAGTTGGCTACTTCTAGAAAATGGAAAAAACAACCGGGAACTGGCCTAAAAAGTCATCCCGGGTAGGAGAAAGGGTATACAGATGATTGTCGTCCAGGTAATGGAAGTCCGGGTATTTGTTAGTTAGGGTTTTGGCGGAGAGGAGACAAAGCCCTATTCTGCGAAGCCAGGAGTTCTTTCACAGTGCTGCTGCTGCTGGTTCTCCGCTGCCTTGCGACTTCCTTAGCCGGCACCCGCCATGGTACTCATCTCCTCTCTTTGTTTTTTTCCGTATCAAAACTTTTGTTGGAAAATGTGCTGCGCTTCGATTGGTACAACTCTTGCTATGTTTTTTTACCCTCAAGGATTGCGAGGTTCACGCTGAGCCCTAACTATTGACCAGTTAGTTTCAATTTTTAGGGCTTCGACTGGAGGTGAAGGGATCACAGAATTCACTTCTGTGTATTTCACAACAGGGCTGAATATTCTTATCTGTTGTGGGTCTCGACATAGTTAGGACAAGACGTTGGTTGTTTCGGTGCATTGGTAGCTTATTTCGTGTTTTCCTTCGGGGATATGCAGACGAAGGGAACGGGCAGTTTCGGCAAGCGGCGGAACAAGTCTCACACGCTGTGCAGGCGTTGTGGGCGCAGAAGTTTTCACATTCAGAAGAGTCGGTGCTCTGCTTGTGCTTACCCTGCCGCAAGAGTCCGCAGTTGTACGTGATTTTTCTTCGATCCCTCAATCTCTGCTTGGTTCGCACTAATTTGTATGTCCACGGCAGATGAATGTTTATACTTGGATCTCGATCGAATTCTGTTAATTATTGCAACATTTACCCATTTACTCTTCCCTCCACTACAACTTCTAATTGTCTGAAATATGTTTCTTTTTTCCTAGTGGCTACTGTTGTGTCGTGAAGTTCTAATTCTTAGCGAACGTACGTATTGCTTCAGACAATTGGAGTGTGAAGGCAATTAGGAGGAAGACTACGGGAACTGGACGCATGCGCCATCTTCGTCATCTTCCCCGCAGGTTCTCCAACAATTTCCGAGAAGGTAAGATCGACTTCTTCTGTTATTTTCCAGTTTATTAAGTTCATTGTATCTTAGTGTGTAATAAGTTTATTGCATCTTAGGGCTTTTCAGGAATAAAGTAGCTTTTCATGTTACAGAAATTGATATGTATTTAATGAAGATTATTTCGTGCTAATAAGATTGCTCCTCAAACCCATACTGCTGTTTTTTAGAACTTGATCACGCTGTTGGCATCCGTGTGAGAGGTTCTGTTTTTTCAAGTGGGAGAGGCAGAATTAATCCTGAACTTCACTAAGGCTGTGCATTCATTCTCGTGGTTTGCTTGCACTTTTCAGGGACACAAGCAGCTCCCCGGAAAGCCGTTGCTGCAGCATAGAATGGAAATATTTCCTGACCCATGATGGGGGCAATGTAGTCAGGCTATTTTACTTCACGATGTGCAGGATTTTGTCAGAGTCGTTATTTGAGCAAAAGAATGATCGCTGATGAAGCATTCATATTTGAAATTCGTCTTATGCAGTACTGTGCTTATATTTTGTATTCTTAGGCCACTTTGTTGGAGTCGAATTTTAGTACTTTTAGTTGCAGCTTAGCACCGTGATTGAAACAACTGTTCCTTCGATTTGAACTGATTACACTCTTTACATTTTCGACACCAACAAATTTTGCTCCAAATATTTATGGAAGGGCCACTTCACACAGGCTGTGGGAGGCTGTGGGATTGAGTGACCAAACTTTGTTGGGAGTCCAAAGAAATGAGCAATAAATAGATAGTAAAATATAGGAATTATGACCTTTGGCTAGCCATACTAGGAACCTTCCAAATCCAAAGTCTAAACTCTTAGTAATGAACTCTCACCTGCCAATTTAATTGTTGAGATCTTGTCATAAGTTAATGGCATTTTGGTTATAGTTTTGGCATTCATATCTAGTGAATCTAAACTTTACTTGAGAGTCTGTTGTTATATAGGCAATTCATTGTCATGTAGTGTGAAGGGTTGAGAGGTTAACTTTTGGTTTCTTGAAATTTGATTGGTGATAATCCACAGCCTCTTGACTTTTGGTCATAGTGGAAAGTAGCCTGAAGAATAAGTTTATAAGCATATATAAAAAGTTTTGAGCTCAAAACTAGTTCAAACTGAGAGAAACAACTTAAACTCCATGAGATATTCAGGGATGAAATTTAGAATGGAAGTTAAATGAACTCAGAGAATTTCTATCCATTCAAAGTCAAATTTAGAACTTAGACATTAGATCTTACTTTAAAACCGTAGTCCAAATTTGGTATCAATTTGAATTTAAAAGTCTATAAAAAATCTAAGATGAAGTTTGACTTGCCCTTCCAAAAATTAAACTTCATTCAACCATAACTTCTTTTAGAAACTCAGATTTGAAAGTCTATTGAAAACCTTAGATGAAGTTTGACTTGCCCTTCCAAAAATTAAACTTCATCCAACAATAACTTCTTTTAAAAACTTAGACTTGGATAAGTTATTTTATTTCAAAAATGATGTGATTTGATCTAAGGTAGGAATACCATACATTGCACTCCCCTTTCTAATGACACAATAGGGTGTTTTAAAACCAACAATAGCTAGCCCTAATGTTGATTTGAATAAGATTAAATTTGCTGAAATTTGATTAGTTTAGACTTTCATAGGAACAAGTTCCGAAGGTAATTGTTTTAGGTGAAGCTATAAGACAAGAATGGGGGCTTGATGAAGAATCCACATTCATATTCAATAAAATATTCATTTTTGAAGATTTTTTTTATTTTTTTGCATTCTTCCTCATCTTTATTTTTGCACACATTGAGCTGAATTTCTTAATGAATTTCCCATATTTTATAGTCTGAAATGCTTATTTTCATTGTTTATGGTATTCCTACCTTACAACTTAAGAAAAATAACTCTTGTCTATAAACTTCTTGCTTAGAAAATATAGAGACTTGGTTTAGTTCAACCAATTTGTTCAAGTTTGATTTATTTTTAATATTTTACTTCTTTCCTTTTGCAATTTATACCAATTAGAAAGTTAGAAAGATTCATTTCTAAAAAGGCCCAATGGATGACGCTTAGGCACCTATATAGGACATTTTACAAATGAAATCAAGAACCTAATTGTGCTTGTTTCATATCAAAGGGGGTGTAAAAGCACTTACAAATATTTACTATCATATCTATGTATCATAGAGTCACTTTATTTATTTATTTTTTTATAGAAGTTCATATATACAGAAAGCAAGTTTAACTATATAATACTAATATTCTGACAATCCATAATAATTCATACAAAAGTCCTCTTATACTTAATGTAAATGACTTTCTAAACATTAATTATATGCTAGCCTAAACAACCACATATAAAACAAAATGTATAATTTTTTATATTAAAACATGCATTCTCTATCATATGCAATAGTACTTGCAATAAGAGAGGGTCTTTGAAAACGTCACTATGACAATGATTTTGGTCCACTCAACTATGAATATATCTTTGAAAATTTCTAGAAGAAGTTGCAAGATATTTTTTCATGTTCCAAAGATTTATGAAATTGAAGTATTATGAGAATTTTCATTGGCTAGAGCAAGAAAAACCTTAGAATGAGGTCGGTAGAGAGTGTATGTGATCTACGTGCCTTCAAACAATAGATTCCTATATCAAATAAGTCCCAATTGATCCCCAAAGCTCTAAATCATACTCAAACATTACACCTAACATCTCTAAAATGCATTACAAAAATTTTGAGGCCTCCAAAGGGTTGTCAGTTCTTTATTTTGGCAGCCTCACAATGCAAAAACAATTTTTTTAAATTAAAAATTAATTATTTTTTAAATTTAAAAAAAAATATTAAATATATATATAAAATATTTAAAAAGTTGTCAGTTTGACTTGGCGTTGATGTGGCACCAATAGTGCCACATCAAATCCGGAAAATAAAAATCCCCTAATTGCATGCGGGGGGGGAAGCTAGAAGCCCTTTCGAGGCTTCAGAATTTTTGTAATGGACAACCTAATACCACACAATCATCCACACCTACTCAATGAGACTAAGACAACATCCCATGCCAAAATCTCATTGAAATACGCAATTGGCTTTGGCCCTTGGGCTACATTGCATTGCTTTCACTAGTAGAAAATTCAATGACCAAATTAACAAAATTTCAACACAAAAGTGTTGATTTTTTTTGTCAATTTAAACATGATGATTTGGGTAGTTACCTAACAAAAAAGTGTCGATTTTTTTATTAATTTGGTCAAGCAAAATATATATTTTTAAATTAAAAAAATTAAAACCATCGGCCATTCAAAATTTGACACATGGAGACATAGCCTCACATACTTGTAAACAAACCCCCGCATGTTGAAGAAGAAGCATTTCTTGCCTAGTTAGATTTGTGCGTACAAGGATCAGTCAAACTTTTGGCACCTCAGGCTAGTCTAGAACCCATGAGCACTGAGAGCCCATTTGTGAGCCCTGTAAATGGCACCTACGTCTCAGGTTTTAAATTTTTTTGCTTTTTGCTTATTTTTATAATAATTATTACAAAAAAACACCTAAAAATAGTGTTTGCACTGTAGTTGGTAGAAGTACCTATCAAAACAATGTGTTTTTGTGGAAAGCATAGAAATGCTTAAAATACTTTCAAGTGCCCAAATTTAAATTTAATATGGTAAAATGGAATCCAATTAAGAATTTGACGGAATGTCAACTGGTTAACATTCTAATAGCAAATCACGACATTAAAGATAAGTTTGATTCATGGCAATTGACCACAACAAGGACATGACTAGAGAATATTGGTGGAATCAGTTTACTCAAGTTCTCTAATATGGATATGATTCCTCTTCCTCGGAATTAAAATTGAGAGAGATAAATTTATTTCTCAATTATAGAGTACAAGTTGGACTTGAAACTTTGCACGAAGGATTTTGGGACTTTGTAGAAACCACCCAAAAAATTTGGTAATTTTCCAAATTACACAACATGACTCCATGGAAAGTCAGCCATTTTTACCAATGTGGAAAAAAATCATATAAATTCCTCTAGTGATGGTAAAATTCCACTATAAATTAGGAGAGTGTGTTTCATTATGAATAAGCGCCTAATCAAGTTTCATGATATTCTAACATTGATAACTACCCAAACCAGCGGTGCAGACAAGTTTTAACGAAATTTCAAAACATTCCATAAGATGCCTAGCAAATCAAGAACATATGAAGGCCAAATTAAGAAATCTTAGACTCTTTTATTACATTTTTGAACCTTCCAAACAACTTTGTCTAGTCAAAATTATCAAAAACTATTCACTCCAAAAGTTAGATTTTTTCAGCTTTACATTAGGTTGAAAAACAATATTTTTTGTGAAGAAATTGGCCGGGAATTAGGAGTTAGAGGCTTCCCTAGACTAATTTGGATCTTCTGGAGCCAACGACACAATTTGTTTCTCATTTGGAATTTTTCTCCAAAAGTTATAAACACGACCAGTAGTAGGATAGAAATTGGTGTAGTAATTAATAGTGTTTGATTTTTTTAATCTAAATAGGTAGTTTAGAGTAAATGGGGATAAGTAGGAGGTATTGTAAACATATAAAAGGCCTCCTACCAACTCCCTTTGCACCCCTTTGTTTTCATTTCAAACCTCTTTTCATTTTGTTTTTGGCGCCATATGTAGCCATGTTGTCAAGGAAGTTTGATATTGTCAAAACTCTTTGTTTTTCATTACAATTTAAGATTTCATTGTGTTTTCAAGCATTCTTATGTGTTTTGCGCTCATTAAAAAGGATGTGGGGGTCACTTTGTCCTAATCTTGTCTTCTTTTGATAATTTAAAGCAATTTTTGTACCAACTTTGTGTTAAGTGACGTTTTATTGAGTTCTTTCTTTTATACTAATCCCAAAGACATTCTAGCTGAATTCTGGCGATGCTTTTAACTAAAGTCCCTTGGAACTTGTTTTAAACTAATTGGTTGTGATATTTGAGTCTTTTGGTCTACTAACAACTTCCAATCAAGTTTTTTTGGAGAGGAATTTCACACCTTGGGTTGTTGCAAATTCCCCCTGAAGCCTAGATGTTGAAATTCATGGTCCTATTGTTAGTTATGTCATTCTTGAGTGATTTGACCTTAGTTATTAATCCCACACTTTATTACTAATCCATTAGTGGACATTGACCAAAATTTGAGCCTAAGCCCCCTAGACGGTGAAGCTTTGCCCTTACTAACAACTTTTCTGGTTATATTTTGCATTAGAAGGGTCCCCAAAAGAGACCCAAAGTTGGTTTAAAAACTATTGTGGCGAGCAATGGCCAAATTTTTTGTGAAAATCAAATTACAAGCCAGCAACCAACAACCTGGTTGGGTCCAATCAATTAGGTCAGCCCGGTAGGTTGAGCCAGCCCGTAGGTTCCTTGATTTGGGTACCAGGTCGCTAGACAGACCAAAGTCACATACATCATCTAATTACAAAGAAATAAAAGGGGAGGATACCCATAGGATCCCTTTTTTGTATTCTTTTGGGAATTTATTTTCATATATTGGAGAGCTTATTACACACACTTAGAACTTAATTTTGCATACTTAGAGCTTTTCTTCCACCTACTGAAAGCTTTCTCTAAACCGTAAGAGCTTTTCTTTTCTAACTATTGAGAGAGGGAGGTTTGAAATTTCAGATTTAGGAGTGTGACTGAGAGCACAAAGAGTGTGAAGTGAGGTCTAAAATTTCAGATTTAGAAGGAGCTAGAGTGACTAAGAGCTCAGAGTGAGAGTGAAGAGGTTTGAAATTTCAAATTACAAGCCACAGAGTGTGACTGAGAGCATAGAGAGTGAGTAAGGAGTTGCAAATTTACATTTAGAAGTCAACTCCATGTTGACCGTGCTGGTGAGTGAGTGGAAAGGTCTATGACATATTCAAGGAGTGAAATTTCAAAGAATTCAAGCATAATCTTGCATTTGGGGGTCACAAGGGTGTGTTAAGCTTTACAAGAATTTGTTGTTGAAGTCATACTACAAGTCGGCATATTTTCTCAATTAAGTCCCTCCAATTGTGCGCATACTCAACAAGCCATAGCTTCACATTGGGAAGAAAAATTGCAACACCAAGACAACAAACCTACAAAACGACCAAGTGAAGGGGATAAGTGATGAAGTAGGAGACTCAAGAAAAAAAAAAAGTTTAATTGCACGTGCAAATTCCATTAGAGAATATTTGTCATCAAACAAGGTTGGATTTTTCTTATAGGATAGATAGAAAAAACAAAACGAGGGAATAGTTGACCTTAGGAAGATTCTATAATTAGTTATTCATTAGAAGAAGTCAAACAAGCTTTGTCCTAAGTCTTTGTTTGATTCCAAAACACTTAGGCAAATATTTAGCGTTAGAATTGATAGAATTTGATTCCTAAAAAATATCTAAAAAAGAAAAAGAAACAATTAGAAAGAAATAGGAAGGAAAAGAAAAAGAAACAATTGAAAGAATTAGGAAGGAAAGAAAAGAAGCCATTTAGAAAGAAGAAATTTGGAGATTCTTCAAGCCATTACAAACCTCACCAAAAATCAATATCAAAACGCCAAACATTGAAGATGGAATTGAAGATTGCCATGGACAATTTGGTGGCATTGTGCAACGACAATGGTGTCAACACCGAGGTTAGTAATTGATGATTTAATCCAAAATTCTTGTAATTTTACTAGAGTTGTTAAATTAGGAATTACCATTTGAATTCAAAAATAGGAATAGAATTACTTCTAGGAAATTAGAAAATCAAGTAGGAAGTTTAAGTGGTTATAAAATTATCCTAGTAGTTAGGTAAAGTTTTTACCACCATAATTCAAGGAATTTACTAAAATATACTCTTAGACTAAAAATAGTGGTGAAAGTTAATAAAAAATTAGAAAGTCAGTAAAAAGAATCTTTTAGGAATCTTTTAGGAATCTTTTAGGAGTCTTTTAGAAATATTAGAATCCAAGATAAAAGTAGAAGTAATTTTGAAATTCAAGATAAAAAAAAATTATGGAGAATTTTTACAAACTGATTAATGGTAAAAAATTCATTGTAAATAATGTTTATCAAAAAGTACAAAAGTAAGAAGTTTCAACTTTTTAAAAGAAATCAAGTAAAACGTTAAAAGATTAAACCAATTAATCCTAAAAAATAGAAATAAAATTCTAATTTACATAATTAGTAAGAGAAGATTAAAGATTTATCAAGTAGGTTAAAAAAATTTACAAGGAATAAGTTAAGGGTAGAATCTTAAAGAAAATATCCCATTAGGGAAAATTCAACTGCTTTACATGGCCGCAAGTTCTTTGAGTTTTCTAACACTGTGAACTCAACCACATGCGGTCATGCGTAGTCTGATGTAGCTGAAGTTCGGCCACATCAGACTTTAATATTTAATTTTTTTATAATAATTTTTTTAATAATTTTTTTAATAATTTATAATTTTAATATTTTAGTATTTTTTTATAATTTTTATAATTTTTTTATAATTTTTTTTTTATCTGACTGCGTACCTTTGGTTCACAACCAGGGGAATAGGCCTGAAACGGTCTTCCCCTGACCCGAAATCTCTTCTAATGTCATAATTTTATCTTTTAAATTCAATAAAAATTAAAGGATTTAGAGTAGATTGAAATATGGATGAAAGTCAACCAAAGTTGACTAAATCAAGCCAAATCATAACTTAGATAGATGATAAAGAATAGAAAATAATCCAAAAAGAAAAAGCAAATTTTGATAGTTAGAACTATAGAAATCGACGGATGAAGTTTTAAAAGGTAGTTTAGTGTTAAACTTCATCTGTTAATATCTTTTGGATACTTAGGTCAAACTTCAACTTCTTTATCATTTTAGAAAGGGTAAAACCAACCCTACAACTTAGGCTATTTAACTTCCTTGCGTAACTAACTCCATTGACCTTGAGTTTTTGGTTGTCATAGCTAAAATCTGCTTTTAGATATTAATGAAGTTTGATTTGATGAATCATTGTCAATAGGGAAGTCAAGTAAGAATAATTAACAAAAAGCTCCATTGCTTGGAAGGTAGCTTGTTGCTATAGACCAACTCACCCATAGAAATTAGTTTGATAGGACTTAGTTGTGTATGTTGGTCTCAAGGTTTGAAATCAAAACACTCACAGAGAGAAACAGGGGTTAGAGATCTTCTCATCTAAAATTAGCCTTTTGAAGCCAATGGCGCAATTTGTTTGTGATTTGGAGTTATAGTACTGGACCAACGTTGTCGGGTAAAGAGGAGCGCGCTTAGGGAACACATGGGGTCTTTGGCTGCAGGTTGTGAGTGTAGATGAAAGGCAAGTAACAAAAATCGAATCTTAACTTAATCTTCTCTTCAATCTTCGCTTGATCTTCACATCAATCTTCCGTTGACCTATCCTATGGTGGTTCTACAGGACCAAGGGTAAGGGTGCATGATAAAAAACAAGGCCTCGGACGGGTAAAACGGGACGGCCAAACCACGAGCTGACTGTCCAAAAGATTGGCTCCTAAATTTCAAACCCACGGTGATCACGAAGCGCCTTTCACCGGTGGGAACAATAAATAAGATCGACCATGTGGGCCATTAACCCCACTTTGTCGCCACAAACACAAAATGGAGCGCTTACTGGATAACCACGGCTCGCAACAGGTTTACAATGCAGAAATTGAATTGCAACTAGCCTCCAAAATCAGCTGAGAATAATAGAAATGAAAACGAACCACAAGTCACAATACATTAGAAACCCTCAAAGCTCTTCAAATCTTCATCTTCAAGTCTTTAAGCCTTCACATCTTCAAAAATATCTTCAAAATTCTAAAGGAACTCCAACTTCACCCTCAAACTACCTAAAATCCACTCAAAAAAAGAAGGCAGCAGACCTTCCTATGCTTCCACACTCATAACTTTTGCATTTCTTCTTCAAATTAAAAGATTGATAACTTTTCTGAGAGCTAACAAAATTTCCTATCACTCCTGCAACTTTCAAGTCATTCCAAAACTCTGTCCAACTTCTATGACCTCTTAAAGTTTCGGTTCATAGATAGTAAAAGCAAGAGACTCTCTCACCTTCCTTCACTCACAACTCACTCGTAAATGATCCAAATTGAATGAATGATAACTTTATAAAAAGCTAACAACATTTACTACACTCCATCAAAGTTTAATTTCAAACAAAATACCTGTCCGTTTTCTATGGTCGGTCAAAGTTTCAACCCCTCTTCACAGGAGGCAGCAGACCTCCTTCCACTCAAATAAGCACAAATTTCAACTCACAACTTCAAATAAAGCAAAAGAGAACAATCTGAAAATCTAATAGTATGATAAACAACTCCTTCTATTTTCATTACAAAATTTCAAAAACCCAATACACCATGAGCTTCCAAACACCCGGTTCCCCCAAAACAACATTGGGAGAGAATATGAATAGTGTCCATCTTTTCCTCCCCTTTACCAACACCTTTTTCCCCACAACAACAAGTGTACATCAGCCCTCAACTCCCTCCTAAAGTCAACTTATACTTAATGGCCTTCATATTAGGCCTTCATATTAGGCCCCACATCTATATCTTTATCTTTAACTTAGAAGGAAAATCATTTCAAAGTCCAAACTATTTTCATTCTTTCTTTTTACAACTATAACCAAACAAAATAATTTCAACAAAATACAAAATACTTCAAATATGGATTGAAGTACTAACATCAAACCAATGCCTATTAGAGGTAAAAAACTAGAATTCCAAAGCTAATTTTACTCCATCTGCAAGAACTTGAGAATGCGCTTGATAGTCGCAGCGATGTAATCTACACGACCCGCCTTTGTTAAAGGATTCACTGGCCTTTCTAACCAACGATGGTGACCACGACTTCCTTCAATAGGTTTCATCATGCAATAATACTGATCGACATTGAAACCTTCGAAACATCCTTCAAATGTCACATCTCGGTTGTCATGCTCAACACATCCAACTTGCAACAAAATCACCAATGCCCGAGCGTCACGTTGAAGATTCCCATGCCATTGCCGCTCCACACGAGGTTGCTTTGGCGGTCGAGAAGGCCCATATTCTTCTTATGAACGCTCATGCGGCGGCGCAAGATTTAACGGCAAAAGAGGTTGATCCGGTATTTGTGACAATGAAAATTCAAATCCAGGCTCCGATTTTGCCTCTTCTTCTTGGGACTCTAAAAAAACCCTCCAGTTCGACATTCTGACTATAAAGTAGAAAACAAATATCACTAATGGATTTCAATGAAACTCTAAAGTAAAACCGTCCTTTTAAATAGATGGCATGTACCCCCTCGAAACATCATCTTGAAGTTATTCAACAAAATAGTGTCACCATGAAGCTACTCAATAATACATATTATAATATGTTTTTATACTATGAACAAATGTACAACAGGACAGTGTGACCTAAGACGGTGAAATCGTAAGAGATAAGGATGAAAATCTAAGTTGATAGGGTTACCTAGGTTAAAATGAAAGGAGATGGGGGACTTGGGAGAGTATAAAAAGGTGTTCATCTTCCACTCAAACCACTCTCCATTCTTGTTTTGAGGTTTATAGGTCAAAGTTAGTTTTGGATACTTTTTGGCGTTTGAAGCCAAAAACCTCTACGGTATTTTCGGAGCACTTTTGGCTCCATTGTTGTTCTATTTTGAGCTTTGGAAAGTCTTAAGGATCCTTCTACCTTGTCATTATACATGTTTTAAGTACTAAGTCGTGAGTCAATAGTCTTTCATGTCTTTGTGTGAACTAACTTGGGCATTTTCTTGTACTAACTCTAAAGTTACCCCCTACCGTACTTCACCAATGCCGCTTTGGATGGCCTTTAGTGCAAAATTGTGTACTACTAACCGAGAAGAGTGATACTAACTTGTGTCTTATCTTTGTACTCTTAGTGAGGGTAACGGTCTTTGTAAGTGTGTTGTCAACTAATCCCCGTTCAAAGGTGTATTTGGTCTTAATGGTTCTCTCGCCTACGGCGGAACTTTGAACTCCCCAACACCCTAATAGCCCTAAATTGTATGTTAAAAACCGTTGCTAGTAGCGGAGCTTTAAATCCAAGAGTCTAGAGAAGCCCTAGATTTGGTGTGGAAACCAAACCTGCAGCGGAGCTATAAACCTCCCCCTTATTTAGAATCAAGTTTAGTTTTCAAAACACGTTGGAAACAGCTAGTCAAAGTTCAATGTCGAAAAAGAATACGTATTGCCCTTATGATAGAAGTAAAAAAACACCCCCCCTCTTGTTCCTTGTTTGTTTTCTCTTGTTTTCTCCTCTTCCCCTTTGGAGGATAGAAGTTTGGTTTGGAAAGATAAAAAATCACCATGGCTCTAAAGGCTTGGAAGTTGCTAGTATCGGGAGAGGCTCTAGGGGTTTGAAGGTTTGAAGCTACTAGATATTGGGCGCTAGGGTTTGAAAAATTGGATCTGTTGGTATCATGGTGTTGGGATCTGAGGGCACAAGACTGCTAGGTATTGGGGAGCTCTGTGAATTTGATGGACTGTTGGATATCAAGGTGCTGGGTTTCAGGGCTTGGGTCTGCCAGTCAAGGACTTCTTCTGGGAATTGAGGGTTCAGGGATCTGAAGGCTTGACCGCTTGGATTGCCGAGGTTGGGGAACTAGGGAATTAAGGGCTCGAACTGTTGGAGGCTGGGGTTCTATAGCCCAGGGATTCTGAGGGTTTGGGTTGCCAGGGACTACGGGCTTCAGGGTGTACTGGGGTTCTTTGGGTCCTATTAGGGGCCTAATCTCCTAAAATGCACACACTCAAAAGTATCCATATAGGCTCATCTACTGGGGCAACGCCAAACACACTAGACGAAGACCACAGTTCCTTCTAAGTCAAGAAGATCATCACAAAAAGTAGGAAGACAAGAACTAAGAAAGATATCATCTACAAGTGCTCCACATATAACCTCACCTTCTCTACAAAACCATTTACCACTACCAAGTGAGATGGGGGATGATGTGGGAAGGAGAGGCACTAAGTAGGAGAAAGGATTAGAGGAAATCCTAAAAACCATTGAGGTTCATAGGATAAGTCAAGCGTAAGAACCAAAAAATTGTGCACATTAGGGATGTAAAAAGGGTTTAAAAACATTGACGCGGTGTAAGAGTCTAGTGTAAGAGTCATTATTATAGGAATAAATAGTGCTTAAAGAAAAGGAAAAGGAAGGGGAGACCTCCAAACTTAGCGGTTTGTAGGCTAAGATTTATAAAGGAAAATTAATTAGCTTTCTAAGAGTAACGAGGATGACCAAAAACACAGGGTTAGAAGGGGATCTTAGCCAATTCTTGTGTGAACTTCAACACGAGGTGAGACACTAATCCATCCCACGCCTTCCATACCTTCCGAATTTGACAATTATTAAGCAAGGCCGAGAACTAGGAAAAGGTAGACCTAGGATCAGCTCAAAATTGAGAAAGGAATCTTAAAGTAGAGGTCTAGAGATTTCCAAAAACCTAAAATATGCAAAAATCAAAGTAGAATTGAGTGAGATATGAACGGATGAAGTTTAGAGGTCATAGTGGATGAAAAGTAGTTATCTTCATCCACAAGGAACAAAATTGTAGGAATAACAAGTTAAAAATATTTTAGAGGTCAAATTAGAAATTAGTTTTGGAATTTAGTCTAGTAGTAATCAACGGATGAAGTTTAGGCACTACTAGTAGCAAACTTCATCCATCAATATATTTTGCTATAGGGGTCGGATAGGCTCACATTTGGTATTTTTGGAAATGGCACGGAATATTGTACCACCTCTAGGGGCTTAAATAGGAAGGCATCCACCTCTCTCTAGATCCACTACAATAGTTAGAGCCTAATTTACTTCCAAGGAACCTTGTAGCTAATTAGTGTCTTTTTAGCAACCATAACCAATTAGGGAACAGAAAAAATCCATTGCTTGGAAGGCACAATGGATTGGCACTAGACACTTGTAGGTAGAAATAGGAACAAGAGCCTAGTTGTGATCGATTAACCAAGGGTGGATAAATAAGCGCCCACACTTGCACGTGTTTGTACTTCACCACCATGGCGTTTGCATCTATTGGAAAGTGAAGGAAGTATGTGAATTGCAAACATCTCTATTATATTTTTTGTTATCTTTGCAAGGTGGACTACAAGAAAGACAAGTTTATTCACGCTCCCAGCTTCAGCGTGGATGAATTGATGAAACTTCTTGAAGATGCTGGAATGATTACAAATAATGTTGAGTAGTAGAAATTGATTTTCAAATAGCATTCAATTATAATATTTAGATTTTCTATACTTATATATAATACTTGTGATTGTGTTTAGATAGTGGTCCTTCATTCAAATGTGTACTTTTGATGAAGAGTACATTTATAAACCAAAATTTGCAAATTTGCAAATTACATTTGAGCAATTCTAATTTTCTATTTAATATGACAAAAGCTTCATTTGCACAAATGTATACAAACTAAATCTTAGAACTTGGATTACAAAAGAATGAATTCTTCAAGATCAATTTAGTAAATGACGAAAGCCAATACAATTGATATAGCCTAAAACTACTATGCATAAAAGTATTTCTTCACTATTTCCAATTTTTTTGGACTAGACTATGCTACACTTGTGTACCTTCATTTGGCCTCTTGGTACCAAGATCACATTTGGAGCTCATAGTTCTTGCAATAGAAAAATTTAATAGGGCTCTGGAATTGGGCAAAATTAGAGCTTGAATTTTTAAGGGATTTAGGCATTAGAAATCTGGAATCGCAAATCGGCTCATAAGTTTTGCAATTATAAAAAGAGAGGCTTCCACGGTCATAGGTCCACGGTCATAGGGTTGAATGTTTACTAATACTATTAAATAATTGATATTTTTTATTTTCTTCCTATAATCTCCCCAATTTAAATTTTTTTCACAAATGATGCTTTGAGCTCACAAAGGGTACGCTCACAGCTCTTAGGCTCACATTTCTAGGCTTACAAACTAGCGTCATTGCCTTGTAGCGGAGAAAAAAAACAGAAAATTTTTAAATTTAAAAAAAAAATCCATTGCAATGGTGCTCTCATCAATGCCAAGGGGTCCCAAGCAACAAGAGGGGAGTAATTAACCAAACAACCATTTGATCTAAAATAAAAGATTTGAACCTTTGGAGGTCCTATAACAAGACAATGATCAATTAATCAACAATTTGGTGTAACAGAGCTCATTCCTTACAAAAATAATCCCTATCAATGAAATATTTTCTTCCAAAATCTCAACAAGTTTGATTACCAACACATCAAAGTAGAAGTGTAAATAATTTCCATTAGCCTTGAGAGGATCCACGCTACTACAAGATAATAGTTCTTATCAACAAATTTCTTTGTTAAATCTAAACAAGTCCAATAACAATTCATCAAAGAAAATTATTAGTATTTTCCTATTAGTCCTTAGAGGACCTACACTCTTATAGGATAGTGATCAACCAATATTCTATACAAACTTATTTCTATCTCCATTCATCTTTCACATCAATTAAGTTCATCATTTTCATAATGTATACTTCTAAAGTCCTAATATTTTAAACAACACTAAAAATTATAATTTTCATTTGAATTCTACATAACCACGAAAATAGGTCCATGGTAATAGGTCCACAATAATAGGTACTGAAATTTACTAAAAATAGAAAATTTGGATCAATAATTTAAGATAAAATCTATTATTAGAAATATTATTAAGTTTTTTTGTTCTTCAAATTTCTAAGCTCAACACTTACATAATCCCTGCTCAATGCTAATAGGCTCATGCTTGCACGCTAAAAAAATAGCAGTGTTGGCGGTACCGCAACCGAGTTGGAGGATTTAATTTTGTGGCCTATATTTGGCATCTTTTGGGGGTGCCATTTTTATTTTTTAAATTTAAATTTTTTTTAAATGAGGCACCTTCAAAATGGATTATAGTACCGCAATCCATTTGAAGACTAAGCTTCTTATTTTTTTGGTGTATATTTTATTACTTTTGGCTACCTAATTTGTTATATTTGATTTGTATATTTCTCAATCATTCACTTTGGAACTTGGTTGTGGTATCGCAACTATTTGTAAATTAGTGTTCTTGTTTCCTTGAGTTGTCATTAGGTTTCACTATAAGAAAACAAGTTTTTTTTTTACATCTAAAAAAATGCGATATGGCATTCATTTTGATGCCACCTAAAATATGCTATAATGGATGGGCAAAAAATATTCTGAAATCTCAAAAAACACAATTAATTTGGCCTTTCTTTTTACATTACAGAAAACACAATCTTCTAAGCTCCCTAAAATGCAACATAAGGATGCCACATCATCGTGACATAGGCAACAAGAGCCATGTAGAATTTTTTTCATGCAACCCATGTATGACATGACACTTGACATGGTGGTGGAAAAAGTTACGTGGTATCCAACAATGATGATGTAGCATGCCTAATCAACACACTTTTATATCATTTGAAAATTTTGATGTTGTTTTTTGAGACGTCACATCAAACGTTTCTTAAAACATTAATTGATGCATATCCTACCCATAAAGCAAGATCAACACCAAAGAATTATTTTGAATAAACAAGCAAAAATATTGAATTCACCAAGAATCTACCATCAAGAGAATTTTGATGGCAAAATAAAGGAATTCCTCCAATAAAAGTTAGTGAGAATGAAGGATAAAGAGGTCCTATTTATATTCATTCTCTATCTATGGTGAGACAAAAGATATGGGATAACTAAAATATGGGAATTTGACCATTGTACATCTTGACATTATATGAGATGTGAGATGTGAGATGTCTAGACAATGTTTCAAACATCTCAATGTTGTTTTAGACATTGAATATTGAACACAATTCTTGCTTTACATATCCCATATGGATTGTCAATCTTCCTACCACCACACTAGTATAAAAAACTTCTCTTTTCATCCATGGTGAACATCCATCCATTGCCCTTTTTAACATGCCAATATTCTCTATAATGTCCGCAAAAATCTAGCTTGGCAAGCCAAATGTCCTTTGAAATCTTTTTGTTTTATCAGACATCCCAAGTTTGCAGTAAAACATAGCCAAAAACGTGGATTTCTTATAGTGATTCAATTACTCTCCTTTCCAAAGAATGTAGCTTGAAAGCTTGCACTCAAACTCCATGAGCTCAGAGCTAGCAAAGTTACAATAGTGGAAGTCCTAGTGTCCAAGGAATCCACCAATATCCAAAGTCAAAGGTTTGGAACAGACATCAATGTGACAAAGTGTGAAGCTACAAGTAAGAAAAGTGGAAGTAGTCATTTATCATTAGGGGTCAAAGATGCTTTGTGCTTTGAAATTGTGCTAAGATCCATTATCCCAAAGTTCAAAGCCACTTTCAATGAATTGCCAAGTAGTATTCATCACTAATGCCATTGTCATTCTACCATGATTCCAAATGTCAACACCCCTGGAGAAAACTTTCAACTAATACTTGTGAGCCACTACATTGATTCAAAATTTAGAATGTAGATAATTGAATCAAAGTGGGTGAAATTGCAAGTTAGGGAGTGTTAGAATTTAGAATGTGGATAATTGAATCAAAGTGGATGAAATTGCAAGTTCGGGAGTATTAGAAAGAAGGATTAATAGATAATTATGAATTAAGGAGTTCTCTATTAAATAGCAATAGGGACTTGGAGAAATTGGTGTGAAAGTTAAGAAATGAAATTAGAAGAAAATGATGAGAAAATTGTAGGAAAAATTGAGACTTTAAAATGAAAAAGACTTTAAGTAATATTTGGGAAATTAAACAAATTAGAAAAACGGTAAAATGGAAAGAAAGTGAGAACAAAATACTACAAGTAGAAAATGACAATAGAGATAAATTGGAAACAAAAAATGAAAAAATGAAAAAAAAACAATAAAAATAAAAATAAATAAAACACAAAGCTAGTTAGTAGAGTTAAAACAAAGACTAGGCCATTATAGTGATAGCCACATACTAAAATTGAGAAAACAACAACAATAAGTTAATGGAATTTACATTAATTTAGTGTATTTTATTGTAAATTATTGCATTAATAATAAATTAGTGTAGAATGAAAATTAGATTGTTAGTTTGGTTTAGTGTACAAAAATTAGGGTTAGGAGCTTTCTTCTCTTTTCTCTCTTGTGTGTTTTTAGTGTGCATAATGTTTTGGAGGTTATTTTTTTTTATTATTGGCAATTTTTTTGGCATGGATTTTTAGAAATTTGTTGAAGATACAATGGTAGGGCAATTTATCAATTAGATTTCACTTTCTTGTAGCAAAAATGAGTGGAAAATGATAATGTTTTTTTAGATTAGCATTAGTATGAGATGATTAGGAAAGATAGGTGTGATTTTAGAGGACTATGAGAAGAAAAGAGATCTAGGGCCTAGATTGGCAATCTAGAATGAGATCCAAAGCTGGTAGTAACAACAAACCTTAATTCCATCAATCCATGGCTATGAAGTTAGAGGATTTAGCCCTTGACAAATTTGGTAGTTTAAAATCCAATGGAAAAAATAACAGCATGAGTGTTAAAAAATAGATTCAAGCACCAAAACAAGATTAAAGCATAGTCTCAACAACATGAAGATTGCATCAACTCAGGGCACAAGATCACAGCATCCCAAGATAATCCTCAAGGAGATAAAGTCCAACAGCAAACTCACACCACCCTTATTGGGGATCACATTGATGAGAAGACAACTGAACAAAGATCATGAAGAATATCGATGCAATTTCAAGTAGCTACAAGACTGTGAATTCAAATTTACAAGGGGAATCGCACGTAGGAAGCTAATCAACCACAACAACACCAAACTAGCATTCCAAATCCTTGGTCCCCAAAACAATAAGAGTCCAGATCGTGAAAAGCAGGTAGTCACTCCTCTAATTGGTGACCTAAAGCTTGAGGACAAGGACAACAACAAGATTAGGGCTAGGGAATCTACTTCAATCATACAGAAGAGAGAATGAAGAGGCAGAGGTATGTAGCACAAGACAACACATCCGATACAAACACTGATTGGTAAAAATCCACTACAAATTACAACAAGCTATAGCCACTGTCTTCAATTTTAGCAAATCAAATTGAGACATGAATATCCACAATGGTCAAGCTAATCCAATAACAAAATAGGAAAATATCAACAAGATTGACCCAAGTAACCAGATGCTAAAGGTGAGAACAACAAGGGAGAGAAGAACAATTGAAATAAGATCCAAAGGCCAATTTAGTTGAAGAATCCAAGGCGGAGCTACGAGGATAGGACGAATGGGGTCTAGATCGCACAAACACTGCAAATAGACAACATGGAGACATAGCCTCATATGCTTTTTGCAGTGGGGTGACAAATAGGCAAGAATCCAATAATCATACAAAGTTTTGGATTCTAATAATTTTAGTTGAAATCAATAGAACTTTGGGAGGCTTGTATGCGCAAGGAGAATTGACCCCCTCATTGCCCCGGTCAACTTAGGTTTGAAAAAAAAGCTCCCTATGTTGTGTCAATTTTTTGGTAATTCTTGCATCTTCTGAAAGTAATTTGGGGCCTCTGATTGCAAATATGAATTCAGAATTTCAAAAATAAATTAAGCCTTGCAAATAAAAAAATTCCAGGGTTTGCCCTGGAGGGGCAATGAGGGGGTCAATTCACCCTGGCCGACTTTGTATACACTAAAAAATGAACAGAATTTTGAATTGTAAATTGTGTTGGAATCACACTAAAGTCTACTTCATTATGATAACAAATGTACAGATATATAATTGAAAATCATACAAAGAGTTTGATCACTATCTACCATCTAATGTTACCACCATTTGCTAAATTTATAACTTGTATACAATGATACATATTAGAAATGAGCCTTCACAATTACTTTGAGATACTTGATTTGCTTCAATGAATTCTTGCCTGTTTGTCACCCCATTGCAGAAAATTCTTGACTATCTTCCAAAGGTTCTCTATGAAATGGTAGATACTGTGTAAAAGAATCCAACTTGTTGCATGATTTTCGATAATTTATTTTGCACTTGTCATGAAGCTGAAGTACACTTCATTGCAGTCCCCAGCACAATTTGCGGTTTCATTGCGGTTTCAAAACCGGTTCATTTAGCATGCTACATTCATGAGACTGTTCAACCTTTTTAGTGAAAACTTCCTGAAGAAAAATTGTAAGATTTTTGGACCTTATTGGTGGTTCAATGAAGAAAGATCGAAATGTTTAGACACTTTCAGAGAGCCTGTTCTCGGATAAACTTTCTTATTCACTGAAGGTCCGCCAAGCAGTAGAATATGGAATGAAAGTGACCAAGTAACCTTCTCCGCCGTTTACTTTCAGGTTGTAGAGTGGAGATCCTTTTAATACAGGAGATGTCTGGACCTCGGCGACCAAATATTAGCGACAATAAGTTCCAATTTGAAATGCAACAATGAGATATTCCGCAGAAACTGCAAGCCTGCAAATGCTCTTGCGGCAAGATAAGGAACAAAAAATGACCTGCACCGTACCTAAACCCTCTATTCAAAACACCTAAACCCACGACCCTTAAACCATAACCCTCGAACCCGAAACCGGCACTTCCGAAATAACAGGTTAAATCCGTTCCCTACAATGTCGTGAAAAACTGAGCGTGTTAACCTATCTAAATTCTTGCAGCAGTATTGCTATTCCAAAAATTGTACCATTTGAAGTCATATCCATCTTGGAGCAGTGGATGTGTTAACGTGTTTGCAAACCCAGCATATTGACAATAACTCCGTTGAATACCAACTTAACAAACGACGGGGAAAGGATTGCCAACGTCTCAGATATCCAAGGAAGGTTTAGAAGCTGCATTAGCTCTCAAGCCCGGCAGGGCGAAAGCTTTAGGCGGCCACTGCGAATGTTTGAGAAACAAGCCTAGAACTTTATCATCACCGACGTTGGCAGTTTCATAATCCTATTAAATATTGACATGTGTTCGCTCAGATCAGCGGGTTAACTATCATATGGGATGCGAAAACAGTGCTTCTATCCCCGTATCAAGTCTGTTGAGCTTGACGAAATTTTCTTGTCATCACCACGAACAATATTCACAACGGACCTGGTAAGCTCAGTTCGTGACCAGTTCCTCAGTCACAGATTTTCAGTAGCAGAACTGGCTTAGACTGGTATGTAGATCATCAGAGCTTAAAAGAATAAAAAATAAAAGGGCGATGTAGTGTCAATGTGGGGTTAATGATTGATTGTTAATCCAGACATGGAGGTCTGCCTAACTGCCCATTCTCCCTTGCACTCTAGCATATCCACCATTCAACTAACTGTGAGTAGATACAAGCCACAGTGTTGTACACACGGGAATGCTGCTTCTGAAGACTGAGAGAAGATAAGACATGGAAGGATCAGTGTTTCTGGCTTGGCTCTTTCGAGCTAAATAGCATGAATGGAATCAGCTTCGATCATTCGGGGAAAGTATCATCATCTCCGCCATGTCAACAGAACCCTAACAAAATAGAGAAAGAACACACTAAGAAGAAAGCAAGCACATACAATTCAACATACCTAAGGTTAAAGCAAGACTAAGTGATGAAACAAAGGAAGCACTCAGAAAACTGTTGGCAGGCTCGAAATATATACTCCAGGAAGTAACGACGCCGGAGTAATGGCGTGGAAGGGAAGGAGACGGCGGCCAAGCCCTAACCCTAAATATCAAATCTAACTCCTGCATAGATATAGGCCCATCACTTTTATACATTCTTTAACCCTGCAAAGACGGGCCTGACCCTGTAAAGTACATAGATTTGTCCGAATAGAAGATGATACTAATTTATCAAAAGCACACTATTTTCAATTAGTGCAGGTTGGAAAATTACAAGATTTCGCAAAAAAAAAATAACTAGGTGATACCAAATTTCAGTATGAAAAATCCATGTAGTTTAACTACCAAAATTTTCATTTTGTGTGTTTTTTCTAGTGTATGTGATGAAATTTTTAATTTTATTTTCTAGAGATAAAAACATGTCTTTTATAAGTTGTAAATTTAACAAACTTTTAAAGCATCGATATTCGTTATAGTCTAGAATATTATTGTATAAACTAAAATGTTGTGGCTTTTTTAATTTAGAAGCATGCTTATAGATAGTTAACTCTAAACTACAATAAATTATTCATTTTTAGAATACTTTCAAAATTTTCAAATGCAATAGAACTAGACCTAGGAAGCTTTGTGCTAATTTTAATCAAAAGTAAAACAAACCATTTTCAAAGTCAAGATCAAATTTAGAGATCAAAAAATCAAAAGTGCTAAAGTAGATATTTTGTTTTACTTTATAAAAACATTTTAGAAAACCAAAATATTTTGTTTTACCTATCTGAGCTAGTTGTTAAACACTTCTATTTAAATTTGTCAAACCCATCCAAGCTAGTGGTTAACCCTTGAATGCCAAGCTGATCACCGTAGAAACCGTAGAAATCATTTGTTTCGTCACTGTATGAATTGTTGACTTAAAAGAATGAAAAGGTACTCATTGGAAGACAAACTACTGTAAATGATCTTCCCTTTCCACACAAATTTTGAAGGATGAATAGTTACATTTTTGTCCTACACAAAGAGATTCTTTGTCATTCATCAACTTAAAAACATCCTCCGCAACGTTTATGGGTTAAACACTTCTATTTAAATTTGTCAAACCCATCCAAACTAGTGGTTAAACACTTCTAGTAGCATGTTTAATTGGCCTATCTTATTTTAGACATAAAATATTAGATTTCAATATCTACAATGTAGGTATTCAATGGGAAGTCACAATTGATTTTTTAAAACATTTTAAGTGCTTTTAATCATTAGTGCAGATATTTGAGAAAATACTATGGAAGATCTTTTATACAACCTAAAAATGATGCCTAAAGATTGCATAACCCTTTCATTGTTTCGATTCACATTCCATGTTATTTTAATGTCATGCTACAATTACAGTAATTGTTTGTACAAATAAAATCCGTTATTAATGGAAAAATGTAATTCTCAGCTGCATTTGATGAAGGGTCTGACTCAAGGAAATACTAATGCGCAAGAAGCAATATATTGCTCTCAAAATCTTGTGTGAAAACATCTATGGATTCTTGGAGCTTCTTAGGCCATATCAGAATGCAAACATGATGCCAAAGAGAAAATGAGAACCATATCTCCAGGCGATAGCATCATACCATCTCAGCTCATCTATATCAGATTCACAAATTCTGCATCCAACAGTTGTAGAACAGCACATGACGTAGTGCTGAAAAGAACCTGAATGGAGAGTAGTTTCCTTCATTACATCATTCATAAGTACCTTCTAATACCCACATCCTGCACTGCATTCAGTTATATCCTAATCTCTCGTTAAGATGAGCTAACCGTTTCCCTGCCTTTGTAAACCTTAAACTTTTTGCTGACTTTGACCGTACTCCTGATCCTTTCCTTACAGGTTTCCTTGGGAGCTTTTTACCACGCTTAAAAACCGCAAGTACCTCAATACTGGAAAACCCACACAAATACAATAAGAAGGGAACTTAGAACAGTTATCAAAAAGCTAGTGCTCAACTTGAAAGAGTATCACGTGCATGAATAAATAATAAAGCGGTAAAAATGGGTGTGAAGTGTTGAATAAGAAAGTTTCACCTGTTTGTACCCGGGAAGAAATTAAAAGCATGAGCTGTATCAAGGTGCCACGCGTCCCCTTTAACGAGAGCATCATGATCCTGTAATGAATCCAGTGAGTGACGATGAAGTAGAGCTTTCCATCTCTCAACTCTTAAGGTTAAAATAACAGACTCTTGAATCTAATGACTTCTTCCGGTGCGACTTTGCGGTACTTGCATCAGAACTCAAATTTAACGAATTCTAAACAACTCGTTAAATCTAAACTATGTAGTTAAATCTAGAGCATCCACAAGCCTTGAAAGTTTTTGACTATTATTGGTCTGCCAAGAACGCTTTTAGGAGGAATTCTCGTGTTCATTGGTTCCAAACAATTTTCAATCCATAATCTAGAGTTGAGTGGCTCCATTGTCGGCCCTAACAACTCTATATTATTTCTAGACAATGATTTGGTCTAAATTTCTTCAAATTTTGAATTTCAGGAGGTTCAAGGTAAGTCTTGATGATGGTAGTCTTGTAGTGAAGCAGTAATTCTACTACGTTACATTAGTACGCACTAAAATTGATAACCTTTCAGCACATTGCGAGAAATAGCAATTATGACTCATTCAAAGGGCTACTAGGAATTCTAGTATATTAGAGCAGCTGCTTATGTAACAACCTCATAAGATGCTTCTAATGTGGACATACATGGATACAAATTAATGTGGTACTCATACCAACTTAAACGCTTGCCATCCACAGCTGACATAAAGGAGCGTGCCAGGCCACACGCCGTCATCCTCTTCCCAATCTGATGAGCCTTCCTTGAGGACACCACTTTGCTTAGCTCGTACTATCCAAGGACGCTTTTCAGTTCTGCACGAATGACCAAATTAGCTCGGATCAATACAGATTAGAGAAAAAGCATAACCATATCTCAGAATGAGATCTCAAAATTGGTTTGATGGTACTAACAAGAGATACTCAATTTCCACCACACCTATAATATAAATCAGAAAATAAAGACGGACGCTAACCAGCTGAGTCACAAACTATTTGAGTTAAATTGCACGATTTGAGTTGTTGTGCTGTTGCACAGTACAGCCAATCTAACAAAATTCCATGCGAGAACGCATGCTTATAGAAAACAACACTAATTTCAAGAGAATGAATATTCAAGACCTAAAACTTACTTATCAGTAGTTTTAGAAGAAGGCGCTTTCTTCTTGCCAAGGCCCCGGACTGCAGCAAGTCGCAAGGCCTCTAGTACAGGTTCGTCGAGACCTTTTCTAGGAGGATCCACGACCACAACATCTGACCCCTGTAACCAATTGATTGGTGACTGCAATCAAGTAAAATTAAATATCAGAATCTTGTATTGAAGTGTAAGAATATCAAGACAAACAATCGAATCGATATCCTTCTACACTAGCATCTTCTTTGAGGCTCAAATTATTTCTAAGAAGGTAAGGACAGGATTACACGATCAAACCTGATCTAGAGGCAAAATTTCAGGCAGTGGAGGACCAACGTAGGGAATGCGTAGAAAACAGTATTGCGTACGATATAGAGTTACATATGCTCTATTTACGATTCATTCAAGAATCGAGTTTCCACAGTCTCCCTACATACTTCTTAATGATGTGACAAACCCCCCAAAAGGATTCAAATGCTCAGCGTGGCCCAGTGAACGAAGAAATTCAACATCTAAATAGCTCTTATTGAACAAAACTTTGAAAAGTATATCTACTTACCACAGAGACATCAGCACAATGCCAACTGATTTCAGAATTGACAGAAGCAGGAAGCCGGGACAGGGATCTTTCGAATACAGCTCTAGCTTCTTTGTTAACCTCTACACATTTCACTATCCTGCAAATTTGTGACAACCCCAAATGACATTAGATCTAGACAGGATACCAAAGATTTAGACCTACTACATAAATCTCAACTTGATACACACTCGATACTTTTGCCAAAGTTTAATGGAACAGCAAGGTCGAGTCGTTCGAAGAAGGGCTACCTGCATTTTCGAACAGCAGCCAAGCTAAGACCAATGGCGCCAACGCCTGCATAAAGCTCCACCACTTTACTTCCTATTTTAACTACCTTCTGCAGTCTCCTTAGCAACGCTTCAAATGCCTGCCCACGAGCGTGGCCAACACTTCAGTCCTCTCACAAATAGCACCTCATCTTGATGGTAATATCAAAGTAAGCATATTGCTAGAACGCAGAAAAAGAATCTCAATACAACGTACAAAGTTCTCAATGCAGTACTTATATTATTCTACCAATAAGCATACGAACCACGAGTGAAGAAATGCGTAAAACTAGGTAAGAAAAATGAGAACCTGAGTGTTAGCTTGCCCAAAGCTAGCTGGTGTAAATGCAATATCAACACCCCCAGCACGCTCCCAAAGCTCGGACTCTCCCACTAAATGCCTCCACCGTCCACCAAAGATTACCTGAACAGAATACATCAACAGCCATAAGGATAAACGTGATATTTGGCAGAACACAAATCCCTAGTTACTAAGTGACAAAGTCTACTCAGAGAGTGATATTTTGGTCAGTTTCAATTTACCACTTGAAATACTTCTCGACGACATTGAACATCTTGAAGTACGTTAATTGAACCCTTAAAAAACCTTGAGAGTGCAACTATGAGACTTCAGGAAAAATAAAGAACTAAGTTACAACTAGTTACAACTCTTAAAACAAAATGAGTGTCCAATTACGGAGATATAGTACATTAGAGCGTGAGGTCTGAAAGTTAGCCCACACTGAGTGTAGAATAGGAGTGATGGTCTTCGGGTTACCCCTCCTCCATAGCATCTGCAATCATAAGAATGACAATTAGCTTCAGGAGATGATGAAACGACAAGGGAAGCATTTGAACAGACTCAAGAGGAAGTGGACTCATAAATTGTTTGTGCATAAGAAGCTAAGCACGTGAATCACCTCAGCCATCTTGCGTAGTTTGTCATCATCGACAGAGTCTTCGTCTCTTGCATTCCAGACCAGAGATATTTGTACTTTACCTGGCAACAAAAAACACTGTTCTAGATCAGGCATTCAACAGTAATTGTTAGTCCTTATAACAAACGCCAACAAGGAGTCGGAACTTAAGTTGCACAGAATATCATACACAGTATCATTAAGTTATGAACTGAAACTCGTATTGAAAAGGGCTAAATTCACTGATAAATATGCGTAAAAAATAAGGGATAAACAAGCCCTAAAGGACCTAGCTGGCACAACCAGACCTATAAACATGAATACTGTATGTATAATTAGACGCTACGGAATTTAGATATGCACGCTGCACCCACCTACTGTGTTGATTCCATGCCAAGCTATATTGGAAGTAATGTGATGATTACAAAATCTGCTACTTTACCTAGAATTGCGTCTATTGAACAACCGTAAGCAGCACATGGCGTCCAATGACAATTTGGGTAAGTAACTACCTTTCGCATATCGCGATGCTGAAGGTACGGAGGTATTGAATGTTGTAACCACCATCTGCGCAAGTTGCGATTCACAAATGATCAATAACAGTAGAATAAAGGATAGGTGGTTTATATGTTCTCAACCTATATTCAAAGTAGAATACTTTCAAAAAGTTATGAGTGAGGTGCAAACGTGCAAGCGTGCGGACTAAATTAAAATTAAGGCTCTCCGTCAACTTCGATCATTAAGAAACCGCAATGAGCTCATACAAAGTGTAGTTGAAAGGCGATGCAAGAACTTGCCTGAACATAGCGGAGTTCGCCGGTGTGCCTATCCTCATTATACGGTTGAATACGAAGATCCCGAATTGCTGCAGCACACCAGAAAAACACGGCTTGAGTGCATGGATAGCAATTGAGAGCGAGGCATCTCAAAACAAAAGTAATGCACTTTCTATAGAGTAAGGCCTCGCTGCACTCTGTAAAATACTGAGCAACCTAGAAAGAAGTAATGGAATGTCATAGTATCCATTTTTTTTAAATTTCACCAAGAAAAACATATTTCAAGATTTACACGCCAGAGCATGAAGTTGATTTAATCTACAAATTATTTGTGATACAAAGATTTCAAACAAGGCATACAAAAACTGAAAGATTGAGAGTTACCTTGTTTCACAAGCTTCACGGCGTCATTAATGCTGGGATGATGAGCTGAAATACCATACCCAACCCCATATGGAAACGGTGACAAATACGCGTTGAAAGTGTTAAAAAAAGTTTTAGATGACAATACTGTTGATATTCATAGGAGGTCCAGTACAAAATATCATTCCTAACTGGATGAATAATATCTTAATACTCACAAGAACAATGACTGAAGACTTAAGTTTCATCACAATTACTGCACAAAAATTCGATTTCTCCTGCATGATAGAGTTAAAAGGAGTTTTAAACAACAAAAGAAAGCACTCTATAGAATTGGAACGTACTGCGACAGAATGGAATGTCAACAAGTGAGTGAGTTCCCTCTTCAAAGAGTCCTATCTGAGGGTCTTCCGAAGTGCCACGCACAGCCAATTTTGCTCGACACCTCCACTCAACCTGCATACCTCTTAATGTGAGATAGTCCCGTCCACAAATTTCGCAAACATGCAGATTTAACTACTTCAAAGAAATTCAACAAATAGAACTTGGCATGCAAACAGAAAGAACAATAACAAGAAAAACGATATTTCGCTTTACAATTATTTAACCCATAATAAAGTGAACAAGTCAATATACCAAGACGAATAGCAATCTCCAACTAACAACACATTGTCTAAAAAACACAAGATGCCCAAGTAAACAAGTGCCTACCCCTAGAAGGGAGGGATATATTACCAGAGGCCCGGGCGCAAGGGAGAAGCTTGGCACACCACGGACCGCAAAAAATGCTTTCGCCTCATTCATTATGGGCGGCTGATCTAGACCCACATCTATTACACAACCAGAGCACCTGCACTCCATCACAAAAAGGAACAGTGAACTAGTGCCATCACAGTTTTCGACACAAAAATGTTCGGTAGCTGTTTCCATTAAAGTGTCGCCCTTTCGACCATCACACTCTCGTACGAACGATGCAGGTGATAGGAAAATCATTCATTGAAGAAGATATCGTAGAAACACAGTACAATACGTAAAATAGAGAGTGTGAACAGATTCGTTAGACACGCACTTGAAATGTACCAATTACAAGAATATCTAACACTAGTCGATATAACCAAAAAGATTGTAAATACCTGGAGAAGTGTTTACAATTTAAATCTGTGTCTGGATTTCTTAAAAAATCGTCTCTCCCTTCAGATACAAATTGGTTGTCCTCAACTTCATCAAAGCGTTCTTCGTCATCGCTTTCTACTTCTTCATCATCGCTGTCAAACCTATCGGCATCCTCGGCATCAAACAAATATTCTCGCTGTTGGCTTGGACTACGTTGATTGCTACCTGGCCGCCTGTAATATTGACTTCCGGTCGTTGTCTCTTCACCTGCCACAAGTTTTCGAAGGAAAGGGAGCTCCCTCACTTCATTGTCTATGACGATGGAGGTGCTGCCCTCAGGTGGTGCCTGGGTTCTCTGACCGGGATACCAGCCACGATGAAGCTTTGGCTTCGTATCCTTTTTTCGGTAATCCTCAGTAGGAGGATGTCTGCGGGGATTTTTTGAAAGAGAAGATCCATCTTGCATATGCAGGGCTGTGCACCTTAGACAAGACTTCCCTGCAAATACAAAATGATAAGCATCAGCGTATTGAGACTTGCAAATCCCATTACAGTTCACAACAAAGCAGCGCAAAAACTTAGAATGCTTAGTAAGGAGAATTAGGTAATTTCTCGACATCAACGTTGACTGCTCTTGGGTTCATCACAAAAGGCGGATATCTTGAACTACAGGGGTTTTAAAATAGTAAAAAATCGTCTCTAACTGCAACTAGGCCCCAGGCGAGGTTAATGGATGCTTTCAAACGAATTAAAACACAAGAATGTCAACAAAATTCCAAAAACAAAGGTTGAGAGATAAGAGTAATGACGACACCATAAACTCTAAACCATAAGCCCTGAACCCTAAACCCCTCCATGATGTGCTTGAAAATCACCGCAAGAATCAATAAGGAAGAACGAAAAATAGACACAATTCAGCAATGGCTTGCGCAGTCGCAATAGATTCCACTCGTATGAACGGAAGAGAATTGTAATAAGCAAGCTCACCAGCATTTCGACCCGGAAACTCGTACAATCCCACCCGTGTTCTCAATCCCAACCCATTGCACGAAGTCGAGCTTCCCAAATTTGTAGCCACGGTCGACGTTAAGCAACCCGAAGCTGCTTTCGGGCACAAACCCGACGAGAACATGGTGTCTCTCAACTACATCAGGTCACGGAGCTAATTCCAAATTGCGCAACTTCCCAGAGAGATGCGTCAAACCATTGCGTACTGAAGATGCGAGCTCTAAGCCTCGCGGTGGAGCTGAAGGTCAGCTTCACCGTAGAGCTTTCACTTCTCCTCCGCAACCTTGAGAACGCCTGAACCCGTGTAAAAAATTGCTTGCAGCTTAGCGCAACCGCCACCTCACACGGACGCCATGGCTTTGCCTGGGGTGGGAGAGAGACAGAGATATCTGATTCTCATCTACAGTATGGATGATTCGGACATCACTGAATACGGCCACTTAAGTACTGTAGAGCACTCATCCCCACCAGTGGCTTCAGTTCCCTATCCCTGTCAGAATGAGTTTCATCCAAATAGGGAAGAAACCGGGACCCACCAACATTCCCTATCCTTAAAAATTTAGGGAGGGGGGTCCAAATTTTGTGATGGACAGGGAACTCAAAACCTATGATGGATGGATATGGAGTAATCACTAAACCTCTTTTTACCTTTTTAACATGAGTTGTGCTTCATTGAGTCGTGGGAGTACTATTCATTTGGCCTTGTTACCATTTCTAAAGTTTCGTTTTGACTTCTCCCTACCTCTATTTAGGAATAAGTTGAAAATTTAAGGTAGAAGTAGTGGGAGCTATCCCCATCTTTGCTCCCCTTCATCCCAATGGAGATAGGGATAGGAAGCCACTAGTGGGGATGCTTTTACTTACAATAAGTACTAGTTGTTGAAAATTGGATAATCAATGATTTTCATCTATCCAAAACAACTTGTGGATTGCCAATTGATGGAGTTTCTTTAGGTGTCACAAATCTATAGATATTCTTGCATTGCTCTTTATAAATTGTGTTGCAAGTAAGAAATATTTATTCTTATTTATTATTTATCTTCTTAAGAAAATTTCTATCAACACCAACCGAGGAAGAGATATTGCAAATACACAAATACACACCATTTTTATTTTTATTTTTTTCTTCTTACCCATTGCCATTGTTGTCATTGACCAAAGTTTCATATTTCAATCCATAAAAATATCATCAACGGAATAACTAAGGTAGAAGACCACAATTTGTGCCACAATTTAAAAGGAACCACCCTATAAGTATCATGATGTATCAACAATGCATATTTCAAACTTCCAAATGCACACTATTGGTACACATATATCAAAAAACAACACATATAAAGTATCCTAGGTAGTTCAACATTCTTTGGATTGTCAATCTAAATTTGTTAATGTCATGTTATTAAAGCACTTCTACTATTACACTTCAAATTTGGCACATCCAAGCTTCTTTGGCAAGCTCTCCTTATGAAGATTGAGTAGAAGGAGTTTTCATCTTCCACCAATGTCCTTCAAACTAACCCTTCAAGTACTCAAAATATGTAATTAATAGTGATCCAAAAAATATGAGTTGAAGAGAAAACCAGAAGAAACTACGTTTTACTTTACAAAAACTGTGTTGTACTCAACAGAAAAGTATCATCTAGATTTTGTTGAGTTCTCCCTTTGTAATGCAAAATTTTGCATTCCAACAATTCAACACAGAATTTGACAAGTAAAACGCATAATTTTGTATTAGATAACAAAATTTTGTGTTACGAAGGGACACCTCAACAAAATCCAGATGATACTTTTTTGTTGAGTACAACGCAGTTTCTTTTGGTTTTCTTCTAGTGCAATAAGCCTCAAATAGTGTCGTTGAGGTAGAGCCTACTCAATAGGACTTACAATTGTGTTCATGAATTTTTTCACTAAATAATTCTAAGTAGATGTAAGTTGTTATTCTTGTTGCACTTCTTCTAAGAGCATTATCCTAAAGAGGAATCACCCATTGAATGCATTGAAAGAACACAAGAAATCTAGGCTTTGGTGTATTGAATACTAATTTTGAAGTATTTGCTTATAATTTCAAATTTGGGAGGAAAAAGTAGAGCTCATCAAAAACAATCCAAGGTCATTTGAAGTGCCATGGTGGAAATACTCTTAGTATTCCACTCTGAATATATCATCTTTCAAAATTTTAGACTAATTCTAGATAAGATAATTTAAGTTTCCAAAATATCTTTATTCAATAGATTTTGAAATCTTTATCATCCTTGTATATGTTACTTAGGCATCATAAAGAATCCAAAAAGTGTACACTAATTTAAATACATTACAAATAGTATCACTTTTGTAAATTAATGTCACATGCACTATTAAGATAAATCAAAGCAATAGAATCTTACATTCTAAAACCAAAATAAAATAATCTCTAAATCTTTAAATATTTTGGGTAAAATTTAGAAAAACTAAAATATATGATTTCCTCAATTGTTGATGTTTTTAATGCAAATAAAGAGATTGGATTGAATTATTACAAATTATTCATACAAAATTTTTTTAATAAGCTTTATACACAATTGTCAAGTATTCAAAAATTCATCAAAATAATAGTTTCTATCTTGAATAGTTGAGAAATAGTATGATATTAACTACAAAGTCATTGACAAGATCATTGACAAGAGATAAAATACTACATTTCATACTAAATGTGATCATAGCAGCAAAATAAAAAATTTAGTTGCAAGAATTTTTAACAAACAAATAAATAAAAACCTTTTTTGAGTTTTATATGTTTTATAACACATGGTACACATTTATAACAAACCATCAACATTTCAAGTCAGATTGGTAATCTCTTTATACCTTCATCAATGTTTGACACTATCTACTGTGATTACAGGAAAGTACAGGTAAGTGAATTTTTTACCTCTTCCCGCCCCCAAGGCACAATTACAGTCGTTGATCTTGAAAAAAAATTTAATATGACCCCCACCCCTACCATTGATCTCAAACAAATTCATTGATAACGCACTTTCTCCCTGATCCGCAATGTAGGTATGGATACAGATACTATATGTATACAAATCGAATATGGGATATGGATATAACTTAGATACTATATGTATACGAATTGAATACATGAATTCTCCCATATTGTTTGTCAATACACTGTTTTTTGATGATTATAATAGGAGGGGGGAGGGGGCCGGGTGTGAAATTTTCAAAGTCAAATTTTGAGGGGGCTTGGGGCAGGCAAGGGGTATGAATTTTTTTTTAAATTTAAATTAAATTTTTTCGTGTGTGTGTGCTGAATTAATTTTATTTTTTAAATTAAAAATTCTTTTAAGTGGATAGTGAGGCAGAAAACCTCTGCCTCACTATCCACTCAAAAGACAGACTACATCGACACTACTTCCCTTGAAACCTCAAATTAAATGAAAATTGTCATTCAAAAAGGTAAATGGTATTTCTGTGAGCCTTTAGTATAAATAAAAATGATTAACGGAGTCTCTTTATCAAAATCACACATCTAAAAGTACATTGCATTGTAATTAGCACCAAATGAAAAATCTTCATTTTGAAGGTTTAAATTACCATACCTGATAGAAGCAAAGTTGCTAGCAAACAAGCCTATGAGTTTATGAGTGTAAAAAAGAATTTAGAATTTTTGGAGTGAAGGACCAATGATTGTGGATTAAATTATTTGAAAGTTAAGGAAATAAAAAGTACTTTGGAAGGTTGATAGGGCAATGTCAATTTTTTTTATTAATAATGAAAGTCTTGGATAGAACAATTATATCTAATCTATTTCTAATGAATCTATCAAACAATATTTAAGAAAAAATTGCACATAGCAACCAAATAACCATAAAAAGCACATAAATGAAAACAATACGTAGTTAGATTTGATGAGTAAGTTGAATTATTTACAATTTTTTTTCAAACTTTTGGAATACAATGGATATGGCATTCAGATCTTAAGTTGCTACACTGGCATTAATGGTTCATGTGCCATCATGTTAGGTTTGTTCTTCTTCATAGCTTTAAAAAGACCATGGAAAATCTCTTTGTCTTCTTCTAGAACCAAAATGTCACAACCAACTTTGATTGCAACTCCTGGTATACAAATCAAAGTTAACAATTATAAATTGATGGATTCATTAAACAAAATTGAAATGAAGTTTGTTTGCAATTGAATCCATTGGTTGGCAAATAGTATTAGGCCTCACTAATTGATGCAATATAGTCCAAATCACCTTCATCAGTTGTCACTTCAATGAAAAACTGCAATAATGAGGGGACCTTCTGTCGCACTCCTTGCCATGGTTTTGGACCATTGATGGATAAGTCTCCCTTGCTGGTAAAACTCATCAAGATTTCAACTTGGTAAGTGTCCATCTATTATAAGAAACACGAGTTTTTTTAGATGTTATAAAAATGTTAGAAGGCATTCCATATGATATGGAAGTAATCAACTACGATGTCTCCTAAAATTTGTTATAATAGATAGGCCAAAAACATCCTAAAATTTGAAGAAACGTGCTCCATTTTAGCTTGTTTTTTTTTTACATTGCAAAAGATAGGGTCTTTGAAACGAACTACAATGAGGCACGTGGAGGCCACATAAGCACCATGCAGACGAGGAGAGCCATGTGGGAATTTTTTCATCCAAACCATCCATGATGTGGCAACCAGGAAGTGACATGGTAACCAACAAGGGTGACTTGGCATGCCTAGTCAACATACTTTTATGCCATTTTAAAATTTTAAAATTTTCTTTTGAGACGTCAACTTAGATGTTTTTTGAGACATTAATTGGTACATACCATATTTATAGGGTAAAGTATACAAAAAATAATAATTTAAAAAATTAAAATTAAATTAAAAATTATTGAATTCAACAAGAATCAAAGAATACTTACCATTTACCACCCAAAGAATTTTTGATGGCAAATTGAAGGAATTCTTTCATTGAAAGTTAGTGAGAATGAAGGGTGAATAGAATGTATTTATATTGAAATCCATCCTTTGTTTAGACAAAAAATATGAGATAAATTGAACATAGGAGCTTGACTTTCGAACACATAGATGTTGTTTTAGACATATGGTCGTTGTTTCAGACATCTTTATGGGTTGTTTTACTTCCTACCACTCCACTTGTATAAAGACCTTGCATTTTCATCCATGATGCACATCAATCCATTTTTTTTCTTTTGCAAAGCATGCCACGTGGTTGCCCTTCTCCTAAATTCTTCACATTTGATTAGCCTTTTACCTTAAATTATAGTAATTTTTACTAACTTATCCAATTTGCTTGCTCAAAATGAACCCAATGGTTGACGTGGACTTTTGGTATTCATAGGGACATTTTTTGAAAACGTGCACCTATTTTTTGGAACATCATGAAAAACATGTCCATCCCAAACAACATCACTAAGTTTTCCAAGAAACATGTATGCATTTCCTACGACATCACACAAAATTCAAGCTCCCTGAACCACTTACCACTAAACGCATTGATGTCTCATAGAACTGGACATGTTTTTCTTTGATGACATCAAAAACGTGGTTTCTTATAGTGATCCTTGCCTTCTTTACGATGGAAGAATGTTTCAAAGAAAAGTTGGATTTTCCTTACATTGTCTTCAAGAATCTTTACCATAAAAGAGATCTTGAACTTTTCTATACATCTAAATCCATCTTGTCAAGTTTTACATTAGACATTAGAACTCAAAAGCTCTACATCTAAGAACTTTGAATCTATAAAATATTTAATCTACAAAGTTCTAAATCTATGAAACCATAAATTTATAATATAATTTTGTTGATAAATGAGATACTTCAAAAAATAGACTCGAATAAAAGTATTATTGTAAAAATTGACAAAACAATCAAATTCAAAATGATAGTAGATTTGTGTAAAATGAATACCAAATTGCATAATAAAGAAGATTAAGAAACATCACACATTTCACAAACTAGAAATTTTCCTTTGTATTTGAGCAAAATAAAGAATGCTCACACATCATTGGGGATTCAATAAAAGATTTAAAAGTATTATTAAAAGAGATTATATGGACAATTGCATACCTATTATATCCAAAAATACTTGAATAGCCCAAAAAATTATTCATATGTTATATTGTACATGCACGCCAATAATGCATGTACTCAAAGTAATCACACAGTGGGACACAAGACATTAGCCTAGGGTTGCTAGTAATCTACTCATAAAGCCTATAAAATTCTTCTAAACATTGAAATTGAACCCAAATCCTTTGTTGCATACTCAAGAGAAAGTGAGATGAGCATGAAAAATACAATAAAAACAATGCTAAAAGCCTATCAACAAAATATGAAAAATTATGCTCAAATACAAAGGAAAATTTCCAATTTTGTTGTTGAAACACCAAGCTAAAATTGCCAAATTTTAATGTGTGAACAACCAAAGGTGAAGTGGAGAGAGAAGATGAGTGCCAATGAAAATTCTATCAAAAATTCCCCCAAACCATGTCAAGACATTAAGCCAAAATCCACAAAACTTTCACTAGAAGAAAAACAAGTCTACCACAACCAGCTAAAAAGTGACTAAGTGTCCTATACAATTGTCTTGCTACTATAGCCCTCTTGATTTGCACCAAATCTTACGTCATTGTTTTACATCATTAATACATTGTTTTAATTGCAATGCAATTGTAAAGTGAAGTGTATACATTGTTTTAATTGCAAAGCAATCATAGAATGAAGTGTATACATTGTTTTAGTCACCAAGCAGTTGTAGAATAAAGTATAGGATTACAAGAATTGTAACAAAGTTCAAATTTGAAATGAATGTGAGCTATTCTCCATCCAATATTTATCACAATTGTTGATGTGGACAAGTCTATGCTATGTAGAATCCATTGTGTCAAAAAACAATTAGGAAACAATTGCAATTGTAAAATGACTATAGTCATTTCCAAAGTCATTTCTTAATTGTCTTATATCAATTGTCAAGAGTACCATTATGTTGGACACATAAGACTTATAAGTTGTTGGACACTTGTGTAATGAATTATGTTAATAGAATTTTAATATTTTTACAATATGTAGATTTTTTATAGTGTGTAGATTCCAACAATTTGTAGATTTCTACAATCTATAGAATCTAAAAATATTTAAAATCCAAAATTGCAATTTGACATATGAATTTATAAAATTTCCTAAACCAATGAAATCTATTAAATACCAATCTTTGAATTTTTGAAATCTAAAATAGAAGCTAGATCTGAAATTTTGAAATCAATAGATCATTGAGATTATAATTTTGAAATCTACAAGTCATACACAAGTTCTAAATGAGCCACAAATGAGTTGCAAATGAGTTATACATTAGTCACCAACAAATTGCACAACTCATCAATAGAGTGAGCAACCTCACATGCTCGCAAATACCACATGAGCAACTCTATCAGAAGTGTTCGTCAACAAAGTTCCAAGTAGGTAGTCAAATGAGAAACAACACCTTTATCTTTTGTGACTACATTTCCTCATGCAACTTGTTCACAACAACCACAGGGCTCCAAATTCTCACTTGTTGCAAATGTTCCATGCAACTAAAAACCCAATTGTTCTTTGTAGTCACAAAACACTTCATTTTCTTCTAGTGTTTTGTAGTAACATTGAACCACAACTAACATACATGTTGTCTAATCAATAAAGGAAGTCAGGTGGAGAGTGAATGAAGATGAGCTGTAAAAATCTATATATAAATCTAAAAAAACTAATGCATTGTCAAGGTAATACTTTCAATATTTTCACTAGTAGAAACATAGGCTATCAATTACTGGTGTTTATGACTGTGTAACTAGTAATTTAGGACAACTATGACTTATGAATTACTCCCCCCTGATTTTGGACCACTGTAATTTAGGACAAGTAATTTCGGTCAGGCCAGTCATTTATTTGGGGTTCATTCAGCGCTTCATCCAAAAGTTTGTTGCCTTGTGATAATATGGGATAGCTGACTTGGCAAGGCTACACATGTGGCATGTACACGTGGCAGTTTTGGGTTGGATACTACAGAGTATGACGTGGCTCAATTTCAAGTGAATTTTGGCTAAATGAGAATTTACGACATTGCTTTTTCAGTCATTTTTCAGTCATTATGTAGGGTGATCTTGTCATTTCTTAGTCATTATTTGGTTGGCTGTAGTGATTTGAAGCAGGGCGTCTAGTCTTTAGAGAGTAATCATTGGGAAGGGTGGTGCCTGAAGGGCCTATTTCGTGGCCCAACATATGACTGCATGGTGCGGTGTGTAGTCATACATTGGGTGTATACCAGTAATTGTATATGCCATTTGTGAAGGCGGTATGATTTAGGGTGAGTGTGGTGCAATTTTGGTCACTTCATGGACAATTATTGAATGACTCAATAGACACAGGGCTGCGACAGAGGGCAAGTACAATAATTCCAATATATGACTCCAGAGTCATTGGAATGACTCAATGACGGGATGTTCGTCTCCTGAATTACTCATACAAATGAAGGCCATTACACGAGAATGACACAAGAATGACAAGCAAATCAAAGACACCAATATATTACGACAGGGAGCATAAGTTAGGGGGAGCATAAGTTAAGAGACCTGACTAGGCTCCAAAGTGTTCAAAACACTGTGCCTCAATGAAGATGCTATAAGAGATGCATGACTACAACATACTATTCAAATCAACGTTGCTAGCGCGTGAGCGTAGAGCGGGGAGCGGGAAGCGGGGAGCGGGGATTTAAGAAAGAATAGGAAATAATTAATGAAAAAAATGGGAAATAGGGGGAATATGACATAGAATTTGAGTATATTTTGTGAAATTTGGATGCAAGTTAGCGTAAATTAAAAATAAGTTCAATGATAAGATGGATGAAAATAAATAGAGGCAAAGAAAAAAAATTAGGAAAGATACCATGCCAAAAGTAGATGGAAGTAGAGTAGGGGGGGATGAAAGCATATGATAGAAATGGATGAAAGTTGTTCACTATTGACATGAAAGTAGACGAAAAAATTGGATGAAACATTTGGATGAAAAATTAGAAATAGATAGTTGGATGAAAATTTTGGATGAAAGTATTGAAATTATGAATTTGGATGAAAATTTTGGATGAAAAAATTGAAATTGTGAATTTGGATGGAAAATTTGGATGAAAAATACGAAACAGACAATTGGATGAAAAACTTGGATGAGAATATTGGAAATAGGAATTCGGATGGAAAAAATGGACGAAAAAATTGGGTGAATATATTGGATGTACATTTTGGATGGAAGTAGTGCATAATGAAGATTAACGTAAATGATAAAGGTTTAAGGGTTTAGGGTCCTACGATCATGTTGAAAGTTGATTAATAAAATGGAAGACATTACCTCCTCGTTATGAAGAAAGTACTTTGAAAAAGTTTAGGACTGAAGTACTCATTTACGATGGAACTAAATTACAGAATTGGATGAAAGTAGTTCCACAATAAATTAAGAATCCATCAAAGATTAGGGTGAATAATGGCCTACATTAAGGCGGTTTGCATAGCACAAAGGATTTAGAGTACCTTCACATCTCTACGACAAGATATGAATATTTCGAAAACAATGGAGGAAGAAGGTACCACTGCAAAAAGTCTACACTTGTAATGTATGATCTATAACTGCTTACAGTAGGTACCCTATAACCGTGATGGCATGGCAGATTACAGAGTGGCAGCTACATTTCAGGAAAATTGCAAAAGACTTATTTTTAATGTAATTCACCGAACTACTTGAGACATTGCCAGTGTGCTTGCACACTAACAATGAAGATTCCGTTTGAAGGTACACAGTCATTTCAGATATCACTGAATTTATTAGAGAAATGGATGGATGTCAAAATATGTAGAAAATCAGAAGATGACTATGAACATGTATACATTAACAACATGCAAAAAGCGAATAGAATGCAAGCTCAATGTATCGAAGTAGTGGCCCTTGTAATCTCACTACATTTTCATTCATGTATGTGAAAAACAAAATGAACAGATTGACAACAGTCTCCATGCTTCAAATAATCCTAATTTGACCTCAAATGGTTTAGGATTCTGCTAAGAAGCACTCATTTGACCTCATTGAAACAGAATGTTGAAGCATGGATGAAGACATCTGAGGATGACTGAAGGTTGCAGATGACATTGAGAACAAAGTACAGATGCTTGCAATTTGACCAAGCTCCACGCATCCCCAAGCACTTCAGCTTCATTTCCTTGAAATAAGGGCAGGTGCAGTCCGGAAATGAGGAAATAGTAAGCATGTACTTCTCAATCCGGGGCTCTATTCCCGAGTCCATTGCTACTATGCATCCAAAACCAGGGTGGGGGACCATAGTTACGCTTACAATGCGGGCATTCAGAGTTAAGGCCAATGCACAGTTGTTTTGGTGTTTTGTTGTGGGTGCCTTTGGATTTCGACGAACGCCCTTCCCAATTCGAGTTGTAGGATGTTCATCAGCTGAATCTGGAATGTGATAATTACGCACAATTTCAATGCCCGCTTCTCCACCAAACAACCTCCGTGGGAAAATGAGGTGGCGTTGTGGAAGTTGGAAACCGGCCGCTTCAAGTGCTAGAATCTCAGCCACCGTCAATTGGGTGCCTAATTTCACCGGCCAAATAACAGGAACAGGTGGTATAGAGAGCACCCATTTCTGCCGTGATCCTTTGACACATCGTTCAATGTCGTCATTGCAAAAGAAAAATTGCATACGATCATTACGATTTTGCTTGTAATTGACCATCATACCTGTGTATGTCGGAGCCGCTGTTGCAGTGCTGTTTTGCACTATTAGAGCTGTGCATTTTTTCTTTGTCATTGCCTAAAGAGCAAAGCACGCCTTTGCTGATGTTTTTGGTAGTCGTGAAATGTGCCACTACATCTCATCACACATGCTTTCTTGAACTGCTGATATATGAGTCGAATTTGAAATTGTAGTTTGCCTCAAATTCACCTCCACTGAAAATGCATCTAGAACTTCAACATCTTCACTTGGAGTAATGTCCTCCACTATTGTGTTCAAATTTTGAACACTTGAACTCGCTCTGAAGGATCTCGTTTGCCGACGAGGATGTGAGAAGTTCACTTTGTCCAGTTGGTGTGAGTCGTACTCGCATCCAAGTGGCATGTTTGCTTTCCTCTTCTGTGATCCAAACACTTCTTGACCTTCGAGATGAGGCTCTCTATTGACGAAAGCTTCAACACATGGAATAGATGAGATAGCTTCACTGAGCGATTTTGGGTTGCCAGTTCGCTCTGTTGAACGTTGAGCAACTTTTAGCAATAACTCTTCCTTCCCCGGTCCCATCCCTGCTTCATTTCCCTTCAGATATTGGTGATATTTAACCATTTGCATGAAAGCTCTGACGAAGTCATCGACAGTAGCTACGTATAAGTCGTTTCCATGTTTTCTAGATTGCTGAAGCCACTTGTTGTGCACGGTTTTGGCAAGGTTGCAAGACGGCATCTCGGCTTTCTCGGACGCAGTGAGATCCTGAAATCATAGAGGGTACATATTGTTGTTAGTTCTTGTAGTCTACTATGTATGAGCCTCTCTCTGATGCCATTCATATTCATCGGAGTCCATGTTGGCAAAGTTCAAGTAGAGTTTAAATGCGTCAATGGTGCAAGGCGGGGTGGCTAGCGAACATCGTCTCGGGACAGAGACAACTATAGAATGGATCCTAACTCTGCACTAAAATGAAACAAAGTCAAGTACGGCGCACTCTTTGGTGAAAGGGCAATAGCTTGTTCCTATTTGGCGCTTGGCAGGGTATATAAAAGCATGAATCACATAATATAAACCGTAACAAACATTGTTCCAAACTAATGAAGAAAAAGAGAGAAACTTACAAGTTCCATGAAGCCTCCCCACTGGCGGTAACGGAAATGCCAGAATGACAGCCACAATTCTAATTTGCGCAATCCTTCTTCCGTGGTGGAACCAGACGACAACCACCACGCCCTTATGGCTAAGTACCGTTCTTCGGATTGTTGCGTGGAAGTGGCGTTCTTGTATTGCTTGCATAGCAAATGGTGTTGGTCTTGCAGGTCTCCCCGAATATCTGCCTTTGTATGCTTCTCCATGGATTGAGTCCAGTGAAAAAGGCATGTCCTTTCACAATTGAGCATTGGTAAGGAAATGTCCCCAGACCCATACACCGTCCTCACAGCATTCCAGTTTGCTTGCGCACTGTCTGCCATGAAGCCCTTGAATTGAGTCCTTGCAACACCATGTCGTTCTACAACTGAATTGAGGTTTGTCCAAAAAAGAACCTGTGCTGCGCAGTCCTCAGATTGCATATCACAACAGGCGATTGTCATGACACGACAGAATCCGGAGTCATAAACGTAACACGCCATGGTCGTCTAATCTTTAACACGCTTCACGTGATCAAACATGATCCATGCTTCCTCAAGGTCTCCTCTAGTTTGCATTTGCTTCACCAAATCGACTCCACTCCCTGGCCCCACTTCAAACATTTTGAAAAGGAATACCTTATCTATGTCGGTCCCACTACTAGAAAATTCTGTTTTTTTGTTGATTTGGACGTGTTGATTTGGACAGAAATCAACAGTTTTTTGTTCAAATCAACACTTTACTGTTGATTTCTGTCCAAATCAACACGTCCAAATCAACAAAAAAACAGAATTTTCTAGTAGTGTCCCTTGACCTGGGAATTTGCTCTCCTGTATAAAAGCCCAGGTGCTTGCCCCCCTCAACCTTGTAATGCTGTCAATCACTCCGAACTTACGCAAGAACTTGAAGGAAGTTACCTCATTCCTTATACTTGGGGAGCTTAAGTATTTGCATTTTTCTAGTACAGGAACAAGGGTGGCAAGGTCCACACTCTTCAGTTGCATTCTGTCAGGACATAGAAGAAGACCTCCTAACAACTCCTTTGTTGCTTCTAGAACTATAGCGGAATTCGTAGCAGAAAGAGTCCTTTCCAATTGCTCCCCAATAAGAGTTCGAGATATGGATTTCATATCTCTGAGTTCACCATCACTAGTAGAAAATCTGCGTCCAAATCAATAAAAAATAGACAAGAAAGTGTTGATTTTGTTAGTTCATTTTCTGTTGATTTGGACGTGTTGACTTGGACACTATGAAACAAGAAAGTGTTGATTTTTTTGTCACAGTTTTTGTTAATTTGGTCAATAATAATAATAATAATAATTTTTTTAATTAAAAAATTATTTTAAAAAAAATGCCTCGTAGCAACCCGCCATGTGGCACACCAATGCCACGTAGGCGGCCACCACCATGGAGGTTCGAACCTTGGACCTCACGGTTGGGGTCCAAGACTCTAACCATTGAGCCAACCCAAATTCTACATGTTATAATGAAAATTAGAATTACATTTATATTGTTTTCCATTTTTTTTGTAAGAACAGCAGACTTTGGTGACCTTTTTGGCATAGTAAAACACTTTTTTTGAAAAAAGTTTGAACTTAGAAAAGTTATATAATCAAGCTGAATTTCACCTCCAAAAATCCTTTTGACATTTGAAGTCTCCAATCAAAAGTTATGAACAAAATTCAGAGCGGGTGTTTAAAAATGTCAACGAAAAATTTCATTTCAACCCCGCTCTGAATTTTGTCCATAACTTTTGATTGGAGACTTTAAATGTTAAACGGATTTTTGGAGGTGAAAGTTATCTTGATTGTCTAACTTTTCTTAGTTCAAAGTTTCTTGAAAAAACATATTTTACTATGCCAAAACGGTCACCAAAGCCTGCTGTTCTTACCCAAAAAAAGAAAAAATGCAAAAACAATATAAATGTAATTCAAACTCTACAATAGACATGTAGTTCTTGAATTAATAATTTTGTGTGTTTTGTAAGAACAGCAGACTTTGGTGACCATTTGGGCATAGTAAAATACTTTTTTCAAGAAACTTTGAACTAAGAAAAGTTAGATAATTAAGCTAATTTTCACCTCCAAAAATCCATTTGACATTTGAAGTCTCCAATTAAAAGTTATAAATAAAATTCAGAGCGGGGTTGAAATGAACCTTTTTGTTAACATTTTTAAACACCCGCTCTGAATTTTGTCTATAACTTTTGATTGGAGACTTCAAATGTCAAACGGATTTTTGGAGGTGAAATTTAGCTTTATTGTCTAACCTTTCTTAGTTCAAAGTTTTTTCAAAAAAAGTGTTTTACTATGCCCAAAAGGTCACCAAAGTCTTCTGAGTTCAAAAAACACAGAATTGTGAGTAAAAAAGTGTTAAATTGTTGATTGTTTTGTTGATTGGGACGTTGACCTACCAAAAGTACCAAAAAAATTTAACCATTTTGTTACCTAGTGCCAATTCAACAAAAAATTGTGAAAATGAACAAAAAAGTGTTTGTAGTTTTGTTGATTTGGACGTTGTACTACCAAAATTAACAAAAAAATTTAACCATTTTGTTACCTTGTGCCAAATCAACAAAAAATTGTGAAAATGGTCGATACAGTGCCCACATTAACAAAAAATTGATGATTTTTTGTTGATCTGGACATCATTTTCTACTAGTACATCCTTAACTGGATGTTGGTGATGACCAAGATGGACGTATGCCCTACTAAAAGTGCACTTGCCTGCAACGTAATACACGTGCACATTACAACGGGCTATACAAGCAGGCGGCTCCTTACAAATCTTGCATACAAGCGTGGAACCAGGCGGATGTGGTTGTCCAACATCTAGTGGTAGCGGAGATAGTCCTTCCCACTCTAATTCGTTTACATCTCTCATTCTATGAACTCAATGAAGGAAGTCGCATTCAGTATTCACACAACGAAGGTGACCCACGCAAACAGATTTACGGAATGACAAGCCCATTGGATTAACTATATTTGTGGTCACAGTCTTTGACCAGACGTGTCCATTGTAATGCTTGTCCATCCCGTACATTTGTTTCGCTGATGAGATGGTACTACTGATATCAAGAGCGGGCAATTCAAATATGACATCGCCATTGAACGATGGAGGCAGTACTGCCACTTTACGAATTGGAATACTACCATAGTCTAGTTTCGATAAGATGTTCCTACATCCTTTCAAAGTCTGCAAGGTCCTCAAGTAATTGACCACAAATGTTCTGGAATCACCTAGTGGACCTAAGTCTAGCGACTCTTTGGATTCCAGTACCCTAGACGAGGGTTTAGATTCAACCAATGATGGACTCTTCATAGTGCAGCGTGTTGCTCGAGAATTTCCATCAGAATCAGAACTCAAGTTTGTGACTATGTTTGAAAAAGTTTCTACCTTGACATTGTTCAAAGCCGGAGAGAGAAATCTGGAAGAATTGGACCTAGGCAAACTTCCCGTAGCTGTAGGCAATGACTGAATGACAGCAGGCACTCCGTATGCCCGATATCGTCCTGGTCTCAGGTTCCACAATCTATTCTCAGAATCAGTAGTCGGCATTTGCCCAATAGTGTGAAGAAGGGTACCAGACTCTTTATCATAGACCTCTTCATCTACATGAATGGAATCATGCAAAAGATCAAATCTAAGCGATAGTCTCAATGCCGAAACGATGGCAAGACCATCTGCACCTACAGGGAAAATTACAGGAACACCTTTATCTATAGCCGTGACGACCACCATTTCTAGGAGGTCTTCCATGACAGGAGGACGTAAAGCAGAGTTTCAATGTCTGTGAAGAGCATCAAATGAGAAGAACACCAGGGTAACATATCAGAGAAAAGCAAAAGGAAGACCCCACCATTGATATATCCTCATGACATCTATTCAAACGGACATATCAAATCCATAGTTCAAAATTCACAGAGTCTTCATATTTGATTATTAAAGGACGGCCCCTCAAGTGGCGGCGGAGAGCATTAATTCGCGCAACTGAAAATAATATTTTTATTGACCAAATTCCTTCCATTTCTTATGTAGTTAATGCAGTAGTGAGAGATCCAATAAAGACAAGGATCCTACTATCATAAAACAGACATGTCTCGTCAAGCTAATTTGTCAAATTCTGAAAACCATAAACGAATAATCAAGACTGCCCGCCACTCCAGCAATTCTTATTTGGTATCATCATTAAATTTGGAACTTGAAATGGTCATCATCTATTATATAGAAGGAAACAAGATACTCTATGAATCTCACTAATATTCACTGAATCATCTACAAATAGTAGAAATAGTAATCGATATTTTAGAAACATTGGTCACACAATATGTAGGAAAAAAGATTTGGATCCATTGAATTGGGATATTATAGGAGTAGGATTAAAACGTCAGAATATTGATGCTGTATGGTCCAGGTATGAACTCTTCGTAATGTCTACATTATTATACGGATGCTTATAATATATTCCCATTGAGAAGAATGTCATCTCGCATAGGGTGTAGTAAATATAAACTCATGCACCATATGAAAAAGTACCATTCATCCAAACAGAGCATCCGATACCGACATAAGCACATTCATCCATCCGCATTCATCCGCTGTCTGGGGCGTCAAGGATTTTCCGAACCCTAATATACCTTTCTGCATACACCGCAAATCCGCACCTTTCGGGGCACCCATCGTTCCCGATATTTCACGCCGACATTCGTTACACCGACAGCAGGCCTTCACCAAAACATCGTCGTCGGAGATTGGAAGGCTTTGCCGCGGAGCGCAATTGGGGCAGTTGTATCAGCTTTGTCAATTGACATCATAGCGGATCGGAACCTCAGGTCGAAGAGAGGCCAGACTGGATTGACAGCAACCACGGAAGGGGGACAAGATGCATCAAACCCTACGCGAGAGGTATGTCCGTCAATCTCCGATTAGATTTGAGCACTTGGCTGTGGCGAGAGATTTGTTGAGTGCCGCCCTCTTGCACTTGCTCTGTTGTTTTCAAATTTCCGGTTTATAGATTTTGTTTTGTGGGGAGGCGATTGGTGAGCACACCCCTCCCAAGCCCGAGGGATCCCCCGAAGGGTGACGGGCCTTGCACCTGCTCGCGGGGAGGGAGCCCAGTGCCGCCCCTTGCACTTGCTGTGTTGTTTTCAAATTTCCGGTTTATGGATTTTGTTTTGTGGGGAGGCGGCTGGTGAGCACACCCCTCCCAAGCCCGAGGGCGGTCTCGGTCCCGAGGGATCCCTCGAAGGGTGACGGGCCTTGCACCTGCTCGCGGGGAGGGAGCCCAATGCCGCCCCTTGCACTTGCTTCCCTGTTTTAAATATGTTCACCTCTATTCACTGGTATGCAGGGGGGTAATGTCGCGGTTGAAGAGCAGGCTGTTCAGGCGGTGGAAGTAACTCCACAGCTGCGCCCGTGTTTGGAGAAGGATGTCACGCTATTTGACGGGACAACAGTTCTTTCGGGAGCTCAAGAGAATCCTCTAGTAAGGCCACTGCGGACATCATCCCAACATCGTGATAGAGGATTAGTTAATCGTATTGAAGGTGTTATGTCATCAGTATCATCCATTGGATCATCCGATGAGAGAGAGTCGATATTTCTACCCGCAGAGAGTGTTGAATACTGTACTTGTGATCACAATGATTTAGAGGTGACATCCGCTGATGACACGGATGCGGACATATTCATTTGGTGTTGTGGGCATTATAGATCACTCAGTCACAAATGCGACTGTGGGATTTGAGTGTGGATCTCGTTCATTTATGAAACGGGTTCTCTGTATACGATTTGAATTGGGATTGGCAATTATCACCTATATTGGCTGCTCTTTATTTGTTTCTAATATTTGTGTTTGTCATTCCTATTATGACGCAGACTATCGTTGAGTCTGAGACAGAGATTATGACCCCCCAACCCTCTTGTGATGCTATTGTTAAGGTAACTCCAAATCCAGAGGTGGTCTTCGAATCCGAATCAGAGGATGTCGATATTCCTAGTGTGCGGAAGGATGCTCTGGAGGATGACATTCGGAAGTCACAAAAATTGGACACCGTGTCAATTCTCTATGGCTTGAGGTTGACATCCACGGATGCTTCACGCATGAAGATCCCGTTGTGCAGACTTGTGCCCATGCCGATTGTTCGTCCGACGTTGGCATGCGACTTAACGTTGCTCGAGAATCAATTTACGGGGGGGTATGAAGAGGGAGCCAGAGTTTTTTTATGTTTCCATATCAAACGAAGTTGGGGACGGTGAGGTCTTCTCTGCTGCAGAGAAGATTGAATGGGGACTACACTGGAATTCCGTCAATGACGAGTTTAACAACTTGTTGAGGTCCGATCCTGTGCTGAAGCATTTGGTGGATCCGAATTTTTTTATTTGTGATGGAAACCACCGAAGGATTGCGTGGATGAACCACATTTCTCGGCTACATGCCACGGAGAGGAGTTGGCACATCAGCGTTGACTCTATCGTCCTTGATACAAGAGGTCGTATTGGAGTTGCAATGCAGGCTATGCACGACATAAACAAGTGAGCACTCCATCTCATAAAGATTTAATCACTTCTTCCATCTTCTTCGTTCATTTGAATCACTGTGTGGCTTAAAATTGATTTCATGTTATTCACTGTTTTCATTTGTGATATGCAGGCATACCGAAAACTATCATGTCAAGACTAATCTCGTGCACACTCTTTTCCGTGTCCAAAAGTACGGGATGATGGACCTCAATAAGTTCACCAAGTTGTTATCCGCCGAAGAATTAACAATTTGCAAGAACAATACACGAACGAAATGGTATACTATGCCATTAGAGGTCTTCACCTCATTTATCTTCAAGGTAATTAATTCTCATCTCAGGATTCAATTACCACATCTTCTCTTGTGGATTCATTTCTCATTTCTAATGGATGTGTTGCATTCTCTCAACAAGAGATTTCTGCTTCGACGGAGGTGGCCATTTGTAAATATAAAGAGGACGTATCGTTGGAGGAGGTGACAGCCGACGGAGTTGCCGCGGCTATGCGGGTCTCCATCAAAGATTCTAATGAGAAGTACCAGAAGAAGCTCTCAAAGATAGTGGCTGTAGCAAACCCCTCTTTTGGACCTGATTGGCTATTGGAGGTATATATGACTCACAAATATTTTGTGATTGCGTGTGATTTTGTTCGTGACAATATCTGCTGTAATTTCCGATTACCTAATTTTCTTACTGTTTTCTTCAGATCGAGCGGCATTGGAATCTGTTTTCAAATCCAGAGTTAACTCTGGAGAAATTGCAGATGATGGCCACTTCAAATGCCTCTGCGGAATCCAAAGTGAAATGGCTGAAGTAGATGAATGCATCCGGGCCTACAAGAGAGGCGTGTTGGTTTCCACCGCGGTCCGTAAACGAGGATAAATTGGCTGTGTTTCTGGCCAAGGCTTGCTGGTACTCGGGGGTATGGATTTTGTAAATTCATCTTTACTGTACATACTGCTGTTTCTGCTGTGGGTTTTGATCATGAGGCTTGTTTAATATCATATCATACTAATGTACTTTCGTATGTAATAGTTGGAGGAGGCAGCTTCTGAGTTGCTAGATTCGGTAATGCGGGCAGATAATATTCCTGTGGACATGTCTGTTCCAAGTGAGCCAGAAACTCTAAAGGAATATATAGAAGGATGGAGGATGAAGATTTGGGATATTGCCTACATGGGAATATTTCGAGGTGGAGACGCTTACAAGAAGTCTGACAACTTCAAGGAATACAAAGGTGCAATGCTTGCGGTTCACCGCGTCATTTACAGGTATTTAGTTGTCCTTCTCTGAAGTAATTTCTAGATTCATTAACTCCTTCGGTGCAAGCATTGCGGACTTGGAATGGTAGTCTCGGGCCTGAGACTGCAGTAGTCAGGGCCTGAGTCTTGCAACCTGGGTCGCCTGACTTTTATTCTTTTTCGTATTTTTTCTTAGAGTTGTTCTTGGATCTTCGATTACAGCGGCACAGTATTTGGTACTCTCATGTGGTTGGAGGACTTTCCCTTGGTGTAACTATTTGAAGGACAATCAATTCTCACCTCTTCCATTGTGGTCATGCTTCATCTTATCTTCGCAGGTATTTCAAGTTCGAGTTGTACGCCAAGAAAGCCATAGTGAAGTCTGACTTGCCTCCTTTTCTGACAACCTAGTTGGATAGATCTCGGGATGACTGCATGTTCTCACCATGGCAACTCAGAAATTGGACGACTCCACATTTGCAAGCGTGCCCTTGGTACATCGAATGCAACTTGGGATCCATTCCACCAGAGGAGGCACCTTTGTTCAAGTCACTCAAGGAAACGCCGGTGGTGGAGCCAGAGTTCGATGAGTTCGCTGGTCTTGATCCCGAAGCACGAGCCAAAGCCATTGCCAAGTGGGATGCATTTGACAAGAAAAAGGTGGAGAGGCTGGAGGAGGCAAAGAAGAAGACGGAGGATATGAAGCTCAAGAGATTGGCCGCAAAGGCTGAAAAGGAGCAAGAGAAGGCAATGAAGAAGGGCAAGAAGAGGAAGGCGGAAACTCCGTTGCAGGAACCGGCTACAAGTGTTGCAGACGTGAAGGACACATCATCCAGCTTTTCACTCACCCAAGACCGCCTTGTGCATGGTCTCACGCCAACAATTCATCACTTGGATTCTGACCCTGCCATTGACGAATGCATTCTCAATATTTTGTTGCGAGGACTTACCCGTGACCCGAAAGCCCTAGAAGCCGTTGAAGCTTTCTTATATATCCATGGTAAATTTGTTGTCTTCCTTCTCTTCCATGTTGATTCTATGTGGAATTAGAATCATAATCCGTTTCCATCACATTTAGTTCTTCATATGTTGGTTAATTATGTTCCTCCATAATGAATTATATGTCACTTCTCACTTCTTTCTTGTCGTTCCATTGTTATGGTGCAGCATGCAAGCGACAAACAGCGATACTTCGACGGAGTCTTGACTACAGAGTCCGCAGTCGACTTGATTATTGTTGATGTACCTGAAGGTCTCCATGTGCCTACCGTATCTGCTCCTCCTGCACCTATTCTGGCGTGGAATCAGTTCTCAGAGGACTGGTTGATTCCAGTCTTCGACTTTGCGGGTGGTTATTTACACGACAATGGAGCACTTCTCGTGATGTACCCATCTTCCTCCAAAGCTCACAGAAGCCAACTTCTAGGATGTTGCAAGGAATACGGATTCAAGATTCTCTACGATTGGTGGGGTATGAACCATCTTCACTTGACATCGGCCATTGATCCCAAGAAGACGGTAATAGCCATTTCACCTTGTGGTTTTCTATCTTACTAAGAAAATTGCAACTTCCCTTTACTAATCCCTGACTTGTCATTTGTTCCAGACGCAGAGATTTTCAATCTCCCTTGTAGTCAAAAAGTCCGGCCCGTCAACTGAGGACAACTTTCCATTCCAGCATGTTCCCTCTCATGCAAAGGTGGGCGTCACAATGGGAAAGGATGACTGCCTCCGGAATCTATGCTTTGCCGAAAAGGTCACCATGAATGGTGAGAAACCATGGCGTGGTCCAAGAGAGAAGGCTTCTGCTTTCATGGCGATGCTTGTGGAAGGGTGCTGCGAAGCCGGATCTGTTGTCGTCGACTGCACGGCAGCTACAGGTATATCTCCAAGAGTTTTACATACTTAGTGCAACCATCTTCAGTTTGTCAAATTCGGGTGACATCTAATGAATAATTGTCTACCGTATCGGATATGCAGGTACTAGCATTCTCGCATGCCGAGCCACTAAGCGTCATGTTCTAGCCTTTGAGGAAGATCAAGCTATCTTTGAGGCCCTTATCAAACCGGTCATTCGTCAAAATCCGGTTCAATCGGCCGTAGCCACACGCGTCGTTGATGCCGCAAATGATGTGGATGAGGAAGAGGTGCCAGCTCAACAGATTGTGAAAACTTCATTCTTCAGTAAGTAAGTTTCCATTTCAACTTCTTCATTGAAACATATGTTTGAATATTATTTCATCTTCATCTAATTTCTAATTCACTTCACTGTGTAGGCAAGCGGCAAAAATGAGATCCGAATCACATGTTCCGTTCTTCCTTAACCCTGCTGTGGGCGCTTAATTACCCACCCTTGGTAATTAATCGGACACAACCAGGTTCTAGGGGTTAACTAAATTCTAACCTAACGGGTGACTAAGCGTAGGTCCATTGTGCCTTCCAAGCAATGGATCTTTTTTACTAAGTTCCTAATTTCCGCAGGTGACAACGGAGTTGCCCCAATTGGCGAGGGAATAGTCCGGGCTAACCATCCCCTAACGGCAACCTATGCGAACTACCACTGGATCTACCCTAATCTACGGGAATTTGAGACTAAATGACCTTTCCTAACACTGAGGAAGGATTCCTAAGTCCCATCCATGATTTCCTAAGTTATTATTTCCTTGAGATGGTTGTCTAACTTGATTCCTAAATGTAAGGTCTCTTCCCTAATCTAACCTTGACTTTTAATTCAACTTAAATTCCAACTTAAGGTTGACCCTTAGTCTAACCCTTCGGTTTTAGACTATCCTGATTTCCACTTTGGTTTCCTAACTTAACTGGTCTTTTGCTAATCTATTTTATCTTCCTTCTAATTTATTCTATCTTCTAATTTAATTTATCCCTGCTCTAGTCTAATTTATCTTCTAATCTACTTTATCCTAATTTAACCTATCTTTCCCTTAATCTAATTTATCTTTCCTCTAATGTAGTTTATCTTCTAATCTAATTTATCTTTCTTCTAATTTATCTTCTAATCTAATTTATCTTCTAATCTAACTTATCTCCTAATCTAATTTAATTTATATTCTAATCTAATTTCCTTTTCTTTTCTATACTAAGTTGATGTTACCTAAGGTAATTTATATCCGCTAGTTTAATCCTTAATTCCTATTTGGATTATTTTGTTCCTAATCTAATTTTTCTCGACGTCTAATTTGTTCCAAATTCTAACCTATTTCGTAATCTGATTCCTATTCTAACCTAGCCTAACTTGGTCGTTTTGATGGCCAAATTCTATGCATAAGATGGGTGTAGGTAATTCTAATCCTAATCGATAAGCTCCCATGTCTAAACTTAAGATTCTCCCTAATTCCTATTTGCTAATCGAGATTAACCACTAATCACAAGAATTAGTGCTAATTAAACAAACACGAGTAGTTAGACTAACAACGTAACTGATTGTTGGCTGCGTTCGCAAAATCTTCTTCTGGTCCCCCAGCCACGTGCTCATACTCCATTGTGAATGCGTGTGGGAAAAAATGCCTACGGTTTTTTTACAAATTTAAAGAAAAGAAGTAGTCCAAATAGGTGGGTTCCACGGGACCCTTTCTTTCTCCTTCCCCTTCTTTCTCCTTCTTTTCCTCTAGCACTATTTCACCAACCCTTAATTACGGCCTTACACCTATGACGCTAATTCATGGAAGTCTAACTACCCTCTTACGGTGTTATATGCGTGTCATCCTAATCCTCCTTCTAATGGCCGTGGGAAACTTTGGAGATTTCCGTGCACTCTAACCAAAGCTACTATGGATCATCTCTCTCCATTCTTCTACTACATCAATCTTCTTTCCTCACTTCACCCTTATTGTCTTGGAGTGATCTTGTGGTAGTGAGGACGTGCGTGCAGGTTGGCATTGGAGTGTATGCTTTTTTCTCCCTTCTCTCCTCCCTTTTTGCTTGTTTAAGGCCCCTTCTTGTGGTGTTGATTGGGCCCCACCTTGGGTCGATCTTCCTCTTAGGCTAGATGTTTTGTCCTTTCTATTTGAACTTCCAAACCCCCAAGGAAAATGGAAACCCAAGTCTCACTCACTTAATTCCGACGCTAACCCCCTATTCTAACCCCTTTCCTACACTAATCCAGACTTATTTTTCTTAATCCCCCCTTCTTTTGGATTTTTCCGTCCCCACTTCAGACCCTGGACTCTCCAACTTCAGTCCCTGGACTCCGAATGGACCCTGCGACCTCCCAATGGACCCTGCGACCCCGACGGTGGACCCTGCGACCTCCCTGACGACCCTGCGGTACCCTGACTGGGACCCTGCGACCCCGACGGACCCTGCGACACTTCGACGACCCTACGGTACCCTGACTTTAGAAATAACTTCACTCCTTTTTTGGGTTCCCTTAAGGGAACCCTCCCCTACAACTTAAATCGGAGTTTTGCCCTCTTTTCTTCCCTCCGGTGCTTGGGGGAAAAATACGGTTCTACAGAAATCGTGACACGGTGGTTGGGGCGACTCTTTAACTTAAACTTAATCTCGGACGCTAAACCTTGGACTTTTCCGAGAACGTCTCGGACACTAGACTTTGGAACTAAGATACACGGGGGTTCAAAGCTTCGCCGTATGGTTGGTTTTAACACCAACTTTAGGATTTACGATGCCCCTAAGTTCAAAGCTCTGCCGTCTAAGACTCGTTTTAACACGTACTTTAGGACTGGGTTGGGTCACAAGTTCAAAGCTTCGCCGTTCCCCGAGGGGTGGGGTCCACTCACAACCAACAATGGAAAAGGTAACTATGGTCAGGACCTACTCATGAGACACATGCGCACGCAAGATAATGGTGATCACGGGTAACAACATCACATACCAAAGGCCCCCCAAAGCGGCATCGCCAAGGTACGGTGGGGGGTGACTTTGGGATTAGTACAAGGCACAAGAAGACACACAAGGGTAGAAGAGACCCGCTCGACTTACAACAAGAGCACAAGGTAAGGTAAAAGGGCTCTTGAGAACCTTAAGAAACCTCGAAATGCAACAACAATGGAGCCAAAAGTGCTCCAAAAACACCGTAGAGGTTTTTTGGCTTGAAACGCCAAAAATTCCAAGATAACTTGGACCCACGGACCCAAAACAAGTATTGGGGGTGTTTTGGGAGAGAGAAGGGCCCCCTTTTATAGGTTTCCAAGGGCCCACTCCCCCCCTCGACGAGTAACCTCATCCATCCGGATTTTCATCCAAATTTGAGATTTTCACCTAATTTTGGGTTTTACGCTGGTCCTAACCTCTAACTTTTGGAGTTTAGCTCGGAATTGAAAATGGATTGCGCCAATGGCTTCAGAATGCCATTTTTAGCCTAAGAGATCCCCTACCCCCTATTTCTATCACAAAAAAACCATCGGAAACTAGTGCCAACTAGAGCCAGCTAAAAGGGTAAAAACCTAACTTTTGGGGTTTACCTCTTTTGGCTTGGTTAACTAGCTAGGGTTGTTGGGGAGGCTCTAGGGAGTAAGAAAAGGCTCCTTGATGTCTTCGTTCCGACTTCGTACGCTCCCGGGACGCCGGTCAACCCCGCAAAGATCTTGCCGTAATTATTAATTGGGGGGATGTTGTCAGTTTCGGTTGCTTTCCGCTATTGGAACACCATGAAATTTGTCGGGGCGCGTTATTAACGTAAAAGATGCTAGTCTAATTTTTAGTGAGATTTTACCGCGGCCTGGGTATTTTCCATGAATTTCCCAACGTGGCCTTTGGCGGTTGACTACTCGGAAAAAGATCCTTTGGAGATTAGAAAAAACCGAGACTTTTGGGGGAACCTCTCATGGATTCCCCCAAGCCACGTGCCAAGTCTTGAGCTATTCTGGCACACAATTGGTGGCGAGGTGAAAATTGATTTCGGTTGAATCACCGGCAGTCAGGGAATCTTTTACATGTGAGGGAATCTTGGCGAATGGGTTTTGCCGTGGACATCCCGACATGTTCCAGATCCGAGAACACTATCCGGCGGCTGTGGATTCCTCCATGCGGCCTGTCTAGGACAAGTAACACCTGCAAGCTAACAATTTGGATTCCTAATGTTTCGTCGGTGGAATGGGGAAACTAGAACCTATCTTTGGAGATTTACGTGGGGACCTCCCTAACTCTCCTAAGACTAACTTAGCCTATCATGGTCACATGCACTAGGTTTGGGCTATTTTGGGTAAGTTCCCAGTAGCCCTATTGTTTCCCACTAATTAGGGGTTTTAACCTATATACAAGTGGGTGTTTATGGGTAATCTATGGATAAAAGGCTATTTATGACCAAATGCTATATTGGTACGTGACATACCTATTTTGGTTCTACACTCTTTTTTGGGCTTTTTGTAGTACTTTATACCTTAATTTGTAACAAACTAAAAAAAAAGAAAACAATGAGTCCCAAGTGACGAATTTGGGGCTCACATATGGCGGCCATCTGCGGTATGGTTTGAAAAATCATGAGAACCTAGAATGTTTTGCTATCCTTGCGCACACGGTCAAATGTTCTAATGGCGACCTAAGGGTTAAGCAGCTAGTGCTAAGTCTGGTAGGGTTGCTCTACCATCATGTGGATTATCTAGTTGAGCACCATCATGTGGGTTAGCACCAACACCACTTTTGGTTCTAAACCGTCCGTATGCGAGGGTAATGACTATTTTGCGAGGACTAAGTCCTCACAACCCAAGATGAAAGAAGTAGACAGTGAACAAGACAAGTCTTGACACCATCTTACAGGGGGGATATTTTTGTTCATTTTATGTATTATAGTTTTTATATTTTTATAGAATTTTTTCCCCATCCTCCTCAAATGGAATTGATTGGACCTACAGATAAAAAATTGAAAAACCATCCTTCTGCCCTCAACGGAGTGAGCTTGGAACTAAAGGGAGATAGAATAAGAGAAAGGAAACCCCCTGTCCCTCCTTGATGCAACAAATTGGGACCTATAGCCAAAAAATATTTCAAACTCGCCTTCCTCCTTCAACGGAGTGAGTTTGGACTATGTGTTTTTGAAAAGAAAAAAAAGAAAAAAGAAGAACAACAAAGACAAAGGAAGGAAGTCACAAGAGGGAGGCAAGAGGACCTTTTGGGGGGTTTGACCCTTGCAAAAGTGTCTCCCATCGTGGTAGTTGGTAGCGGTTCCTTGCCTTGTCACTAGCTCAGGGGTGGCGCCCCGGCGACGGCCCAAAGGTCGAATCCTCGCCGCCGGAATTGAGGTTGTCGGTCACAGGCCATCGAGCTGCCGCGGCGGGAGACGTCCGTCGTCTTGTCGGGGTGGTATATATACCGGCCAGCCCTGAACTAGTGCCCCCTATATAAAACAAAGCAACTTTTTTTTTTTTTTTTTTTTTGAATAGCTATGTACAAGGGATTAAGCCCGAGATAAACCCAAGAAGGTGAGGATTTGGATGAGGGAGTTGATGGAGTGCATCGCCTTGAAGTCTGGGGTCAAGGTTCGCAGCAGCCCCTCTACCCGGAATTCGTGGTGGTTGCCTTCCGATTGACGGGTGATGACCCCCATATCATCTGCGGTGTAGTAGTTGCCAACCAGGGTGGTATGCTCCCCCGTACTCTCATCCGTACGATATTGCAAGTAGATGAGTACACTAAAGATGATATTTAGTGTCTTGTACACTAAATACGAAGGCATACACTAAAAGCCAATTACCCTATGAAAGTAAGTAACATTAAATGTCAATTCAAACACTAAATGTGAACCAGAGTTGTCATATCAGACGGAATATCACTGTTCACGGACAAAATCGGACCGATTAGGGCTAACCGGCTGCAAACTTCAGAGCCTTGTAACTTTTGCAAAAATTCTTCAAATCAGGCAAATGAGATGTTTTTCGGCATCTACAGTTTTTGTAGATGCCGAAAAACATCTCATTTGCCTGATTTGAAGAATTTTTGCAAAAGTTACAAGGCTCTGAAGTTTGCAGCCGGTGCATTCAAGTCTAACACTAATTGTGGACAAGTTCAGATTTAGTGTTGTAGCCAGTAGGGGGGTAAAAACACTAAATGTCACTCAACACTAAATATCATCTTTAGTGTAGTTCCCTGTCCTCCACGATGGAAGAATCCTCCTCCTTGGCCGCATTTGGTAGGCGAGGTCGGATGTTGCGGGGTTGAGGTGCCACCTCCTCCGCGTGCGGCCGCCTTCGAGAGCCTTGTAGATGTGTCAGAAATGCCGCTTCCTGAAGTGTCACCATCTCTTCTTCTTCCTTTGGTGAGTTGACTTCAGGTTCTGCGGGCGTGGTTGGTTCTTCGACTGGATGAAGACTGTCGTCAATGATGGGTTGTATGAGGAGCTCCGTGAAGGCCTCTGTGGCTAGTGCATTGCTCGGTTGAGCTAAAGGTCCGGACTGCGTTGGGGATGGAAATCCCCCTGTTGGTTCTTCCATCGTCCCCTGAGGTGAAGGCTCAGAAGGTCTGGGAGAGCCTGCGGATGAAGGGGAGGAAGGCGGGGACTCGGAAGCTGCATTCTGAGGGCCCGGCATGACTCCCATTGAGGGTGTCAGTGGTATTCCTATGCCTCCACTCGATATCTTCGGTTTGCTGTGCGGTGGTGTAGGTGTTCGCGGAAGATGTCCCGATTAGCTGGGAAAGGTTGTCTGTTGCCAGTGGCTGTAGCTCGAAATGTGAGGAAGAGGATGCCGATGCTAACTATGATGGCGAAGAACGCGAAAAGATGGAAGAGATCCCATCTCGTTGACCAGGGCGGTGATGTAGGGGCACCACCGTAGATCCACATGCGGTCGGCCAGGCCTCAGATCCAGTTACCTGGTATGAAGGACTGTCAGACCACTGCAATCCGCAGTGGTGCTACCGGATGGCGACGTCAGCGATACTAAGGAGGATGAAGTGGCGGAAGAGTGAGAGGCAATGATAGTGACGATATGCTATGCTATACTAATCCCCTACTATCCGCCCCAAATGGAGTTGGTTTGGACCTATAGACAAGAAATTTGAAAAACCCACATTCCGCCCTTGACGGAGCAAGTTCGGACTAAGAGGAAGATAGAAGATAGAAGATGATGGAAGGTAGGAAGTAGAAGTGCCTCACAGGTCGCTCGGCATAGTGCTAGATGAGGATGTAAATCACGCTATCCCAAGTCTCCCCGTAGGTGACTGCCGGAACTATCAAAGGCCAGGGGCTACGGAGCACCTGGGTCAGGAATTCTTGACCAAAGTGAGTGCGGAGGAAAGTAGTGAAGTTGAGCTTCTCGATACACTGCACCCGAATGTTGAAGAGTCCTACTGAAAGGACCGCCGGTGGATTGTACCAACCGTGGTCCATCTGCTAATCTACTGCACCTGCACATCACAACACACAGCACACAAAGACGAGGGACTCCCTCCTATTTTTATACTAAGGTGCGAAGGCCAAGTGCAGAAATCCTAGGCTAGTCGTCTGTCAGTACTCTAACTAGGTGTACGACGACTAGCGAGACTAGTAACGCCCTTAAACTAGCCGTCTTTTCAACTCGATGGTATCTATTACGTCCGGTCTAGCAAGTACAGAACCTCCCTGAAGCTAGCTGTCTTTTCAACTCGATGGTATCTATTACGTCCAGTCTAGCCAGTACAGAACCTCCCTGAAGCTAGCCGTCTTTTCAACTCTATGGTATCTATTACGTCCGGTCTAGCCAGTACGGAAACGCCCTCAAACCAGCCGTCTTTTCAACTCGATGGTGTCTATTACGTCCGGTCTGGTGAGTCATAAGAGAATCCCCCCAACTAGCTGTCTTTTCAGCATCTCAGGCATATATTACGTCCAGTCTAGCGGCATTGGATTCAATCGGGGAGTTGAGTTCAACTTCCCCTTGAAGCTATCTTCTGACAAGCGGGTGAGGCATGGGTCATATGCCAACATCAACCCTGACCTGACATCCTAAAAAGTATAGCTGAAAACAAATCTAAACAAAGTGTTGGCTAGCGGTTAAGCTTTTCTTTTTACGTCAGATGTAGATTTCCACGTGAGTTCATTACCCCACGACTACCTAAGAACTAACAACCAAGTGGCTCTGAGTGACGTGTTTTAGGACCCTGCGGATCAGTGAAGTTAAAAGTAACTCTAAGAATTCTGGGGGTCTTGCCAAGGACCATTTTACGTTAGCATCGGTTATCTCGCACAATAACCTATGTTTAACAACCAAAAAATCCTAGTTTTGGGGAATCCGAAGATCCCCCGGGCTTGGCTGACCAAAGGCCTTTCATTTTACACCAACTGCACCTATCTATGGAGACAATCCACAATCGGCAACCAATAGTGACAAAGTAACTTAGTGACTTAGTGATTTAGTGACTTGGTGATGGGTTGGAAGATTTTTTAGGGGTTTTATGGGTTTTTTTCTAGCTCTTCAATTTATCTTCCCTAAATTGACTAACTATTGATTTTTTTTTTGGGCTTACGTGCGGAGGCCTAAAATGGCTTTTACATCCTATCTAACCTAAGACTTGACTCTTAAGTCAAAGAAGAGAACTGAGAGCCTCTATCGGCCCTCAGTAATTACAACCGCCTGAGCTTTAAATGCCCTAACACCAGTGGAGAAGCGTGTTGAGGAGGGTAACGGATGACAGAGTGATTATCTGAGTAGGTGGTCGTCCATGGGACGTGTTGACTTCTCCTGGCAACTCAATCGTCTCTAGATTGCGAAGGTCGTCTTGCAGCGTGCTAGGGGCGGGGCGCACGTTGTACGGTGCGGCCTCTACGCATTCCATCGCCGTCGGGCTGTGATTTGTTGGTATCTCCAGTTGGCTGTCATAAATGCCTAAAACCTCATTGTCTTGGGGTCGGCAATCTGGAGGAAAATCTCTCACAGCAACGAGGTTCGTGGATACGGGGCGGGTAGCCGGGTCAAGGTCAGCCGCTTGAATTGGTTGACTCCAAAGGTGGTCTTCTGGATCCCCCCCGAACAGTGTCGCGGATGCCCGTTGTGCTGGCGGCAGGGTTCGTGGTTCTGTTAGACGTTGAGGGCCGTACCAAGTGGCACAAAATTGGAACTCATATGGCGTCCAACAAAGAGGGCACGTTGCCCGTGATGGCTGAGCTTGTACTGCTGGCACTAGCTCCATGGAATCGGAAGGAGGTGTCTTGACTTGCGTTCCCGGGGGTGGTGCCGTATGAGGAGTGCCTTCCGAACTGGGACTGTTGGCCGGGGTAGGGCTGATCTCTGATGATGGTTCGATGTCCGTTGTAGGTCCTTGAATTTCCGTAACGTGAGTCGTGGGGCTGAAACTAGAGTCGGGAGAAGGCGTGTCGCCGTTGGCGTGGACGATGGCGGACGGGTCTCCCGTGCCTCCCTCCAGGATGTAGACCGTTGGCGTTTCCATGACGACGTAAGCATCGTCTCCCGAGTAGGGGTGCTCTAAGAGCCATCTCTCGAGAGACCCATCGTCTTCAAACCCGTAGAGTCCCGGGCCCATGCACTTGAGCTGGCTCGAGCTAGCGGTGGGCTTGGCTTGGCTTGCTTGGACTGCCGATAGTCCCAGTTCTTGGACCCCTAGAAAGGCCGGGGTGTTGGAGACTATGGCAATCATGGTCCTTGCATTTTTGGGACCGTAGGTGAACGTGGGTCGCTTCTCCGCCCAATTGACAATGCCTCCACACTGGCGGAGGAAGCCCCTACCTAGGAGCAGAGGGTATGAGGTGTTGGCTTCTTCTTCGAGTTGGAGGACCTCAAAGGTGAGTATGTAATCTACTCCTCCGGTTTGAACTCTGAGGTCCTTAATTCGTCCCAGGGTTGGGACCGATCTCTAATCTGCACATTTGAGAGTGACCAACGAGGGGTGCGTGATTTCTAGACCTAATTTGCGCATGGTGAAAGCGGGCATGATGTTGACACCACTTCCATCATCTACTAGCGTCTTTGGTATGACCTTGTCGACGATCTCTACCTCTATCTCGACAAGCTCGAAGCTCTCCCTAGGTTCTTTTAGGCCTAGTTTGGGTTCTCCCGTCAAAGGTTCTAATTCCTTGATGTCGGGACTTGGGTCCCCAAAAAATTGAAGTGACCCCACTTGATTGACCGGACCAACTACCTTGGAACCTCGAGGGATGGTGGCTCCTTCCTTCAGTTGCTTGCGTAGAGTTGGGGCAGTGTTGATTAACTGACCAAAGGATATATTTGCTTTTACTTTGGCCAGGTCCTCCCACAGATCGTATGGCTGAGAAGAGTTACTGCCCTTCTTTGGTCGCGAGCGCAATCTTGGGCTGGTTGGATGGAATGGAGTTCCCGTTTGAACAAACTGGAATTCATCCTCATCCATCTCGATCGAAGTTGGCAAATTCTCTTGGAATCGTACCTCCTTGGCAGTCTCTCTCAAAGTGCTTTGTAGGTCGGAGAACTGAGGGGAATCTTGGGACGAGTGCAAATACATACTACTATGTGAGCTAGAATCCGGCGAGCTAACTATTTCTGGTTCAGGTGGGGGAGGGCCAATCTTTGCCCCTCCTCGAGTGACCACCAAGGCAGGTAGGGACTTGCAAACGGCTTCGGTCTCCGAGGTGTCTACAGCTACGAAAAGCGTATTCTGAAATTCGTTGGTTTTAGTTGGGTTAGACATAGTAACAAATCTGACATCTTGAGTGGAGGGGATTGGACCTAATGGGACAACCCCTTGGTTGGTTTGGACTGCGGGCGGTGCGGCCTGGGTTTGGCGGTGATTGGTGCGGTCGTAATACATATCTGGCGGACCGGTCGCATCGTGAGGCTCCGTAAAGCGTACGCCCTTGAGGTTGTCTTGGGCTTGTTTGGCGTAGTCGGCCTTCGGGAATTCTAGCGGAATCACCCTATCTGTGACTTGGCAGCGAACTGTGGGGTGGTGATCCCCACAGCGTTCGCAAACCACATTGTTTTCTACCCAACATTGGCCAGGACCGTGTGTCCTCATACACACGGCGCAATAGGACATGAGGGGCCTATCCAATGAATTGGTGTTACGTACCTGAGCTTGGGCGTTAAGGTGTCGGTAAGGTTGTCCCGGCCCTCGAGGTCGTGATCGAGGCGGGTTGTCCTTGAGCAGGGGGCAAAACGGGGGCGTGTGGTTGGGCTGGCCGCAGTGGTTGCACCAAACTCCCGTGGAATGAGATCCCGATTCATGATATCTGGGGGGGGCTTGTTGCCCTTGTCCTTTGATCAGGCATACCATTTGCTCGGTCAGTTCGCGTACTGCCCGGGCCATGTCATTGGACGCTTGCCGCATTTCCGTCCTAATCTGTTCAACAGGCGCAGTTAGCATTAACATTGGTTCCTGCGAAGACAAGGGGGTCAAATGTAAGCTGTCCCGCTGAGTGGGAGATGAGCGGTATGGTGCTAGGGTGGGCTCTTGATGATGTACGGGAATGAAGGCCAGTATCGGGTCGTGCTCCCGACGAATCATTCGTTCGTTTTCTTTGTCAATGATCTCGATCTCTAGCGCAGCACGGATGGCGTCGTCCAAGGTTATGGGACGTCGGGACAAGATTTCCCGGATAGTTGAAGCCAAGTCGACTCCTTGGATAAAGTAGTGTCGTATGGTGCCGTCGTTTAGAAGGCCCCCTACGTAGCAGGTGCAGACTATCTGGAACCGTCGAATATATGAGGTGAGGTCTTCCATGGCCCCCCGTCAGATGCTGGTCAGAGCGGACAACGCCTGCTGTTGGCCGGTCGCTGGTCGGAAGTAACGTAGGAATGATGCTTGCAGTTGTTTCCACGAAGTGAAGCCCCCTGCATCGTGGGATCGATACCAAGAGTAGGCGGTCCCAGTCAAGGTATTCAGAAACCAGATTAAGTAATATCCTGGATCAGTGACGAGGTTAGAGATGAGAATCTCTTCGAACCGCTCCACGTGGGCAGCTGGATCGTCGTCCCGAGATCCAGAAAACTTGGGTAAGTGATGGGGGACGGAGATCTCTCTTAGCCCATGAGGTACTAAGATAGGTAGACCCCGTGGCAACATCATAGGGTCTACCTCGGATATGGCAAGTGGTTCTTCTCCCACTTCTGGTGCTCCAAGAGCCATAGGTGGCATCCAGACTTTGCGGTTGCCCATCTCTTCTGATGGATCAGGTGAGCTGACTCGCTCGAAAGAGTCAGGGGAACTAGCCCCTTCGTGTGTTGATGAGGCAGGGGAACTCGGCGGTGGTGGTCGGGCTGAACTTCCTCCCTCTCCCTTTGGTCGTAGCACCCTACTAGATTGTGGTGTGGTGGAGACTTTTGGTGGCATCTAACTCAGATGGCCTGATAATATGCCAAGTGTGAGTGTTTCTAACTCCACCGTTAAGTCACAAAGTTGCACACAGGTTCTAGCGGCATAAGTTAGCAAATTGTAAGGGTGAAATGTAAACGTAGTGTTCTTTGGCCTTCCAAGCAATGGACACTTTGTTATGTTGATTTTTACCTACTTTAAGTACTTCAAAACACTCTAATAGTTACGAAATAAAGGTTGTTAAGGGTTAGTTAATTGATTTAAACTTCTAGCTAAAATAAAATTCTACCTAAACTAAATCAAAGAATACAATTTGCCCTTTCCAAAATGGTAAAGCAAGTTGGATTCTGATATTCCTAATGAAAGTTATGTGTGGATGAAATTCGTACCTAATTCTATCCTAAAAACTTCATCCGTCAACTAAAAATAGCAAATTAATGTAAAATAAATCTAAATTTCAGGGTTGAAAGGTTAATTAAGTTATCTAATGGAATTTTTAGAGCAAACCTAATTTTAACCTATTTTAGAATTTTTCATCCAAAACTAGGTCAAATCTTCATCCATGCTTTTATCCTTCAAATTAAAGTAATTTTAAAAGTAAAAGGTGGATTTGGAATCTTCAAAAGATTCTCTAAAAGATTATGGTTTCAAAAGATTCCCTAGTCGTGCCTTGAGAATATTCCTAATTGTTCTTTAATTAATCCTAATTATAAGTTATTATTCTAATTTTAGTGAATTTTTAGGGTTTTATGGTTTTTATGAGTAAAATGATTAATTAACTTCTTGTTAAGATAAAAAGTAAGAATTTAGGACTTTTAGGGAAAAACTTTTAAATGGATGAAAATTCCCCTTGGTTGGATGGAATTTGTTCCTTTAATAATTTTTAAGAGAATGAGTAGATAAATTAGGCTTTGACTTCCCCTAATTATTCTAATATTCCTTAAGTTTCTAAATTAAATTAGATTCCTTTTGAGATTCTTTTGGATGAGATTACTATTTTGTTTTCCAAATGAATTCAAAGTTATTCTAATTATTACCTTACGATTTTAGTTAAATTTTCAAAGGTTTTCTAACAATTTAAATTCTACTAGCTATTGGATTCGTAATGGTTAATTTTGTTAGTTTTAATTTTCTAATCTAAATTTTAAAGAATGAAAGCAAAAGAAAAGACAAAAGATAAAATTTGAAACCATACCTTGGTGTCGAGAATGTCGATCGTCCCATCATCGCAAAACACCATCATAATCGTCTCCTCGAAATTCTCCATTGTCTTTCATAAATTTGGAAGAAATCTTAGTATTCTTGTTTTTTAAAACCTATCTAAAAAGTCCAAATTTGTTAGTTTTGGCAATTTAAACTAATCCTTTGATTTTAGGAAATTAAATTAAATGATAAATTTAATTCAATTTTCACAAGTTTTCAATGAATAGTAGTTTTATTCATTTGCCAATTGTTTAATAGTTTTTAGTTTAATATTCCAAAGATATTAGTTGTCTTTTGTTTTTATCTATTTGGCTTATTAGGCCTAATAAAACAAATTTCCCAAACTACAAACAAACAACTAATTTGGTTTTGGAATCCTAATTAATAACTACCAAACAACCAAAGGAATAGCAAATAGAATAAAATCTAATGACAAAGCCAATTTGAATAGTGAGATTCTACTTAAAAGAGTTTTTTAATCCAACATTCTCCACGTTTCTAAATTCATTAGTATATCATGCCTCTTTATTCTCCTTTCTTCCTCATTCTTCTTTAGTTGTTTAGGAAGTTGGGAGTTTGTAAGTTCTCAAACCGAGAAGGAGATGAAGATGGATTGTTGTTTAAGAGTTCATTTCCACTATGTAAAGATTTTAAGTTGGGAGGACCCAAGCCGACTCTTTAACATAGTGTTTAGATTGTTATTGTGAGAGTCTCAAAGATATTAAATTTTTGATTGTAACAAGAATGAATTGTTTGACTTACCGAATGAGCTGATTGTACTGGAGTTCTATCCTGATGGAGCTTTGTCCGAAGGCTCTGTTTGATCAAGCTGTCTGGAAGCTTGCGGCCACCAGCCACGTGTCGCTTGCTGGGGGTTGTTCCCTGGCAGCTGTTCCCCTCAGTTCCCGGTGGCTCGTTCCCCTCAGTGCGGCAGCTCGTTCCCCTTGGTTCCCGGTGGCTCGTTCCCCTCAACTCCCGGCAGTTCGTTCCCTTCAGTTCCCGCAGCTCATTCCCCTTGGTTCCGGTGGTTCGTTCCCCTTGGTTCCCGCAGCTCGTTCCCCTTGGTTCCGATGGTTCGTTCCCCTTGGTTCCCGACAGCTCGTTCCTTCAGTTCCAGCAGACTGCTCCCCTTCCTTCCGTTCGGCACTGCCCAGTTTCAGTGACTTCTTACTGTACGGACTGGTTTTCGAATTTCCAAACGTCTAAGTATTTCTGAAAAAAACCCAATCTATTTTGATGGACTAAACATCAATAATTTAGGAAATACTCGCTTTTTAATAAAAGATTAAGTACTCCTAAATTGATAATTAAGGAAAATTAGTTTTATGAATTTGACCAAATAATCAAGATGACCAATTTTGATGAAAGAAAAGAAAACAAAACAAAACAAACAATTTAAAAGAACAACCAACCATGGCAAGTCTTAGGGACCAAATACCTCCACCATGTGCACACTACAAAGGGAAGAAAAATCAACAAAGTTGGCCTTTAAATAAGTTTCCAAGGAATCTTATTTTTGTTGATTTATTTGGTAATTCCAAGCTTCACCGTACAAGACAATCTAAGAGTTAGTATTTTCCACAAAGGTAAATTTTAGTCCTAGAAGGTCAAAGCTTCGCCGTGTGGGAGCAACCCCAGGAATTAACGATTAAATCAAAGTTTCAAGTACTTGTTTCCAGGTTTCAAAAGTCAAAGCTCCGCCGTGCGGGAGCAACCCCAGGAATTAACGATTTCCGAGGTCTAAACTAATATTTTGAAAACTTAATTCTTAAAGGAGGTACACATGACAGTGTTTAACCGAACATTGAAAACTAATTTCCAAAATTCAAAGCAAAGTTTTAAGTTTAATCACTAAAGGAGGTACACATGACAGTGTTTAACCGAACATTAGTAACTATTCAAACCAAACACCCGTTATACAACGAGTTTTGGCACGTGGTGATGCTCAAAACCTTTTGGCAAAGTCTAGCTTTGTCGCTTTAAAGTTTTAAGTTCACAGACTATTCTCAATTCACACAAATGGTTGGTTAGTATCAAAAGAACAACAATATCAAAGTAGAGTTCAGGAACTACTCCCACAACTCCCAAAATGTCAAAGTTTTGGGGCTTGAAGCCTCCAAATTCAAGAAATAAGTTAGTTAACACAAACAATACTAGAGTTAGGGGATTTCCTCCACCTAAACTCTTTGAAAAACAAAGTTTTGGGGCTGGAAGCCTCCAAATTCAACAAGAAAAGAAAACAAAGCTTTGAAGGGGCCCTCCGGACCTTCAAAGTACAAGAGAGAACAAGAAAATAGAAGAAAATAACCAAGAATTTGGCTTAAAAAGTGCTCCGACAAGTGTCGGTAGCACGACAAGAGCAACAACAAGAATGAAACAAAGAATGAGGGCCACGAACAACCTCGAGGAAGGGCCTTATATACTCGCTCCCGGCCCCCCCCCCTGGTAAGTTGTTCGTAAATTATCTTTTACTTTCAATCTAGATATTTTGCTAAACTACCTAAACGTATTTTCAAAATAATCTTTGTTTAATGGGAAGGAAGGTTCTCAAGCGAGTTCCTTCTAGGCCCTAAATGGCCTTAGAATCTTTTCCCAAATCAAATATTTGATTTTCCCAAAGATATTTTGAAAACCTACCTAATTAACCAAGATATTTTGTATTTTAATCTAGGGTTAGTTCTAAATTGGCTTTCTTTAGTCCAAAAGATGGCTTCTTACGCAAGACAAGTATCTTGGGCAAATCCAATCTTTGATTTTACAAGAGATATTTGCAAAATCAACCCAGATTAATCAAAAATTACCTTTTAAAAGTCAAACTAAGGGCTGACCCTCTCTATCTTTTGAGGGACAACTCGAAACTGAAAACAAACTACGCCATCGCGTTCAAAAGACCCCAATTAGCCTAAGAGACCCCTTACCCCTACCTCTCCAGCCGTTTTAAAGCGCAAATTTGAGTCACGATAACTCAGAACAAAAGTTAAAAAGCTAACTTTTGGAGTTTGCGTCTTTTGATGAAACTGTCGGTCCTGGGTGGTTTAGAATATTCGTGGTTTAGAATATTCGTGGGAGTAAGAATTGACCCTTGAAACGCTCCATTCGGACACCGCTAGCTCCTGGTTCGCCGGTCAACCCGCCGCCAAGTTGTAAATCTTTGTAAAATTCGCTATCGGTTCTAATTCTGGTAGTTGGGAATGTCGGAATGTCTTCAAACTTGACAGGGCTCTTTATTGGCACACAAAACACTATTCTAATTTTTAGTGAGATTTTACCGCAACATTGGTAATTTCTAGGAATTTACGAATGCAGTTTTAAGCGGTTAACTTCCCATGGAGTCATCGTGGAGTTTTGTAAAATCCCGAAACTTTTGGGCAATCTTCTACAAGATGTCCATCAACTAAGGGCAAAACCAAATCTCCAATAAGAATGCTATTTTTAGCAATTCTTTAATAATTTCCACCCGGGGGGGAAATTATTCTTGATACCGGGGGAATCTTGGATGATCGGGCTTCTTTTTGACCTCCTGGCATGCTTTGACCTAGAAAAGCACCTCTCTGTATGTTCCAATCATCATTTCCTCCATCTTGATCTGCGAATGATTGTATTTCTCAAAATTACCTGCAAACAATAAATCTAACTCTTTCGAGTTAGATTTGAACTGACTCTGACTAGACTCTAACTTTTAACCAATTTGTTACATGTATACTTATAGCTGTTGTATTACATGAACAAGACACTAGGACTGGTTAACTCTCAAATTCTCACATCGCTCGAAATTACTAACTTAACTACTTATTTCTACTAATAAGACCTAAAATTAGTGAAAATGTAACGTTTTACGTGTTTCACGCATTTAAGGCCATGACACACCTCTTTGGTAGGGACTTCTACCAAAACCCACAATAATTGTATTTTTATATGTTTTTTCTTATTTTTCACTCAAAAATTAACTAAAAATCGCGAAAAATAAGTTCAGAGTTCCAAGTGCCAACTTGAGGGCTCACACCAAGCGAGGACATATATATAGAAAATGGTGTTTACAGTGATAGAAGTTGGCCAACTGGTGGTCCAAGCTCTAGTTCTAGACTAGCTCTATCACTTGATTAGCACAAACCAACGTAGTGACAATCTCCGCCGCCGTCGATCGAACCTCAAAGAAGTACGGGGCTTGTGCAGCCTCGATTCTTGCCGTGGCTGACGAATGCTGCTCCCAAGTGGCTGCGTTGGTGAAGAAGGTCGCGTCCTTGAGTCGTTTGGAACGGCCCCTCTTCCCCCGGCTAGGGTACTCGTAGTGTATTGGATGATAGCGAGGGTGATGGATCCCCTCGTCTCCAGGTAGCTGGAAGTTGGAGACCTTGAAGTCTTCTGCGTCCTGACAGGGTTCACAGGCGGTAGCGTACTCGGTGATGTATCGGAGCTGATCCGCCGTATCCAAGGTGGACGGTGTTAGTATGGTGGAGATACCGCGGCAACACTCCAACGTGAGATGGCTGGCTCCGTTGTGCCACGCACGGAAGTCCTCAGACTGTGAGTATGGGTTGTCGAGAAACCGATCGAAGTCCCCGACTGGTTGGTTGAAGCGGAAATACTGGTCTGAGTCGTCCCCAAGTGGGCTTGGGGCGGCGTATCAGATGTCGAGGTGAGGGACCTCTGTGAGAGGTCTGAAAGTCGGGTAGGCGGGATGCTTGTCGTCGAAGCACGTTTTGACAAACGCGCTTTCAAACTTCCAAGTGGCTAGCACCACCGCCCAGTAGAACGAGAGGCACTCGGCTATCTCCTCCCTTGAGACCCCAAAGGTCCCAGACTTGATCGCTTGCTGGATGCAGGGCGTGTACTAGTTGGGGCTGAGCAAATATTGCCGCGCCAGATGTTCCCAGTATTCGAAGGAGATGCCCAAGCGATCGGGACCGAGCAACAGGTCTTCTAACGGGAGCTCCTTGTTGTCTTCGGAGTCGCTATATCCTTCCTCGTCGTCTCGGTATGCTTTGCGAGGGCGGCGGCGCGAACGGTCGTAAAAGTCGAGCTGTGTGAGCTCAAAGCAAGGTTCTGGTTTGTCTCCCTTCACAATTAACTTGTTTTGTTAGCCTTAAGACTTCTTCCTCCTACCCCTGCTACCTATCTGGCCTAGGAGTTGTAAGTGGCTCAATCCTCGTGGTAACTGGAAGCTAGCTTTGATACTTCCACTCCTTGCTAGTTCTAGCCTCTGCTCAGAGACTTAAGCTCTAGTTTCCACTACTATTTCAAAAAGGATCTCAAAGGTATCCTAAGGTACCTCCTTCTAATTACTAACCAAATTAGAGACTTTAAAATATATTTTCTATCACTTAATTTGATAAACGTTCTTAATTCCTTCTATGATTGCTAATTATCACTCTAATTTAGACACTCTAATCCTAACTAAGTGTTCTCCTAGACTAACATTTAATGTGAGAAAAAATTTAAAAGGCAAGCTTCTAAACTTTAACTCCCGGCAGACGCACCATTCATGTGGGCGCTTAATTACCCACCCTTGGTAATTAATCGGACACAACCAGGTTCTAGGGGTTAACTAAATTCTAACCTAACAAGTGACTAAGCGTAGGTCCATTGTGCCTTCCAAGCAATGGATCTTCTTTACTAAGTCCCTAGTTTCCGCAGGTGACAATGGAGTTGCCCCCAATTGGCGAGGGAATAGTTCGGGCCAACCGTCCCCTAACAGCAGCCTATGCGAACTACCACCAAATCTATCCTAATCTATGGGAATCTGAGGCTAATTGACCTTTCCTAAGACTGAGGAGGGATTTCCTAAGTCCCTTCCATGGTTTCCTAAGTTGATTGGGTTTTTTCCTAATCTAAGTTATCGTTTTTTCCTAATTTAATTGATCTTTTTCCCTAATTTAATTTCTCAATTTTAATTTATCTTTTTTCCTAATTTAATCTTCTAATTTAATTTATCTTTTTTCCTAATTTAATCTTCTAATTTAATTTATCTTTTATCTAATTTAATCTTCTAATTTAATTTATCATTTTTTTCCTAATTTATCTCCTAATTTAATTTATCTTTTTTCCTAATTTAATCTTCTAATTTAATTTATCTCTTCTCTAATTTATCTCCTAATTTAATTTATCTTTTTTCCTAATTTAATCTTCTAATCTAATTTATCTTTTCTCTAATTTACCTCCTAATTTAATTTATCCTTTTTTTCCTAATTTAATCTTCTAATTTAATTTGCTAAGTTAACCCTAACCAGGGTTGTCTTGTCTGACAGAATTTCGGGTTTTTGTATCTAATAGACGTCGCATGTCGCATGTCGAATTGTCGAGTTGTCGAGTATGGGCGGTTTTTGTTGTCGTGTACAAATTTCGGATTTCAAATTTTTTTACCCCTAGGTAAAACGGACTGTCCTACGTGACTCTGAAATGGCGTGCTTCATGAGGGGCGACCGCGGGTAGGGGCGACCACGGGTAGGGGGCGACTACGGGTCCAAAATCTAGGGCGACTGCGGGTCTAGGGGCGACTTCTGGTCCCTTTAAGGGCGACCGCGGGTCTAGGGGCGACCTCTAGTCCTTAGGGGCGACCTCTGGTCCCTAGGGGCGACCTCTGGTCCCTAGGGGCGACCTCTTTGTTGCAATTGTCCAAAAAAACTTTCAAAACTACTATTTCTAGTACAAAAAGAAAAAAGAAAATTAATGGTATTTTTGAACATGTAATCGTAGGATCTTAAAGTAGAATAGTATGACAATGTGTGGAAAAAATTTCAAACACTTTCACCACATAGATTGCAAGGTAAATGCGTTCAAAGTGAAGAAATCACATTTTTGACATATTGACAAACTACTTTGAATCTTTTTAACTTAAAAAAGTTTACATTATAGTCTTGAATTAAAAAAATTTCATCATTCAAAATTGATTTGAAAATATAAAAAATTTAAAATTTAAAAATAATGTGGTTTCATTCTTTAAAAAATTATTAAGTAGAAGAAAGTACATTATAGAGAGAAAAAACTTTATCATTAATAGCTTTAAAATGGAATTAAAACACACTAATCCCAATGGTGAGATTGTTCTATGAATCAAAGTTAATTTTTTGAACTTATTTGTTTAATTGTTTTGAAAAAGTTTGAAACTTGAGTGGCCCAAAAGAATCCTATGCTTAATTTTTTTTAATATGATACTATGATTGCTCACAAAAGAAGATGCTCTATAACTTTCATACCATCAATCCCCAAAAAATGAACCAAAGCTTTTGAAGTACAAAAAAATTCCAATCTATGAGAACAAAAAAACTTTAATTTTTAATTCAAATTTTCGTGAATTTTTTTTTTTCACCTAATTTATATTTAGGCTTATTGTGGTATAACTCTTGCTCTTTGGCACCAATTAAAATACAAATTACAATCCCATAAAACTAACAAGTTTATCTATATCATGAAAAAGTATCAAAAGCTTCATAAAAAATTGACCTTATATGAAGTTGCCCGAAATCCATTTTCCAAGCTACAAAGACAATTGAGACTTTAGAGCTTAACATCCTAACAATGTAATCTCTACAAGAGAAAAGGTTGTTTTAAGTACAACCTAGTAGTATAGTCCTACAATCTTATGATCTTTAGGGAGATTTTTAGTAAATTTTTATTGAAAACAAATGTATTTCTAATAAATATTTACTACAATTTGCTAAAAGGTCATAAATTATAGAACTATATTGCTAAGACCATACCTAAAACATTCTTTTCTCTTCTAGTGATTATTCATGAGGTGGATTTTAAAATACAAAATAATGCACGAAGATTTGTATAAAAAACTTTCCCATTTGAATTCTTCTTTTTTCCAAGTATTCTTGTACTCATGAATTATTTACCACCATCAATCCATCATCCCTAACTTAAAAATTAGATGGAAGGGATTTAAAGAAAAATTTCCCTTTTTGATTTAATTTATGCATATTTCAACGAATTATCCTACTAAAGGACCTATAATTTATGAAGTGTATTTCAAAATACAAAATAATGCATGAAGATATTTACAATACCTTCCCCATTTATATTTTTTGATTCTCCAGGCATCTTTGTACTCATGAATTATTACCACCTTCATCTCTAACTTAAAAAAATAGTAGGGAAGGGATTTAAATGAAAACTTCTCCTTTTGATTTAATTTATGCAAATTTCAAAGATTTACCCTATGGATCTATAATTTATCAAGTGTATTTTTCTTGATTCTCTAAGCATCTTTGCACTTATGAATTATTACCACCTTCATCTCTAACTTAAAAAATTAGTGAGGAAGGGATTTAAATGAAAACTTCTCCTTTTGATTTAATTTATGCAAATCTCAAAGATTTACCCTATGGGTCTATAATTTATCAAATGTATTTTTCTTGATTCTCTAAGCATCTTTGTACTCATGAATTATTTACCACCTTCATCTCTAACTTAAAAAATTAGTGAGGAAGAGATTTAAATGAAAACTTCTCCTTTTGATTTAATTTATACAAATCTCAAAGATTTACCCTATGGGTCTATAATTTATCAAGTATATTTTTCTTGATTCTCTAAGCATCTTTGTACTCATGAATTATTTACCACCTTCATCTCTAACTTAAAAAAATAGTAGGGAAGGGATTTAAATGAAAACTTCTCCTTTTGATTTAATTTATGCAAATCTCAAAGATTTACCCTATGGGTCTATAATTTATCAAGTGTATTTTTCTTGATTCTCTAAGCATCTTTGTACTCATGAATTATTTACCACCTTCATCTCTAACTTAAAAAAATAGTAGGGAAGGGATTTAAATGAAAACTTCTCCTTTTGATTTAATTTATGCAAATCTCAAAGATTTACCCTATGGGTCTATAATTTATCAAGTGTATTTTTCTTGATTCTCTAAGCATCTTTGTACTCATGAATTATTTACCACCTTCATCTCTAACTTAAAAAAATAGTAGGGAAGGGATTTAAATGAAAACTTCTCCTTTTGATTTAATTTATGCAAATCTCAAAGATTTACCCTATGGGTCTATAATTTATCCAGTGTATTTCAAAATACAAAATAATGCATGAAGATATTTGCAATACCTTCCCCATTTAATTTTCTTGATTCACCAAGCATCTTTGTACTTATGAATTACTTACTATCTTCACTTCTAACCTAAAACTAGAGGAAAGAGATTTAAATAAAAACTTTCCCTATGGATTTAAGCAAATCTCAAATAGTCATTCTACAAGTGTATAATTTATCAAATGAATTTCAAAATACAAAAAAATAGGTGGATAGATATGTATGATCTTTCTTATTTTATTTTATTTCATATCATGTAATCACAATCGAATAAATGATAATGAACCATTGATATATATTTTTAAAAATTGCATGTTTGCAAAAATTGAGTGTTCAATGGAAGATGACATCTCGTCATAAAATTAATATACTAGAGCGAATTCATAGATCAAACAAAATATTGTCAAATTCAAGTTGTACTATAAAGAATCCAAAGCAACTAGATTTTTAGAAGAGCTTTCATTTCTAATAAATGAGATTAGGTGTTTAAGCTACAAAATTTGATCTCATCAACGTCCATTTATTTAGCTCACCTAACAAAGAAGGTCCACTAATACACCTAGCAAACTGAAACAAAAGTAATTGACTCTAATGAAGCTTTCAATTTCTACCTTCAACACCCACAAAAAGCAATCGAACGCGTTCTTCAAGTGACTTTGAGTCTTCGGCGACCTCTCTTGGAGGAGAACGCAGGTCAGGGCGACCTCGGGTGGGGGGCGACTGCGGGTGGAGATGGGAAGAATTGGCCTCCCAAAGGCCCCAAATTGGCAAATTTGGGCCTTTGGGAGGCTTCTAGGGGCGACTTCGGGTGAGGGTGACCTCTTTGGGAGGAGAACGCAGGTGAGGGCGACCTCGGGTAGGGCGACCTCGGGTTGGGGGCGACTTCGGGTGGAGATGGGAAGAAATGGCCTCCCAAAGGCCCCAAATTGGCAAATTTGGGCCTTTGGGAGGCTTCTAGGGGCGACTTCGGGTGAGGGCGACCTCTTTGGGAGGAGAACGCGGGTGAGGGCGACCTTGGGTAGGGGGCGACTTCGGGTGGAGATGGGAAGAAATGGCCTCCCAAAGGCCCCAAATTGGCAAATTTGGGCCTTTGGGAGACTTCTAGGGGCGACTTCGGGTGAGGGCGACTTCTTAATTGGAGAAGAATACGGGTGAAAGGGATCTCTTTTATTGTGCAACTGTGGTTGGGGGTGGGAGCCATTGCTTTGAGGATGTCCTTTTCTTACAATTTCCTGCATAAATAAAAGATTTTAAACATCTTTTTTCTTTTTCTTTTTGATTTTGAAAGTTTCTTAATACTATTTTTTTTCTTAGACCCTTGATATTTCATATCAATTTCAAAATATATATTTTTTAAATTAGTAAAAATCATTTATTTTTTATTTCCCGTCAATTTCTTTCATTACAGTGGATTTGTTACTACATATATGACCTAATTTTTAGGAACTCCATTGGGAATGTTTATAGAATTTCTTCTTGATTCCTAGGGTCTTTATAAGGTGGGGTCTTTTTAAATTTTCCTTGGTTTTTTTAATTTTCCCTAATTTTAATGCAAAAATTGTTATTATGATTTGCAAGTTCTTTCTTGTAATTGTGCATTGCAAGTAATCAATTTGGTTGTTCAATTGAAACGTTTAATGTCATTCAAGAATGAGTGATTATCACTAAAAGGACATATTGGCTAAGTATATGGATTACTGTTAAGTGCCTTGCTATTATTTTTTAGTCTCCTAAGATTCATTACAAATATTAACCTATTAAGGAAAAGAAGTTGGAGGATATAAAGAATTGTTGGGGGGTGGCTCTAACATATGTATATGGGCTGCAACATTCAGAGAGGACCATAGAGATCATGCAAGAAAATCATAAATATACGATGAAATCCATCTTGTATTCTATTAGAAAAATTGGTCACTTAATGAATATGAATGATATGGAAAAATACGACAATGAAGTATTTGAAAATACATTGATAGTGAGATACTTTGTAAGGAAGTTAGGTGACCTTATTGAGCCTAATCTAAAGAAGCAATTAATAGGTGGATAGGTGGCAAACTTGCTCATTGATAAACCATGGTTGATGATGCCCCTTAAAGTTGTTTTCTACACTAATATTTTTGTAATAGGACATGATATTATCAGATTAGTATAAATAGAAACGTAGGTCACATTGCATGCATTTAACTTTTGAAGAGCAATGTAAATATATTAACGACTTTTATACGATGTGACATTTAAAAAAATGAATTGAATATTCTAAATGCAAAGTGCAAAAGTTATTGTATAGAATTTCAAATTTCAATTCTCTTGTGCAAATATTTTGTAATTTTTGTCAAACAATTAATTATAGTTTATTTGCTTCTAAACTATTGTGTGAGAAATTTTACAAAAATGAAGTTGAATTTTAACCCATAGAAGACCAAGAGTTCTTAAGGATTTCTCATCTCGGTTCACATAATGCTTAGAGTCTCAATTCTCATCGTGATTTTTTTGAAACTTTCTTTGAAGATAGAAGAATATATCATCTTTGTAGGAATATAGCATTTTTTCAATTAGTGTTTGAAAGAAAAAGTTATGCCACCCTAAAGCCAAAAATGGAGGTCAGTGGACACCTCAAATATTATATTTTTGTCTACATGTGAAGCTTTGATTCATTGTAATTGGACTAGTAATGCAAAAGTTATGGACAATCTTGTTTTTTGGACAAACTTAGCATTTTCTTGAAAACAAAACTTAGAGAGTTCATTTTTTAATGCAATTTTCACAATTTTTCTAAAAATTTATTTGACAAGGTTAAATTTGCTCACTAGAATAATCTCATCATTGGAATAATTGCATTTCAATTCCATCTTAGAACTCTTGACAATTTAATTTTTTTTTCAATCTTGGACCTACTTCTATTTTAAAAATTTTTAACCCCTAAAGGACCAAGGCCTTTTTCTTGCCAAAAAACATTCAAAATTGCCATTTCTATTGCAAAGAGTAAAAAATTTGGAAATTGTTTCTTTTGCACATCTAATCGTCTAACTATAGGATCTATACATAATTAGTATAAAAATGTGTGGAATAAATTTCAGAAATGAATCTTGCAAGTTATTTTTTGAAGAAGATTCTTAGATTGCTAGAAAAACAAGATTGTCTATAATTTTCACACCACTTATCCAAATGAAATGAATCAAAGCTTTCCATTGAGAAAAAAATATAATATATGAGGAAAAAAAATTAAAATTTTTGAATGTTTTTTTGTTGCCTTTGTTTTGAACTTATTTGGGCACAACTTTTGTTCCTAGGCACCATTTGAGAAAACATTATATTTCCACAAAGATAATTAGTTTTTCTATCTTTAAAAAAAGTTTCAAAAAATTATGACAAAAAATGAGACTGTAGGTACATGCCCAAAATCCAATTTGTCAACCAAAGGGACGATGGTCCTTTAGGGATTAAAGAATGCAAATCAAGTGCTTTTATTAGTGAATATTTTTCCCTAGACTTTCAACTTATTTATTCAACGTATGTGTCTTTTAATTCAAAGTATGTAGTGCAAAAAATTTCCACAAATGACAGTCAAAATCAACTGAAATTGCAGGTCACAGTTCAGAATTTTTTTTTTCCAACTTTGATTGTTAATATCTTCCAATCTATACGGTCATACTTCATGAAATTTTTACCACGTGATCTTAGACAAGTGAAGTACAAGATCTTACGGTTAGATTCTAACAAAAAAAAATTATTTTTTTGGATGAATGCAACAAAAGTGGCAGTTTTGAACTGTAGTACAGAATTTTCCCCTACCCGCAGTCGCCCCTACCCGCGGTCGCCCCTACCCGCAGTCGCCCCTACCCGCGGTCGCCCTCTACCCGTAGTCGCCCCCACCCGAAGTCGCCCTAAATTTGTGACGTGGCTGCCACATGGCAGCCAAGTAAGCCTAGGTAAATGGGGGGTAAATTCTGAAAAAGTCAAAGGGTAAAGTTGACTCTATTAGACGGACGGGACCCTCTACTAGACGTCTTCGACGTCGAGTTTGTCGAGTTGCCGAGTTGTCCGGGTAGACAACCCTGACCCTAACTCCTAATTGGATTATTTTGTCTTAATCTAGTGTTTACTTCTTGGTTGAGTTATGACCTTAACGGTTCTGATTCCTAGTCCTACCCTATCTTAGTCTAATTTGGTTGCTTTTATGGTCAACTTCTATGTAGGAAATGGGTTTGGATACTTTGAGTCCTATTGATAAACTTTTATGTCTAAACTCAAGGCCCCCCCCTAATTCCTATTTGCTAATCGAAATTAATCACTACCTAACAGGGTTTAGCGTAAATTAAAAGAAAGAAAGCCCTAGGGATTGGTTTACTGACTCACCTGATCGTCGTTGGCATGCGCGGCATTTTCCTCCATACCTCCGGCCGCGTGCTCGTATTCCATAGTCGACACGTATTTTGAAGTAGTAAAATGCCAACGGCTTAGTCCTTGGCGAAGTAGTACACTCTAAAGACCCTTAATGGTCCCTTCCTTTCTCCTTGTCCATTTTTTCTTTTACTTCAACACTATTCCTACCAACCCCTTAAAAGAAACCTTACACCATATGACGCTAATTTAATAGGAGAGTCACCTATTCTCTTACGTCGTCATTTTGGTGTCATCCTAATCTCTTTCCTAATGGTTGTAAGAAGCTTTTGAGATTTCCTACCTAATCCTATGACGCAACACTATTTATCGTCTCTCCCTTCTTCCTCTCCTATAACTACCCCCTTCCTAATTTTGTCATCATTGTGTGAGGTGGCTTGTTGGTGAGGGACCTTGAGAGGTTGTGCAGGTTTGGACGCGTAGGATGGCAACTTCTCTTCCCCCCTTCTTCCTTTAGCCTTGAGTTGGTCTTTTGTTAGTCTTTTACTAGACCCCCGGTTTTCAATCTTAGTGTGATGAAAACCCCCCAAAAAAGTGTGGTGGGGTCCCGCAGGGCATCGTCCCGTAGTGCTGAATTTAGTTGAGGTAAGGATTTCTCCTTCCCCCCCCCCTTGGACTCCCCAACTCCCTGGCCCTCCCGAACTGGCTCCCCGAATTGGCTCCCCCCCGAACGTTGGCTCCCCGACCCACTGGCTCCCCGATACCCGGCCCCCCGAACTGGCTTCCCCTTACGGGTTGGCTGACTGTTCCCCTTACGGGCTGGTTGACTGCTCCTTTACAGGCCTCCCCTTGGGCTGGCTGACTGCTCTTTTACGGGCCTCCCCTTGGGCTGGCTGACTACTCCCCTTACGGGCTGGCTGACTGCTCCCCTTACGGGCTGGTTGACTGCTCCCCTTATGGGCTGACTGACTGCTCCCCTTACGGGCTGGTTGACTGCTCCCCTTACGGGCTGGTTGACTGCTCCCCTTATGGGCTGGCTGACTGCTCCCCTTACGGGCTGGTTGACTGCTCCCCTTACGAGCCTCCCCTTGGGGCTGGCTAACTGCTCCTCCCCTTACGGGCTGTCCCCTTATGGGCTAGTCCCAAGTATTTTTACTACAATCCTTCCTCTCCGGGTTCCCGTATGGGAACCCACTACACAATTTAAAATTGGACAGGTCAGGGTCAAAGCTTCGCCGCCTAGGGGGAATAGACAAAAGTTTTAACAACTAGCAAAACAACGGCCTAGTGGCGGGGTTTCTCCCTATACTTGTCTACCACCTAGGGCACTCTTGGGGGCTAAACTTTGGCTTTTTCCAAGAAGATCTTGGGAACTAAACTTTGGAACCAAAAGTATAGGGGGTTCAAAGCTTCGCCGTCGAATTGGTTTTGACACCAATTCTAAGACTGGTGACGCCCCCCGGGTCCAAAGCTTCGCTGTCTAAGGCCTGTTTTTGACACACACTCTAAGACTAGGGTAGGTTACAGGTTCAAAGCTTCGCCGCCTCAAGGGCGGTGGGGTCCACTCGTAAACCACACGGCAAGGGTGACTATGGTTAGGACTTACACAAGAGGCAACCGAATCCACAAAGTAAGCATAAACAAGGCAATACTCATATACTAAAGGCCCCCCAAAGCGGCATCGCCAAGGTACGGTGGGGGGTGACCTTAGGATTAGTACAAGACACACAAAAGATACACGAAAAACACACGCAAGTAGATGGAAACCGCTTGACTCGCACACGTACAAGGTAAGGTGGAAGGACCTCAAGGACTTTTAAAGAGCTTGAAATAAAACGACAATGGGACCCAAAAGTGCTCCGAAAACACCGTAGAGGTTTTTTGGCTTGAAACGCCAAAAATTCCAAGATAACTTGGACCCACGGACCCAAAACAAGTATTGGGGGTGTTTTGGGAGAGAGAAGGGCCCCCTTTTATAGGTTTCCAAGGGCCCACTCCCCCCCTCGACGAGTAACCTCATCCATCCGGATTTTCATCCAAATTTGAGATTTTCACCTAATTTTGGGTTTTACGCTGGTCCTAACCTCTAACTTTTGGAGTTTAGCTCGGAATTGAAAATGGATTGCGCCAATGGCTTCAGAATGCCATTTTTAGCCTAAGAGATCCCCTACCCCCTATTTCTATCACAAAAAAACCATCGGAAACTAGTGCCAACTAGAGCCAGCTAAAAGGGTAAAAACCTAACTTTTGGGGTTTACCTCTTTTGGCTTGGTTAACTAGCTAGGGTTGTTGGGGAGGCTCTAGGGAGTAAGAAAAGGCTCCTTGATGTCTTCGTTCCGACTTCGTACGCTCCCGGGACGCCGGTCAACCCCGCAAAGATCTTGCCGTAATTATTAATTGGGGGGATGTTGTCAGTTTCGGTTGCTTTCCGCTATTGGAACACCATGAAATTTGTCGGGGCGCGTTATTAACGTAAAAGATGCTAGTCTAATTTTTAGTGAGATTTTACCGCGGCCTGGGTATTTTCCATGAATTTCCCAACGTGGCCTTTGGCGGTTGACTACTCGGAAAAAGATCCTTTGGAGATTAGAAAAAACCGAGACTTTTGGGGGAACCTCTCATGGATTCCCCCAAGCCACGTGCCAAGTCTTGAGCTATTCTGGCACACAATTGGTGGCGAGGTGAAAATTGATTTCGGTTGAATCACCGGCAGTCAGGGAATCTTTTACATGTGAGGGAATCTTGGCGAATGGGTTTTGCCGTGGACATCCCGACATGTTCCAGATCCGAGAACACTATCCGGCGGCTGTGGATTCCTCCATGCGGCCTGTCTAGGACAAGTAACACCTGCAAGCTAACAATTTGGATTCCTAATGTTTCGTCGGTGGAATGGGGAAACTAGAACCTATCTTTGGAGATTTACGTGGGGACCTCCCTAACTCTCCTAAGACTAACTTAGCCTATCATGGTCACATGCACTAGGTTTGGGCTATTTTGGGTAAGTTCCCAGTAGCCCTATTGTTTCCCACTAATTAGGGGTTTTAACCTATATACAAGTGGGTGTTTATGGGTAATCTATGGATAAAAGGCTATTTATGACCAAATGCTATATTGGTATGTGACATACCTATTTTGGTTCTACACTCTTTTTTGGGCTTTTTGTAGTACTTTATACCTTAATTTGTAACAAACTAAAAAAAAAGAAAACAATGAGTCCCAAGTGACGAATTTGGGGCTCACATAGTCTCAAGCACCTTTACTATTATCATGTCAGTAAGGGCAGTGAGAGTGGTGGCCTCGGCATTATATAAGTTTTTTGGTGACGTGGGAAACTCTTCATCTTCTTTTTGAAGTTCAGGGCTCTTCTTGCGCTTCTTTGATCCACTAGAATGGCCCTTCTTCTCAGTCATCTTCTCGCTTTCCTCCATCACCACATCTTCCATCTCCTTCAAATCTAGGACCTCTTCCATTCCCTTCTGTGGCGTCCCCTTCAAGTCTACAACCTCCTTCACTCCCTTCTGTGGTGTCTCCTTCAAATCTAGGACCTCCTCCACTCCCTTCTGTGGCGCAGTTCCTCCACCATCTGTGCTAGTGCCACCTCCTTCCAAACAATCCGAACCATGAACCTCCTCTGCAATCAAAGGCAATGGATCATGTGCCTTTGTCTTTTCCCTGCATTGGACCCGAAACTTATCCACCACTGTAGGGCTCTGCTCCACAGACTCCTTTGAGAGGATTGCTGGAACTTCCGTAGGCTGTGGCATTTTCTCAGGACTTTCCACCCTTGGTGCTAAGGTATGCTGGATAGCCAGTGTAGTAGTGTCGCTAGCAATCTGTTCCACCGCATCCTCCTCATTGGATTTTTCACAATCTTTTGCATCTTGAAGATTTTCACGTCCAGAAGTACCTTCTTCAGAACTTGAGAGAGAAGTTCCTGAGCTCTCTGGCAAGTTGTTCACCACTTTCACCACGTCAAGAGGCTCATCATCGTTGGATGTCTCGTCTCCACTACCCAACTCTGGCTCTTGGCCCTTCCCTCGTACTTTTTGTAAGCATTCATATGAAATCTCGTCCAGCTTTTGTGGTTTAGGGATATTTTTTCTCTGATGAAGAACAACTCCCTTGAGAATCATGTCTTCCCCTCTGCCTTCCAAAGGCTCTGATCCTTCGACCTCAGAAATTGCCGGTCCTCCCATACCACAAACATTTAGTGGTCTCATTGCTTGACTGGCATCACCCTCAGTGAAACTGGTTGGAGAATAAGTTGAAGGATCAAGAAACTCCTGGGATGACAAACCTGAAATCCAAACACGTCCACAAAAATTGCTTAGTTATGTACTTAATTATATACAATTGAGTATTTGTAGTACTAGAACAACTGTGGTGTGCACATACTTCTCAACCAGTACAGAGATAAGTACAAGATAAAGTGCACAATTATATTTCGAGCACTGATAAGTAATACCAAAAGTACATAAAACAAGTACACTACCAAAATACAACTTTCACCTAAGAGTACATAATTCATACAAGTTCAAAGTGGTTGTAAGCAGAGTACAAAATACATGTGGAGGATATGAGGAAAGTACCCAAGAATAACAAGTACTCTAATTTCTCCATATATATACTTCCTAAACTTGGAGTAGAATACTTTCTAAGGACGTTCTCTGTACTGAACACGCCAAAATTTTGACAATGTATATTATGAGTACTTGTGAAGTAGCAAAGCAACACACAATTAAATTTCAAGTGGTCCACTGAGTATTTATGTGTAACTAGATCTCTGTACCAAACACATCCAAATGTGACATTTTGTACTAAGAGAACTTCTGAAGTAGCAAAGTAAGACACAAAGAGTACTAAGTATTCAATCTAGTCTCTGTGTGGAGCAAAAATAACTTTCTAAAATATGCAGGATACACGTTGCTTTTATTGCTAGTGTACACATTACTATCGTAGACATAAACCCAGTGAATGAAATGACTAAAGAACAACTGTGGACAATGGAACCTGTTTTGAATTTGGAACCATATATATGTATATGTACGTAGTCAAAGATTAACAAGAACAAATGGACTCCACATCTGAATACTTACCAACATTTGGACAAGTTGCTTTTGCCTCCTCCATCCTCAATTGGAGGATTTTCTTTTGCTCCTCAGCACATCCCAACATCGAGGCCTTCTGAAGCATCTGAGCGCTTGGCTCACTCCAACCAAAACTCCATACCACTATGGATGTGATAAAATTTGACATCCCTTAGCAATACATGGACCTCCATGAACAAATACAACTGATGCACAAAATGGGTGATATAAATGCCTACAACATGATACAATAATGTCATAGTTCGGAAATGGAAATTGACACAAAGAACAAGTGGAAACGTCCAATGATCCACTACCCTCTACACCCTCCACAATTTCAGCATCCTTGTCCTCTAAATACACTATGGGTCGTGGCCACAAGGTCCCCATTTTTTTTCCCTTCTGTATGTGTGCCAACTCGGTCTTCAATGCTTCAAATTGTAAGCGGTGGGCCTCAATTCCGTGCGCCATATTAGCTACCACCAATTCAGCCGAATGTAGCTCTGCCCTCAAGCCCAGAACTCTTGACTGCTCATCATCCAATTGTTCCAAAATGCCTTCCATTTTGATTTTTTCCTAGTCCACATCAATTCCTTCACCTGCCATGGCATTGATTTTCAAACCCTTCTCCACCTTCTGCTTTTCATAGCTTGCCAAGAGACACTCCGACTGCTCCACCTTCAATTTACACCAATCTTTTTTTTCAAAAGTCGCCTTCTCACGCACTCTGTTTGCCTTCGTCTCCAATGATATCACCGCCAGTAACTCCTGTATCTCCTGGGCCCTCTCCTTGACTGAATCTGTACAAATGGAGGTACAAATTGTGAAGACATTGAAACTGACTTTGCAAATTCAATATTTAGAAAGTTTCCTAAATGCAGAACGCAATGTCAGTGAGCACTATAGAAATTCAGGAATACACATATTGAAAAAAATGAGCCACACCATGAGCCAAATCTATAGAAGCAAGACAAAAAAGGAGATAAATTTTGTTGAGCCAGATCGTGAACCAAATCTGGATGCAGCCTATTAGCTAGATTAAAGGAAACAAGGAAAAAGTGGAGGTGTACCTTCAGTCCAACATCCACCTCGGTGAGATTTGCCTGCATCATTTTGAACAAAAAAACCCGAACCCATACCAGACTCAAAACCTAAACCTAAATCCCATGTTTCTTCGAGCTTGGACTTTGTCCTCCCATGTTCTGCCATTGTAGTGACTCTAGTTTCCTTCCTCTTTACTAATGCAGATGACGTTTGACTATCTACACCCTCCCCTGGTTCCACTTTGATTTTTTGCCACTCTCTACCACGAACTTGGAGTGGCTAACCCCCTTCAAGCGTCTTCCTCAGCATAAACAACTTCTGGATGGATTGTTCATAGCGATTCACTTGCCGCTTATTGGTGTCAACCCCAAAGGCGCACCAATCTACCTTCCCTTTTCCCTCACGAAACTCAACTGCAATACCCTCAGCAAAATGTACCTTTACATAAGGAGGGATTTCAGTCACTCCATGCTGATACAGAATAGGGTGGAGATATTGAATCTTCTTCACAACATTTTCATGCTTGCACGCTGCCCAACTATAGCCTTGGCGTCCACTTTCTCCGTAAGGTTCTCCAAAAAGGTCGTGTAGCGTAGCAATAGGCACTCTGCCTTTCCGAAATCGGTGCGGATTCTCTCCCTCACTCGCAAGCTTTGGATAATGATCTTGGAATTCCTGGCAAGTCAAGCTGCGTGGTGGTTGCTTTAGCCTGGCAATCTCTGCGTCTACGTCCTCGATCTTCTGGAACAGTGGCTTCTGCATCCTCTTTGGCATTGTCAAACGTTTCTTTCTTCCGCCACAATCTTCGGACTTCGTGCTCTCCTCCTTCGGGTCGCCACAATCAGGCGGGCAAATCTTTGGCGCTGAACGTTTCTTCCTTCCGCCACTGCTCTTCTCCTCCGAGTCGCCACGATCAAGCGGGCGTGTCTTCTTTCCACTCAAAGTGTTGCCTAAACGTCCTCCTACAGACTGCTCCATCAATGCGCGATTCGAGATCCCTTTTTTCGGTGAAAACTAAATTTCCAATGAATCCGCAAATTGCCTTACACACTCTCATTCGAATACCCTAGAGAAGACAAGACCTCCCTCTCACCCCAATTGTCCCCAAATTTTTCTAATAAAGAAGCATTAATCTAACAGATCGTGCCCTGCCTCTCACTCCGCCCACAATTCTCGCACAATAGACAGAGTTCACTGAGGGATCTCACTGAGAAGGCACCTACGAAGCCATTGCCACACCCACCAAATGCAATTAGTAAAAAAACAAATGCAAAGGCAAAGGACTGTCTTTTGTTTGTTGTACCAAAATCCAACGCAATTTCTCGACCAGCACTCACTCGGATTCTGAGCAAACATCAAAACAAACAAGTAGTCTAACAAAGTCTAGAAGCGAATGAAAAATTCCATCCAACACCCGCATGCAGCATTGCAAAACTCCCGTAGACGAGCTTCCAAAGCGCAGCGGACAACTACCAAAATGCCAGCAGAGAACTACACTGGAGGAGCTCACACGCACGAAGAAGACGATGACCGGTGACCACCAGTTAGTGATGTGGAGTGACTGGTGGTCACCAATGAACACAAACTAACTTGCAGTCACCGGTCAGTTGGGACCATGAACCTATGATCACCAATTAATTTCTTATTGAGGTTCAGGGCGATGTAACATTTTGGTGGAGATGACCTGCACATTGGTGCAAAGTAATTATTAAACCCTAAGCCTTAAACTTATAGATTGCACTAAACCCTAAACCTAAAATATAAATCCTGAACCTCAAAATCGCAATGAATTAAATCTAAACCCTGAACCTCAAAATCGCAATGAATTAAATCTAAACCCTAAACCTCTAAATTGCAATTGCTTTAATAAACAATTACATCAAATACGTAAACCTATAGGTGGTAGTTAATTATAAAAAATCCTAAACCTTAAATACAGAGGTTGCACCCCTAAGCCCTATCCCCTTAGGTTGCATCAAAAATAATGACAACCAAAATTTAAGGTTATGTATGGATTTCTAATTTTATTTATCTAGGAAGTTGCAATAAGAAAATGTAAATCCTAAACTAAAACATTGAGGGTCGCATTTAAATCTTTACATTGTAAAGAGTAACTTGTAGAGTAACTTGTAGAGTAACTTGAATATATGTATAAATGATTTGCAGTCTCTACATTTGAAAATGAAATAAATTTATACTAAATACACCTTTAAACTAAAATATGTTGGTAGTACCTTTTAGGACAGAAACTCAATAATGTAATTAATATCCCAAATTCTTCCAAAACAGTGGAAAAAATTTGCCTCAATTATACAATAATTGAATTTTAGGATTATGTTGAAGGCATAGGAAACTATAAAATATTTATGACCTAATAACAATTCAAGTTTCTATGCAATACATAATATTGAACATAAATTATACTTGAACAACAACCAAATTTTTTTTCCTACTTTTTGTAGATTGCATTAACATATTTTATCTTTGAATTACCTCTATAATTTATAGAAATATGAAGCCCACACATCCAAATTGAATATCAACAAGTATAATAGTAGAAAATCTTTTGTACTTTAAAGGTTTAGTCAACATGATATTAATTAAATATGTTAATTCATGAAATCATGATAGATGGTTTGTGTAGTATATGAATTAAATTTTTAAAACAAAATTTTGGTACCTAGGAGATAATTTGGGCAATAATTAAGTGAATTAAATTTAAACAAAATCTTAAACAAGTAGTAGCTAATTCCAACTTCAATTGCACAAGTATTGAATTCATATATTCTCTAAAATGCACATTGTGATTATTCGTGAATTATGAATTGTGGCTATTTCCTTTTTACTAGTACTTGCTTATTTTTTAAAAGAAATTTATGAATAGGTTAGAAAAGTAGTAGAGATACCATGATTAGGCATCTTGCTTATTAATTTCAATTTTATCAAAAGAACTAGTTATAACTTAAAATATGAATTCGAAATTGTTAACTATAATTATACAAAAGTATAAACAATTGGAATTTGAATAGATACCAACAAATGTAACATTTGGCACTATAATTTATCACAATGTTGGATTATTAAATTCAAGACAAATTTTAGTGGACATTAAGTAGGACTAGTTGCCTTAGAATGTCCCTCCATTTTCTTTACAATTACAATGGATTACATATAAAATATCAAAGTATTGAAACCTTCAAAGATATAGAACACAATAGAAATTGCCTTCTCCATATTTGTTTAGGTTAGATGTGCAAAGCACATGTACACCCAAATAAAATTTATTTAGGTAGAGTCCTTCACACTGGCCAACCATAATCCCGGTTTTATTTTTATTTTTTAAAGTACTTCTATGTCACCTAAATAAAATATATTTGGGTGCAAGACTTCCTTCATAAAGACCTACCCTAAACCCAACTTTTTTTTGGATGTGCAAAATATTTCTAGACGCAAATGAAATTCATTTGGGTGGAATAGTGGAGTCCTTCACACCAGCCCACCACAATTCTGATTTTCTTTTGTTTGGATGTGCAAAGCATTTCTATGCCACCTAAATAAAATGTATTTGGGTGCAATCCTTTATACTGGCCTACCACACTCCCTATTTTTTCTATTTAATGGGAAAAATACTTCTACACACAAATAAAATTACTTAGATGGAGCCTATCACACTATCCCACCATAATCTTTTTTTTTTTGGTTTGGGTGTGTAAAGCACTTCCACAGTCAAATAAAATTTATTTGGGAAGATCACTTCATCAAAACACCTCTCTATTTTTTTTAATTGTAGATTATCATAAAATATACTTCCATTTGATTTTAAAATATTAATGTAATTTTAATTTTTAAACCCTAAATATAATAGTATAGACACATTCAAAGTGTATATGTAAATTTTTTTTATTTTAGTTAATAAAATTTACATAAAAATCTAAGAATGTCGAAAATGAACTCTCATACAATCATCACCTAATAATTATATTATACATTTTGTGCAAACCATAGCTTACTAACCTTAATCAAAATTCGTTATGAATAAAATTGGATGAATAAAACATTTTCAAGTACATTACATCCAAGCTTTGGATGCGAATAAAGGAAGTTAATTCAAAAGTGTTTACAATAGTATGAGGGGTTCCTTTTTTGGCTCTCTTTCCAACTTGCATGGGCAGGTGGCAGCCCAAGAATTGTTCAAATTCAAAAATTCAGTTTTGAAAAATGGCGGGCTGGCTTGGTAAGCTCGAACCAGGTTGGGTGATGGCCTGAACCAACTTGGAAGGTATTAAGCAGACTATATTAAGCAGATAACAAAAGTTTTGATTTATGAAAGCCTCAAATTACGTAAGAATTTGATTCCAATGTCAGAGTGACGTCAGGCGCCTATTTTCCATTGGTGGAGCACTTGACTAATTTTATATTCAACTGTAGACCATAAAACAGAACCCCAAAAATACGGTATGAGTACAAATGAGTACTTATTGGTAGAAATAGTACTCCACAAATTTGCCACAAGTATAGGGGGTCTAGCGTACTTCCACCCAAAGCATCACCCTGTCGGGTTTACACCAATGACAAGAAGACTTGTTTCAAGGAACATGTCACTCATTCCTAGATAGGGGACACATTTAGAATCCAGTTAGTTATGGTCCTCAATCCTACCTTAGCACATATGGAGTATGTGTGAACTCACAATTGACAAAACTTAAAAACTAGACCGTCTTCTACAGGTGCTTGTCATGGCAGCTTTTCCATATCACCTGTGTCCACTGCAAACAATGGTGTATGGATATGAGGAATCTCTATGCAATAGCTAGAATGAGAGAACTTATGCAGAACTTAAGAAGCTATTACGTGTACTCATGTCCACAATCCAAGACTGAGCTCACAGGACTTAGGGCTTACCTTTTCAAAAAGAATCATGGAATGCCCAGATGGGGAGCCCTCCTCTTGACAAATGCCTGTAGCACACGATCATAATGCACTTGGAAAGATTTCTCTTCATTAATATTTTCTCTTCCCATAGTGGAATCTCACCATTCACAAGGGAAGGCATTAACACCGGCGGAATCTTTCACGTGCATTATGCAGGGGAAGCCCTCTGAGGTCGGGAGTCCCTACATTTTTGGGCACGAACTCAGGCTAACGCCCTCAGTCCAGTGCCCTTAAATGCAGGAACCCCCTCCCCTTGAGGCCTTCCCCTATACAGAGCAATGTCATGTTCTTTGTTCCAATCACTAGAAGAAAACTGTGTTAGAATCCCTGAAAACACGTCACCTTGTTTTTGTTAAGTTCCTGTTTCAAAACGCAGTCAAAACGCAGAAAAACACAGAAAATGCGTTCTTCTGCGTTTTGACTGCGTTTTGAAACAGGAACTTAACAAAAACAAGGTGACATGTTTTCAAGGATTCTAACACAGTTTTCTTCTAGTGAATCCTCCAATCTAGCTTTCAAACAAATCACGAATCTTCTACACTTTGGAACTCAAAATGTTAGTGTGTGTATTTCACAATTAAAACTCAAGGACATTTGCTTTATTGGCTCTGGTTCCAAGGGGAGGAGGTGAATCACATCAACACAAGGTACGGGACATCCATAGTGAAGTAAGGTAGGAGGTCCTAAAATGGAGCGGGTTCTAAAACCGATCAGGCTCTAGAGGTACATTTTGCACTTTCCAATGTACAAGTGGTGTGCATTTGAGGAGGTGGTCGGTTTTAAAGCCCACAAAAATGCACTTTTTTGCAACTTTAGAAATTCATAACTAATTCTACAAAGCTTCAGAAAAATATGAAACAACTTGGATAAGATGCCAATTTCTCTTGCCTTTCAAAGAAAATTTACTGAAAAATATTTTAAGAAGTTCTACCTCCCCCAAAGTCAGCTTCAGCTCTTAGATGAGCGGTTTATGGACCTCCTACGTAACTAAAGAGAGCTAAATGCAACGACAACAAACAGGGGACTCAAGCATTGGGAGCAAAGGTGTGGAGTAATAAGTGGGAAGAGTTTTGGAATATGTGACCAAGCTCATTGCTTTGGGAGTCATGTACCTTACTTTGATATTTTGTCATTACAGTTTGTGGTGAGAAGCAATGTCAGTTCATTGTACCAAAGGTATTTATAAATGATCTAGTTTGCAATAGAAATGTAAGTCTTGTAAGAGAAAAAAAACTAGCATTCAATTGTTGTCAATTTGTTTTTCTCTGCAATATTCCCTAAGTAGAAAACAATGTCTGAATGGAGCTGAATGAAGCTTTTGCTATGAAAGCCTCAAGCAACTGGGCAGGGGCTCAAAAACCCCATTTAATCCCTAAAGTTCCATTGTCCCCTCGGGGGACAATTTGGAATTCAGGCAGGTTCCTATGGGCTGAAATTTTTCCCTAATTTTTTGAAACTTTTTTTGAATTTTCTTTTGAAGATAGGAAATCTACTCAGCTTTGTGAGAATATAATTTTTATTTCAATCAGTGCCCGGAAGCAAAAGTCAGCCCACAAAAAGCTTAGAACTGAACACGGTGGGCAACACAAAAAAATATTGCAAAAATTAAAAATAATTAAAAAAAAAAAAATTCTCAAAGATTATGTCTCTATCTACATTTGAAGCTTTGATTCATTCTATTTTGACAAGTGATTTGAAAGTTACGAACAATTTTATTTTTTGGGCAATCTAAGCATCTTTTTGAAAAAAGAACTTACAGGATTCATTTCAGAATGCAATTTTCAAATTTTTTCAAATTTTATTTTCTGAAAAGGTTAAGTTTGCTTGTTAGAACAATCTCACCAATGGGAGTATTGTATTTCAATCCCATCTAAGAGCTATTAACAATTTAGTTTTTCTTTCAATCTTGGACCTAGGTACTTCTACTTGACAATTTTTTGAAGTATGAAAATCAAGTTGTTATTTTTTGAAATTTTTTTCCTAGACTCCCAACTCAATTTTTCAACACAATAATTTTAAATTCAAATTCCATAGTGCACATTTTTTTAGAGATTTGCAAATAGAAATCAAAGTCATCTAAAATTGCAGTCTAGTGTTCAAAAAAACTTGTTTTTTAAAATTTTGAATGCTCATATCTCTCAATCTGTAAGTCAAACTTCATAAATTTTTTACCACATAATCTCAAACAAGTAAAGTTCAAGATCCTATGGTTCAGTTCTAAAAAAAGTATTTTTTTCGTTTTTTTGGACAAACGCAGTAAAAATGACAATTTTGAGTCTTTTTGACAGAAAAATGGCCTTGGGATTTTAGAGGTTAACAAAACACAAGCAAATAACAAATTACATCAACACATTGGGTAAATTGAATTGGCAAACGTTAAGTCCTGGGTGACCAAACATTGGGGACCAGAAAATGGAGCTTTTGAGTTGCATACATTCATACATTTTTGCTTTGATTCGTACCTTTTGTTTTGATTCAGACATAGTAAATCAATTTAGACATGTCCATTTGCTTGTGCTTTCTACTACTGATTCTTATTCTTGTTATTATTATTATTATGTATATTTGATTTATCATATGTGTCATGGCATCATACCACAAAAAATCTTGAAAGGCCAAGTATTAGGGTACCAAAGAATTCTTGCATATGTTAATGAACGCCCTAAGTATACGATGGAGCATCCTTTCTCCACATGCAATGTTCCCATAAATTCATGCACCAATAACCATGTGAAGTGTGGCAACATACATACCTTAAGTCAGAGTGTTTGTTTTGTTTTGTTTGTGATGTTGAGATGTTTTGGACCATGCGTTTGAGCCCAGTCATATTCTTGGTACCATCAAAAAATGTTCTATGAGCAAATAGATGGTGATCACCATCTTAAAAAGACCACTTCATCTCCACCAAATCCTACACTAAATCCTTCTAATGTCTTCCCAAATGATTTTTGCCTAGAGTTGTGGAGTGTTGTAGTAGAATATGTAGGTATGGTCTTGCTTCTATGTGCAACCTAATGTAGGAGAAGAAAAAGCATTTGTCAATTCTTCACATGGAAGAGCACTTGACTAAGGTGAGGAGGTTCAAAGAATAAATGGTTGTAACAAAGGCTATATAGCTTGAGTTGCTCCCATGCTTGTTTTCATTATGGTAGCTTCCTAGCAGCTTGGTGAGAAATAAATAATTAATAGTGTGCCTAAATTTTTGAGAAATTATTGACTTGATTTTCCCCCAAAAAATATTTATATATTAAGGAATTGCCTAATTCATAGAAATTAAAATCCACATTCAATTCATAGAAATTCAACTCACATTCAAGTTATAGATATTTAACTCGCTCCACACAATCTTGCATCTCATCTTTGTCAATAACTATATAGATACATTGCAAAGTTTTTTGCCTTGCCATTTTGACCATTTTAAAGTAGTACTTTTATCTATCACAAACAAAATGTATATGTCACACAACAAACCCTCACACTTAACAAAACCACAAAATGCAAGGTAGAGAATTTAAGGTTTGGAGGTCAAGACAAGGGTTTGGATAAATGTAGATGCCTTGGATGTAACTTGTAGCAACCATTCATAAATTGTAAAAACAACTTTGATGAATGTATGACTCCTTAAAATTATATTAATTTTTTTTTATTTAGATACATTATTTTTTGCACTTTAATTAATTATTAGGCAAAAAGTTGCATACATTATTAGGAAGCTATAGTATATAACCAATATGCCTTGTGTTATTGCCACAACCATTTATAACTTGCCACAAAAGTGTCGTCTAAACCCTCCTTAATTTCCTTTTGTATTTTTTTTTCAATCTTTTCAATATGGCAAACCATCCATAACACCAAAATTTAATCTTAAGTGGTCTAATAATATTTGTATTTTATATATTTTTTAAAATTTTAGCAAAAGAATTGGCAAATAAATTTTAAAATTGAAATTAAAAGTAAATATAAAGGTAAAATTAAAATATCAGAAAAAATTCTAAAAAGAAATTACTAAAAATATTGACAAATATTTTTTTAAATAAAAATATAAGTAAAGTATCGACTCAATGTTGAAGTGGACAAAGTGTCTTAAAGCCTAATCGCCTAATGGCTCTTTACAACCAATTTTCTAATTTTTGATGAGATTAAAACTTAAGAATTCAATGTTTTTTATCCCTAGTTGTTGGTCATAACACTGTAAAATATCTTTTGTGCTCACACTTGCCAAGATTCTAACTTACATCATAAACAAACAATCAATCTCTTTAAATAATATCTTAGTTGCTTTTATTGCATAAAAAACTCAAAGAGATTTATAGATCTTTTGGATTATGCAATTCACATTCTTGAAGCATAAGATTTAGAAGGCATTAAGGTAAAATGTCTCCAAAAAATGCTTGTACTAGGTGAATCAAAATTGGGTTTAATTGGTGTAGGGGAGGAATTTTTAATAAAAGTATAGTGAAATCTCCAAATAATACAAGAAATTGCAAAAAAAATTGAATGTTGCTTTAAAAAATGTCCCTCACTAATTGAAAATGGAGCATTTATCGCTTCTCATTGGTTTATAATTTTTTTTATATGCTATATTATTCCTTTTCTTTTCATCTATCGTAGGCTAGGTGGGAGGCTAGGGTGAATTGACTCCCTCATTTGCTTGCTCTTTATCCCCAGGAAAAATACTTGAATTTTTTATTTGCCACCGATGATAAAATTTGAAAATTTGAAATTCATATTTGGAATAAGAGGCTCCAAATTAGGTTGGAAAGGTGAATAAACACATAATTAACACGGTGAAAATAGAAGGCAATTTTTTACATCTACCTTTGATTTGGAGGATGATGGGGTCAATCCACCTTAGCCTCCATCCTAGGGTTTAATTTCATCCCTTGTAGCTTTCTATTTTACTTGCACACTATGTGAAGACAAGTAACAAGTTTCTATTTTGTGCGCATGATATGTAAAGACAAGTAATGAACTTCTACATATCAATTCTTCACTTTTGTAATAACCATAAGGTAGGAGTATGTATTTTGACAACTTAAGCATATTTCAATTCATAGGATATAGCAAATTTGTTGAGAAATTGAACTCAATGTGTGCAATCACAAAGATGAAGACAAATGCACAAAAGAAAAACAATTTTTTTTCCCAAAAATGAATATTTTATTCTATATAAATGTGGATTTTTCATTTAAAGCCATTTAGACCCAATTTCGCACTTCAACCTATGCAAGGAAGGAAGAGAGATGAATGCATGAGAAGGTACAAATAGAGTGTCTTTTTCAATGAATAGTGCATCCAACCATTGTTCACTATAAGTCATCCTAAAAAGCCATCATAGAGGATGTTCAAAATAGGTACTTCTACAATACTAGTCCTTTTAGTAGAGGAGATTTGGATAGGAAAAAAACAAACCACTAGCATTCCCTATCCCTAAAAAATAACGGAAGGGGGCAGGTTTCAAATTCCCCATATAGGATGATGGATAGTGGATTCAAATGGGAATAATTCCTAAATCTCTTTTCACCCTTCTAACATGAATTGTGCTTCATTGGTTCATGAGAGTACCATTCATTTGATCTTGATACTATTTTTATAGTTTTGTTTTGACTTCTCCCTACCATTATTTCACAATAAGTTAAAAATTTAGGGAATAATAAGTGGACACTTGCCCTCCCTATTACCATGTTTGCTCCCCTTCTTCATTCTTCATCCTAGTGGAAATAGGGGTAGGGAAGCCACTGGTGGGGGCCAGGGTGAACTAACCCCCTCGCTTGACCTTACGGGCAAACCCTGGAATTATTTATTTTCCACACATGAAATTTTTTGCAAAATTTTAATTCATTTTTGCAATCAGAGACCCCAAATTAGTCAAGAGAGGTCATGAGTATACCCTAGAACGGCCCAAAATAGGGAGCTTTTTTTTTACATGCACCCGGTGGGGATGCTCTTATACCACCCCCTCTCCATGTTTGGATGTGAAATCCAGGTCTTCTAGATGCGTTTTGAATTTGTGTCAAATCTTTGGCTCGCAACTGAGTCTCTTTCAGTTGGTTTCCCTTGGAAGATACGTTTTGAATTTGAATTTGAAGCCTTGGCTACAGGCCTGGAGTTACCGAGAGGGGTTAGCTGTCAGCAACCCTACGAATTATTGATATCCGGCGGGACAAGGTTCAAAACTGCCGGAACGGGCCTCAGTTGGACTCGGTCGCGGCCCATAGCCGGTGACAAAATGGCAAACCCTGGAAGGGAGCGACCGGGAACGGCGTCCGTGAACCGGACCATACGGTGCCTCCAATCAGGAGTCGTCTCTCCCGCTCCATAAGGCTGGCAGGGAAACTCTTGGAGCTGCCATAGCCGCAGTGCTGCACCATTCCCACTTCTTGGAGGCGTCTTCGTACACGCCTACCTCGAAGCTCTTTCAAGCGCTCGCTTTCATCTTCGCCGTTCCTTTGAGCTGCTCCTAGTGTTTTTCGCTGTGTCGCATTTGCTTCTGTATCCTTCTCGATCTCGACTTTTAAGCCTTCGGGCTGCGTGTGTGAGTCCAGCCAGCGACAATGAGAGAGTGCATCTCGATCCATATCGGCCAGGCCGGTATCCAGGTCGGAAACGCGTGCTGGGAGCTGTACTGCCTCGAGCATGGCATTCAGGTGTGTGGTGTCTTTATTGGATGCATTCGTCGTTTTCGAGCTGACTTGTAATGTGGGATCATATTATTCTGAAGTCTGCACATTGCGCTTTCTGCGGTGCTTGGTGTTTCTCGAAGGATAATGTAGGTGTCAAGAAATATGTTAGGTCGATTTTTAATTTGGTCTTTGCGGTATTCGTTTCGTTGTGCAGCCTGATGGGCAGATGCCGAGTGACAAATCAGTAGGAGGAGACGATGCGTTCAACACATTTTTCTCGGAGACCGGAGCCGGGAAGCACGTTCCTCGTGCCGTGTTCCTCGATCTGGAGCCGACTGTGGTCGATGAGGTGCGGACTGGCACGTACCGTCAGCTGTTCCACCCCGAGCAGCTGATCAGCGGCAAGGAGGATGCCGCCAACAACTTCGCCCGCGGTCACTACACCATCGGGAAGGAGATCGTCGACCTGTGCCTTGACCGCATCCGTAAGCTGGCGGACAACTGCACAGGGCTGCAGGGCTTCCTCGTCTTCAACGCAGTGGGAGGAGGTACCGGCTCCGGTCTGGGCAGTCTGCTCCTGGAGCGTCTTTCTGTGGACTACGGAAAGAAGTCGAAGCTCGGTTTCACCGTGTACCCATCCCCGCAGGTGTCTACCTCCGTGGTGGAGCCATACAACAGCGTGTTGTCTACTCACTCTTTGCTGGAGCACACCGATGTGGCCGTCCTCCTCGACAACGAGGCCATCTACGACATCTGCCGGCGTTCCTTGGACATCGAGCGTCCCACGTACACCAATCTGAACAGGCTGGTGTCTCAGGTCATTTCTTCTTTGACCGCTTCGCTCCGATTCGACGGTGCGCTGAACGTGGATGTGACGGAGTTCCAGACTAACTTGGTGCCTTACCCGAGGATCCACTTCATGCTTTCGTCTTACGCTCCCGTGATCTCCGCGGAGAAGGCTTACCACGAGCAGCTGTCGGTGGCAGAGATCACGAACTCTGCCTTCGAGCCTTCTTCTATGATGGCGAAGTGCGACCCCCGTCACGGTAAGTACATGGCTTGCTGCCTGATGTACAGAGGAGATGTGGTCCCCAAGGATGTGAACGCCGCGGTGGCCACCATCAAGACCAAGAGGACCATCCAGTTCGTGGATTGGTGCCCGACCGGGTTCAAGTGCGGCATCAACTACCAGCCGCCGACCGTCGTCCCTGGAGGCGACCTCGCCAAGGTACAGAGGGCTGTGTGCATGATCTCGAACAGCACCAGCGTGGCCGAGGTGTTCTCCCGCATCGACCACAAGTTCGATCTGATGTACGCCAAGCGCGCATTCGTGCACTGGTACGTTGGTGAGGGTATGGAGGAGGGAGAGTTCTCGGAGGCCCGTGAGGATCTTGCGGCTCTGGAGAAGGACTACGAAGAAGTGGGTGCCGAGTCCGCCGAGGATGGCGGCGAGGACGATGGTGAAGAGTACTGAATGTCTGGACTTCTGTAGGCGGATTGTACCCACCTGTAATGTTTCACAGTCGTGCGTGCAGAGCTGGTTTTTGTAAATGACAATACCGTAATATCATGGCTTTTCACCTTACACTTTGTGCACGTCTGTTTTGTACCGGCCTGAATATGTAGGGTCTATTTAACCCCTGCTGATCTTTGATTGTTTTCGAGGGATTTGATGACACCCTGCGTAGCATTACAGTTCGAATGTCGACATTGGGCTCGAAGAGAGTCGACAGGCAGAAGTCTTGCGTGCCTCGCTGTCTTCAACCGCGCGATGTCAGGGTCGTCAGTAATCTTCACGATGAATTCCACTTTGCTCGATTACAGTTTCCAGCATTCGCCTGAAGTGGGGAAATTGTGACACAGAAACTCTCTCCTCGCGAACACCTTATCTGAAGTTTGCTGTCAGCATCGAATAAGCCACTACCGATTGAAAAGATTGCGCCGTTATAGCATTATTCACCAGTGCACATGGCCATTATGTGTCGGTTCTGATAAGTCGATGTTGGTTTTGTAACTTCCGTGATGATGGCTGTGAGGTGTTTAGTACTGAGACGATGATGCTGAGCAGTCTGAGCTTCCACAATTCTCACTTTCTAGGCGCATGCCGGTGAACGTTTCGGAAGATGTAGATATGATCGCTGTTGTACAGTGAACAATCTGCAAGTAAAAGTATAACCCTACACACCCGAAGGCAGTTACTCTGTCTTCACTTCTCAGACAAGATTCACAAGAAGTTGTTCGAAGATTATGGTGGTTGGATTGTATACAAGAAATAGAACGCAGTCCTTTAGGTTACAGAAGATGAAATTGTAACAAATGCTACAAATATGGAGTTGAACAATATTTAGCAGATATTCAAAGAATCAGCAAAGCATGGGGGCATTGTTTCATGGTAACGAAGCAAGAACACTACCATAAAGTCTCTAAGTACAATTGACAGAAAATATCGTTTCTCTTGGTCAAGACTTGGGTATGAACACATGACCTTGTGTGAGAGTAATATACAAGCCTAAGGTGTTCATACGACCTCGTATGAAAGTAATAGACAAGCCTAAGGATCATGTCCAATTATATGTACAAGAATTACAGACATGATAGTTTTCTTCAACTTGTATTTGTAGATTTTCTGAGAATGGTCTTGGTTTGCTACAATGAATTAATCCACCCATGCCTTGGGACTGTGAATGATCCATTGAATGTGTCCAAATTTTGTTGAAAGATGATCCATTGTATGTCTTCAAAATATTGAATTTCTTCTAAATATAATTCTATTTTCTTTTTTTCAAAATTGAACATTGAAATTTTAATTTAATAATAAAATTGTGATTATAAGTACTAAATCTATTAAGGGGTCACTAATTTCGTGATTCAAGTGTTGCACTTTACACAAATTTTATAATTTTAAGACAAAATCTATGAGATGTTTACAATATATGATATCTCTATAAAAATGATATGAAGATATTGAAAGTATTAGAAATTTCATCTATTTCATCTTTAAAGCTCTAGTCTTTTTTCGTCAATTTACTATTTTGAAGTTTTTAAAATTGTTTTCTGTAGACACTAAATTCACCTTTCAAGAATGCTAAAAGTATTTAAGATTTGGACTTTCTTAGTGAAAGTTATGAGTGGATGAAGTTTGATTGCTAATTAGTACATTAAAAGTTCATCTGCTAATTCCTTCTAAATAATAATTTGAAAATTAGATTGTACTTGGACTTTTAGACTCTATGTTTCTACGTTTTCATTCTTATCTTCTTTGGGTGAATTTCACTAATTCTTATCCATTATTTTTACTAAATTTCATCTGTTGATATTTCAATCTAATTTCTAACTACAACATGTTTTCAAAATTCTCTAGAAATCCTCTACACTACAAACATCTAAATTTGAATTTAAAGGACAAGCTACTTCGGAAGCTTTGAATTGCAATGATAACTTTTATTATGGTTTTGGATTTTTAATCAAATGATTTGAGGGAAAATAGTTGAATTAGGCACTTACCTTGTAGTGAACTTCATCTGAAAAGAGCTTGATAATGGCTTCTGCTCCTCTATCATTCTCCATCTTGGTCCTTCTGTGGGAACCACTGAATCCGGATTCTATCTTATTAGTTAAAATTATGGGGTAAAGTATTTCAACTTGGTAGAATTTTTTTATTTTGGACCACCTAGTTGAAGAAATTACCAGGATTATGTAATTAGAATCTCTAAATTATTTTATAGAGATAAAAGGGTTAAGAAAGGAATTAAGCTTCATGTCTTAACTGGAAACTAGACCTGAGATACAGATGCGGAAACCGATTCCAAATCCTCTTAGATATCGGGAATTGATGATGAACCCTATTGTGACCTAGCGGAAGCTAGAATAGGTCACAGGGAACCCAACGGAACCCTAATGGAATTTCCAACAGTAGGAATGAGATTCACGGTTGTACGTTCAACGGATGGAATTTTCTGGGAAATGCGGAACAAAACCCTAAACGGCTGGGGGGGAGAAGAATGACGGGATGTTAGGAAAGTCATTTCCAATGTTTGCCACCACGCACTTGCTTTGGAGATCTGCTCAGATGCTTAGAGTTTGTTTGGTGCCAAAAGGCGAGTAGGTAATGTGTGCGTTCCGGTTCTGGTGAAGAGGAAGGCGGACAGTGAGTGGGAAAAGTGAGCTGCCTCAGGGTCAAATTGTAAGGAGAGATCTATAGTAAGCAGTCCAGAGTGGAGGAAGAGAACGTCTCAAGCACGATGGTGAAGGCAGAGTCGGAGGAGGCTGGCCCGGTTAATCTCTAGACTGTGATTCCGGGAATTCCCAAGAACTAACAAGAGCGCGCTCAGTTGGAAGAGGACCTGGTCTAGATTGGGTGTCTAGGGTTGTTAAAACAACCCTGGAGTCTGAGAGACGAGGGGATGGTCCGAGAGCTAGTGGTCGAGCAATCGAGCGAGTGGAACCGGACCTTGAGGGCGCTACCTTCCAAGTGGACAACAAACGTGTGGAGGAAGGCTTACAATTTTCCAAGAGAAAGAGAGGGCTTGGCATCTCGGATGGACAAGTTTCTAAATGGTAAGTTCTCTCAACCACCAAACCCCAAGGACAGATATGCAGTGGCAGATTGTGTAACGTCCAGGGACAGGAGAGTATTAGAGTTCCTAGTCCCAATACTGTATCTGGAACGGCCAAACCGGATCACAGTAACTTTGGCCAATACAATCTTTGGGGCACTATTCGGGGACTGGAAGGTTAGTTGGGGGATAGTAATCCAGGATTTAGTGAACAAGATGATAGCGAGTATTGGGAAGACCAAGCCCCTAGGGATCAGTCCATTCCTCTTCCATCTTTACCATTCCTTAGAGTTGCTGAGGGATAAAGAAGGGATAGTGTATAAATCCGCAGTAGTGATGCTGAGATATGACATTAGTCCGGAACCGGAAATAGAGGAAGAGAGAGGATCCAGAAGAGAGTCCTCAGAACGAGGAAAGAAGAAGTCAAAGGAAGGAACTCCTGAGTACGGAAAGGGGAAGGGGCCGATAAAGGAAAGGGATCCTCTTTGGCCGGAACGCCAGAAAGAGGGTATATTGGAAAGGGTGATCGAGGATCTGGAAGAATATTGATCTCAGTTAGAGAAGGAGAGGGTAGTGATTAGTGGGATCTGTAAAAAAATGGGGATTGTCAATGCGGAAGAACTCCAGAAGAAGATAGAAAGTCTCATCCAAGATGAAGAAAATGAGAGATTGGAGGCCCGGATGGGAGAGATGGAGGATCGGATCAAGGACCTCTAGTCACAGTTGGAGCAGAAGACAGCGGAAGCAAGGAAGGAACGACGCCTCTCGGCCGAATTTGTGGATACCCTCAAAAGGATCCGCGGATTCATAAGTCATCTAGGCGATGTCTTGAACAAAGCCAAACTGTTCGATGTTGAGGTTCATAAGTCCAACCTTATAGTGGCAGCGAAAGTAGTGGGCGTATTGGTTGAGTTTGGGGAGAGGATGGAGAGGACCTTGTTTGAGATCTGAGAGGTCATGTAGGAAGCTGGTCATTATCCGGATCTGGAAACGGAAAAAGAAATTGACCAAGGAAAGGATGAGACCCCAACCAGGACACCAGCACTGTTGCCCCCGTCATCATCAAAGAGGAAGGGTAGGAGTGCAGGTGAAGAGAAGACCCCACAACCACCAAGAACTTCTTCTCATCTTGATTCTGGAGTGGGAAAAGGATCTACACTTGGATTCCGATCCAAGAGTCATGACCGGAAGGAGGAGTCGGAGCTAGCTAGGAACGCCGCAGAGCAAGACCACCAAACCAACATCCAAGACTCCCAACACGATCAAAAAGAAGAAGACATCAAAACGAAGAAGGGATGAAGATGTCGCAAGTCAGAGTTCCAAAGAAGACGAGTCTCTCGACAACTTAGACAAGGAGGAGGAGCATCGGTCCGGATCAGGATCGGATGAAACTATAGGACCAGAAGATGACTCTGAACCGGATGAGATTTCGCCCTCGCAATTCAAAGAAAAGACCAGGACACCATCCAAGGGCAAGGTGGAAGTTGCTGTGAAGCCTTCACCAAGTAGGAAACAACCAGCTAGGAAAGGCGCCGCCAAGCAGGCGGAACCTTTGCCTAAGCGGCCTAAGGGTAAATAGGAATTTTTTGGATAGGCATGAGCTGGTGGGCCAGCGATCTAGGATTTTGAATAGGAAGAGGTAATTAGTTAGTTACTTTTTAGTTGGATGCACTTGGACCTCTGGTTCCGGGTTTTCAGGATCTGAGATCCACATTTTGCGGATCGGAAGGGTTGGTAGGAAAGTCAACTGTTAGTGGATAAGGAATGACGTGTGTCATTTTTTGGTCCTTTTCCTTTCTCTATTAGGACCTTTAGGGTTACTTTTTGGTGTGTAGTATTAAAGGGGCCGGAGTTTGTTTGCAGCCCCGGGTGTTTTTACTTTTATTTTTCATTTGCAATCTTATTTCCAAATTTCCACTTCATTTGAGTTGGTCTGAAAAGTCTTGACTCTATGTTGGTATGCCGTGCAATGCTAGAATCATTGTGTAGTGCGGGCTAGTTGGGTTTGCAGGTGTGGGATGAAGGAGTGTCTCCCCCGGATTCTAACTAGATCTGATTCTAGGAATTGTTGACTTGGTTTACTAGAAGTTTCGTATACTAGAAGCCTCCCTGTTTGCTGAAGTTCCTTGGGTGTTTTTTGAGTGGGATAGCCGTTCTTAGGTTGGGTAAGTCTTTGTGGAGGGGGTTGTATGCCAGCCGATGTTCTATTGAGGTCCTGCTATATCCAGAAAAGAAGAACAAGAAAGTGAATGGGATCTTTCAATTATTGGGCAGTTGGGTCTTGTTTCTGAGATTGGAATTATGAAGGTCCGTCGTTGTAGTACGGTGAGGATTGTGGGGGTTTTCTGAGTGACCTACGGGTTAGGGTGGAATATCTGGATCTGTTGTGAGGAAGAATCCGCGTCCTATTCATTTCTGTATTGTGTGTAAGTTCTATAGTGAGTCTCCATTCACTGAAAACCACGTGAGGGTAGGGTATACGTTCCCTTCCTTAAATCCAAGAGCGGAACCCTCTCAATTAGAGGTTAAACTTCAAATCAGGTTACTTGAATACCGGATCCGGATTTGAATCCGGGTAAGTTACAAAGTTTGAGTTTTATAAATTACTATGGGAATAAAGAAAAGATTGTATGCGTAAGGGAGAGAGTACTGTGGAAATATATAGACGCTATAACATAGTTTCTGGTTGTGATTCCTTATTTCTTTCTGTCCTGGGGTTGTGCTTTTTTGCATCCTGTTCCGAATATCTTGAGAAAACTACGAGTAAAATCCTTTGGGAATGATACATGAGTCATCTTGGGTGTTTTACCTCAATTTAACATTCAACGGTAGGATTTGTGCTTTCTTGTGTTACAACACCTTCATTGTAATTGCTCTCCATTTAATCTTTAGATTTTTAATACAAATTGTGGGATTTGATTCCTAATCTACCTCCTACTCCCTCTTCTAAGTTTTCCTTCTTCCATTTTCTTTATAGTTCTCTCTTTCTTCCTAACCAACTTCATCCTATTTTTTCTATTTCCAATTATTGAAGTCAAAATCCTGACTCAAAGCAGACAGTAGTCATTACCAAGTCAATTAGCTAAGGTGTTTAAGATTTTTGTCCCCCTACTTTGAATCAAGAATTGATAATTGTTCAATCTAAATTTTTAATGGCCAATTGAAATTTTCTTTAGATTTTTCCTAATAATTTTTTTTTCCTTATTGCTTGATTATTTGTCTTCTCTCGTTCACTTCTCCATTCTATTCTAGTGATGGTGTTTTGAACTACTTGCTATGAGAGTTCTATTGTATAAGCATTTTTTTTAGACAAGTATGCTTTCTAGTAGTTAATTTTTTTAGACTTCTTTCCAACTTGAGTGTACTTTGTATCCTCAAATTAGCACCCCCACCTTATTTAAGTAGCCCTTGCTAACATATTAGTGCTCACAACCCAACATTAGGAGGAAATTGAACCCCCAAAGGGACTGCTTTGTAATGCAAAAATTTCAATGGGAAAGAACCTTTCTAATTCACTAATTGGACTAAGAATTGCATGTTGGATGTGAGCCCCATAGTTGTCATTTAGGTCTTGGAATTTTCTTTTTTTCTTCACTTTTGCACATTTTTACTATAATTTCTATTCAAAAAGACCTAAAAAGAGTGTTGACATCATACTTAGTAGATGTTCCTACAAATATTGTGTGTCATTCCCTAAAAGTTCAGAAGTGCTCTAAGCACTTTTGTTTACCATTTCTAGTATCTAAATAGATGTTTAATATGTCAATTGGAGGTTTGAGATAGGTTTGAGCCTTGATGGCCTAATTAGTAGAAAATGACAAGATTAGACAATAGGAAAAATTTGAGCCCTCAACAAGGTTGTTAATACATTAGAAGAGATTTTGGGGTCCCAGAGGGTGGTTTCAGGGCTGTTTCCAGCGTTGTTTCCCCGGCAGTGAAAGAACGCTACTATCATATTTTATTTTTTTTGAAAAAATAAAAAAATAAAAAAATTTTAAGTCCTTAAAATGAGAAACAAATTTAATTTAATTTTTTTTTTTTTCTTCGAAAAATTGACCTGGCAGTCTCTCGGCCAAGTCAACACAGGCAGGAAACGGCAGTTTTCGGCGATTCTCAGGGGGGGTTCAAGTTGGGAACTCATAGCCCTTTCTAAGAGCCAAAACACATGTAATGGTTTATTTTCAGCAGCGCATCGGTATAGTAACAAAATTTATTATTTATTGTTATTTTTTCTTCAAAAAGTAAATAAACTATTATTATTTTAAACCTTTTTTGTTTTTTATTTAAAAAAATTAAAATTAAAATTGCACAGTCTGCCGTAGCACTAATGTGGCTTTGTTGTGGCACTAGTAGTGCCACATCATTCTTACTGATTTTTTCTACAATTGCACCATTCTTGTTGTAGAGGGTCTGAACTTGCAACCCTCTTGAGGCTTCAGATTTTTCCTAATGACTTTTACCAGATTTGTCTTTGAAGTGTATGTGACGAGCCACATGTTGAATGAGTGGTAGTACAATTTGCAAGACAATTTGTCTAAAGTCCTACTAAGTCTTGAAAGCCTCTATAAGAAATCCATATATAGGTCACCATCAAATTCGCAAGAACTGAAAAAAAGTCATATGTGCTTTGTAGGTAAAAATCCATAGGTTTGAAATATGTGTGATCAAAGATTGGAGAGAGGTGTTTTAGCAAAAAATCATGATAGGAGCTCAATGGCAAAGTCAATTTATCTAGATTCCCTTGTACGGATATGATTCTTTCCCGAAAGAATTAAAACAAGAGAGAATAATTTGGATCCTCAAACAATTAGTGCAAAGTGAATATATAAACTTGTGCTTAGAATTTTGGGACTTCCTAGAGGATATTTAAAAAGTTTCATATTTTTCTAAATTGCAGAAGATGACTCCATGGGAAGTCAATTGTGTTTATTAACATTGAAAAATTTATAGAAATAACCCAAGTAGCAGTAAAATTCTACTAAAAATTAGGATATTGTGTTTTGGCCTAAATAAGTGGACGGACAAATTTCAAGACAATCCAACATCAACTAGTACCAAAAGTAGTGGTTGCATCCACTTTTAATGAAATTCCAAAATATATGATAAGTTGACAGGTGTACTAGGAGCATACAATGTCTAAATGAAGTCAATTTGGATTCTTTTCTTACTTCTCAAGCCTTTTGAACAACTTTGGCTTAGCAAAATCTTGAGAAAAGGCAAACTCCGAAATTTGGATTTTCTACCTTTAAAATTGGTTTGCAAAATGTTGGCTTCCACTTGCAAAATGACCTGAAAATAAAGGGAAGGGCAATCATTGGAATAATTTGGGTCTTCCAAAGACAATGATACAATTGGTTTGGCAATTGGAGCCTTTTTGCAAAAGTTAAAGCGATGACAACAATAGGGTAGAATTTGAATAGTTAATGTTAATTTGATTTTCTTGTACGTAGTTTTAGATAAAATGAGAGGGAAAGGAGGCCTTGGAAGAGCATAAAAAGCCTTCCCTCCTATCACTTTGCACCCTTTTTCTTTTCGTTCAGTTTGGCCAAGACGTGGCCATGTTGTTTGAATTTTGTCTCTTTAGCCAAAAAACTTGTTTGAATTGTATTTTAGAGCTTTGTTCCTTGTTTGTTTTTCTTTGGAGTTTTTCTTTGAAGTTTGGAGCTCATTCAAAAGGATATTAGGGTCCCTTTAGATTTGCTTTCTTGCTTGATGATACTTAAAGCATTTGCTAACATTTAGTTTACTAACAATTGTATTTCGTGATATTTGAGTATCTTGTTTATTAACAAATCCCTAATCGAGCTTTATTGGAGAGGGATTTTACACTTTGGTTGTTGAAACTCCCTTCTAAAGCCTAGACGTTGGAATTTGTCTTCTAAGTGTCTGTTTTGGTGTCATTTTGGAAGAGTTTGGATTGGAACCAAGCCTTTAAAAGTCCGTATTAACTTTGTTTGGTCCAATTATTGCCTTGGAAATTGGTGCTAATCCACCATATGGTGAAGCTATCACCCCCAAGCAAATTTTTAAAGTTCTATACTAATCGTTATTTTCGTTTATTATTTAAGTTTAGAGCTATACTACCCCATACGGCAAAGCTATGACCTTAGGACTAATTTTAGTTCGAAAAGTTCATGCCTAACCCCCCGAAAATGAAGCTATACCTTAAGAACTAATTTTTTTTATTGTTTCTTTGGTAAAAAATTCCCAACTAAAAGCTCCAAAATTTCCCCTTTTATTTTGTATTGACAAGCCAGTCAGCCAAAAATTGACCAGCCAAGGTTTAAAAAACCCAAGTAGGCTACTAAAAACACCACGCAAGTGGGTAGGAAGTTTGGATAGGTGGGTACCTTGGTTGCCCACAATGCATGCTGATTTACCATCTAATTTGATGTCTTAAAAGGACTAAAAATCCCTTGGGCCATTCTTAAGTCTGAAGACATTTGGCTCCATTTGATTTCATTTTAAAAGGACTAAGATCCCTCATGAGCCATTTCCTAAGTCTAAGGACCATTTGGTTGTCATCTGATTACATTTTAAAGGATTAAGATTCCTTTTAGGCCATTCCTAAGTCTGGTTAACCATTTGGTTGCCATCTGATTCTATTTTTACAAAGGATTGATCTCCCTTTGGATCAATTTCCAAGTTTGAATTCATCTGGTTCCCATTTGATTTCAATTTCAAAAGTTTAGAAGGCCAATTGGGTGCTAAACAACTCAAATATTGAGAATAGAAGTCAAGCTCAACTGAAGTCAACGTTGAAATCCATCTAGTTTCCATCTTATTCAATTTCAAAAGTTTGGCACCATTTGGTTTCCCATTTGACTTCAATTTCAAAAGTTTGGAAGTTCTTTGGGTGCTAAAGACTCTACATATTGAAAGCAGAAGTCAATCTTTAAGCTAAGACTCCTTGGTTGTATTTCTAGCCTCTCTCCAATTGATTCCAACTCTAATTTCAAGCCTTGAATCCAACTTTGAATTCAAGCTTTGCTACACAATCTCTATCTACTATGATTGAAAACTTGGAATTGCATACACCCAACTAAACTAGAGAGTTTGAAATTTCAAAAGATATTTGCTCAAATAGGATTTACATTAAGATTCACAAGTGAATGTAGTCCATCCATTGGGGAATAGTTGACTTCCTTGATCAAGGTTAGATTTTGATTCTAGACAAAAGAAAAAAACAAATAGTAGAATGAGTGGACTTTGGAAGATTCTAGAAATTAGCTATTATTTATGAGTTAATCAAGCTTGTTGTTGGACTTTTGTTTGATCCTTAGACAATTTGGCAAGTAGTTAGAGAATTAGATTTGGTAGGATTTGGTTTGTAAAATTTTAAAAATAAAATAAAATAAAAAAGATATAGAAATTTTTAAAAAAAATTAGAAAGAAGGAAGAGAAAAAGAAGGGAGCCAAAGGAAAAGAGATTTAAACTTTTCCAAATCCATTACATGAGTCTACAAAATACAACTTTCAAATATGAAAAATACAATAAGGAATTGGAAGGGGTGTACGACGACATCATACTCATGGTGAATGAAGATAGGATCATTGAATCCGCCAAGTTTGAGGTTAGTCTGTGATTTCTTTTCCCCTAATTGTTTTATTTTTGCAAAAGAATTGAATTAAATTTGACAATAGTAGTAGAAGCTAAAGTTTAGATTTAGAAAATTAAAACAATTAGAAAATCCAAAGTTTAGGAATTTACCTTCGTTTTCCAGAAAGATATCACACGTTAAAACTCCAAAAGTTACACTTGGATGAAAGCTAGAGGTAAAAGTGGATGAAAAGTTAAAAAGTCATCCAAAAAAAATGAAAAGAGTACTAGAATCTAGGATAAAAGTATAAGTCAACAACAAAGGACAAAATTAATTTTGAAAACAAAAGTAAAACCTATTAACCCCTAAAGGACCAACATGCGTTTTTTGGCAACATAGAAATTTTGGGCAAGTACTTGTAACTAGAGATTTGCATATTTTAGGCTGAAATTTTCATGAAAGGAGGGGAATAGGAATATCTTTCATATGCACTAAATTTCATGACATTTGGAAATATGAGTAAAAAGTTATGGCGTAATATGTTACTTTTTTTTGTAAATGGGCAATTCAAGCAAATAAGAGAAAATCACTTTTTTCATAAACAAAATTTGAAATTGATTTTCTAAAGTTATGTAAGTGGAAATCTTTGAATCATTCTATTTTGATCAATGAGTCAAAAGTTATGAGGACTTTTAGTTTGCGGGCAGTTATAGATTCTATACTCTAAAATAAACTTTAAAATCCTTTATTTTACTCAATTTTCAATATTTCTTGAAAAAAATAATATCATAGGAAGTAGATTATTTATTGCAGCATTTCAACCATTGGGATTGACATTTTTCAATTCCATAACTAAATTCTTAACAATTTATTGTTTTCGATCATTATCTACTTCTTTCTACTTAGTGTTTTTTTCCTATATGTTGTACAATTCCAAATGATTTGAAATTTTTTAAGCATGTAGCCAACTTGCCTTGAATTATGAAATCTAAAGAAGCACTACTATTTTGGACATTTTGTAGATAGTGTGGAATTTTCCTATTTTGTTTTTTACACTAATTTTTGCAAATCTAAACATTTTGTCTAGTACTTTACCAATTCAAGCATTAATGTGTGGAATTTGCACTTTTTTGGGTTTAGTAGCTTAATAGCCTAGTTGTCTAGTCTCAAATAGTGGTTATAATTGATGACATTCCTATTAGAAAGATCAGGTTAGGTGGCTTAACCGATTTGGTTGGGTTGGCAGTTGAGGCCGTTCTTCATGTTGTCTATTAGGTGCAAGAGTGGAAGGTGAAATTGGGGCCTAACACTACTAAGTGCGAGTGTGAGTCTAATCCGATTTGGCTATTTTGTTGCTTTTGTGTGTCGTTAAAGATTTGTGTGTTATGCCATTAGATGAGATTTGCCTATTAAGAAGGGCCGCGAGTTCCCAAGAAGAAAACTGGACGAAACTGACGAAACTAGACGAAAATCGCCGTTCGCAGGGCTGCTGACCTGGCCGAGCGACTGCCAGGTCGACATTTTTAAAAAAAAAAAAAAAAAATTTAACTTTGTTTTCCATTTTAAGAACTTTAAATTTTTTTTTTTTTTTTTGAAAAAAAAACACCTGTCAGCCGCGTTCGACGGGGCCCGAGGGAACGAACGGGGGAACGGGGCTGGGAACAGGCTGAAACGGCCCTCCAGCCCCCCCCAATCACATCTAATGGTATGAGTGCTAATTGGATGAAGACCTGTGTAAATTTAGTGTGCAAATGGGAAGGAATTTGGTGATGAGATGAACTTGAATATGATTTAATAGAAATATCTTTGAGGCAAATTGGTTTGTATCTATAGATAAATTTGTAACCCAATCGTCTTTGTAATGGAAATATAGTTGGAGCAAATTGAATATGTCTAATATGTATATGTGTGTGAGTGAATGTGAATTATGGATTTGTAGAAAACAATGAGTTATGTATTCCAAATGGGATTGAAATTTGTTCATGTTGATTTGGTTGTTAAACCTGTTGTGTTATGCTTGTTGTCTATACCAATTTACATGTTGTTAATTGGCCTTGTGATTGATAAATTGCGAGAGAATATTTGATGTCAAGTTGGAAAGATACTTTGTAAAAAGTGGAAGCATTTGCCGAATATCTTAAATGGAATTTGAAGTGTGGAAGTTGTAGAGTCAAAACCATTGCAATTTATCTTGTAGAGTGTTTGCATGTTAAATCCAATTTGGAGTTATAGATTTTAAATCAATTGAAATTAGTTTGAGTCCATTAAAGTTTGAATGTTGTCCTTGGAGTTAGAAGTTTTGTAATAGTGAAAGAACCAAATAGGAGTTGAAATATGTTAAACTTTGCACAATGAGAAATGAATAAAAATAAGAGATCAATTTGGAGTTGTTCTTATTGAACATAGCGTTGCCAACTCTATTGACCTGCTGTAAACATCAATTTGGGTAATCAAACTATAGCAATAAGGCCCATTTAGATGACAAGCTGTGTAAGTTGTAAAACCCATTTGATGTTGTGTTGTATGTAGTGAAGCCAATTTGGAGAAGGCTTAGCTAAATAAAATAAAATAAAAAAATAAAGATTATATTTGGAAAAGCTAAAGAAAAAACTAAAGTAACAAGAATTAAGAGTGCAATTGGGAGAAATTCTAACCTTTGTGGTGTGAGCCTCGTAATTGTCACCCGGATCTTGGATTTTTTTTCCGCTTTCCGCTCATTTTTATGAGTATTTCTATTCAAAAAGTACTAAAAAGTGTATTAACATCGCGTTTGGTAGAAGTCTCTACTAACACGATGTTTTAAATACGGAAATTCCAATTCTAGAAGTGCTCTAAATACTTCCATTTGCTAAACTTTATATCTTAATAGGTGTTTGCAAGGTCAATTGCAAGTTAGGAATCGAATTAAGCCCTAATGACCAAATAGTGAAAACACCTAGAATAGACTTTTTGAAGGATTTAACCATAGCAAGAGCACGTGACATCTTTGGAACAAAGAGGAGTGAGGATTTTTATAGGTCCTTAGAGTTTAGGAACCTTGTTTGGAGTTCATGAGGAAGCATGATCCAATTTGCAAAAGTTGGGAAAAAAGCCATCATGTGTGACTTTGCAAATAAAATCCACGAATTCAGATTACATGCAATCGAGGGATGAAAAAAGGTGTTTTTAATTAAGAAACATGCCATGAGCATAATGGTGGAGCCAAATTGCCAAGATTTCCTATTACAAGAATGATTCTTCCTCGGAATTAAAATCAAGAAATAAGAATTTTCATCTTGCTATTATTAGTGCAAAGTCAAAGTGTGAACTTGCACTTAATTTTAGGGGACTTCTTAGGAGTTTTCCAAAAAACTTCATATTTTTTTGGATTGCAGAAGATGATTCCATAGGAAGTCATCCATATTTATCAGCATTGGAAAATTCATAGAAATTACCTAAGTAACGGTAAAATTCCACTAAAAATTAGGATAGTGTTTTCTAGCATAAATAAATGCCCAACCAAACTTTATGACATTTTGACACCAAGAAGTAAAATAGATACACCTTAATGTAACACCAACCGTTTTGTAATACCTAAAATATACCCTAAAGTGAGGCACAAGGAAAGAAAAAGTAGACATGAGAAGGCACATAAACATGTCCCTGTTACAAGGGTGGTTCCAAGGTAGAGAACACGGCGGGAACACGATCTCTAGTTGTCCGAGAAGGCGTGGAGTGATGGCTACATTCTGCGAGGAGTGTTGCCGCAATATGACAACTTTGCTCCACATTAGAATTTGTTTTGGGATGGCAGTCTGTCAAGAATGTGGCAATTGAATGACACACACTAAATTTGCATTTTGGCAGCTTTGCTGACTTTCACAATCCAATTTCGTTGTTCCGGCAAGCTTAGAACATTGATGACAAGGTTTGAAATGAGTATAAGATGGATCGGAGTTTGTAGTCACTTTCATTTTCAACTTGCCTTTGCAAACGTTTGCATGACTTCACTTCGAAATCAATAATGTTGAATTTGTGTTGCTAATGAAGTTAGTGCATTGCTTCGATGCATACTTTGACTGCAACTTGCGGTGGCTTCATTTCCACATGAATTCCTTCTAAAGTCATGTGAACTCATATTTACCCACCCTTAATAAATACGCATGCACAACCAGGTTCTAGCAATCACGGTTAATTCCTATGGGTGCCTAACGTTGGTTCATTGTGCCTTCCAAGTAATGAATCTTTTTCTATATCTTAAGTATGCAAAACATGTCAGATAAACAAGAAATCCTTAAAAGATCCAAGTTTTTACCTTATTGTGTCAATAGTTAGTTTTTAAATTGTGGTTTTAAAGTCAAAGTGAATTCAGTCTAAATTTATCAATCCTAAGTGATAGAAAATCTTATGCCAATTCTAAAAATATAAAATTCACCTGTTTTTGACCTTTCTAGCAAGAGTTATGGACAGATGAAGTTTAGCCATTACAAGGCTCTAAAAACTTCATCCACTACTTTAAAAAAGTTTCCAATTTCAATTTCTTTTTAAACTTTACCTCTAAACTTAAGTATCTTAGTTCTACCTAATTTTCAAATTTGAGTTTGAATGGATGATTTTTGTTCTACTTCATTCAATTTCTTCATCCATCTCTATCTTCTTCATTTTAAAATCTTTTTTCAAGTATAGGGTATCTATGGACTCCCCTTAATCAACTCTAAATGTTTGAATTTCTAAATCTTTCTTTTAAGACTATCTTCTAAAAGTTTGATTAGGTTTCCATCAATTCTAAGGTTTAAGCCTACTTCTTCTAGTTTATTATTTCTAAAAGCTTGATGATTTTGCCTTGTAGGGTCTAATTCTAGCTTTCCAAATTACTAAGATACTTGTTAATTGGACTTTCCTACTAGATGTTATCAATGGATGAAGTTTGACCGCTAATTGGTTCTTTGAACTTCATCCATCATCTTCTCTTAATCTATAACTCTAAATCGACTTTTGCTTTCGGCTATGAATTTGAAATATTTGTATCTTCCTAAGTCTACACTCTTGTTTCAAGGTTTTTGTTTATGTTAATCTTCATCCGTTTTAGTTCCTAATTTTCATTTATTCATATCTTTCTTGATTTAACTCCAATTTCTAAGTATCATATGTTTTTAGAAACCTCTAATTAAAATCTACAAGGTTTTCTATTTGAAAGTTGGTAAAGTCTTATTCTCAACACTCTGACTTGTATATGAAGTTCGGCTATCAATTTTCAATAACTAATATTGAAAATTGAATAGAAATTGGAGAAATTAGTAACTTACCTTGAAATTTGCCTCATCTAAGAGGTGATCAAATACGCCTTCCAAATCTCTATTGTTGGTCATAATTGAATCCCTTGTAGAATTTTGCTCATTGCTTGAAAATGGCTTTTTAATACAAGTTGCCAATTCTTTGGACTTCTTTATCTTATTTTCTTTCTTGCACTTTCTTTCTTTCTACTATTCCTCTCACTATTCCAAAGGTTGACTTTTACTACCTTCTATCTACATTCTATTGGTTCAAAGTGATCCCCTAGGATTTCCTTCCAATTCTTTCCTTCCAATTCTTTCCTTTCAATCTTTTCTCTTTCCCTTCCCTCAACTATAACTAATCTAAGTTTTTTGTAGTTCAAACACAAATTATCATTCTATTTGAGTTTTTGAATTCAATTTCTATTTCCTATTGTAGTTGTAGGCTAATTGAGTGAAAGAGTGGAGAATTTAGGGAACTAATTTCTACACTTTTTGATGCTAATTGATGTTTCTGTCCTCTAATTTCTTCTTCTAATTGCTAAATTTCTTCTCTCTACTTCTACTTCTATGTGTTCTAGCTCTCGGTCTGTGTTTTGAAAAATTACTATTTTTATAAATTTGTAGTTTTCAATGAGTAGATGCTTTTACTAACTTTCTAAAACTATAAGACACTTGTAATTTGGACTTTCCTACTAAAAGTTATGCATGGATGAAGTTTAGTCTTTAATTAGTGCTTAAAAACTTCATCTGCTCATAACTTACTCAATTCAATTTGAATTTTTGCATATCTTATGGTTTTGAAGAGCTCTCAACTTCTACTTTGGAATTCTAAACTCAAATTTATACTATCACCACTTCCTTTCACTTTTAGCCTCGGCTTATATTAAATACTAATACAAAGAGATGGCCGACTTGGCTAAACTTTTACTAACAAAGCTAAATGGTTTAATAACATAAAAGAGGTATAAAAGAAAGGGGTTCAAAACTTTATAGTGATTTTGAAACACCACAAAACTTGTTGGAGCACTTTACTAACATAAAATAAAATAAACCAATTTATAGTGAGATTTTACCACATCCCGGGTAATTTCTATGAGTTTTCATCGTAAATTTTGGTGATTGACTGTCCGGAAGAAGATCTCCTAACTATCAAAAAATTCCGAATTTTTTTGTGGAACCTCTCATGGAATCCCACAACAAATGTCTAAGTTTATATTCTTATTTTGCACCTTTCTCAAGGAGAATCAAATCTCGCTACCTCCTTTAATTTTTGATAAATAAAGAATCTTCCAAATGGAAGGGAATCTTGACAACTTGATTGTGCCATTAGACTCCTGACATGATTCTTACTTCAAATTATTGTACTTAAGTTATAGATGTCCTTCACTAGTCCGTCTTGAGTTTTCTTCACTTGTAGGCTAACAATTGGGGTATTTATTATTTTATCGATAGAATGAAAAAACTAAAACCTTTCTTTTGGAATCTATTTTAAGGTTCATATATAGTTCCTTTGGACCATTTCTAGCCAATTTGTGTTCACATACACAACAAATTTTAGACAATTGGACATTTCTAATTAAACATACTATTTATGTACAATTTGTAGGTTTCTACCCTATTTACAGGTGGGATTAGGGTAGTTTTGTAGAAAAATACACTATTTGGGATCAATTGCTATATTGATATATGGCATACCTATTTTGATTTTACATTCTTTTGGGGGCTTTTTGTATACTAAACTATATTCAAAACTGTAAGAAATCCAAAAAAATAACTTTTGAGTCTCAAGTGACAAACATGGGACTCACATGTCATTCCAGAGTACAATACGTGTGTCGTGTGACATGGATCTTGCTTGATCTCTATAGCTAGTGATTTTAATGTTAATTTCTTCTATTTGATTTTCAATTCACTAAAATTTGATTTGATTTGTAAGTGCTTTGCAAATTTGTTTTTCCAATTTAATTATGTTCAATTTGCATTGGCATTGATTTGGATGTGAATTTATTACTACTTGGTTTCCAATTCCAGAACATTCAATTTCCTGGGCATATGATTTGAACACTAATTTATGGGACCTCATTCCTAATTTAACAATGTTGGATTTGCATTAGCAATGATTACAACATTGAGGTTTTGTTCTTTGATTTACGATTGGGCTTTTGATTTGCATTGTAAGTCACCAATGCTGTTTTTTTGCCATTTCATTTATAATTCCAAAATGTTCCAATTTATTGGATTTGCATTGGCAGTGATTTCGACATTAGATTCTTTCTATTTCATTTGTAAGTGATTTCAACAATAATTTTTTGACATTTAGTTTTTAATTAAACAATGCTCCATTTGCATATTAATTTATGTGATTACCCTGTTAATTTATGACATTTGAAATTGCAATGAAATTTTTGTGGACTTCTTCTGCTATTGATTTTTCTATACATTGCTTAGGGTTCATATTGTTGTGTTTAAAAATTTATGATGTGAAGGCTAAATTTTGGGAGGTTAAACTAATTTGAGGGTTTGATTGTTTGGGTTTAGGCTACGATCTACATGTCCACGAGCGAAGATCAAGATGAACTTGAACAAAGGAACTTGCGCAACAACTAAGTTCGAGAAGAGACTACAAGAATGTAAGAAGAAAGCCTGAGTCCAAATTTGGCTGGAGCCAAGGCATCTAGGAAGAAAGCGAAAGATTTGCGGAAGAAAGTCATGAAGAATTTAGAGGATATGAAGAGATGTGGACATACATTCGAGAGAGTGCATGCTACAATGATTGGAATCTCCAAGATCTACTTATGTATGCCAAGGTTCATGGCATCCAAACCAATTACAACCCAAGCTTGAATATGTGGCATTGCCCCAAACCGAAAGCCGTAATTGTGAAAGATGGTGGTCCGACATTGAGTCCTCTCCTGCATGGCGATGGCATGAAGAGTTGACACAACAACTTCCAAACGGTTCTGGATGTGGGAGCGGCGGAGGTTAAAGAAATTCAAATGTAGAAAATGTTTTCTTCGACAATGTAGTACAAGGACCACGAGGCCCAAGTCAACCATGGTCCAACAAAAGTAGAGTTTTATGACTACAAAAAACGACTGTAGTGAGTCGTAAAATCAAAAAATATAACTCGCGTAGAAATCACTGTAGATGACTCAGAATATGACTGATTGCAGTCGTCTAGAAGCAATCGCTTCAGACATCAGTCATATTGGCAGTCATATAAGTTGAGGGATATGAATACCCATAATTAGCCATAGTATGCCAACAAGGCATATATTTTGACTTTCTTTGACTTTTACTTGAGCTGCCCGGATAAATGAAAAAATCCTACGTGAAATATGACTGCGTTTTGTCATATTTTTTGATGATATGGAATATGACTGTGGTCAATCATATTTTGTGGAATATGACTGCGCTGAGTTATATTTTTTGATGACATGGAATATGACTGCAGTTAGTCATATTTTTTATTACTATGAAATATGATTGCATTGAGTCATATTTTTTTATGACATGGAATATGACTGTGGTGAGTCATATTTTTTGTTATTATGGAATATGACTGCGGTGAGTCATATTTTTTGATGACGTGGAATATGATTGCGGTGAGTCATATTTTGCAGTCATGTAGAATATGATTGTGGTGAGTCATATTTTGCAGTCATGTGAAATATGACTGCGGTGAGTCATATTCTGTAGTCATGTAGAATACGACTGCAGTGAGTCATATTTTTTTATGATTTGTAAAACGATTCTTTTCAATCATATTTTTCAATGATATTGATTATTGAGAGCACCTAGTCATTTTTTGGAAATTATTATAATCATTTTGTGACTCCAAGAAGTTTTTTTTTAATTGATATGTATTTTGAACTATGAATTGAACAAATCATACAACAGTTGTAGGATACCTAAGCATATTTGCAATTATACATTAAAATGATTTAACAATTGAATAAAAAAATTCATGTAGTTAAAAACAAATACATGTGATTTTAAAGATATACAAGGAACAATTATATTGGAGAGGGAATATATAAGAAGGAATGTGACTCCTTTCAATGACATTTATAATTTATTAGTCACAAATACAAAATATGTATATCACAATATATTATTTACAGAAGTCAATAGAGACTATATTTCTTACAATAATATGAAGTGAGTTGCAAATAGCCTCCAACGACTTTGTTCTAATTTTGTTGCGTGCATATACAATTAAAAAAATAGGAGGTTAATTTTTAATGAACATACAATAAAGCTCAATCTTCAAAAATTTACAACAATAGAAAATATATAATACAAATTTAGGGTAAGATTTAGAAGAAAAACAATAGTGATGCAAAGAACAAGAAGAAAAAAGGCAACAAGTGCTAAAAGATAACAACAAATACAAGTTAAGATGCACAAGAAACAATAAAGAGGACTACTAAGAGGTAACAAGAAACAACAACAAAGAATTAAGATGCAACAAAAAGAAACAAGAAGAGAAAAAACACATCTCTGGAACATCCCTGGATTGGGCACTGATCTGATTAAGTCTTTGCTTTTTGAGAACCACTACTAGATCTAAATCTTTACAAAATCAGCACTTGTCTTATAACCTCTTGTACTATTAACAACTTGGGAAAAAGCTAAAAAGTTGTTATACCATGTTAGATCTAACTCCAAGCTTTGCTGTATCTAGTGTAATCCAATCGTTTTCATAACCTTATTTATAAAGGTGGAGAAATAAACCCCAAAGATCATACAAAAGCACCTTATCTATATCTTCAAAGTGTAGGACATAACGTTATTGCATACTTATCTACAAGCAAAAGAATGCAGCATGAGAGTTTTGGAGTAGGAATTTTTTGTAGTTTGCCAAAAATCCTCCAAGAGTCTATGGACCTCACCTGTGCCCATCCCACAACATGACAAAAAAGGAATGTTAATGAGGTACACGAGGTGTCTACAGTCCATAGTGCGTGTTATTGCAGTCACAAGGAGTTTAAGAGAACAAAACAAACAAAACTTTTTAAAAAAACGAAATCGTATCAACTAGCCCATCTGTAAAAACCTGGTTGTAAGATCGTGACGAAGAAGCCATTTTTTGAATCTTATCGTTCCCCCACAGCTCGCAGTATTGAGTTTACCAACTGCTTCAGCGTCGGCAAGACTCCTGCAGGGTCCTTCGGTGGAGCCACACAGCACACCAAACCGAAATCCCAAGTAGTCCTTCCTCCACAGCAAGTTCAGCCAGTATGTAGCTTTGTAAACATACTAATCGCTAATCACCATGCAACCCAAAGCAAGGTATGGGCTGGTACCTATATATTGCTACAGGTTGATGTATGAACTATAATCCAGTTAGTGGAGAAAAATTTCATCTAACTGTAGGTCCATATTAACTTTGCTGTCATTTTTTCCAACCGTCTATTGCTGGACAGGTACTAGATATTAAAGCTAATTTTTCTGTTGTGCAGGTCTTTAGCTGTCATTTGCAGCTTCAATTAAAGGCGCAACATAAAGTAGCTAAGTGGAGGCTATTTTGAACCTAAGATCATGATTAAACCATCATATAAGAAAGATTTTGTAAAATCCCATTAACTCCACAATGGGAGGGAGGGAGGTATTCATTCTTCCTTTTTAATATTATATTTTTTTCCTTTTTAACTCATGGCCCTTCTTTTAATATAACCATCTTGTGTGCTTCATTTACACATAATTTTCTCTAACTCATAATAATGTATGAGTTAAAACAGACATCACGTCTTAAATAAAGAATCTAGTCTTGACGATGAAATCTAGAGAAAAAAATAAAAAAATAAAAAAAAAAAGAATTAAGATGCAAGAAGAAAAAAAACAAGAAGCAAGAGTGAAGATGCAACAAAAGAAAACAACTCTAAGAAGTAAGAATAACTCAAGATGCAACAAAAGACAACAACTAAGAAGCAAGAGTGAGTTCAAGATGCAACAAAAGACAACAACTAAGAAGCAAGAGTGAATTCAAGATGCAACAAAAGACAACAACTAAGAAACAAGAGTGAACTCAAGATGCAACAAAACACAACAACTAAGAAACAAGAGTGAACTCAAAATGCAACAAAACACAACAACTAAGAAACAAGAGTAACTCAAAGAGACAAGAGACAAGAGACAAGAGACAACAAAAGATAAGGAAGAAGAGTAAAAAGAAGTAGTGGCTAGGATTTCAAAATCCTAAAAAAATGATGGCTAGGGTTTCAAAACCCTAAAAAGTGGTGGCTAGGGTTTCAAAATCCTAAAAAATGATGGCTAGGGTTTCAAAATCCTAAAAAAATGACGGCTAGGGTTTCAAAATCCTAAAAAGTGGTGGCTAGGGTTCAAAACCCTTAAAAAGTGGTGATTAGGTTTCAAAACCCTTAAAAAGTGGTGATTAGGTTTCAAAATTTTTAACAATGGCTTGTCTATATTTTTTTGATTGCCCATGTTTTTCTTAAGTTGCCCAAAAACAAAAAAATGTTACTACCATAAAAATATGACTAATAATATAACTCAAGGTTCTCAAACGAGTTCCCTATCGTTCCCTATGAAATATTTTGATGTTCCCAACGGACGTATAATATACACCCGTAAAGTACAAGGCCCAAAAACGACTAGCAATCATATTTTCCAGTCATATTTCTCCCCAAGCACTAGTAGAAAATAACTGACCAAAACAACAAAAATCCAACACAAAAGTGTTGATTTTTTTTGCTACAAAGGTCGAGTTGACTTGGACAGTATTTAACACAAAAGTGTTGATTTTTGTTATTGTTTTTGTTGATTTGGTCGGGTTTTTTCTTTTTTTTAATAATTTTTAAATTAAAAAAATTGTTTTTCTATTGCCACATGGCAACATCACATTGCGCCACGTGGCAACCACCGCCATGGGGGTTTGAACCTTGGACCTCCCGGTTGAGGTCCAAGGCTCTAACCATTGAGCCACCCCCAAATCCATATGAATTCAAGTGAGTTAGAATTACATTTATATTGTTTTTTCATTTTTTTGGTAAGAACAGCAGACTTTGGTGGCCGTTTCGGCATAGTAAAACACTTTTTTTGAAAAAACTTTGAACTAATGAAAGTTAGAAAATTAAACTATCTTTCACCTCCAAATATCAGTTTGAGATTTTGAGTCTTAAATAAAAAGTTATAGACAAAATTCAGAGCCGGTGTTTAAAAATGTCAAAAAAAGAGTTCATTTCAACCCTGCTCTGAATATTGTCCATAACTTTTTATTTAAGACTCAAAATCTCAAACGGATTTTTGGAGGTGAAAGATAGTTTAATTTTCTAACTTTTATTAGTTCAAAGTTTCTTAAAAAAAAGTATTTTACTGTGCCGAAACGGCCACCAAAGTCTGCTGACTTCAAAAAACACCGAAATGTGAATGATTTAGTGTTAAATTAAATGAAAATTGTACATAGAATTTAACCGTGGAGATTTAAACATTGCCCAAATGACGAAAAAATATTTCAAACTTTTGTAAGATCAGAATAATGTCCAGATCAACAAAAAATCATCAATTTTTTGTTAATTTGGGCACTGTATCGACCATTTTCACAATTTTTTGTTGATTTGGCACAAGGAACAAAATGGTTACAAATTTTTGTTAATTTTGGTAGTACAACGTCCAAATCAACAAAACAATCAACACTTTTTTGTTCATTTATACTTACAAAAGTTTTAAATAATTTTATGTCATTGGGGCAAAGTTTTAAATTCCTAAGGTTCAATTCTAAGTAGAATTTTAATTTAATTTAACACTTAATCACTCACAATTCTGTGTTTTTTGAACTCAGAAGACTTTGATAACCGTTTTGGCATAGTAAAATATATTTTCTGAAGAAACTTTGAACTAATAAAAGTTAGAAAATCAAGCTAAATTTCCCCTCTAAAAATCCGTTTGACATTTGAAGTCTCCAATCAAAAGTTATGAACAAAATTCAGAGCGGGTGTTTAAAAATGTCAACGAAAAAGTCCATTTCAAACCCGCTCTGAATTTTGTCCATAACTTTTGATTGGAGACTTCAAATGTCAAACGGATTTTTGGAGGTAAAATTTAGCTTGATTGTTTAACTTTTATTAGTTCAAAGTTTCTTGAAAAAAAGTATTTTACTATGACCCCATGGCAGAGGCATTGTCGCGCCACGTGGCGGGTTGCCATGTGGTGCAACCTGCCTCTGCCACGTATCATTTAAAAAAATATAATTTTTTAATTTTAAAAAAAAAAGTAAAATGTAAAAGAAAAAAAAGACCAAATCAACAAAAACAATAACAAAAAATCAACACTTTCTTGTTTTATAGTGTCCAAGTCAACACATCCAAATCAACAGAAAATGAACTAATAAAATCAACACTTTTTTGTCTATTTTTTGTTGATTTGGAGGCAAATTTTCTACTAGTGTCGACAGACTCTGAAGCTATAAATTTAGGTTTGGGTCGAGGTTTGGCTAGCCCCATGCATGTACTTTCTAATCAGGTGCCCTCTATTCCCATTTTTATTCCCAGAGTTTCTACTGGGCAGTTTGAAGAAGGTAGAGAATAGAATAACTTTGCACACAACACATTCATAGCTTCTTTGGAAGCTCTAATCCTTTCTAACTTGAGCAAAAGGAGAGGAGACAAGGTATTGCGAACAGGGAATTGGTCAAATGATAAACTGAAAGCATCTATGGCTGCTGTTGAGAGAGGGTGCCCAATGAAAACCGTATCTTTGAATTTTGATATTCCCCAAAGTACTTTGCAAAGCCATGTCATGGAATTAACTTTGTCCCGCAAAAGAGGGAGGAAGTCGATTCTCAAACCGGTGGAAGAAGAAAAATAGTGAAATATATTATGAGCATGGCAAACTATAGACACCCCATCAACATCACAATGTTAATGGTAAAGGTGACAGAAGCCATGCAATTGCAAACGACACCTTTTAAAGATGTAATTCCAGGTTAAGGATGGCTTCGTTGGTTTGGAAAATGACATTCCAAAATTACTCTACACGTGTCCCAAGGTTTGGATGTTGGGAGGGCTAATGGACTGTGTCTGAACCATGTGGAAACATTTTATGAGAATTTGCAAACTATGCTAGAGCGAGATTTTGATGCATCTTACATTTGGAATTGTGATGAATCGGGAGCTCAAGTCAGGCGCAATGGTAAAGGGCGGGTTTTGGTAAGGACGGGCGTGCGAAGTGTACATTCAATTATTCTAAAGGAGCGGAAATGGCTTTCGGTGTTGTGTTGTGTGAATGCCGAGGGCTACCACATTCCATGTTTCTACATTTTTTGAGGTAAAACTTTTCAACGAGATTACATCAAGGGTTGTGAAGCCAATGCATCTATGTGCATACAAGCAAAGGCATGGATGACGGGGCACCTATTTAAAGCATGAATAGGATATTTTGTTAAAAATGTGAATCTTTGTGGTTTAGGAATTTCACCTACTAATTGCCATCTCCTCATCCTTGACAATCATGGTTCTCAAGTGACTATGGATGTTGTCAAAATGGTTCGTAGTGTGGGTTTGGATCTTCTAATGCTTCCATCACATACCTCCCATGAGATGCAACCCTTGGATGTTTCTTGTTTCAAACCCTTTAAGCAAGCATTGGATGTTTCTACTTGCTTAGAGATGTTTGGACATTGAGAAATAAATCAAGAGGTGCAATGTACCAAAGACGTTTTGGCATCTTGGATACAACGGGCATTTCCATTCAATCCACACGCCATGAATGAGAAAATGGGACCCAATGAATATTACAAGGAAGTGCCCGTGGCTGAAGCAGTCAATTTAGCTGCGACTAAAAATACTCCAGCAGTCACCTTTGACCCATCACATGACCTGAATCTCCACGACCCAAATCTCCACAGCTCGAATTTCCATGCAAGATTCTGGAGATGTTGACAGAACCAAATAACAATAACGATTCACAATTTGATTATGCTTCAGACGAAGATGAATAGTATGCAGAGCAATTGGAGTGTGCTCCAGCTAAACGAGAAGAAACCCCGAAGTCTTCCCTCGTTCACTATTACATTCTTGTAGACGAATGCAATGATATAAGCAATGATGTTGATGGTGAAGAAGAGTCTCCAACAAGCAATGGTGGCGAGGACATTGAACAATTTTTGGTCTTGCCCTAAGAAGATGTCCCAGTTCATCAACTGCTTTCCAAACTATGGGAGCCCCATGTCGATTATTCTGTAGTCACATACTAACATCAGATGATTTTGTAATTGCACTATGGAAAAGCAATGCGGAAGGAGGTGTTGCTTGAAGAAGAGAAGGCCCGCAAGGTGGCGGTTGAAGCCAATAAAAAAAACAAAAACAAGAGAAGGCCGATAGAGATGCAAAAGCCCAAGCAAGAGCTGCCCAACGAGCTGCAAGCAAGTGACTTAGTGAATATTGGGAGAAGGTCAAGCAAGACAATTCGGGTGATAAATTACATGCAACAATCCAAGCGGCATCCCAAAATCCGATCCCCAATCTCCCTCCTCACCATCACTTGACCATTTCTAGAATATATTGATACAATCAGAGAATCGCACAATCACTAGTAGAAAATTTAGTGTCCAAATTTTAAAAAAAGTGTTGATTTGAACAAAATAGTTGGACAAATATTTCAACCAAAATTTGTTGACTTTTTATTTATTTTTTTAAATTATTTATTTTTCAAAGTACCTAGGTGGCACCGCCATGCCCGTGGGATGGAGGCAATGGGGTTTGAACCTTGCACACCTTGCCTAGGGGTGCAAGGCTCTATCCATTTCTCCATATACACTTGTATTTGTTTCAATCATGAAAACATAGTTATTTATTTTTTATTTTCAATCTTTGTCACTTGTTGTTTCAAATCAGTCAACTTTGGGGACTGTTTTCTCTTAGTATAGTACCTTTTTTCAAAAAACTAAAAGTTAGTAAAATTTGTAAAATCAAGTTAAGTTTCATCTCCAACAATCAGTTTGTGATTTTGAGTCTCCAATTGAAAGTTATGGGCAAAATTCAGAGATAGTGTATACAAATGTCAAAAAAAAACTTTCATTCCAAACCCTCTCTGAATTTTGTTCATAACTTTTAATTGGAGACTTAAAATAATAGACGGATTGTTGTAGGTTAAAGTTAACTTGATTTCCCAACTTTTCTTAGTTTCAAGTTTTTTGAAAAAATAAAGTATAATATGCGAAAACAGACTCCAAAGTTTGCTGAATTGAAAAAGACTGAATTATGAATTACTAAGGTAATAGAAAATATTCCTATTGCACATAGAATGTCAAACTTGGTGGTTTAAACATTTCCACATGAAATTTTAGTGACAAGAACTTCAATTCAATTTAAGATATTATGAATATTTGGCATACACTTTTTTTAGGAGGTGATTTAGACACAATTTATATTCAAGTTTTTTGTAATGTAGAACATACAATTTGAATACCTCTAAATTAGAATTTGAAAATTCTTCATCTAGAATTTAAATATTTTAAAACTTTTAATGTTGAAGAATTATATTGAAAAACTAGAATAAAAAAATAAAAATAAAAAAATGCTTGATTTTCATTTCTTTTTAAATTATGAAGTAGAAGTAGGTCTAAGATTGAAAAAAAATTTAAATGATTAATAGCTCTAAAATGGGATTGAAACACAATAATGTCAATGGTGAGATTGTTATAAATATAAAATTTAACCTTTTTAAACAATTTCTTTTGAATTTTTTTGAAAATTGCATTCAAAACTGAATCCTATAAGTTATTTTTTGAAGAAGATGCTCAAATAGCCCAAAAAACAAGATTGTTTGTAACTTTCACATTACTAATCCAAATGGAATGAATCAAAGCTTTACATGTAGACAAAAATATGATATTCAAGAAGAAAAAAATTAAAAAATTAATGTCAAGTTTTTGTAGATTTTCTTTTTGCCTGTTGACGTGAAAATTATGTTTAAGGTGCCATAATTTTTGCTCTTAGACACCAATTGAAATAAAATTTATATTCCCATGAAGCTAATAAGTTTTCCTATCTTATGAGAAAGTTTTAAAATGTTTTACTAAAAATTCAAAGCATACAAACCTGCCCAAATCTATTTTGTCCCCCGAGGGGACAATGGTCCTTTAGGGGTTACAAAAATTAAAATTAAAATTTAGACCCCTAAAGAATAAAGTAGACTTTTTTGACAATATAGCTAGTGTTTTGGGTCATGTATTTAGAAATTGAATTCCCTTTTTTTTCCTTTAAAAGTTTTTTACACAAGATGTGGTGAAGGGATAGTTTGAAGGACTCACAATTTTTATACCCTTTGATTATAGCATGAGAAAGTTATTGTATGATGTATAGGTTTTCTAGGTATGTATGCATGTAAGCCAAGTAGATTTGAATGTATTTTTCAAATAAATAGGAATTTCAAATTGGTTTTCTAAAAAATTAATTTTGTGAGAAGTTTCAAATTGTTCTATATAGATTGGGGAGGTGAAACCCATGAAGAATTTTAATTTTCAATTTAAAGTGGGATTTCTACACTCAAATTTTTTTATTGAATGCAATTTCAAATATTTTCAAAAAAATTTAAAAATAGGATGCAAATTGTTGATTACAACATGTACATTAGTACATTGCAATGATTAGGTTTGGAAATCTTCAGTTTCATCACTAGAATTTTTTTCATTGAATGTTGTAAATCGATCTCAATTTCTATCTACTTATTATTTTTTCCAAGCATGAATCTAAAATATTTACTGTTGCAACTTCTAATATAGATTCTCTAACATATTTTTTCAACATATGATGGAAAATTGCAATTTGTAGAATTGATATATACCTTAATTTTTTGAATAAAATTTTGGAAGAATGAAATTTAATCATTTGGGATGAATGAAACACTATTTTTTTAAATCCAAGCATCAATTGTCATGATGTTGCAATTGGTGAAGTTTTTTATTTTACAATTTCAAGAAGGAATAATAGGTCAAAATAAGTACAAGCTAGATCATCTAGTTAAATCGGTTGAAAAAATAAACATAAATGAAGATTTCAGCCTTGCTTTGAAAATTTATATTTAAAAGCAATTATAGGCCTTTCATATGTTGAAAACTTTGATACAATCAAATTATTTGAATCAAAGTTGAATTACATTATGAATTTAATTAATTAGATCTTCACTGGAATTCAAAATCTAATTGAAAATAAAATACAATTTGAACTCTAAAATCATGATTCTTGAAAAATTCTTAAGAATTCCAAAAACAGTTCAAAAGCATTCCAAAATAACCCCAACACAACCCCCCAAACAACCCCAAAATAACCTTCCAAACAACCCCAAAACAACCCCCCAAAACCCCATAACAACCCTAAAACAACCTAAAAACAACTTAAAAACAACCCTAAAACATTGAACAAAAACATGTTGATTTGGTTGTTGCACTATTCACATGAACAAAAATTTGTTAAACCATTTTGTTAACTTGTGCTCAAATCAACAAAAATTTGTTAACCATTGTGTTAGCTTAGGCTCAAATCAACAAAAAAATGTAAAAACGGTCATTGCAATACCCAAATCAACAAGTTTTTGATGATTTTCTGTTGATTTGGACATAATTTTCTACTGGTGAATTGAGGCGACAGTTTAAAAAAGAAGGTCAAGATCCTCGACTTGTTGCACCGCTATAGAATGTGAATGCGTTGCCCAAGAGTACTTGGTACAATGGAAGTCCTCTTGTTAATCTGATGAACTGGACACGGAACAATTTTCAAGCCCAAATTGCAATAGTGGAGAAGAGAGTCATTCAAACTAGAGGTGCGGCGGAGATGACGATATAATATGTAGTTGTTGGGTGATTGCAAGAAACACTTGTCCTATTTCTTGTCCCCTTGCCCTTAAAAATTGTCTTTTTGCTCATAAATTTTGCATTGTTTGTCTATTTGGCATGAAATTTGAAATGAAATTTGAAATGAAGGTAGATGCTAAAGTTACAAACCTTCTATAATTTTAAAAATTAGTTTACTATTTTTAACCTACCCCCGATTGGGTGTCTACCTTGGCCATTTTGGAGGTTTTTAATCCTATTTTTGATCCAAAAATGCGAATTTGAAGCCACAAATTGGACATGTTAGAGGTCTACTAATACTAAAAGGGCTGACGATGAGTTTTTATGAAAATAGCATCATGTCAATTGCACACATGAAGTCAAAGTGACCTTCCTTTGCGCAAAAGCTATGAAGAGGGAAAAAATTTCCTTCATGAATTTTTTGGTGCAATGTGAGTACAATCTTCTCTAGCAAAATGGATTTTTTTTATGGAATTCTTTTGAATTTTTTTTGAATTACTAAAAACGAAAATCTCTACAAACCGCTTTTTTGCTATTTTCTACTCCCAATGGCTTCTGCAGTACTTCGTAGTAGTCCGTAGTACTGCATAGTACAACATAGTACTAAATCAACGGTGTAGATCTACAAATGCCTTCAATCAATGGTGCAAATTTGTCGGGGCGCTTCTAAAACATAGTATTAGTAGTATTGCATAGTACTGCCAGTCCTGTGGCCAAAAAACATAGTTTGAACAAAAAACATGAAGTGTTTCTTGCAACTGCCCTGTCCAAGTAATCAGATGTGGCTGTAGCAATCACATTGATGTTGACTTGAATGTGAATTGTCTATTGTCTTTTAATATTCTTGCTTTTGATTGAAATCCCATTGGAGCACATTAATAGACACAAACAAAGCATTAGTGACTTAGACTTCTATAATGTCCTCGGGTTTTTTAGCTTCCATGTGGGGTCTAAATTCCAAGCTAGTTGCACAGCTTTAGCAACTTGAAGTGTTGTATTTCTGTTGATAAGTTGTCGTTTTTTTATAGAAAAGTTGTCATTTATTCTCACATTTTTTGTTTGAACCACCTGTCCACATTATTATGGCAGAGTAATGACGTTGGAATTATAAATCTAATTTTCTTGACATTTGCCTTCATTTTCTAACCCATAGATATATATTTTTTGTGCACAAACCCTCCTAATCTCTACATTTTTAACAAGTGTTAGTTTTAGGTATACCTACCTTACTCCAAGTGAACCGGCGAAGGTGATGACTTTTTAAATAATTTATAAATTTGTAGCGAGTTGATCAATGAACCAAGGACATACGGTGTCCAATTGAAGTCAAGTTGGACGTTGGAACTTGTATTTTCTCAAAGTTTTGACTAGCCTGGGTGGTCTGGAAGGTTTGAGAAAGTAAAAAAAGAATTTTGTTTTTTGACCTTTTTCAGTACTTTGCTTAACATTAGTTTTTACTTGTAAAATTGCCTAGAAGTAGGGGACAGGAAGTCTTTAGACTAATTTGGATCTTCTAAAGACAATGGCGCAATTGGTTTTGCATTTGGAGCTTTTCTCTAAAAGTTATAAAATCACAATAGTAGTAGTAGAATTTGAATTTAGATAATTTTTATTTACTTAGGAGTAGGTATATGTAATTAGAGGGAAAATGGGGGCCTTGGACAAGTATAAAAGGCCCCCTCCTTTTCTCTCTTTGCACCCCTTTTCTTTTCGTAAGCTTTGGCCAAAAATCCCAAAATGCGGCCATGTTGTTGAATTTTTTCAATTTGTCAAAAACCTTTGTTTTGAATTGCATGCGGAAGCTTTGCTTCTATTTTGTGGTCTTTGAATCTCTTGAGTTCTTATTTTGAAGCCTATTCAAAGGACGTTGGGATCCTTTTTGAGATATTGGCAAGCTATTGATGTGTTTTGAAAATTTGTACTAACACTTTGCGTTTTGTTCTCAAGCTTTCATTACTAACCCCTTGACAAGCTATTGTGTGGGATTTCACACCATTCGGTTGTTGTAAGTCCCTACTTGAGTGATTCAAAGAGTGAGAGATATCTTTTATAAAAAATTCAGATTACCAGCCTTGAGTGATCTAGAGAGTGAGAGAAAATGTGATTTCAGATTTAAAAGTCAACTAGAATTGACCATCTGTGAAGGCAGCTCCAGATCAAGCATCCAAGCCAAATCGTTGCATTTGAAACTCAATAAAACAAATTGCCAATACGCCATAATTTTGAGTTTGGAAAGAAAGTCACAATTCTCAAGCAACAAGTTCTAAAACAAGTGAGAGAGATGGGCTTTTAGGAGAGAGAATCAAGCAATTGAGGTTCATCCATTAGGAATAATGTGAATCCCTTAATCAAGGTTGGACTTTGCTTCTAGGAAAAAAAGAAAATACAAAAGAAAGAATAGTTGACTTACAAATATTTTCCAAGTTAGTTAGCTCCCTCCGTCCCAATATGATCTTCCTATTGGTATGAAATTCTTGTCCCAGATTGATCTTCTTGGAATGACATGGAGGAAGGGCCCGTGGAATGAATCCTTCATACCTTTAGAGAAACTACATGTGCACAATGACTACACAAAATGGGGAGCCCTGTCCGCTTAAATTGGATTGATTCAATTGTTAATTTTTGTTTTTTTCTTAATTTACATTGTTACTTTGATAAATAAAAAACGTGGAGCCTCTATCTCCATTAAGCCATTATATTATGAGATTTGTGCATCAAGATTATTGTTGTGCACAGCTGTGCAAATCTACTCATCATGCGTATTGTTGTATGTAATTGAATCTCTAGATAATGCTTGATATTGTTCACATTTGAAGCTTCTAGCTAGCATGGAAGGACAATATGTCACAAGAAGAGAGGAAACTGAACACAGAGCACGGGAAATGCAAAATCGATTGGCTAGCGGTGCTCCATTGAAAAGGTTGAAAAATTCCAGTTTTCGAAGTGCCACAACTATATTTTAAAATTTTATTTGAAACTAAAATTTTTAGGATAGTACGAATGCATGACACTATACTTTCAACAAAAAACAGATTTAAAAAAATGTTATTTTCAACCTTAATCTAGAACATTTTGTTTAATAAAAAGATCATTTTGGAACGAAGGGAGGCCAAAAGCACCTTGTCTTCAATCACTTGTTTGATTCCTAAACAAATTAGAGCATTTGGCAATTAGAAGCTTGATTACATTTGATAGGATTTTATTTTAAAAATAAAACAAAACATATCTAGAAAAGAAAAAGAAAACATTTAAAAAGAAGAGGAAGAAAAAGAAAAGTTGACAATCCAAAAGAAGAAGCTTGGGACTTCTCCAAATACATCTAAAATTCACAAAAATCAACAACAAACTACAACAAAAATCAAAGATGGAAGTGGAACGCTTCGTCGAGAATTTGGTCGCAATGTTCAATGAAGATGATACCAATATGGAGGTTAGTAACTAAATCTTTACCCATTTTTTTATTTTTTTTCCAAAAACATTATATTAGAATTTGACTTTCAACTCACAAGTTAAAATTAGAATTAAATTATAGTCAAGTGAACTTATCAGGTAGTAATTCCAAAAGTAGTTAGAAAATTACTGTACTGAGTAGTTTAAAAGATTTTTCACAACCATTAAAGAAAATTACCAAAAATTTACCCTTAGAAGAAAAGTAGCAGTAAAAATAGATAAAAAAATAGAAAGTTATCAAAAAAAACTTTTAGAGGATCTTTAAAGAATCTTAGAATCTAGAGTTAAAATAGAAATTGAAAGGTAAAAATGAAAGTATTTTGAAATTCAAGGTGAAAAAAATTATATACAACTTTTGGTAAACCGGACAACAGTCAAAATTCCTTTGTAAATAAAATTTATCAAGAAGGTCAAAAGTAAAGAGTTAATACTTCTCAAGAAAATAGGAGTAAAACTTTAAAAGATAAAACCATTTAACTCTAAAAGTAGAAGTAAAACTCAAATTTATCCAAGATAGTAAGAAAAGATTAAAAATTTACTAATTAAGTAAAAAAATAGACAAAAGACAAGTCAAAGGAAGAATCTTAAAGAAAATATTTTGAAGATTTCAAAACTAATTTTACCTAAAAATTTGGATGAATAGTAAAAGAATAAAAGTAGAAAATAAAAAATAGAAATCCGCATTCAATTTCACTAGTTAGAACGTCTGCAATTGACGGATGAAGTTTTAGAGGTTAATTTTAGGGTCAAACTTCATCCGCCATTATTTGTTAGGAAATTAGGTCAAATTCATAATTCTTTATCATTTTAGAAAGGAAAAATGAAGCTCTACAACTTAGTCTAATTCACTGTTTGTTTGACTACAATTTAGCAGACCTTAGTTTTGCCTATTGTCGTAAAAAACGGCTATATACACTAACTCGTGCTTTATTTTGAACAAGCAAAAATTAAGTGAATCAATCAAGAGTAGGAATTAGAAATATCCATTGCTCGGAAGGCTCAATTGGATTGCACATAGGTTAGACACCTATTTGGAAATCATCATCAAATTAGTTAGAACCCAATTGTGTATACTTTATTCCAAGGGTAGGAATAAAGCGCATACATGTGGCCATTAAGAATGGAGCGTAGGTTGCAATTAGGTTGTGGTGAGAATTTCATTTCAAAGTATTTATGTTGTGCTACTTGGTAAGAATCAATTTGGCTAGTTTATATCCTATTTGACATTCTCCGTAGGAACAAATTTAATATACTAATTAGTAGTTTATACATTTGTAAATTATCTAATCTACGCATTTTTTGTGAGCTTTTGAAGTGCAATTGCCTGATTTTTGTCAGGACCAAAAAATTGATTTATGTGAATTTGGAAGCTCATATCTTGCAATCCACGTTATGGAAATTTCTGAAATTTTTCCAAGTGTTCTTAAGTTAGTATACTACAAGATCCTATGGTTACATGTGTCCAAAAATGTGTATTTCTCCAAAATTTTGTACTTGTACTAGAAATGGCAGTTTTGGAGTATTTTTGGTGAAAGCATAGTCACAATCCTTTAGGGTTAATGGATGAAGTTTGATGAACCAGTTAACAGTTAAATTTCATCTATAGATAACTTTTGCTAGGAAAGTCAAAAGTCTAAGTATTTAACCTTGTTAGAAAGGTGAATTTAGGAACTTTTACTTGAAAATATTTTAGACCTAAAAATAAAAAGTAGAATTATAGATTAAAAGATACAGTCAAAACAATAAAGAAGTAAAAGGAATCTTTTGAAGGTATCTAAGGAATAAATGAGGTATAGAATCATTGAGAAAAATTTCTCACGTTTTTGAAACTATCATAACCTTAGAAAATAGATTAATATTGAAGAAGTTAGAATAGGGTGAAGTTTTGATTAAATTTGGAATGAATTTAGATGAAGTCAACTAGAGTTGACCAAAACAAGTTCAAAATCAGAACTTTGATAGAAGAATTTTGAAAGCAAAACCAAAAACCAAAATTGAATTTTAATAGTTAGAAAAGAAGAAAACAACAAATGAAGTTTTAGAGGTTACATTTAAAGTTGAACTTCATCCACAAATATCTTTTAAGGAATTAGTCCAATCGTAGTGAACTTTATCATTTTGAAAAGGGCATAAAAGGTCCTAGAACTTAGAATCTTGAAACCCCTTGCTTGACTAATCCCTCATGGTCTATAATTTTTTCTATCATAGCCAAAACTACAATAATTACTAATTTACTTTTGATTTGGTTAGCAACTACATTAACTCCTTAATGCCTTGATCCATTTTCTAATTTTGACACATTTTTGGTTATATCTTTCTACAAAAATATCATTTATTGCAATTTCATGAAATTGATCATTAAGGAAGTTGTCTTTTCAAGATTCAAGTGTTATAATGGATGAATGAAAAGCTAGTTGGACAAAACAATGCCTTGAAGCCCTCTGTTCATCGTCCAAAAAATGGTTGTCAGAGCGCTTAAGGGTTAAAGAAACTAGGAGTAAAAGAAGATCCATTGTTTGGAATGAATAATTGAACTACACTTTTAAGCACCCACTTAAATTCATCTATGACAAAACACACTAGAACCTGGTTGTGTTTGTCTAAATAGAGGAGATTTAGAGCTCTTTCCGTTAGGACAAGCTCTCAAAATTTTCAATTATAGTCAAAATTGTGTCTAAGTTTGAGTTACAGTTAATTTTCAAAATTTAGTTCACAAAATCCAAGATTGAAATTCACAAGTTTAGTTACCAAAAAAGAAAATGAAGTGGTAAAGGTTAGCTTCCAAAGTTTAGAATTTCAAGTTAAAGATTTCAAATTATATCCAATACTCAAATGCACTTAATTCTACTATAACAAACCATGTGCGAACAAGTGGTTTCTAATAAACTATAATTTCAACCTAAAATTTTGAGCATTGTTTAATAATGACTATAGGTTTCTATTGCCAAAATTTCCAACTCAAATAATTATAGAGAACACATTTAGATGACCATTGAATCAATATTCAACTGAAAATGAGCTTTCAATAGAGAGTTATTTTTAGGAATTTTTGTTTATTTTTTAGACAAATTTTTTAGACAAATTTTTCTTATATAATATAGGGGTGTGAAAGTTATTTTTCAGTTCTACAGTGTATCTTTTTACTTCAAAAATTTATAACTAATTATTATTATCAAATAAAAATATCAATAATTCAAAACATAAACTTTCAAAGTAGGAAAATCTCTCTCTCTCTCTCTCTCTCTCTCTAAAAATGCAATTAATGAATTTCCAGGCACCGGCAAACTCCCTCATCTGAGAACTTTGGATGATTTTGAAGTTTTTCTACAAAGTTACTGGAGTTGTGATATGCATATTCATGCATATAAAAGGATAAGTACAATTGAAAACATTGTATTTTATTTTCAGCCATAGTGTATGAACCGCTCGGATATAGGTATATGGCGATAAACCCAAACCTGGCGGGATTCATATAAAAGGGTATAAACGTACACCTAAGTGTAACCATGGGCTGTAACGGGTATCAACCCATGTCCCAATCAACTCCTGGAGTGGGGTAAAGAACAGGACATCGGTCCTCTTCAGGCTGCCTTGCGTTACGTTCGCCAGTTATGCTCATAATTTTGCGGTGCTGCTCTGACAAGTTTTTGTACGCGGCCATCCCCGTTTTTCTGTGCAAAACCACGGCGCTTGCTTACAGCTCCGGACGCCATGGATACTGAGATGGCAAACCAGGTTCCATGGACGATTCAAATTCATTTGAGAGCCGGTTATGTTGCATTGATGTTTTGACGTTTGCATGTTCGTAACAGGCAATGATCAAGACTGTGCTGAAGCTTGTTTGGTTGCGTTGTTCTGTTCCTCGATCTGGATAACAACTGATGTCATGCTGTAGACACCTTGCGTACGTATTCTAACAAACTTTGTGTGTGTTGGGGTGTATAGGCGCAGGTGAGGCATGACATCCTAGGATCGGAGCTTTGCTCCAGACTTAAGGCTGTTTAAATTTTTACTTTGAACTTTGATAATCGTCTGGTGATTTTTTATGTGTTTTCTGAAAAAGAAATTGCAGTAGAATAAATGCAGTATCATACGAGTATATATTTGTGTTGTGAATCTGTATGATTAATGAATCAAGAAACTATACTATTCGTGAATTTCACTTGAGGGTCATGGTCTCATGGACAGACAGAAGCCAGGTTTTCTTGAGGATCGAGGGTCAAATTTCCCCGTAAGTCTTGTTATTATATGAGTCTTTTACAGACATGGGTCAAAATTTAATAAGGCCTGTGGTTTGCGTAACCATAACACTGTAAATCTTAACTACATGGTTTGTGAGTATATACTTCTGAATAGCTATACTTAACTGTGTCGATCTTGATCTCTCAAGCTAAATTGACTATTATTGTAAAAGCCACTATCGAACAATCAGTCCTTCTGGATGTATGTTTCGAAGAAAGTACATATTGAGAGATTTTTGCGAGCAATTGATTGTATAATCATAAGTGGGTGTGAGAGAATTTCCAGCCACCTTATGAGAAGCTTAGAGTGCCCACCCGCCCTCCCGGATGATACTGTAATGGAAAAAGTTGGGTGGTTTTAATGCTGAAGGAGTAAAACTCTGCTGCTACTGTGTTAGTGAGGTTCTGTCTCATACTTGTGTACATACTAGTGTGTGCTCGATATGGAAGTCAGACAAAACGAATCTGTTTTTTATGTCTGGTTTAGTTTGTAAATCAAGAAAAACGATTCTTGGGTCTACAGAATGATATTAGCCTTGGATAAATCTTGGTTGAATAAGACCCTGCTCTTACTGGTGAGGTTTGGTTTCATTTCTGTGCACACATGCTTGTGATAGATATGAAAGTCAGATGAATCGAATCATATTGTAAAATCTGGATTAGGTTGTAACTCAACTGGATTGGTTCGTGGATTAGCAGGGTGATATGAGTTACAACATATCGTGACTATATCCAACTGTTTGAAAAATCCTCAGTTTATTTTCCGAAGAGCTTGAAGTCAGGGTGATATACTGTCATCAAGTATAAATTCTCAATCCATTGAACGTGAATTACTGTTGAGCATTATAACAGTGTAGTACTGACAAGGAGGTGTAGTAATTACGAGATGCTCACTGACATTGAAAAGGAATTGCCTTGATCTTGAATGGAAAGAAAGAGCCCAGAAATGGGGTGACTAGTAAGACTCTCTCTCTCTCTCTCTCCCTCTCTCTCTCTCCAGTCTTTGTAATATGTTGCCTAATGTCACACAAACTTAGGTATTACAAATTGTTTATGGACAAAAAATTTCCTCGGAAAAAATACAATAACTACGGAAATTCACAGGATCGTTTCAAGCTACTAGCTAGCTACTGAAAGGAGTATTCTGTTGCAAGCTAACCTATGTGAGAAGCTCTTGTAAAATCTGTGCGCTACATGCTGCAACGCATATAGTACCAGAAATGCACTTACCCGGCCAATATGAAGGATTTTTCCTTTACAAGTATACATGGACATGAGAATCAGTAGTATAATATCCGGGTATCAATTGAACCCGACGATGCTTGAGTGAGGCCCACATGGCATTCCCACATTGCACAGCACGTTCCTGTCGACCCGTTGTTGTAGAAATCATACCGCATGCAGGTATGTCCTTCACCTGACGGTGTCACTCAACACACAGTAACGAGGTACTGCGTGATTTGGCTTCTTGGAGCGCCCCTTGAGTCCAGGCGGGTTGAGTCTAAGCGTGTGTGACGGTGCTCTGACGCACTTGCAGTGCCATGGATACTCAACTGTCCACACAGGTTTTGCTTCTAGAGTGTCCCGAGAAGAGTGGGGATCAAATGTTGATGGATTCTTGTCGTTTTGGCTGAATTCTTTTACTAGATTCAATACTTGCAAACGGTTTATGTGACTAAATCTTTGGCTAGGATAACAACTTGGAGACGCGCTGAAGACACCTTGCATACGGTTGAAAACTAATTTACTGTTTCGTTTTGTGGCCATGGGTGCAGGTGAGGCGTGTCTCCTCAAGATTTGGCCGCATATATATATTTTTGTGTGTGCAGGATCAATTTTGAAATGAAATGTGCCTCCAATGTGCTGTCTGTTCCGCAGTAGGATTCAGATCATATGATAGCTTGATTATGTTGGTAGGTTCTGTGGTTATCAAATATTGATACCATATTAGATGCCAGAGATTTCTTTTGTCATAACTGGGGCTATTGCTTCTTCATACTGACTTCTTATGAGAAATGGTTACTGTCGAAAAGAAATCACAACTAATTTTATACTGGTTCTTTTGGGGTGCATACTAAGGATGCACATGTACACCGTGTGACAATGTAGTTTACACCGGGTTTTACGAACTGTGATTGATAAAGAAATATACTACATCAGTGAGAAATTGAGAGTGCCCACCCGCCCTCCCGAACTTGTACTGTCTGTACATGATACTGCTAGATTATGGTGTAGCTACATAGATGCTAAAATATTCAGTATAAATTAGCAAGAATCTATTGCTGTGTATGACCTGTAGAAGTATCGATTGGACTTGAAATGTCAGAAAGTACCCTGTCGAGGGGTGACTAGAAAAGTATCTTCTCTCTCTCTCTCTCTCTCTCCTTCTCTCCCTCTCTCTGGAAAAACTTCAAGTCTGTTCTAAAAACCACCAAAGGTTTGTTTAATTTTTAATAAGGCTATTGCCACGTTATAGCAACTACGTGGCACACCCTATAGCAAGTGAAATACAACAGTAAGAAGTACTGTAGTACCCTAAAGTTGTAAACCCGGGTTTGACACCCCGCCTTGCCTGATGATTCCTGTTGTTTTCATTGGTACCCCAATGAGCATGCTGACATTATCCCACCCTCCCGCACAGTACACCAGTGCACATCTGAGCAACCAATAGCAAGTCCACAGATGGACGAAGCTAAGCTTCATGTGCCCATAATCATAGCTAAAGTTGGTACCTTCTTGGAAGCTCTTCCACTAGCCTTCTCCATAAGCTGCACTGTAGCAAGCCAAGTATGCACAGTTCCAGAGGCGCTCCGGGTTTTTTCTCAAACTTCTTCTGCAAAATTTCTGAGGACCAGGGTGTGCATACTTAACGCTGTGATTGCCTTGTTGGTGCGTGGACTGAGTCCGGGGAAGGGATGGCGGCAACGCATGATGCACATCAGGAAACACAGACGGGCCAACCGCCTCAAGAACAGGTTAATAGAGAGAGTGGCATTGAGCCAGCTTGTTGACTGAGATTTATGTTTTCTCTAGGCATGGGGATTTTTTGCTTTGCCTTGTTTGTTTTTACTTGATACAGGTGACATGAATAACAACTGGATTGCTCCATTGACACCTCACGTACGCACATTGACACTTGTTTGTGTGTTGGTTGTGCATGGGCGTAGGTGAGGAGCAATCCCTCCAGTTTCTTGGAAAAAAATTCAAGGCGATCCTTATTTTCAAACTCTTCTATCGTGTTAAGTACTTGATATGTGTGTACAGTGGTGAGAGTTTAGTAGCTGGTTCTGAAAAGTGAGTTGTCCTATACAACTCAGTAGCTATAGTTGGGTAAGCTCTGTAATACGACCATATCGCAGTAACAATGCTGGCTTCTCCATTTGATTCCATTTGTCTCATTGATGGATCCACGATCTGATCACGTTGTTCATACAACATGAGTGTAGAAGTTTCATCTTATGATCTAGAGTGGCAGCATGTGCTGCTCCCACCCTCCCTCCCGAATGGTTACACAAGGCAAATTATACTTAGCACTAAGTTGTAGAGTTCTACTCCAACTGACTTGATCTTACTCTTGCAATTTATTTAATTGTCATATTGATAAAATATGATTCAATGACTTGGGTGGATGGTTATAGTACTTCTAGAAATTGCCTGATAAAGGGTGTAGTGAATTGATCTGTACTCTCTCTCTCCCTCTCTCTCTCTGGCATCGTCCCACTCCAGAACCAATTAAAATGTTTTTAGTGATATGATGAATTTTCGTTCTACATCCTTCTCGGCAATCCATACATCGTATATATCTTAGTACATATATTCTAATATTAATTAGAATACATTGCTCACTGGGACCACCATGGGATTTGAACCTCAGATTCATGACATAATATCCCACCAAGCTGGCACATTAAGTGACGATGAAAAACCTCCAGCCCAGGCTGAGATTTTCAAATCTGTACTTATTCTATGACCGCCATAACTCATACAACACCACAGCAATTTTAGCAAGCTCACCTGCCTACATTATTACATGGCTCTGCCAATAATAATGGAACAAACGGTCCTACCAGGTGGGCGGGACCGAACCGGCTGGAGCTTCACCAATCACGGTGCATACCAAGACTATGCTCATAAGCTAAGTTGGGTTACTGCACGGGTCTTTGTAACCACTGAAGCAACGGAACGAAGCTTCTGATTGAGCAAAGCTGTGCTGTTGGGTAAAGTGAGACAGGCTGCCGTGTTTTCTGCGGGCCGGCTGCGTGTGGAAGAACTGGTGGCTCCCGAGACAAGTTGGGCAAGTGCAAGTGGATTACATCCCAGGCACTCTCTCGACACTAAGAGCTACAGTACCATGGAGAACGACGCCAAACAGGTTCTTGGAAAGCAGAGAAAAAATTTAATTATTTGGATTACTTTCGCAATGGCTCCATGCTTCATGTGTGTTTTGCTTCTTATTTATGCTACAATCTGGTGACATGGATAACAACGTGGAATGCTCTGAAGACACCTCACGCACACAAACTAACCAACTTTTTGTTTGTTGACATGCATGGGCGTAGGTGAGGAGCATTCCTTCCAACTTTGTGGCAAAAATGGAGAGCGAGCTCACCAATTTTCTAATACCTCTATATCTCATGCTTCTTTACTTACATATGTAAATTGCTTAGGCTACAAATTTGTGTTAAGTGACGAAAATAGCTGGGGTTAGTAATCATGTGGAAAACACTTTGTATTTCCAACTTGTATGGTGATCCCAAAACTAGACGCATGCTGCCACCCTAGGTGTCACATGACGCTGTGGGCCAGAGATTATCTTGACAATTCGATGACCGTTATTAATAGTACTAGGAATCATACTGTAGCATGAAGTTCAGAGGTTCAGAGGTTCATGCATTGGATACACTGTGTCGATTCAAAGCTACAGTCACTGCCTTCCTTTGCCAAAAAATAATAAGCTACTTGTGATCTCCATGTAGTCACCAAGTATATACTTAGTCTGACTTATCGGAAAAAATCGCGAAATAGTGTGAATCTGCCCTGAACTGGGGTGTTATGACTACTCTCTATCTCTCTGCAATATATTCACGTAAAGACGGTGAGCCTTTACCAGATTCTCACGGTTTCTTGTATTTTCTGTCAATAGGCTCAGACGACGGCGCAAAACAAGTCCAACGATGATCCTCTACGATGGGCATCGGACCTGAGTTCCTTGGGCTACGACGAACCTCTCCCTGCTCCTGGTCCTGCGGTACAGGCCACGCTAGCATCGATCAGCGCACCACAAATTCATGAGTACATCATGGAGCATGATCAGGCAGCCCTACTCGACGTCGATGATGAAGGTGAGCACGCACCTCTGCTGCTCACTACACTGGACCTTTCCCAATGGACCTTGATCCTAGCTTTAGCAATCAGAAAGGACGTCGATAAAGCTCTAGAGCAGCTTAAGCTCACACAAGCGGAACTGGCGGCCATTTTGGACTCTGAAGCTGAGGACTTAGAATTGGCCAACCACAACACCAAACTGGTGGACGCCGCATTGAGGAAGGCAAACCCTCATGAATCTTCCTCAAGTGCCACAGCCTTGGCGGATCCCAGCATTCCCAAGCTCCACCCTTTGCTTGACGGGATAATCATCCCGGAAGCTCAAAAGGTAGCCCTAGAAGACTTCACCTCATCGATCCATAACTCACAGGAGGAATTAGATCAAGCATCGCTGATGTCGTCAGGCAAAGGCCCAGTTGTACCGCTTACACCAGCTCGAACCGTGGAATGCGAGGTGGCACTGAAAATGCACCGATGCTGGAAACTTGCAAACATCAATCTGATGGCTCCAATTTCAATCAACATGTGGAAGACTTGGGCAAATCTTGGTACTAATGAGATCGGGATCTTGAAGTCGAACGTAGTGCATAATACAGGTCTGCTAAAGGAGGCACAGGACATACCACAAAGCTTCCCACTAGTGCTCTACGACCACCAAAAATGCCACAATCGGGAGTTGAAGATCCACACAAAGCAGGACATCTTGACTGGACACGGGAGAGGGGACAAGTTCACATCTGCCTTGTGGAATGTGCAACGACCATACCTTCGATGCTTATGCCCCAAAGACAACAGAAATGGATGTCGTGGTGACGTTATGTGGTTTGACCATGCCATTTGGTTCATGGTCAACAATCTAGGAATATTCTTTCCTAATACGAACTTTCCCACATTAGCTACGAAATTCGTGGCATTCCTTACATGGATTTCAGAAGCTGCTCGAGTAGTAGTGCGTCACCAAGTGGCTTTTATTTACTCCCGAAATCTTATGGTCGAGGCTGCTCTGGAAATGGTACTGGATCCTAATGCACGCGTGCTTGCTAGTCATACAGATGGACTCGGCATTAGAAAGATCGAACGGCTGCTCAAGCCTGTTGGCTTCACCATTTCCAACCCGGGAACCCCTAGTCCCTCTTCTGGCGCTAAACGACCCCGGGGGATGATTAACTGCAATGCTAGTCCCCACTCCTCCATGACAGCACTTTCTATACGTGACTCTCGAGGCAGAGGAACCCAAAGAGGTGCTCATGGTAGCCGCGGTGGATACAATCGGAAATTTCGACCTACTGGACGTGAGTCAGTTCCACCACGTTCCATCCCGCATGCACCAACGACTCGCACGACCAACAGTCCTGGACCCAATGAAGCATTCGTCTTCATGAACGCCTCCAACCGCAACTCGCCAGCATTTCGCCAATTAACGGCTGCACAATCACCGGACCCGATGTATTCCCACTCCCAGGGTCCGTCACCAAGCTATTCACTGTCCGCTACACGATCTCCAACGCCATCAAGATTTGAGACTACGTCCACTCGTTCTGCACCGCGCTTTGAACGTGTGTCAATGAAAGGCAAATCCCTTAACTGGGACGAAATTGAGCAGTAACAGCACGACACTTTTTCCTGTGCAGAACAACCCAACCGAACACTCGGCAAGGATACATACGGTAGAATCAAGCTGCAGCGGATTTCGGAAATGCAAGGGATCCGTTATCTATACATCTTCTACTGTAGCAGGGCGCTAGAATGGCTCAACCTACGCCAAATTTTCAGTGAAGTTTTTTGCCATTTTGGACTTTCAGAACAGGTTTCCCTTGAGCTTATTGCATTTGCATGGTCATACGATCATGATCTTACTACTTCAGTCTATAAACCCTCTGCGGTTTTCAAACATTTTACTTTTTATGACCTGCTCAATTCTGAGGTTTCATGTGACTGCTTATCTGTATCTCGTTTTAGTCCTTTCCTGGACGCTCTGACGGCCAATGAATGCTCCGATGTCTGTAAATCGAGTCCCCATGTACGCACAATGGATGTGCATATCGTGCAAAATCCTCGCCTACGCGCTGCTTTTATGCAAGGGCTGAATCATATCCCACTACGTCCTACGGACTTTCGTGAAGTTTTGGAAGTGACAGCAGAGGCATTCACCAAGCTTTACGCTATGTTGAATCTTCAAGAACTTCATCTGGACCTGGCTATAGCCCTCAGTTTCCTACGAAGCTTGTGTCTTAATAAACTACGTGATGCAGCACGGATTAACAAGTTCGGTTTCAAACAATCGGGACTTGAACTCTTCAGCACACCAGCAGTCAAAAATGAACTGCAATGGCTGCTATCTCGCTTGTTCATATCCGGGCTTGACAAAACAAACAATAACGCATGTTTCCTATGCATTAGACACATACGACTGCAGGCTTACCAAAGACTCATGGGACCGGATTTTACTCCGTGCATGACTAATAACAGATGGACACTCCCTACAGCAATTTTCGACCAGATCAAACTTGAGCTCCTCGAATTACTACCGGAATTTCCTCCGATTTTTAATTCGCTACCATTCTTAATGGCCACCTACAAACAGCACAAGCATACGTATCGATGGTTGACTAATGCTTTCTCCACGATATACAGTAACGTGGCTAAACTACTTACCATTACTTCGGAAGTAGTCCTGGATTCTTTTAAAGCATGGGCAAGGAAAAAAGATGATGGATATTTCCGCTTCTTAAGAACTCATACATCATCCTTCTGGATCATTGACTCTGTTCTAGGCATCACCATGAATTTACCAGATCAACTACATGACATCTACGTTGCAGATGTTACCAAATGTTATGAGTCTATTCCACTAACTGGTCGAGATAACTTACCTGATGCAATGCAATTCATGCTACGCACAGGCTTTCAGGAAGCAGCACTTTTACATCCGAAAATTGATACAAAACTATGGGTTAAAATCTCCAGAGATGGCACTCCAAAACTAGCCAAATGGGGAACTTCTCGACCCATGGCAAACGGGTGGGTTATGATTGAACAAGATCGCTTACTGATGCTACACTCATGGCTGATCAACAATTGTTTCGTAACTCTAGGGGACAGAGTGTGGAGACAAACTCGGGGAATTCCTATGGGTTTCTCGTGCTCACCATTATGGTGCAATGTGTACCTCATGACATATGAGGTCCGTTTTATACAATGTCTAGCCTCCTTGGGACGCAAAGACCTGTTAAAAAAGTTTCAATATGCCTTCCGGTACATTGACGATATTTGTTGGTTAAATGTAGAAAATCCCCAGGATTTTCTATCACCACAACAACCCCGCACCTCAGATAACCCATTCTGGATCTATCCTTTGGATACACTCGAGATTAAGACTGAAGTAAGCTCATACGCTGTTGATGACCCTACACGAGGTATCTCAGTCCATTTCATGAATGTCCAATTTGATCTAGATGTAGATCAACCCCAAAACTTTACTATGAGGAAATTTGACAAAAGGCGGAATCTCCCCTTTAAATATACCCAGTTCATCAAATTTCACTCTAACAGACCGAACGTTATATTCATTAAAATGAGAGTTTTCCAAAGAAATGAGAGTCTCAAAATACACTTTTTTAATGTACATATCAAATTTCAAGCTCTATAGAGATAGAAAAGCAATCCATTTATATAAAAAGCACATATGTGAGTGAATTTTTTTGCCAAAAACAATGGAATGTATAAAGAATAGCTATCAAATATACAAGTATTAGTGTATTCACTATGGAACCACAATTTGTGGAGTCTTTGAAAACTATACAATTTATACAATTAGTAGCTTTGTACATGAAATTGGAATACTATGCTAAAGGACAACCACCAAGGCATCTATTGTCATTCACAATATATGTATGGATTGTAGACTTTATAATAGCCTTGCATAAAGGATCCAAATTTCTATATTACTCAAGAATATTTGAGCGTATGTGGTGGTGTATTCTACATTCCCAATGTAATGCACAAAGAAGATCTCTAGCTCATGCCTTATTTTAAACGTATGCATTATGAGTGTGACCTACTTTTCAACTTTTTCAAGCCTTGAATATTTGTGGTTCTTGATTGTATCTACCACTACTTTTGGACCTTTGGCACATGATCTCCTGCTCTTGCTTCTTCAACGACTTTTGCTTCCAAGTATCCTAAAGATGGGACTACCTTCAAGGCGCTCTCTTCCAACATAAGTCTAGCATTGCCGTCTTGCACCATTGAACGATGTATGCTTGGGCAAAGGAGGTAATGGGTCCTCGAACATAATCACATGAATTCGCTTCACACATACACAAACTCCGAGATCGCTTCATTTGCACCGCCTCCGATGAAGAAGGGTGACGCGGAAGCACATGGGCAATAATTGGATGCACATGACATATTCCATTTGGGACCTATGAACTCAGACCTTCTAGAATTGGTGGACATCCATCTTCCCCATTAAGTATAGCTTTCTTTGAGGAATTCTATTTGAAGTAGACGACGAAGTAAGTCAGCCAATGGATTAAAGTGGCGAAGGGCAGCAAGAAAGTGGTGGACACGGTCTTCCACTTGGAGGACTATCAACAATACTATACTCAATAGGCTTGGTTGAGAAGTCCATGGTTGAATTTTCCATAGCTATCAAACAAAGAAAAAAAAATTTACTAAAAATTATAAATAATTGTCTATAATCCAAGACGTAATCTGCAAATGCCAAGCAAGACAATCCACTTTCCAAGACATGGGTCACCAAGGTCCTCATCATCTAATTCAAAAGACTAGCTCACAAAAAATCCCAAAACTCATAAGCAGAAACAAAACACATGGTCTAAACAAAGCAAAAACAAATACAAGAAACATTATTTACTTTGTAGAAAGATTGTATGTATGTCAATATATAAAAAAAACATGTGCATTTTAGATTGGACCAACTTGAAATGCACAAGTCAAAACATATCAACTAAATAACAAACATGTGCACTTCAAGTTGGATCAAGCTAAAACACACAAGTTCAAACATATCACATACAAAATGAATATTTAATTGCACTCCAAAAGAGAGTCTACTAAAATACAATAGTTAAAGGATATTACATTAAAAAATTACACATTTTATTCCAATTTAGGTTGGACCAAGCTAAATGCACAAGTTGCAAATGTGATATCACCTATCCAAATCCCCCGCAAACCAAGAACTAACTCAAACTAGAAGAAGCTTGTAAAGTCAGATTAGTCTAAATTGCATTGATGTTCAAAAGAAATTTGGAGTGTCCATTCAAGTTGGACCAATCTAAATTGCAATAATGCCTACAAGAATTTTTGGTAACTATGTCCATTCAGGTTGGATTGATCTCCATTACCAAGATGCAAAAAGGATTTTTGGTTTATCCATTTAAGTCGGACAAACTTGAAATGTATGGATGCCCACATGATTATGAGTGTGCAATTCAAGTAAAACCAACATAAATTGGATGAATGCATAGAAGATTTCTGGTGTGCAATTTAAGTTGGACCCACTTGAATTACAAGGATGTCCTAAAAATTACTGGTAAATAGTTCAAGTGAAACTAATATAAATTGAAAGGATGCCCAAAGAAATTTTGAGTGTGCAATTCAGATTCTAACCACTTGAATTGCATGTATGCCCAAAGGACTTGAATCACATGTATGCCCAAAGGATTGTTGGTGTGCAATTCTCAATTGCAAGATGCCAAAAAGATTTTTTGTGTGCAATTCAAGTCACCAACCTAAATTGCATGGAAGCCCAAAGACTTTTTGGTGTGCACTTCTAAAATGCATGGATGTCCAAAGCCCCAAAGGATTTTTTCTATACAATTCCTAGAATGCATGGATGCCCAAAGGATTTTCACTATACAAATAATTCCTAGAATGCATAGATGCCCAAAGGATTTTTGTTGTGCAATTCCTTAAATGCATGTGTGCCCAAAGGATTTGAAATGTGAAATTTGAAATGCATGGATGTTCACAAGATTTTTGAGGTACAAATTAGGTCAGTTTGAATGCATAAACACTCGAAGGATTTTTATTGTAAAATTCAAGTTGGACTGACTTGAATTCTATAGATGCCCAAAATAATTTTGGTGTGCAATTCATAAAATCCATGGGTGCCCAAAAGGTTTTTAAAATACAATTCAAGTGAAATGCATGCGTGCTCACAAAAATTTTGGTGTACAATTTAAGTTGGATCCACCTAAATGCATACATGTCGAAAGGATTGTTGGATGTGCAATTATGGTCAGGCAGACCTGAAATGCATGTGTGCCCAAAGGATTTTCAACTTTCGAATTAGGTTGGATTGATCTCAAATGCATGGGTGCCTAAAGTAGTTTTAGTCTGCAATTGAGGTCGGTCCAATCTAAAATGCATGGGAGCCTAAAGGATTCTCAATGTGCAATTTAGGTTGGTCCAACCTAAAATGCATGGGTGCCCAAAGGATTTATAGGTTGCAATTCATGTCGGTTCAACCTGAAATGCATGGGTGACTAAAAGATTCTCAGTGTGCAATTCCGGTCGATCCGACCTAAAATGCGTGGGCCCCATAAATTCCCTATGTGCAATTCAGGTTAGTCCAACCTAAAATGCATGGGTGTCCAAAGAATTCTATATGTGCAATTCAGGTCGAACCAACCTAAAATGCATGGGTGTCCAAAGAATTCTACATGTGCAATTCAAGTTGGTCCAACCTAAAATGCATGGGTGCCCATAGATTCTCTATGTGCAATTCAGTTGGACCAACCTAAAATCCATGGGTGCCCAAAGAATTCTATATGTGCAATTCATATCGGTCGGACCTAAAATGCATGGGTTCCCAAAGGACTCTCTGTGTGCAATTCAGATTGGTTCAACCTGAAATGCATGTGTGCCCAAAGGATTTATAGGTTGCAATTCATGTCGATTCAACCTGAAATGCATGGGTGACTAAAAGATTCTTAGTGTGCAATTCAGGTTGATCCGACCTAAAATGCATGGGTACCCATAAATTCTCTATATACAATTCAGGTCGGTCCAACCTAAAATGCATGGGTGTCCAAAGAATTCTCTATGTGCAATTCAGGTCAAACCAACCTGAAATACATGGGTGTCCAAAAAATTCTCTATGTGCAATTCAGGTCGGTCCAACCTAAAATGCATGGGTGTCCAAAGAATTCTACATGTGCAATTCAAGTCGGTCCAACCTCAAATGCATGGGTGCCCATATACTCTCTATGTGCAATTCAAGTTGGACCAACCTAGAATCCATGGGTGCCCAAAGAATTCTATATGTGCAATTCAGGTCAGTCCAACCTAAAATGCATGGGTGTCCAAAGAATTCTACATGTGCAATTCAAGTCGGTCCAACCTCAAATGCATGGGTGCCCATATACTCTCTATGTGCAATTCAAGTTGGACCAACCTAGAATCCATGGGTGCCCAAAGAATTCTATATGTGCAATTCAGGTCAGTCCAACCTAAAATGCATGGGTGTCCAAAGAATTCTCTATGTGCAATTCAGGTCAAACCAACCTGAAATACATGGGTGTCCAAAAAATTCTCTATGTGCAATTCAGGTCGGTCCAACCTAAAATGCATGGGTGTCCAAAGAATTCTACATGTGCAATTCAAGTCGGTCCAACCTCAAATGCATGGGTGCCCATATACTCTCTATGTGCAATTCAAGTTGGACCAACCTAGAATCCATGGGTGCCCAAAGAATTCTATATGTGCAATTCAGGTCAGTCCAACCTAAAATGCATGGGTGTCCAAAGAATTCTACATGTGCAATTCAAGTCGGTCCAACCTCAAATGCATGGGTGTCCAAAGAATTCTACATGTGCAATTCAAGTCGGTCCAACCTCAAATGCATGGGTGCCCATATACTCTCTATGTGCAATTCAAGTTGGACCAACCTAGAATCCATGGGTGCCCAAAGAATTCTATATGTGCAATTCAGGTCGGTCCGACCTAAAATGCATGGGTGCCCAAAAGATTCTCTGTGTGCAATTTAAGTCGGCCCGATCTAAAATGCATGGGTGCCCAAAGGATTTTTGATGTGCAATTCAGGTCGAACCGACCTAAATTGTATAAATTAACAAAATATTGTACAATTGGTCCCGGATTTTACGCCGATAAATACGGATATCATTTCTTATGAACAATGCCTTTTGAAATCAAAACAACTCAATGTGAGGCAAAAAGAACTTTCTTATATATCGACTCACTTGAAACCACAGAACAGCATAAAGTCAAGAAGACACTATGAAATTGCATTGGCATCATTACTTACATGAACTTGGAAACGCAAATGCGATATCAACAAATGAATGCAATACTAGAAATCAATCAAAAAAAGTTTCCGTATTCCATCGTGAAGTAGGCAAAATACTATCCAAACTTGCACACAAAACACCTCTTTCAAACGTTGATGCACTCAAGAAACTTAAGCAACAACATGACACAACTACAATGAAAGAAAGCTTGATAGAGGTCAAAATGCAAATACAAAATGAAAGTATCACTTCGCAAAACACAACTACTAACAATGAAAGAAAGCTTGACAGAGGTCAAAATGCAAATACAAAATGAAAGTATCACTTCGCAAAACACAACTACTAACAATGAAAGAAAGCTTAACAAAACGCCTAGTACAAAGGTCAAAATGCAAATACAAAACAAAAGTATCACTTTGCAAAACACAACTACTTACTATGAAAGAAAGCTTGACAGAGCGCCTACAAAGGTCAAAATGCAAATACAAAATGAAAGTATCACTCCGAGCAGACACGCAGACACGCCGAGAGACACACACATAACTTCTTAGCATTGAAGGGAGAAAAAGGCGCCAAAGGCACCAACAGAAACGAAGGAGTTTGAAATTGTAGTCTTTTTTTGGAAGATTCCTCTTCCACTTAACAACACATTGTACATTGAATTTTTTGAAGAAACTTTTGGAGCCATCTTTCTTTAGAACATTCTTTTTCCACTTGATAGTACATTACGCTCAAATTTTAGGGGAAAGTTGTTTTTATTTAATGTTGCCCCTGGTCTTTGGGAACTTTGACAAAATGATGCAATCTTTTATTGTAGAAATTTCAATAAAGTGGTGGCCTTAAAATGGCAAAAATAATGAGCAAGTTTGGTGAAAGTTTAATTCATTTCCAAATTCAAGGACGCATTTTGAAGATTTCATATTTTGGGCATATAATAATGAATGTGTAAAACATAACTTTAATTTTTCGTTATTAAAAATATGAAATTTAGATTTGTTATTCAAGTCTTTAGAAGTTCAAATTTATAGATTTGGGTTTAGGGTTTAGGGTTTGAAGGGTTTAGGGTTTGAAGGGTTTGGGGTTCAAATTTTGTTTGGCATATTCTCTACGTAAAAATTAGTTCTTAAGAAACCGTAAGATTATTTGGTGCCACAAAATTTTCCTATTTTCTAATAATTTTCAATGTCATTAAAACTGAAATCAAAGATTTTAATAGTCTTAAATCCAATTTATAAAAAAATAAGACTCAAAACATAAAATGTGGCACAAAATGAATCAAAAGTGATGGAGTTGTATTAAGAAGTTTGTAAAAAAATTTGCAAATACTTCTTAGGTTTAGAAACCATGATTATTACCATGATTACATGATTATGACCATGTAGTTTTTTTTTAATTTACCACAACATCCAAGAATATATCCTAGAACATCATTTTTGAATGCTTTGACCCTAAAGGTCGGAGACTATGTTTTCCAAATGAAATTCAAAGTTTATCATTTCTTGATATATCCATTTGAAAGTTTCAAATGAAATTTTTTTTTGATACATTTAATCATAGGATCTTGTAATAACTTAGCCTGAAAAAATGTGAAAAAGATTTCAAAGTTTTCCATTATGTAGATTGCAAGATATTAACATTTGGAGTACAAAAACCATGTTTTTGACCTTGTGGAAATATGGCAGCTTTTCACAAGGTCTGATTTGAAGAAAAAAATGTCCAAAATGATAGTAATCCTTTGGATTCTTTTTTCAAAGCAAGTTGGCTACATTTAAAAAAGAAAAAGATTATTTAGAATTCTACAACATATAGGAAAAAAATAGAAAGTAGAAAGAAAACAAAAAGATTCAAAACATTGAATTGTTAAGAATTAAATTATAGAATTGCAAAATTGTAATCCCAACAATGCCACAATGGTATGTATTAGTAAACAATCTACAACTTTTCATTTTATTCTTTTCAAAAAGTATTAAAAATTGAACTAAATAAAGGACTCTAAAGTTTATTTCTGAGTAGGGAATCCATGACTACCCACAAACTAGAACAGCTCATAACTTTCATCTTGTAAATCAAAATGGAGTGATTCAAAGCTTTCCACATACATATAAATCTTGAAAATCAATTTCAATTTTTTGTTTTTGAATAAAATGATCTTCTAAGAATTTTTTGGAGTGCCTGCTAAATTTTGAAAATTACATATCATGCAATAACTTTTGAATCATGTAGTCAAAGGTTATGAAAACTACTAGGCCTAAAAGATATTCTTTGGGCATATGTTGTGTGAAAATTTCAGCAAAAAGAAACTAAAAACTCCTTTCATAGTGAGCTACACAAAATTGCTATCTTGCAAATTTCTCCTTTAGAAGTTAAAGAATCCAAATTACAAAAGCCATGTAATTGGTGTAAAAATAAAAGAAGTACAAATGTAGAAGTTCAAAATTTCTTGAAGGTTTTGTAATTTTGAGATGATAAAATTTATTGTATATTTCTTGAAATTCACATCATTGATAATGAAGAAAATCAACCAATTTTTGTACTCTAATGAATCCTATAGAATATAAACTCACATAAGTCATAGAATTCACTTTAGGAGGTATAAAAGAAATATTTTTAAATTGTCAATACTTCTAAGATTTGGAATTTAGGATAATTTTAATCTATGAAGTTTTATTCTAATATTTACCACATAACCAAAAATGAAAACTCCTAAATATGTGCTTTGTATTTAAAATAATTCAAATCAAACAAAGCCGTCAATTAAGAGTAAGAAAATGAATTGTATATCTTTAGAATACATTAATGAATTAAGAAAATGAATTAAGAGTAAGAAAATGAATTGTATATCTTTAGAATACATTAATGAATTAAGAAAATGAATTAAGAGTAAGAAAATGAATTGTATATCTTTAGAATACATTAATGAATTAAGAAAATGAATTAAGAGTAAGAAAATGAATTGTATATCTTTAGAATACATTAATGAATTAAAAAAATGAATTAAGAGTAAGAAAATGAATTGTATATCTTTAGAATACATTAATGAATTAAGAAAATGAATTAAGAGTAAGAAAATGAATTGTATATCTTTAGAATACATTAATGAATTAAGAAAATGAATTAAGAGTAAGAAAATGAATTGTATATCTTTTGTAAGATTTGAAGAAATCTACAATTCATTTTCTTACTTTAAATTGACGACTATCTTTGATTTATATTATTTTAAATACAAGGCACACGTTTAGGAGTTTTCATTTTTGATTACATGGTAAATTTTAGAAAAAATTTATATAGATGAAAATAATCTTAAATTCCAAATCTTAGAAGTATGAACAATTTATAGATGTTTTTTTTTCACCTCCTAATTAAAATGAATTCCAAAATTTATTGATGTCAAAAGGACTGATTTTTAGGTGACTTTCAAAAAAATGAACCTATGTTTTAATGTCAACAATGATGTCCATTATAACATCAATGGATATGATTGTTGACATAAAAACATGTTTTTTTTATATCACCTTGAATGTCACCTAAAATTCGTTCCTTTTGATGCCAATCCAACACCTAAAATAAGGTTTTCTTATAGTATAAAATGAATTTAATGACTTATATGAGTCTATATTCCATAGGATTCATTAGAATACAAAAATTGATTGATTTTCCTAATTACTAATATTGTGAATTTCAAAAAATATACTATAAATTTTATCATCTCAAAATTACAAAACCTTCAAGAAATTTTGAACTTCTACAATTTGTTTCTCTTTTGTTTTTACCCATTTGCTTAGCTTTTGTAATTTAGATTCTTTAAAGTATATAGAGATGATGTTCTGGATATAATCTTGGATGTTGTGGTAAATTAAAAAAAATTACATGGTCATAATCATGTAATCATGGTAATAATCATGGTTTCTAAACCTAAGAAGTATTTGCAAATTTTTTTACAAACTTCTTAATACAACTCCATCACTTTTGATTCATTTTGTGCCACATTTTATGTTTTGAGTCTTATTTTTTTATAAATTGGATTTAAGACTATTAAAATCTTTGATTTCAGTTTTAATGACATTGAAAATTATTAGAAAATAGGAAAATTTTGTGGCACCAAATAATCTTACGGTTTCTTAAGAACTAATTTTTGCATAGAGAATATGCCAAACAAAATTTGAACCCCAAACCCTTCAAACCCTAAACCCTTCAAACCCTAAACCCTAAACCCAAATCTATAAATTTGAACTTCTAAAGACTTGAATAACAAATCTAAATTTCATATTTTTAATAACGAAAAATTAAAGTTATGTTTTACACATTCATTATTATATGCCCAAAATATGAAATCTTCAAAATGTGTCCTTGAATTTGGAAATGAATTAAACTTTCACCAAACTTGCTCATTATTTTTGCCATTTTAAGGCCACCACTTTATTGAAATTTCTACAATAAAAGATTGCATCATTTTGTCAAAGTTCCCAAAGACCAGGGGCAACATTAAATAAAAACAACTTTCCCCTAAAATTTGAGCGTAATGTACTATCAAGTGGAAAAAGAATGTTCTAAAGAAAGATGGCTCCAAAAGTTTCTTCAAAAAATTCAATGTACAATGTGTTGTTAAGTGGAAGAGGAATCTTCCAAAAAAAGACTACAATTTCAAACTCCTTCGTTTCTGTTGGTGCCTTTGGCGCCTTTTTCTCCCTTCAATGCTAAGAAGTTATGCGTGTGTCTCTCGGCGTGTCGGCGTGTCTGCTCGGAGTGATACTTTCATTTTGTATTTGCATTTTGACCTTTGTAGGCGCTCTGTCAAGCTTTCTTTCATAGTAAGTAGTTGTGTTTTGCAAAGTGATACTTTTGTTTTGTATTTGCATTTTGACCTTTGTACTAGGCGTTTTGTTAAGCTTTCTTTCATTGTTAGTAGTTGTGTTTTGCGAAGTGATACTTTCATTTTGTATTTGCATTTTGACCTCTGTCAAGCTTTCTTTCATTGTTAGTAGTTGTGTTTTGCGAAGTGATACTTTCATTTTGTATTTGCATTTTGACCTCTATCAAGCTTTCTTTCATTGTAGTTGTGTCATGTTGTTGCTTAAGTTTCTTGAGTGCATCAACGTTTGAAAGAGGTGTTTTGTGTGCAAGTTTGGATAGTATTTTGCCTACTTCACGATGGAATACGGAAACTTTTTTTGATTGATTTCTAGTATTGCATTCATTTGTTGATATCGCATTTGCGTTTCCAAGTTCATGTAAGTAATGATGCCAATGCAATTTCATAGTGTCTTCTTGACTTTATGCTGTTCTGTGGTTTCAAGTGAGTCGATATATAAGAAAGTTCTTTTTGCCTCACATTGAGTTGTTTTGATTTCAAAAGGCATTGTTCATAAGAAATGATATCCGTATTTATCGGCGTAAAATCCGGGACCAATTGTACAATATTTTGTTAATTTATACAATTTAGGTCGGTTCGACCTGAATTGCACATCAAAAATCCTTTGGGCACCCATGCATTTTAGATCGGGCCGACTTAAATTGCACACAGAGAATCTTTTGGGCACCCATGCATTTTAGGTCGGACCGACCTGAATTGCACATATAGAATTCTTTGGGCACCCATGGATTCTAGGTTGGTCCAACTTGAATTGCACATAGAGAGTATATGGGCACCCATGCATTTGAGGTTGGACCGACTTGAATTGCACATGTAGAATTCTTTGGACACCCATGCATTTTAGGTTGGACTGACCTGAATTGCACATATAGAATTCTTTGGGCACCCATGGATTCTAGGTTGGTCCAACTTGAATTGCACATAGAGAGTATATGGGCACCCATGCATTTGAGGTTGGACCGACTTGAATTGCACATGTAGAATTCTTTGGACACCCATGCATTTTAGGTTGGACCGACCTGAATTGCACATAGAGAATTTTTTGGATACCTATGCATTTTAGGTTACTTGGACCGACCTCAATTGCAACCTATAAATCCTTTGGGCACCCATGCATTTCAGGTTGGACAGACCTGAATTGCAACCTATAAATCCTTTGGCACCCATGCATTTGAGGTTGGACCAACCTAAATTGCACATGTAGAATTCTTTAGACACCCATGCATTTTAGATCGGACCGACCTGAATTGCACATAGAGAACTTTTTGAACACCCATGCATTTCAGATTGGACCGACTTAAATTGCACATAGAGAATTTATGGGCGCCCATGCATTTTAGGTCGGATCGACCTGAATTGCACACTGAGAATCTTTTAGTCACCCATGCATTTTAGGTTGAACTGACATGAATTGCAACCTATAAATCCTTTGGGCACCCATGCATTTCAGGTTGCGTCCAACTTGAATTTCAGATTAGAAATCCTTTGGGCACCCATGCATTTTAGGTTGGACCAACCTGTATTGCAGACTCTAGAGTCTAGACTACTAAACTGAACACCGAAAATCCGTTGGGATGTTATGCATATCACCAAAATTCTCTGGGCAGTCATGCTTTTTAAGTTGGTCTGACTTGAATTGTTCAATAAAAATCCTTTTGGCATCCAGACATTATTGCATTTTAAGATAGGAGGACCATAATTGCTAACCCAAAATCCTTTGGGTACCAATGCATTTCAGGTTGGTCCGACCATAATTGCAAACCCAAAATCCTTTGGGCAGTTCTGCATTTGAGGTTGGTCCCACCTGAATTGCACACCAATAATCCTTTTTAGTTTGGTCTAACATGAATTGTACACCAAAAATCTTTTGGGTACCCATGTGTTTGAGGAATTGCTTGCCAAAAATGTTTTGGACATTGGTACATTGGAATTGACTTGAAGTGCCTACCTAAAATTCTTTGGGCACCTATGCCTTTTAAGGTCGATTTTGACTTGAATTGCTCACAAAAAATCCTTTGGGAATCTTTGCATTTCTGAATTGCACACAAACAGTTCTTTGGACATCCATGAATTTCACATCGATCTATCTAATATGCACACAAAAATCCTTTGGGCATCCATGCAATTCAAGTGGTTACAATCTAAATGGTCACACCAAAATTTGTTTGGGCATCCATGAAATTTATCTCTAGATTTGAGTTGAGTGGACATACTAAGTCTCTTTTTTTATTTGTGTAATATGATTTGGTCTACTTGAATGGAGACTCCAAAAATCCCTTGGGCATACAATCATACAATTTAAGTAGATTGACCTTAATAGACATATTAAAAATTCTTGTGGCTTCGTGCATAGTTTAGGTTGGTCAACCTAAATGGATATACTAAATATCTTTTTGTTTAATTGTTTAATTTTGGATTGGCTTGACATGAATAAAGATACTAAGAATCCCTTATTTACTTATACATTTTAGGTTGGTCCAATCTAAATGGACACATCAAAAGTTCTTTAGACAATCATCCATTTGAATTTGGTACCACTAAATTGGTAGCACCAAAATCCTGGACTCGTTCATGCAATTTAGATTAGTTCAACTTGAAAGGACAAATACTATAGGCTCCAAATGTATGCCAATTTGCCATACCATTTTAGTATGATAATCAATTGGATGATAAATGTCAAGTTCTTAAAACAAAAAATTGTTGCTATTCTTGAATGCAAAGGGATTTTGTATTGCTTTTGGAATACAAAGCGTGTTACTCTATATAATGATGAAGACATATGGTTGAAGATGGAACCTACTACAATAATTCAAGCTTAATATATGAACTTGGAGCTCTGGTTTGGCAACACATGGATGTTCTTATGACAACGTGGAAATTGAGGATCTAGAAAGACATTATGGAGTGTATGATCAAGATCCCTACTATACAAATTGAAATCATCAACCAAAGTGTGATTTCATATAATTAAGAAGCCGTAATCGAATATTATGTGTATGTGGTATGCTTTATTTTATATTTTACATCCTATATTGTGTGTAATGGATGGAATTTATATATTGCAATAAATGGCATAGACCATTCCAATTTGAATTTTGTTGGTTTGAATTTGTAGTTTGTTATTGCTTATATGTTTTCAAATGTACCTCTTGTTTTTACAAAACAAAAGTTTTCAATTTCAATTTCAATATATTTTTATGTATTTTTGTTTTTAATATATTTTTTCCCATCAGTTTACTTATTTTTTTGTAAGCACTTACATTATAATATCTATAAATATTTCATTTGAAAGTGTAATGCAATTCAAAAAAATGGATAGTGGGTATAACCACTTTGTTTTAGATAAATGTGCTAAGTACTTGTCACATTCTCTAGTTGGCTATTACAATTTTTTTGGTAAGTCATGAGCTCTGTGGTTGTTTATCTCATTTAGTTGGTCTGAGTTTGATTCCCATTGAATTTGTATGAGCGACTGAGAGACATGCACAACTTAGTGCTACGTAGCAACCTATGTAGGCAGGTGTTCAATATATGACATGATTTTATATATGTTAATGAAAACATTGATTTTAAATTTCAACTAAAGTTGTTTAAGGACTTTGTATGTCATTGCACTCTCATCATAATAGAAATTCCATCTATAACTAATGATTTTAGTATTTGTCAAGATAAACTATCAAGAGCAAATCTACATTCATGGGTATCAAAATTGACAATATTATTTTGGGAAGTATTACGTTATAAACGTGTATTGCACCTGTCACATTCCAGATAAGGGGCCGGTTGGTTGTTACAGCTTTTTTGCCTGCATAAGTCACTAACAATACCAAGTCATGCATGTCTCTCAAGTGCTCATACAAGTTCAATGGGAATCAAACCCGGACCACCTGAATGAGATAAACAACCCTTTACAACCAACCATAGAGCTCATGATTTGGTATTCTCAAGATGGCATGATCTGTATGTATACTCCAAAAAACAATGAACCTCAATTCAAACTCTATTTGTTTAAGAACTTTGAATGTCACTACACTCTCATTTTAATGGAAATTGTACTTATATATAGACAGTATTATTTTGAGAGTGTCCAAAACTCCCAAAATTTTGAATATAGTGTTACCGGTTAAATAGTCATATAATATCATCATATCCCAGGTGATGCCGATTCTATACATCTCAAACAGCACCGAAGCAGCAATACAAGAGATTATGCTCCTACTGCAAACACTCGTTAGCAACGGATTTCAGATGCACCGACTCTGTAAGAAAGTCATAGACTGGCTGGCAAGTGGTACCTTCCCTGCATCCAGAGTCAACATCGATACGATTATCCAGCAGATCAACCATTTCAAACCGATGACTACACGTCCAGGGTAAACCATGCTCATCGTCATGGACCATGATGAAACACTGTCTGCCTATAGATAGAAGTATATAACTCAATTTACTAAGAGGAGAGAGTTTATCACGATGTGTAAAATTCACACAGTGAAAGGATGAGCTTGGTATGCACCTCTGTTCAGAGAGTGACGACATACCAGGTCTCATTCTTATAAAAACAGAGCATTGCTACCAGGGGTGGTAGGCGGGTTCTCTCTCTCTCTCCCTCTCTCTCTCTGGCATCGTCCCACTCCAGAACCAATTAAAATGTTTTTAGTGATATGACGAATTTTCGTTCTACATCCTTCTCGGCAATCCATACATCGTATATATCTTAGTACATATATTCTAATATTAATTAGAATACATTGCTCACTGGGACCACCATGGGATTTGAACCTCAGATTCATGACATAATATCCCACCAAGCTGGCACATTAAGTGACGATGAAAAACCTCCAGCCCAGGCTGAGATTTTCAAATCTGTACTTATTCTATGACCGCCATAACTCATACAACACCACAGCAATTTTAGCAAGCTCACCTGCCTACATTATTACATGGCTCTGCCAATAATAATGGAACAAACGGTCCTACCAGGTGGGCGGGACCGAACCGGCTGGAGCTTCACCAATCACGGTGCATACCAAGACTATGCTCATAAGCTAAGTTGGGTTACTGCACGGGTCTTTGTAACCACTGAAGCAACGGAACGAAGCTTCTGATTGAGCAAAGCTGTGCTGTTGGGTAAAGTGAGACAGGCTGCCGTGTTTTCTGCGGGCCGGCTGCGTGTGGAAGAACTGGTGGCTCCCGAGACAAGTTGGGCAAGTGCAAGTGGATTACATCCCAGGCACTCTCTCGACACTAAGAGCTACAGTACCATGGAGAACGACGCCAAACAGGTTCTTGGAAAGCAGAGAAAAAATTTAATTATTTGGATTACTTTCGCAATGGCTCCATGCTTCATGTGTGTTTTGCTTCTTATTTATGCTACAATCTGGTGACATGGATAACAACGTGGAATGCTCTGAAGACACCTCACGCACACAAACTAACCAACTTTTTGTTTGTTGACATGCATGGGCGTAGGTGAGGAGCATTCCTTCCAACTTTGTGGCAAAAATGGAGAGCGAGCTCACCAATTTTCTAATACCTCTATATCTCATGCTTCTTTACTTACATATGTAAATTGCTTAGGCTACAAATTTGTGTTAAGTGACGAAAATAGCTGGGGTTTGTAATCATGTGGAAAACACTTTGTATTTCCAACTTGTATGGTGATCCCAAAACTAGACGCATGCTGCCACCCCAGGTGTCACATGACGCTGTGGGCCAGAGATTATCTTGACAATTCGATGACCGTTATTAATAGTACTAGGAATCATACTGTAGCATGAAGTTCAGAGGTTCAGAGGTTCATGCATTGGATACACTGTGTCGATTCAAAGCTACAGTCACTGCCTTCCTTTGCCAAAAAATAATAAGCTACTTGTGATCTCCATGTAGTCACCAAGTATATACTTAGTCTGACTTATCGGAAAAAATCGCGAAATAGTGTGAATCTGCCCTGAACTGGGGTGTTATGACTACTCTCTATCTCTCTCTCTCTCTCTCTCTCTATTTATTTATAATTTTAAAAAAAATTTAAAAAAAAAATTTATTTAAAATTTATTTAAAATTTAGTTTTTTTTTTTTTTTTAAATTCAAAAAATATATAGAGGGTCCAAAGTTTTGTTTGCACATGGTTTCTAATGGACACTCTAAGTACACCCCCCCCGAGATCTAGTATAGGGAAAAATCCAAGTCTAGAACCAACTAGTATGAGGAAGATTAAAAAAATTGATCATCCAACTGAATCTTGCCAAACAAACCAGTAAAGAGAGGTACAAAAACCCCAAACAACCAGCCAAGTCATCAAAAAGGGAGGTCCTGACCATCTAGCACACACCACGTGGCCTACTGGTCAACACATATCTAGTCAATATAAGGAAAGGGATTCAACAAATTTGAGGCTGCCACGTGGTAGGGCTTTGGAGACGGGGTTTGATATAGCAACCATTAGTCGATGTGGTTGTCAGATTGCCTGGCTTGTCTGCTTTTAGTTTTAAAAAAATAGATTTGTAAGTTTGAAAAACTAGAAAAAAAATCATATACAAAGAGAGAGTATAAATAAACCAAAGGAAGAAAGCTAATGCACTTCAAGGGCAAGTTCTGATCATTGATAAGTAAATGCAAGATCAAAACACAATAGCTTAGAATTAAAGAGTTGAAAGTAGAATATTGGAACCTAACTTGAATATTGCAACTAGCAAGTGAAGATTGATGGAAGGATAGGAAGTGGGAATGATGTATATTCAGGTACAAGAACCTTACAAACAGTTTTCAGAATGAGAATTCAGCCAACAATCCGTCAACTTGAAGGACCCATAACTTTCTCAAAAATTGTCAAAATTTAGAGCCACAAGTTGCATTGGAATCACACAAAAGAGTAATAGAGGACTATACAAATATATATATGAAAATTTACAAATGATGAAAGAGTTTAGATGTGGTCTATATACTACCTACCATCTAGTACTTCCACGTCTTGCCAAAATCACAACTTGTACTAGATTAGACATACTTGCAATGAGATTTTGCAATTGCTCCATAGATACCTCATCCATATTGCTTGAATTATGCATATCATATTTTGTTGTTATTTGATTGGTCATGGTGGCATAGCAAATTTTTAAGTATCTTCGACAAGTTCTCAATGGGATTTAAATCAGGTGAATTTGCAGGGCAATCTAGCTTTTGTATACCATGAGCTTTCCTTCATTTGTTTGGGAACTTGCTGCGATGCACTAGAGCACCATCTTCCATAAGTGCAAGTTGCTCAAAATGATCATGCATAAAAAATAAAACACTCAATGTGCCCTCATACATATTGTGAACAAAATCCATTGTTGTTCTTTTTTCCTTTTAGCATTATGACTATAGGACTTTTGTTGAAACCAATGAAGGCCCCCCAAACAATAATTGATGATCTACGGGACTTAAATGTGGAAGCAAGACAATAGGAAGCATATGCCTTATAAGCCTTCTGCCACACTCTAATTTGATGAGAGTTTTTTCCAAGCTCGAGTAAAGATTCATCTATCCAAATTATGTTTTTCCAATCCTCCTCGGTCAAGTGACGATGCTTTTTTGCAAATGCCAACTTCTTTGTATGTTGGTCTACATTGAAATAAGGTTATCTTTTGAGCTTATCTATTCCTGAAATCCAACTTGCAGATATAGTATTTCGATGGACTTAGAAACTATCTACAAGCATACTTAGCATAACAAGAGTGTACTAGCGGTCATGATTGACCAAGCAAGCCAAATCTTGTTGTGCACATGTAGATAGTTTCAGAGGTCATTGACCTAGTTTCTTAGTTTTCAAACACCTTGATGCTTTTCATTTCATGAAGACAATAGATCTTGACATTTTTAGTAACTTTGCAATGTCCTTACATTTTATTTCCGTCTACCGAATCTCAACTATGAAAGTTCTTTCTTCATTGCTTAAAGTTCTAGTTTGCATTTTCAAAAGTGCAATCTGCTAGGAAAAAAATTGATAAGCTTGTATAACAAAGTGATTTTAGACAATTTGAAATTGTAACCGCAAGCAAATTGATGAAGGGGAATGATGAGAACTTACTAGAATTAGTGGATGTCAATCAACCTAGACCACAGTCCAATCAGCTCCAAATGCATTCCAATCAGCCCAACTTGCAAGCCAATCCAATTAGCATAAACGATCTAAGAATGCAAGTGGATAATTTAACCATAAGGCTTGGATTAGACAAGGAGTGACCTAAGTGCACGGGAGGTATAAAACCTACTACACATCTCCAAAATGAGCTCAAATAAGCTAAAATGGAACAAAATGGAGAGGAAATGGCTCGACAGTGAAGCGGAAAAAGGTGAGTTGTTGCAAGCAACAATGTAGTAGTGATAGAAGGGTGTTCGGTCATCTTGTAATTGGTGAAGGAACAGAGTAGAATTAAGGTGCTGCTAGGGATTAAAACCTTGCTCTCTGTGGGCGCTTATTTACCCACCCTTGGTAAATCGGCGAACACAACCAGGTTCTAGTTCTATGATAGTGTCCTACTCTAATGGGTGTCTAAGCGTCAATCCATTGTGCCTTCCAAGCAATGGATCTTTTTTGCTAAGTTCCTAATTGTGACCCTCTAATTGTGGTTCTAATGACTCCTAATCTGACTATCCTGCTATACTATGTTTTTGTGTTCCCTATTTCCAAATCCTATTCTAATGTCCTAAGGTAAAAGATTATCTCACGCCATTTCTAAAAACCTAAGGCTCGTTCAAATTGGACTCTCTAATTGCCCGCTATGGGCGGATGAAGTTTTGACCGCACAGCTATCAAACTTCATCCACGGTTTTCTATGGGTTTCCAAATCTGGTTGGGGGTGAAAGTTGACCTACGGACCTGACTCCCTATTTTCTATCTAAATCCTAAGTCTCAACTTGGTTGAACGAACACTTCCAAGTTTCATCCGTTTTGGGCTCTAAACTTCATCCATCGATATCTTGGGCATCCTAACTCTGATTCCTACGTGTCTTATGTTTTCGGAAACCCCTCGAAGCCTACTCTAAGATTTCCTCATTAATTCTGACCTGACGTGGACTCTAATGGTACCTAGCTCTCGGCCTAACTGAGACTCTTACCCCTAGTGGGCTAGTGACGTGGGGGGAAGGTTAGGTTCTTACTCCGGCATGGTGTTCCGTGAGGAGGGCGATCAATTCACCTTCTTCCACCATGGTCACTTGCGGCTCGTAGGCCACGTATTTGGTTGGCCCCGACATATTTGTAATTTCAAGAGACTAACGCTTCTTTCCGCGCATGCCCCTCCTCCTTCTTTCTCCTTTTCCTCAACCCGCGTGCCCTATTGATGGAAGGGGGTGGGTTGGTCACCTATCTACTTAGAAGGTCAAACTACGTCCTAACTACCACTTACGCGTCATCTTATCCCAATGTGGAAGGAATCTAAAAGTCAAAATATTGCCTAACTACCTCTTACGCCCGTCTCACCCTAATGGTGGGATGGATTTCCCTTCTACCCTTTCGATGGTCTCCTCTCCCTATTTAAGTTTTCTCCCCACTTCTCCCATGGCACTTGGAAGTGGTGATGTGTGGGTTGGGAGGGGAGAGTTAGTGAGGTAAGATGGAAACGTCTCCTTGTCTTTTGGGTTGTTAGTGTGGGTGGCGGATCCCCTCCCTTCCTTTGGCTTCTACTCTACCCACTCGCTAGTACCTTCCTAGTTTCCTATGCTTCCCTACCTTGCTACTTCTATTTCTTCCTAATCTCTTGGGCTATCCTACTTTCTAGTTTGTTCCCCTAGCTCCCTAAGCTATCCTACCTTGCTAATTCTATTCTTCCCCCTCCCTTTCTTTACTTTCCTAATCTGATTTTTTTACCAAAAGGAAAAAGGAAAAAGGAAAAAAGGAAAAAAACCAAAAAAAAAGAAAAAAAAAGGAAATAGCTAATCGGGGACAAGGCTGGGCGGGGGCCGCCCTAGCTGGCCGCTGCTGCTGGGGGCCGCTCCTGGTTGCTGGGCGGGGGCCGCTCCTGCTGCCGGTTCGGGGGCCGCTTCTGGCTGGGCCGCTCTTGGCTGGCTGGCCGGGCGGGCTAACTAAAAAAAAAACTTAGGTAAGGGGGGTACTTTCCTTCCCCCTTTTCTTTCCTTTGGCTAAAGGGTTCTATTGTGGGCCCGAGCGGCACTCCAAAGGTTAGAATTACCCTTGTGAACTAACCAAGGCAGGACTTGACCATGATCATGGCCTATAAGACGTAATTTTGGACGCTAAACTTTGGTTTGTCTCCAACACGTTTTGGAGACTAAACTTTGGCACTAACGAGACGATAAGTTCAAAGCTCCGCCCTTGATTTGGGTTTAACACCAAATCTAGGACTTGGTACTACTTTGGAGGTTCAAAGCTTTGCCGTCTGACACTCTTTTAACACACCATCTAGGACTTGAGACCACTAGGAAAGGTAGAGTTTTGTTTCTCGAAGGTAACTACCCCATTCTTTTCCAAATACGGACACAAGGACTTGACTCAATTGCAAAGGTAATAGACCTGGTTAGTAACGAAATACGGGAAGAGACGTGGTTAGTAAAGGAGGGTTAGCGCAACATAAATAACACAACATGAACTGGAAGCCCCCCAAAGCGGCATCGCCAAGGTACGGTGGAGGGTGGTTCCAGGGTTAGTACAAGACATGAACAAAAGACACCCGACCGACTTGGGACGGTAAGAAACTTAAAAAGGAACCACACAAGAGTTACAAGACAAGAAAGAAGGGCCCCCAAGGACCTTCAACACTAAAATCGCAACAACAAGGAGGAGCAAGGTGCTCCAAAAACACCGTAGGAAGTTTTGGCCAAAAGTTGCCAAAACCAAGAGAGGTTGGACCCACGGACCCAAAACAAATATTGGGGGTGTTTTGGGAGAGAGAAGGGCCCCCTTTTATAGGTTTCCAAGGGCCCACTCCCCCCCTCGACGAGTAACCTCATCCATCCGGATTTTCATCCAAATTTGAGATTTTCACCTAATTTTGGGTTTTACGCTGGCCCTAGTCTCTAACTTTTGGAGTTTAGCTCGGAATTGCAAATGGATTGCGCCAATGGCTTCAGAATGCCATTTTTAGCCTAAGAGACTCCCTTACCCCTATTTCTATCACAAAAAAACCATCGGAAACTAGTGCCAACTAGAGCCAATTAAAAGGGTAAAAACCTAACTTTTGGGGTTTACCTCTTTTGGCTTGGGTAACTAGCTAGGGTTGTTGGGGAGGCTCTAGGGAGTAAGAAAAGGCTCCTTGATGTCTTCGTTCCGACTTCGTACGCTCCCGGGACGCTGGTCAACCCCACAAAGATTCTGCCGTAAATATTAATTGGGGGGATGTTGTCAGTTTCGGTTGCTTCCCGCTATTGGAACACCATGAAATTTGTTGGGGCGCGTTATTAACATAAAAGATGCTAGTCTAATTTTTAGTGAGATTTTACCGCGGCCTGGGTATTTTCCATGAATTTCCCAACGTGGCCTTTGGCGGTTGACCGCTCGGAAAAAGATCCTTTGGAGATCAGAAAAAACCGAGACTTTTTGGGGAACCTCTCATGGAGTCCCCCAAGCCACGTGCCAAGTCTTGGGCTATTCTGGCATACAGTTGGTGGCGAGGTGAAAACTGACTTCGGTTGAATCACCGGCAGTCAGGGAATCTTTCACATGTGAGGGAATCTTGGCGAATGGGTTTTGCCGTGGATGTCCCGACATGTTCCAGATCCGAGAACACTATCCGGCGGCTGTGGATTCCTCCATGCGGCCTGTCTTGGGACAAGTAACACCTGCAAGCTAACAATGTGGATTTCTAATGTTTCGTCGGTGGAATGGGGAAACTAGAACCTATCTTTGGAGATTTACGTGGGGACCTCCCCCACTCTCCTAAGACTTAATTTAGCCTATCATGGTCACATGCACTAGGGTTTGGGCTATTTTGGGTAAGTTCCCAGTAGTCCTATTGTTTCCCACTAATTACGGGTTCTAACCTATATACAAGTGGGTTTTATGGGTAATCTATGGATAAAAGGCTATTTATGACCAAATGCTATACTGGTACGTGACATACCTATTTTGGTTCTACACTCTTTTTTGGGCTTTTTGTACTACTTTATGCCTTAATTTGTAATAAACTAAAAAAAAGAAAACAATGAGTCCCAAGTGACGAATTTGGGGCTCACACTCTCCACGAAGTTGTGGTTGATAATTGATTAGAGAAAATCTTAGAAATGTTGGGTGCTGCCAAATTTTGAATCAAGTTTTAATTTAGGTGGCTAAAGCATTTAATGTGAGAAGAATTAGTCAATGGAAATTTACATAGATGTATAGGACAAGGGGAGTGACATCCCTACAATATTTTACGACCAAAGACATTATGGGCAATTTCGTTAAAATGGCGGTATTCCATGTGCCATTTGTACATGGAAGTTTGGCGAAGTGCGATTTTTGAAACAGAGGGGTGTGGATTTCTTTGTAGGACTTGTAAGTAAGAAAGTGCCTTGAATTTTATATAGTTGTCCGAGTTTTGCATGATACTTCCTAGTGTGGGCGCGAGAGATGTCGACCTCTAGAATGGAAGGAAAGCAAACATTGGATTACATTTTGGTTAGGAGTCATGATGTGCAGAAGTTTTAGAAAATCTTTAGATTTGCATTGTTGAGGATCGTGAGGACCGCAAAGATTGAATTTGGAGTAGGGCCTGGAAGAATAAACGAGGCATGTGCGGGAACTTGATTTTTTGGACTTTAATAAAATTGGAAGGTACAAATGTCGATGAACATGCAAATGAGCACCATTTCTTGCATCTTCTGCCACTCTACTAACTTCTACAGTGCACGGGAGCATTGTAAGCAACAAAAGTTTTTTTACCAAGAGCCTTCCGCCCTAAAAAAAAATCAAGAGCCTCGCTGTTCGTCCTCTACAATTCGACGTAAATGATCCACTGCAAATTGCACTTGCTGACGGGGGGCAATGAAACTGTTCCCATCATTCTTCTTTGGTTTCCATGATGCCATTATACTGTCCGTAGAAATGTAGTCAGCCTTCTCGGCCGTACGATCAACCCTCCATCTGAAATTGGTCTTTGTGTCCCAGCCTGCGTACAATCGTTGAGGGTCCTTCGATGCTCCGCATGGGGTGTGCCATTGCACCAAAACTTCACGAAAGTGCTCCGCCGTTGGATCAAATTGCGGATTTTCAACTGCCCTAGCAAGCCACACGGGCTCTTCACAATCCAATCCGGGCCTCACAAAGAGGTAGAACCCCTCGCGGACATCGGTGACCACGTTGTATGTTGGTGGTGGCCTCCCCTCCAGAGTGCCAATGTAAGGATCATCCATGTCGACCTCCTCCCGCGTCCTTCCATCTTGCATTAAATCCGTCGTAAGATCCCCGGGTTGTCGAGTTCGAGGCCAAAATCCATGCCTCAATTCATTGGATTGAGGAAGATCTTCTTCGGCGCCACTGCCCAAGGCATTTCTCACTCCGGTCCAGTACGTGATCAAGTGTGCAAGTCGGGCCTTGTACTCCAGTGGAGCGTCGTCTTGAGATATGTCCGTCCAATGTTGGATGTATCCATCGAGTCCACGCAAAATCTCTGCTTCATTGGTCATTTTCTTTGGAGCTACGCACGGCGGATCACCTTGGGGAAGGATCGGTTTGTGCTCTGCATCTTCCTTCCATAACTTCAAGCCCGCTTTGGGCAACCACGGGATGTCTGTACATGCCAGTTTGTATTGCATGATTGGCCAGCCCTTGTCATCCATGAAGAATTTGTATTGCCTTCCGTTGGAGTGGCCCACGAGTTGCTGCTTCTTCATCCCAATAAACGGTTTGACGTAAGCTTTGAAATCGGGCACTTCTTCTACTAGGTGGGGAATGAAAGGAACTTGCTCCATTTTCATGTACGACTCCATCAACGACGGCAAAGTAGGATGGTCCTTTTCGCGGAGTTGTTGACTCCACCAACCGAATGACGCATCCATATCGTCATGCGTGTGTCCCACAATCATGAAGGATACCACCACTTCTTTCACAATCCGCCTAGCCACCAAGAGGGAGCAAAAACAAAAGACGTATCTGTTCTTGTTTTCCCTCCAGGAGTTGTCCATTTGAATGTGTAACACCGGTGGCAATGGTGTGGATTCGATAGGTGGAAACGGAATCTCTCCCAACGCATCCACACAGATATCGCTACCATTCAGCAACGCCCGATACAATTGCGTGCTACCGGATCCGTGAAACAATGATCGTGAAGACTTTGTAGGAGGGTCCTCCAAATCTCGCAACAACTTCGCCACCGATCCCACTGTGAAGTTGCTGTCGCTTTTAAAGACATCCAAATTGTAGTGTGCGTACTTGCCATCCCCGTGTCCGTGTGCAAAAATTCCTGACACCTTCACGGGTAACTTCATGAATCCATCTAGTGCCTTTGTTTTCCTCACCAATGCGGGACATGCTGTTTTTGAATGGTCCATCTTGTCGTGCATGATGGATAGCAGTTGCTTCGGTCGTAATCTAGACAACTGCCTACTGCGGTAGTAGGCATGCCGACACGCTTCCTGCAAGAACAAGTGCTTCTCAAAACGCCTTTGGATGCGACCATAGTCCTCTGACCCAGGTGCAAAAGATGCCCTCAATTGTTTCAAGTTGTCGCAAATGCTACATCTCGCAAACGAGTCACCTCTTCCTTTAATGACGTATTCCGGAAAATGTTTTGTACGTATTTTACTAAAGCATGATTGCGACAAAGGGGACAGTCCGAGTTCCTCGTTCGCCTGCAAACAAAGCCGACCAGACAACCAGTAAAGTAAGTGACTTGTGCCTGAAATATGTTCCCACATTATTCCTTTTCAGAGAAATGGATGGAAAATGTAACACATGGAGTTACATATTTCCCAAAATCTCTATGAATTACTTCAGGAGTTCTTTACACTTCGACGGTTCTAGGTCCCTACTTTCAATAGACATGAACGGACCATACATTCTTCTATCATTGATCGATAGCAAGTGACCGAGAGTTGTCTTTCATACTCAATGGAAACCCATGTGTGATGCCGAGTGCATGTCCCATTCCTACCTCATTCACACTCGCCAAGAACTGCTTCCATTCCGTACCCGCCGGAAGAACTTTTAAGCCCACCCTTTCGCCAGTAGGCAACGTGCGAGACAAATGGGGCATGTGGTCGGCCGTTGCTTCCAGTAATGAGCGCAAAGTCTCGATGCCCTGAACAGTTGCACTCCTCAATTTTGTCCTCTTCAGGTTGCCATGAGGACCACCTCTGACGCCGAAATCTGCCCTAGCCTTGTATCTTTCAAACGTGCGGAGAGGGATGTTGTGAAGAATCTGCCAAGCACGTAGACAAATGTCTATGCCCTCCACGGTGACAAGCTTCTTCCCCCTTCTAACTTCTTCATGAAACACTCTGTGCACGTCCAGATTTTTGCTAGACTTGACTTTAAATGACTGCATGTGCATTTCCGTGCGAAGCATACGGATCGTCGAAGGACGAAACTTCCGAATGCACTCCATGTCGCAGCACAGTTCAGTGAAAACCTTTGCGATAGATTCATACGACACCATCTGTGTCCTCCGATCCACCAATGCAGCAGCACGGGTTCTTCTATTGTAGCGGTACTTCCGAACGCCTGTCCTTTTCCGATTTCCCTGTAGCTCTTCATCCATAGCAACTCGTTTACGAGCATGGTCGTACATACTAACATACCCATTTCGCCCGTGATAAAACACTTGGCGCATAGGCCAACGCAGACACATGTCCCCAGCATTGGGGTCCCCATTCCAAACTTCCAGTACAACAATGCCCACGTCGTCCTTACCCAATCTGTTCCTCCCATCAATGCAAGCGTTTGGGTCGGCAGTGATGATGATCACTTCCGCGAAGTCCGAGCCGTCCGCGTGTCGTGCGAGTAGGGCCTTACCAAACCATCCGTCGCGGGCAATGCCTTCGCAATCTGGAATGGAACTAGTGTCCTCGTCCTTCGCGGCAACTGCCTCCAAGTCCACATCCTCCTCTTCACATTCTTCGAAACCCTGAGCGTCGAAGGATTCACGAATGACATTTGCACGATGTAAGCGAAACGAAACGAAGACTTGCGAACGACAGAAAAATCAAGATGGGCTCGATAGAAAAATGCTGCACCTCGTCGCCGTCGGATTCGCTAGAAGAAGTCATACGCCACAACGAAGACTCCTGAAGTGGAATCGCGTGGAAGATATACTCAGGGCTGTTGACAAGATGGTCGCGGTCATAGAATGAAATGTCAAAGAATTGGCACAGCTTGTACGAAGTAATTGCCGAAGCGTGGCTGCCAGACGCGAAGGCAAATCAGACGACGTATAGGCACGAATCAAGTCTCCTGAAGAAACAATTCAAATCTCGGTATTCCAGAAGGACAAAGTTAAAAAAAAAAGTTTCATGTACATAACTACAGAGTGGAATGTCACAGTCAAGGGTACAGGCCAAAAAAATATGGTGCCTGCCAATGCAAAGAAGAAATAAACCGATTCGACAGATCAGAGCGCCCGCCCTGAACAAAACTAGACTCGGTCGTGTCACACAAGATAAACAGGATCAATGCTTGAAGTGCCCACTCACAATTGTTTCCAAGAAAGCTGTCGGGTCTTTGGTCTCCCCAATTCAGTTCAGAGCGCCCTCTCTGAACTGGATCCAGGTTACCGATGGGTGAGACCGTGGCCAGGGAAATCCAAATTAGAGCGGGCGCTCTGAACTGAATCGAACAGAATTGTGACTAAATCCACGTCTGCGGAAAAATGGTTTAGGGTGCCCGCTCTGAACTGGGTCCTTACAGATTGGCGAGACCGTGGCCACGGAAATCCAAATCAGGGTGGGCGCTCTGAATTGAATCGGACCGAAAACTAACTAAGTCCACGTCTGCGAAAAATAGGTTTAGGGCACCCGCTCTGAACTGGGTCCTTACAGATTGGCGAGTCCGTGGCCACGGAAATCCAAATCAGGGTGGGCGCTCTGAACTGAATCAGACCGAAAACTAACTAAGTCCACGTCTGCGAAAAATAGGTTTAGGGCGCCCGCTCTGAACTGGGTCCTTAGAGATTGTCGAGTCCGTGGCCACGGAAATCCACATCAGAGCGGGCGCTCTAAACTGAATCGGACCGTAAACTGACTAAGTCCACGTCGGTGAAAAATAGGTTTAGGGCGCCCGCTCTGAACTGGGTCCTTACAGATTGGCGAGTCCGTGGCCACGGAAATCCAAATCAGGGCGGGCGCTCTAAACCTATTTTGGACCGAAAACTGACTAAGTCCACGTCTACGAAAAAAAGGTTTAGGGCGCCCACCCTGAACTCATTGCCGGCACAATGTAGACCTCACGATTCAGTTCAGGCCGCCCGCTCTGAATTGAAAAAGGCACCAATAACGAACGCGACTTTGGAGGCATCAAAAAGGTTCAGAGCGGGCGCACTGATCCATTCTGACGCCCCAAGAGAAAGAGAATACTAATATTGAAACCCGTCAGGGCACCCCCGCTGAACTATGCCGGGCCCAACCACTCTGGTCATTCACTATGGTCATGAGCACATGTGCAGCTTCGGGATATATAACAAGTGAATGAACTATACTATCAGGAATGTTTTTGGATTACGAGACAGCATCTTCACACGTCGATGATGCACGCTCCAATGAGGCTCAGAAACAATCGGGGGAACTACACTATTTGTATGCATGAATTCAACTATTGTGAATGCAGGAATCCAATTCTTAGGCTACACTGATCATGAGTTCAAGGGAAGCACGAAAAGGAATTGCGCTCATCACATGAATTCGGATTCCGAGAATTCAGAATTCTACGAATAGGAAATCTTAGCTGTCCACTACGTACTAGCCATTTGCGATTCAATCACTCGGGAATTGCAATGCGCGAAGACGCTATAGGCAAGCGCAATCAAGGAATCATTCAAACAATGGACCTCTAAATGAACGACTTCTACGCATGTACCAAGACTAAACCCTAATCGGTCTCAATGCACGGACGCGACATGAAATGCATGGAGTGAAAAACAATGGAAGCGTACCTCCAATTATCAAGGTCCAATTCGGTGGAGGTCCACCCGCAACACAAATTTGAACTGGCCAACTTGCTACGCGCAAAGCTGCAAGATATGAAATTCACCACAATAAAGCGCAAATAGACGAGGCCGTTTAAAATGGAAAATCAAACAGCGAGCCTTTCAAGAGGAAAACAATCGAAATGAAAAGCACCTTTCACTTCCAGGGTGATGAAGGAAGCTGAGCAAACGGAATGGAGAGGTTGGCGGGTCCAATGCGAAGGCTGAGAAATCACCGTACACTTCACTGGAGAACTGCCGAAGGTTGCTTCGCAACTTCTGTGTGTCTACCAAAAAAAGGCAGGAATACACTTTGACACCGGAAAACCTAAAACCGCCGATAATATGCGACGACGAGGAAAGAGGACGACAACCTCACACTGGAAGTGAAAGGTAGTTAATGCGATGCAGTAATTTTTAATTGTAAGTTGGAACTAATAAGGTGGAAGCACCCCAAATTGACAGTTTAAAAAATTCAGCATATTTGGAGGCAACATTTCAAGAAATTAACATTTTCGTGGTGTTCAAAAAAATGAAGAGGTTTCTGGGACTTTCAAAGTTTCAGTCCTCTAGACCTCTGGAACCGTCCTGAACGTGGACCCAAATCTGAATTCTGACAAATTCAGCACTTACCCAATCACAGTGAAGAGAGGAGAAAACTTTATGACACTTGTCAAGGACCATTCAATAAAAGCCCAGGGATGGTTTGATGTCCATCTAGGAACAGGGATTAGGTACAGGTGTCATATTGGGTGCTTCCACTTTAACCTTGGAGCGCTCTGACGTCCATTTTGTGTACGATGTACAGACTGAAATTTAGTTTTCTTTCTCATCACTGTTTGGATGAAAGTCATCTAATTTGTGGTGATACTTCGTCAAGTTTTTGTCCTATCTAATGGTTGGATTTGGTGTTACTAGAGTTCATTTTTTTCTTAAATTATAAATGTTAAAGTTTATGAAGCCAAAAATTGCATTGATTTTAGTTCAAAACTGAGTTTGCAAGACCGAGGTCATAGATTTTAAGAACACAAAAGTTTCAAAAAATCACCACATGAAGAGAACCTCGTCTGGAATACATTCCAACAAGTTTTACTCAAAAAATGATAATAGTTTGCTTGTAATTGAATTCAGAAGATATTTTGAATTTTTTTTTTTTAATTAAAAAAAAAATATCGATGGTAGCATTGGTGAATCTAACCGCACAGATGGAATCTAAAATTCATAATCTACAACTTTTACTAGTATATCAAGTCCAAAATATTCTTCCAAATTGTACTTTATAATGATTTTTCCCAAGTAGCCAATTTTGGAGATGGATCCAAACGTTCGAGGGTTAAATTGAATTGAGATGTATTTTGCATGATTTAGAAAGCGTCATGAACACTTGGAGTTCTAGGATTTGATCCATTCATTGTAGTTCCTATATTCTTTACAGCTATAGTCTATGTGCGTAATGAGCGACAGATGCACTTCTGGCTTATAAAATCGCCAAATTTCACTGTCACTGCGAAAATTCTGAAAAACACACGGAATAAGAGCTCCTCTTCTTTCTCTAGCCATGAAAGAAATACTACATAATTTTGGTTTCGCTGGCTTCTCAAACCAGGCCTGTCCAATATATAAAAAATCTATATGTAATAAAAAATCTAGATGTAGAGTTGAAAGTTTGCTAAAGGTGTACTCAATTTAATTAATACATGTAATTCCATTTCCAATGGCAATTGGACTATACTGTGGTCCTCTAACTAATTATCAACGTAAAAAATAGGATTAGCATAAATTAGTACTACTAGATTCTTGTATATGAACACTATATATTCTAATAGTGTCAGAAGTCAAGGTTTTAGCACAAAGCCATCTCATTTCATTATTATTAATTAGTATAGTACTAACTATGTTTACTAAAATTCGTTCTAAAATTTGACCTCATTTGGACATGACAAAGGCAGTACTTGACTAATACAACGACAAACCTCGAATTTTTCCAATGGGATTCGATTTTGCAGCCGCAAGCACACCTTGTCAGTCCTTATTTTAGGCAAAAGGAATTAAGGATGTCACTTGCCAGCGACTCATGCTTCTCCAATAGAAAATAGATTCAAGATTGTAGGACATCCTAAATTGTTTGTGTTTTACGATAGAATTGAAATACACCAATGTCTATTGTGAGGTTGTTGGAGCTTGAAAACTTGACCATGTGAACAACTTTTTTTTTCCAAATATAAAAATTGAGGTGAGAAAAGAATCCTAAAAAAATAGTATTGTTCATAATTTTCATGAAATAGATATGAATGGAATAAATCACAGATTCCTATGTACATATTAATAATATTATGGGTACAATGTAGAAAACAAGAAATTAATTTAAAAAAATAATGTAATATATTGAGACTCCGAGTCCCGGTCCTAAATCCATATTGTTTCCCGAAGGGAAAATGGTAACTTACTTTATGGGTTAATATGTACAAATACTTTTAACATGTATCGTTCTTCAATGTCTGTAGAGCTTCTTTGGTCCTGTATGGGTTCATTATGAGTAATCCAACTTGTTGTCCATTATCTCATTTTTGTTAAATTTGGACTTCTTGAACCTTTTGGTCTTCTAAGCCTTCTATATTAAAAGACTTAAAATTAAGTAACCCCTAAAGGATCGGAGTGTGTTTTTTGGCTGTAAAGAAATTTTGGGCAGGTACCTTCGAGCGGAAATTTTCATATTTGGGGCAAGGAAGATCTTTCAAACGCACCAAACTTCATTACATTTGGGCACGCGTCAAAAGTTATAGCCTAATATGTTACTTTTTATCGTAACTGGGCAGTTTGGGCACATCAAGAAAAAATCACTTTTTTGAGGAAGAGAAATTTGAAATTGATTTTCTAGAGTTTCATATACACGATAAGCTTTGGATCATTCCATCAGTTAGATCAATGAGTCAAAAGTGATGAGGATTTTTTGTTTGGGGGTAGTTTTGGATTTCCTACTCTAAAATAAACTTTGAAATCCTTTATCTTACCCAATTTTCAATATTTTCGGACAAAAAAAAAATCGTAGGATGTACATACATTATTACAACATTTAGACCATTCGGGTTGGAAATTTCCAATTCCATATTTAAATTGTAAACAATTTAGTATTTTCAATCATTCTCTACTACTACATGATACTTATTATTTTTTTCCTATATGCTGTACTATTCCAAAGTATTTGAAACCTTGAAGCATGTGGCCAACTTGTCTAAGAAAATAAATCCAAAGAAGCACCACCATTTAGGTCATTTTTTTCTTAGAAATGTGACCTTGTGAAGCATAGCTGCCCTTCTTTTCGTACGGTACAAAAAATGATTTTAGTTACTTTGAATGCTTATATCTTGCAATCCACCTAGTCGAAATGTTTGAAATTTTTACCACATGATTTTCATACAACACAATACAAGATCCTATGGGTAGATATGTCCCAAAAAAATAATCCAGAATTTTGGTACTTGTACTAGAAATGACAGTTTTGGAGCGATTCTGGTGAAAATATAGTGAATGTCCTTAAAGGGTTAATGAACATCTCAAATCTTTTGTTGGTAATTTTTTTAGACCTTTCAATAAAAATAAATATGACAAGGAACTAAATATAATTAAATCCGAGAAGATGAGGGGGAAACAACATAGTTTGGAGAAGATCTTAATATATAGGACATGTAGAATTAATGATCAAATTAAATTTTGAAACACTATAATAATCAATTTTAAGGTGGTGCACAAAAATCATGTTCAACGCTAAACCTTCTATTTTATTTAGACCATTGCACTTCCCAAAACCGTGTAAATGGCCGTGACAATGAAGTGGAAAATAATACTTACGTCATGATCGTACGGAAGATGTATAATCCAAAACCAAATTTTATTTAATACCTTCTTAATTTTTTTTTTGGACATACCATTTGCAAACCATGAGTCAAACTCTATAGTTTGCAGTTTGAAACCAGAGTCAAATTCTATAGTTTACAACTTGAAAACCATGAGTCAAACTCTATAGTTTGCAGATTGAAACCATGAGTCAAATTCTATAGTTTATAACTTGAAAACCATGAGTCAAACTCTATAGAATTCCTTAAAGCGTGCAACTATAGGATGACTATGAATGCTCCATTGCTTTTACATTATGAATTCTATTCATAGAATGGTACCAATGAATGCTGTGAATCATTGGAATGTACAACAACAATGCTCTTATTTGAAGCCATTCATGCCTCTAATCATGCCTTAGGATGCCGAAAGGTGCATTCAGTGAGTTGACGGGCTTCAAAAAGTCCGTTTCATCCCATTCCTATGAAGACTGTTTGCTGCCCATAATATTTAATAATTTTAAAAATTTTAAAAATTTTAAAAATTTAAAGAAATTTTAAAAATTTAAAGAAACTAAAAAAATTAAAAGGAATTAAAGAAATTGTAAAAATTGTAAAAATTGTAAAGAGATTTAAGAAATATAAAGAAATATAAGAAATATAAAGAAATTTAAAAAATTTGAAGAAATTTAAAAAATTACAAGAAATTTAAAAAAGTTCAAGAAATGTAAAAAATTTCAAGAAAATTTAAAAATTCAAAATTTTATTTAAAATTGTTAAAATTGTTAAAAATTGAGAAATTGAGACATTAAATTTAAAAAATTTAAAAATTAGAGAAATTTAAAAATTTAAAAATTTAAAAATTATGGAAGAAGGTTGAATGTAATCAGTTATCAGTGGTATTCAAAAAATTGAACCTAGACATACTTGTGATAACACTATAATTTATGCAATTCAGTAGCTTTTCTAATTGAAATGGCTGTTTATATTCAATTTAGCTATTTTAGAACTAGTTTAAACTATCTCTTGAGAATTTGAATTTTTTTTGGGTATCTATGTATTGTATGAAAATGATGAGCCATGTATGATAGTTCAAAAAACCGATATTTCCAACGTCTCAATATTTCTGGGACAATAAATAAGAAAATAATATATATAATTTGTTAATGCATGTTAACCCCTAAGTGCCTAAGCCTTTCCAAGTGTGTTTTTCCCATGAGAAAAGAACATGGGCTTATAGTTATCTCCATTGAAATAAAATGAATTTTTTTCAAAATCTAACCGTATGGATGTTTAAAGAGCTTGCTTATTAGTATGTACACCAATTTTGAGTGCAAAATTGCATAAGAGTTGTTAGATTATAATAAGAGAAATGTACGTTTTCTAGTAAGTTTTAATATGTTGTCCCTCTCCACAATGTTTCAGAAATTTGCACATAAAAGCTTTTTGGGATTAGAAGTGACATGAACAACTACAAATTGTGTTAGCACACTAAAATACCCTTTCAAAAAACTTAAGATCACTTGAAAAGCTATTAAACTCATTACACAATCCACCTTGCAATTGTTGAGATGCAATTTTTTTAATAAGTATAATTCACAAATAACTCCAAATCAACACTTGCTTGTTTAAATTTTCAATGGTGAAAATTATGAAAACACTTTACTCTTTCGATTGGGACCATTTTCAAAGCCAATGAATAAGTGGAAGTTTTTAGATCTCAAATCAAGTGAAATTGCTCAAAGTTGAAAAATGAAATAAAATTAGCAAGCTTTACTCTTCCATTAACGGACATAAATGGCTTTGGAGACCTCTCAACACTCAAATATGTACCTTTCTCAGTGAAAAATGAAAGTTCTGAATAGTTAACCCTGAAAAATGCCCCCAAAACATTTTAAGACGGGCAAACGAATTAAACTGCTCACTTCAAAATGAGCCTGAAATTTCAGATCGACCATATATGGTCGATGAAGCAGTTAGGGGTTAAGAACAATCGTGTAGACTTCATGACGAAATGAAATGTAACCACCTATTATTTATTTCCTTGGAAATATTCATTAAAACTTATGGTAGAATATGACATTGTTTTGTTTTGTTTTTGGAAACATTGTTTTGTTTTGTTTTTCTAAAATGGGCAGTCTAGGTAGATTAAAAGAAAACTCTTTATTCAGAAACATAAATTTAAAATTTGTTTTCTATATTAAATATATTTGTATATTTGTATATTTTTGGAGAGTATTGAATAATTTAATTTTAATGATTGAGTCAAAATCAATGAGGATTTTTTTGTTTGCGGTGGTTTTGCATTCAATAGTCTAAAGTAAACTTTGAAATCTTTTATCTAACTCAATTCATTTTTGGTACTTGTCTTTTTGGTACTTGTTATTATAAAAATGCCGGTGTTTTAGGGGTTAATAGGGTCAATAGAAGACAAAGTAAAAATTCCCTTGGACTACTAACGCAGTATATTAAAAAATTTGAATTGATTGTGATTTCCTTTGCCATGTGAAAGCATTCTCTTCAAATGGTGTTTCACTTCAACTTTCTAGGGAACTTTATTGTCTAAAGCAGAAGTTGTTTTTAGTTACCGCCAAGCTAGACTCCTGAAATTGTATCATTAATGTAATTTTTTCTTCATTAGTTATTACGTACTCTTTTTTTCGATAAATTGGAGTAAAACTTCCTCCCACATGTATTGCATTCATACACAGTTTAGCTTGAGTGAAAGATTAAAAATATAATTATAAAAAAAGATTAGGGTACCAAAATTAACATATAGTTATGATAAAACCTAATTTACATTTATCGTGGATTTCATTCAAGTTCCCTTAATAAAGATTCTATATGTAGAGTGAAAAGTGCACTTTAAGTGTATTCCATTTACTTTGAAATCTTATACTTCTCTATAGGAGTCCTCACAACTAATACTAAACAATGTGATTAATTATTAAAAAAGGAGTTCGTGGATATAATAGTTTTTAAAAATACAGTTGTGATTTAATTATTTCACTATTCAAATAGTTTTTTTTCCTCATACATTATATTTTTTCCCAAGGGAGCAATGGGGCTAAGGTTTTTGCTGGCCCAATTTTCCATTTGAGGCGGGATTGGGGTTGGATTGGGTTCTTCCGTTGGATTGAACAAACCTCTAACATCGATAAAGAGGATTTTATTTATTTGTTTTTAAAACCTACTTCATCTTTGGTTTCATTTCATGTTGATTTCATTTCATCTTTCTTTGTGTGGATTCTTCATCACTCCATGATCATGAGCTATGGATTTGTGTGGATTCTTCATTACCCTATGATCATGAGCTATGGATTTGGATTAAACCGATGTTGCATAACAGATTTTTGTTTTATACATTTTCTTTTAAATAAGCAGCAATAAAGAAGTATAACATAAAAAATAAAAAATAGTGTTTACTGAGAAAAATAGCATAGTTACGGTTAAAGTTGACCCAACTCATAATTGGAGTAATTGCAGGTTTAACTTGTGGTGGATGCATTTTTAAAATTATAATTTTAAAAACAAAAACATATAAATTATGAATAGAAAATAAAAAATTATTAAAAAAAAAACAATAAAAAAAAAGAAGTAGTGTACCTAATAAAATTTTCTTTTGTTATAATTAATTAAATAGTACAAATTAATTAATTTTAATTTTACTAAGGAATATAAAAATTTTGGGGAGAAAAGGGAGAAAAGATCAAAAGGAAGTCTAAACACTAAGTATCTTATATATATTTGTCATATATTAAATAGAAAGGAAAAAAATATATATACATAAAATATATAAAAAACAAAGAAACACCTTTTAATTTTTTTGGAATAGAAAAAATAGGAAGATAAAGGAAAGGCAGTGTATTTTATAATTTTCTTTTATGGAGCAATCCAGAAATCCAAATGCCTATTAATCAAGAATTCAGCCTTACAATCGGGCTTCAACACTTTACATTGCCTAGGGCCTGAGTCATGAATTGGAATTTGACCCTAGAACTCAACCTCAACCCTGTACATTATCTAAGGTTGGAGTCGTGATTTAGGATAAGATTGGTGGCAGATCTGGCCAGCCTTCCATCCTGCCCGAGGTTGTGTGTATACCGGCCCTAAGAATCAGAAGTTTTATAGGGGCTCAAATGTACTAGTAGATGTGTGCATTTAAAGAAAAAAATATACTAAATTTCACTTAGAGAAGTACACAGTTTTTACTTTGAATAAAAAAGGCATTATTCATCTCCTTATCATGGTTCTACTAATTACCTAAATGACATTTGTGTCCTATAGAGTTGATCATCCACAATTGTTATAATCTAAAAATCCAACGTTTGAATTTTTTATGATTTATTTTGATTCATATTAAACAAAGTAGCATTTACATTTGTACACTTTAAAATAATTATTTTAGGCGCAAATATGAGGAAGACAATAAGAAACGAAGGTACGACAATTCCTTGGAAAATGCTACTATGAGCAAGTTCTTGGGGCTACCACTGTGTTATACAAAATAAATCATAATAGTGTATGAATAACATGTATCACAATTATGCCTATAATAGACTACAGTTTAACAATTCTAAGGCTAAATATGGGTGGTCCGAGTGGACCCCAAGGTCTTTTCTAGAGGTAAGGAGTTCATTATTTCCTACACTTTTATTTGCAATGTCATGTTTTAAGAAATTAGTAAATGAAAAAGACAATAGAATTTTAAGTGTAGTCTGAATATGTACGATTGACAGAGTACAACCGAACTTGGATAAGTGTTACCTCGAGAAGTGTTAAAACTCTATATGTGTTATGGAGATTTCCGCTCCCTTCAAATTAAGACTAGTGAGTACAAGCATGCTTGGGGTACCCTAGTCAAGAACCAAGGAACAGGAATGAAATAATTTTTGATTAGCCTATTTTACAAAAATAAATTAGAGTAATTTTTTAAAAACATTGATTATTGTTAGAACACATATAGGCAAATAATTTTCAGGAATCAAAACCTACTAAATCTTTAATTTTCATATTTGTTAGGATATAGCAGCTGATATCATATCAATGGAAAATATACATGTATATACAAGAATTTTACCATGATTTTTTGCCTAATAGTATTCACTACTTTACAAATTACTTTTCATGTTTTAATTATGAAATCCAAAAGAATCTGAAATTTTGAATTCCTTTTAAACGTAACCCCTCCTTGTTATATTTAGGATGATTTGAAAAATAATAATAAATAGTTAAATATCCCATATCAAGTTATAAATTTCTAAAATTGGTTATTAAAACATCATAAACCAATGTAGTGATTTGAAAACACTTTCTACTAAATATTTATATTCCTTCTTGATTCCTGAATGAAAAATGGACACTGCGACAGAGTCCTGAATGGGGCTTCAGGAATCATATTAACAACTTTAATCAATTAAAGGTAACTTTTTTTTAATGATTTCATATTCTATTCTATTTGAAGCAAGTAAATTTGTATTAAAATTAAGTTTCTACAGAAAAATTTGTAGCCTAATCCTACATTAAAGAAATGAAATTCACTATATATTATTGTGTGACGGTGTTTATGGGGTACCCCAAGCATGCTTGTACCCTAGTAAGTGTTATGTGTTAAGTGTTACGCAATGTCGCGCTCGCGACTTAGTTGCAAAGTGACTCTAGATGTCCATTTTAGAAACAAACTAATAGGTAGAATGATGTATTTTTCCCGATCATAAACTAAAAGATCATATATTTTTAAGCTCATATAAAGTAAAAGATAAGTGTACTTTTAAGTTTATAAACCCAAACTTTGAAGAAGTTCTTGAAGCGAAGACCTAATGACACCATGTTATCTATTAGGAATATTGAAGCACTAGAGAAAGAAGTACAATCTTGGCGTGACGTAGAAACTCACCAAAATACTATTGATTCATTGTTTCGACGGACTTAGATGAATAATGAATCAATATTTTGTAATTTCATCCATTTTTTCTATAAAAGTTATGTATTTACCTTTTTAATCTTTTTAATTTTTTTTTTTTTTAAGTGTTACAAATCATCGGCATCACCCTCTATAAGTGTTATGTGTTACTAGTGTGTAAGTGTTAATAACTAAAAGGATGCTCCCAACCCCTAATACTTATTGAGGTTTGACAGTAAGTGAGTTGAGTGGTAGGCTTGGGGGCAGGTTTGGGAGTAGCGTGGAGCCTCGGAGAAGGTTTCCAGCAGGTTCGGTTGTCCTAGAGGTTCGGACCAGGTTTGGATGAGCGTTGGTGTACCATTGGTTTGGATCGCCGTCAATGACGTCTGGCGGTCGTCTCTCCGCGCGCACTTTCCTAGTTTTCTTGTTTTGCTTTCAGCTTGCCGCCTCGCTCTTCCTTGTTTCTGTTTCTAGTTTTCTGGAGCACATGCAGTGGAAATTTGTGGCAGTGGGTTTCGGATTTGTAGAAGGTGTCTTCTTGCACGGGAAGCTGTGGTTGGTGGGCTTCTAATTGGTGGTACGTGCGTTGAATTTCTTGTTGGGAGGGCGCTTTCATTGATGTTTTGGGAGGGCGCTTTGAGGGAAATTAGACTGTACAGTTTCTTTTGGTGGTGTGTCAAGTAGCAGCATTGAGGTAATTTCCGTTTCATGTCGGTGCGATTTAGGGTTCTTCGGGGACGATGCGATCCAGGAGGAAGTGACTTGAGCTGGCAGCATAGGCGCGACTTCGGGTGTGAGAGTTTGTGTGTGCGCCTTGAGCTTCCACAACCCCGCGACAGAAGCAGCTAAAGAACAAGTTTCGATTTCAGTGCGCGGCAAGTTCAGAGCGGTAGCGGTGTCTTCGTTTCAGCGAGGAGGAGAGACTTGTTCTTTCACCCAGAACCAGCTACGCATTGCAGGTAAGTGTCATGTTTTTTTTTCGTTCCATCAACAAGTTCAGTTCTCTCGTCTGTTGGTGCCTTCTTCCGATTTCACGAGAGGGAAACTAGCTGTCAAGCGGATTCATCAAATGCGGATTTAGGGTTTAGATCTTCTGCTGGTCCTTCTGCCGATTGCACGAGCTTGTTTCTAGCTGTCAAGCAGATTCATGATGCGAGGATTTAGGGTTTAGATCGTTAGTGGTGCTGCATTTCGAGTTCTGGATTTTGTGACTTGTAACTTTGTTGATTTGCTGCCCATATTCAAACATGTCAACCAATATTGCTGCCATTTGAACATGAGCGGTGGAATTTATCGGTTAGTGCATTGCATTACATACGGAATTGCGATTGCATGGCACTGCAAACGTCATTGTGATTGCATTGCATTGCATTCGTCAATGAGATTGTATTGCATAGCAGTCGTCATTGTGATTGCATTGCATTGAAATTGTCATTGCTGTAATTCTGGTGCATAGAAAAATGGATAGGAGATCAGCTAGGTAATCGATACAAAAGATTGGGTCCCTGTAACCGCGCACCCTCAAAGGCGCTTCAAATGGTTTAGAGCGCCCACCCTAAACCGTCGCCGCCCTTCATGGTTTCGGGAAGGATCAGAGCGGGCGCTCTGAACCATTTCGAGCCGTGAAGGTTCAGAGCGCCCGCTCTGATCCTCCAAAAAGCCACAACATCCCGGGAGGACCAGAGCGGGCGCTCTAAGCCACTCCTAGTTGGGGAGGTTTAGAGCGCCCGCTCTGATCCTCCAAACAGCCCACATCATTCTGGAAGGATCAGAGCGGGCGCTCTAAACCACTCTTAGTTGGGGAGGTTCAGAGCGGGCGCTCTGATCCTCCAAAAAGCCAGAACATCCCGGGAGGACCAGAGCGGGCGCTCTAAGCCACTCCTAGTTGGGGAGGTTCAGAGTGCCCGCTCTGATCCTCCAAAAAGCCCACATCATTCCGGAAGGATCAGAGTGGGCGCTCTAAACGACTCCTAGTTGGGGAGGTTCAGAGCGCCCGCTCTGATCCTCCAAAAAGCCACAACATCCCGGGAGGACCAGAGCGGGCGCTCTAAGCCACTCCTAGTTGGGGAGGTTTAGAGCGCCCGCTCTGATCCTCCAAACAGCCTACATCATTCTGGAAGGATCAGAGCGGGCGCTCTAAACCACTCTTAGTTGGGGAGGTTCAGAGCGGGCGCTCTGATCCTCCAAAAAGCCACAACATCCCGGGAGGACCAGAGCGGGCGCTCTAAGCCACTCCTAGTTGGGGAGGTTCAGAGTGCCCGCTCTGATCCTCCAAAAAGCCCACATCATTCCGGAAGGATCAGAGTGGGCGTTCTAAACGACTCCTAGTTGGGGAGGTTCAGAGCGCCCGCTCTGATCCTCCAAAAAGCCACAACATCCCGGGAGGACCAGAGCGGGCGCTCTAAGCCACTCCTAGTTGGGGAGGTTTAGAGCGCCCGCTCTGATCCTCCAAACAGCCCACATCATTCTGGAAGGATCAGAGCGGGCGCTCTAAACCACTCTTAGTTGGGGAGGTTCAGAGCGGGCGCTCTGATCCTCCAAAAAGCCAGAACATCCCGGGAGGACCAGAGCGGGCGCTCTAAGCCACTCCTAGTTGGGGAGGTTCAGAGTGCCCGCTCTGATCCTCCAAAAAGCCCACATCATCCCGGAAGGATCAGAGCGGGCGCTCTAAACCACTCCTAGTTGGGGAGGTTCACAGCGCCCGCTCTGATCCTCCAAAAAGCCCACATCATCCCGGAAGGATCAGAGCGGACGCTCTAAACCACTCCTTGTTGGGGAGGTTCAGAGCGGGCGCTCTGATCCTCCAAAAAGCCACAACATCCCGGGAGGATCAGAGCGGGCGCTCTAAACCATTCCTCGATGGGGAGGTTCAGAGCGCCCGCTCTGATCCTCCAAAAAGCAAACATCATCCCGGAAGGATCAGAGCGGGCGCTCTAAACCACTCCTAGTTGGGGAGGTTCAGAGCGCCCGCTTTGATCCTCCAAACAGCCAACATCGTTCCGGGAGGATCAGAGCGGGCGCTCTAAACCACTTCTAGTTGGGGAGGTTCAGAGCGCCCGCTCTGATCCTCCAAACAGCCCACATCATTCCGGAAGGATCAGAGCGGGCGCTCTAAACCACTTCTAGTTGGGGAGGTTCAGAGCGGGCGCTCTGATCCTCCAAAAAGCCACAACATCTCGGGAGGATCAGAGCGGGCGCTCTAAACCATTCCTCGATGGGGAGGTTCAGAGTGCCCGCTCTGATCTTCCAAACAGCCCACAACATTCCCAGAGGATCAGAGCGCCCGCTCTAAACCATTCCTAATTGGTGAGGTTCAAAGCGCCCGCTCTGATCCTCCAAACAGCCTACATCGTTCCGGGAGGATCAGAGCGGGCGCTCTAAACCACTCCTTGTTGGGGAGGTTCAGAGCGCCCGCTCTGATCCTCCAAAAAGCCACAACATCCCGGGAGGATCAGAGCAGGCGCTCTAAACCACTCCTAGTTGGGGAGGTTCAGAGCGCCCGCTCTGATCCTATTAGAATGCTAGGGGGTGATTGGGGAATCAGGGCGGGCGCTCTGAAGCTCCAGGACCATAAGCAGTAGCTCCCGCTCCAGTCTTCAAAATAGCCCACAACATTCTGGAAGGACCAGACCAGGCACTCCAAAACATTCCGAGCAGTCGAGCATCAGAGCGTCCGCCCTAAACCATTCTGATGGTTGATGTATATCAAAAGAATGAGAGCAGGGGCTCTGGCCATTCCAAGACAAGGAGGATCAGAGCGCCCGCTCTGATCTCCCAAGCAGCCAACAGAATTCAGGGAGGATCATAGTGGGTGCACTAAACCTCCACCATGATTGATCCCAAGCATTCGCAATTTCAGATTCCAATCAAATGATGATTATGAATCAACTTAGGTCCTTTGGTCGAAAACTACTTCATAGTTAGTAGTTCCGCGACAGATTCATATCCATGTCCGGATTAGAGCGCACGGTCTGATTTGTACCACTGTCTGTGCACAGTGCAATGGAGTCCTTCCTCGACAGCACGCCCCACCTCACCGGGTACATGAAACCAATTGCGTCAGAGAGAGTGCACGAGTCCTGGACGGCACTCGTCGAAGGGAAAACTCCTCTGGAGTTTGTCGCATCCAAGGCCCTGTGGACCGTGGAGATGAGCTACCTCGAGGGCTCCCCCGTATTTTGTTTAGAACTAGGCTTCACGAGTAACGGTGACCCTAGATGGAAAACATTCAGGGAACTCGTAGTCATCAATGTGAATGTGCTGCGCGAAGCCATTCTAGTAGATGTAGTGAACACTTCGAACAACGCATTCGGAGTGCTAGCCATTAGGGTAGAAGATGAGATGACGTTCTGTCACGAACGCATCCTGAAAAATTACGAGCAAGTTCTCCATATATTCCAAACCTTGATGCTCGACATCAGAGGTAGAGTAGAAGCTCATTTAGACGATTTTGTAGCAATTGGTTAGGCAGTAAAATCTTTTCTCACCAATGCAAACAGTCTACAGGCTGCGGTAACAGTCGAACTCTAGTCCAAGCAGAAGCAAGTAAATCAAATGGACTCGCAAGGTCGATAGCAGAAGAAATCCAAGAGGGGAGGAGCATCGAGCTCCAGCGCAACCACGCGGGCCATACCGCCGGCCGCATCAGCCCTGGCTGGAGCCTCTAACGTGGCGCAAACTCGACCCCGTGCTTCTCCCGCGTCAGAGGTAACCAAGACGGGCGCGAACATCCCAGCGCAACCGGCAGCTCGAACTGGTGACACACCAACCGTCCCGGAGACAGACCCAATCATCCCTTCGCAACCTGCTGAAGAATCTGCGGGGCGTTCCGGACCGAGGTCGCGGGAAAAGAAAAAAGCCACGAGGAAGAGGAATCCTCAACCCGAGGTCGCGGCCGGATCATCGCAAGATGCGGTGAGGATGGTCAAGCAACGGCGGGCAGATGCTGAGTCGCCCAGCTCCTCACAGCAAAGCGACCTGCCGGACAACACGGACGTCTCTGAGGAGGTCGCGCAGAAGCAGGCGATCAAGAAGGTGAATGGGAAATGGTTGGACAACCCAGACACCGTGCCTTACGATCCCGACGCCGTTCCGGATAAGCTGTTCGTGGATCTTGTCTTGAAGAGGGAGGCCAAGCGCTCGGAGGAAGAAGAGGCGAGGAAGCGTTTGAAGGTTGAGGCTGTGGCGAATAAGAAGTTCAAAGAACTGTCCAAGTACATGTACATATTCGGGCAGGGGACATTCTTTGAGCTCGAAGTCGACGACATGATTCAGGCGGACGAGAAGTCGAGTATGATCTTCCGACCCCTGGAGAAGAAGGGTGTGATGGCCGTGCTTGATCAAATGGTGAAGGTCAACTTCACCAAGCAAATTCTGACCGTGATGCCGGACACGGAGGCTAGGCCAACATGCTGGGCGGACTGCGTCAAGTCCTTTCCGCTGAAGATCATCAACGGCCAGCACACCTGGAAAGCGGCCAAGGAAATCATCTCGGGAGAGGCATCGGTCGACGACGAGGCGCTGAAGAAGAAGGTGCGCAAGTGGACATGCGAGGTCGTATGGTCCGACAATAAAAATCACTTGCACACGCTGTCGTGCAAGTGCAACGACGGGAACGTGACAGGTCCGTATCTGTCGTCGCTGCCGGCTACAATCCAGCACTGTCGCTATCTGTGGGACAATGCTCGAAGGCCGGCGCAGCAGCGGAAGAACCTGAGGAAGGAAGAACAAGGCGAAGAATTTGCTCGCTACGAGGTACGCATTGTAGTCGATCCATCCTGCCCATTCAATTCATGTTGAATCTAAGTCTGGGAGTCCGAAGATCAGAGCGGGCGCTCTGAATCGATTTGGTTAGGATACCGTCCATGCATAGGAAACTGCCCTCCCCGAGATGGAGGAATTAGGACTGGCAGGATCAAAGCGCCCGCTCTGATCCGCTGAACCTCAGTTGGTCTCCACGGATCCAACTTCCGAGTCCGACTCAAATGTGTTAATTTTCCTGCAGGAATTTCGTGTCAAAGCCGAGCAGAGTTTCGAATCGACTGGTCTTCTCAAGCCGTCGGGCAACTCCCAACGAATCTACGACCTGGACCGGATGGGGGAGCGGAAGGTGATCATGGCTTCGGAGGAGACTTGGGCCGCATGGCAGAAGGTTTTCCAAGGTCATGAGTCGGGGTCACTTCACGACATTGACTCCGGGGGACCCTTCAACGAAGCGACGACCAAGGAGGGGAACGTGAAGTTGTACAAGTTCCTCCCCATCACGAGCAACATGATGAAGAACCTGCACGGCCTCGATGACGCGGCGGTGGGTGAGCTTGCTCGGAAAATCCTCGATATACCGCCGAAGGTCTACCTCAACAAGAAGCCCAATTCGTGGACTTCGGCCATTCCCATCACCATGTGGTGCACGAACAGAAAGTACAAGAACGTGCTGGCGAGGGAGTTGGCAGATAGGGGCAAGTCGAGCGGCATGATATCGGCAAGCGAAGTCATCAACGCAGCCGGAGACATTGAACCGCAAGCGTGGCAAGACTTCAAGACGCAGTTACGCATCAACGGCTTCCACACCTGGTACCTCCAGACCATCGATCCGGAGTACCTGAAGTCGGAGGTGCGCTCAGGAAAGAAGAGCGTCCTACCGTCCGATGAGCTCCTTGCTGCCTTCGACCGTGTCATGGTCAACTATGAACGGTGTGAGTATGTGCGGAGGTATTCGCGGGCCTCAATGTGCTGCTGGCTTCGAGCCGGAAGCAAGTTCGACCCAACGCTGTACGTCTACAAGAGGGAGAACTGGGTCCTCCAGCGCGCCGTAGACGGACCCGCTAACCTCAAGTACTGCGAGGTGGGCATCATCGATTTCCGCCAGTTTCCGGGTGTGGAGACCATGGAGATCAATTCAGCCAACAAGAAAATCCTCAAGGAGGTGGAGGTGGTGTCGCAGTCCGTCATGTCCTCGTCGGTCCACACGTGGATGCTGATCTTCTTTTCGAAGCGGGCGGCTGATGTGGACAAAGCTGTGAAGGAACTGTTTCCTGATTACAACATGCGGCGGGAGTGCAAGTACGTATGTCGGGCGGGGGAACCTACGTACAAGGAGAAGAACAAGGTCTCCGTGATGTACCTGCAGAGGTCCCGGTGGAGGTGGGTCAACTCGAGTGTGGTGAACACGAACGACGAGGTGCCCTCGTTGTCTGCTGATGAGGATGAGGACCTGACCAATGAGGGAACCATCTACATGAATCGAGAGGTCTGTCGTCACGACAATCCGAGGACCTTGTCGAAGTATGAGCTCCGATACGAGGTGTATCTGCGCTTCATCGACAAGTTCTGCAGGGATCAAGGAACCGTCATGTTGGTCTTCGCTGGTGCGAAGCCAATTTCGGCGTGCACGGTAAGCACCTGACCACGCTGTGTTTTCATAGTTCTTCTGATGTACATCCCGATGTAGCGGGTGTAAGACATTGTAATATCAGTAATGACTAAATCCTTTGAGTGCTCGCAGATGTTGTCACGTAGCTCTGTCACTCTGATCATCTCTACTCAGAAGGCCCTCCTGCGTCAATCCCAGCATAATCGCAAAGGCGCGGAGATGTGGCCGGATATTCTGGTCCCCGGTTGGACATTGCGTTACGGCTATGTCACCCCAACACCGGTGAGAGCCACCCGGCCGGAGCTGGACAAGGAACCGAATCCTACCGTTGAGGAAGCGAAAGCGGACGAGGCCCTCAACATCGTGGACGCCGACCACGTTGAAATCGAGCACCCCGACATCAACGCGGACGAACAGGAAGGAGATGAACACAGTGAGCAGACCGGGAATCGGCAAGACGAGGAAGGCGTCTAGGGAAACCGGGAGCCGTCGTTGGATCGTGCTAACAGCGATGCGACCGAGCAATCAGAGCAGCCTGACCGGAGCGAGCAGCCGAGGCCGGACTCTCACCATGATGAGCCGGAGGATCCAATTCCTCCGGCGTCGCCGTCTCACTCCACTCCTGCAGCAGATCAGACCGCCTGCTCTGATCCCATCCCACCTCCATCTTCTCAGTCTCAAGTTGGAGCAGATCAGAGCGGGCGCTCTGATCCCATTCCTCCTCCGTCTTCTCCTTCTCAGACCGGAGCAGATCAGAGCGGGTGGACTGATTCCAGTCCACACCAATCCCAGTCTGATCCTCTATCTCCTGCCCAACTCTATCGACCATCTCAGCCACTTGGGAGCTCCCGCTCAAGACTGGTCCACTCCCGCTTGCCTGCTTCCCTCTCCCCGCAGTCCTGGCGTCGACCTCCGCCATCCCAACAGGTTCAAGGCGGGCGCTCTGATGTGCGAGCTCACTTGTTTCGCGTTCCAGCTTCCCGTACTCCATCGATCGGAACCGCGAGCTCTCATCAGCTGGAATTGGTGACGCCATCCACTCCACCCAAGATGCAGATAGAGGACCTGCAGATAGAGTTGGGTCTGCTGAGGTCACGACTCTCTGAAGAGCAGCAAAACGAGATGGAGAAAGTGAGGCTTGATCTGATTCATACCCCCGCCACGCCCTCCGAGAAGACGATGAAAGAGAGGATCCTGGAGTCGCGGACCATCGTCAAGGACTTGAAGTCCCTCCGTCCCGCGTCCGCTCTTAGAGAGGAAGTGAGCGTGACGACATTGACGCTTGTGCAGGTCGCCGTCGACGCTCTTGAGTTGGAGATCCCTGAACCCAGCCCTGAAGAGCAAGCGATGTGCACCCATGCTACGGCGAGCGCGAGAGAACTGTCGAGAGTTAAGAATTCCAAGGAGAGCCCGATCGAACTCGACGACATGGATGAATTGGACCTCGAGACGCGCTTGTCCAATTCGGTCAAGTTGAGGCAGGAGTATGACGAGACTCTCAGGGTCGCCCAAGCTGCATCATCATCGGACGTGGGGATTGTACCTGGGGTCGGGGGGAGTTCCGCCGCGGCGACTGCGGAGACGAAGCCAGACGTCAAGGTCGGGATCAACGTCGCATTCGCGGAGAGAATTGCCGAACAGGTCAGGAGGAAGGAGTCTGGGAAGATGGACAAGTGCATTGAAGAAATCGATGCACTGAGGAGGGAGAAGGAAGAAGAGAGGAAGCAACAACAACTGAGGGAGGAGAAAATGGAGGGAGGAGAAAATGGAGCGGGAGAGGCAACAATGGCTGCAGGAGGAGGCGGAGAAGAAGGCGAGGCGAAAGGCGAAGAAAGCAGTCAGGGAGAAGGAACTCACGGAGGAGAGGAGGAAACAGGCCGAGAAGGATGAGCTAAACGCAGCGGCTTGGAAGGAGAACATGGAGTTCATAAGGGAAATGAGGGAAATGAAGTCGCAAATCCATACTTCCAAGACGACGCCTTCTCCCTCTCCTCCTTCCGTCTCTCCGATTCCAACTCCAGCGAGCGAGCTTCACAATGTCTCGGGAGTCTCCACGAACTCGGCTTCGGCGACGGCGTCCGCGGCATCTGGCCTTCGGCACCTGGCCTCCGGAGAAGCAACGCAAACCGGGGTGAGTGTCACTCACGAGCCAGACGTCGATGACCTGGCCCTCAGTCAATTTCCGTTTGTGCATGTCCATGAATTCTCCCATCGTCCTATCATGCACGACGATGACCCTTATGACCTCGACGTGGACTTGGGAGATATGGAACAGTCCTTCACTAACTTGACTGAGCAATATGCCCCACGTGCAGGCCGCGATGGCGACGCAGCAGAGCCCGGAGACGGAGGAGGAGTAGGCGCCGGTCAATGTCGACGAGGCTCCCGCGGTGGGTAACCCTTCGACATAGCTCCCATCATTTATGTTTGTCGTGAAGGTGTGGACGCTATGCGAGGGCGTTACGCCGGGGCCTTGAGTTCGTCCAGATCCCGGCGAGTCCACGGGGCTGTGGGTCCGTAGTCATAGGGGCTCTCTTTGTCTTCGCTAGGATTTCAGTTGTCATATTCATGGAGCGTAGACGTGGGCTTAGGATGTGAAAATCTCTTCTATGAGAGTGGGGCCGTTTGTAAAACATTGTTATATTTGTAATATATTGGATGTGTTGTTGACAAACATAAATTGCTCAGTCTCTGGTGACTGCATTCCATTTCGCAATACGTTTTTTTTTTCAATTGATTATGTGCAATCTAGTTACGCTCTTTTGATTTTGGGTTCAGGGTGACAAAGCTCTTGTACTGGGCGACGCGTCTACAATGTTCCCACCTGTTCCGGTTGCTCCACCTTGTCGGTCGTTGTCCCCTCGCCGGAAGGAAACCGTTGCCATCCCTATGGAAGTCGACACTCCCGATGCCATTGGACGAGCAGTGCCTGCGGTCCAGGTCGCCACCCCCACGGATGTAAGAAAGGTGAGGCTCCATTTCCCTCCAACTCTTTTACCTAGCTTGTCTGTATTGGGTTTGTGCGTCCGTTAGAAATAGCACGTCCGATTGAATTAGCACGTCGATGAAGAAGACTTCCCGGCACATCTCCATTAGCATGCATGTCTGTTGTTCTGGATCGATGTCATTCATTCTGAAGTCCACTTTGAGCATGGGGTTTCGCATCCGCAGGCCTCGCAGCCGCCCGACGAGACGCCCCCTCCCGTCGCCCTTCCCCCCTTCAGTTATTTCCTGATCCTGGAGGTAGAGGGGGTGTTGTGTCGAACCCAGCACGTTCAACGAGTCCTGCACAATCCCGTGCCCCTGGGAGAGGCCCCATCGGAGGAAGAATACAACCCGAGTAGACGCCACATCTTCGGCGAGTACACCCTCTACTGCCGTCCGCACATGCGCTAGTTCTTGAAAAACTTGGACGAGAAGTTCCACTTGTCCGTGTGGACCAGACTGCCCGCCGCAATCGCCAGACCGGTGGTGGACTTCCTCTTCCGCGGCATGGAGTGCCTGAAATCCTTGCGCGTGCTGGCCCTCGAGGAGTGTATCTCCATAGTCGAGAGACGGCCGGCGAATGCGTGTAGGTGCAGGCCTCCGCCGTATGTTCCGGACGCACCTTGCCCCGCGCACCCCGTCCACGTCTCGCCCGATCCTGATCTCGAGGAGAACATTTACATTCAGTTCCCCGATCATCCCGAGGGGCAGCTGCGGCTGAAAGTCCTGCACAAGGGCGTCTGGGACAAAGATAGGTTCAGGGCGCCGAATTTCAGGGCAAATTCCACCAACACCCTGCTCGTCGATTGCTCGCCCGAGAGCACCATCCTCAATCCGCTCTACAACGCCATTTTCCCCTTATCCTATGTCGGCAGCGAACACGACAGAATCCTGTTGGGGACGTTGGCCTCGTATCTCCGCGACTTGCTAGATTCCGGTCTTAGCGTGTCGCAATACCTGTCTAGTAACCCCTTCTGTTGGGCCCCCGACGTTCCGATGAAGCAGACGAAGCTCGGACTCAGAGTGCGCGCGTGCGCTTCATGGCAAGACGGGTCCCTCTTGCTAGAGTATCCCGATGTCGTGAAAAAGTACACTAGGCACGGGAACGATCATTTCATCCCCCGAAGATCTCCAAGAGAGAATAAAGGGAAGAAAATGACATGATGCCCACTCGTGTACCGATGCTTGTGCAGGGCCGTCACCGCGTTTCTGCGCCGGGAGGGCCCTCCGGCGACGGCCCGTGGCAGGAGACGAGCCACTCTAAGCGACGACGGACGCGGATGACGGAGGAAGTGGGCTCTTGCTCCGGCTCTGTCGCCCCAGAGGAGGAAGGCGTCGACGTCACGTCGGCGGGATTGTAAATGAGGTTGTCGACGACTACGTGTATCGTAAGGTCGACTTATCACTACCTCCATCGGCTGTTTGAAATTGATGCTCCAGCGGAATGTCTTTGAGTTCGCTGTCTGGCCCTCTCGCAGTCCGCAACTGATCGTTGGCCTCTTTGTGCAGGCTACTTGGTCTCTGTCCGACAGCAAGGGCGATGTAGTTTCTGGGTGAGTTACTCGTCCAGGTGAATGATTCAGGGCGCCCGCCCTAAACCTTGGACGACGTCCTCATCTCGTTGCGCCGAACTCTTGTCTTCGACGTCAGGACTTTAATCCATTTAGATTATGTTTTAGGATTTGGGATGTCTAGAGAGTATTGTAGGACTATTACATTGTACGAATGCTTCTCTGTCTTTTTAAATATAAATTGTAGGGCATCCCCACATTCTTTATAGACATATACGTACCCACATTGCTTACTGCCCCCTCTAGCTTGCAAAATTCTAGATCGTCAACGAACCACCATTTCACCAACGACAGCGGGCGTCTATTTGCTATTCATGTCTCTTGTGAAGACCTTGCAGTGTATTCGGAGAAAGGCGGACCAATGCTCGTCAACTCCGGTGTGGATCCATTTTGGCGTTGTTATCGTGTTGGCTCATTCATGGTTGAACTTGCCGACTGTGTAGAGCAAAAAAGTAGGGACGCTTGCGGCCCATCTTCTGTCCGAACACGAATATTCATAGGGGATTCATGGCACTGGAATCCATGGCCCTTATCTTCGTAGGGTGTCACCTGCATTCAAGGAGCTCCTCGGCGCAAGGAAGGACCACGTTGTCATGCACATTCTCCTCCAGACCTGTTGTTCTAAGGTACTTGGTAGCAGCAACGTCCATCCTCCGTCCTTCTCCCGGCATCCGGGGTTTCTGTGGGCATGTGCCAGATGCGGTCTACTATTCTCGGGACGGTGGATCGGTGTGGGGAGGGTGTCCATCGAAGTATCTATTGACTGCTCATAACTCAAGCCGTCGAGTGCATGCGTGTCGTTGTAAACCAACATGGCTCTCGCTGTGCACCGTGGTATTCGGACGACGGCACATCCGCTTGACGTCTTGAGTTATGAGCAGCCAATAGGTACTCCGATGGGCACTCTCTTCACACCAATCCACTTCCCGGGAAAAGTCGACCGTTTCTGGTTCCCACCCTCAGAAGCTCCGGATGCTAGGACGTGGACGGTGGATGGCCGTCGCTGCTACCAAGTACACTCGAACAACTTGGGGAGAATGTGTATCACAGCGCCGTCCTTCCTTGCGCCCAGGAGCTCCTTGAATGCAAGTGACGTCCTGTTCGCAAGGTGGGTCTTGGTGTGTTTCATGGGTGACCATGTGTCAACATCTTTCGAGGAGGAAGTTGACTCCCCTATGAACTTCTGTCCGGACATGAATATTCACGGGGGATTCATGGCACTGGAATCAATGGCCCTCTTCTTGGTAGGGTGTCACCGGCATACAAGGTGCTCACTAGCGCAAGGAAGGACGACGTTGTCATGCAGATTTTCCTCTAGCTGTTCGAGTGTACCTGGTGGGAGCGAGCGCCATCCACCCTCCGTCTCCAAGCATCCGGGGTTTTTGTGGGCATGTGCCAGATGCGGTCTACTATTCTCGGGACGGTGGATCGGTGTGGTGAGGGTGTTGATCGGATTACCTATTCGCTGCTCATAACTCAAGCCGCCGAGTGGATGTGGGTCGTTCGTATTCAACTTGGCTCTCTACGTGCATTCTTGAATACGGACGACCCCACATCCGCTCGACGGCTTGAATTATGAGCAGCCAATAGGTATTACGATCAACGGCCTCATCACATCGGTGGACTTCCCGGGAAAAGTCGACCGTTTCTGGTTCCCACCCTCAAAAACTTCGGATGCTAGGACATGGACGGTGGATGGCCGTCGCTCCCACCAAGTACACTCAAACTGCTGGAGGAAAATTTGTATAACAACGCCGTCCTTCCTTACGCCAATGAGTTCCTTGTATGCCGGTGACACCCTGTTCGCGAGGTGGGTCTTGTTGTGTTTCAGCGGTGACCATGTGTCAACCTCTTTCGAAGAGGAAGTTGACTTCCCCTGTGAACGAGGATGGGTTGTGAGTGCTCTTGCTTGTATTCCTCACAGTCGACCGGTTCAACCATGATGTATTCGGCAAAGAGGCGACGCCGGAACTGGTCCATGGCGGAATTGACGAGCATTTGTCTGCAAATCTCCGAATGCGCTGTAAGACCTCACAAAGACATGATTGGCAAATAGGCGCTTGCTTTTGTTCATGAAGCTCAAGACCCTTCACTCGAAGTTGGCTGGAGGCGGTTTTGGAGGCGCAATTGGAGAATGTGGAGTGAAGATCCAACCCTATGCGGTGGTGAATGAACACTGAAGTAGTGTGTCCCGGCGTGAACTTAGAATGTACTTAGTTAAGATTGTACCTTCCCCCGTTTTATAGTTTGTCCCGGTGTGAACTTAGTTAACATTGTACTTTCCCCCATTTTATAGTTTGTCCTGCAGCACATGGTTCCCAAAAGTTCGGCGTAAATAGTTTCTTCCCGGACTGTACCTTTTCTTCCCGGACTGTACCTTTACTATACACGGCAACCGGTAGAAGAGAGAGCTAGGAATGTTGTAAACGGGGTTGGATCCCTATGCAAAATCCACTATGACCCTATTCAATAAAGTGTGTCTTCTTTAAACAATGGCCGCGACTTCATTTGTGCCCCTGTTCTCTCCGTGCATGCAAACGCATCCAGGTCAGTGAATTGGTTTCCTCTTCGCTACTTTGCCAATAACCCAAGTGGTGATGTTATGTGTCTTTGTGATCCACCACAAATCCTAACAGTCATCCACGCCTTGCACAAATTATGGCGCTTAGAGATGTTTTGGAACTTCCATTGAGGTAGAACACTCTAAAAGCGCCCGTCTTCTTGAGCGGGCTCCTACAAAAAGGTACTAAATGGATATGATTTCGTCTTGAAATGGACCTTAACGACTTTTGCTTGAATCAAGGAAAAGGTGTTCTCTATTGCAGGAGTCCATCAACGGCATGGGTATCCACAGTTTCCTTCCAAGGATCACAAATTGGTGAATACAACAGATTTCTTTGGAAATCCGTAACTAATTCAGAAATGCGTCTAAAACTTCGAATCCACTTGTGTTAGGTTCGGCCACTTTTTTTCTATCTCTGAGCAATTTTTAATCGTGAAAATCTATGAAAAAGGTGGAGCTGTCCTTCAATGGCCGGTTTCAGAGCATATTACCTGACCGTCTTGTTCTGAGGACGACGTGTTAGACCTTAGAACACGATGCCGGACATGCCCCATGATGGACATCTACGTCACATAGCGCCCATAAGGAGTTTGGCACGTACGTATGGGCTTGATTCTGACCCACATGCGGAGAAATCAACGGAAATACACGTATTTTTCTACCCCCACTCCCATCTCTAAACGCAATTTCGGCCCCCCGCCATCCCAAAAACCGCCAATATAATGGAATACCGCCATTTTAACGAAATTGGCCATCATTGCACAACAAATGCATCTAGCAAGGGGAGGAAGATCTTGCATTGAAGTGTGGTCACAGTCAAGGAAAAAAATTGTAAGGTTCATGTACTTGTTAGTACAAACAATATGAGGGAATCAAGTATAACCATAACAAAGAAAAGATAGAATTGGAGACAAATTTGACTTGACCAATCATGTGATAATTTTGGAAGGAGATTAGATACAAAATAGGAGTTAGTATTATTGACTTGAATGGGGGGACAAGAAGATTGCATTAGGCAATTATTTTCTTGAAGTTGAAAAAAATATTCCATTTCCAAGTCAACTATTGGTAGAATATCAATAATTGAATAGAATAGTCTTTGAAGGAAAAGAAGGAGTAGAAAATAAAAATAAAAGAAGAATAGAAAGAATGACCACTTAGAATTGAATAGGAATTAGTTTTGAAGTTCAAATTCACACCTTTTATCAAAATTCCAAAAACATTAAGCAGTGAGCAAAAGTCAAGGGGAGGCAAAAATGGCAAATGAAGATGGATTTGAAGGCGTCTTTGATTACTTCATAGATGAATTTTCCTTCCAAGGTGAGTTACTAAATCCTCTTTCTTTCTTTTAATTCTCTTAATTAGCAACTTCAACCCTTAGCCAAATTAGAAGTTAGATGAAGACTATTAAGGTTAGGTTTATTTTCAAGTTTAGTTTTAGAACTTATAGAATAGGTCCAAAGGTTTCTAAAAAACATAAAACACACTAAAATAAGGTTCAAAACAAGATATAAATGAACGAAATTTAGGAGTTACTTTAGATGAAAGTTATTCAATTTCATTCAAAAGGACAAGATTATCAACTTAAGAAGTAGGAAGAATCAAACCTGAAAAGTAAAATTTAAAATTAGTTTTGAATTGTAGATTAATAGTAAGAAGTAGATGAAGTTTGAAGTACCGATTAGTGGTCAAACTTCATCCATGCATCACTTCCATTAGGAAAGTTCAATCTTTAAGTGATTTAGCTATTTAAATAGGCAAAATCAACATATTTAAGGAACAAGTATTAAAAAAATCTAAAAATATTCATTGGTTAAAAGTAATTCATTGTCCATAGTAAGGAAGAAATGTCAACCAAAACCTTTTGAAGACAATTAAGGAAGAATTTTAAATTTAAAAACTCATAGAATAGGATTGGAGAAGTCCAGAATCAATTCAAACTTTGAAAACCAACTAAAATCTAAGAAGATAAGAGAAGATGAAGTTAAAAATGAAGAACGGATGAACTTAAGAGGATTCTATCCATCCAAGTCCAAATTTATTATTTAAATAGTAGTCTTCAACCTAGGATTGTAAAAAAAATCCATGTCCAATTGAAATAAAGAATCAAGAGAAAAACATGGATGAAGTTTAAATTGCCTTCTAAAGGCTAAAACTTCATCTAGTCATGATTTTGCTAAAAATGTTGGCTTTGGATGAATATTATTTTTTTAGAAATGGTAGAATCTGTTCTTTCACTTAGAATTGCTAAATTAGGACTTTAACCTCTTTCCCCTCAAATTGTAGTGACCTTGGTTGGTTTGGTTGGTTGATTAGAAATTCTATTTGAAGTTAAGTTTTATTGGTTATTTTGCAAGTTTATATCTGTAATACAAGAAAAAAATGTAAAACCACCGTTTTGTTTGGTGATTGTTAGTTTATTTGTTTGGAATTGTAAATGTTTTAAATGACTAAAACGCCGTTTAAAATGACTTGAGTATTGTTCCCAAAGGATTTAGTTTGTAGTTTCCCAAAATATAATTGGAACAAAATGTGGAAACCAACCCAATTTTTAACAAAATCGGAATCTATCTCCACACACCATTATTCTTCTAACATATTCTTTTGATCAAATTAACCCACAATCACCAAACAAGAAGGAGTATCATAATCATGTTTCTCTCCCTATCTAAGAACATAATATAGTGTTCGGCTGGACGTACGCAGAACCGGAAGGAGTGTCGCGATCCTGTACTTCTTCCGAGTCCGTATTTGGATCCAACAATTATAGTAATTAGAATAAGAAGTTTAGCCTCTATATCAAAGGGGTCCATTCTTGGGGGTTCTGGAAAGACGTGTTAAATCCTACCCTTTGAAGTTTTAGAGTGACTAAAGTTCCACTTCAACAACAAAAATACAAGACAAAACACTAGGCAAAAATTATTCCTTCACAACTAATCCGGATGTTAATCCAGTCTAGCAGATCACGCAAAGAATCTTCACCCACCTTACAATACTACAATGACAAATTCTATCAAAACCCAAATCCCTGGGCAGAGTTTGAAACCGGATAACTAGAAGACCCTGAGCACTTTACCAATTCCTACTTTTGGTTGTAGTAGGACCTCTCAACTCGTCAATTGGCATAAGACTGATCGCTACCAGATCTTATTCAACCTAAAAATTAAGTGGCTATCCCACATAGAAGCTCCTAAGGCAAAAAGCAAAGACTCGAATTCCCTCCTAATACACACAACTTCTCTTACTAGCTCACTTTGGTTCCCGGAACCGAAATCCGACAAAATTTGGGGACTACTATTTTTCCCTAATCCTGCAAATACAGCTATCCGCACAAAGTAATGGTTCTAGAACCACAGGCATACCAATACAACACCAAGACTTTCCAGAGCAGTGTTCATGAAGTGGAAATCTGGAATTTGCATAATGAAAAAGAAAACAAGAATAAAATAATGCTCGGGGCTTAAATCTAACCTTCGCCCAAAAAATAACATGCTCCCAATGAACCCTAAAAGCCCCAGAGAATAAAGCTGAGGACCATGGAATGACACATCATATCTTTTATCCACAAAACATCTTACTTTCTACCACGCGGCAGATCTTCTAAAAGTAGTTCTTAGATCCGAAAAATCCGGATCCGAGAGATCCAAGTTCATCTGCCCTAAAAGTAACTAACAAACAACTTTTTCCTACCAAACACTTGAGTTTCTTTGCCTACTGTGAGCCCTCAAGTTAGCACGTGGAACTTTGAATCTGTTTTTTGCAATTTTTAGTTAGTTTTTAGATCAATTTTATACAAAAACACATAAAAAAAGAGTTATTGAGAGTTCTGGTAGAAGTCCCTACCAAAGTAATAAGAAGTGGTCTTAGAAACGTGGAACACATAAAACTTTATGTTTTCACTAATTCTAAGTCTTCTTGGTAAGTTTAAACAAATATTTAGTCATTCCGAGAGAAAAAAGGATATGAGAGTAAGTTAGTTCTAGTATCTCGTTCATGCAAAACAACATCTATAAGTACGCATGTGACAAACTGGTTAAGTAATAGAGTCTAGTCATGTTGAGTCAAAACTCAACTCGAGAAAGAGTTGGATTTGTTATTTTAAAACATTGTAGGTAGTTTTGAGAATATAAGCTGGTTGTAGACCAAGATGGAAGAAAAGGTGATTGGAGCACACACAGAGGTATTTTTCTAAGTCAAGTCATGCCAAGAGGTCAAATTGAAATATGATCATCTAAGATTCTCTCAGTATCAAGAATGATTTCCTCCCTAGGTGAAAATTATTCAAATTTATTATATTTAGACTAGTGCAATGTGAGCGTAGAACTTGCATTGAGATCTTAGAAATGTCTTAGATGTTCTCCCAAAAGTTTCATAAAATTGAGAAATTCCACATTGACTCTATGGGAAGTCAACCGCTTAAAAATGCATTAGTAAATTCCTAAAAATTACAAATGTTGTAGTAAAATCTCACTAAAAATTAGAATAGTGTTTTGTGTGCTAATAAAGAGCTCCGTCAAGTTTGAAGACATGTCGACATTTCGACATTCCCAAGTACCAGAATCAAGACCAACATCAAATTCTACGAGAATTTACAACTTGGTGGCGGGTTGATTGACGTACCAAGAGCTAATGATATTTGAATGGAGCAAATCAAGGGTCAATTTTACTCTCATAAATATATTAAACCACCCTGGCTAGACAATTTCATCAAAAAGTGTAAATTCCAAAAGTTAGAGTTTTGATTTTGATTTGGAGTTACCGTAACTCACATTTGCGCTTAAAAACGGCTGGGGATGAAGGGATAAAGGGCCCGTTGCGCTAAGTGGGGTCTTCTAAAAGCGATGGCGCAATTGGTTTTTGATTTCGAGTTGTCCTCTAAAAGATAAAGAGGGTCAGCCCTTAGTTTGACTTTTTAATAGTAATTTGTGATTAATCTACGCTGATTTTACATATATCTTTCACTAGTAGAAACTCATGTTTTTCTAGACAAATTTTCTTAGACATCCACATGTTTTTCATGTTAATAGTGACGTCAAATAAAACATCTTGATGTTTTACTTGACATCATTGTTAACAAGAAAACATGTGGATGTCTAGAAAAATCCGTCAAGAAAAACATGGGTTCCTCCTAGTGTTTTGAAAAATCAAAGATTGAATTTGCTCAAAATCTCTTTGCTTGTGTAATAAGTCAACTTTGAACTAAAGAAAGACAATTTGGAATTAGCTTAGGATTAATATGCAAAATATCTAGGTTAATTAGGTTAATTTTGAAATATCTTTGGAATAAAATCTTGGATTTGATTTTTCCAATATCTATTAGCTAAATGAAGGGGATTCTAGAGATTTACACTATTAAACAAAGAATATTTTGCAAATTAAATTAGGTTAGTTTAAAAAAAATATCTAGGTAGGAAGTAAAAGATTTTTCATCAACAACTTATCAGGGAGGGACCAGGAACGGGTATAAAAGGCCCTTCCTTGAGGTTGTCAGTGGTCCTCATTCTCTTATTTCATTTCTTGTTGTTATTCTTGTCGTGCTACCGACATGTTGCTAGAACACTTTTAAATCAAGAATTGGCTATTTTATTTGAGTTCTTTTGCACTTTGAAGGTCTAGAGGGTCTTTTCAAAGATTGACTTGTTTTCTTGCTTGAATTTAGAGGCTTCAAGCCCCAAAACTTTGATTTTTAAGAATTCAGGAAGAGAAACTCTCCAAACTCTATTACTTTTTAAGTTGACTTATTTTCTTGCTTGAATTTGGAGGCTTTAAGTCCCAAAAACTTTGATTTTCAAGAATTAGAAGGATGGAATCCCCAATTCCATTTGTCTTAAGATTTGCAAACTACTACTAAATGTAGTACTGGAAATAGTCATAGTACTAATATACTTAAAGTGGTGGAGCTTGACTTTGCCAAAAGTGTGTTAGACAAAGTTTAGCCCAATTATTTGTTGTGTAACAAAAATTAGAAATTAATTGCTAATGTTTGGTTAAACACTTTCATGTGTACCTCCTTTAGCAATTAAAGTGCAACTTTCTTTGAGATTTTGAGGAATTAATTCTAATGTTCGGTTAAACATTGTCATGTGTACCTCTTCTAGGATTTAATTTCTTGAAATAAACTTAATTTAATCATTAGAGCTCATTTAAACCTAGAGTTGCTCCCTCACAGTAAAGCTTTGACTTTCTAAAGTTAAAATTTGTCATTAGAAACTTGGAGTTGCTCTCACACGGCGAAACTTTGACTTTCTAAAGTTAAAAATTTGTCATTGGAAACCTGGGGTTGCTCCTACACGGCAAAGCTTTGACTTTGAAATTTGGACAAATATTCTTTTGGGGCTCATATAAAGCTCGGAAGTTTACCAAATTCTTTCTTCTCTGTGTTGAGACATATTGAAGTGCCTTTACTTTCGAACTTCGTGAACTTTTCTATTCATTGCTTTATTCTCATTATTGTGCTAGTCATCAAAATTTCAAAAATTCATAAAAATTAGGTAGATTATAGGTAGTGGTAGGTTCTTTTAGTTAGTTAATTCATTTTTCAAAAATCATAAAAAATAGTTAGTTAGTTTAGTTTCATTAAAAAGTTTATGGGACATTAGAATTAGTTATTTTTTATCTTTCCTTTTTTTCTATTTTGCTAGATTTTCAATTTTTTATTAAAATAAGCAAAAGGACAGTTCAACGAACAGTCCATTCGAACCCAGTGTGGGCACTTATTTACCCACCTTTGGTAAATTGGCAAACACAACCAGGTTCTAGTCCTATGGTAGATTTCTATTCTAGTAGGTGTATAGGCGTTAATCCATTGTGCCTTCCAAGCACTGGATCTTTTGCTAATTTCCTAAATGGGTCTCTCGAATTGTGGTTCTGAATGACTCCTAAGCTGACTATCATGCTATGTTATGTTTTTATGGTCCCTACTTCTAAAGTCTATTCTATTATTCTAAGGTAGAAGCTTATCTCATTCCATTTCTAAAAACCTAAAACTCGTTCAATTCGGACTTTTTGGTGACCTGCTATAAGCGGATGAAGTTTTGGCTGCTTGGCTATCCAACTTCATCCATGGTTTTCTATGGGCTCCTAATTCCAATTGAAGGCAAAATTTGACCTACGGACTTGACTCCCTATGTTCTAGCTAAATTCTAAGTTTCCACTTGGGTGGATAAACACTCCCGAGTTTCATCCGTTCTAAGCTCTAAACTTCATCCGCCTATATCTTTTGCATCCTAACTCTGATTCCTATGTGTCTTATGTTTTGGAAAACCTCTTGGTGTCGATTCTAAGCCTATCTACTCAATTTTAGCCTGACCCTTGCCTTACTAGTACCTAGCTCTCGGCCCTACCTAACAATTAACTTTTAATGGCTGGTTGGAGGAGAGTTTAGGGTCTTACCCTTGCGTAAAGATCCATGATTAAGGCGGTCAAGTCGCCCCTTCCCGCCATGACAAGTTGTGAGGATTAACCCACCCATTGACCGGAATGGTCTTTATAGTCACTAAAAAATTTTAGCTTTTTTTATTAAGTTTCTTTCCCCTTTTTTTCCGCCTTCTTTTCTTTTGCCTCAACCCTCATGCTGCATTAATGGGGAGTGGTTGGGTGCCACCTACCTTCTTGAGAAGTCAAAATTACAAGCTAACTACCACTTACACCAACCTAATTTTCTTATGCGTCAGCTTACCCTAATGGTGGAGGGGATTCTTGACATATTCCCCTCTATAGTTCCCTCCTCCTATCTAAGACCTCTCTCACTCCTCACTTGTGTATTTGAAGTTGGCAAGGTTTGGTGGAGATAGGTGAGGTTGAAGTTATGATTGTAGGGTGCTTCTTACTTGCTTTGCTCTACCCTTGTATGTTTAGCCCACTCATCTATCCTCTTCCTTTAATCTATACTACTTTTTCTACTCTAATCTATCATTTTTATCCTTGTCTTTCATTTCTACTCTAATCTATTTGTGTTCTACTTCTAATCTAACCTATTTTCATTATCCTTGTCTTTTCTCTTCTACTCTAACCTATCGTTATTATCTTTGTCTTTTCCCCCCTTTTCCCGTTTTCTATATGAAGAGAATCAGAACAAAAAATAAATAAAAAGAATGAGATCAGCCGCTAATCTCGTTGGGATGTTGGCTGGTTGCCCGACTGGTGTGGTTGGTGCCCGTTGAGGTGCTCGTCAATGCCTGTTGGGCCCGCTCATCGTTGGCTAGTGCTTGTTGGGTGCTAGTTGGTGCGTGTTGGATACTAGCTAGTCGCCTGCTGAGGTGTTGGCTTAGTGTAGCTGGTACCCAACTGGGCCGTTAGATGTTGGCTAGTGCCCAACTTGGTCTAGCTGGCTGGTGTCCGGCCCGAGTGCTGGCTAGTTGCCCGGTTGGGTTGCTTGGTTGGTGCCCGGCTGGACGCTCAAAAATCTTCTTAGGCTAATCCGGAACTTGGGAAGAAAAGTGGAGGGGTAGTAGGGTGAGTGTGACAACAACCCAAAAAAAAACAAAGAAAGAACGCCTCTCCTAATTTTTGGACACTAAACTTTGACCTATCTCCACAATGTTTTGGAGATAAACTTTGAAGTGGACTTACGAAGTAAATCCAAGAAGAGTGGCTAGATTGGTTTTAATACCAAATCTAGGACTTTCCCTTGGGCCTAGGTGTTCAAAGCTTCGCCATTTGAAAGATTTTAACACACAATCTAGGACTCAAGATGACAAGGAAAGGTAGGGTTTTTTTACCAAAAAGGAACTACCCACTCTTTTCCAAACAAGAACCAAGGGAATTACAGTCAATACAATGCATGGAATTTTGGTTAGTGACAAGGACGGACGTGACTCATGGTTAGTGGTGTGGAGTTAGTACAAAGATGGCGGAAAAGACACGAAACTAGAGGCCCTTTAAAGCGGCATCGCCAAGGTACGGTGGTGGGTGGACTGTAGGGTTAGTATAACGTCAAAACTTAGGGACCAAGATCAAGGACCAACTTAAACACAATACTCGTAGCAAGAAAGTATGAACACCAAAAGAAAACAAGTAGCAACAAGGTGTAGAGAGACCCCCAAAGTCCTCTACACTCCTTGAAAAACACTAACAACGGCTCCAAAAGAAGCCCCAAAAGGAGAGACTCAAGAGTTTTGGGTAAAAAGGGCCAAAATCTTCACACAAAGTAGACCAATGGTCCCAAGTACAAGAAAAGGGGGTGTTTAAGGAAGGAGAAGAGTCCCCTTTTATACTCTTCTAGGGTGCCCTTCCCCTCCCTTTCTAACCTAAATAACCTTATCATGCGAGATTTTCATCCTTATCTTTTAAGATTTTCACTACATTAGATTTCTACGTTGGTCCTAAACTCTAACTTTTGGAGTTTAAATCCAAATCGCAAACGGATTGTGACAATGGATTTAGAAGGCCATTTATAGTTTACAAATTTCCTACCTCCTGTTCCTATTGCGAAAAACTCATCGACAACCAATGCCAACTGGAATCAGTAAAAGGGTAAAAATCTAACTTTTGGAGGTTACCTTTTTTGACTTGGGCAACTAGCTAGGATTGTTGGGAGGGTACTAGAAAGTAAGAAAAGACCCCTTAATGACTTCATTCCAACTTCGTGCGCTCCCGAGACGCGGGTCAACTCCATGAAAATCTTATCGTAATTAATAATTGGAGGAATGTTCGTGATTATGTTGCCTCCTGCTATCGAAATATTGCAAAAATGAAGAATTTCGTTAAAATGGCGGTTCAGAGCTCCCAAGTCTGCATGAAATCCGACCGAAAATGGTAGCAAGGGGGATGAAATCCTGTAACAATGATGGGCTCCTGTGATAAAAACACCTTTTCCTCGATTCAATCAAAGTTGAAGAGGTCCATTTCAGGACGAAATCGTATCCATTCAATGCCTTTTTAGAGCGGGCTACCTTAAAGAAAGTTTCAAAAGCGCTCTAAGCGCCATTTGTTGTGCAAGGCGTGGATGACTCTTACAATTTGGTGTAGATCACAAAGACACATAACATTGCCACTTGGGTTTTTGGCAAAGTGGCCAAGAGGAAAACAATGTGTGGATCTGGATGAAATGGCCATGCACGGGGAGAAGAGGGGCGCAAATGAAAGTGTGGCCTTGGTTTAAAGAAGACAATCTTTATTGAATAGGGTAATTATCATAATATGGTGGATTTTGCATAGGGATCCAAACCCGTTTACATCATTTCTATCTCTCTCTTCTATGGGAGAGACGCAAAAGAGAAGGTGCTGTCCAAGAACAAACTATTTACGTCGAACTTTTGGGGACCATGTGCTGCAGGACAAACTAAAAAATGGAAGAAGGTACAATCTGGACTATGCCATTCTAAGTTCAGGCCGAGGCACACTGTTGGGTTGAATCTCCACTCCACATTCTCAAATTGCGCCTCCAAAACCGCATCTAGCTAACTTCAGGTGAAGGGTCTTCAGCTTCATGAACAAAAGCAAGCGCCTATTTGCCAATCATGTCGTTGGGAAGCCTTTACAGGGCATTCGGATATTCCCAGACAAATGCTTGTCAATTGCGCCATGGACCAGTTCCGGCGTTGCCTCTTTGCCGAATACATCATGGTTCAACCGGTCGACTGTGAGGAATAAAAGCAAAAGCACTCACAACCCATCCACGTTCATAGGGAAAGTCAACTTTTTCTTCAAAAGATGTTGACACATGGTCACCGCTGAAACAGAATAGGACCCACCTCGCGAATAGGGCGTCACCGGCATACAAGGAACTCATCGGCGCAAGGAAGGACGGCGTTGTCATGCAAATTTTCCTCTAGCAGTTCGAGTGTACCTAGTGGGAGCGACCGCCATCCACCGTCCGTGTCCTAGCATCCGGAGTTTTTGAGGGTGAGAACCAGAAACGATCGACTTTTCCCGGGAAGTGCATTGGTGTGATGAGGCTGTTGATCGGAATACCTATTGGCTGCTCATAATCCAAGCCGTCAAGCGGGTGTGGGGTCGTCTGTATTTAACAATGCACAGTGAGAGCTAAGTTGAATACGAACGACCCACATCCACTCGACGGCTTGAGTTATGAGCAACGAATAGGTAATCTGATCGACAGCCTCACCACACCAATCCACTGTCCCGAGAATAGTAGACCACATCTGGCACATGCCGATAAAACCCCCGGATGCCGGGAGAGGGAAGGTGGATGGTGGTCGCTCCCACCAGGTAAACTCAAATAGCTGGAGGAAAATCTGCATGACAACGTCATCCTTCCTTGCGCCGATGAGCACCTTGTATGCCGGTGACACCCTACAAAGAAGAGGGCCATGGATTCCAGTGCCATGAATCCCCCATGAATATTTATGTTCGGACAAAAGATGGGCCGCCAACGTCCCTACTTTTGTTCTACACAGTCAGCAAGTTCAACCATGAACGCGCCAACACGATAACAACGCCAAAATGGATCCACACCGCAGTTGACGAGCATTCGTTCGCGTGTCTCCGAATGCCCTGTAAGGTCCTTACAAGCGACATGAATAGCAAATAAACGCACGCTGGTGTTGGTGAAATGGTGGTCCGCTCACAGTCTACAATTTTGCAAATTGAGGGGCAGTAAGCAATGTGGGGACGTGGTCGACATCAAGAATCTAGGTCACCTACTCCACATTCTCAAATTGCGCCTCCAAAACCGCATGCAGCCAATTTTGAATGAAGGGTCTTGAGCTTTATGAACAAAAGCAAGCGCCTATTTGCCAATCATGTCGTTGGGAAGTCTTTACAAGGCAATCGGAGATTCCCAGACAAATGCTCGTCAATTACCGCATGGACTAGTTCCGGCGTCGCCTCTTTGCCGAATACATCATGGTTGAACCAGTCGACCGCGAGAGGTAAAAGCAAGAGCACTAACAACCCATCCACGTTCATAGGGGAAGTCAACTTCTTCTTCGAAAGATGTTGACACATGGTCATCGCTGAAACACACCAAGACCCACCTCGAGAACAGGGTGTCACTTGCATTCAAGGAGCTCCTGGGCGCAAGGAAGGACGGTGCTGTGATACACATTCTCCTCAAGTTGTTCGAGTGTACTTGGTGGGAGCGACGGCCATCCACCGTCCACGTCTTAGCATTCGGAGTTTCTTAGGGTCGGAACCAGAAACGGTCGACTTTTCTCGGGAAGTGCATTGGTGTGAAGAGGGTGTCCATTAGAGTACCTATTGGCTACTCATAACTCAAGCCGTCAAGTGGATGTGGGGTCGTCCAAATACCACGGTGCATAGTGAAACCCAAGTTGGTTTACAACGACCCACATGCACTCGACGGCTTGAGTTATAAGCAATCAATAGATACTTCGATGGACACCGTCCCCACACCGATCCACCGCCTGGAGAATAGTAGACTGCATCTGGCACATGCCCACAGAAATTCCGGATGCCGGGAGAAGGACGGTGGATGGACGTTGCTCCGACCAAGTACCTTAGAACAACAGGAGGAGAATGTGCATGACAACGTCGTCCTTCTTTGCGCCAAGGAGCTCCTTGTATGCCGGTGACGCCCTACGAAGGAGAGGGCCATGGATTCCAGTGCCATGAATCCCCTATGAATATTTATGTTCGGACAGAAGATGGTCCGCCAGCGTCCCTACCTTTGGTCTATACAGTCAGCAAGTTCAACCATGAACGCGTCAGCACGATAACAACGCCAAAATGGATCCACACCGCAGTTGACGAGCATTTATCCACGTGTCTCTGAATGCCCTGCAAGGTCCTCACAAGTGACATGAAAAGCAAATAAACGCCCGCTGGTGTTGGTGAAATGGTAGTCCGTTGAAAGTCTACAGTTTTTCCCAGTAGAGGGGGTGTAAGCAACGTGGGAACGTGGTCGACACCCGGAAACTAGATTGCCTTGCTGTTGGAGAGAGACCAAGTAGCCTGCACAAAAAGGCCAACGGTCAATTCCGGACTTGGGGGGGCCGGACAGCGCACTCAAAGACCACGTAGGGTATTGATAAGCCCACCTTATGATATACGGAGTCCTCGACAACCTCATTTACAATCGCACCAAGGTGACGTCCATGCCTTCCTCCTTTGGAGCCACGCAACTGGAGCCAAAGCACTCTGAGTCCCAGCTTCGTCTGCCGCTAGGGAATGTCGGGGCCCCAAGAGAAGGGGTTGGTGGACAAGTATTGTGACACCATTGCGGGGATGGGGACTATTGTGAACAGGGTGCCTATCAGCGCACCTGTTGGCTGCTCATAACAAGGGCCCTCGAGTGGGAGTGGAACATTCATATCCAACAACGCGCAATCATCAAACACATGCTGCTGCAGGGTTGACGAATTGGAGCGTCCAGCCCAAAATCGCGTCCAAAATCCGGACGTCCAGACGTGAGGACGTCCAGATTTAGCGGACTCCAGCGTCTGCATTGAACGACAGCGTCGAAAAATTATACCGCGCGGTCCGCGCCCCGGTACAGGGATTTTAGACGGCTCGTCGGAAAGCAGCGTCCGAATTCGGATGGCCCGTCTGAAAGTGGCGTCCGAATTCGGACGGCCTGTAGGAAAGCAGCGTTCGAATTCGGACAGTCCGTCGGAATTCAGACAGTGCGTCTGAAAGCAGACTCCGAATTCGGACGCCTAGATTTTTTTCACATTTCCTCCCCCCCCCCCCCTCAGAAACCTGTCCATAACTTTTTGGTGGAAGGTCCAAACTTGAAACGGATTGTTGGAGATGAAACCTTGCTTGATTTCCAAACTTTTTCTAGTTCAAAGGTTTTCAAAAAAATGTATTCTACTATGCGGAAATGAGGTCTGAACATTGACTTTTCTTACAATATATTTCGGATGGCTAGTTTGAATTTGGAAGGGGGGAAGGCTGGTTGCCTGGTTCCACTTGGATTCTTCCGATGCCAAACTTCCGACGGCCACTTCCAACGCCTAATTTTTTTTCAAATTTTCTAACACCCCCTCAGAAACTTGTCCATAACTTTTTGGTGGAAGGTCCAAACTTGAAACGGATTGTTGGAGATGAAACCTTACTTGATTTCCAAACTTTTTCTAGTTCAAAGGTTTTCCAAAAAAGGTATTCTACTATGTGGAAATCATGACTTTTAGGTGGAAGGTCCAAACTTCAATTGGATTTTTGGAACCTTGCTTGATTTCCTTGCTTTTTCTTGAAACCTTGCTTGATTTCCAAACTTTTTCTAGTTCAAAGTAATTTAGAAAAGGTATTCTACTATGCTGAAATGAAGTCTAAACATCTACTTTTCTTACATTATATTTCGGACAGTTCGTCTGAATTCGGAAGGCTGGTTCCATTTAGAGTTTTTTCTTTTCTTTTAATTCAATCGATATTGTAATCTCTAAGGTTTAGATTACGTAATTTGCTATAAAATCATTTGTACATGCATTATTTCTTATTATTACTACAATTTTGTGGCTATAAGTTTGTAGCATACATTAATAATTCTATTTAAACTAATTTTGGGGGACTTGTTAATTGATGTTGATAGTAGTATTGAAATTTGTTTGGGAAGTTTTAGAAAAAATTATTTTTGGAGATGAAACCTACTTGTAATCATTAATCCCTCAAGTACAAAGTGGACACAATGAGTCCTCTTCAAATTTTCAATGGAAAATTCTTGATAGGGTGAAACAAATCTCAATATTTTACAAACTAGGATTTGTAGAATTGAAATTTTACATACTTGTTGCATTATTTGATTTTGAAAATTTGAATGTGAGAAATATTTACAAAAATTATTTAGAAAATGTGGTCTACTAGAAAAAAGGAGCACATACAATGTTTTTCCAATGAAAGAAATAGTAGAAATAGAAAAAAAAAAAAAATTCTTAAACAATCCTAGTCTTTACTTTATACAAATAAATTGTGTTTGAAGAATTTTTTTTAAATTTGTATTTTTAGCAATTTTAAAAATAATATGTTCAACCTAGTGTGATGAAGAACACAAAATATATAAAAATGAATCCAAATATTTTAAAGATGTCCCAAACAATATACAAATTATACAAGTTATTAAATCACAATTGCAATATTGCATGTTTCACATTTACAACAAGATGAATTGAAAATATCATTTTTGATGTAGAAATACGTTACAAACATACATAAATAAGGTCCATAAGACCATAATTGTGATACATGAGGGGTCATCATATTTGAAAGTAAATCATATTTTTCACTACATAAGCACCAATATTTTTTGTATGGGATATATTGTTGACAATTTACATTTTAAGATGTAAATATAAATATAAGGGTGTAGGAAAATATCAAAATAACTTCAATTACAATTTTTTATATAAATGCAATATTTAATCTTGAACTAAATTAAATTACATTAAATTGCTTAAAGCATTTTTTGTAACATCCTCTAATACAATAACAAAATAATACAATTGCTTGTATTATGTATATTTTGTTGTTTCAAACTATTAATGCATTTTACAACAAAACTTAAAGAACACTTCAAGTTATAATTGTATGTTCCACATTTGTAAAGTGGCACATCATAATTGATGTAGAAAAACTAAAAATACATTGAAAACATATATAAATAAATCTATGAGGTCTATACAAGAACATATGTTGTACATCATGATAATTACATCTTAAAAAAATAAAGAAATAAAAAATATTCCACACATTACACCAATGTTTTTGGTAACTAATGTAAAATTGAAAGTTTAGGGTTTAGGGTTTAGGGTTTAGAATGCATATTTAAATGTGAGAAAGAATATCTTGAATTACCTTTTCTTTAAAAACATTCTTACTACATAGGATGCTTATAGCATTAAATAGCAATCTTAGAAAGCAAATCTGTACTTCTTAGAATACACTATTTCTGTACAAGTGGACAGCTGTGTAAACAAGTCAGGAGTCAGCTGTCAAACAAGCCAACAGTCAACTGTCGAACAACTCGACCAGCAGTCAACAGTTACACAAGGTGGACAACTGTTTAAAAATAAGACAAAAATGGGCGTCCGAAATTTGCCGTCCGAATTTTCCATCTGAACAAGGCCGTCCGAAGTGGGCCGTCCGAAGTGGCCAACTGAGACCAGCTGTCCAAATTCGGACTAGCCGTCCGAAATAAAATGTAAGAAAAGTCAATGTTCAGACCTCATTTTCGCATAGTAGAATACATTTTTTTGAAAAACTTTGAACTAGAAAAAGTTTGGAAATCAAGCAAGGTTTCATCTCCAACAATAGGTTTCAAGTTTGGACCTTCGACCAAGAAGTTATGAACAAGTTTCTGAGGGGGGGTTAGGAAATTTGAAAAAAAATTAGGCGTCCGAAGTAGCCGTCGGAAGTGGCCGTCGGAAGTGTCTATGGTCAATTGATCATATTCTTAGTAATATAAAACTAATCAAGCATATTAAGGTTCTAACAATACAATTGCAAGCAAATCTCACGATTAACTCCTAAACATCCAAACAATGTTTTTTGGCAACATTACAATTTTAGGCAGCTCATTATAGACGAAATTTTTATTTTTTCTCTTTGGAAATTTCACACAATGTGAGGCCAAGGAGTAGCTTTAAGGCCCAACAATTTTCATAACTTTTGACTAAATGGTTTTAAAGTTATTGCATGATATGTAATTTTCAGTGTTCGGCGGGCAACGCGAGCAGAAAAAAAATTCTTTGAAGATCACTTTAAAAGAAATAAAAATTTGAAATTGGTTCTCTAGATTTATATATATATATATATTAAGCTTTGAATCATTTTCTACTGCTTTGAATCATTCCATTTTGATTAATGAGATGAAAGTTATGAGGAATTTTAGTTTAGATTAGTTTGTGGTTAGATATGGAATCTCTACTCTAAAATAAACTTTGAAGTCTTTTATTTAACTCAATTTTAAATATTCTTGAAAAAAAAACCAAACATTAGGTGTATATTGTTTATTAAAACATTACAAACATTGGGATTGGCATTTTTCAATTCTATAAATAAATTGTTAACAATTTAGTATTTTTAATCATTCTCTACTGCTTCCTACTTATTATTCTTTTCCTATATATTGTACAATTCCAAATGATCTAAAATTTTTCAAGCACCTAGCCAACTTGACTTGCGGAATGAATCCAAAGAGTAACCACAATTTTGGATATTTTTTATACAAATGTAATCTTGTGAAGTGCAGCTACCCATATGTTTTACAAGGCCAAAAAAAGGGTTTTGTCACTTCAAATGTTAATATATCACAATCTACATGATGGAAAATTCTAAAAAAAAATTCACAACTTTTCAAACTATTTTACTACAAGGTCCTACGGTTTTATGTGTCTAAAATTGTTTTTCATCTAAAATTTGGTGCTTGTAAATGTAAGGGCACTTTTGGAGCAGTTTTGGTGAAAATATGGTCTCTAATGTTTAGTAGTGAACTGAATAATGACCAACTTGATCTTTTTGTGTGAAGATAAGGGATCTAAGAAAAAATTCACAACTTTTCAAACTATTTTACTACAAGGTCCTACGGTTTTATGTGTCTAAAATTGTTTTTCATCTAAAATTTGGTGCTTGTAAATGTAAGGGCACTTTTGGAGCAGTTTTGGTGAAAATATGGTCTCTAATGTTTAGTAGTGAACTGAATAATGACCAACTTGATCTTTTTGTGTGAAGATAAGGGATCTAAGAAAAAATTCACAACTTTTCAAACTATTTTACTACAAGGTCCTACGGTTTTATGTGTCTAAAATTGTTTTTCATCTAAAATTTGGTGCTTGTAAATGTAAGGGCACTTTTGGAGCAATTTTGGTGAAAATATGGTCTCTAATGTTTAGTAGTGAACTGAATAATGACCAACTTGATCTTTTTGTGTGAAGATAAGGGATCTAAGAGTGTTGAAGATTACAAAGTAATATCTAGCACCTAATCTTTTGGAGAAGTCTCACACTTGGAGTCTTTGTTCAAATCAAACGTATAATATACCATTGAAAAGCTCTCAACAATACCTTTCCAATGATATATTATAAGGCACACAAAATGATAAGACAAGGCGTCCTATTTTGACGGCCTGTCCAATTGAACGGGGCGTCCGATCAGATGACTAGGCAGACTTCAATCTTTGGAGAAGTCCCATAGTTGGAGTTCTTGTCCGAATTGGATGCATTATATACCGTTGGAAAGCTCTCAAGAATATCTATCCAATGATATATTATGAGGCATAGAAAAGTCGACGGGGGCGTCAGACGACAATGGATGACAGTGCGGACGGGCCTTTTGGATCTGACACTGCGGACGGGCGGGATTGTTAGACCATCGGATTGGACGGGCCGTCGGAATCGGACGCTCTGTCAGATCAGACGAGCCGTCGGAATCGGACGCCCTGTCAGATCAGACGCCCTGTCAGATCAGACGGGCCGTCGGAATTGGACGCCCTGTCTGATCGGACGCTGCAAACAGGCGGACATACCGGGCCGGGCGGACGTTGGAGATGCACTATATTTTGGGACTGTAAATGAAACTAGACGTCCGGGGGGGTCCAGACGCGGACGTTGGACGTCCTGGTAACCCTGTACTGCTATGCATTTTTCGAGGAATAAGTAGAGTTGGATATCATTGCTCCACTCTCACTTGAGGGCTCGCATTGTGAGCAATCAACAGGTGCGTTGATAGGCCTCCTGTCCACCGCAGTCCCCATCCCGGCAATGGTAGAGCAGCTGCGATCAAAGCCCACGGAGACGAAGGATGTCGCGGAGGAGGACGACACATGAAGGTGGCTCTCATGGTGTACCTCGAACGATGGTGGAGGGAGGGGTTCATGGTACCGCCTCCCGTCGTTGCCCTTGCAATTCTCGTGAACGCAAGGCGCATCCAACCGAGCAATGCCTCCCAAGTTCTCCGCGTGCAAGCTGAGGATGCTGCCCACAATTCAGACTGCGCGGTCTGAACAGCAAGCGCTGACGCTCCAACCATCGTCGCTTTGTGATGATTCTCTAGCTTGATCAACACCAGCAAGAGTCTATTCGATCCCACGGCAGTTCACTTCCGTGAAGTTTTGGTGCAATGGTACATCCCATGCGGCACCTCGAAGGACATCAGCCGGTTGTACGCCAGGTGGGACACGAAGTCCAGTTTCAAATGGAAGATTGACCGTAGGGCGAGCCAGGCGGACTACGTATCCACGGACAGACGGACAATATTATAGCCTCGTGGAAACCGAAGAAGAATGACGGGAAGAGCTTCATTGCGCCCTGTCAACAAGTGCAATTTGCGGTGGACAATTTGCGTCGCATTGCAGAGGAGGAGGTACACTAACTTCTGAAGAATAATTATGATTGACTTTGCTGGGGAGGGATGTTGGAAGCTTTATCTTTGATGCGCGCTTTGCTACCATGCGTTTTGACCTAGTGACGGCGTTTGGCATATAATGTAGCCAACGGTGAGCGGTCAATGGCAATCTATGTAGTTTTGGACTTGTGCTTGAGATTGCATTGTTGAGGTCTTTGGTAGACTCTAGGAAGCGTGGAGTGCATGCTCGCCGATTTTTGTACCGACCATTTTCTTCGAGGAGAAATATTAAATAATGCGTTTTGTTTTTTTGGGGTCTCGTCCATTTGAAGGAGTCTTATTTTGAATTCTCTTTGTGCAATATTTGTTGATCACGCGTTCATGAATTTTCATGCCAAATTGTCCATCATGAGTTCCTGAGCCCTAGTACCCCTAATGCCCCCTTCCTCCATTTGAGGAGGCAAAGACAGAAAGCCTGCAGTTCCAAAGATTCCAAGCATATTCCACCATCTCCCCGTTAGTTTTGCACACCTTTTGCGAACTAGATTTGTGCCCATTGTCTTTCCTTCATCTCCTAGTACGCAGAAATCCATCTTCTCGAGCCTTGGGGTCACTTTGTTGCCCCCCACCATCACATCCAACTGGCTACATAGCACACATCCTAAACCACCTTTCCGGGCCTTCATGTACAAATGGCATTCGGAATACCGCCATTTTAACGAAATTCCCCATAAAACTTGTTGAGGTGCATTATTAATATAAAAGAAGCCAATCTAATTTTTAGTGAGATTTTATCGCAGCCTGGGTAATTTATATGAATTTCCCTTTGTGGCTTTTGGCGGTTGATCGCTTGGAAAAAGCCACCCTCTGGAGATAAAAAAAACCAAGATTTTTTGGAGAACCTCTCATGGAATTTTCCAAATCACGTGCCAAGTCTTGAGTTAGTCTTGCACACGGTCGGTAGAGAGGTAAAAATCAACTTCTTTTGGATTACCGATAGTCAGAGAATCTTTCACAAGTGAGAAAAGCTTGGCAAATTGATTTCGTTGTTGACCCTCTGACACGCTCCTGATCCGATAGCACTATCTGGTGGCCGTATATTCCTCCGTGTAACATGTCTTGGAAAAATGACACTTGCATGTTAACAATTGGGGTTCCTAATATTTTGTCAATGGAATGGGGAAACTAGAACCTATCTTTAGAGATTTACATAAGGACCTCCCTATCTCTCCTAGGACCAATTTAGCCAAGCATGGTCACATGCATTGGATTTAGACTATTTTGGATAAGTTTCCTATAAGCCTATTGTTCCCCACTACTTTATGGTTCTAACCTATATACAAGTGGGGTTTGGGGATATTCTAAGGATAAAAGGCTATTTATGACCAAAAGCTATACTAATACGTGACATACCTGTTTTGGTTCTACACTCTTTTTTTGTCTTTTTGTATAATATTATGCCTTTAAATCGTGATAATCTAAAAAAAAAAGCTATGAGTCCCTAGTGACAAATTCAGGACTCACATCCAGCAAAAGGAACCAAAAGGGAGGAGAACAAACGGAAGGGAATGACAAGCAAGGTACTTACCAACTACACCCCTCCATGGGTCACCAATGGGGTAGAATTTGTACTGAAGACCGAGGCTGAGTGAAGACAAAGGTCGCAATGAAATTGGGGATCTCCAAGACGTTGGTCTCTAGGGTATTGGATTCCATTTAGATGTCCATGGAGTACAAGCTCTACAAATTCAAATTTGGTAAGCCTAAATCACATAATCACACAAAACATAAAAGGGTTGGTTGTTGCTTGCCACACCCAAACTTTTGAATGTTAAAACTAAAATTTTGCATCATAACATTTTAAAGCAAAACTATCTCATCCTATCTCCCATTCTCTTGGTTAAGCACTAACTCACAACTCTTTCAACTTCCAAAAAACAAATGAGAACTAAGTAGGGAGAGAGAGATCTAAAAGAGAAGAGAAGAGAAATCCAAAACATGAGGAATTTTGCATTAAAAAACTAGTTTTGGAGGGAATCTCACTATTGAGCCAAATCCTTTGATTATTTTATTCTTTGTTGATTAGTTATTAATTAGATTCCAGAGGGAATTTAGGGAATTTGGATTGTAGTGGGCATTTGTTTTATTAAGCTTAAAAAGACAATCGGAAAAGACAAAGCCGCCAACTAATAATCCAAAACTAATTAGAGGATTTTAAATCATTTAACAATTTGTTTAGATTTGATTAGATTTAGTGAATTATTATTGTTTTGGCATTCAAATAATTTCTAAAGGATTAGGAATTATCCAAAATACTTCCAAAACATTGGAAAATTCTCACAAAGTAGGAAAAAAGAAGAAATTACAGCAACAATGACGACCTAACAAGGAAAATCAAATGGATTAGTAGACATAGAGATCGACGGACCATACGATAGCATTCACTTGGTGATTCTCGGAGACGGAACGATCGAGAACTTCATCAGAGAGGTGACTATAACTTGGCTTTGCTTCTGATTTCTTTTAATTATTTTAACCAAAATTAACCAATTAAGTTATAGTCTTAGAATTAGGAATAAACATCAAGAAAATTATAATTAACCAAAAAGAATTACTGGATGAATTTAGCCATAAAAATTTCACTCAATAACTTCATCCATTAATCATTTTTCCGTTAGAAGGTTAAAACTTAAATATGTTACCTGGTAGAAAGGTAATTTTTTGTTTTTTATAACCGCTTTTAAAACCCTAAAAATAATAATTTAGATTAAAATCCATTGATAGATTAGAATAGCAACCCATTAATAAAAAAATTCTTGGAATTACTTAAAAGATATCCTTTTAAGTACTTAGTATCATTTTAGAGAATCTAATTAGGATTCCAAAACTATCTTTCATTTTAAAATTCATTTATTTGGATAAATAATATTGGATGAAGTTTGGAACCTATTTAGATGAACAATTCCAAAATTAACTAAAAATAAACAATAGTTTAGGATTAGAAAATAGACTAAACTAAAAGGCTAGGGATAAAATTTGGATAAAATTTTATTTTATTTTATATTTTTTATCAACAAATGAAGTTATTGAGGCCTACTATGGTTTAAATTTCATCCTTTGATAACTTTTGAAAGAAATTTTCAAATTTCACCTAATTCACCATTTTAGAAACCTAAAGCTGAGATTTAGATACACTAGTAGAAAATAAATGACCAAAACAACAAAAATCCAACACAGAAGTGTTGATTTTTTTTGCTACAAAGGTCGAGTTGACTTGGACAGTGTTTAACACAAAAGTGTTGATTTTTTGTTACTGTTTTTGTTGATTTGGTCATTTTTTTTTTTTTTTTAATAATTTTTAAATTTAAAAAATTATTTTTCTATTGCCACGTGGCAGCATCACGTCGTGCCACATGGCAACCACCGCCACATGGGCGGCCACTGCTGAGAGGGTTTGAACCTTGGACCTCACGGTTGAGGTCCAAGGCTCTAACCATTGAGCCATCCCAAAACCCATATGAATACAAGTGAGTTGGAATTACATTTATATTGTTTTTTCATTTTTTTGGTAAGAACAGCAGACTTTGGTGGCCGTTTCGGCATAATAAAACACTTTTTTTGAAAAAACTTTGAACTAATAAAAGTTAGAAAATTAAACTATCTTTCACCTCCAAAAATCCGTTTGAGATTTGGAGTCTTAAATCAAAAGTTATAGACAAAATTCAGAGCGGGTGTTTAAAAATGTCAAAAAAAAAGTTCATTTCAACCCTACTCTGAATATTGTTCATAACTTTTTATTTAAGACTCTAAATCTCAAACGGATTTTTGAAGGTGAAAGATAGCTTGATTGTCTAACTTTTATTAGTTCAAAGTTTCTTCAAAAAAAGCATTTTACTGTGCCGAAACGGCCACCAAAGTCTGCTGACTTCAAAAAACACCGAAATGTGAATGATTTAGAGTTAAATTAAATGAAAATTGTACATAGAATTTAACCGTGGGGATTTAAACATTGCCCAAATGACAAAAAAATATTTCAAACTTTTGTAAGTCTAAATAAACAAAAAAAAGTGTTGATTATGTTGTTGATTTGGACATTGGACTACTGAAATCAACAAAAAAATTTGACCATTTTGTTGCTCGTGCCAAATCAACAAAAACTTGTGAATATGAACAAAAAAGTGTTCACAGTTTTGTTCATTTGGACATTGTGTTACCAAAATTAACAAAAAATTGTAACCATTCTGTTACCTTGTGCCAAATCAACAAAAAATTGTGAAAATGGTCGATACAGTGCCCAAATTAACAAAAAGTTGATGATTTTCTGTTAATCTGGACATCATTTTCTACTAGTGATAGAATTAAATAACATTTGATTTAGATTTATAAAACCCTAAAATTAAAATAGTTCTTAACCTAACCAAACATACTAACTCTTAACCAAAATTTAGTGATTTTTTAGACTTTGAAGTGTTCATTGCTTGAAAGTCGTTTATTTCGATCACCCTAACATTTCTTTATTAAATTGTCGTCAATTCCCATGTGTAAGGTTCTAGCTCAAGGGTGGAGTTAGAATCGCCCACACCTACCCACTTCTGTTTCTAAAAACAACTAACACTAAGTCTTCTTCAGCCACTTTGGAGTCGCTTCCCTTTGTTTTACTACCTCTTTTCTAGCTAGTTGCTTCCTACTGGTCGAGGCCTTGCTGACACGCGTAACCTTTGGAGGAAGTTTGATCCTTTCTTTTAACTTTTCCGTGCAAAGGAGAGACAATTTCTAGTTTAGTTTCATTTGACTCTTCTTCTGATTCTACCATGCTTTCCTCGTCCTCTGAAGTTGTTGGAGACTTGTCTTTTGAAGTTGCTGGGGACTCATCTTTTGAAGTTGTTGGGGACTTGTCTTCATCATATTCTATCTTCATTGGTGAAGTTGACTCCCTTGCTCGTTTTTCAGTCGTCTTCCGCTTCACCACACTTGTTGTCTTCAGGAAGAGGCTCGAAATTTTGCTCTTTGGTATTTCTTGGTCCTCCTCCAAGATCTGGAATTGACTTCTGGCCTAATATCCTAGCGTAGACCCTTTTCCGGTTCCAGAATCAACATGATTAACTGGCCTAGTAGGTTGAGGAATTTTTAGGACGCTTTTACCTTTCTTCTTTAGAAATACAAGCGAGGAGAGGAAATGGGCTACCTTAGATGGAGTTTCTTTTTACTTTTGTCCCTCGGCCAGATCCTTTTCTGGTTTCTGGTTCCGAACCAATCTTCGTCATGATAGCCCTCATTTCCGATAGCGTCGTCTCCATCTTCTCTCCATAATCTACTAACACTTATACAATCTTGGGACCTAACTGAGACCCCTCCTTAAGAACTCCGATTTCGAATAGTTTAGCCTTGTTTACTACATCACTTGTGTTCCTAATGAAGGTCCAGATCCGGGCAAGAGTTTCTATGGTTTTAGATGAAAGTCTCCTCTCTTTCTCTACGTCATCACACTTCTTCTTTAACCTAGCTTGTAGAACTTTACCTGACCTTCCAAATCCTCTATCCGATCCTCTAACTTCCAAGCATTAGCTCAGGAGACATCCCTCTCACTTGCAAAGTGTTTCCAGATCTCCTTTAATTCTTCTATGACATTGCTGAGGGGATCATCTTCTCTATCTTTTGCCCAAATGGGGTCTTTCTTCTTAGTCTTCTCAATTCTCTCAATCAGTCCCTTTCCTTTCTCTCGGACCATTGGTTTCTCTTTTCCCGGATCCAAAGACACTTCTCCTATCTTCCTCTTAATTTCATCTTCCGGTTCTGGGCTAATATAATACTGCAAGATAACTTCCGCCGTCTTATAAGTTGACCTCTCCTTATCTCTCAGCAAATCTAAAGAGTGATAGAGGTGGAAGAGAAAAGAACTAAAACTGGAGGGTTTGGTCTTTTCGGCTATTGCACACATCATGGCTACTAAATCCCAAACTACTATCTCCCAATTTACTTTCCTATCCCCAAATAGAGCTCCCAAAAGTGTATTGCCCAAAATGACCGTGATCTAGTTTGGCCTTTCTGGATTCAAGATCGGGACTAGAAATTCTAATACCCTTCTCTCTCTCGGATTTTCACAATCCGCGACCGAGTATCCGTCTTTGGGGTTAACTGGATGGGAAAGCTTATCATTACAGAACTTATCTGTGCGTGATGCTATTCCTTCACCTTCTATAGGAAAGTTGTATGCCTTTCCCTACAACTCGGCCGTCCACTCAGATGGTTGCGCTTTCATCGTCCGCTCCCATTCACTTGATTGGTCCACTATAAGCTCCCGCACCATCCCATTGGCTTGCAAGTTCCAAGGAAACTAAAGAAATCTTTGGCATCCGATCTGGCGCAGATCCTCTTCCAAGAGCGCTTTCTCCTTCTTCTCCTTTGGTACACCTAGAATCATTGACTAGAGGTTAACTGGATGCAGGTCCTCTTCAACCTCGACTTTCACCATTGCTCTCAGTACACTCAGAGATAACTCACAACAAGTCACTTCCTCTAGTCCAAAGAATATACTTAAAAGAACTAAGGATACTCACTTAGAAGGCTCCTTGTCTACTATCCGCATACTAGGATTTGGAATCTAAAACATGGAAAACTCTCCAGCCAAAGTAGAAACACAACAATCAAATTCTCATAACCAAAAGAATCTGAACATCAAATGAAGAAAGTAAGAGAAGGGCCTCCATTCAGTTCTCCTAGTTCCTGTTCTTGTAGCCGTTGAGTTGACCGTTACTTGTTCCAACAGATAGTCTATCCGTTCAACATTCCCTTCTTGCTCACAACGGTGTCCGTCATCTTCCGATTTGGTTCCAATTCCATTTTCAATATCGCAAAAAGTCTTGAAAATGTTTCTAGACAACTATCCTTGATTCTCGTTTCCAGTTAGGGTGGAAAATGTAGTTTTCTTCCTAACCATTTTATCCTACTAAAATACCTTTCAATTTGCTAATCCATAATCTTATTTATTTTTTTACTTCTAACCCACAAAATCAAAAAAATGTACAAAGAATGGATTCATTACTTCTAATTCTACTTGAAATAATTGAAATCTTGTTCTCTAGGTTCCCACATCACCCCATTTTCAAATGTGAGTGTCCTTGCAAATACTAAATCAAAAAACATTTAGAATGGTTTCTAAAATTGATTGGGATCATCTTCATCCAGATTAGAATTCGTTTTTGAGAATGATTCTGGATCATATCACTTGACTTTAGATCCATTGATCCATGTATCAAGTAAAGTTCTTTGAAGATCTTCAAGCTGGAGGGAACCATTTGAAAAAACCTAACTTGCTTTATATGGCCCCATCCACCTTGTATGCAACTTACCCGGGAACTCTTCATGACGGTTGTCATAAAGAAACACCAATCCTACTTCTTCTATCCCATGATCCTTTGATAGTTTTGCATCAAAATCCCTCTTTCTATTGTCTTAGACTATTATGGTCCTCTCCAATGCATCTCCGTGTGCTTCTTCCAAATCCTCGATTGCAAGCAACCAAAACTTGGAATCCAAGTCTTGAATTCCGCTTCTAGATGCCATAACTCTGAGTGTCTCAACCTCAATCTCTATCTGGTGCAATGCCTGTGTTAAAAAAACAAGAAAGAAAGGAGTCTTTCCTGTGGTAGACTTCTCCAAAGTATTGTATGCATCGACTGTAGAAGGTAACTTCCAATCCCAATCCGTCTTATAGGCAAAAACCATCTTGTTGAGAATCCGACCAACAATCCCGTTGGCTCATTCAGTAAGCCCATTAGCTTTGGGATTATAAGGAATTGTCTTCCAATGCTTAATCAAATAACTAAAAGTAATGTTCTTAATAACATCATTGAGAAAATGGGTTCCTCTATCTATGACCAACTCTAAAGGATGTCCAAAATGCATCCTAATTTCTTCAAAAAGAAAAGAAGTTGTTGTTGAGGCGTCGTTCCTTTTGGTAGCCCTAGCTCCAACCCACTTGGTAGCATAGTCAATATCCAAGATAATGTATCTCATTTTCAGGGCGTTGGCGGTCTTGACCAAAAGAAAAGATAATTTCTGTCAATTGTACTTAGGGCACCTCTCCATTGGGTCCTGGACCTCTAGGATCAAAGGGTCCAGGACCTCTCCATTGTAGAAGCCACCGGCCTGGAGGTCCAAGCTCCAACCCATGCATTCCGGCTGCGCGGGGCTGGAGGGGTCGGACCCTCCCTTGGACCCCCTAATTTTGTAACTGATTTGCTTGGTTCCGCAATTCTAGCGTGCAGCAGCCTCACCTCCACCTCCACTTCCTTTGAGTTAAAAAAAAATTGTCCCTGTCTCCTAGCAATGGAGACCACCCGGAGGTCCGGGGGGGGTCCGGCCCTCAGCACTAAATCCCCGTCAGTTTTCGGCCTAACGCCGGGCAGGCCATGCCTGCCCGGCCAGAAAAATATAAAAGGAGCCCCCTGTATTGAACCGATTTTTCGGAATTTCTGAGCTGCGTAAAGTAACTCGTGGCCTCTAATTGCAAATATGAGTTCAGAATTTCAAAATAAAAAATTGTGTAAAAAATAAAAAATTTCAGTGTTTCCTACAGGCAGGGGTAGTTCAAAATTTCAGGCGTTAGGTCGAAAACTGAGGGGGACTTAGTGCCGAGGGGGTCCGGCTCATGGACGTCCGATTTGCCAATGGAGAGTGCCTCTTAGACTTGCCCCCATGCTTTGCTGATTCTTTGAATATCTGCTAAATATTGTTCAACTCCATATTTGTAGCATTTGTTACAATTTCATCTTCTGTAACCTGAAGGACTGCGTTCTATTTCTTGTATACAATCCAACCACCATAATCTTCGAACAACTTCTTGTGAATCTTGTCTGAGAAGTGAAGACAGAGTAACTGCCTTCGGGTGTGTAGGGTTATACTTTTACTTGCAGATTGTTCACTGTACAACAGCGATCATATCTACATCTTCCGAAACGTTCACCGGCATGCGCCTAGAAAGTGAGAATTGTGGAAGCTCAGACTGCTCAGCATCATCGTCTCAGTACTAAACACCTCACAGCCATCATCACGGAAGTTACAAAACCAACATCGACTTATCAGAACCGACACATAATGGCCATGTGCACTGGTGAATAATGCTATAACGGCGCAATCTTTTCAATCGGTAGTGGCTTATTCGATGCTGACAGCAAACTTCAGATAAGGTGTTCGCGAGGAGAGAGTTTCTGTGTCACAATTTCCCCACTTCAGGCGAATGCTGGAAACTGTAATCGAGCAAAGTGGAATTCATCGTGAAGATTACTGACGACCCTGACATCGCGCGGTTGAAGACAGCGAGGCACGCAAGACTTCTGCCTGTCGACTCTCTTCGAGCCCAATGTCGACATTCGAACTGTAATGCTACGCAGGGTGTCATCAAATCCCTCGAAAACAATCAAAGATCAGCAGGGGTTAAATAGACCCTACATATTCAGGCCGGTACAAAACAGACGTGCACAAAGTGTAAGGTGAAAAGCCATGATATTACGGTATTGTCATTTACAAAAACCAGCTCTGCACGCACGACTGTGAAACATTACAGGTGGGTACAATCCGCCTACAGAAGTCCAGACATTCAGTACTCTTCACCATCGTCCTCGCCGCCATCCTCGGCGGACTCGGCACCCACTTCTTCGTAGTCCTTCTCCAGAGCCGCAAGATCCTCACGGGCCTCCGAGAACTCTCCCTCCTCCATACCCTCACCAACGTACCAGTGCACGAATGCGCGCTTGGCGTACATCAGATCGAACTTGTGGTCGATGCGGGAGAACACCTCGGCCACGCTGGTGCTGTTCGAGATCATGCACACAGCCCTCTGTACCTTGGCGAGGTCGCCTCCAGGGACGACGGTCGGCGGCTGGTAGTTGATGCCGCACTTGAACCCGGTCGGGCACCAATCCACGAACTGGATGGTCCTCTTGGTCTTGATGGTGGCCACCGCGGCGTTCACATCCTTGGGGACCACATCTCCTCTGTACATCAGGCAGCAAGCCATGTACTTACCGTGACGGGGGTCGCACTTCGCCATCATAGAAGAAGGCTCGAAGGCAGAGTTCGTGATCTCTGCCACCGACAGCTGCTCGTGGTAAGCCTTCTCCGCGGAGATCACGGGAGCGTAAGACGAAAGCATGAAGTGGATCCTCGGGTAAGGCACCAAGTTAGTCTGGAACTCCGTCACATCCACGTTCAGCGCACCGTCGAATCGGAGCGAAGCGGTCAAAGAAGAAATGACCTGAGACACCAGCCTGTTCAGATTGGTGTACGTGGGACGCTCGATGTCCAAGGAACGCCGGCAGATGTCGTAGATGGCCTCGTTGTCGAGGAGGACGGCCACATCGGTGTGCTCCAGCAAAGAGTGAGTAGACAACACGCTGTTGTATGGCTCCACCACGGAGGTAGACACCTGCGGGGATGGGTACACGGTGAAACCGAGCTTCGACTTCTTTCCGTAGTCCACAGAAAGACGCTCCAGGAGCAGACTGCCCAGACCGGAGCCGGTACCTCCTCCCACTGCGTTGAAGACGAGGAAGCCCTGCAGCCCTGTGCAGTTGTCCGCCAGCTTACGGATGCGGTCAAGGCACAGGTCGACGATCTCCTTCCCGATGGTGTAGTGACCGCGGGCGAAGTTGTTGGCGGCATCCTCCTTGCCGCTGATCAGCTGCTCGGGGTGGAACAGCTGACGGTACGTGCCAGTCCGCACCTCATCGATCACAGTCGGCTCCAGATCGAGGAACACGGCACGAGGAACGTGCTTCCCGGCTCCGGTCTCCGAGAAGAAAGTGTTGAAAGCATCGTCTCCTCCCCCGACCGTCTTGTCACTAGGCATCTGGCCATCGGGCTGCGCAACAGAACCACGAACACAGACGCCACTTAGAACTCAACCTTCACACTCCTTGTAGTCCCATGGAAGCTACATTGCCCTCCCAGGACACCTAGAGCTTGGCAATGCAGTATGTGAACACGTCGAAAGGAAACTGTGTAGCAGTACTACGGTCAACATGAAAACGACGAATGCATCCAATGAAAACACCACACACCTGAATGCCATGTTCGAGGCAGTACAGCTCCCAGCACGCGTTTCCGACCTGGATACCGGCCTGGCCGATATGGATCGAGATGCACTCTCTCATTGTCGCTGGCTGGACTCACACACGCAGCCCGAAGGCTTAAAAGTTGAGATCGAAAAGGATACGAAAGCGAATGCGATACAGCAAAAAACACTAGAAGCAGCGCAAAGGAACGGAGAAGATGAAAGCGAGCGCTTGAAAGAGCTTCGAGGTAGGCGTGTACGAAGACGCCTCCAAGAAGTGGGAATGGTGCAGCACTGCGGCTATGGCAGCTCCAAGAGTTTCCCTGCCAGCCTTATGGAGCGGGAGAGACGACTCCTGATTGGAGGCACCGTATGGTCCGGTTCCCTGACGCCGTTACCGGTCACTCCAGTCCAGGGTTTGCCTTTTCGTCACCGGCTATGGGCCGCGACCGAGTCCAACTGAGGCCCGTTCCGGCAGTTTTGAACCTTGTCCCGCCGGATATCAATAATTCGTAGGACAGCTAACTCCTCTGGACTTATTGTTTAATATTTTGTTCGCAACTGATTGTCATTCAGTTGGTTTATGCATTTTGAATTTGAATTTGAAGTCGTTTCCAGTTCTTGCCTTGTTATCATCAACTGCTGCACTTCAAAGTAAGGTAAACCAGCCTGATGTGGTATGAAGCAAGATGTTAGTGACAATTGGATCAATTTTCACTTCCGGAGAAGACTTAAGAAACATCAAAGGTGGTTCAATTTTTTATTTTGGATGACCACATCAATTTCATTTCAATTAACAAAGCAAAGTTCCATGACAAGCCATAGACTAGGTGATAACCATCACAAATAGTACTACTTCAGGGCTACCATGTGCCCATAATCAACATGAGCATGCCTATAACAATCCATAATGGACTCAATTTGGACTTACAAGAGAAGGAATAAAATAATAACTTCTATGACAAGTTTACATTGGAAAAGTGTAAGTATCCTTTGACAATTACTAATAAATCCATGACCATCTCCCAAGGCATTCATATGGCAACAAATCACCCTAATGCAGTTGAATTTCGTTTATTAAAAAAAAACTCCTATGTATGGATGTAAGACTTTCATGGGGGGGGGTTCTAGGTGACTGTCATGGGTTGGTTTTCTTTAACCAATTTATGTTGCAAAGATAGCTTGTTCACTAGTAAAATGTAACACAATCCATTTAGGTAGAAGTATCTTTTCCTGATAACTTAAGCATTTCAGTGTGTATGAGATGAAAAACTCATTGAGAAATTGAGCTCAATGTGTGTAAACATAAGGATGAAGAAGAATACAAACAAAGTGTCTTTCTCAATGAATAGTGCATCAAACTATTGTTCATAGTGGGTTAGTCTAAATAGCCATGAGAGGGGGTGTCTTAAATAGGTACTTCTACCATATCCTACTCAATCACACAGGTAACAAATCCATAACCATGTATATATATTTACAACTATGCTACTATTGTAATGGCATTGAATGGTTTCTAACTCATGTCTCTCATGAGCTAGGAGGTGGTGTTTCTTAAAAGAGGCAACTATATCCTTGCACCTTATGTGTAAGCACAACAACTCCAAGTATCCATTTGTATCTTAAGTGCTTTTGAACCAAGTCAAGGATGCAAATGAATAGTGTTGCACTCCCTTTTTATCCTCCCTTGTCAAAGCTATAATCCAAGTTTACCATGTGTCAACTAAAGTTTGGATTTGAAAGAATTCAGCTCATAAACAAATATATGACATTCATTAATTCTATTGTCTCTACTTTGGATCCTAAAAAAATTCTTTACAAGAACCCTTGAGAATAACTATAAATTGATTTTGTCAGCCAAGTAGTTGGACTAAAAACTATACCTAACATGAAACATGTCATTGTTCTACTTAAGAATGTTATGATGGCTTATTATAGATTTTTGGTCTAGTGAAACTAATTGTGATGTCAAAGTATCAAAGTGAGACAATCAAAATGACAACATGTTGAAATTGGATTTTGTGATTTGTAAGTTGGTGATATGTAAGGTAAATGGTGTTGTATGGTCATACAACGTGTTTATGATAAATATATAATTGTGACATTTTAAAATATGATTTTATTTTATGTGAAGCAAAATGGCTTTATTAGGTGGTATCACAAAGGTTAATTTACAGTGACCATTTACCAAATAATTCTAATTTTGATTTCAATTTTTTGAAAATTTGATTTTTTTCCAACTATTTTTCAATTAAAATTTTGTAACAAATAAGTAGAATTGGCATTTAACCTTACTCGTTTGTTATTTTTGAATCTTTTAGGAATTAATTATGAATTTTGAAGTTGGAATCACATAGTGCATTGAAAGCATTTCCCTCTAGTATATTCATTGTTGGTACATTGATATAAATGCAATTGTTACTTTTGTATTAGAAAATGCTTCTAGATTTTGTTTGCTTCACAAACCTCCACCTTATTACAAAGCAAAGCAAAAGGGCATAAGCAATGCCATGGACTTGCATGTATAATATCTAAATTCTATGTTAGTAATATACCATATATAACATACTTTACCACTATTATTTTTACCTTATCCCTATGCATGTAAAAAGAATGATACTTCTTTTTAACATGTCTTTGGGAGGTTTAAAAAAACTTTTCAACTTAAAACAATTGTGATATCAAGCAGAGCCATCTATGTGTTAGAGAATGCAATAGGGCCCCTATGAGTGCATTATTAATAGAAGTGCTAAGAATATAATGTAATTATCATCAATTAGTTTGGCATTTGAAGTATTATATAATTTAAGTGGACTAAACAGAATATGACAATTCAAATAATAATTGTGTGGAACCTTCGAAAGTCAACTCAATGTAATTTGATAGCTTGGGACTAAGTATATTCCATCTTCATTTTAAATATTGCACAATTTGAATATAATTTCACAAGTAATCCCTAGAAATAATTTAAAGAAAAAAAGGAAACTACAAAATCTCATGATTTATAAAATTAATAGGCATGACATTAGTTAAAAATTGGAATTAATAGACCATGTAGTGCATTGAAGATTTGTGTTTCCTTTCCTTGGCAATGTAAACACAACATGAATTATTTTTTGGATCCCTTTTTACAGTTAATGAATGTGATGCATTGCAAGCCTTTTGAGTATATTTGTTTTTGTATTCTACAAGTATTTTCAAGGTTTCTTAAATTATTTCTATGTAATTTTAAGTATGCTGAAAATGCAATAAAGTTATGCTTTTATCAACAAAGGAGTATGGAAAAAGTTTGATGTCTAGTTCATCATGTTTTCAATTTCTAATTTGTATTTAAAATTTCTACTTAACATATTATACTCTCCTAAGGTTAACATTTATCAATTTGGAAACTTGTATTTGTTTACCACTTATTGCATCTTTCAACCGCATGTGCCTCACAAAAAAAGTATGTGTAGAAAAAAATTGCATGACATGTTAATATATCTTTAGATTGTCTGAATTTATTTATTCTACTTATACAAAGAAAAATCTAATTCTAAAAGTTTTCATTCAAAATATCATATGCCTCACACCTAATAAAATTGAAAGAGAATCTTTTAAGTTTTGTTATTCAAATACTAAAATGTTTCACTTGAATAGTAGCATTAGTTTATACTTTGATTACATCAGTTAAGTGTGCATCAAAGAAATTTTACCAAATAGTTGGATATTGAATGTTAGTAGAAACGAGTCTCCCTTGTAGTAGAGGTATGTAGCATAAGTGTCACTTGTGCAAGCTCTTCAAAGTCAAGTATGGGATCTTAAGTGAACAAACTTTTCATTCTTGTCTACTCTTTCTAGGTTGGAGTTCTACTCTTTTTCAAATAAAAAGATGTTATCCTTAATTCTTAGCTTGTGAATTCTTTCTTGAATTTTTGCATAGTTTTGTTTGTATCTTTATAAATCCAAACCTCAAGTTAGTTAGTTTAGTTTGTTATGGTGAGATCTCTTGAACTGTGGATCACCCAATTGCATTCTTGGTATTGTCCTCCTTGTAGAGAGCTTTGTTTCGTCACGTTTGAATATACACTGTGAAAGTTATTGAATTTCAATTTTTTTTAATTAAAAAATTAGAAAATTATTTGTACTTCTATTTTGATTGTAGAAACAACAATGAGCACAAGAATATATATTATCTACTTCAATTTCATCAAATTTCATCATATAGAAAGCTTTTAAAAAAGAAAAAGTCAAGCATTGGTTGGGATGAATGAGAAGTTATATAATAAATAAATAAAAACCTCACTGCAGTGACTGCACTTAACTTTTATGGCCTTAAATTCAATCATGTACGAACTCTGTTCCCATTGGATTGGATGTGAGCAGCCCATAAGAACATGGCAAACTTACACTGACAGCGTAAAGAGTCTTAAGTAATGAACGTTTCACCAAAGACTGTCAGAACCGACATGCACTTTCGGATGGCAACTGAAGATGGTTTCAGTTCCAAGGATGAGAATCATCGATCATCCATCCCACTCTGCATCTTATCACGGTTATACGAGCACCAATAATTTTCACTACCAAAATGCGACACCTAGCTACATTTGGACCCCAAAACCGAGATTGATGACACAAGATTTTACACAATCAGAACACGAGAATCTAGGAAAGTCCACTGCTGATTTTTGATACATCAACAATTTCAGCTTATTCATATGCTGTCCAAATAATGCATGCTAAAGTGTTTCAAAATCCTCTTTCTCTTGTCATTAAGACCCAATAAAAACCCATATCTGTTTTATTATAATAGTGAGTATGCTCAGTTGCTGGTACTGTAGTGTCGACAATGGGTGCACTTCCTTAACTTAGATGAGAATCAGATAACGACCTGTCTTTCTAGCAACTGCCAAAGCCTTCTTGGCGTCAGTTTGAGGAGTCGGTTGCGCTGCAGGGAATTCTTTACACGGATTCAAGCGTTCTCAAGGTTGCGGTTACAGAGGAGGAGTGCCAAAGCTCTCAGTGTTGGCTGACCTTCAGCTCCACCGCCAGGCTTAGAGCTCGCATCTACAGTGCGCAGTGGAATTCGGAAAGGGGAAGATTACTGTTCTGTACTCGTCTCTCTGGGAAGTGGCATAATTTGGAATTAGCTCTATGTCTTGATGTTGATGTTGCTGAGAGACGTCATGTCCTCGTTTGCTTTGTGCCCGAAGGTAGTTTCCGGGTGCTTAACCTCGACCGTGGGTACAAATTTTGGAAGCTCGACTTCGTGCAATAGGTTGGGATTGTACGAGTTGCAAGCTCACCAGCATTTCGACATTTCGACCCAATTCCAACACCCTGAAATCTTGCAAAAAGAGTACATCGAACTTAGAAGAATGCACATTCACCGATCGAACTCTGTTTTCAATTTATTCTTTAAACGCAAATGAAGAGATTTCATTGCAGAGAAAAGTAATACCCTCGCTCAAACGAGGCAGCCCTCGCAAGGGGACGGACAAACAGACATAGGCTCCACCAATCAAACTCTGAACTCTCATATTTTTGCCATCAATAATCCGTTGGAATTTTGCTCTGTGATATGCTCTGTGCAAAATTTGAGATTCCCCTACCTAAAACCCAGTCAATGACCACGTGAAGAAGAGAGTGTGATGAGATCTACATCAAGGGAAGGCATCCCACCGGGCCTCACACTTGACAGCCTCATTGTCCATGTATTGTCGCATGACTGGACCCCTGTGCCACTTCCCGGTAGACAAGTCACGAAGATGTGCGAGGTCAAGGACAGGGTCGTACTGTGTTGCTTTCCTCTTTTCCTCCAATCACCAAAAGGAAACCCTCACATGCATAAAGCTTTGTAGAGGAGTTACGCGTATCCTCTGTAAACTTGTAGTGTCTCAATGGGACTTGTTTCTTCGGCCTTGATACTCAGTGATTTCATACTCATATCTCTGCTCATCGTCTCGACTCAAGCCATGCAGCACAAAGAGTTCGTCTTTCAATGCAACGAAATCGACCGCAGTTCTCCATTCAACAGCACAGGAATCATCATCTAGCACCTGAGGTTTCCATGTTACGGGTGACTCATTTGGTTGACTGTTTGACAAGAACAAGAGGCTCAATTTGGTAGGTTTACTAATTAGGTATACATAGAAACCAAAGGCCCTAAATGCCTATTTGGACTAAAATGTCCATATCCATACAGATGTGACTTCAAATGAATAATTTGGGGAAGGGACATTCAGTATACCAATGGAAAGAAGAAAGTTTGTTCTAAAATACGGAATGGCGCAGATGCACTCAGAAAGTTTCTTAGATGTACATCCAAGTTTCTTAGAAAGTACACTTGGAAGTACATGGAGGTTTAAAATTGACTCAAGCAGACACTAAGGGGTTAATTTGAAGTCCCAAAACAATCAATATTTGATAAAACCTACAATATACAATGAAGTTTCAATATTGCGCATTACGACGAAAAACCAAGTGCATCAGTGTCAAATCACCCACCTGAAATTGGTTGGTTTCAGTGTCAAGAGTACACGGTCCCAGCATGTTGAACTCCAGCCAGCCTTCAAAGTATGGTTCGTCATAACCGTCGTCGTCGTCGTCCAACCCTAACCATTCATAACATTCACCTAAAACAACATTCTGGGCAGAAAGTTGGCTGCTCCATCTTCCAGTGTCAGAGGAAAGTCTGAGGTCACTGTTCTTGAATAAGGTAGCTTCACTGTACCGTTCACAACGATCACCCTGTAAGCTTTCGTGGCATGATCCATCACCAGTTGCACCATCCTCGGTTGGACGGTGCTCAAACCGGTGCCTTCCAGTGGTATTTGCTTCCACTCCCTCGTCAAGGGGTTGCACACGTTGATCACCAAAGGATCCTCGTCCTTGAATGTCGACCAGGAAGTCTCCATCGGTTGCACCCGTGGCATCGCAGGGCAGTTCAGCCAAACTCGAGATGAAACATCAGTGCCATCGACGGGAGTCAATGTCATTCAACCGAATGGCAAACTCCCCAGAATCCACTCCTCTCACAAGGACAGCAACCGATTTGGCGTTCGTTTGGGCACATACCCTCCAGAATGTCGACTTCCGAGCTGCAACATTCCAGTACCAGTGCTTGGAAAGAACTTTGAGGGAAACAATCCCTGCGACTGGCAGTCGGACAAAGATGAGGTGCACTAGCTCCTGAGGCAATTTCTCCAAATGCGGGTAGATGACTTCACAAAGCCTTCACCACAAAGTCATATTTTGTCCTGCAAAAACGACTTGAGGTTAAGTTCTCCTCAATAGCTTATCCAGAACACAGAAATTAAATAGCAACTGCTGAAAACACCCGTTGCTCATGGACATTAGGGTATCAATTTAAACATGTAGTACTTAGCTGTCAACATGTACTTATCTAGAATAGAACAGAAATACTGGTAGTCGAGAGGGAAAACACAGTGAATCAACACAAAAACTCCTCAGCTTGTTTCTAAGTTTAGAATTTCAGGGTAAAAGGGTTTGAAAGTCTGGTTTCAACCAAAATTTCATGGTTTTGAAACAACCAATTTGATTGATCTTACTGTAAAAATAATAGAATTCAGAAAGGGTCAAATTTAATACGGAGTATCAACGAAGAACATTGCATGTGTTGGTCAAAAACCAAACCAAAATTGAACAAAAGAAAATCCCTATATGACCCACTCAAAAGTGCTTAAAAAAACATGACGCCCCAACTCGGAACTCTTGTTCCTTCAGGGGGTAAGCAAATGCCTCGTCCATGGTTTAACGCTACACCCAAACCAAGGTGGCGGAGGCTCCACTGCAACTAAAAAACTCAGATAAAATCTCAGTTCGAAACGGAACACAGAAATTGAATGGCAAATGCTGAAACATCATTTGAACATTAAGCAACAATTAATTTCTCCCCTTCAGTAGCACTCACCTGCACGACAATGTAGTACGTACTCTGCAGCCTACATGCACTTCTCCAACATGCCCGCAGATCTTAGAACATCTAGTGTAATCTGATGAGATTTAGTGAAAGAAGCCTTACAGGTTAAAAATTGAGAGCGCCGGCGCCGCTTCTTGGAATGGTGGGCAGGTTACTGTATGTGAATGCGGACACAGTGTAGAGACGTGCGCAGCAAAGGAGGACAAGCAGGAATGAATGAATGCTGCTGCACTGGAGCATTGCGGTGAGGAACTTTGCGAACTTATTTCTGTGTAAGGTAGGAACCCCATATTGAATGTTCCGTTTTCAATGTTCCATTTTGAATTAGTGAGGGACACTTTCTAAACCCATGTTGCCTGGCTGCCATTTAACCCTTAACCCATAAACGACGCCAAGGGCCGTTTTCTGGTTGATGAATGACAAAGAATCTCTCTGTGTAGGACAAAAATGCAACTATTCATCCTCCAAAATTTGTGTGGAAAGCGAAGATCATCTACAATAATTTGTCTTCCAATGAGTACTTTTTCATTTTTTTAAGCCAACAATTCATACGGTGACAAAACAAATGATTTTCATAGTGATTAGTCCAACATTCTAGGGTTAAAAAGATGTACGGGTGACCGTGGAAATCATCCCATTGGTTATCATGTGAATTGTTCACTTAAAAAATTGCAAAAGTATCCATTGGAAGTCAAACTACTATAGAAGACCTCCCCTTTCCACAACAAAATTTACAGGAAGAATAGTTGTACTTCCGTCCTACTGGAAGGATTCTCTATCATCCATCAAACATCAAACATCCTCCTTGATGTTTAAGGGTTAAATACAAGAGGATTGTTTTTGAGATACATCATGGCCCATCCACATAACTATGTCATGTGATTACTACACCTCCTATGAATTAAAATAGTAGCCTATTAGTTCTCACTTTTAGAAATTATAACTACAATAATATCCAACATTCCCAAAACTATGCAACTTCTTAGGTTCACTGCAAATTTCATTCTCCTTTCACTAAAAATTCTCCCCTGGCACCAACTAAGCCCAATTTTGATTCTTTAAAATGTTGATACAAGGTTGTTTCTTTAACATGTTACCTTGATGTTGTCTAACTCTTATACTTAATGAATTTGCATTGTGTACCAAAAAAGATCTATAAATCTTTTCGAGTTCTTCATGTAAAATAAACATTTAAGTCACATCTATACCATCAAAAAGATATAGGTTGTTTGTTTATGACATTTGTAGGATCTTGACAACCATGTAGTTGTTGAAGGTAAATTTGGCATGGTTAATTCAAAAGTCCTCGACGAGTGTGTACACAAAAAGATATTTTATAGCATTTCGACCAATGCGACAAGAGATATTAAATTTTCCAAATTTTAATCTCATTGAAAATTAAAAAATTGGATGGAAATTAGGAAATTGGTATTGAAGAGCCATCAAGCCATCGGGCTATAACCGGGACTATAGATACTTCATCTACCATGACATTGAATTATTATTTTTATTTTTATTTTCTTTAAAATATTTGTAAAAGTATTTGTCAATAGTTTTCGTTTTAATATTTTTTTTTAATGATGTTTGCTAATACTTTACTTTTATCTTTGCTTTGCTTTTAATTTCATTTAAAAAATTTGTTTGTCAATAATTTTCCTTAAATTAAAAATTAAATTAAATTAAAATTACATATATATATATATATATATATTTTTATTTTTATTTTTATTTTTATTTTTACATATTTAAAGAATTGAAAAATGGGTATGAAAGGAAACTAAGAAAGGCTTCATTGTTACTTTTGTAGCAATTACAAATGACATACCAATGGTTGTGGCAACAACACAAAGCATACTAGTTACATAATGAAAACAAACATGGACACAACTCAGGCTATATTAATTTAGACTTTATTACAAACATTTATTCTTTGAAACTCCTGATCCTAGTCACAGTTTTTGGGAAGTCTTTATAATTTTATTTTTTTAAGAAGTACCAAAGTGGCGTATAAAATGTTATACTGATGCTCCAAATTTCAACATTCATCCACATATTCTGCTACAGCACTCCACAATTTTGGGCAAAAATCATCTTGGGAGGACATTAGAAGGTGAAGTTTGGTAGTTTGGTAGAGGTGAAGTTTTCTTATTTTTATTTAAGATGGTGAGCATTGATCAACATCATCATCAGATCTGCTTTGTATGTTGAACCCATTTTTGTTGTGTAGATGCAATCCTAGCTTTATTAAAAAAAATTGAAGGTGTGCTCTTTCTATGGTGGATAATGGGCAAACAGTAGCAAGCACGCAAAGTGTAGAACATATGAATATTAACCCCTAAAGGACCGTTGTCCCTTCGGGGGACAAATGCGTTTTGGGGGCAGGTACCTACGGGCTGAAATTTTCTCCTAATTTTTTGAATTTTTTTTGGAGGTAGAAAAGTTGATTAGCTTCGTGGGAATATAAATTTTTTCAAAATCGGTGCCTGGGAACAATAGTTATGACCAAATAAGCTCAAACAAGGGGACAGCGGGCAGCTCGGGCAGCCAATAAAAATGGAGAAAAATTTGAATATTATTTTTAATATTATTTTTTCTCATAGATTATATTTTTGTCTATTTGGAAAGCTTTGATTCATTTCATTTGGTTATATTATGAGAAAGCTATGGACATTCTTGTTTTTCGGGCAGTTAGAGCATCTTCTTGGAAAAAAAACTTGTAGGATTCATTTCCGAATACAATTTTTCAAATTTTTCAAATTTTTTTTTTGCATGGTCTGATTTACTTGCTAGAACAATCTCACCATTGGGATTAGTGCATTTTAATTCCATCTAAAATATATGAATATTTTAGATTTTCCTTCTATCTCATACCTACTTCTACTTAACAATTTTTTTAAGAATGATAATTAATTTTTTTTTGAATTTTTTTTTTTACCTAGACTCTCAACTCAATTCTCCACTATAAATATTTAAAGCTCAAAACTCTATAGTGCAAAAATTTTAAGTTAAAAATGTTTAAAGTCAAATAATCTAGTCCTATAATGTGCTGAAAAACTTATTTTTTCCACTTTAAACACAGATATCTTGCAATCAGAGCGGTCAAAAATTCTGAAATTTTTCCACACACTCTCATACTAGTTAGGTGTAAGATCCTACGGTTAGATATGGGAAAAAAAAATTTAATTTGTTTTACTCCTTGCTATAGGTATCAATGGCAGTTTTGAGTGTTTAATGGCAGAAAAAAGGCCTTGGTCCTTCACAGGTTAAAAGATGTCTATTGAGTTCCCTCCTTCAGTAATTATCTCCCTGCATTGTCAAGATATATGTTTGCTGCTACACTTCATGTGTTCATGGTAGAGGAATTTATTGGGAACATTGTGGAGAAAGGATGCTCTATTGGATTCTTTAGAGCGCCCACAAACATATGCAAGAATTCTCTAGTACCCTAATACTTGGCCTTTCAAGATTTTGTGTGGTCCTATGTCATGATACATATGAAAAATCAAATACATGTAATAGTAATCTCTAGTAGAAAACTCAAGCAAATGGATTTGTCTGGATTGACTCACTGTAGAAGATCCATTCAGACATTGTTTTCTGCCTAGGGAATATTGCAGAGAAAAACAAATTGACAACAATTGAATGATAGTTTTTTTCTCTTATAAGACTTACATTTCTATTGGAAACTAGATCATTTATAAATACCTTTGGTACAACAAATTGGCATTGCTTCTCACCACAAATTGTAATGACAAAGTATCAAAGTAGGGTACATGACTCCCAATGCTTGAGTCCCCTGTTTGTTGCCATTGCATTTAGCTCTCTTTAGTTACTTCACTATGGATGTCCCGTACCTTGTGTTGATACGATTCACCTCCTCCCCGTGGAACCAGAGCCAATAAAGAAAGATGTCAGCGAGTTTTAATTGTGTTACACATAGTTGCACAAATACTTTGAGCTTCAAACTGCAGAAGGTTCATGATTTGCTTGAAAGCTGGATTGGAGGATTGGAACAAAGAACATGACATCACTCTCATGGTGTGCTGCAGGCATTTGTCAAGGGCTCCCCATCTGGGCATTCCATGACTTCCCCTTTTGAGAAGGTAAGCCCTCTTGTGAGCTCAGTCTTGGATTGTTGAAATGAATACACGCAATAGCTTCTTAAGTTCTGCATAAGTTCTCTCATTCTAGCTGTTGCATAGAGATTCCTCATGATTGTCCACACACCATTGTTTGCAGTGGACACAGGTGATATCAAGAAGCTGCCATGACAAGCACCTGCGGAGGACGGTCTAGTTCGTAAGTTTTGTCAATCATGAGTTCACACATACTCCATATGTGCTAAGGTAGGAAGTTCACAAACCGACCAGGTTCTAAATGTGTCCCCTGTCTAGGAATAAGTGACATGTTCCTTGAAACATCTATTCATATCATTGAATTATTCCTGTCATTGATGAGGTAAGTAGAATTGAAGGGTCAATTTGTGGACCTCTGTGAGCCCCAAATTCGTCACTTGGGACTCATTGTTTTCTTTTTTTTAGTTTATTACAAATTAAGGCATAAAGTAGTACAAAAAGCCCCCCAAAGAGTGTAGAACCAAAATAGGTATGTCACGTACCAGTATAGCATTTGGTCATAAATAGCCTTTTATCCATAGATTATCCATAAAACCCACTTGTATATAGGTTAGAACCCGTAATTAGTAGGAAACAATAGGGCTACTGGGAACTTACCCAAAATAGCCCAAACCCTAGTGCATGTGACCATGATAGGCTAAATTAAGTCTTAGGAGAGTGGGGGAGGTCCCCACGTAAATCTCCAAAGATAGGTTTTAGTTTCCCCATTCCACCGACGAAACATTAGAAATCCACATTGTTAGCTTGCAGGTGTTACTTGTCCCAAGATAGGCCGCATGGAGGAATCCACAGCCGCCGGATAGTGTTCTCGGATCTGGAACATGTCGGGACATCCACGGCAAAACCCATTCGCCAAGATTCCCTCACATGTGAAAGATTCCCTGACTGCCGGTGATTCAACCGAAGTCAGTTTTCACCTCGCCACCAACTGTATGCCAGAATAGCCCAAGACTTGGCACGTGGCTTGGGGGACTCCATGAGAGGTTCCCCAAAAAGTCTCGGTTTTTTCTGATCTCCAAAGGATCTTTTTCCGAGCGGTCAACCGCCAAAGGCCACGTTGGGAAATTCATGGAAAATACCCAGGCCGCGGTAAAATCTCACTAAAAATTAGACTATCATCTTTTATGTTAATAACGCGCCCCGACAAATTTCATGGTGTTCCAATAGCGGGAAGCAGCCGAAACTGACAACATCCCCCCAATTAATATTTACGGCAGAATCTTTGTGAGGTTGACCGGCGTCCCGGGAGCGTACGAAGTCGGAACGAAGACATCAAGGAGCCTTTTCTTACTCCCTAGAGCCTCCCCAACAACCCTAGCTAGTTACCCAAGCCAAAAGAGGTAAACCCCAAAAGTTAGGTTTTTACCCTTTTAATTGGCTCCAGTTGGCACTAGTTTCCGATGGTTTTTTTGTGATTGAAATAGGGGGTAGGGGGTCTCTTAGGCTAAAAATGGCATTCTGAAGCCATTGGCGCAATCCATTTGCAATTCCAAACTAAACTCCAAAAGTTAGAGACTAGGGCCAGCGTAAAACCCAAAATTAGGTGAAAATCTCAAATTTGGATGAAAATCCGGATGGATGAGGTTACTCGTTGAGGGGGGGAGTGGGCCCTTGGAAACCTATAAAAGGGGGCCCTTCTTTCTCCCAAAACACCCCCAATACTTGTTTTGGGTCCGTGGGTCCAACCTCTCTTGGTTTTGGCAACTTTTGGCCAAAACTTCCTACGGTGTTTTTGGAGCACCTTGCTCTTCCTTGTTGTTGCGATTTTAGTGTTGAAGGTCCTTGGGGGGCCCTTCTTTCTTGTCTTGTAACTCTTGTGTGGTTCCTTTTTAAGTTTCTTACCGTCCCAAGTCGGTCGGGTGTCTTTTGTTCATGTCTTGTACTAACCCTGGAACCACCCTCCACCGTACCTTGGCGATGCCGCTTTGGGGGGCTTCCAGTTCATGTTGTGTTATTTATGTTGCGCTAACCCTCCTTTACTAACCACGTCTCTTCCCGTATTTCGTTACTAACCAGGTCTATTACCTTTGCAATTGAGTCAAGTCCTCGTGTCCGTATTTGGAAAAGAGTGGGGTAGTTACCTTCGGGAAACAAAACTCTACCTTTCCTAGTGGTCTCAAGTCCTAGATGGTGTGTTAAAAGAGTGTCAGACGGCAAAGCTTTGAACCTCCAAAGTAGTACCAAGTCCTAGATTTGGTGTTAAACCCAAATCGAGGGCGGAGCTTTGAACTTATCGTCTCGTTAGTGCCAAAGTTTAGTCTCCAAAACGTGTTGGAGACAAACCAAAGTTTAGCATCCAAAATTACGTCTTATAGGCCATGATCATGGTCAAGTCCTGCCTTGGTTAGTTCACAAGGGTAATTCTAACCTTTGGGGTGCCGCTCGGGCCCACAATAGAACCCTTTAGCCAAAGGAAAGAAAAGGGGGAAGGAAAGTACCCCCCTTACCTAAGTTCTTTTTTTAGTTAGCCCGCCCGGCCAGCCAGCCAAGAGCGGCCCAGCCAGGAGCGGCCCCCGAACCGGCAGCAGGAGCAGCCCCCGCCCAACAACAGGAGCGGCCCCGCCCAGCAGCAGAAGCGGCCCCGACCGGCAGCCAGGAGCGGCCCCCGCCCAGCAGCCAGGAGCGGCCCCCACCCAGCAGCCAGGAGCGGCCCCCACCCAGCAGCAGGAGCGGCCCCCAGCAGCAGCGACCAGCCAGGGCGGCCCCCGCCCAGCCTTGTCCCCGATTAGCTATTTCCTTTTTTTTGGTTTTTTTTTGGTTTTTTTCCTTTTGGTAAAAAAATCAAATTAGGAAACTAAAGAAAGGGAGGGGGAAGAATAGAATTAGCAAGGTAGGATAGCTTAGGGAGCTAGGGGAACAAACTAAAAAGTAGGATAGCCCAAGAGATTAGGAAGAAATAGAAGTAGCAAGGTAGGGAAGCATAGGAAACTAGGAAGGTACTAGCGAGTGGGTAGAGTAGAAGCCAAAGGAAGGGAGGGGATCCGCCACCCACACTAACAACCCAAAAGACAAGGAGACGTTTCCATCTTACCTCACTAACTCTCCCCTCCCAACCCACACATCACCACTTCCAAGTGCCATGGGAGAAGTGGGGAGAAAACTTAAATAGGGAGAGGAGACCATCGAAAGGGTAGAAGGGAAATCCATCCCACCATTAGGGTGAGACGGGCGTAAGAGGTAGTTAGGCAATATTTTGACTTTTAGATTCCTTCCACATTGGGATAAGATGACGCATAAGTGGTAGTTAGGACGTAGTTTGACCTTCTAAGTAGGTAGGTGACCAACCCACCCCCTTCCATCAATAGGGCACGCGGGTTGAGGAGAAGGAGAAAGAAGGAGGAGGGGCATGCGCGGAAAGAAGCGTTAGTCTCTTGAAATTACAAATACGTCGGGGCCAACCAAATACGTGGCCTACGAGCCGCAAGTGACCATGGTGGAAGAAGGTGAATTGATCGCCCTCCTCACGGAACACCATGCCGGAGTAAGAACCTAACCTTCCCCCCACGTCACTAGCCCACTAGGGGTAAGAGTCTCAGTTAGGCCGAGAGCTAGGTACCATTAGAGTCCATGTCAGGTCAGAATTAATGAGGAAATCTTAGAGTAGGCTTCGAGGGGTTTCCGAAAACATAAGACACGTAGGAATCAGAGTTAGGATGCCCGAGATATCGATGGATGAAGTTTAGAGCCCAAAACGGATGAAACTTGGAAGTGTTCGTTCAACCAAGTTGAGACTTAGGATTTAGATAGAAAATAGGGAGTCAGGTCCGTAGGTCAACTTTCACCCCCAACCAGATTTGGAAACCCATAGAAAACCGTGGATGAAGTTTGATAGCTGTGCGGTCAAAACTTCATCCGCCCATAGCGGGCGATTAGAGAGTCCAATTTGAATGAGCCTTAGGTTTTTAGAAATGGCGTGAGATAATCTTTTACCTTAGGACATTAGAATAGGATTTGGAAATAGGTAACACAAAAACATAGTATAGCAGGATAGTCAGATTAGGAGTCATTAGAACCACAATTAGAGGGTCACAATTAGGAACTTAGCAAAAAAGATCCATTGCTTGGAAGGCACAATGGATTGATGCTTAGACACCCATTAGAGTAGGACACTATCATAGAACTAGAACCTGGTTGTGTTTGCCGATTTACCAAGGGTGGGTAAATAAGCGCCCACAACCTCCTAACTCCGATTTGAAGACTTGAATAGTAGGATAGTCTTCGACAAAATTCCTCAGTAGTGATAACTCAAAACACTCTTAACCCTTGAACGTCGACACAGATGCCAAACGTCCGATGGATGTCAAGGAATCTTTGAGTGTAGGACGAATGTGCAACTATTCATCTTTGGAATTGGGTTTGGAAAGGAAAGATCTCCTAGAGTACTTTGACTTCCAATAGGTGCTTTTGCTATATCTTTGACCAATGATTTACATAGTAATACAAAAGGATAATTTTGAGCATCATCCCTTCGACGTTCAAGGGTTAAGTGAATTCAAGAGGCCAGTGCATTACATGAGTAGCTATATGATGATTGTTGAAGGCATACAACATGATGAGTGTATTGTAGCTCAGGAGAATCTACTCTGGACATGATTTTTTTGCAAACAATTTGCATGAGTTGTTTCAACAAAATGATGGACATTCATTGTGTCAATCTCTAGTAAGACAACAAATGTGCTTCATGCCATCCAAGGAAGATACAGTATTGGGTTGATGGAAAGGGCAAGAACATTCTGGCTTCAAGTGTTGAATTGCTACTTGCCTCAACATGAATTTGAGTGTAATATGAAGGAGGAAATAGCAATTCTGTTGTGCCCTTCTCTATGTTTCTCAGGCTCAAAGAATTGGAATGCCATAATCAGAGCACTTTGGCAAACAAGTCTGTTTACTTATAAAGAGCACTGCCTCCACTTTCGAGGTGAGTTAAGCGTAAGGCTGTTGTTAGAAATGGACCAAGGTACATTTGAATGCACTTAATTATGACTTGTTTGTAAATCTGGCCCATCTAGATTCTTACCTAATATGTAAAGGTATGTGCACACTTGGCCTTATGGTGGCGATGTTAAGGCATTAAATCATCTGTAAATCGTAGTGCATTCCCACTTGAGTGCTTAAATATCAACAGAACCTACATGGCAGCCGAGGTGGCATGAAATTGACAACGCTACTACACCATTAATCACTTCTTTATTGTTGGCCCACCACTGTAGAAGTAGTCCATAACAACAACTTGGTAATCTTCTAAAAATGAAGATTTCAGCACTTGACAACTGCTCTTATCAAATGGAGCTCTCGATAGCCCATTAACGTAAGAGCATTGGGTGCCCAAGGCAATAATTAAAAGGACCCCATTTGGAAAAATAAAAAATATTGCAATTTTCCAACAGCTACCTCACATGTGTTTGGAACCCTCTACCAATGTGAGAACATGAGATTGTATAGGCAATGTTTTTATACAAGTCGGGTGATGGGAGGTAATACAACCCATATGGGATGTGTAATTAGGATTAGTAGAAGTTAAATCACTCATACCTAGTTAAGTCAAAAGCAAGATTTGTGTTCAATGCAGAACTTTAGATCTCATTTTTTCATAGTAGAATAATTTTTTTGAAGAAATTTTGGACTAAAAAAAGTTGTTAAATCAAGCTAACTTTGGTCACCAAAAATCTATTAGAGATTTAATCCCAAAGTGACATCCAATTTCCGGGTGGGCATTGAACTGAAAAGAGTTGCTCAAATATAAACATTACTTCGATAGCATCTGAGGACTTCCAGATGCATCGGACCATGCAATCCAATCAATCGTTTGCACCTGTCCGTCATAAAAAAAAATCAACAATAAAATCCTCTTTCATGTTGTTTTTTCCTTCCCATTTAGGATGGTACAGTGCCGCAAAAAATCACTGAAATCACACAAAAGTTCATGTCGGGGTCGTTTCACCTGTGGAGGACATTGAAATAGCGCTAACAATAAACTACAAAGTTCTAGACCGCAACATAATCTACCAAGTCCACTTGAGAAAATTGAAAAAACTTCAAATCCTTGCCGCACACGAATGATGTAAGACAGGCATGTCCATGTGGTGACTTCCACATCCTTGAATTTCAAAAAACAAATACAGATGGAGAGCACTTATTTTAGGTAATCGCTTCAGTGCAACTTGAAATCTTTCAAGTACAAGCAGTGAAAAAAAATTTGAAGTGAATAGGACGCTCCGATCTGTAGTTTTGGGACAAAAAACACCCAACACTACCAAACTCCTTCACGAACCCGTTGTATCGTCGGGTTGTTGTCTACTAGCACTGCCGCATGGGCAATTCTGAGATTGCGGGAGGGACCACCCATCACAGGAAAACCTTGGCGGCCACAATTTGCTTGCATAGACTACAAGTAGGCGCCTTGTCCGACCTTTGTGAATGTTCAAGTAGTTTTGACAGTTACAGGTGACATGCTCGTAGTTCCGAAGCATCCACTACAAGGAAATGGGGATAAATGTAACCATAGAAGAATGACTGCTTGTCCGGAACGACTTGAATATGACTCGTGTTTCCTAATTGCACCAAGGGTTTGGAGTTGTCATTGTTAGAATCAATTCAGAGTCACATTTGCGACTACAGGATGACGACTTAGCGGCAGGGAGTCTTCATCCACATTTTTACATCCGGAACGTGCTGTCTTTATCTAGTCCCGCAATGTGCTGAAAAACTTATTTTTTCCACTTTAAATGCAAATATCCTACAATCTATGCGGTAAAAAATTCTGAAATTTTTTCCACACTTTAAAATACTATTTGGGTGTAAGATCCTACGGTTAGATGTCAAAGAAAAACATTTTAAATTCTTTTTTACTCTTTGCTACAAAAATGGCAGTTTTCAGTGTTTCTTTGGTAGAAAAAAGGCCTTGCTCCTGTAGGGGTTAAAATGATGCACTCTTGGAGACTTATTTTCCTTTTGATTTTTTTCTCTATTTACTAATGCTTTTTTCAAAACAAAATAAAAAAATAAAGTTAGATTGACAATGCAAAGGCCAAAAACTAAAATTTAGATGACATTTAGCACCTCTAAGAGATAGAAAAACAATTTTTGGTTCTAATTTTTATAGAACTAGGTTGATAACTTTTACAATGTCTATGTTTCATCCATTGGTTTTTGTTCACAACATTGTTAAACTTCCAATTTGGACTTAATCAATTCCATTGTGAAGGCCATAGTCAAAAGTGAGTAAACTATGTGATTGTATTTTGACTACAATTTACTCTAAGGTGACTACATAATGACTTCCATGTCACTACTCTACTATTTTGATTGTGATTTACTCTAACACAACTACATAATGACTTCCACATCACTACTCTACTATTGCATCAACATTTTACAAATCCCACATGGTTTGTCTTGCCTCCTACCACCCCACTTGTATAAAAGGCTTGTTATTTGAATTCTTTGTATTCACACACTAAATGGTTTGAAAATCCATTTGACACATATAGAAAATATAGTGTATTGTGTATCATGTATTTGTATATAGTGTTTGGTATATGGTGTACTCATTTTGCACATTTCACCACAACTCGAAAATAATCTTTTAGATATTAGAAAATAATATTCACATTTCCTAGATTTCATAATATAATCCTAGATTTCAAAAAATAATATTCACATTTCCTAGATTTTAGAATACAATCCTAGATTTTAGAATACAATCCTAGATTTTAGAATACAATCCTAGATTTTAGAATACAATCCTAGATTTTAGAATACAATCCTAGATTTTAGAATACAATCCTAGATTTTAGAATACAATCCTAGATTTTAGAAGAAAAATATTCACATTTCCTAGATTTTAGAATATAATCCTAGATTTCAAAAAATAATATTCAAATTTCCTAGATTTTAAAATATAATCCTAGATTTCAGAAAAGGATTAAAAAAAGGGGTCATTTGTGACTACGGGATGACTTTAGAATGACTAGCCACGTGGCATTATAGGAGTCATTTCCTTAAACTTCTTTTTTCTTTATCACTTTGGAAGTTTCATCCAAAACCCCATCCAAGCTCACAATGGATGGTGATAATACTATGGCAGTCATTTATAAAAATGACTAGTCCACTATGACTCCGGGGGCCAAAATCACAGTGTAGTCATTTTTGTCCACAATGACTCCTATGTAGTCATTCTTTGCAGTCATTTATACATTGTTTTTCTTGTAGTTATCACCCTGATCAAAAGGAAGCGATTCAAAAAAAATTGTTTTATAATAGGCGCATAAAATTACAAAGAACTAGGGCACTTATAAAAATGTGTACCATGACTAACACATCAATCCGACAGAACTACCCGCATCTCCAAAACTTAGTGGATATTCCAACTTCCTATACCTTCCACTGCTTCAAACTAGTATAGAGATTGCTTCGGTCCACCAACAAACTACCTCACCGAAAAAAACCTCAATCTGACAGAAGCCATGCTAGAAAGGACACTAATTCGTTGTTGTAGTGACCATTGAGGTGGGCTCCTTCTGTCTCAGTATAGTTGGTGCAAGGAGGTGCTGATTGAACTAGCTCGACTTTCAACAGACTTCTTCTCTACAAAACAAGAGGAGCACTTCAAATTTCGGGTGTTGCATTACATCCAAATCTTTACAGCACACTTGGCATTTGTATGAACAAGGTGGAAACAAGTTCTTTGGCGTAAGAAAGCCCCTCTACACCCTGGGCAAAAGCGGTTTTGCTTGCGTCCACATAATCGACACTTCTGTCACTGCATTTTTGCAGATCGGCACTAATGGATGCTGCAATTAGATTGGTTGAATGATCCCCCTGTTCGACCTATTTCAAAAGCCGGGGCAATAAGCCAAGATACTACCTCATAGTGAAAGTTAGACCGCGACATGGGGCGTTGGGGTCAAGCTCTGACATGCTTTGCCCTACAATGCACTTTATACAAAATGTACGCATTTCCGAGAGAGGTGTCCAAGATAAAAAAATATCAAGCGATGCCACCATTTGTGGGACATAATTTGTGCCGTGTATTGAACGTGACATTGATCTACAACATCGACCCCTCTCATCATCTCCTGATACTCCTTCTACATAGGGGACGTTGGATACACATTTTGCCGGCCCTTCACCCACCTCAGAGTGGTGCATCTGTCAGCTATGGGATTGGACAAGGTGCTAAGGAAATATACGAGACAATTGTCAAACCATAAGCAGGCAGTCATGCATTGTGATGAGTGCATAGCGACCACCAACATATCCCTTGGAAGGTCTTGTTTCTCATACTAAGCAACGTGAGTTGGCATGCCTATTCGGTTGGATTTCATGGTGCTTGTGTACCAAGTACCAACAGACAGCAAAGCATCAACTACTAGAGGAGACGTGAAATAACGGTCTGTCACTACGATGTGCCCAAGTCCTAGAAGGTCAGACACTAATTCCTGCACTATTTTTGCTCCTAAATCCTTTTGAGGCTTCAGGTTCTTCCTTCCCTCATAGACTATAAGGTTATACACATATTAAGTCTTGCTACTAGCGCAACACCAAATTTTGATCCCATATTTGACCGGTTTGTCTTTCATATACTGTTTTATGTCACATCTACAACCTTTATATGCTACCATTATTTCATCACAAGCAAGATGTTGTTCACAATTGTAGGCAACTTTAGAGCGGGCCACAAAATTTTCAATCAACCATCGGCATTTACCAATTTTGTCACAGCCTTAGGCGGTTTTCTCCTAAACTAGTGATGCATTATCAACCAAGTGAATGCATGACAAGATTTGTTCAAACCTAGGACGCTTTATGACATGTTTTACTACTGGACAAGCGTAAAAATTTTGTTTCGACCACTAAGATCTAATCGTAGGTTGTTGTTTTAGCCCCATGAAGATGCAAACACTTAATTAGGCTCTGAACTCGGAGATAGTGAGAATTTGCCATTTCCCTCGCCCATTTAGGAGACCAGGGTGCTCAACACTGTCTTGTAAAGCATATGCATTTGTCTCTTTACAAATGCAGATCAGGTCACATTCTGGCCAAAACATCTCAAAAAAATCCAAAATCGGCACTTTACGTTGAGTTTGCTTGTGAGTGGGACCTGGCTGTGGGCTTAAAAAAGTCTGCCTATCTCCAACTAACGTAGTTTATAGCGACTGCCAGTGAGCATCGGATTAACAAGTCTCAAATGAACACTCATCCAATACCATATTAAAAAAAAGACCCACCTCTTCTATGACGTCAGGCTCTTCCAATTCCCAGTCGGAGTTGCCACTATCCAAATTGCAGATGAAGTCTCCATACTCCGCAGACCAATCAGGATCCTCGCTGTTCCTTCCTTTGGAAGAGTCGTCAGTATCACTTGAGAGTAGCGAGAGGAGGTACTTCGGATATGTCACTCCCACAGTCCCACTATGGGTTGAAATGATGGAATTTTGGAGTTGTCCTCTAAAGTTAGAAGAGGTAACTCCAAGTCTCCCGCTACCAGAAATTGAGTAAGCCCTTCGCTAGTGTCATTCACGGATTCGAATTGCCGAAGTAGGCTTTGCTACGTACCAAGTAGTTGAGGAGGAGCACATTGTGGCTATCGCATTCTACTGCTACGGCATTTCGATGGCTCTGCCCCATCTACACCTTCCACTGTGCAAAACTTCTGTTGTACTATTCTTTGGCCAATGATGCCGCCAAAATCCACAAGTGCCATCTTGTCCCCTGTAACAGTGTGTACGAAGTTGCGGATTATTTCTCCCCATAGTAGGTGAGAACCATTTGATGTCGGGCCCAAGCCCAGGATTGCTGGTGCGACCATCGTGAATTCCGTTAGCAGTAGCTCACCTTCACTTGGACTGTCCACCCCCACCTCCAATTGTTGCCCATGAAGGCAATCTTCACTCTCACAAGAATTATACCACCCTGCCGAGTCATTGGGAGTGAGTTTCCCCTTGCCTTTTTTGCTAGTGCTACATGCAGATGTTTGGGGTGTTTCCTTGCAGTCCCGTGGGCTTAGTAGAATTTGTGTTTGCTGGGTTGCCAAGGGCGAGTACCAACCCTTTTTTTTTGGGCGAAATGGAGCCAGAAAGCACCATTTCATAGTGAATATTTTATTTTTTGGCGAAAAAAGTCAATTTTTTTCACCAGAAAAGTTTCAATCCAATTTAAAATATGGATGAAATTGTCAAATTTGGATGAAAAAGTGTATGAATTTGATTGAAAAGTGTTTTATGGTACAAAAGATGGATGTACGAAGAAATAAAATGCTTCACCAAATTTTAAATGATCGCCATCCTGGCACTTTTTCAAAAAAAACCCAAAAAGGGCTGGTGAGTACTGTTGGTCTAATTCGGCACTATCATTTGCAGGTGCTTCTAAACTAGTCAAGCGATGTATTCCATGTGGAAGTACAGTTGCATCAACAATTAACATTAGATTTCACACCACTCACTACTTTTGCGTGCTCCTCCTCAAAGTGGGCGGAGAAGCCTGATTATCCAAGCCTATGATCGGGGCGACCCAATCTAGTGGAGTAGTCAAAATTTCGGAATGCCTTTGTGCCTTTGCTTTTTGTCGTGCCTTTCCATTACCAATCTTTTCTCCATCTCCTCCCCGACCAAATTTGCCTCAGGCCCCTCCATGGCCTCGCATGCTTTGTTCTCTCGAAACACTAGAGATTGGGAGACAATTGGTTGTTCCGTTGTGCCCACTTCGTGCTCGTCCCCTCCCAGCCTCCTTCTGCAAGGACATTTGCCCCATCGGTGGTTCTGACTGCGGCATTGTGAATGTCGTGCTCCCCTGTTGCAACCTCACAAGGGCGACAATTGCGAGGTCTCCATCTGCAATTGCCAATCCCGGGATGCTGTTTTCCGTTACGATGATGTTTTTTCGGCCAATTTTGTGTGTCTTCCTCTTCACGCGGCACTGAGTGACTGGGCTTCTTAATGTGAGTCTCAACTTTGCAGCTTCCCTCTTGGCCTCCTTCAGGGTCAATTGCGAGGACATTGTCAGGCCACAATACACGAATGAGGGTGTCTATGTGTAGTCAAAATAATTTTACATAATTCGTCATTTTGATCTTTTAATGTTTTTTGTAAGGGTCAAATCATTTTCATTTAGTTGTGAAGAGACAAGTTGTCAAATAGTTCACACTAATATGAAAGGGCTTACAATTAGATTTGAACAAGGTTAATTTGACAAGATTAGAAAAGTGACAATTTGTCTTAGGATCACTTCAGGTGGTTGATCTTCTTCTTCATTTTTTTGGACAATTTGTCATTTTTTCACCAGACTCCATGTACTCAATTTTTCTTTTAGTGTGTAGATTTTGTGTCTATTACAGTATTATGAATTCCTTCAAGTAATATCAATCTAGTTTTGATGATCAACTGTGTGTGTGTGATACTTGGTGTGATTTTTGGTTGTTTTGATAAATCCAATGATTGAATTTGGTGTTTATTGGCTATCTTGACTTATTGTGTGATTGGTTTATATAATTTGTATTTTATTCATAATCTTTCCCAATCTATGGCAAAATTCCCTGTGAACGAACCTTTGCTACTATACTACAATAAAATTGACAATCCTATTGGGGTTGTTAATTTTTGCTTCGACACTATGCATTCAGGAAACGCAGTGTGTTCCTTCCACCCAAGCACACGACTAGCTTGCGCTCGAAAGTGATATCGGTAATTGCGATTGCTGGGGTGGAGGGGCCACGGTCGACTCTTGCCTACAACGACTTTAAGAAAGTTGCGTTTTAGTTGGCGTTTTGTAATTTTTTCAGACGGATTTTAGGTGACGTCAAAAGAAACAATTTGTGTTTTTTCATGTCCAATATAACAAGCAGATGTTATTTTGGACGAAAAAAAAAAACAAGTTGTTTTTTCTAACGTCACCTAAAAAAATTACAAAACGCCAACTAAAACGCAAGTTTTTTATAGTGAATGCAAAGGCGACGCAAGAAATTCACGTCCAAGCAGTTGATAATCTTCTTCCTCTAACGCTCAGTACACCTCCTTTCTAACAACCAGTCGTCAAGCACATTGGCTGCATCCTCGAGGTGCTTCAGCAAATCACAGAGCATCGCCCCTCTTATGAAATCCACAGCTGATCTAAATTCCTTCTGCAACTGGAAAATTACTTGCCCTTCAAGCTCCTTCTCTACCCCTCCTCTTCTGTTGATGATGTCCCCCGTTGTGAAGGTGTAGAGTATCCCCACTACTTGTCGTTGCGAATTCCGTTTGTAGGCGTTGATCTGTCAATGCAAGTGAAGGCTGAAGGCAATGTCCAGCCATGGTGGTGAAATGGAAGCACAACCGCAAAATGGAATTGCGGCGATTTCGTGTGACAAAGACAAACTGCTAATTCTAATGATGCATCCTCACAATCTAACCCTACAGCAACACGACTCTCCTTACAAACAATGGCCCACTACTTTGTAACAAAATCGGACAAGAAACAAATCCAAGGCCCCGTCTCTCTCGCACCTGTTTGAAGCAGCTCCTTGTTGTCTTTGCACCCAAAACCCTCCTCCAAAATCCACGTCGTCTTCGCACCAACAGTCTATCTTCGGGCACCCAAGCTGCAGAACCCGGACTTGTTTCCAGTGACCCTAAACCTAATGCTTACTTGGCGTGGCTCACAACACTAGTTTTCGTAAGTCCTAAAATTCAAATGCGTCCCAAAAATTGAGAATTCATCAGATTACTGAATGGAAGATGTCATTGGGAAGAACTCTCAAAGATCTACTAGACATCTGTAGAATACTTTTTCAGTTGACGCTTCAAAGTGTAAGTTTTGTCTTCCCCCAAAACTGCAAGGACACTTTATGTCCTGTTTGACGCTTTGGGGTTAAAGCTTCCAATCAAAAGTTAGGATAAAATTTAGAGAGGGGTTCAAAGGGACATTTTTTTTGACATTTTCAAACATCTTCTTTGAATTTTGTCCCTAACTTTTGATTGGAGGCTTTAAATCTCTAACAAATTTTTGGAGATGAAAGTTAGCTTGATTTACCAACTTTTCTTAGTTAAAATTTTCTTAAAAAAAATTATTCTACTATGCCAAAATGAGATCTAAAGTTCTACATTGAACATAATCCTTGCATTTTGACAATGAGTGGTCAAGCTCTCATCTTCAAATTGTCCCATACCCTTTGAAGATTCATGATAAAAAATGGATATCATTATAAAAACAATCTCTCCACTCAATTTTTAGTGAAGGCAACAAATTGAGTTGACATCATCGCATTTAGAATTTCCTTGTGATTATTCTTCCTTGGATTTAGCAAGGTGATTTGCTAACTTTCAAAATCATTTAGATTTTGAAATTTTAATTATTTTTCGCAGAAGGTGATCTCTAGCTGTAGTGTACGGTTGAAAAGATATGAGTCATATGTGAACTGCAGGTAAGGTAGTGTGCTCATAAACCGTCAGTTTACCAGCTGTTGGGTCATTTTGATGGTTTTCAGATGCCTAAAAATATTTTCACTTATTTTTCACTTGAAGAGAAGTTGATGCGGGATGCAAGCCAAGTGGTTTCATATTTTTCTGAGCATTTATGAATTACTTATGAATTTCCAAACAATTTTTCCATAGGCACCTATTTGTGATCCTAGGCCTTGCAAAACCCACACACGCGCGGTCTGAAAAAAGATATGGTGTGACCAAAAACAAGCAAAGAAGCATTGAACAAGTAATACTTAAGGTTCCTAAATGTGACCTTTACTAAACTGAAGCCAAGAAACCAATATTGTCTTTACATACTTTCAAGTCCAATTCAAAGTGCTCTAACTTTTGCATCCAATTTCCAAATTCAATAAAACTTGTTGTAAAATTTGCGCTCTCTCTTCTAGTTTGTGAGATAAAATTTTCAGATCAATCCGAGTTATAATGATTTTTTGGGAGCCAATCGAAGTTCACAAGTTCAATTTAAGTTCACCAAACTGCATTTGCTGGCTGCAGCTTCGGGGGCTTCTATCTCCTTCATTCTAAGTTTATTTTCAGTAAAATTTGTTGGGTTATGTTCCCCTTGAGGTCTAGTTATTGTGGTAAAATTTTCATGTCAATTCAAGTTGTTTTGAATGTTTGGGAGCAATTCGAAGTTCTAAATCCCGACATTCTTGGATCACAGTGAACTTCGGCGGCTTATAACTTCTTCATAAAAGGTCCGTTTTCAATATTTTTTGTTGGAAAAGTTGCGCCTAATAGTCTAGTTTGTGTGTCTAAAATTTCATATCAATCCAAGAATTAATGAGTGACTGAGAATCATTTTAGTGAAAGGATGTTCAGCCATAAATTTGTTTCTTGCAAAAATGAAGCGAACACATGTCTTGTATCCACTCTCAGTTCAAAATCGACCCACCCTGGCTTTTATTACACCATATGTAAAGTATAAACCAACATCTAACATACCTTATTAAGCTCTCACATTATCAAAAACCCATTTCAAAACTGCTTAGTGTCCATTTCAGAATTGCTTAGTGTCCATTTCAGAGCCTCCTATAGGGACGGTTCCAAGAAGCGGGTTGCAATTCCAGTCACCTACCTTAGTTAAAAAACGTTGACAGAAGTTCCAAACCTGAGCTCCATAAAAAAACATTATTTCCTTCTTCTGCGGAAGTTTTATCTTTTGACGCATGGTGTTTGCAAGCGCCAAGTGTGCACATACCTTAACCCTAGACCGCCCAAGAGGACAAAAAGTGTCCTCACATAGTTTTAAGTTAAAATTCAAAGTATTGTAACTTTTGCATCCAATGTCCAAGTTCAATCAAACTTGTTGGGAAAGTTGCGCCTTTTCTTCTAGTTTGTGTGTTAAAATTTTCAGATCAACCCAAGAGGTAATGATTTTCTGGAAGCCAATCAAAGTTCACGGGCTTGATTTGTTTCACCAAATTGCACTTCATGGCTGCAACTTTGGGGGCTTGTATCTCCTTCATCCAATGTTCGATTTCAATAAAATTTGTTGGGTTGTGTTTCCCTTGAATTCTAGTTATTGTGGTGAAATTTTCATGTCAATCCAAGTTGTTTTGAATGTTTGGGAGCAATTCAAAATTCAAAATCCCGCCATTTATGGACTATAGTGAACTTCGGCGGCTTGTATCTTCTTCATAAAATTTCCATTTTCAATAAATGTTTTTGTAAAAGTTGCGCATACTAGTCTAGTTTGTGTGGATAAATTTTCATATCAATACAAGAATTTATGAATGACTGAGAAGCATTTTAGTAGAAGGAGGTTCAGCCCTAGATGTGTTTTTTGCAACTTTTCTTCCCTATTTTTGACATTTGCAAGCCATTTTGCAAACACATTGAGTCAATTGAATGATATTTTTTTTCACCAATGTGTTTTTATCCTGGTTTTGAATCACTTTGTAGTTTAAAGTTTTTTCATTTGATTAGGTTTAGAAATCAAATTTGGCCTCTAAATGTGTTTTTAGGAAAATTTCAGCATTCTTTTTCAACACTAAAATATTATAATCTTGCAATCTACACGGTCAAATGACTTCAAATTTGATCCATGACATCTACAACATGTGTACTACATGATTGTACGGTTAAGATCTTTATTACTTAGTCACATTTATATTTATAGCACTTCAAAAGCTAGGATGTTTTTTACCCAAAATGGCCATGGGCGGTCTAGGGTTAAGCCTTCTAAACTTGAGAGCCTAGGGTTGAATTTGGATATACCTATTTTCAATACTTTGAAAATTTATAGTTGATTCATTTGTTATTTGAAAAATGAATCCAAAGAGAATATCAAAGCCCTATACAACATCTAGCAGAATTAAGATTTAGACAATAATAATGGGCACCATGCTCAAATGCTTATTTGGAAGATTTTAAGTGTAATTATCTTAGATATCTTGAAATTAATTACGAGAAATAACATATAAAACTAGAACAAAGACAAAAGATTCATTTTTTTATGACAAGGCTTTCTTTCCAAATAATTGGACTTTATTTCAATGGTTGGATCTTGTTCACATTTAGCAGTGAAACATGACAGTAGAGTGAGAAAGAAGAATAAGATTTTGAGATAGAACCATCAACTTTCCATATCCATTGCTTAATACCTCAATGTGAGCGTTCCTTTGTCCACCCTTGGCAACGGAGCAAATACAACTAGGTTCTAGGGATATCTTAATTTTCTATCCTACGTGGGTGTCTAGGTGTCAATTCATTGTGCCTTCCAAGCAATGAATCTTTCTAATGTCCTAATCTAATGTCCTTAATCTAGTCTTGCATTCCACGATGGCTAGGAGAGCTCTGGCCTACAAGCTAGCTACCTATCCTATTTTCCTTGTTTGATTGGATTTTTATCTAATGCCTAATTCTAACCTAGGATCAGATGTAAAGACTTTTGTTCACTTGTTGGTTTGTGTAGCTTTCTGGGTTCTTTCCGGCTAAGCTGTATTCTACGTTGTCTGAGACCTCTACTCTTCTACCTTGAGTTCTAAGGCTATTCCTAGGTTTCAACCTTACTAAAGAATTTGCGAATTAGTAGTGAAAAGATGGCCAAGGGGTCTAGCTACCTACCTCGGTTTGGAATTATTGGATGAGCGCGGTTAAGTCATCCCCGCCTGCCGCCATATGGCCCCCTCCTTGGCTTGCTTCCTTCCTCACTCCCCTCACATTGCTTTAATTTGAAGGAGTCCGCGGATTACGAAGAGGAGGTTCAACCACCTTCTTCCTTCTTCTTACGCGTGTTAAATAGTGTCCAACCACCTTCTTACACTTGCACTAATTGGGCTTCACCTATCCTTCTTATACTTGTCCTAACTATTGTTTAGACTACTCTAACTACCCATCCAAGGGCCACGATGGCCCCTTAGGATTTCCTCTTTACCACCTTATCTCTCTTCTTTCTATCTATTTAAGCCCTCATCTCTTCCTCTTCTAAGCTCTTTCTAATTTCTAGGTTCCCCTTCTAATGGTTTTAGGCCCCTTCCAGACCTAACCTTCTCCAAATTCCTATGCTCCTCTCTAAACTTTTTGGACTCCTTTCTATTTGTTTTAGAACCCTTTCTAGTTCTAACCTTCTCCTAATTCCTATGCTCCTTTCTAAACTTTTTGGACTTCTTTCTATTTGTTTTTAGGCTCCTTCTAGTTCTAACCTTCTCCTAATTCCTATGCTCCTCTCTAACCTTTTTGGACTCCTTTCTATTTGTTTTAGGACCCTTATAGTTCTAACCTTCTTCTAATTCCTATGTTCCTCTCTAAACTTTTTGGATTCTTTTCTATTTGTTTTAGGCCCTGCTTAGTTCCAACTCTCTCCTAATTCCTATGTCCCTTCTAAATTTTTTGGACTCTTTGAACCCTGGCCGAGTTCTAGACTTACAAAAGTCCAACCCAAAAACTTAGCTAATATCCCAGCTCAGACCCAACCCGATACTCAACTAAGACTCCAAATCGATACCCCAGCTCAGACCTAACCCGATACCCAGCTAAGACCTCAGCTCAATACCCAGCTAAGTCCCCAGCTCGAGACCCCAGCTAAGACCTTGCCCGATATCCAGCCAAAATCCAGCCTGATAACTCCGCCTAATAACTTAGTCCGATGACCCTAGGAATGAACTACCAGTGCGACTCCGGGGCTGGCCATTGGTGTCGACCCAGTACAATTGCTGAACTGGCCTTTGGAGGAATTTTTTCCTAATTCTATGATTTCGGGTTCCTAATCACACACTTGCACACTCTCATTCTTTTTGTAAAGGGGGAAGGGACCTACACACTTTTTGGGTACTAAACCTTAGGTGGTTCCCGACATGTTTTGGGAACTAAACCTTTGGAGAGAAGTTTGAAGCAAGGTCAAGGCTTCGCCGTCGGGTTGGTTTTAACACCAACTCTAGGGCCTTCTAGTCCCTAGGGGGTTCAAAGCTCCGCTGTTTCATCACTTTAATATACATTCTAGAACCTAATGGAGTCAAAGCTTCATTGTGGAACACAATATTCGTTATTTTGGGAGAATTCCATGATTTTGGGAGTAAGCAGTTCAGGTCGGTTTGCGCTGATCTGAATCACAGATTGGGAAATTGGAATTTTCGAATGGTCATAACTTACTCAAATTTTGTCCAAACTGGACATATGAGGTGTTTTTTGACATCTACAGAATCTGTAGATGTCAAAAAACACCTCATATGTCCAGTTTGGACAAAATTTGAGTAAGTTATGACCATTCGAAAATTCCAATTTCCCAATCTGTGATTCAGATCAGCGCAAACCGATGTAAATTGGGAGATAGGAAAACTCCCAAAATAACGAATATCATGTTGTGGGGGTTAAAAAAGGGGCACACTTCTCACCAAAACCCTCTCACAAGGACATGGTTAGCTGTGGTTGGTCTCCTACTTCAATCAAAGAGCACTAGAGGGCCCCCCAAATGACATCACCAAGGTACGGTGGGAGGAAATTCTAGGGCTAGTACAACCTTGCTACAACACTTCCAAGAGACACCACTCACACAATATCACCACAATGGGGGTAAAAATGGCTACCCTTCAAAGGTGGGATCCAAAGCAAGCTCCCAATCTCCACTCAAACACCAAACCAATAAGAGAGCCCCCCCAAATGGGACTCTAAAGCACCGTTGTGAGTTTCTTGGCTAAAATGCCAAAAATACCAACATGAATTGGACCAACGGACCCAACAACACTTAAAGGGGGTGAAGTGAAAGAGAAAAGGGCCCCCTTTTATAGGTTTGGAGGGTCCCTCTTCATCTACTACAAAGTTACATTTTTCCTAGATCTCCTAACTTCTAGGATTTACGCCACTTAAGGTGAGCCTAACTAACCTTAAACCCTAGGCTTACACCCCCTTATAGAGATCCTAACTACTTACCCCTTCGGCTTACGCCACCTTACGTGAGCCTTCTTCATCTTTATCACTTGGGTCAACGACCTAAAGACTTGATCCAAGAAAGTAAGCTTGGATGACTCCCATCTCCAACTACACCATGGGCTGGTTCTACATGCTAACTTTTGGAGATTAACTCCAAATTGCAAACCAATTGCGCCGACAGCTCCGAAACGCCATTTCAAAAGATCCTCCCATCCCTATCTCCTATGTCGAAAATCCACCAAAAACCTAGTGCCAACTAGAAACTAGAAAAGAGTAAAAATCCAACTCTTGGAGATGATTTCCAATGGCTGAACTAACAAGCCTAGGTATTTGGGGGCGCACGGAGGAGTCATAAAAGACCCATCACGGTCCGCAATCCGTCGTTGTATGCTCCCAATGTGCCGGTCAAAGTTGGACGTACTCTTTAAATGCGGCCATTATCGGAAAAATCCATCAGTATGGGGTCTTCTGGCTATTAGAATTTCCTGAAACTTGGCAAGGATCTTTATTAACCTAAAAGTGATTATTCTAATTTTTAGTGAGATTTTACCGTAGCTGGGGTAATTTACATGAATTTCTCCTTGCGTTTTTTTGTGGTTGATTGCTCGGAAAAATATCCTTTATAGATTAAAAAAACTAAGATTTATCATAGAACCTCTCATGGAGTCCCATGCCCCAAGTGCAAGCCCACACTAGTAGGAAGCCATGTTTTTTTGGACGGATTTTTCTAGACATCCACATGTTTTTACGTTAACACTGATGTCAAAAAAAACATTGAGATGTTTCATTTGGACATCACTATTAATGTGAAAACATGTGGATGTCTAGAAAAATCAGTCCAGAAAAACATGGCTTCCTACTAGTGCCAAATCTTTGCTTGCCAGCTTAGGGGAAGGCAAACAGAATTTCTTCCGCTTGGAATTCACCGACAGTCCGGAAGTCTTTCACATGCGGGGGAGTTTAGGCGAATGGATTCCATCGTGGGCTCCCAGGCACATGTCGAAACTAAGAACACTATCCGGTGGCCAGAGCCTCGTCCTCTGGCCCGATTAGGGCAATAACTCTTGCATGCTAACAATGGGGATTTCTATTGTTTTGGGGGACTAGATCTAACCCTCTGGATGGATCTGGACCCCTACCCAATCCACTCTAACTGTAGAAGTTGTCCTCCAATAGGTTTCTAGGCTAATTGGCGATAATCTAGAATCTATTGATTCTTCATCAATTGGGGCATCTAATCATATGTATAATCAGGTTTTTCAATGCCGTAGTGAACTAATTGCTACTTTGGACCAAATGTCCCATGGGTATGGCACAACCCTATTTTAGTCCTACACTCTTTTTGGGTTTTTTTGTATCTTTTTATAGCCTAAACTATCATAATCGAAAAAAAATGAAATTGTGAGCTTGAGGTGACAAGGTGGGAGCTCACATTCAACTGAAATGGGCTCCTTTTAGAAAGTGGAGCACTATCAACTGTGTTGTCTACAAATTTTAGAGTAACTGATGAATAGGGGTATAACATTCATAAGCATTATTCCTATTGTGAACACAAAACTATAAATAAACCACAAATAGGAACCACAAACAAAGTACGTGAGAGTGATTAAGTTTGTATTCAAAGAAGTGTTTAAACATAAGCAAGGAGAGAGAAGATGAATAGTTCTCTTTTCCTATTGGTCTAAACTATTCCCTAGTTGACTAATCTCCTACAATGAGTTGGCGAGCGTATAAGATAATATATTTATTTCTTAACACTCTTCCTTGCTCAACAGATGGATATAATACTTTCTATAATGTTATATATGATGATCTCTGTAATCTCACAAGATGTATGATTGTTGCCTCATTAATACCTTATATGGGAAAACCTTGATTATAGTCAAGGACAAAATCACATATGAAGTAAAAAGAGTACAAAACCTTTATTAATCCATTCTCGTAGTAAAACCCAATGGAAAAAATCCATGGAAAGATATCAAAAGGTTTCTACAATTTTGTAGTAAAAGTCTATTGAATCTCTTGCTCCAAAATATTGAGTCGTTGCATTCCAATGCCATGAATAAGTCGACGATAGATATATAATGGAAAAGCCTTGATGAAAAGATCCGCAAGATTGTTTGCTGATATAATTTTCTTGATTTCAAGTGCTCGCTTTGTAATCAAGTCGTGGGTATAACTAAAATATTTTGGATCAATATACTTAGTCGATCACCTTCAACAAAACCCACTTGCATTTGTGTAACACAAGCACTGTTGTCTTCATATAAGATAGTTGAAGAATCCACAATTTGTTCAAATAAATTGATCAATTGATCTCAACCAGATGCATTCTCGAGATGCTTCATGTAAAGCAATAATTTTTGCATGATTGGATGATGATGCAGTTATTGTTTACTTTACTGATTTCCAAGAGATTGCAGCTCTATGACGTAAGAAAATGTAGCTAGTTTGAGACTTGATTGTTGCAGGGTCAGATTTATAGCCAACATCCGCATATCCAACCAATTTGGGATTTACCAATAGATCGAAAATAATGTAATCCCAAAATTTCAGTTCTTTTCAAATAACAAAAAAAGTGTTTAATGCCATTCCAATGTCATAGTGTGGGATGGGTACTATGCCTTGCAAAGACACTAATTGCAAATGAAATATCAAGCCTCGTAAATGTAGCAAAATATAAAAGTGCTCTGACCACAACAAGATATGGATATTGTTCACCAAGTGGTTCCTCCTCCTCCTCGCAAGGGCGATAAGGATCATCACCTTTGTTGCTACAAGCAACCATGGGTGTAAAAAGTTGATAAGCATCTATCATATTGAATCTTTTCAAGATTTGGTTGATATAAGTCATTTGTCATAGAAAAATGCTTCCATCTTTCATGTGAAGAACTTGTAGGCCAATACAAAAAATAGTTTTTCCAAGCAATTTCATCTCAAACTCACAAATAAGGAGTTGAGTGGCTGCAATACATGCAAATTTGGTGCCCACGAGGTTCAAATCATCAACATATAGTGCAATGATCACAAAGCCATATTTTTCTTGTTTGATAAAGAAACATGAAATCAATGGATCATTTATAAAGTCATGCGCAATAAGCACTACAAGAGAAAGGGGTGTTTTAAGTATAATCCTAAAGATAAAATATTAAATAATGATCTTTATGTAGATTTTTAGTAAAAATTTACATAAAGATCATTACTTAATATCTTATCTCTAGGACTATACTTAAAAATACACTTAAAACACCCCTTTCTCTTGTAGTGAAGATAGTTCTATAGACGTTAATACCACATGAGCCCAGATTGTTTAAGATTGTATAATGCTCGTTGTAATTTAATGCTATGATGTTAGAATGGATGCAGTTAGAATAGTAGTTTCAAGACCAGGTGGGACTTTCATATGAATATTGGTATGAAGTGAGCCATATAGGTAAGCAATGATTACATCCATCAGACGCATCTTAAGGATGGTGTGTATTGCTATTCTAATAAGTTATCAAAAAGTAATAAAATCCATAACTAGTGAATATGTTGAATCATAATCAATGCCAAAATTTTGTGTGAAACCTTGAGCAACTAGATGGACTTTATAACAAATAATATGACCTTTTTTATTAGGCTTTTTTTATCACGTTTATGCATTTATACAAATTTGTATCCAAGAAGTTGAGAAGAGAAATTGTTTGTAATAGGTCCACTGATCAATTTCTTCTCCAGTAGGTGCAATTGACATGTGCTGGATGAGCACTTCCGCCATTCATATTAGTAGTTCAACGTACTTTATAGTATCATAGAATTATAGAGGTATGTACACTACAAGAGAAAGGGGTGTTTTAAGTAGTGTCCTAGACATCATGTCTTTTAAGTAACGTCTTTTAAGCAACGTCGCTAGCGTGCGAGCTTGGAGTGGGGAGCTTGTGAGCTGCGAGTAGGGAGTTTGTGAGCGGGGAGTCTTAAAAAACAGATTTCAAAATTTTTAGCAAGATTTAAATTTTTTTTTTTAAATTCGTTGAAAAATGTGTCAGAACTTACTATATTTAGTAAATTTTTGGACCTATGACCGCGACCCCTATTACCGTGGATGATGAAATGTTTTGTCCCTAGGTAGACAGTTGTCATTTCCTGTGGGAAAAAAAATTCAAACCTTTCTTCACAATGAAGTTGTTCAGGTCAACCACTACAAGTTATGTGTAGTATCTACTTACAATATTTTTTTAGGAACATAAAGTATTCTCTTAAGCAACTAATATTTACAAGAATAAACTAAACTTTAAGGTAGTCTCTACTGTTGCTACAGAAGTGATTCTTTAATTGGAAGATCATTACAGAAATTGCATTCACTTCCTTTATGACAAGAATCAATTTCAATATACAAGAAGCAATTTCAAATCAAATCCAATGTAATTTTATACTATAAAAAGGAAATACATAAAACTATATTGTCTTTACTACTTTGGAAGTGTGATGATTCCTGCTTTAACTAGAAGAACCTTCAACTCATTCAAACTATAACTTGGTGCATGAATGAACTTGTCTTCATGGATGTCCATCTTACAGAAATACCGATATAAGTAATACAAGTGCTTGCAATTCACATATTGCTATCGTCCTCCAATAGCTGAAATTGCCATGTTGGTAAAGTTTGGGCACGTGCATGACGGATACATACCCAAAGAAATTCGATACACGTTTCGATTATTGTCAGCCCTTGTCTCAAGCGATATAATTGCACCAAGCCCCGGAAAAGGCAACAATGTTACTCCAAGTATTTCTCCTCTGACGTTGCTAGCACTCTCCCATTTATTTTGTTGCTCTGCAGTTGGTGCAGTTGCAATTCTCCGAATGGTTCGATTATTTCTAACCGTTGGATACACATGACCATCATGCGGGGTAGGCTAATCATAGAGGATGCTCTGGAATATGTTGGATATATTGAACAAACGACGAGGGGACAATGTAGGGTGTTCTTGTAGTCGAAAGCCAGCATGTTGCAACATTAATGTCTCTTCTTGGCTAAGGTTTGTTCCTGTCAAAACAGGCCATACCTCCGGCAAGTCTGGCCAATCTATTACCCACTTGCATTTAATACCTTTCACACATCGTTCAATGTCATCTGCACAAAACCAGAAGTCGACCACCACTTCTCGCTTACTTCCATAATCTTCTTTTCTCCCTCGATATGTCGGAGCAGGGGTGCCCTTCTGTCCTTTCGAAATTTTTGCAGTGCACCTAATATTTTATCCTCGTTGTTGAGCATGACATTTTGCCTTAGATTTCTGGCTGATCCTTGCAATGTGCCAGTTCGACGTGTTACAATCAGTTTCAAATGCAATCGCAACATGTCCAGAAGTATTCACCTCAACATGTTTACCTTTGTCCCCCGAAGAGTCCATTGAATTTGTTGTATATCGCGTCCGAACACAAGGTTGAGAGAAATTGACTTTATCCGGCCTATGTGAGTCTCCGGCATCGCCAATGGGTACATCCAACTTCCTCTTCGTGCTTCCAAATATCTCTTCTCCTTCCAAGTGCGGTATACGAGTGCCAACACCTTCAGATCCCGGTAATGTGTTTAGTGCCTCTGCGATTTTTTTAGGATCTTGACTTCGTCTTGCAGCTCTCAACTTCAACTCTCCCTTTGATGGACTGGATCCGGATGCATGACCCTTTAAGTAAGCACGGTAATTTGTCATTTGCATCCACGCACGGATACTGTCATCGCAAGTGGCATCAAACAAATTGTTTCCTCGGTTTCCAGACATTTGAAGCCACTTGTTATGAATGGTTTCTGACAAGTTGCATGATGGCATGTCTGCCATCTCCTCCAAACTCAATCCTTGAAAAGGCAAGCCCAAAAACATTTACCACCTCCCTATGAATTGCATTCTCTAAATGCAAGATCAATTTGGAATTGAATATAAGAATAAAAAATAATGGTAACGGCTAAAACCAACATCATTACAACCAAAATACACTTCACATTCACTACATGCAATCCATTCCCAATGTTGTTTTAATTAGAAAAAAAAAAAAAAAATTTCAACATGAACCAAATATGGGGGTACCGTAAGGTTGTCCACAAACCTATGTCGGACCCGACAAAGGTTTTTGGACAATCTTACATTACCCCCATTTTTGGTTCATGTAGGAATTTTTTTTTTTTTGGTTAAAAACCAATTTAATAATAAAATTATTTATGGAAGTCACACTCATTTTACAAACATATCAAATGAACACAAATACAAATACATAAAATTGCAATCACAAATAAAGATGAAGATTTCAAATGACAACTGTGCTCACCATTTGCATGAAGCCTCCCCACTGGCGGTACCGAAAATGCCAGAATGCAAGCCAATGATCCAAGTGATGAAGTGCATCTTCAGTGGTAGCTCCAGATGATAACCACCATGATCGAATTGCAAGGTATTTTGTCTCCGTGTCTTCTATAGACTTCGCATCTTTGTACTGCTTACATAAAATATTATGTTGTTGTTGGAATGATTCTTTGATGTACTTCTGTGTGTGTTTTTGAAGTGAAGTACTCCAATGCAACAAGCAAGTCCTCTCTCGATTATCCATTTTTTGATTTGCAAAACCACTGCCGTAGACAATACGAACTGCATTCCAGTTGGCCATAGCACTATCTGCCATGAAGCCCTTGAAGTTTGGCTGTTCCACTCCGTGTTGTGACATAACGCCATTCAAGCATTTCCAAAAAAGCACTTGAATCTCCGTATCTTCCGATTGCATATCGCAGGTTGCAATGGTCATCACCTTCTTATAATCAGAATCATACACATGGCAAGCCATTGTGGTCCACTCCTTCACGCGCTTCACGTGGTAAAACATCATCCACGCATTCTGAAGATTTCTTCCAGATTGCATACGCTTCACCAAGTCCACTCCACTTCCAGGTCCTTCGGTCAACATCTTAAAAATGTAAACTTTCTCCTTTCCTTGGCCAGGAAAGACACTGTCGTGAATGAATTCGAATTTCGACTCTTTCTTCATGGTCATAATGTTGTCGATGATGCCTCCGCGGTTGTTTGAGCGAAAGGAAGATATGACATTTCGAATGTTGGGACTGCTTAAGTATTCAAATCGATCCATGACTTCTTCTAATTCTTGTCCCCTCAACATCTCTTTCTCTCCCATTCCATTGTGAAACAAATAGGTTGTTAGAAAATCTTTGCTTGCAGAGAGAGCAATTGCAAAGTTCATGGCTATTGGTGTTTTGGACACTTGTTCCGCAATGAGTTCACATATCTTCTCTGCGGAATCTCTATACATGCCTTTTGCTATTGGGTGAGAATGATCTCCAATATGAATAGCGGCCCTACTCATCTTCGGATTCTCACTGTAGCAGTAGTAAATTCTAGCATTGCATGCGCAAAGGCATGTAGGGGTTAGTTTGCAGACCTTGCAAACTAGCGTACAATCTTTAGGAGGACTATCTCCTGCTACAAAAAGAAAGGTAGTGTAACCACTCCACTCTGTTTCATTGCGTTTACTACATCTCTTCAAGTAATCACACTCAGGATATTTATAAGCAAGATGACCAGCATAGTATGACTTACGGAACTTCAGGTTGTCCGAGTTGTGAATGTTCGTGGTCAGTACCTTGCACCATGGGTGTCTGTCATAACGTTTGTCCATCCCCTCCAAGTTCCTTGCTGCAGAAGAAGACGAAGATGAACGACATGGAGGCAATTCGAAGATGACATCTCCATTGAAAGTAGGTGGAAGGAATTGCACTTGATGGTGGTTGATGGCGTTGAGATCCATTGTTGATAGTTCATTTCGAGATCGATGCATACCGCTTAGTCTCTTCAAAGAGTCCATTATGCTAACTCTATCAGCAACAATTGGATACAATGGAGGACGAGACAACAAAGACTATTTAGGGCTGTTTGATAAGGACCCGGAAACTGAGTTAACAAGACGCTTCTTGCCTACATCATTTGCCACAAACATTGGTTTAGGTTGGAGAGTGAGGTCAGGTGACTCTCCTTCCGATTTGCTAGACAACTCACTGATGGAATCTAATTTCTCAACTTTCACTTCACGAAGAATGGCACTCGTAGGAAGTACCGGACGTACTTCAGGAGGAGGACTAGGCGAAACAGTGTGGCTAACATACGGCATATCAACCGTTGAGTTATCTGATTGGCGACTTCGAATCTCAGTTGATGCAGCTAACATGGATAAAGGAAGTCCGTAAGCTCTGTAGTTTCCAGGGGCAAGGTACCAACAGTGACATGTATCTTGTAATCTCCTCACTACTGGAATTGATTGTTGCAACTCTCCTGATTCAGACATCCTTTCCTCTTCAACATAAATGGATGACTCAATGAATCTAAAGCGAACATGAAGTAGATGGCTCATGACTACAGCATGACCTCCATCATCTACTGGAAAAACGAGAGGAACATCCTGACCATCTACACGAATGCAAGCCATCCTTTGTAATACAAGCGCTCGAGACAATGGGAAATGAAAAAGACATTCAAGTATTCAACGTAACATGTTCTGTATCTTCTTCAAGTACTTTGAAAACATGGTACCTTTTCCATCACTTAAGGAAGGCGATAGCTCAATAGAACCGAGACAATGGATCAAAATCTACTAACAAATACAATAGCAGCTCCAATGCCACATTCAAAAATCAACTTTAATTAGGAATTCAATAGATGCTTAGTGCGGCGGTGTCAGGCATATCATAACTGCATTAGGCGGCTTTGGAAAGTAGTTTTAAAGATAACATAGCAGAACATAGTTCCACAATAACAGTAATCACTATAGTTCTTTAATTTGAATTATGCCAGAGAAGGCTAAGGTCCATGTCAGAGTGCTATTATTGTAAACTTTAATTTGAAAATTGACTGCACATTGATGTCATTTTGAAGTTCGTTGGTTGTCATTTACTATTGGAAGCAACTGCCTATAGGCTACTGTGGGTTAACGCGTTTTAGGCAAACTATACGCGTATTCAAAACAAATATAAGGTTTGTCAAATTCTCCAAAACACATTCTCATAACTAGTTCGCGGAGCGATTAGTGTATCTACTTACTGGTCATAGTTTACATGTACTGTGCTCTCAACTGATGCTCAACAATAGTTTGAGCTTTCCTATTGTTGTCCTTGGGCAAACTAAGAAGCGTAAGAGGCGCATTTCTTTGTATTTCTCGTCTTGCAAGGCATTAAGGAGATCTAGAATGACTCGCGCTAAGAAAGTTTTGTCCAAGAGAAGTCAGTCATTACAGGGCAACCTGTACAAAGTACTTAGCTTTGAGGTTGGAGGTAGCGATGTACAAGAGAATGTTGCAGCGCAGGCGTCAGATTCAATGCAAGCTATGTTGGAAGATACCACTAGCGTGGCAAATATTTCAGGAGAAGATACAAGTCTACACGTATGCCACTCTTAATTCCATTCCAACTCTTTCAAATTTTTTGAAGTCATTGTAGTTATATTTTGTGACTTGTAAAGTGCGTTACAAGATTATTTTAGTTTTTACACTTATATGCATAGTCTGTGTAATGACATATGATATCAAGAAGAGAATGCTATTAACTTTTTTGAGGATTATCTGCTGAACTTCAATCTAGTGTAGACATGAAAATAGTTCATCCTCCTCCCAACTTATGTACTTTTCAAGAGTGTTAGATTGAAGTCCAACTATTTAAAGATTTCTTCTATAGGAAAGGTCTTTTGTAGTAGTCTGACATCAAAAAAGTAATTTTGCTATTACTTAAGGCAATTATTCAGGAGGTAACCAAAACTATGGGCAGAAATTTTACCCTATTTTTTTGAAACTTTTTTTGAAGATAGAAAGTCTGATAAGCTTTGTGGGGATATAATTTTTATTTCAATCAGTGCCCGGAAGCAAAAGTTATATCACAAACAGCTTGAAACTGAACTCGGCGGGCAGCACAAAAAATATTGCAAAAATTCAAATTAATTTTTGAATTTTCTTTTTCTCAAAGATAATGTTTTTGTCTACATCTAAAGCTTTGATTCATTCCACTTTGATTGTTGATGTAAAAGTTATGAACAATCTAATTTTCTGGGCAATCTAAGCATCTTTTTGGAAAAAAAGACTTGTAGGATTCATCTCAGAATGCAATTTCTACATTTTTTGAAGTATTTTATTTTTAAAAGGTTAAATCTGCTTGTTAGAACAATCTCACCGTTGGTATTATTGCAATTCAATCCCATCTAAGAGCTATTATCAATTTAGTTTTCCTTTCAATCTTGAACCTACTTCTACTAAACAATTTTTTGAAGTATGAATATCAAGTTTTTTTCTTTTGAAATTATTTTGCTAGACTCCCAACTCAATTCTTTAACACATTAAATTTTAAATTCAAACTCTACAGTGTTATTTTTTTCCACAAATACAGATGAAAGTCATCTGAAATTGCAGTCCAGTGTTCAAAAAAACTTATTTTTTCAACTTTGAATGCTCATATCTCTCAATCTGTACGGTCAAACTTCATGAAATTTTTACCACATGATCTAAAACAAGTAATGTTTAAGATCCTACGGTTCAGCTTCAAATTTTTTTTATTTTTTTATTTTTTTGGACCAATGCAGTAAAAATGGCAGTTTCAAATGGTTTTTGACAGAAAAATGGCCCTGGGACTTTAGGGGTTAAATCGTCTTGTAGATAGCTGTAGAATGGATGCATGGTGAATCTTGAATGGACCTCTTTGCATTGTTAACTAAATCAAGAAGAATTGTTTTTTTTATTGTAAGAGGCTAAGAGACAATCATTGGCAGTGATTTCTGCCCATTTCTTTATAAGTCACAAGGGGATGGATTTTGGGACACCTATGGTCACAAATAGGTGCCTATGAACCAGATCTTTGAAAATTTATAAATAATTCAGAAATGCTTAAAAAAATTTGAAACTACTTGTGTTGGGATCCGCATCTATTTTTCTTTCTCTGAAAAGTGAACTAGAAACCATCTTTACCCTGGAAACCTGTGGGAAACGCAAATGAGCCCTTAAAGTGACGGTTTATGAGCACACCACGTGAATGTCCTATTTATACATTAACCACGCACTGAGCCTAGCCTATTTCGCATCAGTTGCCTGCATCACGTTGCACTGCCGTAATTGGATAATCCTGCATTTCAATCGATCAAAGGATTAGGCATTTGCTGATCAGTGACCTCAGTGTAATATCTTCGATTTCCAGATGTAGTCTGCGTTAGAAATTTTTACTGTAAGAATTTCCCTTAATTGCAACTTTGAAATTAACACAAACAAACATACATCTAAAGATCACAGTATGGGCGTGCTTAATCGACCATGCAGCCATTTGTCACAAACTGCAACTGTGACATTTCAATTCGACTTAGAGATTCGCTTCTCACCCACTTCTTTGTATAGAATGACTAAGTTTAGTGCTAACCGCATGATCGTATTTCTATATTAACAATCGGAAATTCTTGTCAAATGGCGGGACGTAGCTTTTACTAGGACAGTTATTAACATGCACGATGCATCTAGCTTTAGGAAGGCATAATTACTGTTTAAATTAGGAAGTTCTAATTTGAGAGTTCGGTGATGCAAGCAAGAATGATCCGCCATCTTGCATGAACAAGTGCACTTAAAATGGAAAGCTCAAGTAAGAAAGTAGAATCTTCAAAAATAGAACCTGAAATCCCATACCTCTAACTGAGGACTTACTGCTTTTCCTATCGGTGAATGCTGTCCATTGAACTCATGATCTTCTACGTCTTCTCCTGGTTTAGGGCGGCAGTTGCTGAAATAAAAAGCTATCGACAGGGTCTCACATCTCACAACTTTGCCTTGAATCCATTCCACAGGAGGTCCGCACGATGGCAACACAAGAGCGTGGAAACATGGAGGGGGTCCGGAGAAGCAGTCGCAGTCGCAACAGAGAAGTGGGAAGATCCAACGTCCCAGAGGTTGAACTCGATGAATTGACGGAAGAAGCTGAAGAGGTAAAACTTTGAATTTTTGAAATGGTCTAGATTTTGATCATTCTTCCCATCCTGGCTGAATACTTTCTTTCTGCTCATTTCGTTCATTCTTCGCGGCTGTACACTTTCCTTCCTAGCATGTACGTTCTCGGAGTCTTGTTCTTGACTGACTTGCTGACCGTGTCTATAGTCTAGTTTAAAGAGTCTCTTGCTGCGGCTAACTTCTTGTTTTTACAGTTGCTTCTAAAACGTGGAAATGAACCACCAATCGACCGCTAGTGGTAGCTACGCAGGATCCAAAATTATAGACATGATCCACTAGAAGATTTGGAACGCAACGATTCTGATGTTGCCCTCTGTCAGTCCTTCCAAGCAAAATTTTGTCAATAATTTCATCACCGCAGTAGTGATGAGAGCAGTATGTAGACGTCGTTTCTTAAAAATTTGATTTCGACGATTTGTTTTATACCTGCGCTTGTAATTAGAGCTCGTTAGATCAGAGTTATGGGCTGTCCATCTTCTGGGTCAATTCCTGGAACAAGGCTGTCCATTTGCCTGGAGTACCAGCATCCATTCGTGAAGCAACGCTATCCATCTGCCGAAGTTCCTGAATTTTTTCCTTCGATTCAGAAGTTTCGTTTTCAGTGTTTTCAAAGGAGGACTATTTTGCACCTTCGTGCCTTTGCTTCAGAATTGTTGTTGTTCTCAAGCATTCTCCCGAGTCGCCTTCATTGACGACAGTGCAGCTTAACTATTGCTTGACTGATTTTTTTTGGGGGGGGCTTCCGCCTTGAACCCCGTCGGACCCGACAGGGGTCTGGTGGGTCACCCACTCACCCCCAGACCCCCAACAATCGGTCTTTGGAGCTGAACATTTTTTTTTATTTTTTTTATTTTTTTAGATTGCTAAAGTCAGATGATACCTCCAGATTTTTGAATAGAAAAGCATTTATTTTTCAATAAATTTTTTTTCTCTCATTCCGTATTGCCAGGCTATGATCTTAAACAAACTTCGTTAGATGTCTGATATCCTGCAGATTAATTCGACAGAAGTTTGGAATTTCGTTCAAGAGAATGACTTTTGTTCGTAGCTATGATCATTAATTTTAAGAAGAACCGTAAAACAAGGGCATGGAAATGTCAAATGCAAATTTTGGGAATTCTGCAGGTCCGTCCGTTTGTAGGCGCGGCCAGAACAGGTGACCGATTGTTGGGGGTGGGGGACTTCTGCCTTGAATCCCGTCGGACCCGACAGGGGTCTGGCGGGTCACTCCCGCACCCCCAACAATCGGTCTTAGGAGCTGAATTTTTTTTTTTTTTAAATTATAAATTTTTTTATATTACTAAACTTAAGATGATGCCTTTAGATTATTTCCACAAAAAAAGCATTTATTTTTCAATAATTTTTTTTTTCTCTCTTTCCGTATTGGCAGGCTGAAATCTTAAACAAACTTTATAAGATATCTGATATCCTGCAGATTAATTCCACAAAAGTTTGGATTTTCGTTCAATACACAGACTTTTGTTTGTAGCCATGATCATTCTTTTAAAGCCAAACTGTAAGACAGGGGCACGGAAATGTCAAAAACATTTTTACAATTTTGCAGGGACGGCAGTTTGTTGGCGCGACGAGATCAAGTAACTGATTTTGGGGGGTGGGGGGGCTTCCGCCTTGAACCCCGTCGGACCCGACAGGGGTCTGGCGGGTCACTCCCACACCCCCAACAATCGGTCACGGGAAGCCCTCAAGCCCTAGAAATTTTTTGCTTAAAATTTTTAAAATTTTTACAAGGCTGAGTTCAAACTTACCATGGTAATTTGAACACGGTTTGACTTGTTTCGTACGTGAATAACGCTCAAATAAATTTGGTAAGCTGTGAGTGCTTTGGAGCAATTGTAGTGTGATGAGAAGTTGAAAATATAACCCATTATCATGTACCTGAGATGCTAATTATTTGTTATGGTAAACCAATTTTCATGGGTCTGTGGGATGACGTGGCAAAGCCTATCGGACCCAATAGGGGTCAGGCGTGTCACTCACGCACCTCCAAGAATGGGTACTTTACTTGAATGTGATTTTTTATTTTTTTATTTTTTTTTATTGTAGACTTATATTTCATCAATCTGGAATGTAGGAATGCAGTTTACAATTTCTTATTTCATCATTGTGGATTTGCTATGCAATGTAGTCTTAAATAAAATCAATATGAATGCGTACGCATTCATATGCATTTATAGAAAGTTCTCTATTCATTTTGACCTCAAACTTCTTTTGTTGATCTTGTAAATAGATTTTGATGACATTAGTTTGCTCATGATTAAAAATGAGTGTCGTTTAATTTCAAAATTGTGAAGGGTTATGTGGTGATGGCCGAGGTGAGGAGATTGATAAGAGTTAAGTAACTACTATAGAAAAAGATTTGATTTTAATGTTGTCTCCAAAGTCATTGAATATGAAAAATGATAGTGTGAATAGCATATGTAACATAGAAGTTTTGATATGTGCAGGTGGAGATTTCAGATGCTACCATTAATCGTGCTCCATCATTGTCAATTGGCAATACCAGTGCGGAGGTTTCTTTGGTGCAAGAGTTGGTCCCCGAGACTCCAAGGTCCGTGAATGTGGAGGTCAATATTGAAACTGAAGCTCAACAAGAAGCAGACGTGGTAAGTTGGGGGGACGTTTTGGAAGCGTGCGATCGTGCTGCGGATCGCTTGGACGTAGACGAGCAAAGTCGTGTTAGTGTGCCTAAGTCAAGAAAACGTAGAATGCCAGTTTTTTCTGCAAAAAGCTCTGATACAGAGTGTAGCTCTAAGACGCTATCTAGTCCTGACTCACGGTCATCAGGATCGGTTTCAAGCCCTTGGGGTCCTAAGTCATGTGATTGTTCTTGTCGTGTTCGATTACGGTGGAATGATGTGGTCATCATTCACCAATGTTCGGACTATCGGGCTAGTATTGACATTGAGTGAAATATGTAAACGAAATATTTGTTCAACAAATGTTTATGTAGTTTTCAAAGTATTATCATATGTTGGTGCCATATTCAATTTCTATCTAAGACGTCACTTTTTTTTATGAACTTTTTTTTGTTCAATTTTATCATGAGTGCATTTAGTTGGTTTGCATTCTATATTGTACATATGTATTTTTCAGTAATTTGATAAGTGAAATTTCAAAAATGTCTTTGCACTTGTAGATGGAAGAGTCGCCAATAAATTTGACACAGGATGAACACCAAGTGACACCAGGGACGGATGAGATTGAACAACCAGAGATTGGCGGTCAAAAAGAAGAAGATTTGCAGATGGAAGACATAGACGAAGATGAGGAGGAGAAAGAATTGCTGGAAGATGAGCTACGGCGGTTGCAGAAGGTGGACTCTGTGGCCACCATAGCGAGTTTGAGATTCAAGCCTGAAAAGCTTTCAAGAATGCAAATTCCGCTTTGCAGGCTTGTGCCAATGCCCATGGTGAGGCCGACGTTGTCATCTGACTTGCTCAAACTTGAGCAAGAGTTTGTTCACGGTTATCGTGAAGGAGCGGCGGTATTTTATGTTTCATTAACCAATGAGGCTGGGGAAAGGTCGGAGTTCACGGAAGATGAGGTGAATCGATGGGACCCTTTGTGGAAGAAGAAAAACGAGGAGTTCAATGTGTTTATCGAATCAAATGCGGAGCTGAAGTTCATGAAGAACTTGAAGTTCTTCGTATGTGACGGAAATCACCGTCGCATTGCGTGGATGAGTCACATCAGAAGGCGATTTCCAGCAGACCCACAATGGCACATCTCAGTGGACTGTATAGTTTTGGAAACAAAAGGCAGGATAGAGTTGGTCATGCAAGTGATGCATGATATCAACAAGTATGTTATTTCATTCCATTTCATTTGTACTTGTAGTTTTTGTTTCTAATTTTGAAATGTATGATTGACTTTATACATATAGGTTTCAATGTACTAAACGTGTTGTTTGGTTTTTAGGTCCACGGAGGATTCTCACGTGAAGACCAATTTGGTACACACCTTGTACCGTGTGCAAAAGTACGGGCTTCTGCCATTGGCAAAGTTCATGGAGATGTTGAGACCTTCAGAGAGGAAATGTTGTGGTTTCCAAATTGGGAGGAAGACATGGTATTCAATGCCTATGGAAGTGATCATGGCATTCAATTTCAGGGTACAATTTACTTCCTTAATACGTCACAATTCTTTTATTTTTGTTTGCCATGTCACATTAGTGAATTGTATTTTCTAGTGACAAAGAAATTGAAGTTTTGTTCAATTTTGACAGATGGTGCGGCACGCAAGTACCATGAGACCACTCTTGTTGAAAATAAAAGTGACCAAGGGATCGCCAATGCCATGAGGGTTGGAGCAAAAGAAAAGGCAACGAAGTTGTATGTGAAGATGGGGAAGTTGTTGTCAGTGGCAAATCCCTCACATGGCCTAGAATTTTTAGAAGAGGTATTACTGATTTATAAATTTGAAAGAGTTAATTTTTTATTTTAAATAGATTCATGTACTTCAAATTTTTTAATATAAATGTTTTGTGGCAGGTGGAGAAGCACTGGACTATGAATGAGGTCCCAGAAATGACATTGGAGAAGTTGCAAATGATTGCAACATGCAATACAACACTTGCCCAGAAATTGAAGTATTTGAAGTGGTGGAACTCGTCTAATATTTCTTGTGAAGCTCGAAAATTTCCAGCGCATCCTGTGTCGGAAGAGAAATTGTCGCCCTTCCTCCACAAGTGTGTATGGTGGTCTAGGATAAGTTGTTCCTTGTTTGAATTTGAATATCATGTTAATTTTGATTTGTTTTGGGGTTTCTTATTTCTTTAATGAATGTTCATTGGTCCATTTTTGTAAGTATAATTCATACATAAATTTGTTTTCCTTCTTCTATAGATTGAAGAAGGTGCTCAGGAGTACTTCGAGAACGTGGTGACTAAGGATAATCTTCAAATCCACATGGACGTTCCACTGGAACCAGAATCACTTGGATAGTACATTGAATCATGGAGAAGAAAAATCTGGGAGCAGGGTTTTGGACCTTTTTTGAAGGGGGCCAACGCTTTTAAGAAGTCTGACTCATTTTCGACTTACGAAGGGTCGGTGCAGGCCGTGCGAAGAGTTCTTTTCCGGTATAGGTTCAAAGTTTATCTTTATTTTAGTACATTCATGGATTGAATGCGTATAATTCTTTTATTTGAACAATGTAGTTGTTTTTACTACACTAAAAATTTGCAAAGTCAATTACAGCGTGACTTCTTGAAAAATGAACTCGAAACCAAAAGTAGGGGTACTGCGGAACTCTCAGAATACCTCCGTCGGGTCCGATAGAGTGTTCTTGAGTACCTTGTAGTACTCCAACTTTTGTTTTTTTTAACATTTCAATAGTTTCTTTGTTTTAAAAACAAAAAAAAAATGAAATTTATGATTAATATTTGTTTTTTATTTTTGAAATTGTAGACTAATGTCCAAGTATTTGTTGTGCTATTTTTTTGTATATTGTAAGATTCTCTTTTGTAGTTAAAAAATTAATAGTGGATATGCTTGTTTTTATGGCAGTTACTTGAAGCTTGAGCTAGTAGCGAAGAATGCATTAGCACGGGAGGACCTTCCTCCGTTTCTGTCCTCGTGGCTGGACCGCAGTTCGCAGGAGTGCATATTTACACAGACTCAACTTCGAACATTTACGACGGCAAACTTGAACGGTGGAGGGTGGTATTTAGATTGCCCAGTCACGTTCACTCATCCAACTGAGGTGGGACTTAGGAAGTCATTTGACGGCCTTGGTGTTATTGACTTGGAGGTCCCCGAGTTTGCCGATCTCAGTGACACAAAGAAGAAGAGGGCCATTGCGCGAAGAACGGTTGCTGACAAGAAGAAAGAAGAAAAGGAACAAGAGATTCGGACCAACAAGGAGAAGAAGGAAGCAGAGCGTTTGGCGAAGTTGGCTGAAAAGGAGAAGGAGGCCGAAAAGGAGGGAAAGTCAAAAGGCAAGGGCAAGAAGAAGGCCGAAGGTACTGACTAAGTTCCAGCATCTTCAACTGTGGATCAAGGATCACAAATGGAATCCGGATCACGCAGTGGAGTGAAGAGGAAGACTGTTTTGAAAGAGCTCACTGAAGAAATGGTCACACATGGCACACAAGTAATTGTCATTGGTGATGATGATGAAGTGAACTCGGAAGAGCTGATCCTGAACGTCTCTATTGTGGACATTATGGAAAATGAGGAAGGACAAGGGAAGACATGCTACAAAGAAGTGATGGACTTTTTGAAGAAGGTAATTCTTTATTTTTTCCGTTCTTGAATATATGATTTCTATGGAATTGCATGATTGAAACATGTGTTAATTCTTGTTTGTTTGCACACCTCTGTTTTGTAGTTGTCAGGCGGAAAGGTTCGGAAGTATGGTGGTAAGGTAATGCGACAGCTAGGAGTGGACCTTATTTTCTTTGACTGCCACGAGAATTTGCCAGTCCCCGGAGTGTCTTTTCCGAACACTCAAGTGCCTACGTGGAACGCTGACAAAGAATACGAGGGAATTCAGGAGGCTTTTCATTTTGCAGATAAGTATTTGCAAGATGATGGGTGTTTTGTGGTGTTTCATTCGTGGAGCGCGAATGCGAAGGGCGTCATTGCTGGGCTGTGTGAGGTATACCCGACAATGAAGAAGAAAGAGTGGTTGGGAATCAACCGTGTTCACTTGACTTCGGCTGTGGATCCTTCAAATACGGTATTATATTTGGATGATTTTTTAATTTCAATAGCTATTTGAAACACCCTAATATATTATTTATTTCTAATGTGTTCTTGGTTGAATGGTAACAGACAATGAAATTTGGAATCACCCTCTTGGTAAAAGACCTTGGCAAGGGGGTGAAATCGGAATTTGTTTTTCATCAAACAAATTCCATGAAGAAGGCCAAAGTGGACCTTCAACGAGATGACACCCTTATCAACTACACTACAGAGGATACCATGCTCATGAATGAACAAGTACCTTGGCGTGGGCCTCGTGAGAAAGACGCGAGGTTTTTCCAGTTCTTCATAGAAGGGACAACAATTGAAGGAGATGTAGTTCTGGACTGCACATCAGCTACTGGTTAGTTTTGAATCAAATTATTTTGAATGAGTTTTATATTTTACATCTCAATCATTCAATTTATCAATTGTGTGTTGTTTGTAACAGGTACATCAATTACAGCTTGCCGTGGCACGGGGCGGCACATTGTGGCATTGGAGGAGGACAAGGACATCTTCAATGCCATACTCTTGCCCATGCAGAAGACTACACCAGCCGTGGTGATTACAGAATCGGCAAAGGAAGCTACACCATCTCAAGATCCGGATGCGATGGACATCGTAGTTCACAAATTTGCACGGAAGACAAAATCTTGTAAGTAAGTTTTCATACATTTTTATTTCATATACATATGAACTATGAAAACATATATGTTTCATAATTTTAACATACTTTAATGTGTTTGTGTAGCCGTCAGAGGTTGATGATGGCGGATGGAAGTCGGCAGAGAAGAAGGCTTGTTTTGAGTCCAGACAAGTCTTTTGATTTGCCAGTTTATGCAGAGCAGTTGGCATCGGCTTTTGTGGAATTTGGTTCTTCTAAGCCAAGGAAGCGTAGACCTAATTATGCTTTGAATGTTTTAGAGTTTGTAGATGTTAGTGCATCTGAGGGTAGAGAGACTTCCGAGTCATCTACCAACGATGATTCTACGACCGAGTCTACTGCTACCTAGACTCACGAGATTGACATATCTCGTGAGTTATTGTATTTTGTGTTGATTTTCTTTATGAGTGGATTTGTGTGTTTTATGGCTACTTTTTTGTCTTCATTTGTCTCACTTCAAATTTTAGTTTCTATGATATTTGTTTGACTCAAACAAAATTCATTGTTGTCATTGTTGAATAAAAATTTAGAAAAAAAATTGTAAGTGACCTTCATTTCTTCAAATAAACTCACATGTACCCACAATCCCAAATTTATTAGATTCATAGTTGGAGGGCAATCATACATTTTTTCACCAAATAAAATTCTGAAGATTGAAGATTACAAAGATGAAGATGTAGCATCGTTGTTTCCAATTAGTATGTAGAGATGAGAAAAGCTAGTGGTCTGTCATGTTCTTGGTCCTAAAGAAAAAAAAATTCAAATTTGTTGAAATCCCAAAATGAGGGGTACCACTAGGTACTCCAAAAACCTCAGTCGGACCCGACTGGGTTCTTGAAGGTTCCAGCCAGACCTTGTTTTGGTTTAAAATAAAATAAAATAATATTTTCCTACTTTTTTTCTTGAATACCAGAAATTGGGGTGCCACCAGGTACTCTCAAAACCTCAGTCGGACCCGACTTAGGTTCTAGAGGTACCAATCAGACCCTCCATTTCTGGTATTTGAAAAAAAAATCAAATCAAATTTGGAAATGTCAATTGAAGAGCATGAAGCTTGGCAATTTTGGATTCAAGTTTTATTAGTGTTTGTGATCTGCAACACTACAACCATGGCTCATTCCCAAGTTTGCTTACAAGTCAAAATTGTAGATGTAAACAAGCAATTTTTTATTTTATTTATTTTATGTCTAGTCTTTAGTTTTGCATGTTTAACATTTTTTAATATTTTTTTGGAACCATATAAAATTGATGTTTATAGATGGAATGATGAAGGCACAAAGTCATTTTAACAATTTAGACAAGAATTTTCACCTTCCTATGTTTATCGAGTAGATGGCATCAACATTTGAGGGTTCTACAACCAAGTCCATACAACTTACACTATTGAGATTGACATAATCCTTGCGTCAAACTATAATGTGTGGATTTTAGAATTATCAATGGATTTGTATGTTTTATGTCTACATTTTGAACATTTCCATTCTCCATTTGCATTTTATGTATTATCATGTCTATAAATAATGACTACATTTGTCTGTAGCAAAAAATATCTTTAAAATACATTTGCAAGTGCATTAAATTTCATTTTAATAACTTCACATATCTTTAAATTTCTAATGTAATAAACCCACGGTCATAGGTCCCGACAAGTTTATAGTATGAAATAAATTTCCCGCTCACAGGCTCACAGGCTCACAAGCTCACAAGCTCCCCGCTCCAAGGTCACACGCTAGCAACCCTGGTCTTTTAAGTAAGTTTTTAAGTAAAATTTTATGGAAAAGACAATCTTTTTAGTAAAATTTTATTTCAAAACTTACTTAAAAGATGTTACTTAAAAGACATGATGTCTAGGACACTACTTAAAACACCCCTTTCTCTTGTAATGGTAGTAAATTTAGAATGAAGATGTACGCATGCACACTATATAGTGCCTAATTATGCAATGTGGATGTATGACCATATATGAGGAATATGATAATTATACATTTTGAAACTTCGGTGTATTTCAATAGCTAATGATTATGATTTATTGTTACATTAAAGATATAGATGATTTGAATGAGAAGGGCAATACTTGTTGTTGTTGAATGCTGAGGTGGCAATTGGCAAGGTTGTATGAGAGATTGTTTTCATTGTATACTCTATTAACCCCTAAAGGAAGGAGACATTATTTTCGCCCTAAAGGCTACAAAACTGTCATTTTTGATAGAAATGTCCAATTTTAGAGGAAAACCATTTTTGGACCTATGTGATTCTACTACCGTGGGATCTTGTGGTAAATAAGTCATTGCTGGGTACCCAAAGTTAAATTTAAATTGGCCTAAAATAAAAAAATTCCCATTTTTTCCTTTTTGCACCCGCAATGGCAATTTTGAATGATTTTTGGCCCCAAAAGGGCCTCAATCCTTTAGGGATTAAAGTTCAACAGTGGTTTTAGTTCTTGGGATTCCCCTTTAACCCTTTAGGGACTCAAGAGCCCAAAGCAACCTTTTGAATTCTTCTAGAATCAAATTTTCATATAAATTTTTTATGATTTAATTAAAATTATTATTTTTCCACAAATAAGCATTCATAAATTCTATCTAATATGATTTATAATTATTTTTGGGGAAAAAAATAGAATTTATACGATTTTTTAAAGTTTATGTCTTTGAAAAATCATAGTAATTACAAAAAAGCTCCCTTTACTGTGAATTTTTTTATTGAAGATAGAGTTCATTATATTGAACATTGTGGTGAATTTGGCATGCTCTCTTTATTTATACACAAATAAATTCAATAGAGAAACATGTTCCACAGTGCATTTTGAAATTCTAAAATTCTCAACTTGAAATTGCCATAGACAAATCATCATTGCTCCAAATTTGATGGCCAATGGCTCATTGGAAGCAGAATACCCGTGCCCTCACATCTTGTTCACACCTCAAGAGCAATTAAGGCCAAGAGAGTGTTCCAATTTCCAGAATCCAATTAAAAAGAACCAAAATTGGCATGCTAGGCCCTAAAGGGTTAAGAAAAAAATGGTTAGAATAAAAATCTCTTGAATTCTACATTTCGGAACTATAAAGAATTTTTATGAATTTTAATTTTTTTCAACGTCACTTTACTTTCATGAGTTTGAATGGGGATTATTTGAAACTTCCTAAAGTACAACAATGGGTTAATTTTTGGGCCTAAACCCTTGTTAATTAAAAAAATTGCATTTCTATAAAAATATCTAAAATAGTACAATTGTGCATTTTGACCCTATTTAGTATTTAGAACTTGTACCTTTTTCTTTTTCTTTTTGTTAAAATAATTTTCGTGAGCGTAAATGGGGGTTATTTGAAACTTATTATATCTCGAAGTTCAACAATGGGTTCAATTTCTTTTCCTGGCTCATTTTAAGAAAAATGTGTTTGCTGTCCAAATCCGACCTGGGCATCCGATTTGGACCTCGTCAAATCGGACCTAGCCGTCTGATCGTCTCCCTGTTAGATCAGATTTGGCAATCAGATCGCCCTCCCTGATAGATTGGACCTACCCGTCCGATCAGGCCATCGGAAGAGGCTGTCGAATCGAAAGTGGCCGTCCAATCAGCTTGTCGAAAGAAGCCGTCTGATTGGACTTGGCCATCTGATCAGGTCGTTGGATCAGAAGTGGTCGTCCGATCAGATCGTCGGAAGAGGCTGTCCAAAGAAGCCAACCGATAGGACTTGGCCGTTCGATCAGGCCGTCGGAAGACCCGGTCAGATCATCCGATGTTGGACAAAATAATTTTTTTACCCCTCGATAAAAACAAAAAACTTCAAATGTCACAAGACGTGCGGGGGGTGCGGATGCGAGATGCAGAATGTCCGGACATGAGTCTCGGCGTCTAGACGCCCTGTCAACCTTGGCCAAAGTTGACAGTGCAATCAATAAAGGGATGGAAGCATTGAAATTTTTAATCTGATTGGAGAAATTGTGCATTATCAAGAGTATGCACATCATTAGATGGGATTTGGGGGTCTTGGAGGGCTGTGAGTTCCCAAGCTTCAGGGAACAAGGGCATGCTGTTGCTGCAGGAGTTTGACGTGGCCGAAGTTCGGCCACGTTAAACTGGAAAAGGAAAAAAATAAATAACTTTTTTTTTCATTTGAAAACTTTTTTTTTTCATTCTTTTCTCTAGATTACTTTTTCAAGTGCTTGTCATAAGAAAAAAATTTAAACTCTAGAATCTAAGAGACTACATGGCAAAGTAGTAAAATCCTAGGATAGGATTCTTATATCTCTAGTCTACCAATAAAACATAATTTAATATGATGATTTGTATAAAATACACAGTTTATCTCTATGAGGAATTTTTTAACCACAAAAAGAGTTTTTAAAGGTATAGGTTATGGCAAAATATTTGATGCAACGGATCAAATCAAATAATAGAAGGCTAACCTTGTGTAACTTGAATAAATGAATTCAAGCATGGGATTTTCAGGTGTTCACAAATAATATAGAAAACTAATTCAAACACTAAACCATTAATTTGTTTAACTCTAGTGTATGAATGATGATTTGAATTGTGCAAATTTTAGGTCTTTTGTTAGTCAATGAAAGTAAATTTATAAATGCACTAATTGTCACACTAAGCAAGATCAACATTTAGTACACAATTATATATGCCAGAAGGCCAAAGGCCTTTAAGTGGCTATTCATATTCTAACTAAATACTAGTCAATAAGTCTAATTAAATGAAAGTTTGATACTATGAGCATCTCCACCGAGGCATGCCAATGCCCTTGCAAGTGGTTTGTTGGACCCTGTTCGTTTTTTTTGCCCCACTAGTTGCAAGTTTTTTATTTTGTCAATGCAAGTCACAGGAAAATTTGATCACCACTCACCAAGTTCCAATGCCGGACTCATTTGACTTGGGACCACGCTATTGGATAGAATGATGTTTTTGAGGTGTGAAAGTCATTAGACAGTGTCTAGCTTGAATGCAAAAGCCTCCACCCATCCAAAAAAACCCATAGCTACTAGGCTATATAAGGATCAGCCAATGTGAAGCTACTAATTGGAAATCATAAATGGGAAATTCGATCACCTCATAAATCATGTTCCCAATAAGGTAAACCAACCTATGACAGGCCAAGTGCCTAATACAGACATCTATAAGATGACCCATTACAGTTTTCCATCAATCTATGCTAGGTTTTTTCTAATTAATGTAAGCAAAACTTTATTAGGTAGGTTGATGGCTGAAATCAATGTTTTGTATAATGGTGATGGAGATGTTAGAGACTGTTTTAGGAACTCGTCCCTTTCTAGTGTAATTCATTATATGAACTAACTTCTTTTATTCCTTTATGTCATGTCCATGTTAGAAAATATTTCAACCATATTAGGAAGTATTGTAACTGCATTGGGTGGTTTGATGACCACCATGGGTATAGTTTTTGATGGTTGTGGGATAGTCTATAGACTGTTTTGAGCCATCTGACCACTTCACTTCAAAAATCTGTAACAAATTCATACTTTGTCAAAAAAAAATTCAATTGTTCTACCAATTTTTCATGTTTGCCTTTATATGGAAAAAAAATTCAAAAATTCAAAAATTTCAACAAGGCAAACCAGGCAATCTGCCTGTATAGGCTGGTTTACCTTAAATTTACTTGTTCTTGGATTTTGTTCATAGATTGGAGTGACTGGAATCACTGGATGGGGCCCCAAAATTTTATTATGGCATGGAAGTAAAAATTGGCATGTATGTTTCTCATATATGAGGTTTAAATGGTATGGGCTGGATACAATGAAAGTGGCCATGCTTCTTTTTTTTTTACACAAATAAAGGAATCCCTTTACTACAAAAAAATAATAGAGTAGAAAGCCCAACTACAAGTAGCCTAGACAAAACAAAGAAGAAAAAGATGAGAGAGACAAGGACGGGGTGTCAGCCTAGAGCAACGAAACCACACCATGTCAGCGCAAGGGTCTAAGGAGGTTGGAAGACAAAGCCGGCACGAGGTCTTGAAATTGCCCATCGGGGGTTGCCATCAACCATCTCCACAATCACGTCATGTTAGCACCAACATTTGACCGGCCATGCTGCTTTGAAAAACTATCATGCTACATTGAATAAGACCTTGTTGCATTAATCTTGATGCTTAAGCCAACTAAATTCAAATCTGGTCCCTTGAGATCAACATAGTTTGTGTATTTGACTAGATAAACAAACTTGCATAAGTCATGTTTACATTGCAAAAAACAAATTATGGACTTTCAAGTCAAAACAAGTATTCCCTTCTTGTTTTTGAAGTTTTGTGAGCTTGTTGTTTTTGACTATCTATTTACTATGAAGTTTTTTTGCTACTATGTTGCAAGCATGGGATCATCACACTCTAATACTATGCAAGTGTTTGTTGGGTTTAATAGTTTTTGGATTATATACTTGTTTGGATTATTATGCTTTGAATTATTTTTTAGAGGTTTGAGGTTATAGTTTATGCATTATTAACTTTTTTTCTCCTAGTGAAAACTATAACATATGTTTGTGGGTTGTAGACACATGGTGTAACCTCACTAACTATGCATTCGTGTTGTATTTTTGGGATGGGCACAGGTGAGGCCCCAAACTTCTTGGAGAAATAGTGGAGTCATGACATGCTACTATATGTCTATATTCCTCAAAAACCTTACCTTTTCTATGTTTTAGATGTTTTGCAATGTTCTATGATTGTAAAGTAGACTAATTCTCATTAGATGTCTTTCTGGGCCTCCGGGAGATCGCTGTCAAGTAGAGAGGAGCATGTTTAGGGAACACAGGGGGGGTCTAGCTGCAAGTTGTTGAGTGTAGATGGAGAATCTCAAAACTTGAGTCTTCACTCGATTTTCAAAGTCTTCAAACTTGAATTTTCACCAAATCTTCAATTATCTTCTCTTGTGGTGGCTCTAAAAGGGTTAAGGGTAAGAGTTAGAGTGATAAGAAACAAATCCTTGGACATGTAAAACAGGACAGTGAGACACAAGCTAACCGTTCGAATGATGGGCTCCTATATCTCAAACCCACGGTGACCAAGAGGCACCTTTCACCAGTGGAAACAACATATAAGATCAACCATGTGGGCCATTAATCCCACTTTGCCACCACAAACACAAAATGGAGTGGTTACTAAATAACCACAACTCGCAATATTAGGTTTACAATGCAAAAATTGAACAACAACAAGCCTCCCAATCAACTAGGAATAACAAATAAAGACAACGGGCCTCCAAATCCGGCCAGGAACAACAAACCACAAGCCACAACTACACACAAGTCTTCAATCTTCTCACCCTTGAACTCTAAATCTTCAATCTTGAGTCTTGGAGTCTTTCTTCATTTGCCAACTCTTAAAAATCCTAATGGAAAATAAGGAAAATAAGGAAAATTAGTTCTACAATAGCTGCGGCCTTCAAACTAGTGGCATAGATTTTCTAGGAATCCAAACGATAAGTGCTATAGAAATTTAGAAAACTAATAGCACAACCTAATCACTCTGAAAATTTCAACCCAATTCAAACTACTGTCCAAAAGTTATTAGAAGGCAAAGTAGAGGTCCTCTTCTCCCTCCTCACACCAACCACTGCCTCTTCATTCTTCAATAACTTTTGATCTAGGACTCCAAATAACAATTGTAACATCAATTTGAAAAGATCTCTACTTATCTACAACTTGTGAAAGTTTCACAAGATTCTAAGGTACTGTCCAAAGGTTGTGAAAGGTAGAGCCTCGGCCTTCCAATCAAGAAGTCCAAACTTCACTCCAGATTTTAGCACTCCATAACTTCTTGCTCCAAACTCCAAATGAGATATATAATATTTTATAAGAAAGATATCAAGAGGAAAAATACACCCTCCAAATTTCAAAGCAAGAAAATAGATACACCAAAAATTATCGCTTGAAGAAGCCTCTGACCTCTCAATGGAGGTCCTTAGGCCTTCACAATTTCAAACCTTAATAACTTTTGAATCTCAACTCCAAATTCCACTTGCAAACACTCTTTGGAAAGCTATAAGCACAAAAAATCTAATTCCAAAGTTACATTTTTCAATAATCCATGCTCCATGAGCTACATCAATCTGAAATTCGGCCTTTCAAACCCAAAAACTCTCACACACCCTTCTCTCCTTCCACACACAAAACTCCCCTTTTCCTACTTTTCCTCCCCATCTAAGGTGAGAGGTGGGTCACTTCAACCCATGCCCCTACCAAGACCTCACACAAAATTTCAACTACATCCCCATTCACACTCATTCCTTGCTTCAAACCCCTTAGCTAATTTTTCATCACCAATTTCCCTACCACAAAGATAATCACACATTGTGATTTTTATAAAATATCCAAAGTAAAAATTAGGAATTAACATCAAATAAATGCCTAGAAGAGGTAATAAACTAGAGTTCCAATCGAAACTTCACTCCATCTGCAAAAAATTGAGAATGCGTTTGACGGTGGTAGCAACATAATTTGCACGCACGGCTTTCGTCAATGGGTTGACTGGGCCTTCCAACCAATGTTGGTGGCCATGGCCTTCCACCAACCGAGCCATACAAAAGTATTGATCAATGTTTTTGCCCTCATAATTTGCCTTGAATGTCATTTCCCGAGTGCCCGGTTCAACACACCCAACTTGGAGCAAGATCACTATAGCACAAGCATCTGTGTCAAGATTACCATGCCATTGCCGCTCCACATGAGGTTGCTTCGGCGGTCGAAAAGGCCCAGCTTCATCTCAAAGATGCCTAAGTGGCAATGCAAGATCTCGCAGCAAAAGAGGCTGATCCGACAGTTGTGACAACAAAAGTTCAAATTTAGCCTCCGGTTGAGGCTCTTCATCTTGAGACTCAGAAAAAACCCTTTAGTTCGACATTCTAATTCTAAAATAAGAAACAAAATCCACTAATTCAATGAAGCTATAAGGCAAAATAGTCCTCTTATATAGATATCATAAACCTTACGGAACGACGTTACCTTGAAGCTACTCAATAAAACATACTACAATATGTTTTTACACTATGTACAAATCTACAACAAGACACTACGAGTTATAATGCTGTAATAACCAGAGAACATGACTGTTGTAGTAACACCACATCGGTCCTACCACTCCTACGTGGCCAAGAGGCTACCATCTCATTTTTCAAAAAAAATTATTTTTATTTTTTATTTTCAATTTCTTTTGTATTTGAAGAATTCTTTTTTTGACAGCTAGCCATTCCTTCACTGTGGGGGGAACAATGAAGGGAACAAGCTTGAAACAATCTTTTGGAGGCCCGAAAAAACATCTAATGCTTTTCTATATGCTACATGTTACACACACACATTTTTGCAAACTATGGTTACATGTTTATATTGAATTGGCTATACATGGGCAAATGATGAAAAAAGATACAACTTTTTGGATATAGTGCAATATTGGTGGCTAATTATATGAGAATGTCTTGCTTGGTGATACATTGTATTTTAGCTTGGCATTTTAAAAATATATGGTAATTTGACATCCTTGATGAAAGAGTATACTTAATAGATTAGGTGTTTGCAACTAATAGTTAGTTCCATTTTGGAAAATAGAAATTGTTAAAGAAAAGCTCTTTTTTAGTATAGAAAGAAATTCAGTAAGTGCCTAAGAAATTGGGATGTTTTAGATAAAAACCTCCTTTTTAAATTTAAATTTTGACAATGAGATGTTCTTTCACCGTAAGAAAACAACAAGGGAAAACAGGCTTGAAACAGCCCTCCCCTTGCTCCAAATCACATCTAATGTGAGTGCAACCAAAGAGTCATTGTTAAACAAAGAAGTTGCTTATATACCTCAACAATTTCCAAAAAAAAGATAAGTCTATAATATGGGAGCAATCATGTTTTTGGTTTGATGTTATAGCCTAGTTGCAAAGTAATGCATTAGGGCAACTAAATAATAATGTTTTTCAAGGGCTTGAAGCTTGTTTAGGTAATTCTAATGGACCAAATACATAGTGTAGAATACTAGACCATCTTCCACTTGTACAATATAAGGGATATTTGCTTCTAAAACGTTGTAAACAACAAAATAAAAAATTTGTCACACAACGCATCTCTAAACAAAGACAATGACGATCCTTTTTTGGATTTTGACCCGCACCAGGATGTCATAGTTGGTCAATTTGTTGCTATGAACAATAACATAAAAGACACAAAATTGGAAATATCGTTTTTCTAAGGCATTGAGAAATGTGTATACTAAATCAGGATCCATGAAGATTATATGATGTTGGCCAAAACCAATGACTTTGCATAATAATCTCAAGATGTGGACTTATAGATATAAGAATTGTGTGAAATAATGGAGGGTCATTTTTGGTGAATTGTCAAATTGGATGGACATAGTGGACTTGGATACAACAATTGCATTATTGAACCCTTTTTCTAAAAAAAATCGTACATCATTGAAAAAATCATTGTGGAAAAAGATATATCCATTCCAAGAACAATGACGTTTTATTTGTTGAAGTATATGGCTAACCAATCAAAGACCAAAGACATTGAACAACTTGAAAACAACACTCATGCATTAGAAGAAAGTGGTTGTAATTAGAGATGTAGTGTAGAAGTTTTAGCAATAATTTGCATAGTATAGATAATATAATATATATTTAATAGTTTGGTGTTATATAAGTATTCATTTTCACTATATCATATCTTCTATGTATATCAACAAATTTATGTTTGAATGATGCCATAAAAAAAATTATTTGACAATAAAATCATTTTGAGATTGTTAAGATTACATTTGTACAAGTTTACATTCACAAAAGTTCCATTATTGTCAATAATTTTTTTAATCCTTTTTTTCTCATTGAATTGATGAGGAAAGGTGGCATTGTGCTTTTCTTGTACCAAGTGCTCTTCTATCAAATACAATGATGCTGCTATTGGATTGAAAAATCAACAAACCATAGTTATGGTCCCAAACTTCAAATTGCAAGAAGCTTAGGAATTTTTAATGTTTTTGGATTAGAATAGATCTAAACTTGATAAATCTCTTTTCATTAATTTGGCTCACATTTAGCAAAGACCATCATTATTCCTAAAAGTCTAGATAATGAGTAAGAAGCTACATATTGCCAAAATATAATACAAGGCAACTAGTGAATTGAGCATCTTCTTATGTAGAAGAGTCAATAATACTTCAATGAGGAAATTTTCAAAACCATCTGTGCGCAAATACGTTCAAGTAATTGTCAATAAAAGTGAACGAAAGAATAGAATTTCCATCCTATATTGCTCCTTGAAATCATCTATTAGACAAAATTGGTCATGACAACATTATAAAGTCAAAGGGTGAACTGGAAAAGGTGTAAGGGGGAGTTGTCCATCCATAACTCATTGTGAAAAAAAATTATATTTAGACTTTTGACTCAATTACTATAAAGTAGTCTAAAGCGCTACTCTAATTTGTCTTATTAGTGCATATAATACTAATTTATAAAAGTCGCATTATTTTACAAATAATGTCGATTGAAATATTATTATATTGTAATAATTTAAAATAAATAAATAATTATATTGATAATAATATTGGGCCCTCAATATTAGAATAGTATATTACTTGCCCTTCTTATCCAACCAAATCTATCAACCTAGAGCTTGGTGTCTATTATAAATATTTTTATATAACCAAAATTGATTATCGCGTTGTTTGGCCAAAGAAAAAGTCTACTCCCTAAAGATCCATATGACAAATACTTACAAAATTACCAAAAATTAGAATTCTCCCAATAAAAGGTCATTTAGTCAATTTTTATTCATATGTTATAATTTGTAATTGTAGGATTTTATTCTTGATTAATCTTGGGGCCATGTATGACATAAATTAGGGTTTGAAGGCAATATATGTGTAAGAACAAGCTTGAAAAGTGGAGCAATATATATTTTTTAAGATTCCCTATGCTTTTGACCATATGGCTTTGTAGAGCTTTTGAGCCCCATAACTCCAATTCTATTTGCAAGGAAGATTTAGGAACTGCAGATTTGAATAGAACCTCAACTAAGGAAGGAATATGCAAATGTTCAAAACAAATTGATATTGTGCTTTCCTTGCTTGAGTTGGGGCCGAAAACCAAAAATGCATAACTTTTTTCTAATTGTTGGATCTTCATAAAATCTAGATATCTTAGAAGTTCATTTGTTATCCTAATCTCAAAGAAAATATGAGGATTTAAGAAAATACAATTCTTCATTTTAGCTATCAAAATATAGAAAAAACATTTGGTCTAGAAGGAGCTTAATGGCTAATGGTGAAAGTCAAGTGTTTAATTTTGATATTAGAATATGGTCTCTACAAAAGAAGCTTGATAGACAATAATTTTAGTAATAAATACCATTTTTTTAATGAGATGTGTTCTAGGTCATTACAAATATTCTCCAAGCACTTCACATCATGATATCAAGGATACACTTGCCAAATCTAAATTAAGATGGTTTTCTAATTCATTCCATTTGTAATTGGTGAATTCATTATTTATGAAAGACATTTGGTGGGTACGTTAAACTAACTTTGTAATGGACGTGAAGAAGTGGATCATAGGAAAGGCTAGATAAAGGCACTTTAGTTGGTCCATTATCCCTTTGGCTATGCTCGTAGGCTCCAAATGTACAACACCTAAATCACCATATTCAATCATTTTTGAGTGTCTACAACAATGCTTTGATATGTGTGGATTTGTTAGCTCCTAGCGCCACCATTCCATGATCTATGGATAAGAAAAAACAAACTCTTTTGCACTCTAGAAACCATACAACCCAAAGTTTCTTCCTCTAAGAGCATTGAACAGTTTTTCATTGCAGCACGAACTAAGGTGACTGAAGTTGAAAAAGAGCTACCTTCGAATGAACCTTTTGACCACAAACACTTGCTTTCTGATACATAGGTCACATTGTGGAGCACAACTGAGGACATCCTAAGAATGGAAGACAAGAAGTTAGAAAGCTCACCAAATATTGATCTAAAATTTTAAGTTTTATGACCTGTTTCTGACCAAAGCCCCATTTGCACAAGATATGATGACTTATTTTCATGAATGAGGGGAATATAATGTTAGCAAGGTCTTTCTTTAATTATTGTATGACAAATAACACATTGACACTTGGGTGATTGCAAGAAAGACCAATACTATTTTTTGTCACAATTAGTCAATTAGAGTGAAAGAATTGCAATTAGCTATAACTTTTCAAAAATGAAGATGACTTACATGAAATTTTTATTAGAGATGACTAACTTAGAAGTCATGAGATTCCTTGTTTTTAAAAAAAATTGAAAAAAAATTCTATAATTAAAATCCAATTTAGCTTATTTATCACCCCGTTTATCACACTTTGCATTTTAGGGTTTTTTAGTATTATGGAGAATCCAAAAATTATAATGTATACTTGAAATTTTGGTGGACTATTTCACACTAGATGGGCATGTGCTTACCAAAGGAAATTTTAGAAAACACTATTTTTTGTCCTCCACATGGCACATGCGTGTAAATAGGGGTTCATTGTACGCAACATTCCAAACATTTAAGATGGTTTTGGCTTCTATTCTTTGGTGAAATGTGATCACTATCAAGTCCTTACAAATGTCCGATTTTTAGGGGGATTTTGTTCATGGTTTTCTAATTATATTAATTTATAATTGTATCTATTTTTTGTGACAAACTATCTTTTTTTCAAAAATTAAAGTACTTTTTTAGTACTTGCAAGTAGTCAAAAGTACTATTAGCCGTCGATTTTTCATATCAACATTTGAGATTGTTCAATTTCATAGTATTATAGTACTCTTAGTACTGAGTGTAGAAAACTATAGTTTTGACAAAACGCTACCAAAATCATTTGGTCTTTCTTACAACCACCCACCTAATGAAGTTGCTAAGACTATTTTTTAATTTTATGCTTCTCAAAAATAGGTTTGTCAACAAATTGAGAACAAGTTGGACTCTAATCTACACTTCTTTATTGATTTCTACCAATTCCAAACTTGATGGAAAATTAGCAAAAATTAGTGCAATCTTTTTTTTTCTTCTATTCCTTGACTAGAGAAAATTATCCCCCCATCATCACTCAATCAAACATATGCTAAAATGCTTAACATTGTCAGAAATAGGTTGTATACCTTATGTCAAGTGTGTTTGGCTGCATTGGGATCATGGCGACGTGATGAGCTGCCAATCTGCACTTCTTCCGCAATTCTTATTGACTGGTGGAATGCTGCTGTTCCAATTGTTATGCATGGGTTGGGTAACGTACATAACTACATGGATATCTTACACGAAAAAATGGTCAAATATTTGTGCTGGATAATCATGTGTATGACAAAATCTGCAGAATCTAGACGATCAGAAACTGTTTGTGCTTTGGTGGTACACGAAACAGCCAGCAAGGCAACGGGGAGCTAACTGAAGCTTACAGAACAGCATCGACCAAGTGTGCCAGGTATGCCAAATCTTGACGATGGCAGGTTTCCAAAAATTCCAGTCTGTTGCAGCAGTAAGTTAAGTTCGAGTGCAGGAGGGGATGGGATGGCATTCAGTAACTTACACGATGAGTGATTTGCCGCCACCACTCCTCTGTTACCAGATATTACCAGCCAGTATCTAGTAAATAGGTGACTATTTTACAGTGGTTTGATGAACTCAGAAACGTATATACTGTTTATGCAGTCCAATTTTGACCCTTCCTTTCCGAAACTGATCCTCCAGTATGATCGTATTTCTCCCTAAAGAAATCCCCGGAGGGAAGGGGATTGTTTGCACTGGCGATCGATGTTACGCCTGGACAGGCCCTGCCCTCTCCCAAACTCCTCATTTATAACTTCTCAGGCTTCTCTCTCTCTCTCTCTCTAACTTAACTTACTGAGCGGAGTCAATATTGTTTTGCCTGGTAGTAATAAGTTAACACACTTCGCATCAGTCTCACATGACGGAAGGGCAAGGCTGACGGACGGACAACCAAGCTTCCAGTGTGGTCCTGGTAATCCTGGCATCGTGAGTTGCATGCTGGCTGGCTGTCTAGTCTGTCTGTCTGTGCGGACGTCTGCACTTGCATACCGTTTACCCTTTTGGTCTGAAGATCTGCCTGCGCAGGTTGGTCTCATGTCCAACAGCTTTGCTTTGCTTTGAGTTAAGTTAGTTAAGCAGCACTTCAGCACTCTCTCTCATCGTCCAGAGCAGAGCAGAGCAGTGCAGTGCAGTTCGGCATTGAAGAACATTGTCTCACACTTTCTGTCTTGCCAGTCCAACTCGCGCGCGCGCGCATTTCCAATGCCGGCAGCAGCTGGGGCAGCTCCTGCATGGAACTCTGACGCACTATTAGAGTTATACCTGGCAGACTACCACCTGAAAAATGTGGCCAAGTGCGGATGGAAGCGGCCATGAATCAGACCCCACGGCAACCCGGCCTAACTCGCAGGATTTCATCCATTGGAAACGCACTGGTGACCGTGGAAATCATCCCTTTTGCATACTGTAGGAATCATTAGCTTAAAAAAATGCAAAACTTGCACTCATTGGAAGTCAAACTAATGAAGGAGACCTCTCCTTTTCACAACAAAATTTTGAAGATGATTAGATGCATTTTTGTCCGACACAAAAGGATTCTATGTCATTCATCAAACACAAACATGGGCAATTTCGTTAAGAAGGTGCCATTCTGCTACTTTGGCAGTTTTTACGGTTCAGATTAGGCGGTCTGAAATGTACAAATATCCTAGATGTTTGAAATCTATATCTTGACTAGATTTTTGAAATCTACATCAATCATTGATATCACTTTTGTAATTCAGATCATGCGTTCTGAAATCTATATCTGTCCTAGAATTTTGAAATCTATACAAATCAAAGATTTTTGAAATCTATACTTGTCCTAGATATCACTTTCATAGTTCAAATTGGGCAAGTTGAAAATGGCACACGGAATACCGCCATTTTAACAAAATTGCCCATAAATCGTTTACGGCGTCATTTAAGGAATAATAGCAAGCCTTCTTGTTAACTTGACTTATTGCTAAAGAAAAGAACCAAGAATGGCTTAATCTCCTCAAAGGATGGAACCCATGATTGTGTGGTCAAACCTCTATTTTGTCTCTATTTATGAGTGAAATTTGTTAGGTGCATTTCTTGAATATGTCATAAAACTTTCACATTGTGGGGGGATAAACTATCATGATTTTTTTGAGTAAAAAGTAGAGAAATTTTATCAAATGCAAACATGCTTAAGAAAATATGAAAATTTTAGATTAGAAGTACATTATGGTATAGAGCATTATAGTGTAAAGGAAATTTTTGTGTCATTCTATATTTAAAAAAGTGATTGTAAATCCTCAACTTCAAACTCCAATAAAACGCCCATTTTTCTTCTTCTTGAAATCATTTTTTTAGCAAAGTAGAAACTGCACTTTAAAAACTTTCATTTCTGTTGAGTTTACTCAAAGGAAAAGAAAGAATATTCAATGTCAAAATTAGGTTTTAAGGATAAAAACCACAAAGTATTGAAATATACTATAAACATTAGAAGAGATTTCAGCCTTGCAGAAGATTGTGAGTTATCACAGCATTCCCAGGCGTTCCCATGCTGCCAAATCAGCATGTTGATGTGGTCAGGCGATGGCCACATTGGCAACATATTATTTAATTATTATTTTTAAATAAATAATTTTAAAATTTTAAATAATTTTAAAATTTTAAAAAATTTTAAATTTTTTTTTAATAATTTAAAATATATATATATATATATTTTTTAATTAATTTATTTTTTATTTTTAAAATTTTTATTTTTAAAATTTTAAAATTAATTTATTTTTTATTTTTAAAATTAATTAATTCTTTTAAATTAAAAAATTAAAAAAAAAAAATTAATTTTAAATTTTAAATTTTTTTTAAAATATTCTGGGCAGCAAAACAATGTTCATAGGAATGGAAACATGGATGAAACTGCCTTCTAGAGGCCTAAAAATACATGTAATGTATAAACTATTTTTTGACAAGCTACCCTATATACTTCTTCATTTTTAAACTAATATGACTTGAATCTAAGTCAATGATGTGGATATAACATCATTGAAGCTACACACAAAGAAATCAATGAAAATAATCCATTTTTCAACATGAAAAGAAAACTATTTGTCTATCCAAAGAACTCTTTTAATTCAAGCCTTGACATCCCTTAGAGTTTAAGTTTGAAAAAAATAAATGAGTGTGGTTCTAGGTGTTGTCAATATTGAATAAGGTGTGAACACTAGCATTATTAACTCTACCTAAATATCAATCAACATGAAAAACATGAACATAAATGGTGAAAGCATGAAAAATCTTCAGCAAAGGAAGCAGAAGAAGTCATTGGGGACATGGTATTATGAGGATCCCCCATTCCCCATTTGGGTGTCAATCATTAGGGGTAGTCACACCTTCTTCACTTAGCACTTGAAGAATGAAGAATGAGAAGTTGGGGAGGGTTTAGAGGAGCCAATGGGAAGCCATGGTGGGTGAAGAAGGTGTGACACCCCTAAAAGATGTATTTAGAGTGAAGAATGAAAAAATGGAGAATCCATTTACCTAGATGTAAACAATGAAGTGAAACTAGAGTGACGAAGGGAAAAGTGCTAGTTCAAAAAGGAAAAAGGAGAGCATAAAGGAATATACTTAAGTACGTATATCTTCCGCACTCCCACTCTTCACCTCCGGAGGTGAAGAGTGGGAGTGCAGAAGATATACGTACTTAAGTATATTCTCTCTTGAAAGGACAAGTTCAACCGAATCCCAAACCGCCACGTACGTGTTCTCCATTCTTCAACTCCGGAGTGAAGAAGGTGTGACTACCCCTATTGCAATCTTCTGCACATTTCTGCACATTTGTTTGTGCTTAATTAATTTATGGGCGTGGTTGTTTTCAAGCTATGGATACTCCCAAAATGCATCCTCAAACTGAAACTTTGTTATGAATTATGCTCCAAATATTCCCCAATGAAATGAGAACAAGGAAAGTTTACTGTTTCCTTAAAACGCAGGTGTGCTCCTCGGAGTTTAGGTTGTTTTCACAGACAATAGAGACAGTCAGTTTTATTCCATTGAGACGAAGACAACATGCCAAGCAGAGCAAAAACTTGCTGCTGGCCAACACGTCAAATAGACAGCGTAACTACACAATCAAATGAGCAGCCCTAACTTAAGCTTAGTTGTATCTACCATAAACCCTGAAGGTTTTCAGTAAACTCGCATCAACCTTCATGCATTGGAGATCAGATATTTTCCTGCATGGCAACCAAAACTCAACTTACAGCTAGCGCTAACACCTGCCAGGCCAGAATTCAGGCTTCAAATGTATACTGTAGGTCTGAAAAGGGTTCCTGAAGTCTTCAAATCAGAGGGGCTGAAAACTGAGAAGCTTATCTAAAAGCCTGATACCGGTATGCTGTCTCGAACACTGTCTCGAACAACTGTCTCGAACAATTGGCATACCTATTATTTTGCCTCTGCCATTCCACTTCATATATGTAAGTTAATCCAGCTTTAGTGTCAATGTCCGCTGCCAATTTTTGGCAGTTCTGACTCCTGGGTGTAAGTTGAAGATTTTGTAAGGTAGGTTCTAGCTCGATCCCCAGGCACACCGGCAATCATTCTCTCCATTTTATGACGACGGACAAAGAGTTCATATTTATGCATAAATTTGTAAAAAATCAACACCTTTAGCTGTGTCCTGCCAGCTCTTTTTAAGTGCCTTGAACGTAAGTTATGCCACTAAGTCGAGCATTTCTGAACACACAGCTCACTTACATATGTTACGCCTTGTGTTCGGCTCGTGCATTGTTGGCACCTGGGAACTGAAGGCGTGCATCAATTTCACATGGAAAGAAGAACTGGCAATCGTTCTGTAATTCTACGAAATTCTCGTGCCGTGCAAGAGAGAGAGATAGAGAATGAATGGTTCATGACCCGCATGTTGTTTTCATGATGTTTTTCCAAAGACAAGAACAAAGGACTGACCGTCTGCTTGCAGAGTCCCATGCCACTAACTTACTCCTTTTCGTAACGTAGAGGTGGTTTCAAACTGTGATAATGTAGCTCAGCTCTATGATACATGCTATCAGCGCTTTCAGTGCCAGAACTTGTGGTTCCCGTGACAGAATCGGAGCTGACTCGTCGCACAGATTGCTGGGGATTACACCAACACAAAACTGAGGCTCACTGGCGTGCGCACTAGCTAGCTAGATGGTCATGAGTAGCTCTGGAGCCTGGCTGCCTCCCCTAATCTGCGGTCTGGTCTGCACTGCATTGGAAACTTTAAACGACAACGTGGTCAGCAGGGTTGTTAGTCGGGATCCGGGAGTAGCCAGCAGCTGCATGCGTCACACTCCGCCGGAAGGCATCATTCATCCTTCCGTAATGAATGAAAAGTGATTTGACATGGATAGGAGACGTACTGTACATGGCAGCAGAATTTTTCACAAGGGAGGTGGAGTTTGGAGTCATGGATGGGAGACAACCTATTTGAGGAGCCCATTTGATGAAGCAAATTGTCTGATTTTTAGGAAAAATAATTAGACTCCGAGATATATTATATAGCCCATTGTGTGATTGTATATTTGTACTCTACATCAACATAATTTAGTGAAATAAGTGATGTAAAGCAAAGGTATATTCAAGTACCTAGATATGATCACATATATAGGCTAATTGCTTATAGTATTTTCAAATAGTGACCAATATAGATTGCAACCATTGTACATTTTGTTACTTACAAACCACGCCTATCCCTAAATCCATTCATTGTATTTATGTCCTACGATAAACAAATGTCTTTTTCCTACTCTCCTAGGATTGAAGCATAGTAACTTTAAAGGGAATGGATATTGCACTTCAAGAGTAGAGGGCACCTTGAAGTGCCAAAAGATCCACATGCAATTCCCATACAAACAAGAAATTTGGATGTTCTTTGGAAGGATGACAAAGTGATGGTATATGTAGAAATGCGCCATTTTTCATGTTATGTGAATAGAGCATTTTATTAAAAAATTGTGCAACATGGATGTTGAAGACAATCACAATATTATCTCTCAAGTCCATCGATATTTTGTAAGAAGTTTACAAAAAATTCACTCCAATTGGAAAATCTTCACACCTTCAAATACATTATTGTATCCAGAAATGTATATTCTACATACACCAAGGGGTTGAATCCCCTTTATGAATTAAAGAATTTACTCAAAGTTCTCCTCTCTATAAATTTAGTGATTTAGATCTATCAACCAATGTTCCATATCCCAAAAACAATAGGGTTAATTGTAAAGTGGTCTATACTTGATCTAGAGTTGCAAGCTAACTTTAAGTTGTGGTCATCAACAGTAAATGCATTGAATTAAGCTTTAAATTCATAGTTCTTATTTGGAGTTATAATCCCTAGTCCCACATGTCACATGCTTGTGAGTTCTCATTTGGTGGAAGAAAAATTAGGGAGAAAATTTTTACCCAAAAGGATCGATCCTTGGTTTTCTATAGTTTGTTGTTCAAAGGGAAAGGATCCCTAGTTTCCTCCCACTTTAGGATTAACTCTAAGGTGAACTAGCCCATGACATGTAGAATGATTAGTTTGCCTTGTTAAGATTGTTGAAATTTAAGAAAATTCACATAATGACAAATGGGACAAATGGGAAAAGCAATTGAAATTATGTTTATTGACAAAATGAATTTGTTGTGAATTTTTGAAGTGTGCTACCCAATTAGTCTAAAAAATTCTCAAGACTACCCCAAAACCAACAAAAAAAAGTGTATCCATAATGATCATCTTACTCAACTAAAGCAATCGTAGAATTTCCTAACACAACCATGACATAGAGGCCTAAGAAAATCAATTCTTGTGATAAATTTACACTCAATAGGTGAAAGTTCCTATTGCAATCACTAAGAGCATCCCCAATCCAACTAGACACCAGCATGTCAACACCATAATGATGGGACAATTCCAAAAAACACTACCAATGCAATCAATATTGGTCTCTCTTCATTCCCAGGTTTGCTATTCTCCTTCACAAATCCAACAAGTTGGCCAATTATGAAGAGCACACAATTTGGTTCACAATAGGAAGATTTATAATTGTCACCCCTTTTCAAGCATTGTTATGTGAGCCAATAAATTTAAACTTCCGTTTTTTGCATCAAAGTCTTCTTTTAGTGTAGAATTTTTTTCCTCTCTTTTTTATTAAGTGCAAAAGTCCATTTGAAGTTTGAATTGTTGGCTTGCATTGGGTCAATTTTTTCTTAAATCCATCGGGAACAGAGAGAGATTTGCCTCCCTCCACTTGAAAATTCCGATATTGTCCTTATTTGCATTAATGGATTGGAGATCCATGCCCTAATTACTTGTAGAATGTGCACTACTTGTTTTGTAGTTTCGAAAGTGTCCAATTTGCAATTTTGAAGTGTAAATTGGATGTTTTAGCTAGTTAGATGCAAAACAGGTTATTAAATTAGGATGTGTGTGAACTAATTGGAAATTAAAGTCCTAGTTAGTATGGTGAGGTCCAATTGGAGTTGTCATGTGAATGGGATGCAAAAGGATTGTGGAAGTCGGTTCCAAGTTGGATTTGAACAGGTGTGCAATGGCTATTAGCCTTATTCCAAATTGGTTTTCTAGACCCATTACTCGTGAGTGCGAGTGGAGTCCCAGCCCGAATTGATTGCGTTTTTTTGGTGTAGCTATTGTGTGTGTTGTTGTAGTTGTGTGAATGGGTGTTAAGATTTTGAGTGCTAATTGGATGAGATGTAGTGGAAGCAAATTTGGAGTTTAGTACATTGATGGCATAGAATGTAATTTGACTTTAAACAATTTGGAAGTATAAATTTAGAATATTTTGGAGATGATTTAGATTGTGCTTAAATGTGATTTGTAATTCAATTGGTTGTGTAATGAAATATTTTGGGAATCTAATTGGATATACTTGGAGTGTCAGATGTGCGTTGTGAAGCCCAATTTGGAATAAAGAATTATTAAAGAGAAAGAATTTTAAATTTTTTTAAAAAATTGAAGAATTAAGAGTGTAAGTTGGAAGTAATTTAATGCAAATCCTTTTGAATTGTACAACTTGACTAGAATTAAAATACACTAGCTATTGAATCCTATTTAAAATTCTCCTTGGAACGAACTTATTATACTAACAGGATAATTTCCAATTCAATCATTATTATTCTTCCACATTACTCCATCACCATCATCCAAGACATTGATTGTAACCCCTAATTCAACCCAATGTAGCCCCCAAATCTCATTTATTGAAAAGAGTCTATCATGTGGGTGACTTGGAGAGGTATGGGTTGTTGCTATCCAGGCCCTTCCCCGCACTTTGCCTTTCCCTCTCTCCCCTTTTGTTGGTCATTTGTGGTCCCTGCTTTTCTTCTTTGTTGTCTCTCTTCTTTGTTGTCTCTCTTCCTGCCATGCTACTTGTGGCTAGTGGACTTGTAATTTTTCCCTTGAAATGAAATTTTGTTTCATTTGTGTCAAAAAAAAAGTTTGTCATGGGGCGATGCACATAAGATTGTTTACCAACGAGGTAGGAATCCCTCTTGCATCGTTGACGAATGTAGGGAACCAAATTGTCTTACATATATGGCTCCTCAGCCAACCTCAATCCTTGAATTAACTGAAAATCTCACCCCATACACATAAATAAGGTAATACTTTCCTAGCATGGGGAGGATCACTCACTGCCTGATTCCACAACGGTATGCAAGACTTTATGTTAACAGGTCATTCCCTACCTACAGTACGTGTCTGTGATGGGTTTTTTTGCCTGTCATAGGCTCGTTTACCTTAATAGCTCTGGGCTCATACAGAAAGACAGACCCAACAGTGAGACTGCTGATATTTTTAGTCCTCCATGCAAGGCAACTGAAGCTCCCGCCCTCAGTCACTTTGCATGTTCTCCGTGCAATTTTCAGAATTTCAAAGCCTGGGGCCTGTCACAGAATAAAAATGTTTCAACCCTGACTGCCATTCTGACTGGCTCTGTTTTTGTGATTTGGAACTGATCACATACATTACACTAATTGGGACTCAGATAGTTTAGTCATATGCCGCGGCATATATAACCCATAAACAACGCTCACACTACAACAAAACAAGGTCCCAATCAAGATGTGCAAACCAACACAAAATGTTTGAATCAACACAATTATATTTAGAATTTTTGAATTAAGACATCCAAATCAACTTAACATTGTTGATTAGGGTCTTGTTTTCTTGTAGTATCAAGACGTTTTTCGGCCAATGAATGACAAAGAATCTCTCCATGTGGGACAAAAGTGCAACTATTCATCTTCCAAATTCTGTGTGAAAAGGGAACATCTTCTACAGTAGTTTGACTTCCAATCAATGCCTTTGCAACTTTTTTGAGCCAACAATTCACACCGTTCCAAAACAACTGATTTTCATGGTGACTAGCTCGTCGTTTAAGGGGTAACCTTGAAATTCATGCCTAAAGTGTCAATCAAAGTTCATACAAAGTAGGAGGTCCATAAAGCATATGTTTATAAGTGGGAAATTCATTTGGGGAGGTTAGAATTCTTGAAATACTTTTTAGTAAATTTTTATTGAAAGACAAATGGAATTGGCATCTACCCCCAAGTTGTTTCATATTTTTTGGAGCTTTGTGAAATTAATTATGAATTTTTGAAGTTGAAATGCAATGATCAATAAAAAAACATCCACCTCTTGAAATGTATACTATTTGTACATTGTTGGTACAATGAGAAAGAAAAATGTACAAATAGTATACATTTCAGGAGGTGGAAATATTCAGAGCCTAAGTACTTTTGGAGATGTACAATGTTGTGTTGGAAAGCACTCAACAATACCTTCTCAATAGTATATTATAATTGCAATTTGGAGATTCATTTTCATTTTTGTTGTATTAGTAAGAGAAATAGATTTAATCCCTACACTAAGTAGTGAAATTAGGTTGCCCCACACTAATTTCTCGACATTCTATACTATATAAATATGTATTGTTTCTTTACAAGAATTTGCTACTTTTTTGAATTAAAAATTTATGCATGTGGGACTTATGAACCTCTATGTGTCCAAAAAAAAAATAGTAGACATATTTGTTGATTGGTTGGCTTGTAAAGTGATTTTCTTGAAGTAAGGCAACCTAATTGTTAAGGCAACCTAATTCCACTATTTAGTGTAGTGATCTTAGCAATCACTATGTAGTGGATACTTGAATTGTTTTGGGAAAGCATTTGCATGCAACATCATTTTATTTTATTTAATTAAAAAAAAAACTTTCTTCATAGTAAAATGGATTATTTTTAAAAGTTGTATTGCAAATCAAAATTGCAATTGCCTAACTTTATAAGAAAAAATGAATACAAAGTGCATAATATTATTGAAGTGTTAAAAATTGTATTGTTAGGGGAAAGCAATGATGTTTTCATCATCAAAATCTAGGCCATATGCTAAATTTTAATTTTTGATAAATCATTAAAGTGAAATTTTTTCACTTTGATTTGAATTTTTTTTCCAAATTTTTTTTCCAAATTTGGGCATGTAGTTTTCTTAAAATATAATTCACAACATAAACTCTTTTGATAAAAATTCATATTTTATAATACATCTAGGGTTTGTCCAAGAATCCTAGATTATTAAGGTTTAATCTTGAAACAATGGACTCAAAACATTGTCTTCTAACAACATGAATACATGCATTTTTTATTTCTAAGGTAGGAAGACCCGATTTGAATTAATCCCTAAAGGATCAAAGAGACTACTTTGTTTTTTTTGAAAATTTAGATAGCCCCTACTGACTTCATTCTAAAATTTGGGAATGATGTATTTGAACAAGTTAAGCAAAGGATCCCACAATTAAATTCATTAAAAAATAAATATGATGAAGATTTCAACCTTGCTTTGGGTGTGAGTATTTTGAAGCAATTTCAAGCCTTTAGACATGAAAGTACTTCAAGGGTTAAAAGATGTCATTAGAACTTTGTTAAAAATTTGATGGCTTCAATAAGAATTTTGTATATGAACGTGCTTAAGTTTTCTTTGACATCGAATGACACCTATTATACGTGAAGATCTCATTTGGCACTCAAGTGCCAAAATTGAACTACCTCTTACAAGTCCATGTCACTTCATACCATTCACAAGATGACACATAGATTTTATTTTATAAAAATGACTTAACCACTAAAGGACCAAGGCCGTTCTTCTATCAAAAAATACTCAAAACTGCCATTTTTGCTGCATTCATCCAAAAAAACAAAAAAAATACTTTTTTTAGAATCTAACCGTAGTATCTTGTACTTTACTAGTCTAGTATCATGTGGTAAGAATTTAATGGAATTTGACCGTACAGATTGGAAGACATTAGCATTCAAAGTTGAAAAAAGAAAGTTTTTTTGAACACTAGCCTACAATTTTAGATGACTTTGAATGCCATTTGGGGAAAAAATTTATACCATGGACCTTGAATTAAAAAAAATTTGTGTTGAAGAATTGAGTTGAAAGTCTAGAAAAAAAATTAAAAAAAAACATGATTGATTTTCATTCTTTAAAAAATTGTTCAGTAGAAGTAGGTCCAAAATTGAAAGAAAAACTAAATCATTAATAGCTCTAAAATGGGATTGAAACACAATAATCTCAATGGTGAGATTGTTCTAAATAGAAAACTTAACCTTGTCAAACAATTTTTGTTGAAAAATTGTGAAAATTGCACTCATAATTGCATCCTATAAGTTATTTTTTCAAGAAGATGCTCAAATTGCCCAAAAAACAAGATTGTTCATAACTTTCACATTACTAATCCAAATGGAATGAATCAAAGCTTCACATGTAGACAAAAATATAATCTTTAAGAAGAAAAAAATTAAAAAATTAATTTCAAATTTTTGTAGATTTATTTTTCTGCCCGGTGACGTGAAAATTATGTTTAGGATGCCATAACTTTTGCTCCCGGGCACCAATTGAAATAAAATTTATATTCCCACGAAGCTCATAAGTTTTCCTATCTTATGAAAAAGTTTCAAAAAAATTCACTGAAAATTGAGCTCATAGGAACTTGCCCAAAATCCATTTTGTCCCCCGAGGGGACAATGGTCCTTTAGGGGTTAATTTATGCCGAATCTGACCTTCAAGTAGGGTAGTATTCTTAAGGTACTTCTTCAATTTTATTCTCCTCATTCAATCACATGAAAATAATTGGTGAAATTTATGCTTGCCAATAATTTTGTGGATGCATAGTATATTATGAATTTGGTGTTATTTGAATAGAAGAATGTTGACCAAATACTTTTCAATACAAAGTAAATTAATGATCTTGCTAGTAAAAAATAACAATGTGTCACAATTTGTATAATAAACCACAATTGAAGAGTTATAATATGGGTCATACAAGCTTAGAGGGACCGAAGGGCCTCTCAAAGGTTACAGTGACAGTGAGTTATAGGGAGATCTTGAACCTTATTATTTTGCCAACTTTTCTCGCACATGCAAGATGTTGTTGAGCATGAATCCAGCCCCGATTGTGGGAATTCCAAGATCACTCCATGTGTTGCCTTGACAATACACTGGAGTACTTGAATGGCAAATACTGATAAAATAATCAAGGCAATGGAAATTGTCTGTTTGGTTCAAAAAATAAAGCAAAAATAAAAAATAATCAAGGCAACCCATATCATTCATCCATTGCCAAAGTTGACAAATATTTAACAGGTCTGTCACAAACTGGTCACTTTCAACAGGCTCCAATTGAGAATGATTGAATACCCTCAGTTTATTTATAGCTTTTGAAATACATTGAAAGGGAAAACAATACACAGAACCAAAGGGACAAGCCCTTGGCGGAAATATTTAGGTGTTTCAAAATCTAAAACGCAACCAAAGCAAGTAGCATAAGGTAAACCACGATTAGATCTCAAAGCCAGAGAGTAGGCCAGAAGCCAAGCACCCAAACAGAAAAAAAATATTGAATGCTTGAGGTGGTACAAATATAGTAGGACCACCTATAGGTGACCACTTAAGTGATTCCATGCATGTTGTGGAGCCATATAAAGCAATGTAAATTTTTTGCCGTGTAGGAAGATAGAAATCGTGAGGATTGCAATTTTTTGGGTAATTTTATGCCTTGAATTGAAATTACACTAGTAGAAAATTTGAAATTTCTATTGTTTTGGTCATGTTGATTTGGGTCAATTTTTTGCTGATTTTGACAAAAATCTATTGAAAAAACTGACCTAAATCAACATGACCAAAACAACAAAAATTTCAAATTTTCTACTAGTGTTACTATGATTTTTGGGAGCCAAAAGTTGGTCTAGATCCATATCCAATGTATAAACTCTTCCGATTTCGATCATTCAAGAACTACTTTCCCACTCACTGCTTCCTAATTTCTTGCTCACTACTTCAAGACAGGTTTCATGACCTTATTAGTCCCAACCTTGAAAAGGAGAAAAAAAATACCTTCCAAGCTTTGGTTGGAAATTTGTTCTTACCTTAGTTGAAATAGTTGCACCCTATAGGTTGGGTATAGATCCTAAGTCAAGAATGGGTGGTCCTACCACTAGATACCGAAAAGGCAATGTTTCAACACTAGTAGAAAATTTGAAATTTCTGTTGTTTTGGTCATGTTGATTTAGGTCAATTTTTTGCTGATTTTGACAAAAATCTATTGAAAACAACAGATTTATGTCAAAATCAGCAAAAAAATGACCTAAATCAACATGACCAAAACAACAGAAGTTTCAAATTTTCTATTAGTGCAAGATTGGAAGGACTCATACTATTTGGTTTATATAGCTTTGTGGTTGTGTGCTTTGGACATGACATTGAGTTTAGAGCATTGCCACCATGGGGCACATCTAAATCCCTATGGAATCACCCACATAGCAAATTTTAGATAGTCGGTGCACTTGACAAGCAAGGAGTCAAGTAGCATGGGCTAAGCTTAGTGCTTAGGGATGATGAAGCTCTCATGAATTGCATTTGACATTGATAAAGGTTACAAAATTTAAAAATTTGTTCACAAACATGGATTTGTTGGGAAAATCAAGACTACTTTGGGCTTGGTGAAAACTTCTCCACACATTGAGCGTTGAGGTACAAGAGACAATATTGCCGCACCTAACTACAAAAACTAAATTGTTCCAACTTCATGGTGGAGGTACAAAGGAGGTTGACCCTTCTCCTTGTTATCACAACCCAATATATGAGGTAGGAGTGGCGATACTCTTACCATGACCTCCTTTTCTCAACAAATCACAACACAACTATACAACTAGCTATAGATGTCCAAATAGTTGTATTATCCCTAGAACTCCTCAAGAGACACAATGTGGGTAGAATGTGGTTTTAGATGATATTCAAAACTTGTTGGAGGATGTAAGATAGCAAGTTTCATCCAATTTTTTTTAGATGGTCCACTTGTTTTTTCTTGATGTCATGCATACTTTTGTATGACTTTAACCTTATAACGTTACACTAGCCAATGCATGACTTTGCTAGAGTTTACAAGATAGAAGAATGTATTTTTTCCAACCTTTTTTTTGAAGAGGTGCTTCAACACATTTTTTGAGAATGTTGTTGAATATAACCTTGTGGTATTTTGGACTTTTCTACATAAGGAGATGCTTGATCCATGGATCATCATTTAGTAGTTTGACATCTTTTAGGTCTTAGGCCTTAATGTGAATTTTAACCATGAAAATGACCTTTTTTTAATTTGAGACCAACTACTGAAATGAAGTCATTGAAGTGCACTTTCTACTCCAACTTCAAAATTACCAAAATATCTGAAATTGAATAATTTATTGCATTTTGCATTTTGGACCTAATGCTATGGTTTGCTCATTATTTATATTAAAGAAATACATGGTAAATATATTTTTTCTGTTATATTCTAAACTATTATATATATTTATGGTGAAAAATTCAGATATTTGAAAATATTTTACATTTGATATGAGTTTTCTTTTCATTTTCCTCAAAGAATTCACTGTAATTTCAAACTATACAAAAAAACTGAAATTTACATGACTTACAAAAGATATGTGATTTTGTCTATGAAAAACAAGTGTACAAAATCTAAATTTTTATAGAGTGAAAAATGAACACATACATAATGAAAGGATTTAAACCCTAAAGGACCAAAATATTTAATTCTAGTATCATGTTTTTTTTGAGCCAATTTGAGTAGGTCATTTGTGAACTTTTTATTATTCAATTTGATTTATTTTTTGACCAATTCTCTTCATTGATTATGGTGATATACAGTATAGTCTCATCTGAATTTATAGTTTTTATAATGTAATTAATTGAATTCCCTTTTCAAACATAAAATCCTTCTTCCTTTGTGGGTTAACCTCTAAACTTTCAGATCATTCTCCGGAATTGAAGATTTGGGAAAAATCATCATAAAGTACTATTTGGAAGAATATTTCGGAATTCAAATACAAATAAAAGTTTTAGATTTTGAGTTTTAGATTCCATCCGTACCATTAGATTCACCAATGTTATCACCAATATTTTTTTATAAATTTTGAATTTTTTTCAAAATTCCTTCAAAATTCGATTACAAGCAAAATATTATCATATTTTGAGTACAATTTGTTGGAATGCATTTGAAATGAGGTTCTCTTGATATGGTGATTTTTTGAAATTTTTGTGTCTTTAAAATCTGTGACTTCATTTTTGCAAATCTAGTTTTGAACTAGAGTCAATGCAATTTTAGCTTGGTCAACCAATTCACATTCTTCCACATTTGTAATTTTAGAAAAACGTGTACTCCAACAATACCAAATCCAACCATTAAATAGGACAAAAATGTGATAAAGTATCTCCACAAATTTGGATGACTTTCATCCAAACAAAATGAGAAAGAACCAAGAGTTTCAATCTATCCATCATCCAAAAATTGAATGTCGGAGCGCTTAGGGGTTAAAGTTCAAATTCATGGTCTTTCCTTTCAAGGTTAAATTTGTGTGTGACTATTGCCTTATAGTATGCTTGGCAATTTCTACCTCCTTGCTCTATATCAAAATTTCACTAGTGAAAACAAAATTTTCTTAATTTGACCCCAACTAATGAAATGAAATCAATCAAGTCCATTTTTTACTTCAATTTCAATTTTTCAAAAAAAACTAAAACTAAACTTTTCATTGCAATTTGAATCATTAAAAGAAATACAAAATAAATGAAAAATATTTTCTATTTTTATGAAAATCATTAAAAGAAATGTTTTTTTGCACCTTGTTTTCCTAGGTTCTTAACTTGAGTCCTTAACATAAATATTTTACACTAAAAAGTTTGAGGTTTACATCTTCTTGGTGAGAAATTGAGTTGAAAATCTAGGAGAAAAATTCAAAAATAAATTTCAAAAGATGATTCTTTTTTTAATTGTTAAAATAGTAGTAGATACAAGATGGAAGGGAAATTTGAATCATTAATAGTTCCAGAAAGAAATTGAAACATGCCAATCCAAACAATTAAATTATTGTAGCAAGTGATCTACACCTTATCTATGTTTTTGGTTTGAATAATTGTGAAAATTGAGTTAAAAAACAACTACCATACGTTATTTTTTCATAACTTTCACATCACTATTCTACATGGATAAATCAAATCTTTCCATAAATATAATATATTAGAAAAATTGAAATTGAAATTATTTTGAGTTTTTACTTTTTTCTTCTTCTTTGGTTGCCCAGGCTCAAGCATTTGTACTTTAGGAATACATTACTTTCCGTCCTAGGAACTAAATGAATAAAAATTGATATTTGTGTAAAATTTAGTACACTTTCACTTACCTCCAAAAAGAAATTAAAAAACATTTTGGTAAATTTTGACATCACATGAACTGATGAACCTACCCCAAATCCTAAAGATTCCATTCCAAAACTTTGAACCTTCAAGGATCATTGAATGTACCCCAAATCCTACTTCAAACCTTCAAGGTACATCAATCATCATTGTGAAAACAAGCACCTATGGTACAAGAGGTTAATTATTTTTGAAAGTCTAAGCAGTGCCCTCCAATCCTAAAAATTCGAATTCAAAACTTTGAACCTTCAAGGATCATTGAATGTACCCCAAATCTTACTTCAAACCTTCAAGGTACATCAATCATCATTGTGAAAACAAGCACCTATGGTACGAGAGACTGATTATTCGTGAGAGGCTATATATGCAATGCCGAGGGTTGTCCAAGTAGTGTCGGCTACTCAAACTTCCTCATATGTTGTATGTTGCTTCTTAACAATGACAAAAAAACTCGGTTGTCGTGAAAGCCTATATGATAAGCACATCTTTTGCATTTTTATTTTATCCTGAATCTACATCAAACTGAAGTCGACCACCAACATTGTTTTCCCTGCCAACCAACAACAGCACGAGCCACCCAATGTTTAAAATGACCAACATGACCCCCCTTGCTTTGTCACCCCCAATGGAAATTCCTCCCCTCATGCATAAGCACTTTACTTTGTGAAAGCCATGATCCACGAAACAAAGAGAAATCTGCCCAAGCTATGGATCCTTTTTCTGTGCACTATCCCGGAGCCCATTTTCTTTCTCCATTTTGGAGAAGGAACCAGTTCTTTCTTCAATCCTTGGGTGATACTTTGGTGATATTTATATGAAAACTATCTGGCTATTTTGATCCCCCCAATGAAAATTTTCCTTTACGAATAATAGCCAACATCTTTTGGTTGTACCCAATTGGCAAAAAATTGTGTAAGGTAGGAGGCTCTGAAATGGAGCAGGCATTAACCCCTAAAATCCAAAGGCAATTTTTCTGCGAAAACCATTCAAAACTACCACTTCTGCTACATTCACCTATGAAATAAATATTTTTAATATTTTTAAAAATCTAACTATATGATCTTGTTCTACATTTGTCTTAGATCATGAGATAAAAAATTTGTGATGTTTGACCGTATAGATTGAAAGATGTTAGCATTCAAAGTAGAAGGAAGAAATTTCTTTCAAGAAGTTGCTATGATTGCCCGCAAAACAATAAACTCCATAACTTTCACATCACTAATCCAAATGGAATGAATCAAAGCTTCACATTTAGAACAAAATATAATATACAAGAAAAACAATGTATTAAAATTTTAACTTCAATTTTTTGTGGATTTTTTTTGCTGCCCAATCTCCCCCATTTTGAGGTTATTGTGACATATCTTTTGCTTTCGAGCACCAATTGGAATAAAAATTATATTTTTGGAAAGCTCATAAAAATATGAAACCACTTGTGTTAGATTCCTCTTCTATTTTTTTTGTCTGAAAATTGATCTAAAAATATTTCCATTTAAGAAAATACATGAAAAAGGCAGATAAGCCCTTAGATGAGCCATTTCTGGGCCTACCTACCTTATAAAAAAAACCCACTCCACGGAGCTGAGCTAGTGGAACGAACTCCTCATCTGCTCTTGGCGGTCGGTTGGATCTTCCGGCATGTTCCGGATCATGCCAGCGGATGCTTTCACTTGCGCAATTGTCACCTTGTCGTTGACATTACAGAGGAAGGAAAATTCTCTGGCTGGCTGGCTATGGCTATGGAATTTGGATCCCTCCCTCCCCCAACAAACCATTCTCCCTACAGTACAGTACTGTAGAGTGCTGTACTGGAGACAACACCAGGGAGTCCGTGCACTGCGCCCTCCAACTCTATCTACAAGGAAAATTTTTATTGCAATTTTTCCTGTTTAAAAACTATATAAGGTAAACTATATTACCCCATTACAGACAATATGCGAGCAAGCCCATTGTGGGCAAAGATTAATGGTGGTGTACATTCAAATTCTGAAATGTACACCACTAACATAATTCAACCCACAATGGGCTTGCTCCCATTCTATTTGTAGAGTGGTTTACCTTACTAGCAATTAACTTCAAATTATAACGAATCGATGTGCTCACATAAGGAAGAACGCTCACTTGTTGTCCTCTAGGTTTTCATTGTGAATGCTAGATGAAATACTTGGATTATATTTCTCTAAGATGAAAACATGACAGATTTCGTGATTTTGTAGTTGTGACAAGGATTGTGACTCTACATATAAACCATAGTTTATTGTTAGACATGGAAAAAAGCTACGAACACAAAATTTTGTATTTTTTTCCCTTGGTGTTTAGGAATCCAAATCAGTCTCAAAATACTCGTTCCAAAAGAAGGTTCAAATTTTCATTTTCTCTTTAATTCTTCAAGAGTCCTTGGTAGAAAGGAAAATGTAGATTTGAAGCTTTTTAGGGGGGGATGATGACTTATCCTCTGAAGTTGTTTTATGCTTAGAGGTTTATAGTTCAATAAAATTAATTAATAATTAATTTTTTAAATATGTTTTTAGCTATCCAATTTTGGCACTAAAATTGAAAAAATTCTAACTTTTGCAATATTCATCAAAATGATATGAAACAAAGCTTTACATGCATGTAGATTGAGATGATTAGCATCTATCCTAAAAGATTTATGCAAAAAATTTGAATTATGAAGTCAAGAAAACCTACTTGAGTTCTAAAAAAACTAACTAGGTTCTTTGGTCCTTTAGGAGTTAAGAAGAATCCAAACATAAGACCTTCATTTTCCATGTTTCCATTTTTTTTCCATCCATACATGAATTGATTTAGAACCTTGCACAAAAATCATGAACCACTAAGTGACTATGCTAGTCTTATTTTAAAAGAGTTTTTTGTTCAATATACATGGATGAACTTCATCCATTTTATATAGCTTCCACAAGAAGCTTTGATGTGAAATCATTTGTATTCCACCTAGTGGATACTAGGACTCTTAGGGCTTAAAATTTTGATTCAATTGTAAAATCTTTCAGTTCATTTATTCAAATATGTCCTACTAAATTTATAAACTAAAAATCTCCAAAATTTGCAAGATCACTATGCCTAAATTTAAAGTTTACCCCCCCTTTCTTTTCTAGTCCTTTCCAAAGGGAAATTATTGTGTTCCAACAACTTGTGCAATTAGACAACCTAATAGACAACAAATTGGAAAATTTGAGTTCAAAATATACTAATAAACCTCAGCCAAAAAGAAAGCCATATTTTATCTATTAAAGAAATTAAGTGTAAGGAGGTACAAGGTGAAAGAAAAAACTAAGGTATTAATAACTTTGACTTATAATTGAGAGCACCAATCCTAATGATGCAAATGTTTTAGTAAATAAGAAATAGTACATGCTTTTGTTTTCAATTTTTGTAAATTGAATTCAAAAAATGACTTCAAAAATATTCTTGACTCGATTACCAATAAAACAAAAATCCTTGTAACATTCATCTTCCTACCCTGTAAAGGACCAAGGTACATTTGAGGCAAAAATTGTGAAAAACTTTCACTTTTAAGGGCAATGAGAAAAAATTAGGAAAAAAATGTTTTCTTTCAAAATTCAACTATACAAATTTGAAATATACTACTATGGAAATATATGGAATTTTTACTTCAGAAACTTGACTACATGGATTGAAGGATTATAACATTCAAAGTTAGAAGAATTTTTTTTCTTTCCAACTTTGCCTAATGAGGCCTATAAACTTTAACTCTTCCTAAAGTGAGATTTATACACTACATATGGTTATTTTTGCACACGCTACCTTCAAGAAGCTATATGGGTTGCCCCTAAAGTTTAGTTCAGCATAACTTTTGATTTGGGCACCTGATTAGAGAAAATAATTATATTCCCACTAAAGGGGGGTGGGATACATGTTCACACCTTGTGTCAAAATTTTGTGAACATTTGACAAAAATTGACTTTGTGTGTATCTAATATCTCTTGTGTATGTTGAATGGTCACTTGATTCTTTAGGGATTGATCAAATTAGAAAAATTCAAAAAAAAATTGTACACATATGTATAAATTTTTGAAAATAAAAATGACATTTATTTTGGTTTCATGATTTGATATTGAAATAAAATTAACCATAACAATTTTTGTAGTATTTATTAAAATGATTTGAATAAAAGCTTCTTATATAAAGCATATGATATCAAATTATTTTATAAATTTCATGCAAAATATTAATAAATCAATAGAACTCACCTAAATTTGCAAAAAAACAAAGTGGGATCATTAGTCCTTTGGGGGTTGATTTGTTATATTTAAATTTTTTGATTTGAACCTTTAAAGGGTTGAAGAAGTAATACAAAATAAATTGATTGTGGAAACCTAATGTACAAAATAATAGGCAATAGAATCATATTTTTTTATGAAGCTAATTTCATTATAGATCTTGATGTTTTGAAATGATTTTGCCTAAAACCCACAAGTGCCACCAAGTCACCTCAAAAAAATATTCCCGTAATGATCATCTTACTCACCTGAAATGGTCACAATTTTGAGGCCCTATCATAGCCACATTCATTGAACACGAGGGCCTAAAACTAAATGACCCAACTATGTTTACTAATTGGGCACTCCTAAGTTGTTACTCAAGCACTTTTGAACCAAAAGGCATATCTTATACAATTAGAAGTTGACTCTCTAAAACATTCCCACAATTGTATTACAAGCTAGGTTTGCTAAAAATTTACTCTCACAATCGCTCTTTAAAATAAGAATGTTTTTGTTCCCTACATATACTTCAATTCTATTCACCATGATGGGTGAATGCAAGAAACACCGGTACTATTTGGCGTCACAATTGGAATGACGGAGATGCAATTTGTCATATCTTTTGGGAAATGAAGTCCATGTACTTGAAATTTTTATTGGAGATGGCTAACTTGGAAGTCCTCAGATTCCTTACTTTTGAGAAATTTTGAAAAAAAATCCTTTAATTAAATTGTAATTTACCTAATTTGTCACACTTTGCTTTTTAGGGGGGTTTAGTACTGTGGAGCATCCAAAAATGATGATGTACGTCTAGGATTGTTGTGGGCTATTGCCACAATAGAAGGGCATGTGCCCACCAAAGGGCATTAAAAGAAACACAATTCTTTGTCTTCAACATGCATGCAAATAGGGGTCCCTTGCCCATAGCGCTCCTAACATTTATGATGGTTTCAATTTTTAGTTTTTGGTGAAATGTAATCACTATCAAGTCTCTACAAATGGCCAATTTTTATTTTTTATTTATTCATGATTTTCTAATTATTATTAATTTATAATTAATTTTATCTACTTTTTGTGACAAACTGTCATTTTTTTTAAGTAGTACAATTTCAGTATTATAAAGTACTCAAAAGTACTACTGGCCGTTGATTTTTTGGATCAACGGCTGAGATTGCTCCGTTTTGTAGTACTAGCAATACTTGTAGTACTGGGCAGAAAAAACACGGTTTTGGCAGAACGCTCCCTAAATTGTTCGGTGTTTCTTGCATCCACCCCGATGCACTTCAACTATAAACATTTCAAGAGCCTAAGGACTTTCTAAAACCTCAAATTCTTTATAATGATTTTTAGTATTTGTAACTCATCTATACCCCAATGTTTTTTTATAAATCTAACTATGCATGTTTTCAATGGATAAAAAAGTTGTTTTACATAGATAGAAATGGCATTAAATCCATCTATCTATGCAAAACATGTTTCGTATAATTACTTTTGTGAACTTCTAAGTTTGAAAAGGGACTTTTCACAACTTTCTAGCCATATCATCATGGTAAAAATAAAAATTAGAGGTGTAAATCTTTAGCTTTTGCTTAAAAGTGTTAAACCGTGAGTTACAAGGTTGTCTTTTATGTACAAGTTAACTATTTTGGTAGGACATGTAGCCCAATATTTGTATCTAATTGGGGACGGGATTGGAGAATGACAAAGTTTTATGAAGTAAAATATTTTTTCAGAAATATAAGCACACTTGAATCAAGACCTCCTCACAATTAGAACATAAGTCAATTTTAGATTCTCCACCAATAAATATTTGAATACTTACAACTTATTGCATAATGCATAATGCATCCTAACAAGATAAAAGAGACTATTTTGGAAGTTACTTTGAGTATTTTCAACATAATTTGGTGTTCAATACATTTTTAAAATATTTGTTGAAGATACATATTAGTACAAATTAGTTGGAATTACAAAAAATTGTTTGTGATGAATGACCTAATTATAGTTTTTGTAAATGAATATCAAATGATAAAAACCTAATAGAAAGAAGGTCTTAGGGCACTAAACTATAGTACCAAAGCTTGATGCCCCAATACCTCTTTTTGTATTTGTTTATTTACAAATTATATTCATCAAAGTCAATATTGTCCCAATTTATACATAAGGATTACAAATTTCCATCTTAGATAATTTGTTCATTTTTGAAACAAAGTTTGGACCAATATATTCAAAAATTTTAAATATATACCCCTATAGAGGGCCGTTTGACTCCATAAAAATGTTTGGATGAAAGCTTCAAGAAAGATTGTTTAATATATCAATAGAAAAGAAATATTTTATATAAATGTATTATATATGTAGAATATATAATGGATAATTACTATAATTTGACCACAAGTAGACCACATATAGCATTAATTCCAAAATTTTATGTTGTTGATTTTTGATTTTGTAATTTTTCCTAACTAATTTGGGATCCTTGATTTCAAATATGAATTCCAAATTTTTAGAATTTATTATTATAGGCAAATAGAAAATTACTCCAATCTCCCTTGGGATGAGAATTTCATAAGACTACCTGTGCTCTAACCTTAGCCTTATTATTTTTTAATAATTTTTAAAAATTTATTTTTCTTTCTTAAAGTTCAAACACTTCAGCCCTACTGTTTACTACTCCATATAATTGTTTTAAAGTAAAGTGATATTTCTATCTTAAGTTTAAACATTAGGGTTAAAGCTACACTACATGTGATCTTGTAGATTTCTTACCTCCAATAATGTAGGAATTTTTGTTTATCCTGGATGATAAAATTTTGGAATTCACATTTGGAACTAGAGACTCCAAATTAGCTATGTAAGATCATGAAGTTAACCGCTCCACAACAAGGCACAATTTTCACATTTATTTTCTTGTTGAAAAATTTAGAGTTTGTGCATCTTAGATTTCCCATCGTCAGGTGAGGAGGGTCTAGGGGTTGCTTTATCTATTTGAGTTGATCTATTTTCCTAGATGTGGTCAAATTCCACTTCCACCTAACATTATTTGAATTTTTTTTTGAGCTTTACCAACTATTTTCCTTCAATTCTCATATTCAACCGGGTTTTCTTCGATGTATCCAATCCAATTTTTTCTATTTTTACTATGAATAGAATTTTTCACTTGTTTCTTCTCTGTTTTGAAAAAAGAAATTCAACTAAGTTTTCCTCAATTTCAATTGGTTAACTCGTATCAACCATTGTTTCTTCCCAAATGTTGCCACCGGCCAGGGAGGATTGCCCCTTTCATTGCCCCAACTAAGGGTAAGTGTAAAATTGCTCTCTATTTTGTGCCGCATCTTTTTATATTTCTCCACCTCTATCAACTAATCCAAGGCCTCTATTAGCAAATATGAATTTAAAGTTTCAAATTTTTATCATGTGTTACAAATAAAAAATTTCAATGTTTTCCCATAGGTAAACTGTGGGGCAACAAGGGGGTCAATTCACCTTGACCGTTGCCAACAAGGTCAAGATGAGAGCAAGCCCAACAATCAAGAAGGATTGACCCATGTATTGCCCTGTGTTTTACCCTTGTAGAAAACAACTGGAATTTTTTTATTTGGAGCATACAATAAAATTTGCAAATTCTGAGTTCATACTTGCAATCGTAACGTAGACTCCAAATTAGAGAATCCAAATTAGCACGAGGAAATACAAAATTTAAGCGGCTCAAAATAGGGAGTAATTTTTACATAGGGGGGTAATACATGGGTCAATCCTCCCCCAACTGCCCCAGCAAACTGAAGGACCAGGCCCACAACAGCCAGGGCGTAACGGAGGATCCCTCCGGGAGGCACGGTCGACCAGGCTAGAGATGCTAAACTAAGCTGAAAGTAATAATAGAACGTAGACCAGGGTTGTGGGCAAAAGAGGCAACAGGCGAAAAGCGGGCGCACTGGCTGGGGGCGACGGGAACTGCTGCGTTGTCGCCGGAGCCCTGCCTGTGTCTTTATAAATGCGTCTCCTCCTCTCACGCCAGTCATGGAACTTATATCCTCCATTCCATTCCCATCGGAGTCCAGTCAATTCATTTGATTTCCACACAACACGCATCAGTCCTCATCAATTCATGTTGATAATGTTCCTCTAGTTCCGTGGCGCATTCATCAGTTCCCCAGTCGGAGCGAGAGAGAGAGAGAGAGAGAGATTGCACTGATTTCGAGCGAGCCAGCTCTTGATCTTGCTGCTGGTGGTGGGAGTGTGCATGGGATGCATGTGGATGACTGCTGCTGCCGGCGCCCGTGGGATGCAGCAACAGTGAACGTTGAGTTGGGGGCGCCAGCATTGCGGGAACAGCGTGCCTGGGTGGGCGAGCTGCTGCTGCTGCAGCTGCGGCATCCACGACAGCTGAACGGGTCTTGGTCGGCCTTGATACCACTCGCCAAGTGAGGGCTGTCCCACTCGCGGCCTATGAGCTTCCGGAGTTTGTTGAGTGGCCGGTTCACGCCACACGGGGCGGACGCCTTAATTCAGCGCTAACTGGTGCCACGTCGGGTTCGATCGCGAGCTCTACTGTTGTTCGGGCTGCAATCGTGGAGTGAGAGTCTGCACGTACGCAAGCAAGCAAGCTTGGTGTTGTCGTTGCTGGTTGGAGAGCGAGTGGAGAGGTAGCGAAGAGGTAGCTATTGTTTTGACACAATGGAGATAGAGAGCGCGACGAGGATTGTTAGCTAACATTGTTTGGGGATATCTTATTGTTTTGGGAGACATCGAATTCTGTGTGCTGGGTACGTGTGGGTGGGGTTTAATTGCGGAAGGTGTGAATTAGGGAAAGGCGTGAGAGGTTTGTGAGCAAGGATCGGATTGGTGTGGTCCCGAATGGCGGCCCACCGACTCTCGTCCCCCCGTCACAATACCACGGATCTGACTGCGGTGCTCGCGAACGCGAACTCCACGCTCCGAAATGCCAGCCTGCTCACGGCGCTGCTGCAAAACTCCTCCCCGCTGCCTTCCATGTTCGTGGACCACGGGGAGCATCACCGGCCCACGCTGCAGCCCGCTAGAAGCAGCGCTGGCGACGTCCAAATCCCCGTCGTGGACCTGGCGCCCCTGCGCTCGCCCGGCGACCCAGCCGCGCGAGCCGCGCTCGTGTCCTCCATTGCGGACGCGTGCGAGCGCTTCGGCTTCTTCCAGGTGCTCCATCACGGCGTCGATCAGGCGCTGATCGAGCGCTGCGAGCGGGAGGCGCATGAGATGTTCGAGCTGCCACTGGAAGTCAAGGAGCGCGTGCATCGCCCGCCAGGAACCTCGTTTGGCTATGGGGCCAATACCTGGGTCAATCAAACCGTCATGCACTGGGCTGAAAGCTTCCACATGCAACTGCACCCCACGTCCAACATCCGGGAGTTTTCCGCCAAGCTCTTCTCCGAAGCCGATCCCGCCAAGTTCAGGTACCCCTAATTAAATTCCCCTGTTTTCCCCAATTTCGAGGAGACTTCAAACCTCCGTAGCAGGGTGATATATTTTTGAGAGAGACCACTTTCAGTAGTTAAACCAGACTCTCCTCAAATCAAACTTCTGTAATCCTTGTGCAATCATTCAGAGTCGGAAGTTGTAGGCTACTATTGATATCAGGGAGCTTCATGTCCATTCAAAGATCGGTGGCCATAGATACTCATCCTTCCACCAAAAGGATGCTCATTGAAAGCCCACTAAGAGTGGAGGAGTTTCAGGAGTTGGACATGGAGGCGGGGGTTTAAGAAACGATGGAAATTTCTTATGTCGCTCCGATGCTTCTGTTCTGATTGTTGTTGTTGTTTTTCGTCTCCGTTGCAGTTCCACGGTGGAAGAGTACATGGCGGAGATTGAGAAACTGGCGCGGGAGCTTCTGGAGCTTCTGACGGAGGGTCTGGGATTGGAGCGAGACCGGTTCAATCACTACGTGGAGGACGAGCGCATGATGTCGATGCGGTTCAATCTGTACCCGCCATGTCCGCAACCGGAGCTCGCCATCGGGTTGCGCGCGCACACCGATCCGCATCTGCTCACCATTCTGCACCAGGACGAAGTGGCCGGACTGCAGGTGCAGATCGACGACGAATGGATCACCGTCAAGCCCCGACCGGATTGCTTCGTCGTCAACATCGGGGACCTCTTCCAGGTACGCTCCCAATCCCTGTGTTTTCCAGCGCTCCACGTCTCCATTCTGGTGCATTTGGAGTACCATTTTCGAAACCCCCAAGTACATGAATCGCCGAAAGTGGCCACTTCCATATGCGTAGGAGTGGAAATGAATCATTTCCACTCCTTCACAATGGAAGTGGACATTCTTGGCCACCTTGGGCTCTTGCAGGTTAAGATTTTCTTCTTCTTTTGTGGGGATTGTAGGCTAAGCTGTTTTCAATTGGGTGCAGGTGTTGAGCAACACAAGGTACAAGAGTGTTTTGCACCGAGCAGCTGTGAATGCAACTTCCAAGCGGTTATCGCTGGCCTGCTTTCTGAACCCGCCTCTTAGTGCAACAGTGGAAGCTCCCCAGGAGCTGATAACAGCCGAGCGGCCTCAGAAGTACCGTCCTTTCACATGGTTGGAGTATCTCTCCAACGCATACAAGTTTCACCCTGCAACTGGTGGTGAGCGACATGAGAGATTCCTTTTGAGATGAGATGATGCGGCACAAACTAACTTACTCACTCACAAAGAGGTTTTCTTATCTCATGAGAACTCGCATTTGTGCCTCCATCCCACGAAGAGTAAAAAGAGGATGGAGACCGTGCCAACTGTGGGTACGTTACGTTCTAGAATGATCAACACATGCTCGTGACCCTAAAACCAATTCAGCTTTTTAAGGTTCTGAACAAATGACAGGGACCAAATGCAAAACATGATTTGATTTGCAGAGCCTTGGTTGAGGTTGGAGCTTATCAGAGCTCTTCTACAGTACTTGGCTGGAACGAGCTTTCACAGAAAAAAAACGCGTGCAATGGGTTCTCCAGAATGATCAGAGTATGTAGCTCAAAACTTCCACCAACTTGATGGAGTTAACATTGTCCCTTTGGAAATACTGTAGTTGGACACATGGTACTATCTAGAGCATTTGTACATTTTTGGAGCTACTATGGTGGAATTGCGCTTTGGAATCATTCTGTTCAAAGCATTGTTGAGGCCTCACTTGAGGCAGGCCGGGGAGTAAGTTAGGCTGTGGATTGTGCAAAGCAGAAGCAGCGGCAGCAGCAGCAGCGGATCCCTTGTAAGATATATTTTCTCAAGTGCGCTGTACATGGACGGAGAATCATCAGCTTGGGTTCATCCCATTTTTTGAATAACGTAAAAGCCATCATTGTCCTCCCTTCTCTTGACAGATCTTGGTGTATCATAACGAACTCCTTGGCTTGGCTTTTTGTGGTCCGATCCTTGAAAGGTTGTTACGTGCTCAATTAATTGTGTTGTCAAGAGATCTGTGGATTGGTGCTGGACCGAAAGTAATAAAGCAGAGAGTGAGTGCTCTCTTTCCCTGTCTGGATTTCTCGATTGCAGTAAAAGAATTGTCTTGTAAGTGTACTTACTGTACATTTGGGGACAAAACAGTTTCCAACTTGGGCTGAAGTTTTGTCAGACTCAGATCTGTGTTAAAGGTAGGAGGTCTGTAAAGCACCCATTTAAGAGATGAAACTGAATTTGGTTAGGGAGGTGAAAATTTCTTGAAATGTTTTTCAGTAAATTTTTCTTGAAAAAAAAAATGAAACTGGAATCTAACCCAAGTTGTTTCATATTTTTTGGAGCTTTGTGGAATTACTTATGAATTTCTGAAGTTGAAATGCAGTGGGCTATAAAAAAAAGTCGCCCCACCTCCTGAAATGCAAACTATTTGCACAGTGTTGGTACAATGAAAAAGCAGCATGTACATTTGAAGAGGTGGACGATTGTAGAGCCCGAGTGCTTTATAGACCTCCTTCCTTAACCCTTGAATGATGAATTGATTACCATGTAAATCTTTATTTTGGAATTGAGTGAATTGTTGACTTAAAATAATGCAGTAGCGCTCATTGGAAGTCAAACTAGTATAGATGATCTTCCCTTTTCACACAAAATTTGGAGGATGAATAGTTGCATTTTTGTCATGCACAAAGATTCTTTGTTATTCATCGGCCAAAAAACGTCCTACGCATCGTTTATGGGTTAAGTTATGATGTGTTGTTTTTTCAACTTTTGATGACATGAATACTCCAAAAAAAGGGAATGAGGACAAATTACTAGAAATAATCTTTGTAGTCAAACTTGATTTATATTTTACCATTGAATTCATTCAAGTTCTCATAATAACAAAGTACCATATTTTTCTTTAAAATAAAAACTGAAATTGTAAACTTGAAAAGAAGATATGAAATAGATGTTGTAGAAATTTATCGAATTGGTATAAAAGAATGTTGGTATTAAATTATAAAATGATAAATACCTTATCAATGGAAACTTACATGATTTAACTTACCAAATCATACTGAAAACAAACTTTAGTGATAAATTTTTAGCACATCGATTCTCTTAAAATTAGCAATGACAATCCAAAACATCAATGTTTTATGATAGATACAAAAGAATTTTGGTTCTCATCCAATTTTTAAAATATTTGTTATTGTTGTGCATAGTGAATGAAATCGGATTCAATATCACTACCAATATCATAGTAGAAAAGAGTTTTGGGCTACAAAGGTGTAATAGAAGATCTTGGTGCCCTTAGTCCATTTTGGATGTCAAATGTCTCTATTTTCTCTTGCTTGTAGTAAACTTGAAAGTGTTATTTATTATTTACTAAAATATTAATGATATGCAAAAGAAGTTGCGACATCCTTTGGTCTTTATGAAGCCATTTTGAATTTCATTTTGAATTTTTAATCATCCACTTTGATTGATGTTGGAATTGCAAATGTCAACATGTTCCAATTGTCTAGTCCACACAAGTGAAAATATAAAAAGTGAATTTTCTATTTCAAATGCCATAATTAACTAAATTTGGTTGGACTATCATGATGTCCAAGAGAACAATCCCCTACTGAAATTTGAGTACTTGGTTTCAATTCTATTTACTACCTAGTCAATAGTTGAGGGGACTTGGTTATTACTAATTTGTAAAAACAATGGTTGAAGGGGGGGATTCCAAAAGAGTAGTTGATTTCTCCAACATACATCGCTTCCACCATAAGCGGAAATTAGAGTTTCTACTCGGGGGGATGACATAAGGGCCAAATATTGGACAAAAAATGCACAAGTGATATTTGGGTTTCCCTTCAATTTTCTTTGTTTCTCTAAGTAATTGGTAATTGGATGGGGTGGACCTTTTAACTTTGTAAGGATGATGAGACAAAAAAGTGGTTGATAAATGAATTTCTAGATCACTACAAATCAAATAAGAAATGCACCTATTAGTTCAAAAAAACAAATCATTTTTTGGCAAAGTATTTGGGTGGTAGGTCTTGCCCTTTTAGAGTTAATACAATTAACCTAAAAAGATGGTTTGTTCACTTTGGAAATTAACAAGTCTTTTTAGTACCATGTGAATTATTTGTTTACAAAATCCAACAACACTCATTGGAGGTCAAACTATTGTCCAAGACCTCCCCTTTTCACACAAAATTCCAAGGATGAACATCTGCACTTTTGTCCTACCTACATAGAAGGATTCTCTGTCATCCATCAAACACTCCATATTCGTGGCATCCTTCCATGGTTATGAAATTGTTGTTGTAAATGACAAACTTATTTTTTCTTTTGAACACCTAAATAGTACTTGCAATTGGTTCAAAGATTGGATAAACAATCAACACCAAATTGTGAATAAGGTAGCAACACTTATAACCCTTATTGTGTCCATAACCATCTCCATTACAAAAAATCTGAACCCTGCAAAAGGCTCCCAGTTTTGCTCACACACTCTTATGCAATTTCAGTGCAATTAGGGAATTTTTTTCTCTTAGACTTGATGTGACACCAATAGTGCACGAAAACGGAGTGCCCACGTCAGGTCTACATCAGACTAGTGACTTTTTAAATTTCTTTTAAATTTTTTTAATATTAATTTTTAAAAATTTAAATAATAATAATAAAATATATTTTTATTTTGTACTTGCATTGCGAGGCTGTCAAAAATCAAACATTTGTATCCTTTGCAAGGGTTCAGATTTTTTTATAATGCTTTAAAATCCTAGAAGTGAATAGATGTGATTACAAAGATGTACATCTGATTATCAGACCCTAGTGCTGGTATTAGATGCATTTATAGTTAGCTTTTTGAAAATTCACAACCTCTACTCACAATGTCCGAATAATACATTTGAAAGTGCAAAGGAATTATTTTTCTCTTGTTAGCGAGGTCCAATCATTTGTTAGATGTCTATTAATAGACATCATGTCCAAACCGGTCTTAAAATTCATGGTTATGGGTGCTTCTACCTCCAACAATCAACACCAACTGAATTTTTTGGAGTCGCGCAGACACTCAGATAGCTTTTTTGAATCCCAAAGTCAAAAGTCCCAAGTGGCCTCAAACCCACTGATGCTTCCGCCAGTACTTAACTTATGCAGATTTGGCCCTTCCATGCCACTCTGGCATTGCCAGCATGATGGACTGTAACTTAGTGCCACATCATCACTGCTATTGTGCCGTCAGATGCATAACAGTAGCATGCACTGTCATTGCCTGAGTTCTATGTTAAGGTAGAAGCACCCATAACCATGAATTTAAGGATTTTGGACATGATGTCTATGATGTCTATTAATAGACACCTAATCAATTATTGGACCACACTAGTAAGAGAAAAATAATTCTTGTGCACTTTCAAATGTATTATTTGGACATTGTGAGTATATGTTGTGAATTTCTAAATAATAGACTATAAATGCACCTAATATTGATACTAGGGTCTAATATTCAAATATAGAGTATCCTTGTCATCACATCTATTCACTTTCCAAGATTTTAGAGATACAATTATGGGTACAATGAGGCTTATGGGTACTACTACCTTACAATAAAGGTATTTAAGTTAATAGTTGTGGAATATTTCACATCCAATAGTCCTTCATCAATAGCTCGTAGAAGGTCAATGTAATGAGCAACGTGCATGAAAGAAAGACAATGGGCATGAAGACTGCTAAATGTTATGTTATGTGCCCCAATGGGCTCCCCAAGACTAACTTAGATATCTCCTCTGGACTTAAGCGCTCCGACGTCCATATTTTGGACGATGAACAAAGGACTTGGAGGCACTGTTTAGTCCGATTAACTTCTCATTCATCCAATGTAACACTTGAATCTTGAAAAGACAACCTTTCTGAATGACCAGTTTTATGAAATTGCAGAAAATGATATTTTTGTACAAAGATATAAGCAAAAATGTGCCAAAATTTGAAAAAGGATCAAGGTGTTAAGGTGTTAGTGTGAACAGGTTAATGTGAACGACTAGTAGTAGTACTACTAGTTGATGGCACAGATGGAATGGCAAAATTTACTAATCATTTGTATAAAATACCAAAATTTATCAGCCACTTTCCAACTAAGAGGTCAGCTATTTTCCAACAAAGTTCACCTATCATCATATCTAATTCTCCCACAAAATTTCATTCTTTCAACATACTGTACTGTACAAAGGATTTGGGGTACAAAGTACAACTCCAAAGATGAGTTTTCTTCAGTTCTTCAACAAATTAAAAGATTTGGAGGCACTCCCAGTACAGAATGATTTGGCTTTTTTCATACAGTTGCACACTTTTATGTAATTTAACAACCAAGTGAAAATCAAAAGGACCTATGGATAACTCACTTTCTGCTATTGTAACTTAATAAATATGGTATCATAGATGTCCCCTTGCACAAATTTCAATGTACCATTATTGCTCATCCAAACCAGTCTTTGAGCATATAATATCAAAAAGTCTCAGGATTTAGTTTATTTATTTATTATGTTATTAGGAAGATATAAGGATTTCAATTTGAAGACACAATGTACGTTAACTTAACTTAGCAGATCCATTGCAGAATACAAGAGAGGTCTGATTAATCAGGAATATTGCTCATTTTGGATGCCATGATATGGTACGATTTGCTCTTGTACTTTAAAGTGATAAAAATGAGGTGTCCAAGTATTAATACCATATGCATATTGCAATTTGAAAGGGTAGTGAAGCACTAAACTTAACCCTTTGGGTCCCAGATTCGATGCAGCCAAGAAGTAGTTGCCAGTTGCCACAAAGGAATTTTCTTCTCGTTTATTTGGGGAGGTGCAGAAGGCAATCTTTGCTAGAGTGATGCAGTTGTTTGCATTCTATACAAATGGATGAAACATGGCATAATGAGGCTTTGGGCTTGGCTGCTTTGTACTTTGGTGTTTTGCAATGGAATCTCCATTTGTTTTAAGAAAAACAAAAACAAAAACATGCAAAATGAAGATGGAATTCATATTATTAATCTGAAGAAGTGCACACTCATCCAAAAAAGAACAATATTGTCCTAAGAATGTGTAACAATTCAAGGATTTAATCCATTGATCTAGTATTCCTTCCCAAAAAATTTGTATTGCTTTTGAACAAAATATCGCTACCACCCTAGTTGTAGTTTTTAGAAAAATGAAATCACATACTACTTAAGTTTGTGATTTTTTTATTCTAAAGTTTGCCTAGCCTTTGGAGTAAAATACTCTTGGTTTAGGCTTGGGCTTAAAGTAGCTACACCTAAGTGCATTGTAATGAATTTATAAATTATAAAATATAATTCAATCACTTTTGTAAGACAACTTGTTTTGTTTTTTGTTTTTTTAGCACACATCGAAATTTCTTTCAAATGGCAAAAAAATGATGCAACACAAACCCACCTAGAGGCCAAACAACTTTGTTTTAAATTCCAATGGCATAACATTTCATAACCAAGTAATGGTCAAAGGATTGTACGAAAGCATCCTCAATCTGTACTTTATGAAGGCACGACAAGTGCAAGTTCCATGTGGATCCAAAGAACCTTGCTCCAATGCTAACAACAACACCCACATTACGTTCACAAGTACATCACTTTTTTGCTTTTGCACAACATTTTTTGGCTCTTTCTGATGCCTTCCAAGTGAGTTAGTAAAACCTTTAATAATGTAATCATACCAGCCCAAGCCAACAAGGGAGTAGAAAGAGCAATGAATAGAAAGGGTTAGGTGGTTTAGGGATCCAAGTACCATCATAGAATTCAAGCGCTTATACTAAGAAGTGAAACAACAACAAAAGGGAACGTGTACTAGTATAATATATATTGTTGGAGTGCCCAATTCTTGATGCAGGGCTGAGGATGCTCTAACCTGGTAATGGTCCTCCCATATTGGAAAGGTATCATCCTTAACTAGATATAGAGGATATTTTAAAATCAATTAATTCCAGGATTGGAAAATCGATGAGGAGCCATATAAGACAACTTTGTTCATTATAGAAGTCTCCTTTTGAAGGACGCAAAAGAGACAATGTTATAGGTCCTCATGATGTTGGAAAAGTATTAAATTAGGCTTTGCTAGAAACTCCTTTTGTCCCACTAATAACCTCCGAATTGAAAATAGTGCATGCACCACTAAAAAGGACTCATTTATTGATTTTGAGATTCCATTCTAGACCCAATTGCAATACGGGTAGTCACACCTTCTTCACTTGGCACTTGAAGAATGGAGAATGACAAGTTGGGGAGGGTTTGGAGGAGCCAATGGGAAGCCGCGGTGGGTGAAGAAGGTGTGACCCCCCTAAAAGATGTGTTGAGAGTGGAGAATGAAAAAAGTGGAGAAACAACTTACCTAAACCTAAGATTAGACGTAAAGTTGAAGGAAAATTGGCAACAACAAAGGTAAAAGTGTAGAGCACAAAGGAATATACTTAAGTATGTATATCTTCCGCACTCCCAATCTTCACCTCCGGAGGTGAAGAGTGGGAAGTGCGGAAGATATACGTACTTAAATATATTCTCTCTTGAAAGGACAAGTTCAACCGAATCCCAAACTGCCACGTACGTGTTCTCCATTCTTCAACTCCGGAGTGAAGAAGGTGTGACTACCCCTAATGGAAACAAACTATATCCACCTAGAGGGTTCAGGGTGCTTCCAACCTCCCTCTAATTTGGGGCCCTCTAGGTGGGCAATGGAAACTGGCTCTAAAAAGTCGCATGCACCTCTACAAAGATAAGTGACGAGTTATGGGGTACCTTTTTTGGGTAAGGCAACCTACTCTAAATAGTGAAATTAGGTTGCCTTACCTCAAGAACTGAAAGTTACTTTACAAGCCATCAAAGTCAATAAATACTTCTACAACTATTTTCATTTGTACAAATGGAAGGTTATGGGTCCCAATTCCAACAAATACCTAATTCAAAGTAGTGCATTCTTGTACAATAATTAAATATTTATATAGTGTCAGATGTTAAGAAATTGGGTTATAAGTGTCTAATTTCACTATTTTAGTGTAATTTCACTATTCTGTGTAACTTAAGTTTTTGGCTCTGGTGACTGACCTTCCAAGGTGAAAGTGCTAATTCCTAATTTTAGATTTTAGATCAGACACGTAAGTAAAAAGTGAGAGCTGAGTCAGAAAAGAGTCATCTCCGTCGGTCTCATCCAGCCCAACCGAGGAATAATAATAATTAGTAAGTTCAGTTAGTAAGTTTCTGTATCATTCTATTATTATAAAGAAAAACTCGCGAACTAAACTGAAGGAAAGCCTATATCTCCGTTCCCACGTTCTCGGTGCACTGTTCCCACGTGTTCCCCCGCACCTCCGTTGTTCTGTCTGTTCAGTAATAACCTCTTACGGTTTCATATTATTGGCCTATATTCTGCCTGGTGAGATTTGGGGCCAATCCCTAAATCAGGATTAGTGGGGATAGGGAATTGTTTATTCACATACTATATTAGGGGTAGTCACTCCTTCTTCATCAGGCAAACTTCGCAACTTAATGAGAATTTGGTGAGTGAAAAGAGGAGCCAATGGGGAGCAGTTTTGGATGAAGAAAGAAGGTGCAATACTCACTACACTAATAATGGTATTTAGTGTTATGTTACTAATAGTGTTACCTAATTTTTACCAGACCCATTTAGAGTTTTACATTCCACCTCTTGTGAGCTCATTTCTAATATGAAATTACCTTTAACACTAAATGAAGTCTTGTTAAAAATTTATATCCCAAAAGAATTCAAAAAATTGTCAAATAGTGCCTATATTGACATTTAGTGTTAGTAACACTAGTGAAATTGTTGACATTTAGTGTTGTGCTTCGTAATTAGTGTTGCCAACACTATATACCATTATTAGTGTAGCATGTTTGGTGTGTTGATCGTGGAGAATAGTTTACTAAGGTAAGGGCCGGTATACACACGGTCTCGGGCCGGATGGAAGGCCAACATGATTTGCCTCCAATCCGGCCCCAAATCACCATTCCGGCCCTGGATAATGTAAAGGGTTGAGGCCGAATTCTGGGGCCGAATTCTAGTTCATCACTCCGGACCTAGGTAATGTAAAGGGTTGACGCCCGATTCTAAGGCCGAATTCTTGATTAATATGCTCTTGGATTTTTGGAATGCTCAATTATAAAATTATAAAATATACATCTTTTCCTTTCTCTTCCTATTTTTTCTATTTCAAAAAAATAAAAAAGAGATTTTTTTTTTTTTTAATATTTAATATATATTTTTTGTTTTTCTTCCTATTTATTCTATTTCAAACATAGAAAAGATAGTTTTTAGACTTTCTTTTAACCTTTTTTTTTAAATTCCTACTTTATCTATAAAAGATTGACTTATTCATAAAGTAAATTTTTTTTATCACACATGATTTTGCATACATGGTCATTTTAATTTTTGTGTTCCAATTACATACAATTGGAATTCAAAAGCACATGTTGAATGCCAACACATAGGTAACTTATTTTAGTCATGTAGATGATAATGCTTCTCAAACATTTGGATAATTTGTTAGTAACTTCTATGGGGTTGAATTCTTGAAATTGTATGAGGGTCTACTACTACTCAATTTTGGAAAACATAAAACATGCACCTAAAGACATGAAATCTACAATGAAAGAGAATCATTAGTATTGTTAAGAAAAAAGTTATATCACTGATTTTTTCTACTTCAATTTACAGCCTAAACTCAAATCATTAAAGAAGTTTGAATTGAAGAAACAACTTTGTAGACAGGTTATTGTACAAGAATGCACCATTTTTGAATTAGATATTGTTGTAATTGGGACTCATGAACCCCTGTGTATGCAAATGAAAATATCTATAGGAATATCGCTTTGACTTTAATGGCTTGTAAAGTGACTTTCTTGAGGTAAGACAACTTTATAAGGTAAACTATTCCAATAAGGACAAAATGAGACCAAGCCCATTGTAGGCAAAATTGTCATGGTGGTGTACATTTCAAAACTTGAATGTACATGACCATTACAATTTTGCCCACAATAAGCTTGCTTCCATTTTTTGTTCATAATGGAATAGTTTACCTTATATTCAAGCAACCTAATTTCACTATTTAGTGTAAATTTTTTAGAACCATGAAGATTTGATTTTAGTTATCCTTTTACATTAAAAAAACTTCAATCCATTTTTTTAAAATTTGTATCTTAGTTGATTAACATCAAAGTATATTGATTTTGTTCTAACAAATAAATTGTTTTTTCTGTAAGTACTGGATACTGTATCTTACTTCATCCATTATTATTATTTTCTCCCTTTTATATAAAAATATTTTATATTTCTTATTAAAATTAAAATTAATTAATTTTTACTATTCAACTAATTGTAACAAAAGAAAATTATATTATGTAAATTTCTTTTTTATTAATATTGTTTTTTTATTACTAATTTTTTTATTTACTATTCATAATTTATATGTTTTTACTTTTAAAATTATAATTTTATGAATGCATCCAAGAGGACATTAGATGGGATCTAGGGGGGCTAGAGGGCCATTTCAGAATTGTTCCCAGCTCCGTTCCCCCGGGGCCCCATTGAACGCGGATGCCAGATTTTTTTTTTCAGAAAGAAAAAAAAAATTCTAACCTTTTTTTAAGTTCTTAAAATGAAAAACAAAGTTAAATTTTTTTATTTATTTTTATTATTTTGAAAAAAAACGACGTGGCAGTCTCTCGGCCAGGTCAACAGAGCTCGCGAATGGCCAGTTTCGGCCAGTTTTGGGGGTTCCCCATTTGGGAACTCACAACCCTCCCTAGTAGGTAAATCCCATCTAATGGTTAAACCTACGAGTACTCCAATTATGAGTTGGGTCACCTTTAATTGTATGCTGTTTTTCTCAATAAAAACTATTTATTATTTTTTATGTTATACTATTTTTTTACTGCTTTTTTAAAGGAAAATGTATAAAACAAAAATCTGTAATACAACATCACTTTAACCCAAATCCATAGCTCATGACCCTGGAGTAATGAAGAATCCGCTCAAACATAGATGAAATGAAACCAAAGATGGAAACACTACAACAACAGCAGTGTTTTATGACTGCAAAAATATGACTGAGGATGACTAGCGACTACTCGCAGTCATATTCTTGGAGGTCAATACCTTGGGGAGAAATATGACTACCAGTCGTTTTTGGATCTTGTACTTCATGGGCATATATTATACGTCCATTGGGAACACCAAAGTATTTCATAGAGAATGGTAGGGAACTCGTTTGAGAACATTGAGTTATATTATTGGTCATATTTTCATGGTAGTAACATTTTTTTGTTTTGGGGCAACCTAAAAAAAACATGGGCAATCAAAAAAAATATAGACAACCCATTGTTTAAAATTTTGAAACTTAATCACCACTTTTTAAGGGTTTTGAAACCCTAGCCACCACTTTTTAGGATTTTGAAACCCTAGCCATCATTTTTTAGGGTTTTGAAACCCTAGCCACTACTTCTTTTGACTCTTCTTCCTTACCTTTTGTTGTCTCCTGTCTCTTGTCTCTTTGAGTTCACTCTTGTTTCTTAGTTGTTGTGTTTTGTTGCATTTTGAGTTCACTTTTGTTTCTTAATTGTTGTGTTTTGTTGCATTTTGAGTTCATTCTTACTTCTTAGTTGTTGTGTTTTGTTGCATCTTGAATTCACTTTTGCTTCTTAGTTGTCTTCTGTTGCATCTTGAGTTACTCTTACTTCTTAGAGTTGTCTTTTGTTGCATCTTCACTCTTGCTTCCTGTTTTTTTCTTCTTGCATCTTAATTCTTTCTTCTTCTTCTTCTTCTTCTTCTTTCTTCTTTCTTACTTTTTGTTCTCTCTTTTTGTTTCTTATTTCTTTTTGTTGCATCTTAACTCTTTTTTGTTGTTTCTTGTTACCTCTTAGTAGTTGTTCCTTATTGTTTCTTGTGCATCTTAACCCCTAAAGGACCATTGTCCCCTCAGGGGACAAAATGGATTTCGGGCAAGTTCCTATGATCTCAATTTTCAGTGAATTTTTTTGAAACTTTCTCATAAGATAGGAAAACTTATGAGCTTTGTGGAAATATAAATTTTATTTCAATTGGTGCCCGAGAGCAAAAGTTATGGCATCTTAAACATAATTTACATGTCGCCGGGCACAAAAATAAATCTACAAAAATTTGAAATTAATTTTTTAATTTTTTTCTTCTTAAAGATCATATTTTTGTCTACATGTGAAGCTTTGATTCATTCCATTTGGATTAGTAATGTGAAAGTTATGAACAATCTTGTTTTTCGGGCAATTTGAGCATCTTCTTGAAAAAATAACTTATAGGATTCGATTCTGAATGCAATTTTTACAATTTTTCAAAAAAAATTGTTTGACAAGGTTAAATTTTCTATTTAGAACGATCTCACCGTTGAGATTATTGTGTTTCAATCCCATTTTAGAGCTATTAAAGATTTAGTTTTTCTTTCAATCTTGGACCTACTTCTACTGAACCTTTTTTTAAAGAATGAAAATCAATCAAGTTTTTTTAAAAAAAAATTTTCTAGACTTTCAACTCAATTCTTCAACACAAAAAATTTTAAATTCAAGGTCCATGGTGTAATTTTTTTCCCAAATGGCATTCAAAGTCATCTGAAATTGTAGGCTAGTGTTCAAAAAAACTTTCTTTTTTCAACTTTGAATGCTAATATCTTCCAATCTGTACGGTCAAACTCCATGAAATTTTTACCACATGATACTAGACTAGTAAAGTACAAGATCCTACGGTTAGATTCTAAAAAGGTGTTTTTTTGTTTTTTTGAATGAATGCAGCAAAAATGGCAGTTTTGAGTAGTTTTTGACAGAAGAACGGCCCTGGTCCTTTAGGGGTTAACTTGTATTTGTTGTTATCTTTTAGCACTTTTTGCCTTTTTTCTTCTTGTTCCTTGCATCACCATTGGTTTTCTTCTTACCTTAAATTTGTATTGCATATTTTCTATTGTTGTAAACTTTTGAAGATTGAGCTTTGTTGTATGTTCATTAAAAATTAACCTCCTATTTTTTTAATTGTATATGCAGGCAACAAAATTGGAACAAAATCATTGGAGGCTACTTGCAACTCACTTCATATTATTGTAAGAAATATAGTCTCTCTTGACTTGTGTTAATAATTCATTGTGATATACATATTTTGTATTTGTGACTAATAAATTATAAATGTCATTGAAAGGAGTCACATTCCTTCTTATATATTCCCTCTTCAATATAATTGTTTCTTGTATATCTTTAAAATCATATGTATTTGTTTTTAAGTACATGAAATCTTTTATTCAATTGTTAAATCATTTCAATGTATGATTGCAAATATGCTTAGGTATCCTACAGCCATTGTATGATTTGTTCAATTTATAGTTCAAAATACATATCAATAAAAAAATGACTACTTGGAGTCACAAAATGATTATAATAATTTCCAAAAAATGACTAGGTGCTCTCAATATGACTGAAAAATATGACTGAGAAGAGTCGTTTTACAAATCATCAAAAATATGACTCACCGCAGTCATATTTTACATGACTGCAAAATATGACTCACCGCAGTTATATTCCACATGACTGCAAAATATGACTCACCGCAGTCATATTCCACATGACTGCAAAATATAACTGACCACAGTCATATTCCACGTCATCAAAAAATATGACTTAACGCAGTCATATTCCACGTAGGATTTTTTCATTTACCGGAGCAGCTCAATAAAAAGTCAAAGAAAGTCAAAATATACGCCTTGTTGGCATACTATGACTAATTATGGATATTTATATCCCTCAACTTATATGATTGCCAATATGACTGATGTCTGAAGCGACTGCTTCTAAACAACTACTGCAGTCATATTCCGATTCATCTACAGTGATTTCTGCCCCAGTCATATTTTTTGATTTTACGACTGACTGCAGTCGTTTTTTGTAGTCATAAAACACTGCTTTTGTTGTAGTGAGAAACTCTTAAAAATAAATAAATAAAATTTTCTTTATCAATGGTAGAGATTTGTACGATCCAAAGGAAGAACCCAATCCGGCCCCAATCCGGCTCCAAATGGGAAATTGGGCCACCCAAAACCTCAGTCCGATTGCTCCCTTGGGGCCGGATGGTTTGGCACCAAAATCATGCCACCTAAGGCAACATGTAGGATAAGTGGTGGTATCAATCTGGCCCTAGTATAAAACTCTTGGGCCAGATTTGGAGAAATAGAATGATCCCATTGGTTCAAACATGGAGAGTTCCGGCCGACCTTCAATCCGGCCCCAAGTATATACTGGCCCTAAGTTTGCTTAGTTTAGAGACCCAATTACAAGCAAACCGCCCATAATCGATTGAATAAGCAACTAGGAACATGATCTAGAGCATAGGAAGGCGAAGGAAATATTTCCACGGGAAATTTTTTCATCACCTGAATTGAAATTACTACAAATTTTGAAAGGCAAAAGTTGGTCTAGTCCCATATCCAATGTGTAGACTATTCCAAAACTGCTCATTTCAAAGACTACTTCTTCTTCACTTTGGTACTCCAAACCAAGTACATTGTGTGTCATGAAAAGAATTGATAAATTAATAGTCGGAAATCAAAAACTCATGTTTGGAAATTAGGCCCAAACTCTCTTGAATTTTAGACACTCTATTGATTGTTGATGGGGTTGTTGTTGGTGATCGGTGGCTCTACCTTAGACAAATTGGATAGCATCAACAACTATGAAAATGGTAGTGGAGGGGTGAAACTACGGAGCTCGAGGGAATACAATATACTTCACTTGTGAATGCTTTCTTTGCACCCATTCTTTTGCTCAAGAGCAGAATAATCAACATACAAAAGCTTTCGCAACAAAAGTATATTCTACCAATGGGAAGCAAATCGGAGCCGCAATGTGCCTATTCTTTGAAGAATATATGTGTAGCGAAGAAGGTGTGACTACCCCTACTGTATTATCTGCCATATTGTACAATAGTGTTTGCAATGCGTATTTATTACCTTGAACTAAATACCCTACATTCACACAAATTAATAGGTTAGTTTTGTCATTACTTAAATCATTTTTGTAAAAAGGTGCTACATGTCATCTTGTAAATGATGTGAGGTGACTTGGACCCTAAGAATCTAACTTGGAAATTCAATTTTGGTACTTAAGTACCAAATTAAATCTTTGCATAAGGTATTCAAGTGTTTATGTTTAAGAAAACTAAATAAAAATAATAATGAAGGAATAAAGTAAAAAAATAAAAATAAAACAAGTGGTTGCACTAGGAAAGGCTCTAAGCTTGTAGTGTTAGCTTGCTTTTCATATAAAGGAGCTGCCTAAACTTCCTTAGGGTAGCTTTTGGTGTTGTGAAGTCTTGAATTGAAAGGCATGACTTTTTTCCTTCACTTGGTCTTGAAAGACCAACCACTTCATTGTGCAAAAGGATTTGAAGATGTGGTCTTAACCCCTAAAGTCTCAAGTGTCCCTTCATGGGACATTTTGAAGGCCACTATGATCTCAAATTTTGATAAAATATTTTGTAAACCCCAAATGGAGTTATACCAAAAATTCAAAATTAAATTTAAAAAAGATCTCATAGAAAATAATTTTTTTTACGTGGAAATATTTGATTCATTCTGTTTGGCCCAATGATAAGAAAGTTATGGAAAGTCTTCTTTCTCAAGCAATTAGAGTATCTTCAAAAAAAAAAATTTATAGGATTCATTTCTAAACTCAATTTTTCACAATTTTTCAAAACAAAAATTTCTACATTGTTAATCTTTGTGCTAGAACGATCTCATTGTTCGGATTAGTGTGTTTCAATTTCATCTTTTTAAGCTACTAATGATTTAGATTTTTTTTCTATCTTGTATCTACTTCTACTCAGCCTTTTTTAAAGAATGAAAATCAGTTTTTTTTATGATTTTTTTTCTAGACTCTCAATCAATTCTTTAGCATAAAAAAAATTAGAAAATCAAAATTTGTAACATTAAATTTTTAAGTTAACCCCTAAAGTCCCATTGTTCCTACAAGGGACAAAATGGATTTCAGACAAGCTTCTATGATCTCAATTTTTATTGAAACTTTTTTAAACTTTCTCATAAAATAGAGAAACTTATGAGCTTTCTAGGAATGTAATTTCTATTTCAATTGGTGCCTAGGAGCAAAAGTTATGCCACAATAACCTCAAAATGGGGGAGACCGGGCAACAAAAAAATATTCACAAAAAATTGAAATAAAATTTTTAATATTTCCTTGTAGATTATATTTTTTTCCTAAATGGGAAGCTTTGATTCTTTCCATTTGGATTAGTGATGTGAAAATTATGGAACTTCTTGTTTTGCAAGCAATCATAGGAACTTCTTGAAATAATTTTTTTTCTTCCACTTTGAATGCTAATATCATTCAATCTATACAATCAAACATCACAAAATTGTTATCACGCAATCTAAAATAAGTGTAGAAAAAGATCCTATAGTAAGATTCTTAAAAAAAAATTGAAAACTAATTTCATAGGTGAATGTAGCAGAAGTGGTAGTTTTGAGTGGTTTTGACAAAAAAATGGCCTTGAGACCTTAGGGGTTAAGAAGATTCAAAGTCTTATAATCTAGTTACACAAGGTGCAAAAAACTTGTTTTCTTCACTTGAAACACAAATATCTTGCAATCTACTTGATGGTCAAAGTTTTTAAAATTTATTCCATGCATTCTACATTAGATTAATGCACAATCTTGTAGTTATATATTTAAAATTAAATAAATAAATATTTTTATGCCCTTTGCAATAAATAAAAATGATAGTTTTGAGTGGTTTTTGATGAAAAAAGGCCTCGGGATTGAAGGGATTAAGACCCAAGTCAAGTGTTGAATCAAGTTTGTCACATTTCAACATGTATTACAAATTAATTTTATGACATTTTTTTACCTCATTGAAATCATTTCACCTTGTAATGAAGTTAAAATTTTAGTATGAAAATCTTTCAAAAACGCATAGGAATGTATTATTGCGTAGAGTAACCAATGTATCTACTCACGTATCATTTGGCCAAGAATCAAACCCACAAAACCTTATTGGAAATATGGTCTACCATGGCAATGAGGAGCTTAAGGCCTCTTATCTTTTGCATGTACATGTGGACTTGAAATTTTTATTGTTAACCCCTAAAGAATCATTGTCTCTTTGGAGACAAGTGGGATTTAGGGCAAGTACCTACGAGCTGAATTTTTGTCAAGATTTTTTGAAGATAGGAAAATTGATTAGTTTCATAGGAATATAATTTTTTTTCAATTGATGCATGGGAACAAAAGTTATGACCAAATAGACTCAAAATAGGGGAGAAGGGCGAGGAAAAAAAAAAACTCAAAATTTGAATTTTGAATTTTGAATTTATTTTCTCATATATTATATTTTTATCTATATGGAAAGCTTTAATTCATTCCATTTGGATTTGTTATAAGAAAGTTATTAACAATCTTGTTTTTCGGGCAATTAGAGCATCTTCTTGAAAAAATAACTTGTAGGATTCATTTCTAAATACAATTTTTACAATTTAAAAAAAGAAAGAAAGTTCCACATGGTTTAATTTTCTTTCTAGAACAATCTCACGATTAGGATTAATGAGTTTTAATTCCATTTTAGAGATATTAATTATGTAGATTTTCCTTCTATCTCATACCTATTCAGTCTACTTAATAATTTTTTAAAGAATAAAAATTAAGTTTTTTTGAATTTTTCTTTTTTTCCTAGACTTCCAATTTGATTCCCTACAATAAAGATTTAAAGCTAAAAACTTTATAGTGCAAAAAATTTAATTGAAGAAGGTTCAAAGTCAAATAATCTAGTTCCGCAATGTGTGTTTTTTTCACTTCAAACGCAGATATCTTGCAGTTTGTGTGGTCAAAATTTCTGAAATTTTTCTCACACATTTTCATACTAGTTAGGTGTAAGATCCTACATTTAGATGTGTAAAAATAAAATTCAATTTTTTTTACTGTTTGCAATAGAAATGGCAGTTTTGAGTGTTTTTTTTTTGCAGAAAAAAGGCCTTGGTCCATCAAGGGTTAAGTCATGATTGGTCACCTTTACAAAAATCTTGTATAGTGAGTAATAGATGTTAGTTAAACTCTTCTAAAAAAATGCACACAAGAAGATGTCAGAATGTGAGCTACAACATAAGAATTAATGTACAATATTGGAATTAATGTACAATATTGGAATTAATTGAAATGCAATTTTGACCATACTATATTATATAAGTATTGTATGTGTGTAGGATAATGTTCTTAACCCAATTTCCAATTAGGATATTGTTGAATAGTAGGGTGAATAGTATTCATGATTATAATATTGTTGAATAGTTTGTTGAATACTAGGTGAATAGTAGAAGTTGCTTTACATTCTAAATATTGTTGATCAATAGCTGAACAATAAGAATAAGACCAAGCACTAGTTTCTACTTTATTTTTTCTTAAATAGACTTGGATCATTGCAAATGACTATTGCAAATGACTATTGAGTTTCAAGTCCCAATGGTCAAGTAGATAAATGGAAATGCTTTACAAGGTCATTGAACATATCTTATTGTTTATGTTCCAAGAGGACCATCTTCTTGTCGACCTCATTTATTTTGCAAATTATTGTTTTAAATTATATTTGCGTTGTTTGAAGAGACTTTGAGTCATCCATTTTTTGAAGAAAAATCAAAGAAAATTTATATCTAATTCGAAATTAGCTCAAAAAATATAAAAAGTTCTCTATAAATTGTAAACAAAAATGGTGTAAACAAAAATCTAGATTCAAATATAAATAGAAAACCAATAGACTATGGTAATAGGCCCAATGATCAATTTTTGGAATTTTTGGAGTAGAAACTAGACTCATTAAGCTTCATTTCATTAGTTGAACTCAAATTCTAATCAATAGCAAGGAGATAGGAGTTGCCAAAATACACTATAAGGGCTTTTTATGTGATTCATGGCACATGATTCCTCATTTTTAATAAATTTTTGGGCACCCCTACAAGGCCCTTCTTATGTGTATTATGACAAAGGATCTTCTTTAGAAATAAAAAAACCTAGATGAAAAATAACATTTTACATCCTCCAATAAACTTTTGCGTCATCCAAAGGCCAAATTTGGACTCCTCCAACATTCAAAGGTTAACCCCTAAGGACCAAACATTGTTTTTTGACAACATAGCAATTTGAGGTAGCTCACTACCAACGGGTTTTTTTATTTTTTTATTTTAAAATTTCACACAACGTGTGCCCAAGGAGTAGCTTTAAGGCACAACAATTTTTGTAACTTTTGACTACATGGTTAAAAGTTTATTGTATGATAAGTAATTTTCAACAATCAGTAGGTAGTTTGGGCAGCCCAAAAAACTTCTTTAAAAATCACTTGTCAAGAAAATAAAAATTTGAAATTGATTTTGTAGATTTATATGTACATAGAAAGCTTTTAATCATTCCATTTTGATTGATGAGATGAAAATTATGAGGAGTTTTACTTTGCGGGTAGGTATGGAGAAGAAAAAATCCATACCCAATTACATATCATACAATAACTTTTTTTAACCATATAGTCAAAAGTTATGAAAATTGTTGTGCCTTAAAGCTACTCCTTGGACACACATTGTATGAAATTTTCAAAGAAAAAAAAAATTCCATTTGTAGTAAGTTGTCCCAAATCACTATGTTGCCAAAAAACGGTGTTTGGTCCTTTAGGGGTTAAGAATGAATGATAGAAACTTGAAAAATGGATGAATTATGGAAGTGTATAGTTCATTGTTTTTGAAGTCTTATGTTGTACATGTTATTGAAAATTAGAAAGAAATATTTGAAAATTGAAAAGAGATAAAACAAAACATGTACACCTATATTTGTATACATATATACATCCATATAATGTACCTGTACATTAGAAGAGTTTTCAGGCGATTGGGAGACCTTGAGTTCTCTGACGTTCTCTGACTATGGGAATGGCACAGAACCAGCAGTCCAACTTGGCACAGAGATTGCCAGGTCAGACTGCATTAATGAACTATTTTTTTTAATAAATTTTAAATATTATTTAAAAATTAATTAATTAATTAATTTTAATTTTTTAAAATAATTAATTAATCAGACTGTCCGGCCATGGTTCGCAGCATGGGGAACCATGGCCGGAAGGTCTCTCACAGGCCTCATTTCTCCTCTAATGTTTCTATGTTATATTATATGTGTATTCATATCTATATATGATTTTTGGAATTTTGGGGTGAATTATTTTTTTTTGTGACCTCGATTTTTTAGTAGCCATTGAATTATGTTTTTCAAGGAATAGTAGGTCAAAACTACCACACCATAACATTGATTTTCTTTTTTAAATGGTTGCAATTTCTACGAAAAATCATAAAAGAGGGGACATTAATTAGAAGATTTTTTATGACGATGAGTTCCATGGAGTTTCTAAATTGTGGGAACTTGACTGGAGCAGCAGACTGATGTGGATGAGAAAATACCATATCAGATAGTACTAAATAATTAAAAATACTTTTTAATATTTTTTTGAATTTATTAATTTTATAATACTCTGGAAGTGTTGTAGTGGTTCCCAAATATGGAAATAGCCTTGAAACAATCTTTCAGAGGCTCTAAATCTCCTCTAATGTAGTAATTAGAAAACTATTGTTGGATCTTTCTGGATTAATCTTTGAAGGCCACCAACTTCTTGAGAACATTGGTTGTAAGTATGTCAATCCATTTCAAAAAAGATGCATTGGCATATATAAATATGCTTAAATTTCAAATAAAAAGTCTATAAATTTAATTTTTTGTCTATTTAGTATGTATGAAATCAATTGTGGAAAATGTTGACAATTGTATTTGTAGATTATAACAACTTTGAATATTTCCTTTTTAAAAAAAATCAACAATCATTTTTCTTCATAGGCCTTGGGGGGTGAAGGGCCATTTCAATAACCACATAGTCCAACATCATTTTGGAGTTTAATTTGACCTTTTCACCCCTTAGATGCCTATCCAACCATAGGTTGGATACAAATAAAATCCTTAAAAAAATTATTGTAGAAAATGACCCAAATAAATATGTTTTGGGGCATCAATGTAACAAGATATAAAATTTCCTTTCAATTCACCAATCCAAAAATTGATTCAAAATATAAATTATAGAAAAGGTAAAAATAAATAAATTATTGGTCTGAAACGATCCTAAACTACCCTGGGTGAAGGCGCATGTGGTAGAGACCTCTTGGTGGCATCCATGAGGTTGCTGGTTTGATACTACATGTTGATTTTGCTTGCGTGGTGTTGTTGTACATGTTCCTTTTCCTGTATCCTGAAGGAGGTGCCTATGGTATGCAATTCCAATTAACCTCTAGTTGCCATGGTTGAGTCGTGTTAGTCCTTATTGCAACCCTCAAAGGTTGTATGTTTCAAAAAAATAAAAAATAAAATCCAAAAACTTTGATTTTTGATTTTTTAAATATTATCATTCACTTTTGTAATAAACTAAAGAAACATTTAAGGCTTTACAATTGGCATTCCAACAAAATTTGTAGTTTATAACCCTTTAAAGTTGACCTCCCTATAAATGGATTGCTTTTAGTACAAAAATGTTGTGTTGTAGACCTTAAATGTCAAATGCTAGATTTCATGTATGCAATTGAAGTTATGACTTTCAATGAAAATTTGTCAACTTATAAGAGATATCTATATTTAAATTATTGTAAATACAAAAAATAAGTTTCACGTTATAGCATTTAGATTGGAGATAATTCACACCTTGATCTTAGTGACCTACTAAAATAAGTCTATGTTTGGGACAATTGAATTAAAAAAGTCATAGCTCAAGGTGGATGAAGAAATGGTAAAAGTGCAAAAAAAAACATTGTTGTAGTATGTGAAGTATTGCTCACTTTGTTCTACAAAATTGAAACAAAAATACAATCTCACATTAGAAAATAATGAATCTCAAAGTTTTCAACCCTATAGACCTCATACTTGTATAAATGGAATTTGAAGACTTTGATTGAATCAAAGATATGGGACCTTCTTAGCATTCCTAGATAATCTATAAGTTGCCATGTAATCCATTACTAAATTGAAATTGAAATAATTTGATCTAATGTCATTTTGAGAAACCAATAATGATTAGTTTAACCCCTAAAGCCCCAAACCTATTTTCTTTACTTTAAGTGCAAATAGAATTGGTAGATTTTTAAAATGTGTGTCTTTAATTTCAATGTACTTGTGTTGGAATATTGAACAACAATCATCTATTATTCTCTATATTTATTACATTAACCTACGATGCTAGTTTGTGAATACATGAGTCTATGAACTTGAATCTAGTTGTACCTATAACATGAAAAGAGTCTATAACATGGGTACCTATATAACATAGACACTTATAACTATAGAAGATATCTCTAATATAGACTTTTAGGTTCATGGGCTCATAGATTCTATATTCACATTCTAGTACTTCCTTTACATCAACATGCATTTTAGGATACACTTGATTTTGAGTGATCCTACTTCAATGCAAAACTTAGTTCTTGTTTCCAAAGAGGTAGAAATTGCTTTCCATATGATCTTGATAAATAAGGTAAACCGGCCTATGACAGGCAGAATGGTTGGTTTGCCATGATTTCGTTTTTGAAAAAAATTAAATTTTTTACCAATAAAAGATAAGCATGTGGATTGCAGAGAGCAATTGAAATTTTATTTTTTGGACAAAAAATGAATTTTTTATGAATTTTTGAAGCGTGCAGCCCAATTGGCCTAAAACAACCTGTAGACTACCCCAAGATCCCCATAGCATGTATCCATAATGGCCATCTGACCACCTATAACAGTCTCAAAATTCCCTAACATGGCCATAACATAAAGGAATGTAAAACTTAGTTCTTGTAATGATTTTACACTAGAAAAGTAGGTGGTTTTAAAACAGTCACTAATAACTCTATCTCCATCACCCAAGGCATTGATTTCGGACACTAACCAACCTAATAAACTCTTCATCTCATTTATTAATAAAAATCTGTCATAGATTGATGTAAGACTGTCATGAGCGGTTTACTAGATGTCTGCTGCATTAGGCAATTTGCCTGTCATAGGCTAGTTTACCTTAACAGTCCTCTTCAATACTGGTAGCAAGTTTTCATGTAAGGAAGTTGATTTGGAATTGCATTAGAAAAGGCTAGAATGCATCTTCCTTAGAGCAAGGTAGTTTGCTCTAAAAGCAATTACTAACGTAGAGGTACATTTTGCTTTCTTCAATTTACCAATAGTGTACATTTCAAGAAGTGGTTGCTTTTTCATGACCACTATGTTTTAACTTCAAAAATTTGTAACTGATTCCATGAAGGTCCAAAAAATATGAAATGACTAGAGTTAGATGCCAATTTCATTTTTCTTCCATTTGACTGAATTTTTTTTCAAAGAGAGTAGCCAACCCCTCAGAAATGCAATCAGCTCTTAAACAGTCGCTTTAAGAGCAGACTACCTAACTACAGTTGGAGCATCCATTCATTCATCAAACGACTCTCTATTGATGACAAGATTGCTTGGAGGGGGAACCCACTCTCTCTGTGATCCAAATTTGCAGCAGGCACTAAGCACTACTGCGGTATTTGTCCTTCATTTCTTTTCTTTTCTTGTAGTTAAAAGCACCAGATTTGCATTTTGAAAATGGAAACAACCAACCATGGTCATGGCACAAGGTTGTTTGTCAATGTTGGAGTTGAGCTTCAAACAACATGGCATAAAAAAATCACCAAAGTTGAACAGTTTTTGATACCACATGGATTTAAACAGTCTGTAAGTTCCAGTCTATCCTTGAATGTCATTTTTGTAGATCTACTTTAATTGATGTTGATGTCTATCCACGCAAGTGTGGAACAACTCAAGGTGTTTCATCAAGCAACCCATTACGCATGTCAATATATTTGAATAAACGTAATGGGTTGCTTGATGAAACGATATATGACAACATTCTTGAATAAGAGGACACAGGTACCCTTTCATGTTACAGTGCTCTACAGTAACACAAATATATTTGTGTGACAGTGTCCTTGATATGTTGGGACAATTTTCACCTACGAGATTGTGGAGGGTGAGGGAGGTGTGGAAAGGAAAACATAGTGCAATCCACAGTTTAAGAATGTTATGTTTGTCTCTATAACAAGAGACTTGGTGATAAGTAAGGTCATAAACATCCTGACACTTACATTGATTTGTCCTATTACACCAATGCATGTTACAAAATGAACTTACATATGGTTCCAACTTTTTACAAAGCGAAGAATATTTTTTTATCCATTATAAAACGTTATGTAAGTTCATTTTGTAACACGCACTATGAGGACAAATTTGGTATTAGCAGCTTCTGTCAACGTCAAGAATTGTAATCTTTGGTCCCAGTTTTTTTTGTTTGAGTGAAGTTTTTTTGTTTGAGTGGAAGGAGCCTCAATTCATGAGATGCAATTGAGGGAACCCCTGCCTGAAGTTCAAGAAACCAATGTTATGAAGTCCATTCCCAAGGCAGCATGTCCTGGCCCCGATGGCCTGCTAGAAATAGAAATTTCAGTCCCTTTTTCTAGTGACCATTCTGCACTTTCAAAACAAGAAAAATGGGCTTGAAGTGGGGCTGCCGTTGCCATGGAGATATGAAATCAATGCCTCCCTCTCTTAACTAAATTCCATGTCAGCCAAGATTCTACCAACAATGGTGGGTTTGAAATTTCAAACCCACCATTGGACTGACCAATGCCAACTTCACTCCCGTGTGCAAAGGAATTGATGTGGAACTGTATCATTTTGTAAACAAATGTAGAAAAGACACAAAACCCTAAACAAAACCTATACCAACCCTAAAACCCTAAACAAGCCCTACAACCCTAAGCCCTAAGCAGTCAGCTAGGTTATTTTTTGGACTCACATTGAATTGGAGTCTTCAGTGGATGCTATTAATATCATTGATTACTTTAGAAATGGAGGAAGCAACCAATTAATAGTGGAACTGCAAGGATTGTTGGAATTGTTGGAATGCATTGCTGCCACTGAGGAAAAAGGTAAGAGACACTATTTGTGTCACTTTGTGGCTACTATGTATGAGTGGAGGACATTAGCAAGTTTAGAATGTACACTACTGAATCATAGTAGCACAAATAGGGTCTCTTACCTTAGGACTTCTATTGTTTTGTAGTGCAGTTGTCGACCCAATCAAACAAGGAATGCCAATGAAGGTTTCATGCATTGAAGGTGCACTTCTCTCAAAACAATGCAAAATTGTTGTGGCAAATTGACCCTTTGAAGGGCATTGAGAATCCAAAGTATCTAATGGATGACTTGATTCTTCATTGTAAGAAATTAAATATTCATTAAGGGGGCATGATTTATTGCTATAATAGTACATTGACTCAATTCGTAACGTTGTTAATAAAACACATGGTTATCTAAAATACTATTGAAGTTCTAAGAATACAGGCTAAAAGAAAGGAGACCTCTTTTGGGTAAATCAAGGAAGTTAGACCACTTCATCTTGTGGAACGACATTACTTTCTAGATACTTGACTCTCTTTAAGTTGAATGGAACCATATACAAAGAGTGAACAATGTTAAGGTAAAGCTTACCAAGGTCCAACAAGGTAAGGCCTCTTGTAATGGGGACAATCCCTAAGAGAGCTTGGTAGGAGTGTAATCTTCATTTGCAACTTTGAAGCAAAATAAAAATTGACTTGCCTAGAAAATTTGCCAAGGCTTCCTTTTCTTACTATCTTGATATGAACTGATTCCAAGAAATTTTCCAAATTTTCCTATTCTTCCTATCTTCGTATGAACTGATTCAGAGCCTCACATGAAAATCATGAAACATTGACTGATAAGCTACGCACATCCCTGACCATGATGCAAGAGAGCGCTTTCATTGGGAGACTACTATGAAGCAGTGGAGAAATATTTGAGAGCAAGTCTGCTGAGATCGAAAAAATCATCACTTTCAGTGGATTTCTTATCCAATTTCAAAGTGGGAGGTTGTAGAAGGGACAAAAGAAATGTAATTGAGACCAGACGCTGTGTAATTGAGAACCCAAACTGCATAATCTGGACTGAAATGATTCAAGTTCACCAACTTTGGTGACAGCGAGACCACTAGAAAGAAAGACGTGCAGTTGCAGCACTTCAGGTATCAAAAGAACATATCACTCTGCAGTTAGCCATCACAGTGACAAGTCTATAGCTAATATTCCAGTACCCACAAATGTCGACCTTCTGCAGCGCAAGCTCCAAGCAGGATCAGCGTCGAAGCAACTAAAGAACCAGAAGGGGCTCATTGATGCATACATGATATCTTCATGAGCTGGATGTGTCGTCGTTAGCTTGCCAGAAATTTAATCGCAAGAAATGGTTCAAAAATACGTCACGAATAGGCAGCCCATCTACACTGCTTACGACAGTCTTCGGCCATGTTTAGGCATCTCGTTGTCTCTTCCGTGACTGTCTTTTTTCTTATCTTTTCCCATAAATTCAATATTCTGCACGCAAATGAAACATATCATGATTCAGGGAGGGAGAATGTTTTTGCTTCACCGCATTAAGATGACTTAGGAGCTTGAACTACCTATAAAACATAAGAAGGCATAGTGAATATATACCTCAAGGAACCCATTACGGTCAGTGTCGAACATCCGGAACATCATGTCGAGTTCTCTCTGAGGGAAGTAAAAACACACAATCAGAGATTGAATTCATCGGTAGAAGGTTTAAAACCAGCTCTGGGAACTCTCAACCCCTTAATCGCCCCAAAGGCCAGAAGTGCCGCTTCCACATCAATTGGAGGGGAACAAAATGTACCACTGGAAAGAAGATATCACGTCCTACATGTTTGAATGATAAAAATATATTTTAGAAATTAATATAATTGATGATCAGATTCCAAAGTGGACATCCATTTTTACTTTGGACACTTGGGGGCTAACAACGCAACTGAATAGTAAATATTCCTTTTCCAGAAGTAGGTACAGAGCTTGTAGCTAGACCTGGCGCATAAATCTTGCAGTAGGGTGTGACTGCAGAATTTTCTTGAATTCTTTCGGCGTCACCGCCTTGCCTGCAACTGCAGGGAGCGACAAAATTAGACCAAACATCAGTAAAACGCGTTATCAGTCCTTGTATTTACTTCGCCTTAACGATGTCGTTATATTTACAATAGGGTCGTAAAAACATCAAAGCAACAAAAATACGAAGACCACTGGTTCATAGCCTCCCGAATGGCAATAGGATAGCGAATTCAGATCACTGCACACACTATAATATTGGAAGTTGTACACTCAGTGTCCACGAATTTATATGAATAGAGAATTGGAGTCTAACCTTCACGTGCAACAGCTTGAAATATGTCATCAACATCATCAAGATGCTGCAGGAGCTCACGTAGTCCAGCCAGTTCCTGCGAGAATTTACTTCAGACATTAGTAATCAAAATCATAGCTTTCAACTCCCAAAATAATAAAGAAACGAGAATGTTTGTGCTTCACTAACCCGTGCGCGCCGTCTGTCAATAACCCGGGGCCAAACTCGGACTAAGAACACGAGGAAGGTACCAATGGAAAATGTTAAGCCCATTGACCCAAAAACCACCCACCAGAAGGCTGTTGAATTTTCTTCGAATCCACTGTACCAGAGACACAAAATATAATGTAAATTTTTATAAACGGTAGAATGGTTTCGGCTCTGTTCTTGCTAATGACTTAGCATTATGTTTGTAGCTTCTAATTTGTCTAAACCTGCATGTCATCCGAGTGTCTTTCATTATGATGTATGTTGATTCAGCATAAAACTGCCACTTTAATTACAATTTCTAAAATCCTTTTAATGCCTAAGAAAATTTCACTGATTTGTCCTATTAGCGAGGGTGCAAAATTAGTACAAAATTTTACTTCTGTGGAAATTGGTACAATACACAAATATTTCAGTCTACTCAAATTAAATAACGTGACTTTGGTAAATTAGTGCCAAATTAATTCGGTATCAGTCAAATAGGTGTGGCTTGGCTTACTACAATATGACTCGAGTTTCACAAGCTAAGGTATACTTGACTGAAACACTGACCTGGGTAGATTCATGCCGAAGTATCCTGCTACAAGTGCAGCTCTGGAAATTTCAAAACCCCGGCATCATCAACAAGCACAGAATGAGTATAACTAACAAACTATCAAGCTGCCTTGATTAGGTCGAATGAATGGCTTAATATCTTCAGTTTATCACAATGTTTCATAAATGTTGCTTATAAACAACTACTTAAAAAACAACTATCTATCCTTTTTCCTGTTATAATATTGGTTTGAATGATGATTAGTATTTCGATTCACTGGATAGTGTGTATGATCACAATGTCCAGGAAGAGGCAGAAAATTACACTCCCAGTGACAGAGTTCCCAAGTTGAAAAGCAAGTCCATTTGGATGATTCGGTTCCGAGTAGTGTCTAGTCCCAGCTCCCAAATCTGTTACCAGCAGCAGAAAAAAATCAAAAGCTGTAGGTGGTTAACTTCTCGACGCAAAATTTGATGCCCGGATGCTACTAAAGTTTAACTAAGCGTATACTCTTGAGGTTGTAAGACCTCTTGTGTGGCATCAATGTCTTTCCTGAGCTCCTCCAGGGCACCGCCAGCATTGTCAATCTATACAGTTTTCAATAAGATAAAGTCAGAAACAAAGTCAATTTGAACGGAGTACGACCTTAGAAAACCTCCCTTGAATAGAGCCTAACAATATCGCAATAAACAGTATCACATGCGGAATTACTCTGGCATGCACTGGAAATGTGAAATCGCAGGACTGAAATTCAAAGACTATGTTCACATTATCAGGTGCAATGATCTTTCATGCATAAACGCCATGGTCTTCACAGAGAGGATAGCAGATGTGAAATAAATTTAATGTGTGAAGCGTGAAACCATACCTGACGCTGATAAGTAAGGAGCATGTCAGCTGCCGCTTGACGCAATGTTGGACGATTGCAGTCTTCATTCTCACTTGACGAATAACAGAGCAAGACCTTCCATTAAATAACCACGAACCAGGCTGGGCACGATTGCAAGGATAACAGGCACTTCTCCAACGAAAGTTGAAATGAATAACGTCCACAAGGCAGAAAGAAAAGACTCGTTCATTAAACACAAGAGAGGTTCTAGATGGCTAATCGAGTACATCTGGCTATATGATTCAATGCAATGCACCTTTCTGCATCGGAGCCTTTGAGAAAGGACCACTGCAACTCTTTCTTATTAAGACATATTGCTGCCAACCTCTCGTCGCTGCTTAGAACCTGAAAAAAATCACATGAAGTGTCATATCTCAATGTCCGGATCCGAAATGATTGAAATTGATGAAAATTAAGTGGTGAATTCAAAGCCCCTCACCTTCACAAGTACAATTCTAACCATCATTTACAACCAGCAAGCTATAGTTACATTCATCAATGATATCTGAATACTCAGATACACGAGAGATCTCGTGAATATCAACCAGTTCAGTATGAAAATAGAGACTGTTCTCAGACTCACCTCTTCCAACGCATCATGTGTGTCCCTCACATCATGCTCGACTTCTGTTAGTGCTCTTTTCAGTGGCAACAAGCGTTGAAGCCTGACGATCAAAACGCAATCGTAACCAATGTGAGTTCCTAACACAATTTCAAGCTACTAAATCGAAACATTCAAAACAACCACAAAAGTGTCCTATTTGAACGTCCTACGGTATTGTTGCACCTAAACAGAATAAGCTCTCATAAGTCACAAATAAGCATTTTTTACTGATCAAGAGGTGAAAAACTTGGAAGATGTCTGAAGATTGGCTCTCCACACATATAAATTTCATTATGTACCTCCACATCTAGCACGCATGTTAATTGGAAACAAAAATTCGATGGTTGGGATATAGTACCCGCCCATATTGACGTCACCGGTGAGCTCTTCAAGCATACGCTCCACGACTACCTTCAACCTTGCAGAACATCATGTTTAAAGTCAGTCCACGAAAAGCTGATGTAAATTTCTCTTTAGATGTCAGAATTTTGCTAGATTTTATCAGAGACATAAATTTCATCCAGTCAATGACAAAGACTGACCACCAGATTCCACTATATCTCAGCCACAGATTCCGGATAATGAATATCGGGTCTGCTCCTGACGGAATTGAGGATAATTAGATGTCTATACGTCTCACTTAAGAACTCAATTCCGAGGATTTTATACGTTCCCATAGCTTTGTAAGCAATTCCTGCTTTCTCCTGAATGTACAACAAAACCAATTCAACCAGTACATGTTATTCTACTTATTGAAACTTGCAATTTGAAGAAACCAGTTTGTGTTCCAATTCAAGGAGTGGGACTGCCAATCCCATTTCTATATTTGAGCAGGGACCACTGGATCACCTTTCAGTTTTCTGGTAAAAGAAAGTGCTTGTGTCGTCAAGCAAACACTCCAACATTCGCAGATGAAAGGGCATCGCATCCAGAACATGGCTAATCGGCGCCCGAGCTTGCTGCGACATATAAACTGCAAACAGTTCCCGAGCCCTGCATTTTTGAAGTAATTCACAATGTTGCTAAGGTGAATTCGACAATGGGCTTGAAGTGTAAAAATAAATGTAGGAAAGAACTTGCTATGGAGAGAAAAAGGAACACTATCACAAAGAAGGTAGTCGGGAACCTGTGTGCTGCTTTTTCTTGACACTCTGCAATGGAAGGAGCTGCTCCCACAATATCACGGTCCTTGAATGACCTACAAGATGATTAGAAAATCCAAGTGAGATCCCTAAAATGGTTAGTCAGCTCCACCTAATCCAAAACTCAACACCCCTGCTGGAAAATAATGAGCTCCGCTGAAATATTTCGCCAGCCTGATTATGGATAAGAAGCTATTGATCAAATTAGTAGATATGACACTAACTTTACCAGTTTAAACCTAGATTTTCTTTTACTGCAAATGATGCCACCGAACAATAAAGAAACAGCTGCGCACGGTCATCTACCGTGGGCGTCGAGATTCAAACAGTAAGACGTGATCTCTACTCAGCAGAGCTCTGACATTCTCCATCCGCACCATGATCTGGAAAAAAAACACTTGAGATGGTCGTCATTAGGCCCTAAAAAGATTCAACATTTAATGAAACAAGAACTTTGACGAAATATTCCTTGCAAATTACTGAATTTGAAAGTGGTAATAAGCTAGCAACGTTATAAGCCTCTAGAATCAAAACAGAGATCTACAATTCCCGCCTTGAATTAGCCTCACCTTCTCGTTGTGCACAGTTATGATTGACCTCTGTGATATAAAAGGAGTTGAAGATGCGAGAATGCTGACATCTCGAGGGTGTACGCCCTAAATAACCCACCCTCTCATCAGGTCAATATCTTCAGTCACAAGACGGACGTTGCCAAAACCTGTGATCATATTCAATTCACGTAGGCCTCGCCCACAGAAAGCAAGTAACGTCAATTGGCTGATTGGGGCGCTGAGGTCCATTACCTAGTTGGAAGTTAATTAACCCCTTGTGAGCACTTGCAAGTTAACTAATGGGAAGTTAGGCTTTAAAGTTAGCTAAATCCGGCTACTTGGCTGATGCGGGCTTAATTAAAACTTTATCCCATTGGTTTATGCACAATTAGTTTACCTCTCCAAAATATGGGATATAAGTTCACTGGCGGGTATGCATGTAAACTCATTGCAAACTAGTTAGCGGGAGTTGGCACCAATTTGACACAACTTAGGCAGTGCGGGCATCAGCAACCGATTCCAGTTAGCTTATTGGCTACTTGGTTGGTAAGGGTGTAGACAAGACAGAGGCACGTTACCAAGTGGTAAACCTTCCGAACCCTAATATTGTCCAAACCCCTGAAACCCAAATTTTCACTACACCATTTGCAGAAATAAAAAAATTATTGTGTGGAAGTGTTTTGTAATTAGGTCTTATTTCAAGAACAAAAAAGGGTTGAAGGTACTCACAAGCTCAACAGCATTGCGCAATACCGTACGCCATGCACCATCACTGTCAATTTGTACAACACTATACTTCATCCCTCCATCAACTTTGGTAGAATGGTGAGGTGTATCCCCATCTTTGGCTTCTTTTCCACCTTCAGTAGTCAATGTCCGAATTATTGAAGCACAGCGAAAATGCCCTAGAAAATCACCTCTTGCTGAACCCTTGCCAATTCTTCCTTCGTCGTAACCCAAGCTCTTGCTAAATGAGTAGTTATTATACGACGTGAAGCCACGAAATGCAGAAACACCCCGGTGCTCCACAACTGGCAACGGATTTGAGAACGAGCAGATCCTTCTGAGGATCTGTAGCTGCAGTCGTGCCATTCTCTTCCTGCACAGAAAATCAAATCTCAGAAACTCCTCACATAAGTAGCAATAAATCAAAATTAATAAACTAAAACTTCAAAAGTCAACATAAGCATTCAAAATCCACATAATTTACGAACACTCAGCAAGGCTGCGGAGCCAATGCCGGTACTCAACCACTAGAATATAACCTAAATTTAGGAACTAGAGTAAGGAATTGTAATACATGGCAGATCACCCAAAGATGCACCACCATTTGTCAACGGCAACAAATCTAATCACGTCGGGACAAGAAGGATTTCAGAAGAAAGAAAGAAATCGAATCCATTACCTCACGAATTCGTGGCTACCGATCCTTGTGATGGAGGTAGAACCTGGCGAGATTCATCCTCGAAAAGCAGTGAGACTGACAATTAAGAAGCCTGGTCTGCAAGTTCCCAGTGCGTATATACTCTGAAATAAGCGTGCAACGAATCCATCGGCGAGATACAAGCTTCTTGAAAGGCAGCTGAGGGACGTTGTTTTCAAATTTCCGGGGTAAGTTACTGTCACTTTCGATCTTGAGTGGACTGCGGAAGCTTCTTACGTTCATGGATGAAATGTCATCTCTTCATCCAAAAGTATGTGCATTCATCCAGAGTGGGGATATGATCATCCCAGTTAGAAATGTGCACTCAGGGGTGCAATGGGTGGCTTTTGGTGATTTCATTCATTCAAAAGAAGGGAATATTTGCAAAAAGTTCTAACAAGGTAAATCAACCCATTGTGGTCAGATGATTCATTGTGGACACCTTGGAAATACCTCCATTATGGGGGGTTTCAGTTTGTAAGATTTTGGCTTCAATGTATGTCTTAGATGACAATAACAAAGTGATTATTGATTGCAAGAGGAACTTTCAATTTTTTAGTGTATATTCATTGTAAGAATTGACTTTTTAGACTCTCTATGTTAGAAAATACTATGAGTGTTTAAAGTGAACAACATGAGCATGATGGATTTAGATTTTGTTTGTTCTAAAGTAAGGTAGGAGGCTCTTGAAATGGCTCATCTAAGGGTTGATCCGCCTTTTTCATGTCTTTTCTTAAATGGAAATATTTTTAGCTCATTTTTCAGACAAAGAAAAATAGAAGAGGAATCTAACACAAGTGGTTTCATATTTTTTGAAGCATTTTTGAATTACTTATGCATTTTCAAAGGAGTTGTGTGTCATAGGTCCCTATTTATGTCCCTAGGTCTTCCATAAACTGTTCACTTGCAACTTCTGAAGAAAAATGGGAAAGCAAAGAGAATGATTGGCTCTTGCAATTAATAATGTTTTTTTTTCTTGATTCATTCAATGACTATAGAGATCATCAATGAACTACAGTTTGTCCATTTTACAGCCATTTGTAGGGTCCATTCTTAATGCCCGCTCCATTTCAAAGCCTTCTACCTTAGTCTACAAACTTTTTTGGGCCATGATGCATTGAACACTTCAAAAATTCATAGCAAATTCACACTTTGTCAAAAAAACATAATTTCAATTGTTCTCACTTTTTCTCACACTTGTACTATTGTGGGAAAAAAATTGAAAAAGTTCAGCAACCACATGTGGTCAAACTTCTAATTTTGACCACAATGAATTGTTTTACCTTATATTATACATTAGAGTTGATTGTAAAGATCGTCTTGTGTTTGTAAATGTGCAGGGATGTTAGAGGAAGGTTTAACTAAAAATGGTATAAAACAAACAAAGCACCCCATTCCATCAAGCCCCAACTTTGGTGCTTCAAGGAGTTTTGTCCTGTGTTTTTTTCCAAACTCAGGCACCTCGTCCCTCATTGCACACACTTTATGATTAACTCTATTCTTTTCCAATATTGTAACTCAATGAAAATTTGGATACATAAAATCTTAGGTTTTGGATTTCAAATGTAGGTTTCATAAAGAACATTTCAACAAGTACAACAATACTTCATTCATTAACCCCTAAAGTCCCAAGGCCATTTTTCTGTCAAAAACCACTCAAAACTGCCATTTCTACTGCGTTAGTAAAATAAAACAAAAAAAAACACTTCTTTTGGAACTGAACCGTAGGATCTTAAACCTTACTTGTTTTAGATCATGTGGTAAAAATTTCATGAAGTTTGACCGTACTGATTCAGAGATATGAGCATTCAAAGTTGAAAAAACAAGTTTTTTTGAACACTGGACTGCAATTTTAGATGACTTTGATCTCTATTTGTGGAAAAAAATTACACTGTGGAGTTTGAATTTAAAATTTATTGTGTTGAAGAATTGAGTTGGGAGTCTAGGAAAAAAAATTCAAAAAATAAAAACTTGATTTTCATACTTCAAAAAATTGTCAAGTAGAAGTAGGTCCAAGATTGAAAGAAAAACTAAATTGATAATAGCTCTTAGATGGGATTGAAATACAATAATTCCAACGGTGAGATTGTTCTAACAAGCAAATTTAACCTTTTCAAAAAAAAAAAATTGAAAAAATTTGAAAATTGCATTCTGAGATGAATCCTACAAGTAGTTTTTTCCAAAAAGATGCTTAGATTGCCCGAAAAATAAGATTGTTCATAACTTTCACATCACTAATCAAAGTGGAATGAATCAAAGCTTTAGATGTAGACAAAAACATTATCTTTGAGAAAAAAAAAAAAAATTTATTTATTTTGAATTTTTGCAATATTTTTTGTGCTGCCCGCCAAGTTCAGTTTCAGGCTTTTTGTGGTATAACTTTTGCTTCCGGGCACCAATTGAAATAAAAATTATATTCCCACAAAGCTTATCAGATTTTCTATCTTCAAAAAAAGTTTCAAAAAATTAGGGTAAAATTTCAGCCCATAGGAACCTGCCCGAATTCCAAATTGTCCCCCGAGGGGACAATGGGACTTTAGGGGCTAAGCAAGGTGGTAACAAATGTAGTGACCCAATCAAACCCATTATGATAATCATCCTTATTTTAATTGTGGACTCTGTATTCAAAGCAATTCACATACCACATTTACAAAAAAAATTGAACTCTTCAATCCACTTGCTATAGCATTGTCAACCCCTAAATGCCCAAAGTCTTTTTTGAGATTCTTGGAATTTTCTATAAATTGAACAAAAAGCCAAAATTTTGATAAGTTGTATCAATTTTTTTGAATTGTAATTGTACAAATTCAAACTAGACATATTTGAGATCACATAGGTAAAGAAAATACAACTATATCATTTATGGATTGAAAGATTATAATCTTTGATTATGAGGGTGTTAAAATTACGAAAGTGATTTGAAGTCTTTCAATCCTCTTTTCACATGTCAAATCTAAAAAGTTGGTCACCAAAAATATATGAGGATAAAGGGCCTAATATGCATAACTCCAATCAATTTATGACTTCTCAAAATCTACTCTACAATTTTTTTAAATGAATTTCTAATGTGATATTTTCTCTAAAATTTAGTGTATTTGAAGCTCATTTCCAAGAGCCCTCAACACCACAGAAAGTCAAGATTGCAATGGACACCCTTGCACAAAATCTTGAATACAATTTTCAATCATTTTCAAAATCAGATTTTTGATGTTAAAAGTAGACTTCAAAAAAAATTCAAAAATATAAATTACTATACATATAAACTAGGTTAGGTTTTATTTAACTTCAAAGTATTTACGACACTAAAACATTAGGGGAGATTTCAGCTACTCAAGAGATTGTTTCAAGGTTGTTTCCATTGTTGGAAACCATTCCTATACAGTCAAAATATAATAATATTATAAAAAATTAAAAAATATATATTTAAATTTTTATTTAAATTTTTATTTTATATTTTTTATATTTTATATTTTTTTTAGAAAAAATATATTAAAAAATAATATCTGACGTAGCCATCTCCTGGCCATGTCATATCAGCGTTCCCACAACGTTCCCGCAATTCCCGCAGTCCAGGTTCTCATAGTCTCTTAAAATGCATAAATCTCCCCTAATGTTTGGTGCCTTGGGCATTTAGGGGTTAATGAAACTTAACACAAAATCCTCTAACATTCCTAGAATGCCTCAACCTTTCATGAAATTTTCCCAACATGCCTCAATGCAAGTGGTTGTCTCTCTTATCTTAGCTACAATGAATTGAATAGTGTTGTAGCAAGAATTGGAAATGGGCCATGTGGGTAGGAACGATGAGCTTGCTTTTCTACTCCGGACTATGTTATTACATGCAAATAGTATGTATTTATCATGAGTCTTGATTGAGAATGCTCCAAATGCCCAAGAAGAGTCTTCTTTCCAAAATCACCTTCAAACTATTGATTATGAAATAAAGTTTTTTTTTTTTTAGAATCATTTATTGAAAATTCTAACTACAAGATCTTGTTCATCACTATCAAATTAGTGTACCTTCTAATTTCAAACACTTTGACTATAAGGATTTTAAGATATCTTCAATCAAAGTTTAGTTGTTCGAAAAACAAGATTTTTTTTCCTTGGGCAAAATGATTTCAAGGGCTCATATCTCAAATTTTTATAAATGAAAAGTTCACCATTTTTTACCAAATACATTTATGAATAGTTAAGAGCATGCATGCTAATAGCATTCGGGAAGTTCTTGGAGTTGCTCCAATAATTTGCCTCTTTTTGGTAGGAGGATTTGAGGTTTTTTCTAGAGGCACTAGTTGCATCCTCTCCTTATTAAAATCTTTCAATTCATTTCCTTTAGTATCAAAATCTCATTGGCTATTTTTCTTTAACTTCAAATTTATTAAAGCTACAATCCCCCTTTTCCAAAGACATGCTAATTTTGAAACTAAACTCTAAATTTCATTAGTTTAGGCAAAAACAAACAAAGGAGCAAGGGCTAGCCGCCACAACCAATCCTAAAGCAAAATTTGTCCCCTTCCTATCCAAGCACTTTAAGCCTCTCAAGAGCCAATCTTAAAGCAATTATTGCCTTATCCAAAAACATACACACTTCGAGCAACTACATATCCACTTTTTATTTTGCACACTAGTTAGATGCTAGTTCTAAGAATTTTCTATCCAATTATGGATCCTCCATTTTCACAATCCAAAAAGTTATTTTTCCAAAGGTACTAGTTAACAATGAATAGTAATTGGCAGTTCTCCCTAAACATTGCATGCTAATTTTCACAAAGATTGGAGCAATAGAAGATTGTTTTCAAAGCCTTGCAATTAAGTGAGGTACATTGAAAAAACAAAAATTTCACTTGATTGTGCCTATACATTACATATTCTAACCAATTAGACCCTTATCTACTACTACACACACATGGAATTTTTTTCTTAGGATGGTCTTTGATTGACTAGGTTTTTCTTTGAAGACAATCCACAGTGAGTATTTTTTGGAGTATTTGACTTTGAAAAATCACCCAAGGCAAATTTTTTGTTCAAATCAAAAGTTTTTTTGACTATGGAAAGGCCAACTTGATGAACTAAATGAGAAATATATGAAATATGAAATAAACAAAATTACGGGATCCCAAAAAACCTAAATTTGGATTGCAACCCTAAAATGATTGATTGGGCATTTAAGAGTTTAGTCAAAGCCGGTGGGGCACCAAGACTTGCAATGCATGGAAGGGAGAGTGTCCTAAGCCTCTTAATCTTTGAATGGCTTTGGGGATCTAAAAATTCATTCATTGTAGTATTGTTGAATTTTTTTAATAGCCAATCCCTAAAGGACCAAGTATTCGTTCAACAAATACTTGAAAACTTAGGTAGGATCCTACAAAGTCAATTTTGGTCAAAAGAATTTGGACAATTCCAACAACTTGGGCATTTTTGAGGCACCTTTAGCAAAAAACTTGATTAATTTTTGAAATTTGGTATATATATTACTAATAAATATAGTACACAATTTATAAAAAATAAAAATAAAAATGTAGTTCTCAAATCACATTCTAAGAGGAGTCAAACTTTGTTAGCTCTGTCAGGATTATTTTGAAAAAAAACATTTTCTTCTAACTTCAAGCCCTATTATCTTGCAATTTGTGGAGTAAAAGTTCTTGAAATTTTCCCTCATATATTCCAAATGTTTGTCTCTAACTTTTCACTATGTAGGTTCCAAATGAAAAATTTCTTCACTGCATAAGAAATTATAAGAAAATGACTAGCGAATAGCCAATCCACTTAACCTCCTTGCATTGCAAGCTGATTTAGTTTGATTTAAAAAAAATTCATGAGTGAATCTAAAATACTCATTTCTATGAAGCAAAAATTTTACATCAAGAGGGTCCAAAGTCTACTAACCTCACTTTGCAAGAATGAAGAAAAGTCTTTTTTTGCACTTCAAACGTTATAATCTTTCAATTCTTGTGGTCAAATACTCAAATGGGCTGAAAAACTTTCCACACGTTGTCACAATAGTCTACTACACTTTTATATGGTTGAAGTCCCAAAAAATTCTTTTATTTTCAATTTTTGATAATGTACTAAAAAATGACAATTTCTGACAATTTTTCTTGATAACCACCCTTAGCCCTTTAGGGATTAATCCATAAATCACCTTATAGTGTATTTTGGCAACTTCTAGCTCCTTCTTTGATTTGAATTTTATCTATGAAAATCATCTTTTCAAATCTAATCCCTACTAATGAAATGATTTTATTAAGTTTGATTCTTACAACAATTTGGAAATATAATAATTTTCCAGAATAAATTATCTAACTACAATTTGAACTTTGGGCTTGTAATCACAACCTACCTTAAGATCATGTTTCATTATCATAGCAAGACATGGAAATTTGGTTTATACCATGATGTTTTACTCTAGAAATTTCTAGCAGAAACATGATTCACAAAAATTGTAGAATAGACTCAAGGAAAGATCTACATGACAAATTTGACTATCGATAGATCTTCTTGTAGTCATTTCCCTAATTTACATAAATCATGTTTCTACTAGTGAATTGTCGGATGGAATTTTCCACCTAGATTCATGAAGCATTCCCAACATGAGTAGATGGAATTTACTTGGATTGTTCAATCATTTCCAACATGCATTTCATTCACATCATTTTTTCAAACTCTAGTTATCTTTCTTCTAGAAATTACCCTATAATATGTATGACAATTGGTATGGAGATAATTTTAATTTTTGTAAATATTATATTTGATGTGTTTTTTCTTCACTATTTTGATTCTTCACATATATTCTATATTTTCACCCAAAAGTTTGGATATTTATGATGCATACAAGCAAGTTCATCTTTGGTAGTTGAAGATTAAAAAAAATCATTCACAAATAGTCCAAAGATTTGAAAAAAACAAAGTATAGTCAAATCTCAATATATGTTATAAGTAGGAAATTGAGTAGGGAATAGAATATTTCTAATGCATTCAACATCATAACATGTAACAAAAACTATATTTTTAACTTTTTGGCTATTAACAATAATATGTATTTTAGTTTATCAACTTTTGTCTATTTTCACATATAGCAAGGCATATTTTTTAAAAAAATTCTAAAGAGTTTATAATTTATAACATCTAACATTTCTCTTTGAGGATCTAAAATTCCGTAGCATACTGTTATATGAAATTTAATACATCGAGGTAACAAGTGTAGAGGTTCAATTGCAAAGGTTTAATTTTGTAGTCATCCGCACTTAATCTCAATTTAGATTAGTATGCTCCTTCATTGGAGTTGACAATCCTCTAGTGGCATCACAAGTGTTCACTAGATCTAATCAAGAGGACATCTAAGCCGTTGGATAGAGGAGGGACTTAATAAAGGCTCCTCAACTAACCCCAATCCTTGAATTAACAAGTAAGTCCAACATTACAGATATTTTTTAATTTCACAAGCTACTCTGTTTAATTCCCATATTGAACTAGTGTTTCCAAGTATCGAGTCTAGATTTTTCTTTGTTTGTCACCCTAAATAGAAATTTTATACTCCCTCTATTTGGAAATAGTATATCCATTCTCCATGGTGATTGCATTAAGAATGGATACATTGTTTTCCAAACGAAAGTACCATAGTAGATTTTTCACCATTTTTTTTTCAATGTTTTCAAATTGCAATTGATTTTTTCCTAAATTCCACCAGCTAACAATGACAATGAACTAATTGATGATTCTCCCAAAACATTGAGTAAGTCCCTCCCAGATATCTAACAAAGCATAATACCTTCCTAGTGTGTTTATACAGTGTTATGGTTATACAGTATTATGGATATGGGTGTCCACGTTATTACGTACTGTACATCCGGTGGACTTGGTCTTACGCCGTAGCATTCCTTTTCAATCAATGTTTTTATTTTTATTTTTTAATCAATGATATTTCAAAGCTGCGAAATCATGAAATAATCTGGAAGTTTGATCCTGGTATTTTCCTTGGATCAGACGCCAATAAGCTTTAACATCCGATTAACTGAAGTTGGGATCATTCCCTTGACTTTCTGCAGTTTTGAATAACTTTAATTATTAGCTTAAGTTTTTACTTTTAATTATTGTGAATTTTGTCACCACTTTCTAAAAGATTCGAAGACACTCAAATGATTATTTTTTGGATATTTTTTGAATAAGATGTATGATTTTCTTAGAGTTCTGTTCATAAAACTTTTCACCACCGACATTTTCAAGTAGTTTCAATACAAAGTATACTTAGAAAGTAATCCATATTGTTACCAACCCAATCAATCTTCCATTGATTGGGGTGGTGGCCTTGGGAGATACAAAAGTTTATAAGAAAACAAATGTATGCTTCTTATAGAGAATGTCCTAAATACTATTACAAAAATTATGACGCCTCGAAAGGGTTGTTAGTTTTTTTATTTTCGGCAGCCCCACAATGCAAGTACAAAATAAATACAAAATAAATAAATAAATTTTTTTTTTTAATTTTTAATTTTTATTTTTTATTTTATTTATTTTATTTATTTATTTATTTATTTTTTATTTTTTATTTTTTTTATTAAAATTTTATTAAAAATATTTAAAAAGTTGCTAGTCTAATGTGGCACTAGTAGTGCCACATCAAATCCAGAAAAAAAATTCCCTAATTGCGTACAGGGGGAAAAGTTGGCAGCCCTTTGGAGGGGCCAGGGTGAATTGATCCCCTCATTGCCCCTTTAGGGCAAACCCTGGAATTTTTTATTTGCAAGGCTTAATTTTTTATTGAAATTCTGAATTCATATTTGCAATTAGAGGCCTCAAATTACTCGTAAGAGATGCAAGAATTACCAAAAAATTGGCACAACATAGGGGGCTTTTTTTTCAAACCAAAGTTGACTAGGACAATGAGGGGGTCAAAGGCCTCAGAATTTTTGTAATGTGATTCTTGAAAAGCCCCTAAAAAGAAGGTTTGGTGTGAGATTGATTCAAAGAGAGTACAAGGACCTCCTTACATGTATTAGTGAGTTGGAAAACTTCATATGGGTGCAATAGGTGTAAATAGCAATTACATTTTCATATGAACCTAGTGGATAGGGAGAGATACAATAAGAGTTGCAAACGTATTAGATTCCCTCAAGATCCACTAGTCTCCACCAATAGGGTTGTCCCCTGATATCGGTGAAGGTTCAACCTCGGCTTTCCAACTTGCCCACCCTGGCAAGACAATCGATAGAATCTATTTTGTTTGTAGTTTGGATTGTAGTTGCTAGGCTACCCATCATGCTCACATGTAAGTCCATCCTAAGGGTATTATAACTCTAAGATCTTTAATTTTAAAGCCTAGAGATAGAGTTGGAAAAAAAATTAGAAAAATTAAATGCACAAATGTTAAGATATATATGAATGGATCATGATGAGTAAGAAAATTTTAATTTTTGATGCACATGTCTATAACTTTAAATATGAAAATGATAGATATGGAAATGACAAGGTTAATGTTGTAAGTTGGATCAATGATGCAACAACAATTATAAACCTACAAAACTATCATTCTTACTATAAAATAATCAAATAAATTCCCCTCCATAATAAACGCATCAAATTCTGGAATGAGTTTGCTTTGCAATTGCTTAGCAGCTATCAACTACTACAAAGAAAATCTTGAACTCAATTTTATTGAGAAAATATATATTGCACAAAAAGAAGTTCAACAATAGATTTTTTTAGAATACATAGCACTTAAGTTGGGGTTAGAATCTCAGCTGAAATACATTAGAATTTGCTTAGATGTCAATTTTTCAAAAAAGGGGATTATAGTGCCCAAGTTAGCTTTTGATTGGTTTGAAGAATCGTTTTTTTAAACTTACTATCACTACTTGAAAATTCAATGACTAGATCAACAAAAATTCAACACAAAAGTGTTGATTTTTTTTGTTGATTTGGAAAACCATAAGGAAACCAATACATAGCAAGAGACATGTCATCTATACAGAAGATACCACGTAAGTAGCCCACCATGCGAGCATGTGTCGCCAAGGGGATTTGATCCTTGGACCTCATAGTTGAAGTCCAAAGGTGTTAACCATTACTCTATGCATGGATTTCATTGAATAGTGTTGGTGTAGAATTTTATTTACTTATTTTTTACAATTGTTTTTGTAAATTAGCAAAATTCAAAGGCCATTTGGGCATAGTAGAACAATTTTTTTCAAAAAACTTGGAATTAACAAAACTTGGAAAATCAAGCTAATTTTCATTGCTCCAAAATTTGTTTGCAAATTTTGTCTCCAATAAAAAATTATGGACAAAATTCAGAGCGGATGTTTAAAAACATTAAAAAAAAATGTCCATTCCACCCCTCTCTAAACTTTGTCCATAACGTTTGATTGGAGGTTTAAAATCTCAAATGGTATTTAGGAGATGAAAGTTATAGTGATGGACAAAATTGAGTACAACTTTGAAATGTTTTCATTCAAACAACCATACTATAAGCATCAATGGACAAAGTCTGAAAGTAGATATACCAAAGTGGTAGTATGTGACATACTACACGTTACCATAGAAGTTTGAAGAAAAAATTAGTTGTGATTTGAAAGGAAGTCTATTCCAAAGTTAGCCATGTCAAAAACTCAATTTTGTTCAATATGATTTGGGATTACTTTATCTTAGGCAATTTTTTCTTAGAACTCCAAAAAAACTTTTTGTGCCTTGGCATGTTGGTATACATCATTTGAGATTGTTGTACACAAAAATTGAAGGAAATGGACATTTATAGAATTTAAAATAACAATAGTTTGACAAACATGCAAATGATGTTGGTTCTCCCAATATTTGAATATTTTTTTTGAATTGAGAGCATGGGATAGCATTAGACATTGTAGAGAAAGTATAGGTTGCAATATGAACCATTGTTACATCTTAATGCCCTTGCATTTGAAACATTTGTTAAATTGAGCAATGCATTCAATTTATATTTCACAGTCATATAATGTGTTTTTAAGTTCAATATTTTTTTCCAAAGACTAGAGTTCATGATGCACATAATTGATCCAACAAATTAAAAAAAATTATCATTATCCATATTGTCAAAAAACTAAAAATTGCCGAAAATTACACTAACCTTCATAAAAAAAAAATTATTTTATTTGGAGTTCATTTGATTGAGATTCTTGATGTTCTTGATCTTTGTAAGCTAGAATTTTCATTCTTTAAAAAGAAATCTAAAGCTACAAGTATAGAGCTTCTTTTAGGGAAAAGGTCAATTTCTGTATTGTTTAAGTATCTAAGGTTACTTGTTAAGTAGATGGGGTTTTAAAACAACATTTTTTAAAATAAAACATCTAATCACTCAAAAGTTCTTTTTTTCACCCTTCAATTTAGGCTTAACCAATTCAAATCAATTTGTCACAAAGAATATGACATCATATTAGTTGTCTTAAGATGGATGTGCCACAACCCAAACAATTTGACACATCATACTACTACTGTGGTCTACACAATAAATGTGCATTTTATCAATAAATGTAAATTTTAAAATTACAAATAATTAGATTGGAATTTTACCTCAACAATTTAATGGATTCCCATATAATTATTCAAATTAATAATAATTTTTTTTTCAATTTATCACTATAAGACTATTGGCTTTGGTATACGATCAATAAATTCCTTACAATTCAACATTTCTATTTATAACACATTTAGCAATTAAATCCCATTCATTATATTTTAAAATTATATAATACTTGGATTCTTTGACAAATGGACAACAAATTTATCTTGCAATGTGCTACAACAACAATTTGTAAGACAATCTATCTAGTTATAGGTGACTTGCCTTTCCGCACTTTAACAATTCATTTTTATTTCACATAAAACAACTTGACTCAATCACAACTACCCTATCTTAAAACAACACAGGCAAATAGATGCAGTGATTGCATCTTTCCAATGAAACATAATTTCATCTTCAATCAACATAATTTGGCAAGGAAATCTCATCTTGCACACATTACACATATTGACAATTCTAGGGTTTGCATCTTTCTACATGTCCTTCTTAGACTTTAACTTCAAATTATTTCACAAACAAATTCCCACACATAGGGCTTTACACCCACTGCTTCTCATCACTAAAATATGAATTGCCTTACTTACTAGGAATTCTTCATATACATAATAATAATCTAGCCATCACTTGACAATTAAACACATAGAAATTTACAATCATTGCAATTTGACAAAATAACAATTTGATTGAAGGAACACAATAATACAAGGATACAATATGTTAGTGTGTGAGTCATATGCGCCATATGCGCCAAGTCTAATCAAACATAGCTTTATAGTTTCCAAGAGCTACATGACCGGGTACATGACAACCAATTCAATATTTGATATAAAGAACCAACAAGCCTATTTATCACTCTTCCCATCCTCCCAAATTGACCCTATTTATATTTAGTATTAAATCTTTCTTTTTACACTAATATGAATTATTTGACTATTTGCACTCTAGAAAGAATCTAGAAAAGAATCTAGGAGTATCAAACTAGAAAAGAACAATTGGACACTTACAAAAAACAAGCAAAAGGCAAAATGAATTTTTTTCAAAGTTCTTTTTGTCTACAATCTCATATTGTGCAAATGTTTTTTTAGGTTTGGGTGTAATCAAATTGACTCCATCCAATCTATTTTCTTTACAATTCAAAGTCAAGAGCATTTGGTTTTGTGCTTCTATTGATTGCGTGGAAAGCTTATAACATTCTTATACATATATAGTAAATAGGTTTGTACAATTAGTATGTATGTATGTATATATATGTGTGTGTGTATATATATATATATATATATATATATATATATATATATATATATATATATATATAAGCCTTTGTAGTGTAAATAGGAATTTAATGTCTATATTCATAGTTGGATTTCTACTAAATGATAACTTTTTTTTATGAGATTTTAACCTAGAGAGTCCAAATATGGAGGGTACCTAGGCATCAACCATTGTGGTGTGAATTACTTGGCGTAAAATTGTATTGTGTTATGACCATGGCATTTTGCTCACTTTCATAAATATGATGCAACATAGCTAGGATCATAATCATTGTTGTTGATTTAGAAGGATTCAATGGTCAATTTTTTTCCCCATTAGAATAAGATGAAGGTTAAGAGGGGAGAAAACATTTGCTTTCTTAAAAAACTTATTGGTAGAAACACTCTAAAAGGAATCTCAAGAGTAATGATAGAATCAACATGTATTGATAAACTAAGTACAAATAAAATAGGTGGGCTGTGGGCATATTGATACTTCTAGACACTACTAGAAAATATGTAACCAAATCAACAAAAATCCAACAAAAAAAGTGATGATATCTATTGAATAGGGTTTTATCAAGATTAAAAAAAACTGTAGTAATTTAAGGTTCGAACACATGGGAGACTTGTTAATGAGAATTATGTTAATTGTTGAGTTGTCACAATTCATACCAAGTAGGATTTTTAATTTATGAATCAATTAATCTTAATTAATTAGCCAATTGGAGCCTATGATAATACAATCCTCACACTTTTCCAATTGGACTACAACGATTGTCCTCTCTCTATTTCACATTCACTCCACAGCCTTAGTGCTGGAGGTAAACAATTTAACATGTCTTTTAATAGAAATTAAATTATAACACACTTACATACAACTTTCACAGCAACTTTAATAGTAACCAAGTAACTAATTGACTGACTCAACCAATTGCAAAACAATTGGGAAATTATACACATTCAAAGTAACATCCACTTCGATTAACACAACAAAGAAAACACAAAGGCACAATAGGCCAAAATAGACTACAAGCAGGAACTCCCAAGTTTCTATGGAAAGACTAAATTCCAATTGACACAATTTTCCTACTTAAAGAAGAAAAACGGTTTGAACAGTTACCACCTATTGGTTCAAGTCTTTTCATATCTTTCAATTCGTCCATATCTACCAATTTATTAACAATTGATTCTTACCAATCACTATGGTCTATTTACACTATCCAAAGCCAATTTAATTAAATAAACCTCAAAGTTAGCTAGAAAGTTATCAATAGGATTTTTGGAAAAATAATTATTACTACAATATTGTTTGTTCAAGAGGTCGGGTTGACTTGGACAATATTTAACAAAAAGTTGTTGATTTTTTGGTTAATTTATTCAAGTGAAAAAAAATGTAATTTGGCCATAGGAAAGCTGACATGTAGCATTGCCAAGTCAACAAATGCTATAAAGAAATTGCCACCTTGGTAGCTTGCTACGCGAGCAAGTACAAAGCGGTTCAAACCTTGCACCCAGGGTTTAGGGCTCGGTCTAGGATCAAAGACCTTTGCCATTATACCATCCATAGGCTCATTTGAGTATAATAGGTTGAAGTTTTTATTTATTTAGTTTTTAAACTCAACAGACTTTGATGGCCATTTTGACATAGTAGAATTATTTTTTTCAAAAAACTTTGAACTAATAAAAGTTGGAAAATAAAGTTAATTTTCATCTCAAAAAATTATTTGCGATTTTGTGTCTCCAATCAAAAGTTATGGACAAATTCAGAGAGGATGTTTAAAAGTGTAAAAATGGTCAATTTCGTTAAAATGACGGTATTCCGCATGCCATTTTAATGGAATATCTTCTACAAATGGAGAATAAGTGTGCCACAATAGAGTCATATGTGCCAATTTTATGCCTAGCACATTCAAATCACTCCTAGTTTACGCATTTCCACTCTCCTCGAACAATCTTTCCATTGTTTTCATTCTTTCAGTGGTATCATTTTGTGCCATTTTAATAGAATACCGCCATTTTAACAAAATTGACCATAAAAGAAAATGTCCACTCCACCCCCTCTTTGAATTTTGGCCATAACTTTTGATTGGGTTCTCAAAATCTCAAACGAGTTTTTGGAGATGAAAGTTTAATCGATTTTCTAACTTTCGTTAGTTCAAAGTCTACAAAAAAAAGTTATTCTACTATGACAAAATGGCCACCAAAGTCTGATGATTTAAAAAAAAATACTAAATTGTGAATGATAAAGTTAAAAAAATAAAATTTCATTGTACATAGAATTCCAACCATGGTGATTTAAACATTGCTTGAATGACAAAAAATTATTTGAGGTTCTTGTAAGTGAAAATGAACAAAAAAATATTGACTTTTTTGTTGACTTGGATGTTGTATTGTACTATTCAAATCGACAAAAAATTTGTGACCATTTTATTCACTTGTGCCAACTCAACCCAAAACTATACAAACAATCAATACTATAGCCACATCAACAAAATTGGTTTATTTTTTTGTTGATTTGGACATCACTTTTAGTAGTGATCCACTTCAACATTTACAAATTTGACACCCTACTCAATCTAGTTCATATTTTGGTGCAATGCACACAAAGCATATTCAAAGAGATTTTCATTGGTGGAAAACAAACTAAATTTAGGACTACAACTTTTGGCACATTGGGTTCTGTTATGTGATTGCAAACCTTGTTTTTCAACTTGTTGCCACAATAGATGATGTGGCTAAATCTCATAGGATTTTTGACGTGCACTTTCCAATGCCTTGTGGGTTTGATAGCAATCAAGGACCTCCCAAAAATCAATAGAAGCTTATACACATACAATTCAAATTGGACATAGAGTAGACTCTATGTTGTACCTTCTAGGAAAAAAATTAATTGAAATTCATTAAATTGCTCACTTTAGAGTTGCGTGAATGTTTCCTGAATACCCAAATATAGTGCCTCAGGAAAGTAAGGGGGTAATTAACCCCTAACTATCATGCATGATATATTGTATATGTGTAAATCATCTCATTGAATCCATATTTTTAATCCACTATGAAGATTTTTAGAAGACATGTTGAATATTCATTAGAAAAAATTTGGCCTCTATAGAGGTCCGTTTGACTTTTAGTTGATGCACAAATATCGAGGAAAAAATAAAGTTTTTTTAGTTTTTATTTATTTATTAATTGAATCTTTTTAGTCCTTAGTCCTACGTGGCACACTAGGTGATCATGTGGGCCAATTTTTTATTTTTATTTTTATAATTGCACATTTTCATGTAGTCAAACAACCCTACGTAGGATCTAAATCTCTTCTAATGTTAGTGATGGACTATGGAAGGGATTCACTTTTGAATGTTGTATTTTACAACATCAACATTTTTCTTTTGCAAATTAAGAAACTCCATACCGCAAGTGAACTCATATTTAACTTTATTCATAAAAAAATGACTATACCTGAATAGTATAGTGTCTTAGTGCACATTGAATTAAAAAAATTGCAAACCTATAATACCTATTTGGCACAGTCTTAAATTTAGCCTATCGTATGAGAATTCATGTGTACAACTAAAATTTCCTTTTTTTGGTACATTTAGAAGTGAAATGCTTTTAAATCAATTTGATAATGATCTACAAAGTTTGTTTTAGATTTCTGATTATTTTACTTAATAGATTTCTTATTTTTAAAAACTTCCTTTTTTTTGTTGAAATCATATATTATGGTACCTTAGACTTGCACGTTTTGAAAATAACTACTAGTGTGCTTTGTGTTGTTCCCACAATCAAAATTAAAGTGAAGTAAAAGCAATTTTTAAATTTTAAATTAAAAAATAACTCAAAAATCCATAACTTTTTCACCTTTGGTCCAAATGCCATGAACCAAAGCCTGTGCACACCTCCTCACAGAAGGCTCCCTGATGGTACCAAAACACAACCTAGGGACACATGGTCCAGGAGATCTCAACGTAAACAAACAAACAAACAACCTACCTAACTTAATGGATGGATTCTAAAAATGTTTTAACCCTTAATCCCTAAAGGACCAAGGCCTCTTTTCTGCCAAAAAACACTCAAAACTGCCATTTCTATAGCAAAGAGTAAAAAAACAATTAATTGTTTTTTTTCCACATCTAACCATAGATGTGTGGAAAAATTTCAGAATTTTTGACTGCATAGATTGAAAGATATTTGCATTTAAAGTGAAAAAAACAAGTTTTTCAGCACATTGCGGGACTAGATTTTACAAATTTGAACATTTTTAACTTAAATTTTTTGAACTACAGAGTTTTTAGCTTTAAATCTTTATAGTGAAAAATTGAGTTGAGAGTCCAGGGAAAAAAAAGAAATACAAAAAAACTTAATTTTCATTCTTAAAAAAATTGTTAAGTAGAAGTAGGTATGAAATAGAAGGAAAATCTAAAATATTAATATCTTTTAGATGGAATTAAAATGCACTAATTCCAATGGTAGGATTGTTTTAGCAAGAAAACTAAACCATGTGGAACTTTGTTTTCTGAGAAATTGCAAAAATTGCATTCAGAAATGAATCCTACAAGTTATTTTTTTCAAAAAGATGCTCTAATTGCCCAAACAACAAGATTGTCCATAACTTTCTCATAACAAATCCAAATGGAATGAAACAAAGCTTTCCATGTAGACAAAAATGTAATCTATAAGGGAAAAACAAAACAAAATTAAATTAGAAAATTGGAATTTTTTTTTTGCTGCCCCTTGTCCTTTGTTTTGAGTTTATTTGGACATAACTTTTGTTCCCCGCCACCGATTGAAAAAAAAATTACATTCCCACGAAGCTTATCATCATTTTTATTCTCCAAAAAAAATAATTCAAAAATCAGGGCAAAATTTTAGCTTGTAGGTAACTACCCGAAATCCCATTTGTCCCCTAAAGGAACAATGGTTTTGTAGGGGTTAAACGTTGAGGAGGACATGTAGCATCCGATGAATGACAACTGAGGAATCCGGATAGAATTGCAACTATTCATCCTCAAAATTTTGTTGTGAAAAAGGGAGGTCTTCTACATAGTAGTTTGACTTCCAATGAGTGCTTTTACTTTTGCTATTTCTTAAGCCCATGATTCACATGTTAATGGAAAGGGATGATTTCCAAGGTCACCCCTTCGTCCTTTAAGGGTTAAAAAGTGTGATCAATGATGTCCTCCAACCAAAAAAATAGATTGTAAAATTGACTGACTATTTTGATAGAAGCATTCACTCTTCTACAATTCTGCATTGTCCAAAAGTTAGAAACCCACTCACACTGTTTGAAGGTTCCCCTGCCTGGTTTATTGGTACGGTTTTGTATGAGAATCCACAGAAAAACTCCAGACTTTCTGAATTGCATCAAGGTACACGTACTCCACGTGAAACAGTCAAACTGACTCTTTATATTATTGACGCTGAAATTTCAACATTTGCTCCATTGAATCGAACTCTCGAGTTAGCTGCATTCTGATGAAGCTTAAGTGAAGCTTAAGCTTGGATGAATTTAGGACCCAATTCAAAAGTGTTTTCAGCTCGATCTTTCTTCATATTTTTTTATTTTGGTACTGATGGGAATTCTCTAATTCCTGCACTCCGGAGAGAAAAGTGCATGATCGAGAGAATTCAAACTGATCGACTGCCAAAGTGATCAGTCTACGGAGCTTTCAGAGTGAGTTTCATCTCCGCTTCGGAAGGTCAATAATTCTTGACTTGCTGCTACAGTATGCTTGTTGTTCTGTCTGTAATGTTGGAAATGTTGGAATCTCTGGAACCATTTGGCAGGGCATGAAATGCAAGGACCAATTCCGTCCGGAGCTCTCCTCAAAAAGCACTGCTTGATGAGCACTACATCTGCTGATTCGTCCTTTCAATGCCGAGAATCGTTGGCCATGCAGTATTATTGCAAGGAACTCCTGCAAAAGAATGTACTGTAGCTAGTGTACTGGAAAGAATGTGGCGTCAAGCTGAACCAGATGGATGGATGGAGTGAGCCGGGTAAGTAGTATTCCAAGTAACTTAACCTTGAAAGTCCTCAGGTCTTTTTTTTGTCAAAAAAAAAGGGCTCAAAACTGCCATTTCTAGCGGAAAGAGCAAAAATAAATAAAAATTAGAAATGAATTTTTTTTTTTAAATTGGGTGTATTTAACTGTAGGATTTGGTAATGGACTAGTATGAGAATGTGTGGAAGAAATTTATGAAACTTTGACTAAATAGATTGAAAGATAAATGCATTCAAAATAAAGAAAATATGGGTGTTTTTGGCAAACATGACAAACTAGTTAATGAGACTTTGAATCCTCATTACTTGAAAATATTGCACTACATGTTTTTAATTTAAATAGATTCATCTCAAAGAATTGAGTTGAGGGTCTAGGAAAAAAAATCTCCAGAAAATAACATGATTTTCATTCTTTAAAAAATTGTTAAGTAGAAGTAGATACAAGGTAGAGGGAAAAACTAAACCGTTAATAGCTCAAAGATAGAATTAGAACACACTAATCTCAATGATGAGATTGTTTTAATAGTCAAAGTTAACCTTGGAGACTTTTGTTTTGAAAAAATGTAAAAATTAAGCTCCAAAACAAATCTTGTTTGCTATTTTTCAAGAAGATGCTCTAATTGCTCACAGAATAAGGTCCTCCATAACTTTCACATCACAAATCCAAATGGAATGAATCAAAGCTTTATGTGTAGACAAAAATGAAATATATGATAAACAAATTCTTAAAAAATTATATTTCAAGTTTTTGTGAATTTTTTTTGTTGCCCATTGAGTTGAAATTTGGGCTTATTGTCATATAACTTTTGTTCCCAATCACAAATTGAAATAAAAATTATATTCCTAGAAAGCTAATAATTTTTTCTCTTTTATAAAAAAATTTGCTCATAGGACCCTACCTAAAGTTCATTTTGTCATGTGAAGGGATGATGGGATTTTAGGGGTTAACGTAACAAATCCTTACATGGTTAAGAAAAAGGACATTTTCAACTTTGCTTGAGACTTCATTTCCACATCTAAATATAGAGAAAGGTGGTAAGCTAATAACTCCTTAAAGTGACCAAATTCTTAAAATTGCCCCTTTAAAAGGATTTAGTATGGTTAGTGCAAAATTTTTAAAAATGATTGAAAAAAATTTAATATTTGTCTCCACACAGTGTTTAGACAAAATGGAAAGTTGTGGGGGAGAAAATTAAGCCTTGAGATGGTTGAAAAGAAAAAAGGCAATGTAGCATATAAGAAAAGTTATAAACAAATGAAAAGCCATTAATGATTTGTTTTCAATTAGTAGAAATATGATAATGAATGCTTTGCTTTCAATTCATTGGATGAGACTTTGCTTCATTGGAGGGATGCGGGTTCCTTGCAGTTCTTAGACTTTAGGAACGCAGCCACACACTCTGCTAATATGGTTGAAAGACTACCATGTCAGTAAATAATAATAATTTAAAAAAATTTAAATTATACTTTTTAATTTTTTTAATTTTAATTTTTTTTCAAATCAGCAATGGTTGGTTCCCAACACTATAGGAACCATCCTAAAATAGCCCTCTCAAAGGATTGAATCCCATCTAACGACCGAGGGACACTTTTTGAACCTACCTTGTATGCCATTTACATTCAAGAGGATTGTATTTTAGATACATTGTGGCCCATTTACAAGACCATGCTATGTGATTACTACATCACCTATGAACTACTACTAGCTTCCACTTTCAAAGTTATAACAAAATGCCCTTAATGTTTCAAAAATTATGCATCAAATTTTGAATGTGATAATATTTATTGACTCATAACTTGGGTCTTGTGATTTGTTGGACATTTGACTAGTCATTTGGTTAGTCTACTACACCTTGGATTGCACTACCGTTAAGTTAATACAATTAGTGTGTCCTATAGTAATAATACAAACTCTCAAAAATGGATTACATTTTGTGCATTAACTAGCCTCACTAATGTCAAGTCCTAAAATAGTTGTCTAAAGAATTAATGTTTATTCTCATGTTATTTTGTATCGATTTGGATTTAAAATTTGGAAATAGAGTTGTATTTGAATTAAAGGTGAAAGTAGATTCCAAAATCTACTCATCGATGTCTAAAATGTTTCAACCCTTAACCCCTAACTCCCTAAGCGCTTCAACGTCCAATTTCTAGAATTCTTGGTTCTTTCTCATTCTGCTTGGATGAAAGTCATCCTAATTTGTAGAGATACTTTATCAAGTTCTTGTCCTATCTAATGGTTGGATTTGGTGTTACGAGAGTACATATTTTTCTAAAATTACAAATGTGAAAGAATGTCAAGTGATTGATCAAGCCCAAATTGCATTGACTCTAGTTCAAAATTGGATTTGTAAACATGAGGTCATAGATTAACCTCTAAAGGCCCAAGGCCATTTTTTTGTCGGAAACCACTCAAAACTGCCATTTCTACTGCGTTTGTCCAAAAAAAAAAAAAAACATTTTTTGGAATTGAACTATAGGATCTTAAACTTTACTTGTTTGAGATTATGTGGTAAAAAATTCATGAAGTTTGACTGTACATATTGAGAGATATGAGCATTCAAAGTTGAAAAAACAAGTTTTTGTGAATACTAGACTGCAATTTTAGATGACTTCGATCGCTATTTGTAGAAAAAAATGTGCACTATGGAATTTGAATTAAAATTTATTTTATTGAAGAATTGAGTTGGGAGTCTAAAAAAACAATTTCAAAAAATAACAGCTTGATTTTCATACTTCAAAAAATTGTCAAGTAGAAGTAGGTCCAAGATTGAAAGAAAAACTAAACTGTTAATAGCTCTTAGATGGAATTGAAATACAATAATTCCAACGGTGAGATTGTTCTAGCAAGCAAACTTAACCTTTTTAAAAAAAATTACAAAAATTTCAAAATTGCATTTTGAAATGAATCCTATAAGTTATTTTTACATAAAAATGCTTAGATTGCCAAAAAATAGGATTGTTCATAACTTTTGCATCACTAATCAAAAGTGGAATGAATCAAAGCTTCAGATGTAGACAAAAACATAATCTTTAAGATTTTTTTTTTTAATTATTTTTAATTTTTGCAATATTTTTTGTGCTGCCCGCCAAGTTCAGTTTTAGGTTTTTTGTGGTATAACTTTTGCTTTCAGGCATCAATTGAAATACAAATTATATTTCCATAGCTTTTCTATCTTCAAGAAAAGTTTCAAAAAATTAGGGTAAAATTTCAGCCATAGGTTCTTGCCCAAATTCCAAATTGTCCCTTGAGGGGACAATGGGACTTTAGGGGTTAAAAGAACACAAAAATTTCAAAAAATCAGCATATGAAGAGAACCTCATTTCAAATCCATTCCAACAAGTTTTACTCAAAAAATGATAATATTTTGTTTGTAATTGAATTTAGAAGCATGAGATGGGATTCAGCCATCAGGGAGGGCTGTGAGTTCCCCAGTCGAAACCAGTTTGAAACCCGCCGATACCCGCCGTTCCCCGCCTGTGCTAACCTAGCCAAGCGACTGCCAGGTTAGAGTTTTTGAAAAAAAAAAAAAATTAACTTTGTTTTTCATTTTAAGGACTTAAATTTTTTTTTTTTTTTTTTTTGAAAAAAAAAAATCTGCTGTCGCGTTTGATGGGGTTCTTGGGGAACGGAGCTGGGAACGGCGCCGAAACGGCCCTTCAGCCCCCCGGAATCCCATCTAATGGAATTTTTAATTTTTCCTTTCAAAATTCATTAGATGAGATTTGGGGGGTCGGGAGGGCCGTTTCATGCATGCTTTTCTTGACAGTCCAAGAACGGCCGTTGCCAAATTTAATTTTTATTTTTATTTTTTTGAAAATTTTTAAATGAAACAATGAGTTGAAAATTTTATTTTATTTTTTGAAAAAAAAATTGATGTGGCAGTTGCCTTGCCACATCAAGCGGCATTTAGAAATTGTTGCAAATTGCTGCAGGGCTATTCCTAGCCTAAGGGAACTCACAATCCTCCAGAAGGGTTGAATCCCTTCTAATGTATAAAAAAATATTGGTAATAGCATTGTTGAATCTAACTGTACAAATGGAATCTACAACTTTCATTTGTATATGAATTCCAAAATATTCTTCCAAATATTACTTTATGATGATTTTTTTGAAATTGTGAATTCTAGAGAAGGATTTGGATGTTTAGGGGTTAAACATCACAATTTTTGAAAAACATTCAAAAGTTGGTCAAGGGGCTAGATGTCACATTTTAGGGTTAATTAAATCATTTTCCACCATTGAAGTATCAATTGTAGTGACCATATAAGAGTCTTCCGAGCACTCTAGAATTACTAAGATTTGAACTTATGCCTCTCATGCATTGTAATCTATTTATCTCTAAGATTTCTCTTGGTGTATCCTTAATGGTCCAATCAACCATTTTATATCACTACCCAAAAAATCTGAACCATGAAGAAGGTTGTTACAAAACTATTTGATTTTTGGCCACGGTGCAAATATAGGGAAATCAATTTTTTAATTTTTAATTTAGAAATTTAGAAACAAAAATTAACAAAAACTAAAATCACCAATTTAGCATGGCACTCGTAGTGCCATGTCAAATTCCAAAAAGTAATTAAAAATAATAACTTTTAATAACTTTTTCACCTAATTGCATTGTTGCCAAAAAACTCGTGGCCTACTATTGACTTATAATTTATTCTAATGTGTCACATTGACTTTTAACAGGAAAGCTTGGTGTTGAGATCTCATTGTTGCCTTCACAACATTGTAAGGTGTTATTGTAAAATTCTTGATACTTGTAGAATGGTATCAAATTGCTAGTGAAGTTGCTATTGACAATTCCTTGAAAGAAAGTGCAAGAGGTCTAGTTGGGAATCAATCATTGTCTAAGACTAGTTTATATTGGGTGTAACTAGTAGGTCAAGGAAGATTGATCCCCTCATTGCCCCTCCCTTGGATGGAACAATGAAGTTTTCCTCAAGAATGATATGGAGAGAACATAGCACCACTAGGAGAACTCAATTTTAGAATGCAATTTGTCAAATGTAAACTTGAAAATTGAGAAAGCATTCCACCTTGAGAATGACATGAAGGCAAGCATTTACAAAAAAGAATATGAAAAATGTTGACTTTGAAGAGTTAAAAATCAAATATAAACTTTCAAGTCTTCACAATTTATTAAAAATAATTCCAAATTCTAAAATTAGGATATAAATTATAAAATATAAGCTTAGAGCACAACAAATTCCCTTGGAAAAAATCAATTTTTTTTGCTTGGCTTCAATGAGATTTCTATTTTTAGCATGTGTGGTGCATTGTGACAAAGGAAAGTGCTAGCATATGAACATAGAATCTATGAGCCCATGAACCTAGGAGTTTCTATTATAGACAAATGGAAACAACACGTGCTTGACAAAGGGACATTCCACTTTTCTAATTCATATTGTTTTGTGAAAGCCATAATCTACTTCATATAATGATAATTCATTGCTCCATAGTACAGCTAGAAAAAAATTGAAAAAAATTGAAGCTTAGAGTAGTTTGCAAGTTTTTCTTTTTACAATACAAGGTCCTTTCTAATTATTTTTTAATATATTGATTAATGAAGGTATTATTGGAGATGCCAAATCAATTTTTGCACATAGAGCAAGCACTGAGAAAATCAATAGTTTGTTAGTCTCTCTTCGTACAATACTAGTACCTTCTAGAGGAACATTATTTCCCCATCCATCCAAAGCACATGCAACAAAGGGGTCAGACTAGCTACACTAAAAAAGGATATTTAGTGTTGGATTACATTTAGTGTAATTACCACCCTACTTGACCCTACACTAAATGTCAATTTTAGGACAATTAGTGCAGTGCTAAACTTCAATGCATAGATTCAGATTTCAGATTTGTCATAGAGTACAGATTTCAGATTTCAGATTTGCCATAGAGTACAGATTTCAGATTTACCATAGAGTACTTTTAGTGTTAGAAATTACATTTAGTGTTACTTACTTTAGTAGGGTAAATGATATTTAGTGTCATGGTTCGCAAATAGTGTTGCCAACACTAAATATCCTTTTTAGTGTAGTGTCATTACCGAAATTTGAAAACTAATAGAATTCTCACCCTATGTGACCAATTGACAAATAACTTTTTGTGAATGCTAATTTTTCACAATCACAAGATGTTTGTCGACTTCAAATTAAGACAATGAGTTAATATTGGATGTGTATAGCATTGGAAATGTTGGCAAATTTTGACAACATCTCTCGAGGGGTGCACTTAGTTCTACTATAACAAACCACGTGCAAACAAGTGGTTTCTAATAAACTATAATTTCAACCTACAATTTTGAACATTGTTTAATAATGACTATAGCTTTCTATTGCCAAAATTTCCAACTCAAATAAAATACGAAATGATTTCTAGAAGAGGTTGAAAATGAACTAAAATGGCATGTTTTTCAACTCAAATAATTTTAGAGGACACATTTAGATGACCATCGAGTCAATATTCAACTCAAAATGAGCTTTCAATAATGAGTTATTTTTAGGAATTTTTTGTTCATTTTTTAGACAATTTTTTCTTATATAATATAGGGATGTGAAAGTTATTTTTCAGTTCTATAGTGTATCTTTTTACTTCAAAGGATGCCTCGCCACTACTTTTTCTTGAGCGCGATGGAAAAGGCTCTATTGCCTTGATATGCATAATGACTATAGCAAAACCCTCAATAATGTGAAACCATCATTCCTCCCTCCCAAATAGTTGGATGAAGGCTAGGGAGAATTGACCCCTTATTACCCCAACCGAGGATAAATGTAAAAATTGCCCCTTATTTTTGTGGTGCATTTTTTTTGTATTTTTGCACCTTCCACACCTGATTTGGGGCCTCTGATTGCAAATATGAATTCCAAATTTCCAAATTCTATCATCTGTTGCAGTTAAAAAATTTCTAACCAAGGGACAATTGAGGGGTCAATTCACCGCATCCCTTTTCCCCTCCTCACAAGAAGACTGTTTTTGACCATCTCAAAGCCAGTGACAGCCCCTTTTACGCGCGCTTTTTGCCTCCCAAGAATAAACTATTCATTCTCATCCCCATTCCTGCCATCTTTGAACTGTCTGTCTGTCTGTCTGTCTTCGCCGCTCTGATCCTTCCTTCTAAGTCGTCGTCGTCGTCCCCGTTTCCCCGCCACGCCCGTCGCGCACTCCATGTCAGGAGCCTCCGACATTTCCTCCTCAATTCCCTCCCTGCTGGCTGCCTCAATCCCACTTGGGGAGTCACACTTCTCTTGAATCTCTCACCGAATCGTTTTCGAAGCACCAAGCTCTGGGCTGCCCTGACGTGCGTATTGAGAAGACCGTTTGAGTCGTACGAAGACGGCAAGGAGGGGAGTTATTAGTAGTATTGCTGTCAGGTTTTGGATACTGGAGAGACACAGAGAGACACAGAGAGAGAGAGAGAGAGTGAGAGAGTTGGTGGCATAACTTATTTGATTTTTGAGGGTGGAAGGTTTCAAATTTCGTAGGTCCTCAGATCCTGAATTGTAGTTCAAGTGTGTGTGCGCGCCGTTCTGTCGGGAGCGCGCGAAATCTGGAAGTGAAGCCCCAAGTGGTTGGAGAACGTGCATTCGTGAAGTAAGTTCTTTCGGTGCGTTTGTGTTCCGATTGCGAGTTTGGCCTGCATTGAGCACGGAGGGCGGGGTTGATGTGGCTGTTCGTTCGTGTTCCAGGGTGTGTGTGCGGAAGCAGGATGGTGTAGACAGCGGCCGCAGGACTACGAAAATTTGGGAAAGGGCGTGCGGGGAAGATAACACGACACGCCTCGGAGGGGTCGAGAGCTTGGAAATTCGGGAGAGGCTTCGAGGATTTTAAGTGCTGGTGGTTGCGGTTGTGTGTGATTCGGAGATGTAAGTCTGTACGATGATGCCCTGCTGGCTCTATTTGTTCTTAACAAGTCTTTTTTCGTTTTTCATACTCCGGGTTTTTAGGAAGTGCCCTAGAATCAAATTTGAATCTGGGTGGTTGGGATGCCTCGCCACTGCTTTTTCTTGAGCGCGTGATCTTCTTTTCGTACCCTGATTAGGAATTATTTGGAAGGGGGATTCGGATTTGTGCTTTGCTCTTCTGCGGTAGGATGTGATGTGTGTACATCCAAACCTCTTTAAAATGATCTGCTCTAAAAAGCACTGTAGAATATCCTGCACGCTTCCCACACTAGTATCGATTGTAGCACACATTCAAATTATGTCTTTGTGAAAGTTGGTGCCCCAGGTCGTTGGATTGAAGAGGTTTTGGGAAATTCGAGTTCGAATTCTAGAACGTAATTCCGTTAGGAGTCCAATGCTGGTGGTCTTGTCGCAGGTGCGTTGATAGTTTTTAAAAAAATGCTCGTTCGTCGGCATTGTTTTCCTCGTGAAATGTTTGGTCACCATCAGTGTGATCAACTTCTCACCTTTGTATGGGTATGTGAGCTTGTGTATTGGAGTTGGAGGGTTTGGTAATGTTTTCACAGATATGTCACTCCATAAATGTCTCTTTAGACAGATCCTATTCTTTGGTTGGATGTCTATTAATTAAATTGAGATAAATATGTACAGAGAAGTCAACTTGCGGGAAATATGTACAGAGGAGTTGTGTGTCAGTTTTCTCACTGCTGAGTAATATTTAGCATTTAAGGATTGCATATGGTGTATCTATCTTTTCCTTGTTCCTCCGATGTCAGCTAATCTGTTGGAGGGCGAGACTGTTGAATTGATGTTACTCTGGTAATGTAACTAACCAAAAGTCGATGGACTGTGAGGAGCTAGATCACCATAGGACTGCAGACAATCGAATGACCCACGAGCTAAACCACTAATAGGTGCTCAATTGTCCTAGTAAGTCTACACAAATTTTATGGCAAGTAGAAATACGCTTGGATAATATGGAGTAGTTTAAGTAGCTCAATGGGTGAAGAAAATACAGTTGTGCAAACAATTGAGTATCTCTCCTCGATGGTTGGGTGTCGAGTTAGTCTCAATTCACAACAACTGCCGTATGTATATATCCCTACAGAGGCTTGATTAACCTCTCACATCTGCCTCTACATGGGTCTTGCCCTAGTGGATTCATCTTTCTTGAGTCATGTCAACAGTATACCACGGACGAAATCCTCCAGTTCTTCATGCCCTGACGAGAACGTGTTATTCTCTGCAGAAAGCATCACTAGTCCCTAATCAATGCACTTCTAGATGATCGCGGGCGGCTGCCAAGGATTACATCGTTGCTGCAGCTGGTGACTTGACAAGACGGAGAAGGAACATTGGTACCGTTGGCCGAATTGACGATTGACTCTGGCATCTAGGCACGACCAGGCAGAAGCGAAGATGTCCAAAACGGTATCTGGGTGGTTTGGGCGCACTCACAGCAAGTCAAGCAAGGAGCTGAACAAGGAGCTGAATAAAGAGGAAACCACGTCGGAGCAAGACAAGGAGAACCAGGAGAACAGCTCCAAGCCCACGGAAGCGACCAAGTCTCTGACCAAGTGCGATTCCCTTCCGACGAACGCGAGCAACTCGTTCGACTCGGAGGATGAAGTCGATGATTCCCCCGTGGGGGAGTTCAAGCAGGAATTGGGTCCTTTGGTGTCTCTGAAGGAGCAGCTGGAGAAGGACAAGGAGGACGAGAGTCTGCGGCGTTGGAAGGCTCAGCTGCTGGGGTTCGCCAGCGAGGAGGATGCTGGGGACGGGTTTGTGGAGCCCGAGGTGAGCGTGATGTCTTTGGGGGTGATCTCGAAGGGACGTCCGGACAGCCATTTCCCGTTGCCTCTGGGGACGAATTCCAGGGGATACACGTTCTCTTTGAAGGAGGGTTCGACTGTGTCTTTGAAGTACATGTTCACCGTGCGCAACAACATCGTGTCCGGGTTGACTTGCATCAACACGGTGTGGAAGGCGGGTTTCCAGGTGGACCAGACCCGTGACATGATGGGCACGTTTGGTCCCCAGCAGGAGCCGTATGTGCACATTGCCGAGGAGGAAGTGACTCCTTCGGGACCATTGGCTCGCGGCGCTTACACAGCCCGTAAGCGGTTCATCGACGATGATGGTAGGGTGCACCTGGACTTGGATTACTCCTTTGAGATTCGGAAGGACTGGTAAAGGTGAGTGCTAATGTTGTGTTAGTGTTACTCTTCAGATCGGCGCATTCCTTCCACTATATGAAAATTGTGGAGGGACAGGTTGCCGTAGTATCCTCTGTGTGATACAAGTAAGCTCCTCTCTGCATCTGAAGCAGCTGTAGGCCAGTCAGGATTTGATTCATTATTGACATGGTAGAAGAAATTTGAAGAGATGAAAGTTGTGCATTAGTTGAGATTATACTTAGTTCCCTTCTCTTTTGGAGCATGACTGACACGAAGGTGCAAATTGTGGTACAGCCAATCATTGTCATGATTGTGCGGCTATGGATCATTTCCGGTCAATGTCATGTATGTCGAAGCTTACAACTGTTGTGTCAGTAATTTACATCGTCTCCACATCATCCGGTTGATATGTTTTTATGCTCGCAGCTTGCATTTGGTACCACATTGCTTGTTAACCCGGAACGGAAACCTTCTGATAAACACTTCAGAGGTCTGAATGGGGATCATTCAACTTGGAATAGCCTAGTTCTAAGGTGGATGAACCTATTGCTGGCAGACGGAGTGGTTACATTTGCCGCCGTCGGATGGATGAACTTAAAATTTTTTTTTTCCACATGTGGACAAACGCTGTAGCAATTGAAACTATTATTTTTCAACAAAGTGCGGTTTTGTTATGAATTTTGGAATTGTGCTACCCAAAAATGTCAGAAGAGTCACTGGAAGTCCCAAGCCAACAAGGAGATTTTGATGCGTAATTTGAATATCATTATCCAGCTAATACTAGTTCAAAGGTTTTTGGATAGTTGACCTCAAACGGTTATGAGTTTTGGTATTAACGTTGTGTGCATCCCCAAATTCAATCCCCAAATCCCCAATTACTCTTCATCAAAGACTGTCCTAGATTCCATTTAACCCTTAAAGGACCGTCACTATACTTTCACCAAAAACGCTCTAAACTGTCATTTCTAATACAAGTACCAAAATTTTGAAAAAATACTTTTTTTTGACATATCTAACTGTAGGATCTTGTATTATATAGTATCAAAAACATGTGGTAAAAATTTCAGACATTTCCACCGGGTGGATTGCAAGATATAAGCATTAAAATTAACTAAAATCATTTTTTTTACCCTGCGAAAAGCAGGGCAGCTGCACTTCACAAGCTCACATTTTTTATGATAAAATGACCTAAATGGTGGTGCTTCTTTGGATTTGTTTTCCTAGACAAGTTGGCCACATGCTTGAAAATTTTCAAATCATTTGGAATAGTACAACATATAGGAAAAAAATAGTAAGTAGGTAGTAGTAGAGAATGATTAAAAATACTAAATTATTTACAATTTAAATATGGAATTAAAATTTTCCAATCCCAATGGTCGAAATGTTGTAATAATATCTACATCCTAAGATTTTATTTTTGTCCAAAAATATTGAAAATTGGGTAAGATAAAGGATTTCAAAGTTTATTTTAGAGTAGGAAATCCAAAACTGCCCGCAAACAAAAAATCCTCATAACTTTTGACTCATTGATGAAAATGGAATGATTCAAAGCTTTTTGTGTATATAAAACTCTAGAAAATCAATTCCAATTTTTTGTTTCTGAAAAAAGTTTTTTTTTTATCTGCCCGAACTGCCCGGTTGGGAAAAAAAGTAACATATTAGGCTATAACTTTTGACTCGTATTTCCAAATGTCATGAAATTTGGTGCATATGAAAGATCTTCCTCGCCCCCACATTCTATTAAAATTTCAGCTCCAAATATGAAAATCTCCGCTCGTAGGTACCTGCCCAAAAAATTTATACAGCCAAAAAACACAGTCCGGTCCTTTAGGGATTAAGCTACTCTGTTTGAATGAGGTGTAGGTACCTACAAATGGCCAGGGTGAATTGACCCCCTTGCTCGGCCCTGTGGGCAAACCCTGGAATTATTTATTTGCCGCACATGAATTTTTTTGCAAAATTTAATTTAATTTTTGCAATTAGAGACCCCAAATTAGTATAGAGAGGTCAAGAATATACCCTAGAATGGCCCAAAATAGGGGACCTTTTTTTTACATGCACCCATGGTAAGGCCGAGCGAGGGGATCAATCCACCCTGATCCTACAAATGGACCAATTGTTAACTGTCTTATTTAGAGTGTAGGAGTAGGCTCCATCACTTTTGTACACAACTACTTGAATCCATGTACAATTAGTTATAGAGGATCATCTAAGCCTTAACCCCTAAATACTAAAGGTACCATATTTTGGTGTCCAAACTTTGAACTTTGAAGTTATATAAAATCTTACCAAAGTACTATTTTCCATATTTTCTTTTATAGTTGAGTACCGTTTAAAGTTTAGTTTTAGCATCAATAATTTTGAAAAAAATTGTTTACAGAGTGTAATTTTTCTATTGAAGATTTTATGCAAGGGTGTTCATTACAAATCTTGATTTTTTAGTGTTTGGAGATGAGACTCAAATACATAAGATCTTGGAGGACAATTACATTAGAAATTCATTTAAAAAAAATGTAGAGTAGATTTTGAGAAGTTGTATTTTGATTATGGTTATACATGTTATGTCCTTTAATCTCATATTTTTTTCATGACCTTAATTTTAAATCTGACATGTAAAAAGAGGACAAAACTACATTAAGATGTTGGGGCTTGGTTGTGTAGGAGGGGGGTCATTTTTGGATTGGGTGTAATACTAGAAGTCTGTTATGTTTTTGTGTTGCTTGAACATTCACTAGGTTATAAAAAGTGAGTTTAAGCAATTACAAGTAAATAGCAAACTCTCGAACATTCACTAGGTTATAACATTAGGTGTTTTTTTTACTCACAAAGAATTTTTGTAATTTGCATAGGATGAATGCAAGGTAGGGTATACCAAATGGTCACTATTGAGATTTTCAAAAAATCATTCACATACTGAAAATTAATCTTTGATGTGAAATTAATTTTAGATAGTCTTAAAATGTCAGTATTGTGTTACAATATCATCATTAAAAATCCAGGTAAAAATCTCATAAAATGATAGTAATATCTTTACAAAAATCAAAGATTCTTCAAGAACATTAGATGTCACACTTGCAAAAGTGTATTCCAAATTTCATGAAAAGAGGATTGTTGATGAACTTTGAGCTATAATTTTTTATGCATTCAAGTATGAAAAAATAAACAACCTAAAAGAATAGATTTCTTTTAAATAGTCAAACTGATATTAAAATGGGAGATTCAAAGTTCAAAATCTTCAAGTTAAATCAATTTTGAAAAGTCAAAAATTTATTCTATGGTTGATATAAAGTTGTACAAAATCTTTGTTTGAAAGTTAATTGGCTGTACCATGCATTTGTCTTATACTACAATCCAGTGAAAAGAGTTTGTCCATCCTAGTTTGTATTAGTTGCCCCCCCTCTCCCAAAAAATTAAAAGGTTGTTGATTTTTTTTAAATGCTTCCCCCTTTAGAATGCCATTGATTTCTCAAAATTTCTCAAGCCGTTGATTTTTGAGATTTAATCTGAGCCATCCATTCAAATACGAATACAGATACGGAATCAAAATATAATTATGGATACGATACCAAAATATGGATACAAATATTTGATATTGAAATACGGCACAATACAGGCGCGGATACGGATACAATATACAAATATGGGATACAAGATTTTCATTGTCCCATATTGTTTGTCATGTTAACCTCATTCAAAAAATTACAAGTAGGGGGAGGGGGGGAATGAAGAATTAAGAAATTAATTTTAATTAATAATATTTTTTTAAACCTAGGGTTTGGGGGGGAGTTAAATTTTTTTTTAATTAATTGATTAAAATTCTAAGTGCATTGTGACAGAAGTGTTACAATGTTTTCAAAAGTGGTTGTACCATGCATTTGTCTTATACTACATTGTTATGACATTTTATTCTTAGATTGCATATGTTGTTTTCTTGGACAAGATAAGAGAATGTGGGATATATATATATATATATTTGGATATTGCAAAGTGTGCAATTAATATTTGGGTTTTAAGTGGGTTGAATAGGTGGCTTTTGTCATTTCCCATGTAATGACAATATTTAACTATTGGAGTAACTAGGGGATTTCTTTAATCTATTTTGTCATTGCTTAGCCCTTTTTTCATAAAAGTGCATTATTCTTAGCCTTTCTTTCATGAATGTGTATTATTCTACTTCAAATACTTGTTTGTCAATTTCTCCTTCTTTTAAATATTTATAGAGATTTCTAATAGAATCTTTCTATGGTTTGAGTACATAGTTAGGGATGGTTCTATATAACTAGTATGGGCTTGAGTGCATGTGTATTATTGTGTTGTTTTGTGATTCTTTCATTGTCTTTCGCTAGTTTGTCAACTTCTTCATCCTCCTTGTTTGTTTCTAAGTACTCATTTTAGGCATATTGCCTAGGCCTTTTGATGATGTAGTAGTTTGGTTCTTTCTATAAGGAATAGTTTATATGGATGATTGTTTTGAACTTTAGGGTGTTTGATTTGTGTGTTTATTAGGTAGAGGGAGTTAAGGTTGTCTTTAAATATATGGGTGGATTTTCTCTTTCTCAACATTTTAGGAATCATAATGAATGTTTAGTTTTTAAAGTGTTCTATACTTTTTGATATAGTATTTTGGACTTAAATGTTGCATTATTACGGTATGGTTATAATTTATGTAGTGTCCAATATGTATATAGGACTACAATTTATTTTGTAAATCTACTACAAACTAATCGATGACCAATAAAAATATAAGAACTCAACCATTTGCTTCAAACATGGATTCATAGGATCAATTTGGGGCACATCTATTCTTTGCACTTTGAAAACACCTATTTAATTCTTATGGTGTCCAAAAAATGCATTTAAAAAAAATCTAATTTCTTCTTTTGACTACCAATAAGATTCTATAATTATAATTTTGTAATGCTAGAAGGCTCAATTTTGTAAGTTCAATCCCTCCTTCAAACTCTATTAGATCATCCTTACTTGGATGCACCAAGCATGACCTTGGAATTCCCACCAAGAGCGTGTCATTTTAGAAATCAATGTTGGACTTTTCAAATTAAGTTCCAAGATGCCAAAGTCAAGGGTGCTTGAGCAATCTCAACACGTCTAGAGGAAGGGGCTTTATTTGATAGATTCAAAAATTGAGTCTATTTCTATTTTTTCATGCAATAAAACAAGATATTAAAATCTTACTCTAAACATCTAAAGAACATGTTAGATGTAGAAGTTAATTGTCAAAAAAATTGGTTTGGCCATTTATTGAGCAAATTTGGAGGACCATTGTAGGAGCTAAGAACTTTGTCTATCTAAGGTTTGGTTAGGGAGTTTGCCAAAAGAGCTTTGGCAAGCCACATATGTAAAGTGCAATGGTGGAGATATTCTTAGGCAATATTTCCTCACTATATAAAAAGTAAGTTGATTATTGTAAAAAATAAAAAAATAAAAATGTATGCAAGTGCATATAAAACTTACAAAGGTTTTGTAAAATGTCACTTGGCATGACAAACCAACTCTCCAATGCAAAGATTTGAGAAAACAATCTATGGATTGCCATAACCCCATGAGGCCATGACAACTATCAATGTTGATGATTGAAAAAAGAAAGCACACATTCATCATACATCTTCTAAACTATTATCATTGCCATTGCCATTGCCATCACCTTCCTCCCCCTTCCTTTTGAATTTTTTCCTTTTTGCCATTCTCATTACCTTGTCTTTGCTAAGCTCTCCATGCCCTCTTATTTCTCTTACTCATATGTCATAATCTCTCCGACATTTCTTCTCCATTTCCTTCTATGCTTGAGGAATGAGAAATCCCACTTAGGTACCATAACCACTTGAATCTCATAGTGAATCGTTTTGGAGGCAATAACTTAGGACTTTAGCATTATATTATACATGCCTCTATACTTATGTGACATGAAATTTGAGACAACCGTATGAGTTTAGTAACTTTGGTCAATTGCAAAGATTAAATATATTATTATCAATAAGGTTCTTAGATCAATTATTGTTGCTCAATCGGGTTACGTGGAAAAAAAGAAGAATTGCTTAAGTATTTGGTTTTTGAGGGGTGGTATATTCCGATATCTTAAACTTTAGTTATTGTCTAGAGTAGTGAAATTGTTGCTTGTCTTTAAAGACATGAATTGGTGAAGTAAATCTAGTGTGAGGGATGAATTTATTTTGTTATGAAGGTTGTGTTATATTTTGATTACAATTTTTCTTGTGAGACTCACATTAGCTACATTGAAGTTAGAAGGACCAATTTGATGTAACTATCTAGAAGATTTACATAAAGAATTGTAGTAGGAATACAAGAATTTGGTATTGTTGTGAAAGAAACATGTTGTGGAATTATTAAAGGTCTTAAATGTTACTTGTAGTATCAATTTACCACTAGGAGATGTAAATCTTGGTTTTCTTTTTCAAAATTAACGATTTTATTTTGTCCACTAGAAAAGAGTACTAGAGAATTATATTTGAAGTTTGAATGCAACGGTCACATTACCTTCAACTTTTCTAAAATTCTCTTTTCTCACTCTTTATAATTAATTTCGTGTTAGGGGGGTTTAGATTTGTTGGAGCTTCTTTAGGATAGGGAGGAATTTCAAATTCAATTATGGAAGGGTTGGGTACTAATCAAGGCTTATACACTCCTGAAATGTACACAATTAATACATTCTCTACATTGAAAATAAATTAGGTGTCAGTTACACCCCTTGTTTATATCTGTATCATCACTAGGTGATATTTGTATGTGAGTGTTTATTGGCATTACAAGATTTGGTATTGTTTTCTCATACATGTTTCTTTCTTCATGGGCAAATGTATGTTAACCCCTAAATGTCAGAGACTATGTTTTCACCAAAACTGCTCCAAAACTGCCCTTGCATTTACAAAGACTAAATTTTAGATGAAAAACATTTTTGGACACATATAACCGTAGGATCTTGTAGGAAAATAGTTTGAAAAGATGTGGAAAAAATTTCAGAATTTTTCACCGTGTAGATTGCAAGATATTAACGTTTGAAGTGACAAAAATCCTTTTTTGGGCCCTGTGAAAATACGGGCAGTTGCACTTCACAAGGTCACATTTGTAGAAAAAAATGTCCAAAATGGTGGTTACTCTTTGGATTCATTCCTCAAGTCAAGTTGGCTACATGCTTGAAAAATTTCAGATCATTTGAAAATGTACAACATATAGGAAAAAAATAGTAAGTAGAAAGAGGTAGAGAATGATTAAAAATACTAAATTGTTAACAATTTATTTATAGAATTGAAAAATGTCAATTCCAATGGTTTTAATGTTGTGATAAAAAATATACACCTAACATTTTTATTTTTTTCCAAAAATATTTAAAATTGAGTTAAATACAGGACTTCAAAGTTTATTTTAAAGTAGAGATTTCATAACTACCCACAAACTAACCCAAATTAAAATTCCTCATAACTTTCATCTCATTAATCAAAATGTAATGATTCAAAGCTTACCACATATATAAAAATCTAGAGAATAAATTTCAAATTTTTTTTTTTTTAAAAGTGATCTTCGAAGAAGTTTTTTTTCTGCCCGGGCTGCCCGTCGAACATTGAAAATTATATATCATGCAATAACTTATGAACCATGAAGTCAAATGTTATGAAAATTGTTGGGCCTTAAAGCTACTCCTTGGGCACACATTGTGTGAAGTTTTCAAAGAGAAAAAGAAATTTTTTGTCTGTAGTGAGCTACCCCAAATCGCTATTTTGCCAAAAAAGTTGTTGGGATGTTTAGGGGTTAATTTATAATTTTAGATGAGTGTTTTGAATGGATAGTATGTCCATGAATACAAATTTTGATTGTCATTTACTAGAAGAAAACGCAAGAATTTTGACAAAATTTTGTTGATTTGGTCGCATTGTCCCAGTCATTGTTTTGATGATTTCAACAAAAATCTGTAAAAATTAATAGATTTCTGTTAAAATCAGGAAAATAGTGACCGGGACAACGCAACCAAATCAATAGAATTCTATCAAAATTCCTGCATTTTCTATTCGTGATTTACACATGACCTATAGTTTGTAAAAAGAATAATTAGACCCGTGCACATATACTATGATACATGCATGGATGAAGTAGATATTATTATACAAACAATTGAATATCTTTTATGGTTGGTGAAATTACACTCATTCTACTTCTATTCTAAGACTTTTTTCCATTGATTAATTCTCTATTGTTAGTTGAAGACCACCTTTTACAATATCTTAACTCCTTAATTTTATCACTATGAGTGAGGTATTACATTCAACATTTTTTCCATACCATATGTACTATTTCCTCCATTCCAAAAAGATCTTTTGGTTGGACAAAATGTTCTAGATTACACCTGACATTACATGTGTTTTGGCCGCTGTGGAGGGCTGTGAGTTCCCAACTCGAAACCCACTTGAAACCCGTTGAAACCCACCGTTCCCCGCTTGCGCTAATTTAGCCAAGCAATTGCCAAGTCAGTTTTTTCAAAAAAAATAAAAAAAAATAAAAAAATAAAATTTAACTTTGTTTTCCATTTTAAGGACTTAATGCCACATTTAACTACTTCTGGACTTTCAAGTGGATTTTGGACAATGCACCTCAAGGTCTCCAGATGATTATCTTTCAATATTTGTATATATTTCTTGATGTTTGTATAGATCTTCAGATGTTTTGTATAGATCTCTTGATGCATCTGGAGATCTCCAGATGATTATCTTTCATTGATTATCTCTTGATGTTAATTCTGGACTTTCAAAAAGTCCAAAAGTAGTTAAATGGAGCATCTTAAAATTTATTTATTTATTTATTTATTTATTTGAAAATAAATAAATCTGACACCGGAGTTCGAGAAGACCGGGGGAACGGAGCTGGGAACAGGCCCAAAACGGCCCTCCAACCCCCCTCAATCTCATCTAATGAAATAACATTCTTAAAAACCGTTTTGTGTTGTAATTAACTAGAATTCAATGCACTATTAGCATCCTAGAAACTTTGAGTTTTGGAGCCCTTTTCAAAGTGCAATTTTGGAGTATTGAAAAGTGGAATTTTTTGGGCATTTTCAAGGAGCACCAATAGTTGAGTGTGAGGTGTCATTTTGTGGGTAGTTAGTATGAACCCAAGACCATATGTGGACCTCTTATCACCTTCTAAAGCTTCATTTCCTTCAATTAGGCAACACTCAAAAAGATGCAAAAAATAAGAATTAATAGTGTTGATTGACCCCTTCAATAATTTCATTTGTTTTTTGATTGATGATTGCATGGATGGAGGGAAAAATATTGCTTGGAGTTGTTTTGCTAATCCCAGATAGCAATTGAAAGTCGAATTTGACCAATTTTCAACATCACAAAGTGCAACATGAAGATTATTTTGGAACAAAAAATTGAGGCCAACAGGAAGATCATTTTGGGAGGAGGGAGTATTTCCTAGCTTGGTCATCTAGTATTTTATCATTTGATATTTAGACTAATTTTCATGTTACAATCAAATTGCAATTGTCTGATAGCGATAGTTTATGGTTCATAATTTCATTAGTTATACAATATGAAGGTTGTGGGAGATACAAAGTTTAAATCTCTTTTGGTATTTAGCTACAATGAGTTTGTTCTATATGTAGGAGGAGTAGATGCCAATTTGCATTACCAAAAAATCTAAGGAATATACACTCCATTCAACTTATGGTAATAGTTAGACTTTTATAATACTCAAGAGCAATTCAACTTAAGGTAATAGTTAGGCTTTTATAATAGGAGTTGTCACACCTTCTCTCCATTCTCAATCCTTAAAGAATGAAGACATGGCATTCTCTCCTTGAATTGTAAAGGGGCCCATTCTTCTTTAAAGATTGAGAAGCTTTTTTCTTCTCCTTTGGAAGTGAAGAATGGGCATGAAGATTTGCAAGCCCTGCCCATTCTCATTCTTCACATAGTGAAAAGGGGAGTCACACCTCCTTCATGGAGAAGGGCTCCCACTGGCTCCTCTTTTCACTCACTCCATACCTCCTCATTCTTCACAGAAGTTTCATTCTCAGAAGTGTGACAACCCCTGATGCAAATTCATTTCCATTAGCTTTTGTCACAATTTGACAGATGTCGTACCTTACCATTTTGGGAATTGATATTTTGATCGTTGGGGTATTGCCCACTGTTTACCACAATTGTAATATCTGAACGTATGTACATCTTTTGCATCTCTGGCTTTTGAGCAGTATTTGCACAAAACAAGAATTTGAATTGAGGGTCAGCCCTTTTGGATTTATTGGTAACAAATCTTCCAATCTCGTTGATAACTGCAAGCTTCATCGTCCCTCTTTCTATTAATCAATAAGACTTGGAACAACCTACAGAACCAGACACCTTATTACAACCGCTCCCTAAAGTGTATTCTCTAAATTTGAGGTTCATCGACATTTCTGCAGACGTGAAGATCTCGCTTTGCTCGTGACGGAAAGCCATCTGCCTCCCGGGGCACTTTGCTTAGCTCACCAGGAGCTTGATTTCCACAACTGTTTTCTCAATAAGATTTCACTGGTAAACCTCCCATGGATCAACCTAGAACAAAGTTCATTTGCAACATCTTCGCACTGTACTTGGATTTCAGTCGAGTTGCAAAGTTTGCAGCCTCCAATGCACAAGGCAGTGCATGGATGTCTAAGAAATCAGAAACTGAGATTTCCCTTTTCCAATGGTAATATAATACTCCATCATTAATTTCCAAACATGTTGCTCAGAAGACAGCACAAGAATTCCTATCCCTACTCCAACGCCCAGAATAAATCCAGAGTCGATTTGTTCAAGACCCCACACTAAAATTTACAAGAAAAAGAACTTTTTGTGGGAGTCACGCAGCAGACTAATGTTCCCAGATCGTAAATGCACCCAAGGACTAGTGCTAAAGGTCGTCACAATTGTTAGATGCCCATTCTCGCCAAACATTAAAACAGCTGAATTCTTAGTCTCATTCTCCCTACTACAAAACCAATTCTCACATCGAGTTCTAAATTACACAGGGGCATCCAATATACGAATTACGAAGCTTGCATCCAGTTTACATAATAAACATATATTAACATAAATACATATATATGTATATATATATATTCTGAAGCTCCAGCACCATAGTCTCACTGGGGGAACAGTACGACCACAAGAGTGTTGCATGATAGCTTCATAAATACAAAAAGTGTGTCCAGTCCAGCATCAAACTTCAGTCTGCTGGGACTCAATTTGTTACAAAAACAACTTGTTTCATGACGTACAGCCTGGAATAGGTACTCCTCTCAAATCAAATCATGAGCTTGAGAGACAAAAAAGGGCTCCCTTTCCAGGAATGAGTTACTGGAAGAGAGAGAGAACAGGTTCAATTTGGTTTTTTTAAGTGACAAACGACCAATTCATGAATACGAAGGCTATGCACTCCACTGCTTCATTGTCGTCCAATACTTTCCACGCGATGGCACGCTCATATGTTGCGGTCCGCCCTGTGCTGGACATACGTAACCCTGCTGGTAGGGTGCAGTAACCCTGTTCCAATATCAAAACACTTGTTTTCAATAACACAGATGGACGTTACCGAATTCACTCAACTACATCAGTACATTGGGGAAGGTTCTGCACTAAAACCAGTCGCAGGGGAAATTTCCAATAAAATCACTAGTCGAAAGGAATAGCGTTCGCTTGTGCGGGATATTGAGCAGATAAATCCTTCAGTAAGATTCGTTGAAGCTAACAATATGTATCAATAAAATGAAGAAAGCATGTCAACTCTTGAATGATATAAATATGTTTTGGAAGCTACTGTAATCGACCATTAGCTTCAACAGAGGAACTTTAGTTTGGTCTTGCGGGATGATGGGGTTAAAGAGGGACGACATTGCAATATCAATAGTCAAGAAGCTTGGTGCCAGCAACCTCTACAATCAGAATGAAGGCCCACCTGTTGCAAAACTTGCGTGAACGTGGCATAGGACAACTTGCAATCATTCTCGTTGAGAGTCTTCTCCCAGTCCAGGTCTGGCAAGGAGTTTGACGTGGTTTCAAACATTTCCAAGCCTGACCGGTTGGCAAACACAAACTCCGGCAATCCCTGAACCAAAAGCAATCAAAACACATTTTTCATCAACGGAACTAAGAAGAATCCAGGGTGTTGTCATTTCAGAAAGTCTTCTAACGGTGGCAATCCGACACTGTTGACATCTTGAAGGTAATCACCTTCCATGCACAGCACACGATAGCATCTGAGTGATGCCAAAACGCCTTGAACAGAGTTTCATCACCTCCATTGTCTGGCCTCATGAGATCCATCCCCAAGTTCAACCTGGCACAACATACATCAAAATAATTAACCAATTGAAAAGACCTGGAGGCCATATACCAAGTATAGCAAGCGTTGCAATATCTCTTTTCAAGGACCCAGAGGCTCTAAGCAAACATGTGACATTCCACAGGTGAGGCAGAGAATTGCAAACAAGAACTCTGGATAATTGAAAAAGGTTAGAAATGTGAGGCCTAGGGGAGTGTTGTGAGAACGAAAATTTCATACCTGTAGCTGCTGAGAACATGGCGTACTAACGACAGAGCGTCTGGATTACTTGGCACTTGGCGAGGCGGGGGAGCTCCTCGGGAAGGGGCCAACGCCATAGCCACCCGCTGCACTGAGGCCACCACCGTGCGCACGTATTGTCGAGCCATAGCTGCACAAGTGTCTCGCGTGTGAACCTCGTATGCGAACTGAAAGGCGATGGTGAGAACAGACCGCATCTGGCCGGAATTGCTGTTCGCCTTGGTGTCTCCATTCAAGCGTAAGTCGTTGCCCCCCTCGAGAGTCGAAGCGAGGTCCAGGGTGCGGTCCAGGTCGAACCCATCCTGCACAAGCAAATGCCATCGCATGAAGCCGAGTGCACTTCCCTAACCGAAAGGAAACTCAACTAAGTAGTTCTTCATAAATGGTCTGTCTAATCAGTTGCACACCTCAAAATATGTTAGTCAACTGTTAGTGAAAGACAAGACGTTGCATCTAATCCACTTTTTATTCATATTTTTTGGAATGCTATTGAATAAGTTGAGGTTTGGGATTGGAGGGTACTCTAAAGTCGTCCCCACCCTGAAATGTTCACTGTGGATACATGAAATTCCAATATGAGCCCTTGTGTTAAAAGGATATTTTCAGAGTAGCGACAGTTTTAGCACACCTCACCCAGATCTCTTTTATATAACCTTCTCTAATATGACATTCTGGAACATCCTGCACGCTCGTCACTCTCATTGACTCAGGGAGAGCTGTTACCCATTTAAACGATGTTGTTGTCATTGTTCTGGACCCCAGACAGTCTTAAAAATTTCAGATTGTGAAGGAGCAAAAGCGTACCACAATGCTTGTGTCGATAGGGCTAACACAGAAGCCTGATGGAAGAAGAGGGATGTCGTCCGCCAAAGCAACGTCCACAGGAGCAAACACCAATTGGGCACTTGCCCCAACTGCACTCTCGTCCACTCCGCTGCACAGCTGAAGCAGGAACGTGTCTCTTGAAAGAACCATGTGTTGCACTGAGCTGTGACCTTCCAGCTTCACCACCTCGAGAATCTGAACGCCATCAAAAGTTTCTCAGAAAACAATCACAGGATCGTAAATTTGATAAATTGAAAGCCACAACTGCTCATTCTCTAAATCAGTGATTTCAATTAATTATCACCCGGTTTCTGAACTCAGTACCTCTCCCTGTTCACCCGAATGAGCCAAAGGTAAGGGTAGCTGGACGTGAGACACCCCTCCACCTCGAGGAGCATAGCCATTGCCATTGCTTCTGAAAGATGTGGCCACGTTTGCGTCAATGTCGTAGTCAGCCCATTCTGATCGATGCTCTCTTAAGAATCTGATCAGAAGCGATGGTGGAACATTCTGCAGGAGGAAAATCAAACTAGTTAGAAATATTGGTCTCACCATTCACAACGTCATTCCTCAATATTGGCTGCCAACTGAACTGTCCAGGCATCTTAACTGCTGGTATCTTTATCAAAACATCATGTGCATTAACATAGAAAGAAGACATAATAACTCAGTATTACTCGGGAAGAATCTCATATTCACTGCGTCATATTCTAAGCTATTACAGTTGGGTGATTTAAAGCAGGGATATACTTGTAATAACATGGACGCCTTTGCACAAAGTATGCCTCCACCCAGAGAGTAGAGCAGCTTGTCAGATGCAATCTGACCCTCCATAGATTTGGGAGTTGCGTTGAGCATCACACTGACATCGTCCAAGCCATCGCTCACCGTCGAGACCCAGCCGTCGTCAACAAATCCATTAACTGCATTTTTGAAGCCCCTGCATTCACAAGAACCACCATTCCTGAGTTTTGGGTGCTGAAGCAGTCCCTCGAGAGAATCAGCATCAAAAAGGAAAAGGAAAAAACATGAGTCCTGCGGAACCTACTTGGCGAGGCGTTGGCCTAATGTGCGAAGCACTGCAGGATGTTGACCGTTCCGAGGAACCCCCTCACCACTTTCCTCTGCTGCTAGCCGTTTTAAATGCCGTAATGCCTGCAGTAGAGAGTAAGAAATTACATCACTTCAGTGAAAATGAAGACATTCCACCGTTCATTCTACATTGCATCATGCACGAAATAATATGTCACCAAAATATTGTGCCGCACAGTAAATGTAGTCTTTGGTTACATAGTGTCCTTGGTTTAACCTTGGGACTACCATCGACCGTTGAAAATAATGAATAGTTATTCTATCAATAAGTGGCCAGTCTAAATGTCCAACACAGTACTTAAACTTTTGCTAAATGGCGTTCCAATCGTATCCATTCAGAGTTACACTAGTACATGGTGTTTGAATTAGCATTAAACCTACGATATAGTATATCATACAATAAATAGAATAAACAGAGTAGTCGAACACGTAGCCTACTAACTAGAAAAACATTCCAATTATGAAACGCAATGAGACAGTTTTGCCATACCGCAATCGTAGACTTCTGAGCGAGAACAGCAGGCGATTCATATAAAGGGCGAAGCACCTCCGGCACACTCCAAGGCTGCAAATTTACCCCCCACAGCAAAATTGTTCAGTACCGAAGGGTTTACCCAACCAAGCGAATAAATTTACGTATCACAGGTACCAAGAATAACTGAATGCTAACTAAAATCCAGCGGTAAAGCTTAACCTACCTCATTGTCATAATGATCCACGACATGAATGATACAACCCCCTCCCTCACATGGTCGAATCAAGTAACCACTGGAGAACATCTCCCCTCTCACAAAAGCTTGAACAGGCGGCACAGTGGGCCCATGACCTGCTAACGACCGCTCACATATCTGCACAGAATCAAGAAATTTGTCACAAAATGGAAGCACGAAACCCCACACAGTTTAGCATGACAGAAAGCTCTGGAAACAGAGAGTTCAACGACTGGAACCTACCACCAGATTTCCATCCTCCAAAATCGTAGTGTATCTTAAAGTACAGAAGTCCCGTGCAGGAGCCAACGTCGTCGGGGCGTACATCTGAGAGGGGAACCATCAAATTTGATCAGATAGGTACAATCAGGAAGTAAGAGCATGGTCTTTAAAGTAGTACTTTCCAGTGATTGTGACACTAAAGAAAGAGCAAAGCGAAGCAGGGTACCTGAGTGTACAACATCTCAATGGTGCCCCCATTTCCTGTGGGAAGAGCCCCCAGAATGTCCATCCGTCGACAGTCTTGGAGCCAAGCTGGACGATCTTTGAGCACTTCTGTAACTTTGCTAGCATCGAGGGCCACGAGGCCGCAAGCTCGAGCTGCTATACCGACGCAACCGTGGGATATAGCAATGATGCCAATAGCATCCGGACCAGGCTGCAGACACATAATCTCTGATCATTAGATAACTACAAGGTAGAGGTTATACTAAAACTATTGGGAGCCTGATTCCATCTCCTATTGACTGACCCCTGTCAACAACAACAACTCATCCATTCATACACTCATCAGCAAATGGTGTAAGCATGATATGTCTACATGTCTGTCGCCACTCATCTTCAATAGAAATGAGGTTGTCCACTGTCCCTTGGATACTGGTCTACAACCTCCCACTTTGAATGATTGCATGAGGAATTCATAAATAATGATCCCAATGAGTTAGGCTCTTGTACCCAGAGTGATCTCTCCAGTGAGCTCTATTGAGTGATCTCCCAATGAAAGTACACCTACATATTGGGTAAAAAGCTTAAAGTGACGGGAAGAGTATCCTAAACCTTAATGAATCTCAACTCCACCTACATTCATCAAGATCTGAGAACGCTACACAGACTTGAAAATGGTTTCATCGGCTGAGTAAGTAAGACCTGTGAATGAAGAGATTCGTGAATTTTCATCACTTTCAAATCGATCGAAATCACATACCTTCATACCAGGTAACTGAATCCAATCCACCGCCGTTCCTGTGGCCTTAGCCAAAAACTCGGTTAGAGTCTCCTCAGCAATGGCTAACAACCTGCAGAAGGATTCACACGAAAGTAAGTCAGAACCTTGCAACACCAGTCACTCCCAGATGCTTAAGCTCTGCTAAACATACACCTGCCAAGCTCTCAATACAAAACTTCGGCACTGCATGAAAGTTCATAACCCTGCACACTGCACACAGGGCTCGTAATAATGTGTTGTCAGCTCACCCAGCTGCACTACCATCGCGAGGTGAATGTTGCGGAGTGAGACGATGAGGCAAGCCACCGGTGATAGCCGAATCGCAGCTGGTATCTGTGGAGGCCACGCCAGCCTGCCCATGTAATTTGACACAGATACCGCCTTGGGTCGAGCTTTCATCTCCACCATTGACAGCCCCTTCCTTCTTCAAAGCATTCTGCAATAACGTTTCAACCACACAAGCATTAATTAACCTTGAAATCAAAAGTGCTAGAATAACAGGGAATTCAAGCTAATCAAGCCACTCCTTCACCTGAGAAGCAACCCGTTGTCGTCCATCAGATAAGGGCAGACTCGGCAACTGCTGCCGAAGAGCATGATTCTCAAGTGTGAGCTGCGATGTATGCTTCGCTAGACGCTCGTTTTCCTCCATCAGGAGCTTGTTCAAAGCGGTCAGCTTGGCATTCACACTGACCAGCCTGGTGGCTTCCTTGCGTTGCTTCTCCCGGCATCTGGAAAGGTAGAAACAGCAAAACAACAATAAGGAAAAAACGCTCAATCTATGAATGTAGACTTACTCATATCCACTCAGTCTAGGATTCCCGGAATCATGCCCCGCTGAATGCATTCAAATCTCTTTATCTTGCCGCCTCAACTTCTTCACAATGAAATAGTTAAAATGTGTGAGAAGTACGCTACAGTCGAAGATAGTGGCAAGTGTGTACGATATTCTAGAATATCATTTCAGAGGGCATAAGAAAGAAGATCCAGTGCACATTATACATGATTGAAGTGAGGAGATTGAGAGATTGAAATATGAGGACAGTCACATGGAAATCTATATAAAAAAGTTGAGAAAGCCTACCGTCGATTCTGAAACCAGACTTTGATCTGCTTAGGCTCGATGTTTTGTAAAATGGGACTCTCTTTGATCAGCTGGTGACGACGGATGGAACTCGGCTTGGGGCATTCATGGTACACCCGCTCCAGGGCTTCCACTTGTTCATTGGTGTAGCGGACGTATTTTCCAGAAGCATCCATGGTTTGCTCCTTCCAAGATTCTACGGACACACAGTCAAGCATGGCTCAGTTCAATGCCCTTCGTCGCTGTCACCATCACAAGCACACTTCTAAAAGCATGCCAAGCCTCAGAACATTCACTGTTCAATTCGGTTAACAATTGAGGCAACGCCCAACCCATCCCAATCTCGTGAGCCGCCCCAAAAAAACAGTCCTTCAAAATTGTGTTCCAAAAGCCTTCAAAAGTTGCCAAACTAAAAAAAACTTTGGAAAACTTGTCAATGGGCGAGAAAAGCATCCACAAAGAAACAAACGACTGGCTAGCATACAGCCGAAACTACCCACCGAAAAGGGGAAAATAGAATAAGAAAAAGAAAAAGAAAAGAAAAGAAATCAAAATAATTTAAAAGGATATATTCAGAATATCAGATCTGAGGGATCTACCCAACATAGCCCTGCCATTGTGAAGCTCGGATCCAAGGGCACTCATGGATCACAACATGGTGGCCCAAAACAGGATTTTGAAGATAACGAAAATTCTCACCCATGATTTCCAGGCGTCGCGCTCTTCTTCCGAGGTATTTCGTTACTCTGATCAGGTCAAAAGTGGATTATTCTCAGCAGAAAAAACCTAAACGACCTCCCCTGTCGCACTACACCTTAACACTCTATAATAACACTCTACACCTCAGTGGAATCCATACCAATCCAAACCTACCTATCATATGACGTGCTGCAGGAGTTGAGATCAATCCAATCCTAGAACGGCAACACACCAGCTCAATTGGCTTCGATTCTCCTTCCCATTCCTCCCGCGAACTCCAAGAGCTCCAGCCACAGCAACATTACTTCTATGCACAGCTTCTAACTCTCACATTCTCCGCTTACAAAGTCTTGCTAAGAGACTCCTCCTCTTCAGAGCCTTGTAACCAATCTTGCACTCCCTCTCTTTCTCCAACCACGTGTGTACCAATTTCCGAAATCACACAACCGAATGGAATCGTGACACTCCAAACTAGAATCTTCAAACCCCTAACCAAGAAAAAGGCTCGGACAGAGGCTACAGCAACAACGACCAGCTTGCGGTTCTACCCAAGCTGACACGGAGGAAGTGGTGGGAACGAAAACTGCAAATGCACGGGCGACGCCGTTGGGACGCAACAACAACGGTGGTTTCACATTCGTTGCGGCTGCTGCTTCGTTGTGGCTGCGGTCCTCGTCTTGAGCTTCAGCTTCACTGGACCCACCATGGCCACTATCACCACAGAATACTCAAACAAGACTCTCGAATACCATATCCACAAGCCCTTGAGACATAGATTTCCATTTGCCTCTCATGATGGCCGAAATACGCACAGTAATTCTACCGCCACTCACTCACTCACTCACTCACTCACTTCGTGGATCCCTTACTGAGCTTCCCTTCCCACAGTCGTCTCTCTCACACACTCACTCACTCCACCTGTTGCCAAAAACGCTTTAAAAACTGCAACCCTCACAGACAGGTATCGCCATCGCCAGTCACGATGGAAGCGACCAAAAGCAGAGCGAGCTGCAACAACAGCAGCTGCTGTAAGGGAAGGTAGTGCTGTACTGCCCAACCCACACTACTAACTGATGCCAGCTTGCAGCGTGCTTCTTACCCCTCCCACCATGTTGACATGTTAACCTCACCCCCAAAACTTATTACTCCTCAACCTCTTCCATCACATCTCACATCAAATCAAATCCCATCTCATCTCATCCCCATCCCCATCTGAAGGGGGTAGAAGAAGAAGAACTAACAACAGCCGAAAATCAAAGCTGAGACACACTCAAAACCTCATCACCACAAACACGGAGACCTTGATCTACTGCTGCCACCAAAGATGGAGGCTTGGTTGTTCTCCACCGCCAAAGTCAACCCCTCCACTCAAACGAAAAACCTCCGAAAGGCAAGACGCTAAACCGTGAATTCCATACCTACAAAAACAGCAATCATAGTGATGATGAGAGGTAAGGAGTGAGAGGGAGGGAGGGTAAGCTGCGTATTTCAACTTACGTCCGGGTGGGGTTTTTTAGTGGCCAGAAAGTTGGATTTTCAGCCAGGAACTGAACGGGTTGATTTTCAGTTCATCACTATTCACTCCACCAAAAAACCTGGACTGGCTGGCTGCTACTGGTGAAGCAAGAAACTGGTGTCGACGACGACGTAGATGACGTATATACGAGAGGATGAGTATAATAAGTACGTGAGGGAGCTTGAAGGAAGGGGGGGGAACAGGAAGGGGGAAGGGATAGGACTACAGTACAGTACAGGGGAATTGCAGGGGCCTTTGAGGGGAGCTTTTGAGGGGACTGGACTGAGCCATTGAAGGGGAGCCTGCCTGCTTTGCAGTGGAGCCAAAAGCCTGAAAGGTAGTGATGGTGGCGGCGCTCCAACTTACCAAAAGCCTGGAGAGTGGGGACTGGAGACCCACCCCACCCCCCGGGGCCCGGCCTCTAGCAAGCTCCTCTCTGGGCTCTGGCAATGATGGGGGTGATGATTAGGCTAATTGAATACTTGGGGTGTATTATAATTAGTATTAAAATCCCCGCTTATTACCCCTTGATTGCTCCCTCTCCCAATCACAGCTGGTGCAGGAGGTTGCCGTTATGGCTTCCATTTCATTGGCAGAATGGGGATTAAAGTTTTATTTGTGACGGGGGAGTGGGGGGCAGACTGAGGTGCAGGCTACAGTCGAGGGGTCGGCACTGGAAGGACTGAGGAGGTAGGTGTTGATCATGAGCAGGCTAGTGTTCCTGTTTGGTTGGTAGGTAGGTTGGTACTTGGGTGTGAAAGCTTGAGAAGGGGGAGTGAGATTATCAGCGCAGCTCTTGGATTGCAGGACTGGTTCTCTGGCATGGGCCAAGCAAGGACAGGACCCGGAAGGACGGACGGACGGACTTGCTGCCAGACGGAGTGCCAGGCGAATGTACAAACCGTTTAATTTGTGGGAAAAGAAAAAACAAATGGCGCAAAGAAAAAAGATTAAAATAAAAAGAGAGAGAGGGAAAGTACAGGCTCTGGAGTCACCACCAGGAGCAATAAAAGCACTCTCACCCGCCTGCATTGGTACGAGTGCAGGTGCAGGAGGTGAGCTCTGCCTGCACCCTTGCCCACCGCACCGGCCCAGTCAGGGCTCAGCAGCCAGCCAGCCAGGGCAGCCCGCCAGCGCCGTGAGATGAAAGACCACCGCCCACACTGAGATTCCTCCGATTTTACCATCCTGAACGAAACTGGGGAAAAAGCTTGAGGAAAAGCTAGGCAACAACACTAAACAAAAGACGGACTTGACCTATCTTGAGGCTCACAAATCATGGGGCAATTTTAATTCTATCCCCATGTTGGTTCTTTTACACGCCAGCGGATCAAGCAAAGCAGCAGCAGCAGGGATTGGATTTGGATTTTGGAGGTAGACAGGAATGGGAGGGTTTCTTCCCTTTCCTTTTCCTTTCCTTTCCTTTCATAGCCCTCCCGGGAATATTGTGATTGATGCTCCCTGGACTCGGCTCTCACTGACTTTATGGAGGGATTTGAGCCCCTTTTGAAGTGGAGGAGGCTGTTCATCAGACTGATCACGTAACGTAAGCAGGAGAGGGAGGACATTTGGGTTTCGGGGGATTCTTCTAACGTATGTTATGTAGGGCTCAAACTTTGAAACAACAGTTTGTCGAGGAGCAAGAGGAGGAAAAAACAGGTCGCCCACGGGACTGAGTCGTTCCCAAACCTTGTCTTGGGCTCTGAAGAATTCAAAGGAATTGAAGGAGTTTTGTCCTACATTGCCTCCCACGTTAGATCACGACTGATCATGCTTTTCGGGGGTAACAATGGCATTGGAAGTTGTGAACTAGCTAGGACGGAGTGCATGGGGAAGAGCACCGAGAACCAAAGCTTAGCTTAAAAGAATTCAAACCAAGGAATTGGCTCAACTCGCCAGAGGAAGGGTTGACATGCTGGCGACATAACTTGTGATTAGGGTCACCTCCGGGGATCTTTCAAAATTCAGAAAGTAAAAAAAAGGATAAGGTGTAAGAAGTACCTATTCATGGTAAACTTAAGCATTTCAACTTGTACGATATGGGAAAATCGTTGAGAAACTCATAGAGAGAGAGAGAGCTCAATGTGTGTAAACATAAGGACGAGGAAGGATGCAAGAAAAAAATACTAAATTTTGTTTACCCAAGAATTAATATTTTATTTGATATAAATGTAGATTTCTCATTTTAGTTTCATAGACTCACCTATTTTGGTTAGTTTTGGCAATTCTCCCTATGCAAGGAGGGAAGATAGATGAGTGGACAAGAAGGTACAAACAAAAGTTCTTTCTCAATGAATAGTGCATCCAACTATTGTCCACAATAGGTCACCTGAAAAACCATTACAAGGGGGTTGTCTGAAATACGTACTTCTACCATATCATCGTTTCATGGATACTAGTGTGCACAATGTCATTTCCACAATATAATAAAATAGAAGTAAAAGTAAATTTCTAATTTTCTAATTCTTTAACACTTCAAAATTCAATATCTTTTATACTGTGAGTCAAAACATCACAAAACCAAGTCCATGCACCCCTCCTCGCAATGAGCTTTCTAAAGTAACCAAAAATGTGACCAAAAGACACACGGTTCTGAAGATCTCACTATAACAAATAAAAAATTGAAAAAAAATGAAAACATAACAAACAACCTCATTTAAGGTATAGATAGATATTGGGAGGGGTGATTCAAAATTAGTAGTGCAAAAATGTTAAGGTAAAAAGATTCAAAGTCTCGTAATTTATTGATAGTCACACAAGGTTTGAAAAAATTCAATTTGTTTCAATTTAAATAGAAATATCTTGCAATCTACAGAGTCAAACGTTTTTAAATTTTTTTTTCATGTTCTTATACCATTCTAGTGCAAGATCATATGGTTAAATATAGAAAAATAACATTTTTTAAATTTTTTTGGTAAATTGAAGCAAAAAAATTGCCCTACTATAACGATAATTGTTGTATTTTAGTAATGCTTGTTGGTACAAAGTGGAAATGCTCTAGGTTTTGTAAACAAGAATGTTGACATCTACATTTTACATGGTTAATGGCAGACTTCCATGTTGTGTTGGAATTAGAAAACAATTTTCAAGTTTTCTAGAGTCAAAATCATTTTGGTTGAGTTTCATGATGTTTATATCTCTTTGTGAGTAGGAAAAAATTATATTGTAGGAGTAGCTTTGTATTGTTGTCAATCTAAAAGCAACCAAAAAGTTAAAGTTCAATGTTCAAAATAGTTTCTAAAAGTTGGAAAGTTGCCTCCTCCACTTTTTGCAAGGGCAGTTTCTTTCTAAATTTTGCCAACTATTGATTTTGATCTTGCTCTTGCAAATATTTCACACTTCTATGTAGATTTTTGGAACATCTTTTGTCTTTTCTACAAAATCTAGGAAATTTTTGTACACAAAAGTCCCCCATATAACTATCATAATATATGATGCAATTGTCCCAAAAAATCTTATGTGTAGTGAAGAATTTCACTCTAGGAAGAGTTAAAGTCTATTGAACATGTGAGGTAGGCTTGAAAAAAAAATCTCTTAACTTCAAATGCTATAATCTTCCAATTTGCATAGTCAAAGTTTATTTAGTTTACTATAAGTTTGTACAATTTAGCTTTTTTTCTTCACTTTTTCTTTATTGCCCTAAAAAGGTGGTAATCTTTTGTAAATTTATGCCCACAATGTGTCCCATCCTTTAACACCTCAGTCATTTTTCTATCAAAAACTACTCAAAACTAGCATTTTAAATGCAAACAAAAAAAATTTAACATTTTTTTTCCATATCCAACCATGGGGGCTTGCACAAGAGTATAATAAGATTGTCTAGAAGAAATTTCAAAAAACCTTTGACTATATTGATCACAAGATTTAAGCATTTAAATTGAACAAAATGAATTTTTTTGTTCTTACCATCACTAAATCACAAGGCTTTGAATTCTCTCAACATAGAATTTTTGTACAATTCTTTTTGAATTAAAGTGTTTTTATGTTGAAAAATTGAGTTGAGAGTTTAGGGAAAAAAAATCCAAAAAAATCCCCTATAATTTTCATTCTTTAAAAAATTGCTAAGTTGAGTTTTTCCTTGTTGTTTTAGCTATCCACCTTTGTTTATTTGGTTTTTATTGTGGCATAACTTTTGCTCCTATGCATTAATTGAAATTTAAAATAATTATATTCCCAAATAACTAATTAGTTTTCCTTTCTTTGAAAAAAAAATTCAAAAAATCTTGCCAAAAATTGAGATTATAGGTACATGCCCTAAACCTTCAAGGGTCCTATGAGGTTATTTTTGGAACTTGAGGGGTTTTAGGTTAACCTTAGCCCCCAAGATTGGTGACCAAATTCAAATTCATAACAACATAATAAACTAGAGTTGAATTCAAGAATATTTCAATAGCAAGAACATATGAGACTAGCTTGAAGACATGAAACAAGTTTGAAGTCAGAGCTCATTTTAATTGATTTTCAAATTCCCCAACCAAAGTCTACACAACATTTCCCAAAGCCTCAATCCACTCAACATTTTCAATGAAATTCATTGACACTACATTCATAAACCACTACCAAGAAATAATCACCCATTCATTTATGGTGTGATTTTGGTTAGCAATTAGGTCACAATGCCCAACTACACGTTTTGGCCCGCGTAATTGAGCATTATGACTTTTTCCATCCAAATTCAATGAAATCTAATTTACTAGCAACAATTTATGTTGGATAATGTTCTCATCGTTGGGGATTGCCCTACACGTAATTCTTTAACACCAAGAATGGACGATGATGACAAAATTCTCATGGAGAATGCACTAAGTTAAGTTTTGCTTCCCAACGGCCTTAACTTCACCCTCCATTTTCATTTTTTTCATTTTTTTTCATTTTTTCATTTTTTGTGGAGAGGAGGGGATGCCATTCAAATTTTCAATGACAGAGTTTTGACTGGGACTGAGTGAGCCCGTAGTAAGTTAATGTTGACAGACTGAGATGGTAAGTACTGAGTTAAGCTAAACTCCAGTAAGTTAAGTTAAGTTAAGGGCAGAATAATAAGTTCCGTTCCAGCCCTCCGTCACTGGGGGTTCAGTAGAGTTGCAATGATTTTGAGCCCTCCAGGCATATCAATTGGAATAAAGACATATTAAAACACAACAGACTGCCAATGAGTGCAACTAATTAACTTACATGACAGGTACTCATCACGACAGGCCAAATATTCCAGACCCAGCCAACTCCCAAAGGCGGAAGGGTCATTCCATGGGTGGGGGTGGGGTGCGTTTGGAGCACCCAAATTGAAATTGCTCCGTTTCATTTGTTTAAAAAATAAAAAATAAAAAAATTGAAATTGAAATTGCAGTTTAGGATCATTTGCTTCAATCGGTTTCATGGATAGAAACCATTTTTCATTATTTTTTATTTCAAAATTTCATGCGCTTTCAAGATGATAATTTGCTTTTGTAGTTTTTTTTCTGTTGAACAAGAAGAATGTCAAAGTTTTACACCCATTTATGTAGAATATTTGGTTTTGTAGCATAATATTAGTAACCAACATTAGAGGGTCTATTTTGTTCCTCTAAAAGGGGAACACCTAGTGTTGCAACTTCCCAATTAGTCAATGTCTCTCTGCAACTTCCCAGTCAATCAATGTCTCTCTGAACTTCCCAGTCAATCAATGTCTCTCTGAACTTCCCAGTCAATCAATGTCTCTCTGCAACTTCCCAATCAACTAATGACACAAACATTGTAACTTCCTAGCTGACCAATGACTCTCTACAACTTTCCAATCAACTAATGACACTAGCATTACAACTTCCTAGTTGGCTAGCTTTGCAACTTCTCAAACAACAAATGACTCTCTGCAACTTCCCAGTCAACTAATGACACTAGTGTCGTAACTTTCTAGTCAACCAATGATTCTCATGGATAAAATCACTCCCAAGGATCCAAGGAAGGATTATCCCAATCTTCAAGGGGAAATGATTTAGACTAGTTAACCTATAAACAACATTGGAAGACGTTTTCTTGCCAATAAATGACCGGGTAAATGACAAAGAATCTCTCTCTGTGGGACAAAAGTGCAACTATTCATCCTCTAAATTTTGTATGAAAAGGAAACATCTTCTACAATAGTTGGACTTCCAATGAGTGCTTTTGCATTTTTTTAAGCCAACAATTCACAAGGTTCCAAAACAATTGATTTCTTCCTTGACCAACTCGTTGTTTAAAGGTTAATAATGTTATGTATTTCTATTAAAAACACTCTCCTAGTCAAATATAGAAAAGGGGGAAAGGCATTCAAGAAAATCAAAGTGAAGAAAATAAAAACACCTTACCTTTACATATACTACATATATAGTTAGTATCTAATGTATTTGTATCCATCTAGTTATAGGCGTATCTCTTTCTACATGGAACATGGTTGGCATTTTTAATTTCAATATTTTGACCCTTGACCAACCGTATTGTTGTATCTAGTGTTTTTTAAGGAATAGTATGCAATGATTTCGATTTCAAGATTAAATTTTAACAACTTTTATTGTATAAAACCATAGTGGCATAGTGTGTGGTGTGTTCTTAAATGAATATTCACATAATGTATACTATCCCCTCAAAAAACACCAGCTACAACATTTGATAAATCACTTAATTAGATGCTAGCTATAAATAAACTAGTGTTGATGACAATAAAGCCATTGCTTTGATATAACCCTTTAAAGACTAGAAGTTAGTGTAGATTCTCCAAATTAGAGAGATTCATCATAAAATACAATTAGAATAATAATGTAATGATGACTTTCAAATAATAGTTTTAAAATATGATTCTAAAACTACATCCATATGATTTGATCAATTGTCGTAACTTACTTGCTTGTTTACAAAGGCAAGGTAGCTATTTTGTAAGAGTGTGAGCATAAGTTTGTGAGCCTATGAGCATATAATTTTTTAGATATTCAATTTGAAAGTTTTGGTCAAAATTTATTATTTTTGATAAATTTTAGTAACTATTACCATGAACCTATTACCGTGGTCCCTTGAACAACCTTGATGTGCTACTTATTGGACTTTGCTAGATTTCAAGAAGAACAAAAATTGGTTGTTCATTAAAATTTGTTTGAAATCAACTAAGGTTGTTCCATTGAGACTATGATCACTTTTCTCTTGTTTCTTGGAATTCCTCGGCGCCAAGGAGACCCTTCTTGCAATGGAAAAAAAATAGGAAAAAGATAAAAAAAAATAAAACATTTTTTTGCTTCAAAGGGGCTCCCCTCAATGCTGAGGGGTCCCAAACAATAAGAGGGGAGTGATTAACCAAATGACCATCTAATCAAAGATAGAAGAATTGGACCCCTAGAAGACCTATAAGACGACAATGATCAACTAATCAACAATTTGGTGTAACTAAGCTCATTCCTTACAAAAATAATCCCTATCAACCAAATATTTTCTTCCAAAATCTTAACAATTTTGATTACCAACACATCAAGGTAGAAGTGTAGGTACTTTCCATCAGCCTTGAGAGGACCCACACTACTACAAAAAAGTAGTTCTTATCAACAATTTTTTTTCTAAAATCATAACAAGTCCAATAACATTGCATAAAAAAATTATAGGTATTTCCTTTTAGCCCTGAGAGACCCACACTGCTACAAGACAATGATCAACCAATATTCTATACATACTTATTTCCATCTCTACTCATCTTTCACATTGATTAAGTTAATCATTTTCGTAATCTATATTTCTAATATTTTAGACAACGATGAAATTATAATTTTCATCTAAATTCTACACAACCATGGTAATAGTTCCATAGTCATTACAAGATATTTGGGGTCTCCAAAAGCCTATGAGTTCTCAACTCTAAATTTGTCTCGATTGTGTTAGAAACGCTATCAGCTACGTAGTTTGACGTGGTTGAGATCGAACCACGTCATTTTTTTTTAAATAATATTTTTTTTTCTATTTTAAAATTTTAATTTTAGTTTTTTTCAATTTTGATTGCACCACGTTCTTTTACTACCGCAAGAACATCATCAAGAACATGCTTGAAATGGGTAGTTTTGGCCTCAAATCCCCCACGGGGAGGACACTCCCTATGTTTTAGCAAACTACGTGCGGCGGAAAAAGTAAAACAAGTAATACACCTTAAAATTTAATTTCTTTTTCAAAAAAAAAATTATGGATAGATTTTACTACTTTATAAGTTTATGTTTTGAATTATTGGTATTTTTTTGTGCTAATAGTAATTAGTTATAAATTTTTGAAGAAAAAAGATACACTGTAAAGCTGAAAATAACTTTCACACCTCTATATTATATAAGAAAAAAAAATTTGAAAAATGAAAAAAAAATAATATAGAATAGCTTTCTATTGAAAGTTTATTTTGGTTGAATATTGATGCAATAGTCATCTTCATGTGAGCTCTATAAATATTTTAGTTGGAGAACATGCCATTTTAGTTCATTTTTCAACCCTTTCTAGACAATATATCTTATGTTATTTGGAATTGAAATTTTTGTCAATAGAAACCTTTAGTCATTGTTAAACAAAGCTCAAAATTTTAGAATGAAATTATAGTTTATTCAAGGTGAATTACATGAATTACTTTTTCCACCGCCGCACGTAGGTACCCCAAATGTAGTGAGAGTGTCCTCCCCTAGAAATCCCCTCTAATGACTACGTACTAAAATTTACTAAAATAGTCAATTTTGACCAAATTTTTTAGATGGAACTTATTATTAGAAATATTATTAAGTTTTCTTGTGCTTCTTTAAATTTCTAAACTCATTGCTCACACAATCCTTGCTCAATGCTCATAGGCTCATGCTCACATGCTCACAAAATAGCATTGCTAGTGCTTTTAGAAGCTTCTTGCTATGGTTCATGTCTTATTAGAGTAAGTTTTATTTTTTGGATTGTATTTACATACTTTTCCTATTGTTTCTATAGTCTCTAGAACCAAAATGATAGTTGATTTACATGACATTGATGATAACACTCACGATTTTATTTTTGAAAGAAAATTCTTGAACCAATAAAATTATTTTGATTACTTATCATGCAATCAAAGTCAAAAATTGTGATTATGCTTATTTGTATTGTGCTATGATAAAGTCTTTGAAAGTCTTTGACAACAATTATGTTGTCTTGCACAAATCCCTTGGTTCATTATTATTCAAAAAAATTCTAACAAAGAGCTTAATCCTTGAAGAACCATTTGCCCCTTTCAAAGACATCATGGATTTTGGATAGGTTTTTATGAGTGAAACTTTTTGAAACTTTTTCATACTATTTAAAAACTTATAAGCATTTTGGGAATGTAATTGGTGCCTAAGAGCATTGTGTAATTGATGCATTATTTCAATTGGTGCCTAGGAGCAAAACAATAAAAACTAAAGTTAAGCCTTTGTCTGAAATCAATGGAACGGAAAAAAATCTAAAAGAATTTGAAATACAAATTTTAGAAATTTGTTTCCTATAGATTGTATATTTTTTTACATGGAAGGCTTTGATTCATTCCATTTGGATTTGTGATGTGAAAGTTATGGAGCATCTTTTTAAAAATATAACATATAAGATTTGGTTTTGAGTTCAATTTTTACATTTTTTTAGAATAAAAAATTCAATATGGTCTCTTTGATAGTTAGATCAATCTCACCACTATAATTGATGTGTTTTAATTCCATCTTAGAGCTATTAATGATTTAGTTTTTCCTCTATCATATACCTTCTTCTATTTAAATTTTTTATAAAGAATGAAAATTATATTATTTTTAATTATTTTAATTTTCCAATATTCTTGACTCAATTCTTCATGATAAATTTTTATAATTCAAAATCTATAGTGTAAAATTTTTAAATTAAAAAGGTTCAAAGTCTTATGAACTAATTTGCCATGGTGACAAAAAAACATTATTTCTTCATTTTGACCACATTTATCTACAATCTATGTGGTAAAAGTGTATGAAATTCTTACCATAAATTTTCATACTAGTCTGCTACAACATCCTACGGCAAGATATGCAAAAAAATACGATTTCTAATGTTTTTTCTCTTTGCACTATAAATGATGATTTTAGTTGAATCTTGACAATAAATAGGCCTTGATCCTTAGGAATTGAACTAGAATAGAAAATTTGGAATTCAACCAAAATAGAACATTATAGAATTTATTTTAGTCCAACATCATGAAGTCCAATTCATTCATGTTTTCTTCCATGTTCATCTATATTGTGAGACGCCGTGAAGGAGTAGACACTAAATTCTATCCAATGATGTTGTGAAGAGGAAGCTGAATGATGCATTCAACGGTAGTAAGGAAAAGAAACTCAATGTTTAAAAATTATTTTTTTAAATAAAATCTTTTATAAATTTTCTACTTATTTGTTGTATGCAAATTATTTGTACATGTACCTTCTTATTTTTTGTATCCTTTATATTATAATAATTTATATATTTTTATTGATTATAATTATTATATAAAATATCCAAAAAATAATAATACAACCACAATTATAGATAAGATTTTAATTTGCAATAATATAATCTTTGATGCAATACAACTTACAAATATGTTGTAGAGATTTTTTATTAGACTTGTGTCATATACATTAAAAGGCCAAGAAATATTAGATACACCCTTTTATACGCCATTCAAGCATTGTTTAAGAAAATAAATATTATCAAAATAGATATTTACTATCAACAATATTTTTGTTTGGTTTATTAATGGTGTTGTTTGGATTGGAAACTAATACACAAAGAAGATATCATTAAGCACATTCATAGGGAATTTTAGAATGACTTTATTCTAATTGAATGGATATCACATTATTTAAAACAACCAATTTAATATATGGAATTATGAAAGTCAAGAAATACTTGTTATATCTAGTTTGTGCATAAATATACAACTAATTAAATTTATCATCACCTTCATATTATGATTTAATTTAACTCATCATCACCTTCATATTATAATTTAATTTAATTTATCATCACCTTTTAATAAATTTTCTCATGTAGTGATGTATTTTTGGACTGTAATTTGAGAGTTGTTTCCACTTTTAATTTCTTAATTAAAAAATTTAGTAGAAAACTTTTTTAAAGCATTTTGAAATAGTGCATGTCAATAAAAAGATTCTTGCTACTATTTCTATCCCAAATATTATATTTAAATATAAACTTTCAACCTATCCCCTCAAAGGAGGTAAACTTAGATATTGTCAATTAATTAACTACACTCACATAAATAAACAATCAAACACTTGATTCGGGCATCCACCCACCAAAACAAAAAACTTAGATATGGATATACCATATGGAATAAATATCATTATGGTATATGAATAAGTGTGTGATATGGAGTTTTGATATGGTATGGTATATGGATACATGTACACGATATGAAATATGGTTGTTAGTCCCATATCAATTTTAGTCTATCATGCTAAAAAAAATATAGATAGGGAGGTATTAATTCACTTATTAACTTAGTGGGTAGTGATCTCTCACTGTCTCTTTAAAAATAGATGCACTTCTATTTTTAATTATTTTTCCAATGCCAGGATTATGTGCTACATCAAATTTCAAAGAACAAATAAAAGAATTATTGGTGTACCTACATGGTTTACCAACAAATTTATCAATGACAAAGGATAAGGTGTTCAAAAATTTGTTTGAACATCAAATGAAGGCAAACATGTCCCAAGCACACACAAGCTTGATTTTTTCATCCATCTATTTGTATATAGATTCTTCTACTAGTTCTTTAACATTTGTATAATAAAGATTTTCAAGACTTAAAACTTTAGAAAACTTTAAAAAAAACTTTAGTATAAAATATACAAGTCCTTGGTACAAATATGTTTTATCTCTATAAGTAACCTATTAGTTCAAAACATGAACCCTCATAAATTATTTGAATACATCATATTAGTAAAAACTTTTTAATTTTTTATATAAATAGAACGTCAAATCTCAAGCTTAATTGAAAATAATCTTGTGAAAATTACAAATATTCAATTTGAAATCAATTGCATAAGAAATTTTGATTGAAAATATTATTGATAAATTTTAGTATAATAGTAGTCACCCACATGGATTTGATCTATGAATCGTGTTTTCAATACTTCATTCAATTATTCTTTTATGATATGATTATAGTATATCTTTACAATTTTGAAAATTTTCCCTTGGACTACCCCTTGTTGCTTAAGAGTTTGATGTTGTAGTAGGCCTAATTGCTTCTTTATTCACAATATTGTGTAACACGTTCAATACATTTAAATTGCTTTGAAAAATTACCAATGTCCTTCCAATTTTCAACTTGAATGTCTACATTTTATGTTTCGGTATATCAATTATTTAAGTTAATAATTTTATTTTTTAATCATATATCAATGGAAAATTGGTTTAACCCTTAGATGCTAAAGGCATCATATTTGGGTATCAACTAAACTTTGAAGTTAAAATCAAATCTTGCAAAAAGAATTACTTTTTGTATTTTTGGGTGAATAGCTTTTCAAATTTGTTATGAAGCATCAAAAATCTAATTTTGAAGAAAATTATTTATAATTTTTCTATTGAAGTTTTTGTGCAAGGGTGTCTATTGCAAATCTTGAAGTTTTAGAATTAGAGGTTTTTGGAATTGAGCCCTAAATACACTTGATCTTGAGGGGAAAATCACACTAAAATTTCATTTAAAAAAATAAATTTAGAGTAGATTTTAAGAACCCATAAATGAATTATGGTTCTACATGTCATGTCTTCTAAATTACCTTGTAATATTTTTTTTTCATGACCTCAATTTAAGATTTGACATGTCTATAGAAGATTCAAAGACTTCAAATCCACACTTTTGTAATTTTAACACCCTCTTGATCAAACATTCTAACCTTTCAATTCACAAGTGATACCATTGTGTGTGTTTTTCCTACATGATCCATAACACATCTAGTTTGAATTCATAAAGTTACAACTTTGAAAAAATTGATAAAAAACTTTGAAAAAATTGAGCTTTTTCATTTCGTTTTGAGCAAATTCCAAGAAGCTTTGCTAAAGGCCTTGAGAACATTTAGGGGTTCATTTTTTCCATCACATTTACACATTATTCCAATATAGTCATTCTCACGTTCACTTTTTCTTTTCCTTTTTCTTTAAAGCATGCTTCTACTTCTTTTTCTTTTTCTTTTCATTATTTTCGTGTTTTTATTAGAACAATTTGGAGAACAATTTTTGTCCGGGACCGTTTTCGTCGTTCTTCTTCCCCGAGTTCTTAAGGTGAAGGTATTTGTTCCTTCTCCCAGTCCAGGAATCTCCTTTTTGTGGTCTGTAGACACCTGCAAAATACAAACAAGTACCGGTACATACATTTATACACCCCAATAAAGGAGTCATCAGTAAATTTTTTATTGTATTGTACATCCAACACCCCCCAAACACCCCAACACCCTTCCTCTTTTTCTCCTTTTGTCCTTGCCAAAGAAACTTGTGTCCCATTTAACTTATATACTGCAACACCAAGAGGAAAGGGACAGACGGAAGGACGGACGGAGGTTTGGCAGAAAACGCGGGGGACAGAGAGTAAGTTACGGTACACAGACACAAAAGCTGAAGCCGAGTGAATAGTAAAAATTGGAACTGCCACTTCCGACCCACCGTAATAATAACAGCAGTAAAATTGATGCAACAGGGATGGATGAAAGAATTGGGACAGCCAGGGATGGATGGATGAGAGGTATGGCCGGGGTAAGTAACATGGATGAGAAATTTGTGAGATGACGGAGTGGGCGGGACGGATGGGAGGGGTAAGGTAAGTTGCGGCATTCATTGGTGGAGGCTCGCTTGCATTTCCGCAGTAAGGTACGTAGCATTATCAAGTTGGTGAGTACGGGGCACAGGACAATTCCATAAATTTAGATCTATGTGTACAGACTCTGAGCCACTCAGGGTCACATAACATATAAGTTATATGGTACTTCAATGGTAAAGGTAATTAACAAGGAGACTAGCGTAGTAGTAGTAGTAGTAGTAGGCCTATATGTCATTTAAAAAAAATTCAAAAATGCACTTGTGTGTCGAAGTGACGGATGTTGGCCAAAGTGGGCACAGTGAGTAAAGTAAGTTCTACAAAGATGTAAGGACTGGTGGGTACCCTGCAAATCACCACCGACTTTTGGCTTCTAGGCCTAGTTTCTATTACTAGACAGATCAATTCGTTTTTATTTTTTTAAATTTAAACAAATGGAAATTCCAATGCAAAACAAAAATACACAAACATCCAAGTCAAGAGGTTGGACAAAGAGAGAACAAGAAAGAGACTAAGGTAGTGTGTTCATAAACCGTCACTTTAAGGGTTGATTCGCCTTTTTTTACAAGTTTCCAAGGATAAAATAATTTTTAGCTCATTTTTCAAAGAAAGAAAAGTAGATGTAGAATCCGACACAAGTAGTTTCATATTTTTTCAATCATTTTTGAATTACTTATAAATTTTCAAAGATCCGAGTCATAGGCACCTATTTGTGATCATAGGTGTTCCAAAATCCGTCCCCTTGTGACTTATAAAGAAATGTACAGAAATCACAGCCAATGATTGGCTCTTACAATAAAATAAAAACAATTCTTCTTGAATTCATTAACAGAGCAAAGAGGTCCATTCAAGGATCACCTTGCATCCATTCTATAGCTACCTACAAGACGATCTGAAGAAGAAGGGCGGATTTTGAACCACCTACTGGCTTACTCAAACTTCAACCATATCCTACATGTTTCTTGGGGTCTTCTATGAGCATCTTGGTGGGCCTTAAGCATGGCTGAGCGACCTGCATCAAACAAGGTATCCCAGAAAGCATTACAACCACCGGCCAGGATTGCATTGATTTTCTTCTTGGCAAGTGAAAGGGGGCTCCAACGCATCAAAGAATGCTACATTTGGATATTGTACGCAAAAGTTCCCAAAGTCGAAGTTTTTTGGGGGAGAGGTTCTAAAATTGTTTCTTTTACATAGGTGCATATTGATTTTGGAGATGTACACAAAGTAAGGATGGCGGTTTTGGGTTAGTGGCACATTTGGGGTACCCACCTTAAGTGTTGATAAACTTGCAATAACAAAATGAAATGCTGAAGTATAGAGATCAATTTTTCAATTTTTGTAAAATCAACTTTTAAAGTTTGAAGTGAGGAAGAAGTAACTATCAATTCTTCTTAAATGAACCCCTAAATGCCCAAACCTTTTCAAGTGTGTTTTGACTATGAAAAAAGAGCACGGGCTTATAATTATCCCCATTGGAGAAAATTGTTTTTTTTTTCAAAATCTAACCATATGGATGTTTAAAGAGCTTGTTTATTAGTATGCACACCAATTTTAAGTGCAAAATTGTTTAAGAGTTGTGAGATTATAACAAGAGAAATGTATATTCACTACAAGAAAATGAGGACATATACAACTTGTCCACCATGACTTCACCTACAAAAATGACTACAAAACAACTCTTTGCAGTCGTTTTGCAATTGTTTTTGTTGGTGAAGTCATAGTGGACAAGTCGTATTTGCCCTCATTTTCTTGTAGTGATTTTTTATTTTGAGTATGTTGCCCCTCACCACAATGTTTAAAAAATTTGCACATAAAAGTTTTTTGGGATTGGAAGAGACATGAACAACTACAAATTGTGTTAGCACACTAAAATGCCCTTTCAAGAAACTTAATATCACTTAAAAAGCTATTAAACTCATTACACAATCCACCTTGTAATTGTTGAGATGCATTTTTTTTATAAGTATAAATCACAAATATCTCCAAATCCACACTTGCTTGTTTAAATTTTCAATGGTGAAAATCATGAAAACACTTTACTCTTTCCATTGAGAACATTTTCAAAGCAAATGGATAAGCACAAGTTTTTAGATCTCAAATCAAGTGAAATTGCTCAAAGTTGGAAAATGAAGTAAAATTAGCAAGTTTTACTCTTCCACTAATGGACATGTATGGCTTTGGAGACCTCTCAACAATCAAATATGTACCTTTTTCAATGGAAAATAAAAGTTTTCAATAGTTAACCCTAAAAACTGCCCAATTTAAAAAAAATGGTCAAACAAATTTAAACCCACTGCAAAATGAACCTAAAGTTTCAAATTGACCATGTATGGTTGCCCATGCATTTAGGGGTTAAAATATTCTCAACAAGTCTCTATACACCTAAAATAATACTCAACTTATCCCCTAAAGCCCAAATCTAGTGCTCTAAAATTTAAGGATAATTATCCAATTCTTTAGTAATTTACTTAATTATATATACTCTCGACCCTTGTTGAACAAAAAAAACTCATAAGATAAATACCTTCAATCAAATTAACTCCCATGCATTATTTTATGAATGAATCCCGTAGGAACAAGTCACATTGTAATGAAAAGATAAATTGGATCTTTTGGGTGCATTGTGACAAACTGTGTCACAATGCACCTCAATTTTTTTTAAACAAAATAATACATTACCACCACCCTTTGTCCCCTCTCCCCCCACTTGTAGTTTTGAGAACCCATGTTATGGAACAATCAATATGGGACATATCCTATATCTATATCATGTATCCATACAATATATTGAAGTTGTATCTTGTATCCATATCTGCTCATGTATTCATATCATACTTGGTATTGGTATTTGTATCCATTTTGGTACTGTACTTTGGATTTATATTTGGACAACTCTGATTAAATCTCACAAAGATCAATAGCTCGTGACTTTTTGAGAAATGGATAGCATTTTGGAACCAAAACATTTTTAAAAAAACCAATGGATTGTGATTTTTTCGAGAGAGGGGGGAACTAATGCAAACAAAGAGGTGACAACCACTTTTGGGTGAATTATGACTAAAAGATAAATTGGATTATACTAGAAATAAATCACCATTATTAATAACGTCATGTTTGCAATCAATATCAACTCAAATTATCCCTAAGCATCCACATGAACAAAATCAAGTTATTTTTTTTTAAACCTTATATATTACTAAGAAAAATAATTTAGATTTTTTGTTTTTAAAAAGTCTCTAAAGTCTAAAGACTTGAATTAGACAAATCTTTGTTTTTGTTTTTTGAATAATAATAAATAATTAAATAATTAAATAAATATTATTATTATTATTATATATATAATTAGATTTTTAAATTACAAAATTTGTCAAAAGAATCTCTAAATCTTATAATATTTAAGATATAATTAATTATGGAAAGAATTTTTAGTTTTTTAGTTTTAATTTGATTTATTAATATCATTGATAGCCATCATAAATCAAACCATACAAAAGTATTGCAAAATTCAAAATCTAAAACTTTTGCATATAAACAAAAGGCAATTGTAAGCTATAGTCATCTAGTTTTTTGACAAATTGTTTTTGCATTCTTGCTTTTGTCTACATTGTCAAAGTTTTGATATTTAAATCATTTATTTATATATACATTGACTAGTAAATGCTAATATACAAGGGATTGACCCCTAAAGTTCTTTCATATTTAGAGGCCCAATATTCCTTTAAAATACAACAATGTTAGCACATGAGTGCAAAGATGTGAGCCTATGAGCTTTTTACCTTGTTCTAGGTATGTACCTACAACCATTTGAAGGTGCTTATAATATATGTATCTATAACATAGGTACACTATAACATGAAAAGAGTCTATAACATAAATACCTATAATATAGACTCCTAGGCTCATAGATTCTATGCTCACATGCTAGCACTCCCCCTTCAAAATGTTAATCTTCCAAGTAAGACTAAAATCTTCATCTAGTTTTTTTTTTTCACAAATCCAATTGTAGGATCCTTTAGTTAATTTGTCATAGTACACCTTCCTAAAATTTTAGAATAAAAAACCTTACTACTTGTAAGATCATGATGTTTGGATTTTAAAAAGAAGTAATTTAAATTCTTTCCAAAAGGTTAGATTTCATTTTTCAAACTTTTTTACACAAAAATGTATAGATCCTACAACTTGCAACTCTCCAAAATATGTTGAAGAAATAAGTTGAAAATACGTCTTAAAAATTTCAACAAAAATATTTCATATTTATGCTTGAAAAAAATAGTAAGTAGAAAAAAACAAAGAATGATTGAAAATACTAATTAAATTGTTAAGAATTTAGTTGTGCAATTGAAAAATGTTAATGACTGGTCGTAATGTTTCAATAAACAATTTATATCATGTGATTTTATTTTTTCCAAAAATATCAAAATTTGAGTTAAATACAGGACTTCAATGTTTATTTTAGGGTAAAGATTCCATACTTGCATGCAAACAAAAATTCTTCCTAACTTCATCCCATCAATCAAAATGGAACAATTCAAAACTTTCCACGTACAAGTAATCCAGAATACCAATTTCAAATTGTTATTTCTTAAAAAAGTGATTTTTTTAGTTGCTTATGTTGCTTAGATTCCAAACAAAACTCTCGACAAAACTACATATCATATGTAGTCAAAGTTACAAAAATTATAGCTACTCCTCGAGCACATGTTGTGTAAAAATTTCAAAGAAAATATAAAATTTCCATTCATAAATGGATGAATAAAAACGCTATGTTGCCAAAAAATGCTACTTGATCCTTTAGGGTTTAATTCCATAATTTGAATTTTCATCATAAAGCCCACTAGCATATTTTCACTCAAAAATTTAAATAATCAAAAAACCCATTTAATATAGAAATACAATGAATCATCTAATAAATACAAATATGAAAAATTCAACTATATAAAAATAGAAATAAAATACTTGATGACTCCATTTACATATCTTCCTATCAAAAAAATTAGAGCTAATAATTCCACTTGTCTTTGAATTGCTTTGGAATTTTTGAGAGCATTGAAATCATAGGCAATGCTTTGGTCTTTTAATAAATGCCTCATTTAACTAATAAAAATTATTTTCTTTCAAATTATCAATATTTTTCAATAAATAATATCATGATTTGTCTATATAAATATTCTAATAGTTCACATTTTGAAGATTTGAAATCCTAGAAAATAGTAAAAAATAGTGCATTGTAACATGAAAACTAGAGCATTGTATCAAGTATATACCTCCAATACTAAATTATTTTTCCAAATTATTCTTTATAATGCATTTTTTTTATAAAACTTCAAATCAAGTTATGAATCAATGCGTTTAATTTGGAGGTAACTTTGCTTTCAAGCTCACTCTTAGTCACTTGAATGTTCTCAATTTTCTATGAGACAAAATTGAATATGTGATTGAATGCTTGTGTCATCTTAATTACAAGTGTATGTACTCCACTGAAAGCCAATAGAGCACATCATATTCAAAAATGTCTCAATTAAGCATTATTAGATATATCATTACTAGATATAATCATGTTCTCTAATACTTGATTGCCATCTCTTCAAAAATGGGCTTTAATTAGAGATAAATAGACCTTATGTTCTTGTTCAATAATGTACCTTCTAATGAATAAAGCAAGGTAGAGTAGTGGTTACTTAGTTCTACCTATGAAAGCCTTTGCCATTTGACCAAAAAGAATGGATGCTTAGAAATTGGTGTGGAGCCCCAAACATTGCATTTGTATCTTGTGTATTGTGTCCAATAGTCAGTATTACATTTTCATCAATTGGAGACATGTATTATTGAACATGCAAGCTTCAACTCAGAAAATAACATGACCTAGGATAGTGGTTATCAAAAGGGCATGCTTTAGTAAAAGGTCTACAAAGAATATGATCATTTAAAAAAAAGATGTGGTGGAAGAATGCATTTACAATGTAGCCAATCCATAGTGTTATCTAAGAAGTGACTTAATGATGAAACATGGTCACACCACTTGTTGGATAAGCAAAAAAGCAATTGGTGTGGCCTTGTTACATCAAAAGACAATGTCCTAGATATCATTGTAAACTAAAAATATTGTAAATGCATTTTTTTCACCATATTTTTGGTGAACGATCTACACCTATAATAAAAGTAAGACCTCATGATTCAAGTTTGCAACACAATGATAACCATTCTCATGAAACATGTGATTATTTAGGCTAAAGATTGTATGTTGAACAATAAATATCTTTAATTGATAGACATGAAGCACTATTTGAGAATCATCCTCTACTCGAATTCTTGAACATTGTTGTGAAAAAAACCCATGAGAACCTTCAAGGGATTTCAAATGAGCTTGAAAAACAATATTAAGTCCTAAACATATTGATTCACATTTGAAGTTTTATAAAAATATATTAAAAACAACAATTTAGAGAAATAATTTATTAATGGAGCATTTTGTTAGTACATTAGTTTCATTATGCAATGCACTATTTTTCATTGTTTTCATCATATCATTTATTAGAAAAATGTAACATTGAAAGAAAATGATGGAATAGTTTTCACAGTTTAATCCCTAGTGGACCAAGGTTTTTTCTTTGTCAAAAAACACTCAAAACTGCCAATTCTATAGCAAAAAGTAAAAAAAATTGAAAATTGTTTTTTTCTACCTCTACTTGTAGGATCTTACAACTAGTTGGTATGAGAATGTGCGGAAAAAATTTCAGAAATTTTGATTGCTCAATTTGCAAGATATCTGCATTTACAGTGAAAAAAACAAGTTTTTCAGCACATTGTGGGACTACATTACTTGACTTTGAACCTTCTTAAATTAAATTTTTTGCAATACAGATTTTTGAGATTTAAATCTTTGTTGTGGGAAATTGAGTTGAAAGTCCAAGAGAAAAAGAAAATTCAAAATTTTTTAATTTTTATTCTTAAAAAAATTATTAAGTAGAAGTAGATATGAGATAGAAGGAAAATCTAAGTTATTAATATCTCTAAAATGGAATTAAAATGCACTAATCATGATGGTGAGATTTTTCTAGGAAGCAAACTAAACCATGTGGAGCTTTTTATTGAAAAATTGTAAAAACTACATTAAAAAATGATTCTTATAAGGTTTTTAAGAAGATGCTCTAATTGCCTGAAAAACAAGATCGTCCATAACTTTCTCATAACAAATCTAAATGGAATGAATAAGAGCTTTCTATATTGAAAAGAATATAATCTATGAGGGAAAAAAAAAAAAATTTTGAATTTTGTTTTATTGCCTCTTCTTCCTTGTTTTGAACTTATTTGGGCATAACTTTTGTTCCCATGCACCAATTGAAAAAACAATTATATTCTCATGAAGTTAATCAATTTTTCTATCTTCTAAAAAAATTTCAAACAATTATGTCAAAATTCAGCATGTAGGTACTTGTTGAAATCCCATTTGACCCTCAAAGGAACAATTGTCCTTTAGAGGTTAAGTGAGGCATTTAGAACAAGACCTAGCATATTGTTACACTCCCACAATGCATTCCAAAATTCCAAAATTTAAAAGAAAAGTAGGATGTAAATGGAATTATTAGCTCTAAGATTTTCCAAAAGAGACATATGTGAAATGAATTTGTCAAGTATTTCTATTTCTATTTGTAGATAATTGAATTTTTTTAATTCATATTTTTTAGATGATTCATTATTCTCTCTATTAATTAATTTTTTAATTATCAATATTTTTGGATGTGGTTATGAGTGAAAATATTTAGGTGGATTTATAATAAAAATATAGATCCAAAATTAAAATTCGATCTTCTTCATCCTCGAAGTATTGGCATTCTTTGGACAAATTGTTGTTGTATGAGAAGTTTCAAAACTCTATACATTTGGAAGAATTTGTTTTGGCAAATTAAAGTTTTAATACTATATTTTTGAAAACTTAAGATTAAAAGTTGATCCTTTAAATTTTGTAAGATTCCAATGTTAATCATTTTAAAAATGTTTTAAAAACTAAAATGCTATCAAAATAGACAAGAATGTTCATTGAGTAGGCAAGAGTGCACAAAGTGCTGCCAATGAACAAAGAAGACCATAGCTCAAACTCTTCTTTGGACTCAAAACAAAAGTTTTAGATTTTAAATTTTGCATTACATTTTGTATGGTTTGATTTACAATTGCTACTACCAATATTTACAAATAAGAATTAGAGTCCAAAATTGAAAATTCCTTCCAAAATTAATTACAACCTTAATATTGCCAAATTTTTAGGGTTTTGGGAAAATAGATTTCTAATTGTCAAATTGTAAATATGATTATAATTAATATTTGATCATTCAAAAAATAAAAATAAGGATTCTTTTTTTTATTGAGCTATTATTAACGACTCACTTAACCCCATTTAACGACTTGCTTAACCCCATTTATACCTGCAAATTTGGGTAGAGTCACCATCTACTAAACTGTATTTCTAATAAAGGGAGAGTACAATAGGCTTTAGGTCTACAAAGACAGATTATATTCAAGGCAACAAAATTCGACTCATACATATTGTAATAAAGTACATTACCCAAATTTCAAAACACTAAGTGCAAAAAAAAATGTTGAACATAATAAATTTAGAAGTATTGGATGGATTTGAATTAGTTGTGTGTATAACATGGAATACATCCGTATTCATGGGTGGTGATTTAGTTTTGGTGAACAAGTCAAGTGTGCCCGAGCAAGGACCATTCTAACAAAGATGATGACCTTTGGCCCACTACAAGAGAAAGGGGTGTTTTAAGTATAGTCCTAGAGATAACATTTTAAGCAATGACCTTTTTAGGAGATTTTCAGTAAGAATTTACAAGATATTTGTGTCTTTCTAGCAAAATTTTGCTAGAAAATTTTGCTAGAAAGACACAAATATCTTGTAAATTCTTACTGAAAATCTCCTAAAAAGGTCATTGCTTAAAATGTTATCTCTAGGACTATACTTAAAACACCCCTTTCTCTTGTAATAGCCATTTGTTCACCGGATTGAGCGGTGCATGCAATTTAGGTGGTAGTTGTGAGATTTAGGCCATGATCATCACTTGTCTTGCTTAACTATCTTGAATGAAGATGCCAACAACAAGGATGGCCCAAATGTTACAAAGAAAAAGATGAAGTTGATACCCAATTATGAGATTGGATATGAAACCTTAGCTTGTGAACATTCTTTGGAGAGTTTTTGTGATTTTTTAAAAGTTTGGTGGGATTAAATTGGTAAAGCACAAGTAGACCGATGTTAAACCATACATTGATGTTCCCGTCTCCAAGTGCATTGTCATGGTGCTAAAGGGGTGCTAAGATTGTGGTAATAGATAGACAACTGATGTAAATGGGAACGTCCAATAGATGTTAGAATTGAGTGACCAACAATATTAAGTTATTCTATCTTATTTGTAGTTTTCTAAACCCATGTATTTCTTGTTGATTTATACCAAAATCTGTGAATTCTATTAGCTAGATATAGAAGGTGTAAATATACAAAATTTAGGATTCATTTTTTTGGATTATTTGTATTTTTAGAAATACAATACTTTGGGGGTTCCTTGATATGTTTTGGACAAAAAGTGTCCCAATCTATTCTTTCTAAACAATGCAAGAGCTTTTTGTTCATATTAGTTTTTGCTAAATTCAACTGTAGAGTCTTTTAACCCCTATAAGGCAAAGCAAGAACTTTAGCCAATTTCTCAATTTTGGACAAGTCACCAAGGGTGCAAATTTTGATCAATTTGATGAAATTGGTGCGGACATAAAATTTGTTGCCATCTTTAACTCCTCGGTCAAGGTCCAACAATTTTTTGACAATGGACATTTTCAATTAATTGTTCCACTTCAATATATTTTTTTCAAATGGATGAGCTTGAAATCTTATTTTTAACCATACAAAAAAGTAAAGGCTACTTTGTCTAGTATGCATAGAATTAATAGTGGAAAATTTTGACTATTGAATTTTTAGATTGTAACAATTTTGAATGATCAACTTTAGAGGAAAAAAAAGCAACGTTTGGGAAAGAAAAATTATAAAAAGATGAATAATGATTTGTACCCACCCACCCCCGCACCCCAAAATTAGAATCTAAGGCAAATAAATGTAGTAATTTTTAATTTTAAGAATTTTAAGAATTTTAAACTCTCTTAAATTTGAACACATTTTCAAACAAGAGGAGTACAAAGTCAAAATTGAGTGAGTTGAATTCTACAAAATTTAAAAATTTCTCTACATACATCAATTTTTGAAATTTAACAATTGACATTATTAGCATAATGTTTGAAACATCTTCAAAAAATTTGGAATCATTCTAATTATTTTGTGTTCTTAATCATACTAGATTGATTTTTTCTAAATTAATAAAAATAAAAAATAAAAAATATTTGGACTTGGTTCGCTTGTATGTAATAAAGGCTAAAAATGTCTAAGAATTTTTTTTTTCCATCCCTAATTTTCCTTACATTGGAAAAACATTATGTTTGCTCTTTTTTCTATTAGACTGAATTTCCTAAATAAAATTTTAAATGCTTCTCGCATTTGAATTTTTAAAATTAAAAAATGCAACAAGTATGTAAACTTGTTCCTGTAAAAGATTCTAGTATACAAAATATTGAGATTTGTTTCACCCTATTAAGAATTTTGCCATCGAAAAGTTACATCCAGAAACATCCCAAGAAAATTTTCTTTTGAAGAAGGGGCAATCCAAGCAACCTACAAAAATTAGTTTTATCCGTTGAAGTTCCAAGTTCTTTTTTCTATCAAATTCCATTCAAAATTGTCATTTCTATTGCAATATGCCACACAAAATGCAAAAAGCTTTAGAAGTGAAAAAACTTAGGTTTTTTGCACTTTGTTGCCTAGATTTTAAGGCTTTGGATCCTCTGAGCTTAAATTTTTTGTACTACACATGTTGAATTAAAAAATTTATATTAAAAAATTAAGTTAAAATCTAGGATTTTTTTTTTTTAATTTCATTTTCATTCTTTAATAAATTGTTAAGTAGAAGTAAGTTTGAGATTGAAAATGAAATTAAATCATTAATAGCTCTAAGATGGAATTGAAATACAATAATTCCAACATTGAGAACGTTCTACAAAACAAACTTAATCCTGTCAAACAATTCTTTTGAGAAATTATAAAAATTGCATTTATAATTGAAACCTATAAGTTAATTTTTCAAAAATATGCTTAGATTGCTTGAAAAACAAGATGGTCCATAACTTTCTCATCACTAGTTCAAATAGAATGAATCAAATCTTTCCATATAGACAAGAGTATTTTCTATGAGGATCAAAAAAATTATTTTGACCTTTTGTGATTTTTTCAGTGACAAATCTTGTTTTAGGGTAGCAAAACTTTTGCTTTCAAGCATTGATTGAAATAAAACATATATTTTCCAAAAATTGATGTATTTTCCTATTTCAAAAAGAGTTAAAATAAACACAATGAAAATTGAGACCATAGGAGCCCACCCAAAATATATTTTGTCCCTAGCATAAACAATAGGACTTTAACAGTTAATCCCCCGAAAAAATTGGATGTGGTTTTCTAGAATTGTGTGTATGGTACATGGAAAGGGAAAGGGAACTTTCTAGGCATATGTCCTATACCTTGTGCAAAATTTCTTATATTGACAAATGACTTCTAAAAATACTTTCATGTGGGTTCACAACTTAATGTGTAGAAGTTGCCCAATCAAAGGTATATTGGATATGTGTCCGATATGTGTACAGGACATATAGACTAGGACAAAAGAATTGTTTGTCCTAGATCCTACATCATAACTTACAAGACAATGGCAAAATTGGAAGAAATACAGTAGGAAGGCCCATTCCAAACATTTTTTCATTTTAGGTAGCTAGGAAATGGGTTCATTGCAATCAATCATGCATTCATCTTAAAGTTGTCACTCTTGAATAATTGATAATTGGGACATGATGGCATAAATAATGGCCCCAATCATAGTTGCATGAGAGTAATGAAGTGTTAATAACCACAATACTGAGACCTTCTTTTTAAGTGTAAAATCATAATAGAAAGTGATTGTTTGAAGGACTTGACATCGCAATTGTTTTGAGAAATAATGTGACCATTATTGATACACTATCCAATCAAAAACATCATCCACAAGTTTCTAAGAAGCTAGGGGATATCTAGAAGAAGAAAATTAGAATGAAGGATCTACTTAGGCAAGTTGTTGTATGTTGTTACAAATGCATATACAAATATGTACATAGACCAAACACACTTTATGTAGATATGGACATGCATCCATATCCATACCTATACTTATGTAGATATGGACATGCATGCATACCAATATAGATGCAAATACAATTATTGATACAAGTGACAACTATCTCATATATCTTTTGGTGACAACTTGAGAGTTGACATTGATATTTGAAAACCTAGACTTTGAAAAATAAAATAAAATAAGACAAGGGTACTTGGCTTCAAGTTTGTCGATTAAGGCTTGAGCACGTTGAGTGACTATCCATTGGAATACACCAAACACACTTTATGTTTATTTTTGGTAGTTTATTGATTCTTTCACGTTGTATACTTCAAAAATTTCATAACAAATTTAAAGCAAAATACAATTTCAATTGTCAAAACATTGTTAACCAATGCTAGAAGCTAGTTTTGCATTTTTTGAAATATGGGATGCCCAAATTCAAGGTGGGACAATCAATTCTCACCTTTATTAGACCACTTGTCATAGTAGAGAATAGTGAACCAATCAAAGACTCATAATTAAACTTAGAAGATATTTGGGTATCCATAGTGGGAGATCTTTGGGGAGAGATCCAATAGGCTTAGCAAAATGATGACTTTTGCTTTTGTTACACTTGTCTAACTTATTTGTAACCCCAAAATTTTAAAGTTTTCAATCATCCCAAAGTGGCAAAGGAACCCTTCTACCTCGTATGGTCTATAGTAGTGCAACAAGCAAAATGTGGAGGTTCAACCAAGGGTGAATGAAAAAAAAAAAAAAGACCTTGGTCCAAGATGACCCTAAACTACCAGATGACGATGTAAAGGTACCCAACCAAATGGCGTGGTAACGGATTCAATACCAAGCAATGACATGTTGTTTATTTGGTATGAAATCAATCTCTCTACCTAAAAAATCTCCTTACATTGTATTGTTAAATATACTTGTGTAAAATAAAACTATTTTGTGCTTGATTTATTTATTTTAAATACCTCTTCTAACTAATTTGGGGCCTTTGATTGCAAATATGAACTCAAAATTTGCAAATTTTATCATGTGTGCCAAATAAAAAGTTATTGTGTTTTTTCCAATGGTCAAAAGTCGAAGCCATTAGAAGAAGTTTGAGGGCATTAGAAGACCGTTCCGGACCTGTTCCCGCGGCAGCAGCAAACGCGGCATGCGAACGGGCTGTCAGAATTTTTATTTTTCAATTTTTAAAGTTCCTAATATATGAAAAAACGTTTTTATTTATTTTTTATTTTAATTTTAAATCTAGCTGGCAGCCTCTCGGCCACGTCAAACTATGCTACTGGCAGTAGTTCCGACGCTGCCGGACCTGTTCCCTGCTGCGGGAACTCGCGGCCTTCTAATGGCCTCAAATTTTTTCTAATGAAAAGGGTCTCTTTATGTGGCTAATTGCACTACTATCCCCTAAAGGACAAAGCACATTATTTTGTCAAAAAATACTCAAAACTGCCATTTTTGCTGTATTCATCCAAAAAAACAATTTTTATTTTATTCTTAGAATTTGACCGTAGGATTTTGTACTATACTTGTCTAGAATCATGTGGTACAAATTTCATGAAGCTTGACCGTACAGATATTAGCATTCAAAGTTGGAAAAAAAAGTTTTTTTGAACATTGGCCTGCAATTTCAGATGACTTTGACTGCCATTTGTGAATTATTTTTTTCAAAAAACACACACTTGATTTTCATTCTTTAAAAAATTATCAAATAGAAGAAGGTTCAAGATTGAAAGAAAAAGTAAATTGTTAATAGCTCTAAGATGGGATTGAAGCACAATAATTTCAACGGTGAGATTGTTCTAGCTAGAAAACTTAACCTTATCAAACAATTTTTTTTGAAAAATTGTGAAAATTACTTTCAAAATCCAATCCTATAAGTTATTTTTTCAAGAAGATGCTCAAATTGCCCGAAAAACAAGATTGTTCATAACTTTCACATTACTAATTCAAATGGAATGAACTAAAGCTTCACATGTAGACAAAAATATGATCTTTAAGAAGAAAAAAAATTCAAATTTAATTTCAAATTATTGTGGATTTCTTTTTCTGCTCAGTGACGTGAAAATTATGTTTAAGATGGCATAATTTTTGCTCCCGGGCACCGATTGAAATAAACATTATATTCCCACAAAGCTAATAAGTTTTCCTATCTTATGAGAAAGTTTCAAAAAGTTTCATTAAAAATTGAGATCATGGGAACGTGCCTGAAATCCACTTTGTCCCTTGAGGGGACAATGGTCCTTTAGGGCCTATAGACGTGACCCTTTTGCATGTGATGCAATGGGCCCACCTATCCGAGCACCTATCTTACAAGGAACTACCAATTATGGTAGAAGGACCTACTTTGGACATCCCCTTGTGATGGGTTTTTTAGGGTGACCTATTGTGAACAATAGTTGGATGCACTATTAATTGAGAAAGATTCTCTGTTTCTACCTCCCTTCTGGTTCACTCATCTCTCTTCCCTCCTTCCTTAGGGAGAAATGCCCAAACTAACCATAATAGGTGAGTCTATGAAACTAGAGTGGGTGCAAATGAAAAATCCACATTTGCATTGCATAAAATTTTCATTTTTGGGGAAGAAAATTCGTTATTTTTTGCATTCTTCCTCATCCTTAAATTTGCACGCATTGAACTCAATTTCTCCACAATTGCCCCACATCCTACTATAGGCTGAAATGCTTTAAGTTTTCACAAACAAGTACTTCTACCTTACATTGTGTCATTAGATAGAGAAAGTTGAGTGGTTCGCACAGCAGCAGTTTTTAGGGGCGAAATTACACACTCAGCTCTGACTCCATCTGTGGCCAGAATTGCGCCAGTGCTGTGAAGGCTTGTGGCAGGTACTGTTCCCACCCCCCCTTGCTGGATCGCACCATAACTTACCTCAAAGTTACTTCGCTCACTTCATGGCGCCTGTAAATGCTGCACCCCTGGCACCTGCAAGAGCAACGAAGAGCAGGCCCGGGTTGGCAACAAAGGCCTCCCCTGCAGGCCCCTTTTTTGACACGCACCAGACCAGCAACTGTAATAAGTTTGTAAGTTGGGATGCCGTGCTTTTTTTTTCTTTCTTTTTTTGTGTGTCAGTCAGTCTGTTCGGTTGTGAGTTTGTGATGGACTTCAGTGAGGCTTTGCCTGCCTCCTGCTGCCGTCTGCCTGACAGGATGGGATCAGACTTTGAAGCGGAGCAGCTGCAGTGAGCGGGCGTCTGCAGCCAAGGAACATGATGGCGGTCAGAGCCCATATGCCTGCAAGAAGGGTGTCCGTAGGGTTGGTCCTCGGGCGTATGGACAAGGCTCTTGAAGAAGGGGACCGACTGCAAAAGGGCCAAAACAGCCTTTCATCATGGCTGCTTGAAGTTGGGATTTGTTGGCAGCAGCCAAAGCTGAGTCCAGAAGGCCAGAAGGCCCTCAGAGAGACCCAGCCCTGCCCTTGCCTGCCCTGCCCTGCCCAGCCCACCCAACTCAGGGCTTGCTGCATAAGCTTTAGCTTATTAGTCTAGTAGTTCCTGCTTGTCAACCACCTTACCTTTGCTGCTGCTGCTGTTCTGTTGCTGCTGTTCTGTTGCTGTTGCTGTTGTGGCAGTGTGAGTAAGCGAGTGAGCCTCCCTCTGCTGCCGCTGCTGCGCCTGCTTCTCCTGCATCTCCGGACTCCTCCACTTTTGGGCCATGTGATCACGATTACTGTTCACTGGCCTTCAGTTGTGTTGTTGGCATGACAGGATCTTCAGTCTTTGGGTTTGGGCGTGGTTCCGCAATCATTGGTCCAGAATATTCAAGCAAAGGAGGGCGGAGAAACAAACGACTGACGGACGGACGGACTGACGGGCGGACGGGATGCCCCATTCCATTTCATTTGAAGACAGACGCAAAAATGTATGCGGGCGGGGGGAACGAGACTTTTATTACTTGCCTCCCGGTTGAATTGGCCGCCCTTGTGTGTGCCCATGGGGTAGATTTCAGAGCAAAATGTACGCTGCAGGTACATGAGGGCGGAGATTGGGGGAGGTAATAGGTGAAGTTCACCTTCTGTAGTAAGGTACTGACTACACCGGCTAATTGCGTTGGAATTGGTGATTGAGCAATCACTACCTCCCAGAGGGTGTTCTTTTTTATATAGTTTTTTCAACAAATGAAGTGTCAAATAAATGTCACAAAAAAACTCAGTTTGGGGCACTTTAGAGTAAAAAAAAAGAGTTGAACTTAATGCGTTGGAAAGATTGTCAGAAAAAGTGGTGGAAAAAGTGTCAAAAAAGTGCCATAAAGAGTACCATACAAAGTGTCAAAAAATGTGGCCAAAAAACAAATTTGGGGGAAGGGGAATTGTCTTGATTTGGCACCCAAGTTGCTCTTTCAAAATTTTCAAATTGCCCGTCCCTACCCAATTTGCCCACCCAATTTTTTGGATTACTAGGTTGCTAGCCTTGCCCCCAAGTGGCCAAAGGCAATTAATAAACAAGCAATGGAATATGGACCCCTTACTTCACGGTTGGTGGTGGGAATTTTTAGTGTCTTGCAACATGTGTGAAATTGGAGATTTTTTGGTACCTTACATGAGATGGAGTGTCTATTTGGCATTTCATGCACCATTAATCTCTTTTTTTAAGGGGTGCAATGCTTTAAAATATTTTTCACTCAAATTTACTTGAACGTTAAGAGGAAGACAAATCTAATTCAATTTTTTTCATTTTTTTTTTACCTTTGTGGAATAAGTTATGAATTTTCAAAGTGAAGAGCAATTTTTTGACACTCTTTTCAACACTAAAATGTTGGAATTTTTTTTTGACATTGATATCAATACTTTAGTGTCAAAAACTATACTCTTTTTTGGTAGTAAGTGTTCTTACAATTAAATTGTTTTTTTTTGGTGGACCTTATTGGAAGTCAAACAACATTACTTTTTAATGCGTTTTTTGGACACTAGTACAAATAAATTGTATTTTCAAAATGTCCCCCAAAGGTGTATTCTAATATAACCGAGTACTCATAGTATTCAATGCCTAAACCCTAGTTTTTGCCAAAATGTATCAAAATTGACTACTCATTCTTGTAAGAACCCTATAAACCATTTGAACACAATCATTACCTTGTGACAATGCAAATTTATGTGATTTTCCATAGATGAAAGTAATAAAGGTGTTTGTTATAGACCTCCAAAGGGAAAACAATATATGCAAGTGGAAGTAAACTTTGAAATGAATCCTACAAGTAATTCTTTCAAGAAAACGCTCTAATTGCTTGAAAAAACAAGATTGTCCATAGCTTTTCATGTAAATAAAAATACAATCTATGATAAAAAATTTAAAAATAAAAATTTAAAATTTAAAATCAATGTAATTTGAACTTAACATTTTGAACATGAAGAAAATAAATTCTTGCAAGAAAAGTAGACTTGTCCAAGAGAACAATGTTACATTTCATAGAAAGGTAATAGAGAAGAAAGTTAGTATCTCAACACCAAGGAAACCTCATTTGGTAGAGTACATTGTGATTTAAATATACTAAAATTGGTAAATAGTGTTGGCTACACTAATTGTCAAAGACAACACTAATTGTGATTTGCAAGGTTAGTGTTAGAACGTTATTTATCCATTCTAACAATATTTTAGCTCTATAGTAAAATTTGGTCATTTCGACATTTGTATAAGAGTGCATTTAGTGTTAGATGGAAACAAAATATAAAATTTAGAATATAAAAAGCAGGGAACAATACTAATTATCACCCAACACTATTTACCAATTTTAGTGTAGTGAGTTGGACAACGAATGATTGCAAAATGAAGTAGAGTATTACATTTTTTAGGACTTAGAAGAATAGCATTTTTAGTTCAAAACCATCTTAGTAGTAGACTCCAGCTTAGCCAAATAGAATATACAAAACTTTAAAGCAATTTGTAATTACAAAGAAAAATTGTGATATAAGTCTAGAATGTTTAATTTTATATTGAAATGTGTTAGGAAAGTGGTGCACTTATAAATTTCAAGGTAATATTTTGTATTTTACACTAAAAATGGAAAAAAAATTGGCACAAATGCAACCATTGCATAGAGAAGAATTGATGTTTCATTCTACAATTTTGTGCCATATAAAGAAAATAGAAATGGGCAAGTGCCTCCTTGTGACCTTGTGTTGGTGATGAGTAAATTTTGCATGTTCAATTAATAAATGCTATTATACATGGCCAAGTGCAAAAATGATGAATTCAATTATTAAAATAATAATTGAATTTTGTTTAAATTATTTGGTATGTGCAAAATGATGCTTTAGTAGTTGTTTCATTTAGAAGGTGTGGTCTTGGAGTCTAGATGTGACATGAAAGGGAGGTGTGTGTGGTGTGAAATAAAGCACTAGGATTCAAAATGCAAGACTTCAATTAATGGTATTATAATACAACAAGTGTAGTATAGCTTATGAAAAAGGTTGATTGGTTATTGGATCACAAGAATTCCTTTTCATGAGAGCTTGAAGTAGTTCAAAGTGGTTTCAAGATTGGAAAAAAATTCTTCATGTTCAAATCAAAGGGACAAAAATAAGTGTTCTACCTAAACTCAATCCAACATGCCTTGGAACAGAGAGAATCTGTTCTACAAGGGTACTTTCTACATGTTCCTATATCAAGCAATATAATGGTTGCTTCTCTTTTGTGGTTGAGTGGGTTATTCCTTTTCAAAGCCCAATAACCATGTTTGCAAGCCTAGACACATGTAGAAAGTATACATGTTGGAAAAAGATTACCTCCTTCGACCTTAACCTCCGTTGTTTCATATGTTGAGGTTTCTTTCTACTTTATAAATTGAAGGTTATTGATGTTTAAAAGAAAATGAATAAACAATTTCTTTTCTCACTTCACCGTTGAATTAATAGTGAATAAGGCAAACTACCCCATTCTAGACCAAACATGAGCAAGCCCATTATGGACAAAATTATATTAGTAGTAGATTAGTAGTGTATATTCCAATTTTTCCATGAACTCCCATCTATACTTGAAATTAGGCTTTTTTTCTATTTGTTTGTTTTTTACGGTGAGATCTTTAGAACAATATATGTTCTTGGCACAATGGAAAAACTCTCTACGAGGAAGGTTGCACGGTATTTGTTTCATGGCGTTTGAACCTAAAGTATAAGAGTTAATGAATTTAGAAGTTTTCATGAAATCAATTAGAATATTAGAAAATTACTTTACTCTTATTTCGGTTGTGGTGGGCGCACTACACTTAGTGTAAGTTTAGCTAAGTGCTGAAATTGAATTTTTGGGAGGTGAAACATCTTGGAATATTTTTCAGTAAATTTTCCTTGAAAGACAAGAGGAATTGACATCCAACCAAAGTCGTTTCATATTTTTTGGAGCTTTGTGGAATTAGTTATAAAATTTTGAAGTTGAAATGGCGTAGGGCTCTAAAATGACTCACCTCCAAAAATGTGCATTGTCTGTACATTGCCAAAGGCTATGAAAAAGCAACATGTACAAATAGTGTACATCTAAGGAGGTGGGCCATTTTAGAGCCTTAGTGCTTTTAGAACCTCCTACCTTGTTGAATTTGTATCAAGTCATCATGCTTGTTGCAATGATCAAGAATGATGCATATCTCACTTACTTCTTGTACAATATATGGTAACTCTACCTATGACAAGCAAAATGAAAGGGAGTCCATCACAAGCAAGATTATTCTAGTGGTGCACATTTCAAAATTGGAATGTACACCATTAGTATAATTTTGCTTGTGATGGGTTTGCTCCCATTTTGCTTGTCATAGGCAAAGTCACCTTATTCGAGATGAGAGAAACCAAGTAATGTAGGAGGTTTGAAAAGTGCACATGCTCTAAAATTGCCCAAATCCTTAAATGTACATGTTTCTTTTTCATAGCCTTCACTGATGTACTGTACAAACGTTGTACATTTCAGGAACTAGGCCATTTTGGAGCCCTATGCTATTTCAACTTCAAAATTTCATAACTTATTCCACAAAGCTCCAAAAAATATGAAGCGACTTGGGTTGGATGTCAATTCCTCTTGTCTTTCAAGGAAAATTTACTGAAAAATATTTCAAGAAGCTTTACCTCCTCAGAATTGAATTCCAGCTCTTAGGTGGTCAATTTATGGACCTACTTCCTTATCCCCTGGTTCTCTCTCTAGCACCGGTGTGTGTGTCCCTCCCTCCCCTGCCTGCTCTGTCCAGTGACCTGTTGGTTTTTTACTTAAGTAGCGCCCAACTTAAGGAGAAAAAAAAGAATTATTTTCTTTTCTTTTCTTCCCAGCGGTCTTGTCCTGTCCTTGTTTCCAGTGCATGAAGAACGCCACATGGCTAAACACATCTCACCTAACGCAAGATTTGTTGCTTGTAACCTGGGTGCCCTCTGTCTCTCTGAAGGAGCACCCACCTCGATGATGAAGCCGAGGATGGAAGTCAGGACACAAAACAAACAACTGAAAGCCACAAAGGGACCGGAAGTTAAGCGAGCTTGGAAATGTGGCTTGACTTCCATGGCTGTGTTGTTCAATTTCACATTGGAATGCAGATGATAATTGATTCATGAGCAGAAAAATCCAATGGTGGGCTGCACAAATGGAAGTACTTGGAGCATCTCCACCGGGGCACGCCATACTGCCCCCCACAAATGCTTTCATTGGCGTGCCCCAGTGGAGATGCTCTTCAGGTGATAAGCTTAATGTAAATTGTGTAAGCTTGGAGTTGGTTCCATCTCTATTGCTGACACAATCAAATAGTTAAGTTCGTCTGTTTCAAATAAACTTATTACTGCTTGCTTTCACAAATGGCTTCAGTTGATGTTGGAAGTCTGGCACTCATTGTTGTTGTTTTTTGGGGGGTGGGCATGACTTGTAAATATGAGTGATGGTCGAGGTACGCGAAAAGGGAGGGTACTAGCCTATCATAGTGAAAATCCTACAGAGCTCTACATTTCAGAATTCAGATATCCTTCTGTGTATCTCTGGTTTCCATACTTACGTACTTCTCGTTTTTCAATAGAGAGGGCTGACATTTTGTGGTGTTGAGACAGCTTTTGTTGGAATCCATTATGATACTCATTATGATATCCCGTTTGCAAAGAATGATATGCATTAATAACACATTAGAGCGTCCCAGTCCAGGCACTCTGGAGTTTCAATTGGCGTTCCAGATGAACTTCTAAGGGACGCTTTACACTTAGAGGCAAGGCCAATTCCCCTCCAGGCTGATTGCGTAAAATTTCAGCCTCTTTCACACTAACAAAGGCTATCCTCAACTAAGGTAACTCAGCCTATGACAAGCTAAGTTTGGAGCAGCTTAATGCAAGCCCAAAAGTTTTTGTGAATTACATTTCACAAGACACATGTACATCTGAAGGAATTTTGGGCCTACATTAGGCTGTTCCAAACTTGGCATGTCGTAGGCTGAATTGCTTCACTCATTAGAAATAAGATTATAACAGGAGCTAATTCTCCCGTATGTAAAGGCCAAGAAGACATGGTGATTCTATAAAACCTAGAAAATTTCAACTAAACCAATTTCCCTTTAGAATGATTGCACATAATCCAACATATCTAATTTGTTGAAAATAATAATATTTTATTAAGAAAAAGTTTTTTTAATTGAAATCTGACATTGACCCTAAAGTCAAGAATTAGCCTCCTATTTTTGGGTGCACCCAATTCAACAATGGACCATCTCAGATCATATCTTGTTTGAATAAAAAAATTACTCTACCAAATTGGCTTGGCCTTTAGGTGTAAAGGGGTTGGGACTAAATTCAAATTTTTGTCCAATCACAAGTGAGGATTTAAGACCTCTGACAATAAACTGACTTGACTTCCAGATGTAAAGTAGCCCTAACTTGTGACTTATATATAATTAGAACTTGGAATTTTTATCATTGGAAGTGCATGCCAAAGTACTCTGAATAGGTACTCAAAAACTCAAATTACTTTGGCATGTGCTTCCAATGATAAAAATTACAAGCCAAAGTTAGGAGTTCATTTGGAGGGACAAATTACGTGGGATGCCTTTAGAGAATACACCCAACCATGTATGAAGTGACCAATTGCAAGTGGCTAGGTCACATGGTTCACAAGGAGTCTCACCCATGTTCCTCATTAGATGTTACCATCCATAGAAAAGTAGCATGCAATTTCTATCCCTACCTCCTTCAACTAAAAAAAACTTAGCCATCTAATTTGACTTGGGAAAAAATCCCCCTCCCAATGTTGTTGATTCAATATAAAAATTACATATCATGCAAAAACTTTTTAACTATATTGTCAAAAGTTATGAAAAATGTTGTGAATTAAAAGCTAGTCCTTGGGCACATGTTGTGTGAAATTTTCAAAGAAAAAAAATAAGAATTCCATTCATAATGAGTTGCCCAAAATCACTATGTTGCCAAAAAGTGGTGTTTGGTCCTTTAGGGGTTAGTGTATTGGAAACTTGTTGAAATGGGGGCTAGTTGTTGGTCTAGTCATTGATAATGCTACATGTCATTCAATATGGCTATTAATAAGTTGATATGGCACTCACATTGTGACTAATTTGCAACCAGAGGTGAATCCTACTATATTGATGTGGCGACCTATTATAGGCCATTCATTAATTTTTGGCCCAATATATATAATTTTTATCATCTTTTATTTGAGTTTATTTATGACTCTAATGAGTTGCATATTAACCCCTAAGTGCCTAAGCCTTTCCAAGTGTTTTTTTCCCATGAAAAAAGAACATAAGCTTATAGTTATCTCCATCGAAGCAACATGATTTTTTTTCAAAATCTAACCGTATGGATGTTTAAGGAGCTTGCTTATTAGTATGCACACCAATTCTGAGTGCAAAATTGCATAAGGGTTGTGAGATTATAATAAGAGAAATGTACGTTTTTCTATTTTTAATATGTTGTCCCTTTCCACAATGTTTCAGAAATTTGCACATAAAAGCTTTTTGGGATTGGAGGTGACATGAACAACTACAAATTGTGTTAGCACACTAAAATACCCTTTCAAAAAACTTAATATGACTTGAAAAGCTATTAAACTCATTACACAATCCACTTTGCAATTGTTGAGATGCAATTTTCTTTTATAAGTATAAATCACAAATAACTCCAAATCAACACTTTTTTGTTTAAATTTTCAATGGTGAAAATCATGAAAACACTTTACTCTTTCCATTGGGACCATTTTCAAAGCAAACGGATAAATACAAGTTTTTAGATCTCAAATCAAGTGAAATTGCTCAAAGTTGGAAAATGAAGTAAAATTAGCAAGCTTTACTCTTCCACTAATGGACATATATGGGCTTGGAGACCTCTCAACAATCAAATATGTACATTTTTCAGTGAAAAATGAAAAATTTCAATAGTTAACCCTAAAAACTGCCCGAATTTATTTTAAACCGGTCAAACGAATTTAACTGCCCGCTGCAAAATGAGCCTCAGATCGACCATATTTGGTTGCCCAAGCATTTAGGGGTTAATCAGAAACTATTTTTTTGGTCATGTTTGAACATAATGTGATGGTTCAATTATATATGTGATGGTTTTCCATCATATATGATGTTTGTCATATTGCTATAGTCATGTATGGATGCTACTACAATCATACATGCACCCTACAACAGTCATTGATTAGTTCCATCATATGTGATGGAGTTCTCCATGTTTTCTTTCTCCTTTGAAGCCACCTTTTTCTTTGGTTCTTCCTTGTTTGTTGTTTTTAGTACCTAAGAAATCCCCTATACAAGAGATACAAACACAAGAAAAGTAGATAATTGTCAATATGCAAAATAGGTCACAGGTCTTTTCACCTTCCACTCCCTCAATAATTTTAGACTTTGCCTCATTTTTATGCACTTTTATCACTAAAACCTTAGATTCTTGTACCTTGTGAAGGAAACAATGGCAAAAATCTCTACAATCTTGTAATAGCCATCAAATATTGAGGTGACAACATGAAACCCTTGTACTACTTTACATCACATATTGTGTGCCCAAGAGAAAATTGAGCATGACTTGTAGGGCTTTTTTTTGTTATACTTAAAATTCATATTTAAGGTGAGCGGCACATATTGTGTGCCAAACAAGAAATTAAGCATGACTTGTAGGGATTTTTCTTGTTATATTTAAAATTCATATTGAAGGTGAACAATACAATACCCAAGAGAATCAATATTTTTGTGTGATTTCTAAAAATAATAACTATTTAATACTCAATATCTCTAATTGGTCACATTTGAGGTGTTAGTGTTTTTTAGTATTGTAATGAGTCCAAAATGATAATTTTCACTTCAAAATTTAGATACCATATCCCTCAACTAAGGTTGTAAGAATTTGTTGAAGGAATTTTAAAATAGGTAAATTTATTGTCCTCCACATAGATACCAAAAAAACTTTGTTGTGTGTGCATTTCTAAACATCCAAAAATACACTTCTATAAATTTTTTCGGTGAAATCTTATCTCCTAAAATGATCTTATTGTTGTTACAATTTTTGAAAGTTTTCATTATTTTTTAGCAATGAAAACAAAAGAATAGAAAATTATAATTTAATTTTTTTGTGCACAACTTTTGGAGTAAATTTTTTTTAGATCCCAATTTTTGCCAATATATTATTTGTCATGTTCTTCTAATTAGTCATATTTTATTTTATTTTCAAATATTTCTTTTCAAAAGCTCAAGTTTTCCTAATACTACCCCCAAATATATAATTAGTAAGTGTATCGCTTTCACTCGTTAGTAAGAAAAATGAAAATAAGACAATCTTTAGATAACAAACAACATGAACAACAAGAGACAAAAGAGAGCACAATCTTGTGGTAGGAAGCAACAAGAGCAAGAGACAAAGAAAAACACAATCTCGTGGTAGCAAATAAGAACAACAAGAACAAGCATGAATAATTATAGCTATGACAATTACAACATTCAGTAAGGTAAAATGACAAAGGTGCAGGAAAAGTACAAGAAGTGGAAGTTGTTACACTTGAAAGGGGGCATTTACAATGAAGAAGTAGCCTAGGATTTAGGGAAATCCTAGAGAGAGAGACTAAATCCTCACCATCCATCTTTAGGAGTTGTAGATTGATGCTACATTACAATGCCTTTTATGAAAGTCCTACTCAATGACTCCTCTTAGATATTCTATGACTACTCTATGACATAAGGATTGTTCAATGACTATTCAATAGAAAATCCTTAGCATTGGTTCAATTTTTATTTCATGATATTCTACACTATCATGGACATCCAACATGAATTTTTTGTGCTAATTTTAATTGATATGCAATTTCTTCACTTTTTCTATAAAAAAGTCACAATAATTTCAAATTTTCACAAAAAAATCTGAAAATTCTATGACTTATAAGGTAACTCAGCCTACGACAAGCCAAATTTGGAGTAGCCTAATGCATGCCCACAATTTCTTTAGATGTACATGTGTCTTGTGAAATGTATTTAACAAATTTTTTTTGGCCTGCATTAGGTTGCTCCAAACTTGGCCTGTCATAGGCTGAATTACCTTAGATGATATGTAATTTTATCTTTGAAAAATAAAAGAATTCAAGAAAAAATAATCACAATATAGGAACATGCAAAGTGTAAGGATTTTGGAGTTCAAAATTGTGGTCATTGAAATTGTCCTCTCTACATGAGGGGTTATATTCAAACATAAATTAATTATTTTTTGAAAGTATGAAGTTTTAAATATTCCAAAAATTAGATAGATTTTCTGCAATATTTTGGACATTTCACTTGTTCCGTATTGCCTAATTTTTGGAATATTTTAAAATTTTGTAAAAAATAACATTTCCAAGTGTAAAACTCTAAAACATTTATTCAATGATTATCATCAAAGACAAAACAACCAAAAAAAGACATAGCAATCAAAAACAAATCATTAAGAAAATAAGAATTTTTTTTGCAACCAAAAGAAGAAGAATTGTGATAAACAAAAACCAAAAAATTTAACCCCTAAAGTCCCATTGTCTCCTCGGGGGACAAAGTGAGTTTCGGGTAGGTTCCTATGACCTTAATTTTTGGTGAAACTTTTTGAAACTTTCTCATAAGATAGAAAAACCGATTAGCTTTATGGGAATATAATTTTTTTAATTTCTATTGGTGCCTAGGAGCAAAAGTTATACTACAAAAAGCCTAGAACTGACTTAGTGGGCAACACAAAAAAAATTGCAAAGATTCAAAATAAATAAATAAATTTTTTTTCCCTCAAAGATTATGTTTTTGTCTACATTTAAAGCTTTGATTCATTCCATTTGGGCTAGTTATGAGAGAGTTATAGACAATCTTGTTTTTCGGGCAATCTAAGCATGTTCTTAGAAAAAAACTTTTTGTCCAACTTTGAATGCTAATATCTTCCAACCCATACGGTAAAATTTGATAAAATTTTTACAACATGATCTCGGATCTTGGACAAGTGAAGTACAAGATCCTACGGTTAGTTTCTAAAAAAATGTTTTTTCTGCTTCCATGGGTGAATGCTGCAAAAATGGCAATTTTGAGTGGTTTCTGACAGAAAAATGGCCTTGGGACTTCAGGGGTTAATAACCAAAAGTGCCAAAATTCTAAAATGTGATTTTCAACTTGCCAAAACCATTCAACAGTGGAAAGTAAAGTATTCTGGCAGTCTGCTGCCAAATCTGACCCTCAGGCACCGTAATACAAAGATAGATTGAAATCTGCGTGTTCAACGGTGCAGGATAGATTCGTTATCTACTTTTCGGATGCTTGAGCACGCACTCGCGGTCTTAGCTTGGACTTTCGAATGGAAAACTTTCAAGTTTCCTATGGTCAACAGATACATACTATTCTATGTACTGTACATGAAGTTTACTGTTTCACCAGTATCACTTCGTTTGTCGCAATGTACGTGACAAATACTCGTCACTGCGAGATCTCCTTTTCAACTTTCCAAACGCCATTCAGGAACACAACAGTTTCCAGTCAGGACAACAAACGTCGACGTTCGTGAGCAGAATATCAATATTCTCAGCTGAATCAGCTTAACACTGGTCTGACTTGAAACTAGGGATGCAACAGTATTGCTAGGACTTGGTGAGTAGTTGGTAATGAAATAACAATGAAATAACAATGACTTCGCTGAATGTAACAAGTCACAACCTCTCAGCTGCTGCCCATTGCCCGTCATTCAAAATTCTCTCTCTGGACATGCTACCTCTATCAGAAACTAAACTGTTTCCTACACTAGCAGGATTAGTTGATGAACACAGAGTGTCACCCAGCGATAGCACTGGTTGACTAGAGAGCAAGGGTTGGAAAGAGCTTTCCTTCATAGGAAAATGGATGCCGTCTCCTCTCGGACGGGCTCGAGTTGGGAGCACTATCCATAGCCACCAGCAACGACCTCCAACATCCAATACCTGGCGCAGGTTTTGCAATTTTCCGAGATTATAGGCATTTGACCAAGCCTACAAGCAGTCAAACCAGATACTGTAAGTGTAAGCAAGCTGATCAATTAAAAAATACACACATCATTAGTGTATTTTATAATCAATGGAGTAATCGCTACAAATAGATCATGAAAATCGTGATATATCTAGTTAAAGTTTTTAGTTCATGCGCTAATTTTCTTCTTTTGGTCACCTTTGGATAGAAAGATTTCAATACTTTTGGAGAGTGTTCATAATCAAATGTACATTTAGATTTGCAAGGTTGCAACTATTCTAATACAATATATTTTACTTTGTTTCTCATGTAACATTCAATATTGGATGAACTCATTATCAACTTCCAACCTCCATATATCTCTTATTTTGTAACTCCAGTATCTTGAGTTGATAAAAAATAGTCAATAGTGGTGCAATTATAGGGAAGCAATTTTACTTATAGGAGGTGAGGAAAAACACCATTAAAACAAGAGCTGGACCTAAACGATATCTCTAACATGATTAATCTCACGAGGCAGAACCGCCGAGTAAGAGAAGTGGAGCTAAAAATAATCACGGGACTAAGTCGCTTTAAGTCTCTTACTTTCATCAAAATTTACTTTGAACGACCGTAACGCAACTGTGAAGCATTAACATTCCTTCAAACCATTGCCCCATTGCATTGACCATAGCATGTTATTATGATTAGTGAAGGTAGTCAAGGGGTACGAGAGCAAATTTTTGAAGGGATTGAACAGTTTCTATGAAGAACTTTGGAGCCCTATAACATTGCATGTTGTGGTACCTCTCCCTTGGCACGTGCCTCCCGCCGCCGCTGCCGATTCCCATAAAAATCTATAGTCGTCTGATCACAAATGGGAAACATAAATAGAAATAGACAAATCCCATAAAAAAGACAACACTCTGGCAACTGAAGCGTGATATCGATTAATTTAAACCACAGCACGATTGATTAAAGAAAACATACACAGTTGCATACCTGAGCAGTTAGGACCAAATACACATGCCAACCAAGAAGAAACGAGAGTGAGATTAAGACCGCCACAGAGAGTATGAATGTAAAAATGACGCCCACACCATCATCATCACTGTCCTGAATTTTGAAAACATCCAGAAGAGTTAGAAACACGGACAGAGAAGCATTCAACAGCAGGTGAGAGTGCACTGACACTATCATTATGTATTGCAAAACTAAGCATGAAGACTCTCCTCCAGTGAATGATAACCACTTAATGCGTCAATCTAAACTCTATATTCATTATCCTGTGGTAAGAAACTATACCGCATTATTTCAAGAACACTATCAAAGACGGAAAAGATATGCAAGTTCATGGTTACATACTTCATCTTCAGGATTAAACATGGGAATAGAAGACATCGTTGCTGCGTACAGACAGCCTGTCCACATATAGAGCACTGGCATATACAAGAGTTCATCGTGAGTCAATATATCGTCTAGTATCATAGCACAGATTAAATCTCACAAAAAGTACAAATCTAGAAACTTCTAAGAACATATATGACATTCAGTACGTTCAATAGAGCCTATCAGTGAAAGAGTTTACTTACAAAATATAAAGAAAAAACGATAATTATAATATCCAATGCAGTTGTGCATCCATGCTGATCACATCGTCAAGGTCCAATTTGCTCGGAACTTTGGAAGACATTGGTAGAATAGCGAGGTGCTAGTACAAGAAATAATGACCGAGTAAGTGTTAAAAACGAGCACCCCACAGCTTTTGAAATTAGTTTACATAACTACAGAATCGTATGAAGACGAATGCCTTGTGATAAGGATACGACAATGGTGGTCCATCTTCAGAATGCACCTGTAAAAATACAAGGAAACATTGCTTAACGAGCATCGACATTCGAATGCATGTCGAGGACATATTTGTCAGATTCCATTCCTGATTCCCTTTCTTGTCCAGTACTTCACCAAATTTACTACAATTAAAGGAGCACAAAGACTTCATTATTCAAAACCAGGAATACCATGAACCATAAATGTTTAAATCGGCATTAAATGTTTCACCTTTTACAAATATGACAGTGGTGAGTCATTGGAGGCTTTGGTTTACGACCTGTTGAATAGCATAGATACAATACTATCAGCTGCACCTCAGAACAAAATCCACACGCATGGCTGTAGCACAGGAATCATGAAAACCATGAGGTCCAGGCATGCCTGAAACGAAACAATTTTTGACTGCAAACCTTGGTTAAGAAACTGTAAGAAACAATGTACTTCAACACCTAAGTTCAACATCCAATCTTCATTGTCCTATAAATGTGTGGATGAACTAAGATCCCCACCATAATGGTTGAAATTCAACCTGCCTCACCAATTTGGAAATGCAGAAACTTTGTAGACCTAAACTCAACTAGACGGAGTTGGTGGTTAGGGATGCTAACATCGTTTGCACCATCTGGTGGCAGGGTATCCTAGACCTTCTAAGTCCATCTCGTATCTGGCCCCGGGCACCGCCTCCATCACTGCATCCTAAGAAAATCACATTCATACATATCAGTGCCTTCCTTCGACAATCCCAACTAATACCAAGCATTATAAAAGGAAGTGTGACATGCTAAGAAGGTGGGAGGGAATTGAGGACGCACAGAAAGATGTGGAGAAATGCCAGGATCAGTGTAGATGCAACAGATGTAATTGAAGAAAACATTGAACGCAAGCCATCCAGCTATGCAGAGGTGCCCCATTCCTTGCCAAGAGGAAAGATCATGAATAGCAGGAAGTACAGATACCAAGAACATATAGATGACACAACTGCCACAACAATCGAGATGGTCATCAGCATCGATACAGCGTACCATGCAGAAAACTAATGCTGAGAAGTTTGAGAGGAGTGTACAAAGCCGCAATCGATCGAAACTTGTTATAAAACCGCTTGTCTAGATTATAGAAATGTAATATAAGGCTAGATGCGCCATCCTTAAAAAGCAAGATAGGTAATGAAATGTACAAACGGTCTCCGACAAAGACAAGGACAGAAAGCTCGCCAAGAAACATGAAATACACAAAATAAAATATATTTACGCGTGAAGTAAGTGAGTGTCATTGCAAATTAGTGAACCTACTAGAATTTCAAGAATCGATTATTCACAAGTTAGATGCAGGATGACAATCAAACAAGTTACCTGATAAGAGAGAAGGCAAGTAAAATGTATAGTGGCCCGGCAACCTTGACCGAGATGTCTAAACAGGCATGGAATCTTGCAAACAAAGTATTCCATCTGCAATCGACCAAACAATACGAGATACTCAGTTTCCCAATCATGACCAAAGATCGTTCCATGTGGTGACAAAAAAGAATGCTAAATAGAAGCTGCGAAAGTAATGTCAATGACAAGGTTGATGATTTTTGTACTGGTTAACGCCAGCAGGCCACAAATCAATGTTCGACAATGACATTCTCTTCTTAGATCCCTTGCATCCACTTTACGACAATCCAGTACAATCGACTGGCATATGGCAAGTTCAGCTTACACGAAGGATATTTTACAAAGATCCGAAGAGCAGCAACCTCGAACAGATTGCCTGTGCAACAGCAAAGGCTCTCGCCGTTTTCCTATCACCAAGTTCTTCATGTAAAAGAACAAACTCATTAATTTCTTCATTTTGATCAAGCTAGTCACTTTCAATTTCGCAATAGATCAAGTAAACCAGCCTCTATATAACACGGTCCAGATACTTGAAAAAAAACACGTTCCATGCGATGAACCTGAATCACACGCAGAAGAATGAAAGGATTTGTTATTTCGGTATCCAAGACCTCGGACTTAGACGGCGGCGTCTGAACACAACGCCATGGTTCGAAGTCAGATCATGAAACTCAAAAAATCGGCTCATCCAATCCAACTCAAAATTTCCGACCGGCGGACCTGTTACGAAGCCGAAACCTCCAATTTCTCCATTTCAATCACTCCAGCGGTTCTCATATTAGCTCCTTCGCATGCATCTCCTTCAAAATGTGCTGCTGCAATGGATTCAATAATGTGATGACGATGTGCATACACCAAAGGGAGACCTCCCCTGCAATTTAGGTCAACCGAAACCTGAGAACACACCCAGTCCTGCCGACAATCAGTCGGCGCGTTTGACAGAACATCCATGAATCTGAGAGCATTCTGAGGATTCCGGTGCCGCGAAGAAGCGTAATGGGAGCCTGGGATGAGCGTTGTTGACAAACAGGCCATGGCCATCACCATAGCCAGAGCTCGTTGCTTCGCCGCAATTATGGCGGGGATAAAAGGAGGCAGTTACGTGTTCACACTACATTGAAATGATTTGGACTTTGGACCAGAGGGAAAAGACAGCTCTCTCACAGCCTTTTACTTTTTAGGGTTTGGTGCTCTCTCCGCTCAAACAGTTGTGTTTGCTCTGTTTCGTGTTTCCTCATCTGTCTGAAAAATGAAGCTCATGGTGACTGCGGTGGGCGTCCGAAGAGAGGAGAGTTGGGGAGCTGGTGAAGACGGTTCCTCTCGGGAAGAGTATCGCGACAGGGATCGTCGCAGCGACGTCCACGACAGGTTCCACCTGAGAGACGACTTCCGCGGTAGAGACCGCTTCAATGGTGGCACTGAGAATTCCCCATACGACGTCGATTGCCGAGGAGGAGAGCGTGGCGACAGTGGAGACGAGAAATTGGGAGAAGAGCGGTACACCGGGGAGAGAAAAACGAGGTACAGGGGAGATGAGGACAGGAGGGATGATGATAGTAGGTTTGGAAGGTCCCGAGATGGACCACAGGAATGTAGGAGAGGAGGAGGAGTTTCCGGAGAAGAAAGATGCGAAGGTTTTGGAAGAGCCCTCGTTACCTGCCGTTCCCTCCGGATGGAGTGGCGGTGTGTTCATTCCACCCTTCAAATTGGCGCAGATGATGAAAGACAGAGTTCGGTGCAGTATCAGAGGATGACATGGGATGCGTTATCAATGGTCTTGTGAACAAGGTACGCAATTAATGGGGTGCAAGATAGGATTGAGTGTGCAATATGAAGCCGTCTGTCGTCTTATTCCTGTGATTGGCCGGCACTCGACCTCTGGTTTTTAATGCATGATATTTTTAGGGTTTCATAGTGATTGGAATTCAGAGTGTACATAATTTCTTTCGCTGCAAGTATGAATTTTGTTTATTCTGTCAGTTCTGACGGAAGCTTTACTCTTCCGAAGGAATTTCTGTTGGATTCAAAAATGTTGTACTACCAATTGCTCACGAACTCTTCCTCTGCGTCTTTTATAGGTCAATGCGTCAAACGTGAAAAACATCATCCCGGAGCTCTTCGGAGAGAATTTAATCAGAGGAAGGGGTCTATTCGCAAGGTCTTGCATGAAATCGCAGATGGCCTCTCCCACTTTCACCCACATTTTTGCCGGCCCTAGTTGCCGTGGTGAACACGAAGTTTCCGGAGCTTGGTGAATTACTGCTGAAGAGGATCATCTTGCAGTTGAAACGAGCATTCAAGCGGAACGACAAGCCGGTGTTGCTAGCGGCTGCCAAATTCATCGCTCATCCTGTCAATCAACAAGTAGCACATGAGATTCTCGCTCTTGAGCTTTTGACTCTTCTCCTGGAGAAACCCACGGATGATAGCGTTGAAGTGGCTGTTGGTTTCATTAAGGAATGTGGATCTCTCCTCCAGGACGTCTCCCCTCAAGGACTGCACGGCATCTTTGAGAGGTTTCGTGAAATTTTACATGAAGGAGAGATCGACAAGCGGGTGCAATTTATGATTGAAGTCCTTTTTGCAATTCGCAAGGGTCAATTCCAGGGGTTTCCAGCAGTGTTACCCGAGTTGGGCCTCGTTGATCAAAAGGACCAGATCACGCACGAGCTTTCGCTAGATGATGAGTTAGATCAAGAGACGAGCCTTGACATTTTTAAGGTTGATCCAGACTTCGTAGAAAATGAGAAGAAGTACGAGGTCGTGAAAATGGCGATTTTCGGTGATGACTCAGCTGGTGAAGTTGAAGACGGAGATAAAGATTCTGGTGATGAGGATGAGGAAGATGAAGAAGAGAGGGAGGCACGCATGATAATCCAAGATGAAACAGAGACGAATCTTGTGAATTTGCGGCGTACTATCTACCTCACCATTATGTCGAGTGTAGACTTCGAGGAGGCTGGGCACAAGCTTCTGAAAATCAAGCTGGAACCTGGACAAGAGGTAAGTCAATTTTTTCGCTACGCTTCCATTTATGTTTGTTCAAATAATATTTTATCTATACCGTATTATGTTTATTTAGATAGTATTTATATCTGTGTTGTGTTATTTAGATAACATTTATATCTATGTTGTGTTTATTAGGTGTATTTATGTTTATTTAGACATATTTATTTGCAGCAACATAATATAGATTTGTAACGCTTGTTCTTTCTACGCAGATGGAGCTCTGTGTGATGCTTCTGGAGTGCTGCAGTCAAGAGAGGACTTATCTGCGATATTACGGTCTTCTTGGGCAGCGGTTCTGCATGATCAATCGCGTTTATCTAGAGAATTTCGATGAATGTTTTGTGAAACAGTACTCCATGATCAATCGCGTTTATCAAGATTCTTTTCCAAGAGCTTTCTGAGCACTTGGGGCTGCGGAAATTGAACGAGCGTTTGAGTGACCCCTTGATGCAGGAATCGTTCTATGGAATCTTTCCGAAAGACAACCCCAAGAACACGCGGTTTGCCATCAACTTTTTCATCTCCATTGGTCTGGGTGGTCTGACAGACAGCCTGCGCGAGTACCTCAAAAACATGCCTCACATGATCATGAACCAACCTGTACCTGTGGCAAGCGACAGCGAGGCTGGGGACTCGTTCAGACACTTCAGGGGGTGGCAGTTCTGACAGCAGTGACGCAGATTCAAGTAGTGATAGTGATAGTGATAGTGATACTGACGTTAGTGCCAGCAGCCCGGAGAAGCCACGGAAGAAGAGGAAAACATAGCCTGTACACATTTGCACTTTGTATTCGCCTTGTACATATCTCTTTGGAGGACCAGTAGGTGTAGAGTTTAGTAGATGTACTGTAGACCTTAAAGTTATTGATGAGTTGAACTGGGGGCACCATTCAAGAAGGTACTAAACGACCCCTTCAGTTTATTTAAGGATTGTAAAGGCACAGTTGCGTTTCTGATGTCTGAAGGTTCTGGGTGGTATCGAAATCAAGCAGTTTTTAGAGGTCAAAATATTTTTACGACTACTGTAGTTTTCAGGTATCATTACCTTGTATGCCCTTGAAGGAGTTGACGCTTCTTTGCTACATTGGAGGTCGAAATCAAGCAGCTATCAGGAATCAAAATATTTTTATGACAAGGAATTGCCAGACCTTGTTTTCAAGAATTGGTAGAGGGCATTTCTGTCAAATTGGGCTTCAATTCAGTCACGAAATACTAAGGTGCAGGGCGTAATCATGAGTGGAATTCATATCCTGCCGCTGCGAGGAGTCCACAGCTGAAGCGGCAGCATATGAATTCCACTCAGGTGTGATGTAGCTTACCATTCTAAGGGTGGTTGAATGGTCATGAGATGATCTGTGTGGATAGATCATTCTAAAGTAAATTTGGATTTGAACTCAGTCTTAATATAGACAATATGGTGTCTTTTTATGCTTTTACCTTGCAATAATGAAGGTTCACACTATATTACAAAGAATAAAGAATATAGCTTAAATCAATGACTAATCATGAATGGGAAAAATATAATCCAAAAAAAAATATCCATAACATTATTTAGTAGGATTGAAAGTTCTACCTAATAAAATTCAATTGATGAAATATTTTTTTTGTCCACCATTGGAAACCAATTGAATTAAGTCAAGATTGAAGAAACAAAACAACATTGACAAATTAACTACTTTAAGATGTTGCAACCAAAATTGGCCTACATTTTTTGTATTTGTGGATTTAGTGCATGAAGATGAGCATATTTAAGGATTAAGGTTTCTATAATATTTTGGACATGGACTCCAAGAATATTCTAAATTTTTTGGAGAATTGTTTTGAGTTATACTCAAGATTTTGTACTTGTTGAAGTGGCTTATTATATGTATTATGGCATATACAAGCTTGCATGTTGTATTTTAGGCTCTTGCATGGTATGTATCTTGTGTGGAAAAAAGTGATTGCCTCAAGTGGTAATTAGCAATTGGGGCATGTGTTTAGAACAACAAAGATTCATTGGATTTGCAACACTGTAGTGAAACATTGTTCAATTTTTTAAAGCGTTTCCCTAGCAAAGTGGCAAGGGACCTTCACATTTCACATGAGTTGTGTTACAACAATTTGAAAAGGGGGGGGGGGGGGGGATTGGTTGTGGGTAAATTGCTACAAGTATAGGATTCAATTGAGTTTCTAGAGTTGTTCAATGCCTTAGACATTTGTAAGGTGTATCGTATATTTTGAAAATGTAGTGTTTATGGGAAAGAACGAAGTTGGTGGCATTGTTGAATTGGAGGCTTTAGACATTGTAGGAGACTTGCAACAATGGTTTTGTAGGGTGTTTTGGAACAAGGGGTGTAGAAGGCAACTCGATTGTTCAATTGGGATTGAAGAATGTTGCAAGCATTTGTGGTATCACCATGCTGCAAGAATTCTAGGGTGGTGTGAGCAGAAGGCTTTTCTGGAGTTTGTGACTGACATATTGAGGCACAACATTTTCCCAAGCAAGGCATTGCAGTATAAAGAAGCTTGCACTATCCAAAATTTTGTAGGAATTATAGTTCAACAACGATTCCAATGGTAGTGCAAAATATAGAGGTGAGTCTTGTTGCAGAGCCCTACTTGCTACGGTGGTATGCAAAAGGCACACATTACAATGCTCAAATTTCAAGGTTGAGGGTTTCAAATTTCAAGAACTTGTTGGAGGATTTCTTTGTATTTAAGGTCCAATTGTGTGAGAAGCGCATTGTTCTTAGAAGTAATGATGGATTTAACTTGAAATTGTATGCCATATTCTCTAAAATAATTCAAATAATTCAAAACTAGAAGATGAAAATTATATATAAATTAGAACAAATTGCCACTACTACCTTTGTCAACTTAAAGAAAGTTTGGCTGCTATTTGAATTCTGATTTGTTATTTAATCTTCATGTTCTAGGTACAAAAGTGGAATGAGGGCAATGTACCTTTAATTCCAATATGCAAGGAGTTGGTAGCCCTATTAGTGAAGCCAAAGATAATGCATGTACAAGTCCAAGGCAAAGAAGGGATTTTGATAATGTAAACTTCATGAAGAGAGTCCGCAATTCTAAGGCCAAAAAAGTTGTACTCCTATCGAGGAAGGTACAATGTCCAACAAATTTTGAGAATGCAGCCCCTATGAATAAAGTTTGTAAGCCCAAGGCGAAGAGGGTGCTTGTCTTGTAATAAAATGATGGTAGTGAAATTCAAATTTTCCAACTACAAACCCTGTCCTTAAAGGCACAAAAGCCAATACAAAAGAAAACAACAAATTCTACAAGCCTAGAAGACCTTCCCTTCATCCAACCAATTTAGTTGAAAGAAGATCCCTTACTTACCTTCCAAACATCAATGCCACAAGAAGAACAAAGGCTGATATTGTACTCAAAGATGTAGACCAACTAAGAGTATTCGAGCATAAACACCAATGCCACAATAATGAAGCTATCTACAAGGTACTTTCCTACTTTTAAGAGAAGGACAACAACATTTTCCCAACTATGTCAACATCTGAATCTTAGCATTGTATTGGGAGCATGGACATGTGTAACATTTCCTTTACGATGTATGTTTCCATAAAGAAACTAGGCACTTTGTGAACTCTGCTCAAAAGAATACAAGGTATACAACTACACATCTTGGGGGGAATATCAATTTTAGTGCCCCTCTTAGAGGAATCCATGAATGCGACAACATTTGATTAGACTATACACAAACTAAAACTATGCTGAAGGGTGATTGCAAGAAAGACCGAACAATTTTGGTAGCGTTTTGCCCGAACTGTGATTTTTTGCGCTCAATACTATGAGTACTACAGTACTATAAAATGGAGCAATCTCAGCCGTTGATCTGAAAAATCAATGGCCAATAGTACTTTTGAATACTTAATAATATTGAAACAATACTATTTGAAAAAAATGACAATTTGTCACAGAAAGTAGATAAAATTAAGTATAAATTAATAATAATTAGAAAATCACAAATAAATAAAAACTAAAAATTGACCATTTGTAAAGACTTGATAGTGATTACATTTCACCAAAAACTAAAAGTTGAAACCATCATAAGTGTTTGGAGCGCTATGCGCAAGGGACCCCTATTCGCATGCATGTTGAAGATAAAGAATTGTGTTTTGTTTAATGCCCTTTAGTGGGCACATGCTCATCTAGTGTGGGAATAGTCTACAAAAAATTCAAGTGAACATCATAATTTTTGGATGCTCCATAGTACTAAAAAACCCTAAACCACAAAGTGTGACAAATTAGCTAAATTGACATTTAATTTATTTTTCAAAATTTATGAAAAATAATGAATTTCATGATTTCTTAATTAGCCATCTTCAACAAAAATTTCAAATTCATCAGCTTCATTTTTTGAAAGTTATGATTGATGGCAACTCATTCACTTCAATTGTGACGCCAAATAGGACCGGTCTCTCTTGCAATCACCCTTAAGTTGGTTTAAACTAAATTGTTTTTTATGTGATGCTAATTTTTATACGGGTATACTTTCAATTGGACTGCTAGGGAGATGTCATTGGAAAAATGGTGAATCTTAGTACCAGTAAGAAGATGGTTCTTGTTAATTTGGGAAGGTCAAATTACAAGAGATCGACATATCAAGGAGAAGGATTGTTACCTTGAAAATGGATCTAATATTCATGCTATTGGAAAGAGGGAGCACTCACATTGATTTAGTTCTTGACCACTGATGTAGTTTCTTGAAGAAAAAAAAAAGGGATTATGTGCTACCTTGCAAATTAAGGGAACATCTAATAAATGTCTTGGTGGAATTGAGTTTGTTATAATCCATTTGTTGAAGTACTATGGCCACCATGGGGACCCATTGTGAATTTTGATGAACCTTTCAATGTCGAGGGCACCAATGGAATCATGGATTCTACCACTTGCACCACTTTTTCTACGGTGTATGCACACTTAATTGAAATCATAATGTGTAGTGGTAGAGAGACATCTTATATTGTTAGTATGATGCATTGAAACATACCTTAGACAATGTCAACTCAAGTGACCTAGAGTGGCTACTTGAATTTAAAGACACTATAGAAAGAAACTTTGACTTTGTTTTTGATCTTATAGACAAGGATAAATACTACGAGTCTAACTTGGGTGACTGGTGTATGTAGCCTAAAATATTCGCTCCATTTCTAATGGACACAAAACAACTAACCTCCCACTATTGGAATTCAGAAGTCCTCATAAACCTCATATATTGTGGAGTTTGTAACTGATCCTGTGACAACTTTAGTGGTCCTTGTTTTAGTTATAAATTCAATGAAACTAATAATATTTCTAAACTCAAGAAAGTATTCAACATGTACTAGAATACTAAGACCTTATTTGAATTGTCACCAAAACCAATTGATATGCATGAGTTGTATTGATGTAGAAGACAAAGGATGAAACTCCAAGAAATAAAGGTGGGGCTAATTAGAAGGATGTTGATATATCAAATATTAGGAATTTGTATATTGATGGGTTGCAAGTTAAGTACCTTCGTAGTATAAGGCATTACTAGAAGTGCCAAAAGAAGTGCTCAAAGCAACTTGTGTATTATAAGTTGATATTGCAAGTCATGACATCAACTAGCTAGGTAGAAGCAAATCTTGTATTGTCTCCACCTGGTCAACAATGAAGAAGTAGTTTGGGATAGCAAACATGTCCAATTTGATAGAATTGCAAAAACTCGTTGTTTGATTGACCATTGAATAGAAGTCTCACAAAATATTTATAACCTTGAAAGAGAGATTACATTTGATAACAATAGTGCTAGTATGTGAGCCCAAGAATGTGAGCTTGTGAGCATTGAGCCTACAATATATGTACCTATAATATAGATACCACACATTATAGATGGTGTATATATCATAAACACCTATAATATGGGTATTTACAACATATACATCCTATAATCATAGACGGTTTTTTATAATATATATACACCTAGATAACATAGGTGTATAGTATTCTAGGCTTATAGGTTTACATAAGAGCAACCCTCCATTTGATAAATGTGTCTCTATAAAGGGTGTGACTATTTTATTACTTCATATGCTAATTCATGCTTGATAAGCTTTGTTGTTTCGGGATCAAGGTATGGTTATTAGCTAGCTCTAAGAGTTGCTTTGTTTGGAAGATAGACATCTATTTCAAAGAAAGTAGTGAGACTTGAAAGGATGGTTTAGGATACCATGTAGTTGACCAAATGGTCATGATGCTAGAACACAAAGGACATTGTTTGGTTGTCAACAACTTCTTTGCGAGTGTCAATATATTCCATAACTTAATACACCAAGGAATATGGGCAACCTAGACAATATGAAGAACCCATAAGAACTTATCAATTGAACTTCATAGCACCCAAGTGATTACCAAATCCATTGTCAACAAGATTGTTTGAGGAAATAGCAAGTACAAGGGGCCTCATATAGGCAAGGTCAATTAAGCTTGCTAGGAGATTAATGCTCCCTAATTGCTTGCCACTTGCCCCCACGAGGTCATTCAACATGGCCAACACTTACTCAACGGTTTAAATTAGTAAATGGAGTTTATTAGTGGGAATGACACATTTAACTACTTTTAGACTATTCAATGAATTATGGACTAAACATTTAGAGATCTCCAAATAATAATATTGGGAGGTCTCCCGATGTTTGTATAGATCTTCCAATGTTTGTACAAATCTCTGAATGTTTTGTACTGATCTGTTGATGTTTTAGATTATCTCTTGATGGCCATTTTTTTCTTCCAATGACCATTATTAATTCTGAACTTTCAAAAGTCCAAAAGTAGTTAAATGTGGCATGGGACATGAATTGTGTCTGATTTAGAGTTTTTTAGAGGTATAGAAGGAGTAGCATTTATGAAGGTATATAAAATTTACAAGCACTAGGTATATCAATTCCTAAAATTGTCAACAAAACTATTAAATGTCAAAAAATAAAAAGTCAAAGTTGTAAAATTGATACTTTTAAGATGATTGAATTATTTGAGTCATGCGTGCTTATGGAAGTAGAAAAATTATTAGGCATATATGTTGATAGGTATTTTCCAAGTCCAAAGTGTCAAAAATACTATGATCTTTTAGAATTTATTTACAAGCATATGGATTTTGTTGAACAAGGAAAAGGAAAAAATAGTAATGATTGGTTGGTGGCTTGATTTTTTTTTAATGGACAAGTGCACTTAGCATGTAACCTTCATAGCCTCCAACTTGGCCTCCAATATGCTATAAAGGCTACATGCAATGGAAGCAATTTTTGGAACATCATGTGAAGTCAAAATTGAAGAGTACATTATATTACAATTTTCTTACAAAAACAAATCATGTGGTGTTTATAGGTGAATGTTGTCAAATCCTCCCTATGTGTTCTTTGTAAAAAAGTCTAACAATTACTCTAGTGCCACTAGCTACCGATGCTTTTGGTCTTTGTGATGATCAACAACTAGTGCAGATGTGCCTCATTAGTCATGTGCAATGTTTTTTCTTCCTTCTCTAGCTTTGGTACATAATAAATTTTGTATACTTGGGGCCATCACCCACCTTCACTCACAAATTTCTTGCAGGAACACAAATCCCTTGAATCCACATTTGATTGCGGATTTGTGTAGCACACTTGCAAGCATTGGTTGTGCAAAAACCCCACCTCAAAGTGATGTATTCTAGAGTTACCAAATAGTGATTGTACAACAGTGTCCCTCAAAATGCATGTTGTTTGACTCTTGTATGCCATTCTCAAAACATCCTAAAGGGTTAATATAACTGAGAAGAAATAAAAAAATGAGCTGAGTTGAAGACCCCAACTCCATTGCTGAATAATGTTAAATAAGAAATGCAGGAAGACGTACTTTACCTACAGTGTCTTCCATACCTAGAAAAATCCCTATCAATTACAACCAAGGCTGCCTAGTCACCTTGATTCGGAGTAGAGACTTGTGGGGATTGGGGGAGCTCATTCAACGACTTGAGGGAGCTTTTTTTGGTGGACTTAGCAAGCTTCGTGAAGACCATGCTGACACAGAAATTCCAAACAAGCATCACACGCTGACATGCTTGGAAATGCCATGGCACCCTTATTGTATCGGAATTCCGGATTTCTGCATGAAACGATTGTCAAGGCAACGTGTGAGTCCAAAAGGTAGTTTTGTTGGAATCCGGTTCTGATTGCAAAAACGCACAATCGCCTCCTACGAGGCTGCGTACGATCTGTTCCTACTTTTGGGATCAGGCAGAAAAGTACTCTAATCCTTTAACTCCGGCAGGATCTCTCCTCACGAGCGTGATTTCCACCTCCGAGGCAATGCTGTCCTACAGGTAGCTAAAGACACTGAAGAAAGTTAACGCATGGAAACTCATTACTTTGAAAGACTGAAAGGGGAATTACTCTGCTAATCTTAATGCATTCTATGGGCCTGATTCTCCAAAAATAATATTCTTGTAAGAATATCTCTTATTAAAACCACCCCAGAAACATTGCTGGCGGGGTTAAACATTACTCCATGCTGGAGTGCATCCCTACACAACTTCCAGTGGACTCAAACATACAGACTACAAGAAGCAGTTCCACCAGAGCTCTCTAGAGACGCTAGCCATAAAAATGTTGTGCCCACTCTACCAATATCATAAGCGCCTCACTCAATACTTGCTGTTTGGCTAACCCACCAACATAAGCTACACAAGAGGAATGAAGTAGCAGCTTGAGAGACAAGTTACGATGCTGTGCAGGAATTGCAGTTCAGAGAACTGACATCCAAATTCCTTGTTTTCTCGCCTTCCTGCCTCGGTCAAGAGTTCAGGATTGCCAGAACACTCGAAGGAAAAGGGAGTGGGTGCAAGGAGCTATGAAAGATAATACAGTGTCAGGATTTGATATAGAGACCCGCTTTTCACTGGCATCTTCAATCGGTCGTTGGTAACGGTGTGCCGGCTGGCCTGCATCTCCGATAAGAATTACATTAGAAAAAGTAAACGGGTTTGTAAATGTTGCAAAAATTGAGTTCAGAAATTCACCGATTAGAGTCAATGAAGAGAGTTTGAAGTTTTAGCAAGCTGCTCAAGAACAACTCGGGTTATCAGCACTAATGCAATAAGTGAAGCTATGTTTGGGTGATGGAACAAAAGGCTTTTAGTACCATTTGCTTCTGTCGATATAATTCAACATGGCATCCAATGCCCGCCCACTATCAATGGCTTCTTTTGCTCTTTCCACTGCAATGAGAGGTCTCTCCGCACCCTCACACCCAAGAAGATGGTCTGCCACAGCTGCATTTAGAACAATACGATCATATGCAGGTCCCTTTTCTCCTCTAAGTGCTGCCATCCCTAACTCCACGTTTTTCGCTACCTGCATTTCTCAGGCCAAATTCAGACAAATACTAACCAACCAAAAATAAACCACGCCACAAGTCATCACGGGTGCAGTTAGAATAGGGTGAGGAGCAGTACACAATCTTATAACTTAAAGGGAGCCACTTTCATACTCTAAAAAGCTGCCAGTTTAAGCTGTATATGAGGAGAAAATCTGTACCTACCGATTTATCAGTCCGTGGTGTATAAGACGGAGCAAATCCGTAATCTATGGCATCCAACTCCAGGGTGAAGGTTTCACTCAAATCTCCTGCAAGATTGAGATTTAGAAATCAGAAACAATGTCACAAATAACGATGATGAATAAAATTTGTCTCTTGAAATGATCAATTCACAATCTCAAGAAAGGACATCAGGTGCAGGTCATAAGATTGTTGGCAGACCTTTTGTGTTATCGCTAATGGGGGTCTGAAGAGGCCTGAATCCAGCTACATAGTTCACCGGTCTGCCCTTAACAGCAGCATCGACTGATCTATCTTTCGTCGTGAGAGACAAGGCCCCTTCCTCCCCCTGTAATGTCAACGGTATGGGCAAATTAATCACTCAACGGTGAAGAAATTTAGTATAGCAGATGAGGAATGTACGACCTACATCATGATATGTGAGACCCTACGTAAAATACATTAAGAAGTCCTACAATCAAACAGGGGAATGTCAGACTCCTCATGAGGTTAAATATCAAGGATGAATAGGACTAAATATTGTTGAACTAAAAAGAAGATAATTGTAGTTTGGGTAATATTCGTGAGCTCCACTGAAATTCTGCCCAAGAAGCACCGACAGATCTAGACTCTCACCGTTCTGGTCCTATACCACTACAGATTCTGAGCATGACCAAAGATTACGCGCACCTTAATGACCAGGCCAGCCTGCACTCCTCTTCCACGTATAAGCTTTAGGAGAGGATCTTCATAGCCCTCGTGATAAAAGCTAGCTAGCATCGCTTCGCGACCGCTGCCCTGCACAGAATACCTCACTACTATAAATTCTGGTCCTCTATGGTTCCAACGAACCTGGAAATTCGTCTCACAACAGTTTGGGAAACAGTGATAATAAACCAAACAGGTCACATTCCCTATCATTGGTGATCCTTCAAGTGACATACGAGGTGATAATGTCTTGAAGGAAATCCTGGCCTCTTAGATATGATAATAAGTATAGTCTCCAGAGACTTATTAATTGATGCAATCAACGGAAAAATCAGTTAACTGGAAGGAGGTGTAACAAAAATACATTGGCCCATGTTGACATAATGTTTAGATTGCAAAAATTACCTTAATGTAGTGTTGCACTTTCTCAGTGGTTGCAATAGGTGGTCTTTTTTTGATGTGCTCTCTCAAATCTACTAGAGAATATCTGCGTGAACAGAACTAATAAACTTTCAATCAAAATAATTCGATTTCTCAAGCAGACATCGAACTCGCAAGCTTCTTCATAAGCAAAAAAGTATCACCAGCTTTTCAGACTGAGACTTGTCCTCAGTTGATGGTCAATAGCGTTCGAGAATGAGTCTAATGTCAGCAGGCATCAAATGTCTAAAAGTCATTTATCCAACAAAGTTTAATTTGTAGCCAGTTGGATAGATGGTTAGGCATAAAGTTAGTGCACTAGTGAGTTGATTTCCAATCGTGGGCAAGCATCCTATACTGTAATATTTTCATCTTCATTCAAAAAAAAGGATCATCAACAAATACAAGCATAAAGCTTCATCGAATTACAGAAAACTTACAGTGACGGTCGAGCTTCTCGTTGGCTGATATAAGCAAATCCCACACCTTTATCCTATTCCACAGAGAGTAATTCAGATGACTAGAAACAAATGAACAAATTACAATACAAATGCCACTTCTCAATCTACCAATATAAAGGGCCCAGATGGATGAAGACTACACAATGAAGGATATATGCTGACCAAAGCTGAACAACCCTAGAAACTAATGTGAAAGTGCCCACTTGTTATGCGGAATAGAAGACACCTGTAGACAGACACAATGCAATTGATACAAACCTCAAGAAGTCTCACTGCCTCTTTGGGTGTCAGGGTAGTGTTAGCACCCATAAACTTCAGCATCAGCTCTTCTGTAACCCCCCCCTGTAGAAAATCGAATAGATCGATAAGACTGGGAAAAGTGAAATCTAATCTCGGTAAACTCCAAAACTTTGCCCCAATAGACTTATCCAAAATGATACACACCTCACCAATTTTACAAGCACGGCCTACCTTAGGAGGCATCCAATCAATTCCGTGCAGAAGGCAAGTCTCCCCATAGCTGGCACGGACAGCTGCTACAAAGAGAGAGCTCCGGAAGAACCGAGTGTTCCCATCATATGGCTCACCATAATGCGTCAATGATTTCACTTTTGCAATTGGCACTGAACCTGCACTTGAAGAAGAGAGAATTCCTTCAGATTTCGTCACCAAGAGATCAGTCAAACTTATCCAGAACCCAGACATCCTAGAATTTTTTGCCTTCAAACCAACGGTCTCTGCACATTTTCCCACCATTTCAAGTCCTAAACCCTAAACCCTCAAAACCCCTAAAGAACCAAGGCTTCATGGTTTTAATTCAATTCATGTTGTGAAAAATATAACTCAGATGAAGCCATGTTATCACCACAATCAGTGAAGAACATTGCATGTGTCGGAAAAAAAGAATCAAAATCGAACCGAAATTAATCTCCATATGACCTACTCAAAACTGCTAAACAAAATATGAGGCTAAATTTGGTTCTTCTAGTCCTTTAAAGGTTTGATCGGAACAAATGCTCAAAAGACAGGATAAGAATCTATCACCTAGTTCCTCATCGAAGGTCATGCAGTAAGCATCCAATTCTTGGTCCGTCTCTCCGATCATGCGTGAACATATCATGAAAGCCGCAAGCAAGGCATCGCTGACTTCACCCTTGGGCCCTTGAAGTGGAAGAACGCATTTGAGCAACGTGGTCAGCTTTTCATGCTCCAAGTGTCTTCCCATCATCAGTTCTCGAAGAGCACTCACCAGCAGAGCATCTGCAGTAGAATTCCCTGAAAACGTCGGTGCCTCGACTGCATTGGAAGATCCTCCCATGATGGTCCCTTCCGGATCTGCCAGAAATAGGACCTCCTCGGGCAGGCACTCACAGAGAGCAGGCCAGAGCTCCGACATTGCCTTCCGCTCGCCTTCACTCCACTGCGTTGGGAGAGCAAAGCAGTTTGCACGTAATGTCATGGCACCGAAAAAAGCCCCCATCTGTGCCTTGGAAACTTTTTCAGAGTTCGGGAGCTCTCCCTTCACTGCAGTCACATTCATATCCATCAAAACGTTCCTCTGGTATGGACACCAAGCCTCCCCTATAAGCACTTTTTCAACCATGATCTCGCAAATGATAATATTATACTCTAAAGCTGGATTCAATGCTGTAAGATCGGACCTTGAAACTGCACTTAAAAGACTGATATCAGTATACCAGGTTTGACCTCATTAAGGTAGAGGAAACTAAAAGTGGTAAGGACCTGATCCCGCCTTCTATACTGGCCTCTATTACCAACAGCAACTCATCCATTCATACGCTCGGTTGGCCTTCAATTCGCTGCGGTGCAAGCATGACTTGGCTAAATGTTTATGGCCACTCATCTATGAAACTGAAATGTCTACTGTCCCGTCAATTGTGGTCTAAAACCTCCCACTTTGAATGATTGAATAAGAAATTCAGACATAGTGATAAAAATCTGATCTCAAAGAGAGTTTGGCTCTTGTGCACAAAGTGATCTCTCCACAGCTCTAAACTGATCTCATAATTAAAGCAGACTCCCACATATTGCACAAAATGCTTAAAGTGACGCAAATAATATCCTATACATTATCAAGTTCAATCAAGTGAAGGGAGCACGGGACCCTTGCACAGTGCTCTCATTCCAGAAAGCAATAAATCACCAACAACGATGGCAATGTAAAAACTTGAACCCGCTTCAGAAAAAGAAAAAGAAAAGGAAGATCACAAAGCAAGATTACGGTACCTGATTGTAGGATAGTATTCAGGACTTTGAAAGCTTGAGATTCATCAAGGGGTCGTGTTTGTGTAGGCCCAGTGCACACACGTGCCTGGGCGTCAAGGAGAGTTTTATTAGGCCCAACAGCATCTTGCAACATCTTCACTCTCACTGGAATGTACGTCTCCTCATCGTCGTCGGATGTCAAAAAAGGGGATGCAACCGCATTCACACCAGCAGTACCTCTTCTTTGACCTAAAAAATTATACCGAGGGATGCGAGGAATCCCACCTACATTCCATCGTGCAAGGCACTTATCCATAGTCGGCCTCAAGAGGGGTGCACAACAAGGACCGAGAACAGCTCGATGCTGCATTGCTGGCGAGGAATCCCAAACCCTCCCATTGCGTGAAAAAAAATCCCTCCATGACAACGACGGAGCAGCCCTAATTGCGTGAAGAGCTTCCATAGTTACAAAAGCAAAAACCTAACATCAGCTGGGAATTCGTTTGAACATTTAAGCATGGCGCGAAGTGCTTGAAATCACTCAAATCTAAAAGAAAAATTGCCGCTTGTGATGCGGTCGTAATGATTCCAGAAACCGAGTAAGCTCGAAAATTAATCTCCCCGATTGAGAAGAAATTCCTACGTTTGCACGCTCTCCCTGCACCCCTGCAATCCAAAGCCAAAACTGGTAGATGAGACTACAAAGACGGAATCGCTGATACTCTAATTAATAAAGCCGTAGGTGCGCATCAAATGACCAACCAAGCTAGAACGACACACAAGCACTCAATTGGAGGTACGACTGTGAGCAAGACGATTCAGAGATTGCTGGGTTGCGGAAGAAGATCTTTGCAAAGAGTGCGTACACTACCTTGGTGGCGAGATTCCGCGCGCTGTGAGGATAGATTCCGAAGGAATGTGTCGGACGGCAAAAGGCAACATCATGATTCCTCGTCTCCGCGGCCATTGCTGCCGGATTTCTTCCGAAGGTCGCGGAAGCTCTGGCTTCGTTTGGTTGGGGAAGGGGACAACCGGATCCAGTGATACCGGGCCAATGGATACCGGTAATAGTAGTGATACCGGGCTACGGGATGAAAGTGATGACATTGCATGTAATAAGACAGCTCCAATGGAGCCTTTTTCTAGTTTTGGAACATTTTTGCTTATATCTTTGTACAGAATTATCATTTACCGCAATTTCATGAAATTGATGATTAAGGTTGTTTTTTCAAGATTCAAGTGTTGCGTTGGATGAATGAAAAGTTAATTGGACAAAATAGCGCCTTGAAGGCCTATGTCATTGTCTAGAATATGGACATCAGAGTGCTTAAGATTCATCCACACCTTGGGTTGGTTTAGGAAGGTTGGAATTTTAAAGGAATAATATAGAATATTATGGAGTAGAAATTTCTAAAAAAATTTAATTATGAAATTCAATATTATGTTTTTTTGCCTTTGAATAAGCTTAACAAAATCAAGTTTTGCAAATCAAGTTTCTAGTTCACTTGAAAAACTTCACAGAGTTTATAATAATTAGTATTTTTTTGCAATTTCTCATGCAATTTGAAGTTGAAAATGTAAAACATCATTTAAAAAAAATATTGAATGATGGTAAAATTTGGTTTACATGCTAAAGTTCAAAGTTCAATATTAATAGTGTGCCTTGTGCCGTTGCCACAGTTAAAATAAAAATAAAAGTAATTTTTTAATTTTTTGAAATTCAATAACTTTCCCATCACAAGTCAAAATGTCACAAAACAAAGACCGTGTACCTTTCTTTGCATAGAAATTTTTGATCCTAAGAACATGACTAGGAGATGCATGGTCCAAAAGATCTACAATTAAAAAACCCCAAATACCTCAAAAATCATAATTTTCTCACCATAAGTCTAAACATTGTGGAATAAAGCCCGTACACCCTTCCTCATAAAGAGCTTTCCAATGGTACCAAATACACGATTGACAGACTCACGATGTAAGAGATCTCACCATAACAAACAAAAATAAATAAAAATAAAACAAAAAAAAACAAGCAACCTCAAGGTATAGATAGCATCCATGTATAGTAAAATATTTGTGTCTTTTAAGCATATTTATATTTTTTATATGAAATTGTATCATTTTTCTACAATTTGGAGAATATAGCTAGAGTGGCAACCATATATTTGGTTATGTAGTGAAAACTTTGTTTATTTGCCCTATTAGTGTCACCAAAATAATTAGTGTGCTTACAATCTTTTACTTTGTGGAAACGGAGGTAAAAAGATAAAATGTTGGCAACGAAAATGGCTTTGTCCGTTTCATTCTAGTGCTGGTGATATAGAAAATACAGGATGTGATATTAAAGTGGGACAATAGAAAGGCGTGTCCGTGGCTACGTGTCTGAGGCTACCGTGAGCCTCAAGCTTCGAACGTTTATCATCCATATGAGACATATTTTCATCCACCCATCTCAGTGTAGTGTTGCCTCTATAAAGCATCGAGGAGGGGCGCCTGGGAAGCTTGTCGAGCCTTCGCAGTTCAGGGCTTCAAGACCAGAGCCATAGCCGCTACCGTGCTGCCGAGACTCCACCCCCGTCGGTACTCCGCGCGGAACTTCACAAACCTAATCAGAAATAACAAGCAGCGAAAGAAGTAACGGCATAGCCAGCTTTCAAAAGAGCCCGGAATCGGCGAATTCCGTTTGGTAGGGCCGAAGTTTGCTACTTTTTTTTGTAGATTAGGGATTTGTTAGGAAAGGCGAGTTGAGGAAGAGAGGTGCAAGCCAGCAAGATGTATGGCGGTGACGAGGAGTACGATGAGGAAGAGGAGGAGATAACGCAGGAGGATGCGTGGGCCGTCATCAGCGCCTACTTCGAGGAGAAGGGTTTGGTGCGGCAGCAGCTGGATTCGTTCGATGAGTTCATTCAGAACACGATGCAGGAAATCGTGGACGAGTCCTCGGATATCGAGATTCGTCCCGAGTCGCAGCACAACCCAGGTCGCAACGCGGAGATTGGCGATGTACGCACATTTTATTATTTTTAATTTTTAAGATAAATTTAAATCTTGTTTGGACGGCTCTCGCTGTGTCCGGTGCCATTTATAAATGCTGCTGTCGATGTTGAGGAAATAGTCCATTCACGAGGTTTTGTTACGTAAGGGCGTTTTTCTTGACAACAATTTGATATTATGTCTTGCCTTAGGTTACGTACAAGATCAACTTCGGTCAAATCTATCTGAGCAAACCTATGATGACTGAAGCTGATGGAGAAACCGCCACGCTTTGGCCGAAAGCTGCGAGGCTTCGGAATTTGACATACTCTGCACCGCTCTATGTGGACGTTACGAAGTTTGTCACGCGGAAGACTGATGAAGGGGAAGAGGACACCGATCAGGAAGATTTATCCAAAGTGTACATTGGGAAGGTGCCCATAATGCTCCGTTCACGCTATTGTACCCTGTTTGAGAATTCAGACAAGGACCTGACTGAGCTCGGAGAGTGCCCATATGATCAAGGGGGTTACTTCATCATCAATGGCAGTGAGAAGGTGCTCATTGCGCAGGAGAAGATGAGTACGAATCATGTATATGTTTTCAAAAAGAGACAGCCGAATAAGTACTGTTACGTGGCTGAGGTCCGCTCTATGGCTGAGAGCCAGAACAGACCCCCGAGTGGTATGTTCGTTCGAATGCTCTCTCGAGCTGGTGCCAAGGGGGGCTCCTCGGGACAGTATATCCGCGCAACGTTACCTTACATTCGTACCGAGATTCCTATTATCGTGGTTTTCCGAGCTCTGGGATTCGTGGCTGATAAAGATATTTTGGAGCACATTTGTTACGACTTCAGTGACACTGGCATGATGGAGTTGCTACGGCCTTCTTTGGAAGAAGCTTTTGTGATTCAGAATCAACAGGTGGCGCTTGATTACATTGGCAAGCGAGGTTCTACTGTTGGAGTAACAAGAGAGAAACGTATCAAGTACGCGAAGGAGATTCTGCAGAAGGAAATGCTTCCTCATGTGGGAGTTGGAGAGTTTTGCGAAACCAAGAAGGCTTACTTTTTTGGATACATTATCCACCGATTGCTGCTGTGTGCAATTGGTGGTGCCGAAGACGATCGTGATCATTACGGCAACAAGCGTCTGGATCTTGCAGGGCCCCTTCTTGGTGGTCTCTTTCGGATGCTCTTTAGGAAGCTAACTAAGGATGTCCGAGGGTACTTGCAGAAGTGCGTGGACAATGGGAAGGAGATCAATCTTGCCTATGCCGTCAAGGCAAAGACCATTACTAGTGGCTTGAAGTACTCGCTGGCTACAGGAAATTGGGGGCAAGCAAATACAGCAGGTGTAAGAGCAGGCGTGTCACAGGTGCTTAATCGCTTGACCTATGCCTCAACTCTCTCACATCTACGCAGGCTCAACTCTCCCATTGGTCGTGAAGGCAAGCTTGCAAAGCCCAGGCAACTTCACAACTCCCATTGGGGAATGATGTGCCCAGCGGAGACCCCGGAAGGTCAGGCTTGTGGTCTCGTCAAGAATTTGGCTCTGATGGCATACATTACCGTCGGCTCAGCTGCCAATCCTATCCTGGAGTTTTTGGAGGAGTGGAGTACTGAGAATTTCGAGGAAATCTCTCCGGCTGTGATTCCCAATTCCACGAAGATTTTCGTGAATGGTCTATGGGTGGGCATTCATCGTAATCCTGAGCTGCTTGTGCGTACACTACGTCAGCTTCGACGACAGGTTTGATTCCGGACCTCTGTCTAGAAATGTCGTTCATCCGAATTCAGGAACCAGGTGGACAAGTTAAGATTGTTATTCATTTGCATAAGCAGACATGCACACTATTTTTGAAGTCTTTCGAAGTATATTTGTCATTTTATAATTGGTTGAAGCTATAATGAAGCTTCATGTATCATTTGCCAGGTCGACGTCAACACTGAAGTGGGAGTTGTACGTGACATTCGTTTGAAAGAGCTACGCTTGTACACAGATTATGGACGTTGCAGTCGTCCTCTCTTCATTGTGGAGAAGCAGCGCTTGCTCATCAAGAAGCAAGATGTTCGAGCATTGCAAATGAAGGTGAGGAACATCGTGATAATGAACCATGCAGTTGGAGTGAGAAGTGATTCTTCTGAATATTATTGGGTTTCTTCTGCCTGTTCATAGAATCCTCTTTCCTTACCTATTTCCGAATCTGTAAAATATGGCAGGAGTCCTCCGAGAACGGTTGGTACGATCTTGTGTCGAAGGGGTTTATTGAGTACGTTGACACTGAAGAGGAGGAAACAACCATGATTTCCATGACTATTGCGGTATACTTTGTCACTCTTTACTCGGTGATTGTGTCGTCAGTATTTGTCTGGTTTTGTAGTTTTTCTGGTTTCTTGTTTTGTGATGTTCTGGTAACTCTTATTCTAAGTTTTGTTGCATATGTTTCTCTTTTGTTTTATTGTCTTGGATAGACCTTGAACCTGTTCAATTTATTTACGTCAGGCGACTAATTCCAATACATATTGCTACCAGGATCTTGTCAATGCCAGGAACAACCCAGAGGAGGCCTACTCTGACACGTACACGCATTGTGAGATTCATCCCTCTATGATTCTGGGGGTCTGTGGTTCCATCATCCCCTTCCCCGATCACAATCAGGTATGACATTTTTGAAAGAGATACAATGAACCAGGAAGCTCGTTTTATTCTTCTTATATTTGTCATGTATGTGATAAATAATTGAGAGTGTTCAGCTTTTGGATTCTACATCATGGAGAGTATGACGACAAAGCTACAAGTCTGATACGTCGTGTTTTGTATGCAGTCACCGCGTAATACCTATCAGTCTGCTATGGGCAAGCAGGCCATGGGAATTTACGTCACGAATTACCAACTTCGTATGGTAAGTACTTACATTGTTGTAGACTTTGTCACTGACTTTGTTCGGGGTTTAATATCTATGTTCCCCACAAGCAATGGATGATGACATCATGTTTTATGTTCAGAGCCGCTTTAGTTCATATTTTTAGTACCAATTAGAACTGTTGGCTTTAACCTCAAGAAAATTCCGAAAGCGAAGAACTAATTGGGCCTCAACACAACTGGTGGTAAATTCAGGACACTTTGGCTTACGTCTTGTACTATCCTCAAAAGCCTTTGGTGACAACACGAGCTATGGAGCATTTGCATTTTCGGCAGCTTCCTGCGGGCATCGTAAGCTGTTTGCCTCTCTGTTGTTCGATCATTCTCTTGTGACTTCGTGATTAGTCGTATTACTCCAGTTTTTTTAGTTTGGCTTTTAATAGCTTTTCTTTGTCGTGATGCAGAATGCAATAGTAGCTATTGCTTGCTACTCAGGCTACAATCAAGAGGATTCTGTCATTATGAATCAATCTTCTATTGACCGAGGCTTTTTCCGCTCCATCTTTTACAGATCGTACAGGTAACAGCCGGAGCCTGTATTTTCAAGCTGTATGCGTGATTGTGAAAGATAGTCATTAGTTTTGGGAAGTGACGATGCTGTGTCTATGGGAGATAGAAGTTGATTCTCTTTTTGTTGTGCTTCTATTACAGGGACGAGGAGAAGAAGCAAGGTACTCTAATCAAGGAAGAGTTTGAGAGGCCCAACAGAGAAAATACCACTGTGAGTTGTTTCAGTTTTTTTCCCCCGCTGGTTATTGGCTTGCACTAATCTTTAATAGCCATGGAGGATAGAGTTTGAAATTGTACTTTCGTAAATCCTTCTGTGTGGAAAGTATCTTGCTTGTGACATGCTTATGCTTATGCTTATGCTTATCATGCTCATCCTTGAACACGGTTCATGTTTGGGTAACACTAAAGTTTCCCTAATCTGGTGAATTTACATTCCTCAGGGTATGCGGCATGGTTCGTATGACAAGCTCGACGATGATGGTCTTGCCCCACCTGTAAGTGTGACCTGCAACCGTGATAGTTGAATTTCTAATCCCTTTGTTTTGTTTGTCATTAGCTGTTTTTAACAAAGTCAGCTCACGGAATTCAGAGAAGGTTCTGTTATCCACATTGATAAAATTAGGCCATCTTCTTGTTCACTACGCTGGGTAGTAGAAGCAGTATGCCTAAAAATGCGACTTTCACTTGTGCAGGGTACTCGAGTGTCAGGTGAAGATGTTATCATTGGTAAGACTACACCGCTACCTCAAGATGACAACGCCAGCCAAGCACAGCGCTACACCAAGCGGGACCAGAGTACTTGCTTGCGTCATAGTGAAAGCGGAATGATTGATCAGGTCTTATTGACCACCAATGCCGACGGTTTGCGGTTTGTAAAGATCAGGGTCCGGTCTATCCGAATTCCGCAGATTGGAGATAAGTTCAGTAGTAGACATGGGCAGAAAGGAACAGTCGGGATGACTTACACGCAGGAAGATATGCCATGGACACAAGAGGGAATTACACCCGACATCATCGTGAACCCTCATGCTATTCCATCTCGTATGACTATTGGGCAGCTCATTGAGTGTATTATGGGCAAAGTGGCTGCTCACATGGGCAAGGAAGGAGACGCTACGCCGTTTACTGATGTGACTGTAAGTTTCTGCTTTACAAGTACAGCATTAACAAGGGGTTGACAAGCATTAACATCGACTGTTTTACTAAGAGGTTACCCTGTTAGCTTCTGGTATCTCTGAGAATTATCTTTTCTTTGGTGATCACCGAACAAAGACACAATAGTGAACTATTTTACTAATTGATCTGCTTGTCTGTTTCGTCAGGTGGATAATATTAGTAAAGCGCTGCACAAGTGCGGCTACCAAATGAGGGGTTTTGAAGTGATGTATAATGGGCACACTGGCCGAAGGCTTACAGCCCACATCTTTTTGGGTCCTACGTATTACCAGCGGCTGAAGCATATGGTTGATGACAAGATTCATTCAAGGGGACGAGGTCCTGTTCAAATCTTGACACGTCAGCCTGCAGAAGGACGATCAAGAGATGGAGGTTTGCGATTCGGAGAAATGGAAAGGGACTGTATGATTGCTCATGGTGCAGCGCACTTTTTGAAGGAGCGCTTGTTTGATCAAAGTGATGCTTATCGTGTCCACGTTTGCGAGCATTGTGGACTGATCGCCATCGCCAACTTGAAGAAGAATACATATGAATGCCGAGGCTGTAAAAACAACACTGATATTGTACAGGTGGGTGTCCTTTTTGAATATTTATTTCTAGTCGTTCTACTTACAATACAGCGAAGCCGTTAAATTGTGTTCTGGTTACTCTGTCGTTGCATAGCATCTCCTTTTTAACCTTGAGTTGGTTGTGCAAATGTGGCAGGTGCACATCCCATATGCATGCAAGCTTCTGTTCCAGGAGTTGATGTCTATGGCAATTGCTCCTCGCATGTTCACCAAGGAATTAAAGATGAGAAGCGAACATGCGAAAAAGGCTGCTGCTTAATCATTTCGAGCATAGCGCTCTGTATAGTATAGACATCCTTAGATTGGGAGATTAAGGAACTCCTATTTAACTGTTGGGAGTTCCTTGTTCTAGGTGGTTATTTTGAATAGGTAAATCTTTTGCAGGCTGACAGTTTACAATGTAAAGTTGAGGGGCCCTTTTCTTAGTGGAGCATTGGTTAAAGCTTTGTAGGTTAGATACTGTGTTGGCTGTCATGAAGAAAGTAGCAAGCTGACTTCGGTCTAACCTAATGTTGCTAATTATTCTGTTGAAAAACAAAATTTTGAGTTACCAGCACTCACTTATGAGATCTACATTGGTTCTGCTCTCACCTCTTTCGTATCTCTTAGATGCTCGTTAGCTCCCTACTCTATTATGTTCTCTGTTTCGTTGTGTTGATTTTCTTTGAATATGTCTGCTGTAAGAGAAATGCTTCGCTTTCCTCTGTCACTTGTTTGCAGACATAAAACTAATCACTAATTCTAGTGGGTTACCTTCGTCTTCCACAACTTTAAAATAGGGCCTTGCTAGTGAAGTTGCAAAATCAGGGTTCTTGCAAAGATAGTGTCCCGACTTTAAAAAATTTAATTTAATTAATAGAAATTAGTACAATGCACTAGTATTGCAGGCTGCACTTATTTTAGATATATTACAAATAGTGAGTCTTTGACGAATTGCTGTCACGCACTACAGGATAAATCAGTGTCGTAATTGACCAATTTAAATAGCCCTTAACCCTGTAAGGCTAGGTCATGTAGGACAAAGAGTGTCTCACGGAAGACATTGACCACTTCAGGATAACAGAGGATTGCTAATTTTTCATCCAAAGGAAGTGCGTGCACACTGCGGAGTATTTGAAGTGTACACCATCCGTCATTGAAGGCGTTTGTATTTTCGTGTGAGACAATACTCTGAAAAACTGGTAGACAGTAGAGTTAGTCGTAAAGTTTGTCCTGTGTTTTTAAATAGGTGTCAGAGGAAGGTACAAAAGAGACACGGCACCAAACTCCATGAGACCCAGATTTGGTGTGGCTTCGAGGAGTTTCATAGTGTGTTTTTCCCAAACTCTGGTTCTTGGTCCAACATTACACACACTTTATGATTAACTCTAGTAGCAATCAGTGTTCGGGGTAAGGTAACAGGCTCAGAAACTGCTCATTTAAGAGCTGGTCAACCTTTTTCATGTAGTTTTTTAGATGTAAGTATTTTTTATTCATTTTTCAGTCAAAGAGAAGGAGATGGGGAATCTAACACAAGTCGTTTCGTAATTTTTGGAGCTTTTATAAATTACTTATGAATTTTCAAATGGAAAGTGGCATAGGGTCCTAATTGTGATTGGTAGGCCTTGAAAATCTGCTCATACTTAGTTTGGAAAAAAAATCAGACTTTGTTCAAAAACTAACATTTTAACGTATAAAAAGTGGGGAAGATGGTCTCTAAAAGCGACCGTTTCTAAATCTGAAATGAATGCTTCAATAAAACATTATTTCAGATTTTTTTGACATTAATAAGAAGGTGGTTGGACTACAAAATATTATTTTGAATGAAAATTAAAAACAACTATCTACATGATTAGGAATGAACCCATTGTGACTTTAAAACCGTCCATCCGAGGACTGTAAACCAAACTTTATCATACTTTGAAGTAACCACAAGTCCATTTTACTAATATCAAGGATCCATTTCAGAGCCCCCTACTGAGCGGTTCAAAATGCCTGAACTGTTTTCGAGCCCTCTCCTATATTTTTTAGTTTTACCAGTTGATTTCCTTCAATTCCCAATTTGAACCAACTTTTCAAATATTGGTCTGTGTTTTTCTCTAATTTTTTGCTCTTAAAATAGAAATTTTATAGATTTTTTCAGCAGAAATTTTATGAAGGAGTTTTATGATGTATTCAAATTGCAACTTTCTTTTTCCCCAATTCCACCAGCTAATAAAAAAACTAAACAATGAACTAACCGAACTACCCAAAACATTATTAGCAATGCATTCGAGTTGCACTATTATATTCAACCATCCTTCCTTATGATTGTGCAATCTCTGACCATCTTCTCCTTGCACATTTTGAACTCTCTTCCATAAGGTGGACTAGCACATCACACACTATTTCCCAATCCTGTTACCTACTACTTGGCCCCAATTTCATTCATTGCCCCATCCAAATCTATCTTGAAAATATTCTAAAGCATTTAACCCTTAAGCGCTCCGACGTCCATATTCTAGATGATGAACAGAGGGCTTCGAGGCATTGTTTTGTCCAACTAACTTTTCATTCATCCAATATAACACTTGAATCTTGAAAAGACAATCTTCCTTAACGATCAATTTCATGAAATTGCAGTAAATGATATTTTTGTAGAAAGATATAAGCAAAAATGCGTCAAAATTAGAAAAAGGATCTAACAAAATTTAATTAGATTATGGCTTTAATGTCAACATGGGCTAACGTGTCAACCCTAAATTGGTAGATACTTAAGTGCTAATTGATTCATAGAAGGGGGGTTATGGGTTGTTGATAGGGCATTTATGACTCTAGTCTACGGGCGGTTCTGTAATTTCAAATTGATTACTTCAAAAATTCACAGAAATTACAATTTTAATCAAAAAAATTATAATTCCACTTGGGTTTGATTTGTGAAACAAGCACACACCTCTAAAAAATATGTGCCCCTATTGAAATTGGCCTGCAAGTCAAGGTGGTGATAGGCAGTTCTACCTTAGTACCTATATTTTCACCATGTACCAAAACACAAGTAGGGTTTAGAGTATACATACAACCAAAGGACACAATTAATGGATAACAATAATCATAATTGGAAATAGTTAAAATCGATATTTGCATCTTTTAAGCCTTAACCCCTAAAGGACCAAGGCCTTTTTTCTGCCAGAAAACACTCAAAACTGCCATGTCTGTAGCAAGGAGTAAAAAAATTGAAAATTATTTTATTTTCATATCTAACCATAGGATCTTACACCTAACTAGTATGAGAGTGTGTGGAAAAAATTTCAGAATTTTTGACCGCTCAGATTGCAAGATATCTGCGTTTAAAGTAGAAAAAACAAGTTTTTGAGCATGCAATAAAAAATATCTATTTTAAAGGCAGATATGTTCTAGCAAGTAAATCAGACCACGCAATAAATAAAAATTGAAAAATTTGAAAAATTGCATTCAGAAATGAATCCTACAAGTTATTTTTTTCAAGAAGATGCTCTAACTGCCCGAAAAACAAGAATGTCCATAACTTTCTCATAATATGTCCAAATGAAATGAATCAAAGCTTTCTAAATAGACAAAAACATAATATATGAGAAAAAATAAAATAAAAAATAAAATTCAAATTTTTTTTCATTTTTTTTGGGCTGCCCGAGCCGCCCACTGTCCCCTCGTTTGAGCTTATTTGGTCATAACTATTGTTCCCGGGCACCGATTTTGAAAAAAATTATACTCCCATGAAGCTGATCAACTTTTCTACCTCCAAAAAAAATTTCAAAATATTAGGATAAAATTTCAGCCCATAGGTACCTGCCCAAAAACACATTTGTCCCCCAAAGGGACAATGGTCCTTTAGGGGTTAAAATGCACTTGGGAATCATACATATGGTATTGTATTTCACTTTTAGAACACAAATTATGTACTAAATTGTGCCAAGACATACAACTTTGGATTGAAAATTCAACAATTAAAATATTTCATTTGATTGTCATTTTAGCATCTATGCCTAATCATGTTCAAATATAGCACCATATATGTAGAATACATAACCATTTTGCAACTTTTTAGACATGTAGGAGGTGCAATAATGATTCAAATTGGGAATGTTGTATATCAATTGATTAACCTCAACAAAAATACAAACTTTTACCACTACCATATACATCAATTTTTGCACCTTCTGTATCAAATACACACTAAAAATATGTGGCCACCTAAATTGGGAATTTTAGATTCTAGGTTAACCCCTAAAGTCCCAATGTCCCCTTCGGAGATAAAATGGATTTTAGGCAAGTTCCTATGATCTCAATTTCTGGTGAAACTCTTTGAAACTCTTTCATGAAATAGAAAAATTTATCAACTTTCTAGGAATATAATTTTTCTTTCAATTCATTTGGCTCTAAGAGCAAAAGGTTATACCACCATTACAAAAATTCTAAGGCCTACACAAAGCTATTAAGTTCTAATTTTTGACCCCACCCCTGCAGTGCAAATAAAAATTTAAAAAAAATATTGTTGTTTTGGAAGAAAAAAGATATTAAAAAGATACTAAATATAAATATAAAATCATCAATCTGACGTGTCACCTAAATTGGGAATTCTAAAAAATCAAAAAGAATTTGAAATAAAATAAAAAAATAAATTTCTGATAGATTATATTCTTGTTTGCGTGGAAAGGTTTGATTCATTATATTTGGATTTGTGATATGAAAGTATAGAGCATCTTGTTTAGCAAGCAATCAAAGCTTCTTTTCGAAAAAATAATGTATAGGATTCATTTTTGAGCTCAATTTTTACATTTTATCCAAAACAAAAAGTTCAACACGATTAACTTTGATTATTGGAAAAATCTCACCATTGGGATTAGTGTTTTTAATTCCATTTTAGAACTATTAATGATTTAATTTTTTCTTCTTTCACATACCTTTTTCTATACCTTTGGTGTGAGGACTAACCTTAAATGCATTTGGATAAAAAAAACAGTGGATCATGAATGATTTCAAATGCAAACTTTGAGATGAAAGACTTGTGTTTTTTCATCCAAATTTTTTATATACAATTCTTTGAATGTATTTGTAGCAGATGGTGGTAGAAATGTCTTCATTGAGGAATTGTAGACTTTTCTACAAAAGAAGATGCTAAAAAAATTGATGGCAAAAGATGCCTTTTTAGTGTATTTTGGCTATTGTTGTACATCCTTGCCCTTCATTTATATCTTAGCCATTAATCCTTTAGTAACCGTGGTTGATTTTGGGGGCGACTGTAGTTTTTGAATACAAATTTAATTGGAAAAAGGAAATTTCATCACTGCTCCAAGTAAGTAATCTCATATTAGATCATAGGAATTGATTTTGTAGGCTTTATCCGTGAAAAAATTAAAAAATGAACATGATCTAACGGTAAAGTTTGTTGTGAGTGATCTTCAAAGTGCGATGCATTAAAGTAGCCTTTAGCTAAAGCAACATAATACATTATTGCCCATATCTTTTGAAACATGCCTTCACAATTCATGGGATTGCTGGGGCAATGTTTCTATTGTTCTTAGGCGTCAATTTCAAATATAATCACATGAGTTGTTGAATATATATGCAACTTAGAAAGTATGAATCAAGTTGGCCCTCTTGTCTTTGGACAGGTACAACTACCTTGTTACTACACAAAATTATTTGAAATTGGATTTGTTTGGAGGGCATGTTGAAGCTCTATTTGCGTTACTCTTTGAGTTTTTTCAAATACCCTTTATTGAGGGCAGTAAAAGACAAAGAATCCAAAATTCGACCAAAAAGTGGTCAACCGGTCACTAAAGGGTTAAAGTGGTTTTCTTAGAATTTGAGCCCAACTAGCAAAACAAAGTTTATTAAGTCTAGTTTCTACACAATTTTGAATATTTGAAAAAATCATAAATTCAATGATTCATTGGAATTTGAACTTACTACCAATTATCACAATCTATGAATTTTTTAATTGTATAATGACATGGAATTTTGGCTTACACCATGTTATTCTATACTATTATATTGAATGATGAAATATTCATATTTTAAAGCATATTTTAGGATATGTAAGCCAAATATTGAGCATTAAGCACACAGTTTGAAGATTCATGGTTTAGAGGTAAACTTTTGAAGGATCCAGTGTCTCCCCAAGGACACTTGAAGGTTGAGGTAAATTCCTATGATTTCAATTCAATTTTGGCATCTTTTTTTGAAATTTTTAGAAAGAAGAATACATTAGCTTTCTAGAAATATAATTTTTATATCAATTGGTGCCTAGGATCACAGTTATGCCACTTGAAGCTGGGCAATGCAAAAAAATCACAAAAATCCAAAATAAAATTTTAAAACTTTTATTTCTCATAGAAAATATTTTTGTCTACATGGAAAGATTTGATTCATTCTATTTGGACTAGGAGTAATGAGAAAGTTATAGACTTGTTTTTTGGGCAATCATAGCATCTTAAAAAAACGAAACTTATAGGATTCATTTTTTAACTCAATTTTCACAATTTAAAAAAAAAATTCCACATGGTTTAGTTTATTTTCTAGAACAATCTCACAATTGGGATTAGTATTTTTCAACTCCATTTGAGAATTATTAACGAATTAGATTTTACTTCTATCTCCTATCTACTTATATATAAGAATTTTTTCAAGAATGAAAATTAAGTGTTTTTTTCTTAAAAAGAATTCCTAAACTCTTAACTCAATTCTTCAACACAAAAAAATGAAATTCAAAATCTGTAGTGCAAATATTAAAATTTAGGATGATTCAAAGTCTAAAATCTAGTCAAGCAAAGTTAGAAAAACAAACTTTTTTTTCATTTGAAACACAAATATCTTATAATCTATGTTGTCAAAGTTTCTAAAATTTCTTCTACACATTTTTAAATACTAGTTTAGTGCAAGATACTATCGTTAGATATGGGGAAAAAAGTTTTTAAATGTTTTGAATACACCTTGTTGTAGAAATGGTAGTTTCGAGTGTTTTTTTACAAAAAAAAAGGTCATAATCCTTTAGAATTAATCCCTAATGCTCTTTGACTATTTTTTTTTATAGAAAGTGTCTAAAATTGTCATTTTCTAGTGCATTGAGAATAATTGAATTATAAAATCGTTTTTCAAACTTTCAACTGTATAAATTTATACTAGGCTTTTATAGAAATTTGAGGAAAACTTTAAGACCATTTGACTGCATAGATTATAATATCTGAAGTTAGAAGAAAATAAAATTTGGGCCCTAACGAATATGGTCAATATAGTTTGACTCAACTATGTAAAGAAGGAAGCACTATCCAGCTTTTGTAACTTAGATCGTTGAATGAGCCATTTATGTCAATTCTTTACATGCCTTTTTTCAAAAATAATGGAGGTGTCTAACATACCCCAAAACATCTTGCATTGAGAGGATGTTTAAGAAAAAGCAATTGCAAGGGCAAGATTTCAATCTTTTTAGAGAATTCAATTTTTGAAAGAATCAAAATACTAATGGTCAATACAAAGCTTTCCTTCTTTTACACAGCGAGCTTGTTTGGAATTCCCTGTGATTAGTTTGGAAATTCTATAGTTTCTCCATACTAGTTTTTGCTACTTTCTACGTTTCCTTGTATTCTAATGTCATTGTGGAGGATCTTCAAAGAAATCCCATATGTAAGGAAATATGAGTGGATTTTCTTTGTAGGGATTTTTATAAACTCTCCCCAAATCCTCTGTATGCAATCTAAATTGGTAAACTTTAAAACAAATTGACACATCTTACATTTCAATGTTTCCATCTAATATTTGGTAGATTTTACAAGATACAAGTGTCCCATATTGATTGTCATGAGTACTGTGAGGTTTGGACACATAAGACTTCCAAGTTGTCAATCTTCCCAACATTGAATTCTCTTTATGACATTGAATTCTATTCACATAAATCTAAAACTCTAAAATTTGTATCTTTAGAAACCTTAGAAATTTTATAATTTAATGAAATTGTAAAACAAATAAAATATACATGTCACTAACATTTTGAACTCTTGAAACCTAGAAAAGGGTCTAGATAGTCAAAAATTCTGAAATGTACAAATCAATGGCATTGGAAATTCAAAGTCTACATATTAATTAGATATGAGTCTCCAAAATCAACAAATTGTTTTGATTATGTGCATTGAAATCTACATTAAATTTAGATTTTAGAGGCATAAATCTACATTCTAGAATATTGAATTTTGTAAATTGAATTGATTTGGAGTTGGAAACATCTTCAAATAACATTGGAAAATGCACAAATCCCACCAGGCCCCCCTCAATAGAATTCCCTATCTCACATTTTCCTATGACAGCCAAATTTCTTGTATGCAGAAAAAAGAGGTAAAAAAGTGAATTGTCACAATGGATTTCCATTATAGTACCTACAAGTGGACTTTGAAAATGTTCCTTGTGTTAATCAAGTCTGAAAAAATATAAAAATATAAAAGAAATCCCATGAATTTTCACTAGAATTTGTGCTAATGATTCTAAAATTGTTCTAAAACTGCCATTTTTAGTGCACTTAGTGAAAATAGGAATTTTTTTTTTTGGCATTTTTAACCACATATTATTTCTCTGTACTAATATGAGAATGTGTGGAAAAAATTCAGCCCATTTGGCCTTATAGATTGCGAGATATAGGCATTCAAGTTAATGAAAAAAACTTCACAACCAAACTGCTTGTTTGATTGCTTGACCTCTCAATTAGCATGTTGCCTAAGCCACCTCCGTAAACTTTCAAGCCCCATAACTTTTGACTCCAGCATCTAAATATTAAAAAAATAATTATAATTTCTTGGAGTTTATAAAAATGTGCATCTTTTATTAGAATAATTTCACTTTCATCCACTCAAAATTGACTTCATACTAATTGAGTAACCTACTGAAGTTTCCAATTGTCCACTCGACAGACAAAAGTCCTTTAGGTATTAAGCTAACGATGTGTGAATAGCCAATGGATGAAAGATGAGTTGACCAACGACAGTCGAATCTCATCCATCCTTGCCAGAGCGCTGGAAAGACTCGCCATAGAGAGGTTTTCGGAACACAGCACCAAGGATCCCAGATTCTCCTCGACGATCCCGCAGACCCGCACGTTTGAACTGAATATGAATGTCAACAGGAAACCAACACTGTTCCATACTCTTATTTGGCGAATTTTTGTCAGAAATGTTATCTCATTTTAGCACTGGCTACTTCAACTGTTCAACACTAAAAGAAAAAAGGGTATAAAACTATAAATGTGGACGAAATAGCCAAAGAAATTTTATTTTTGCCGATGTTTGGCATTTCGGGCAGCATGTTTCAGAGTACCAAAATTGTGACTTGCAAGTGCACAGATATAGCTCTCAAAACTAGAACTGGTATAAATCTCATGTAAGTTCCAGAACGGTGCCTGGAAAACAAAAAGTAACAATCTCTTGAAACTTTGCCATTTAACTAATGTGACAATACTCTGTAATCAGTACCATTCAGTATATATCACACTGAATGTTTGAGTGCATAGTCACACTACAAAAAAACACCAAATTTATTTATTTATTTTTCTTTCTTCCACCAGAAGTACTCTGAAACCATCATTCAAGTCTCTGAAAACTAACTCCATCATCCAGACTATGGGTGAATCAAAACAGCACACTAGACGATATTATATTCCACCCTGATATACAACAAGACTATCATACAGAATACATTCGCTCTAGCTTGAACATATATATATATATATATATATATATATATATATATATATATATATATATATATATATATATATATATATATATATATATATATATATATATATATATATATATATATATATATATATATATGTCTAGCTAGCACCATTGCATAGACCTGAAACTGAGAGAATACTTGGCAGAGTTGGCATAAGTGAAGCTGATAGTATTGCCATACGCCAGACCATATCCTCTGTTTACAAGACAGTCGTTGACAGCAATGCGCCTGAACGTGTTGGGGTTCACCAACACTGCGGAAGCAAAGGAGCCGCAGTAGAGATGGATGTTCCACGGAGCGCAACTATTGTAGCACAAGTTCACGATATTCACTGTGAATTTGGGAATGCCGTTACTTGTGTAGCCCGTCTGCGACTGGGATATGCTGATGTCCGAGCCTCTGCACACAGCTGCAAATGAATACAACACCCCGGCCCATCACCACGGTTATTATTTAGACAATAACACTTATCTGGACTTTGACAATGACATTTATTTACCAATCATATGAAATTGAGAAGAGTTCTCATTTCCAAAAAAAGAAAAGAAAAGTCTTAGTTATGTTTAATTCGATCTCCATCTTGACTTGGTGTGAATTGAGTGACGACCAGTGAGGAATACTTACAGGCTAGAAGCCGACGGTTTGAAGAAATGCTTGCTCCACTCTGTTGTGAATCTTCGAGGGAGAGTTCTACTACTAGTCCTGCACACATAGAGCTCGAGAGCACTTGAAATTTCGAAAAAAACCCAGAAACTAAGCTAGTCAACAATCGAGATATATGGTTTATTATCAACGTTTGCTAGCTTTTGAACTTAAGCCTACCACCTTCATCTCACGGATAGAAAGGGACAGTAATAATTAATAAAGCAATAGAAATGAGTATTAAATGTTTGCTTGCTTGAAAACTCAAACCCGCAGTCTTCAATCCATCTCGCTGATAACTAATATGGGATACCGGGTAGTAATAAATTATTAATGCAACAGAGATGTATGGTTTAATTAGTATCAAAAATTTTCTTGCTTTGAAACTAAAACCTGCAACTAGCCCCCATTGATGCCATAGATTGAAGTACTTAATTTGAAAAAAATCTTGCAAAACGGAGTGAGAACTTACCACGACTGGTGTCGGCTCCATCCTGCACATCAAGTGTTGCAGCAATGGAGATAACGTTCACGAGCACAAGCAGACAACAGAGTCTCAAGGCCATTAGAGCTTCACCTCCTCTAGCGAACAAGCCTGACATTCAATGATCTGACTGCAAAAATGTTCTGGTATAGTTCTAGCTAGACCGATCGATCGATCAGACCTTCTAGAATCCTCAAAGTGGAAGAGCGCAATTATGTTCAATCAACGCCGGTACTCAGATCGATCAGTGAGGAAGATTTAATTTGTGGTGTGTCTTATATTTCAAGGAGCTGAGGACAGGAACTTTCAGTTGGAAAAAAAAAGAGTTTTTTTTTAGCTACTAAGATCCGGCACATAACTGATTTCTGGCCTCCGAGAATGGAAGACTTGACTAAAATGATTCCATGATTCGATGCTTCGGCGGTCCTGGCCAAGGAAGCATGGCCGAATTCCAGGAGTTTTAGTCAACTGGTCTAGTTAAATGGTCTAATTACCGGTAGTATCGACAGAAAACTTTTCTTTTTCTTTTCCTTTTGGCACAAACTGAAATGAAAAATTCGAAGTTTACCTGGTAGAATCGCATGCACACCTACGAAGCCGGTTCTACAATCGCAAGTCAATTTGCGACAGTGAAGATCCGAGCATCTTCTTTTCAGATTCACGTCACTCGTCACCGTCACTGTTGCTTCTCAAGGCGGGTCCGGGTGCCTAAATAGGTGTCTAGGTTCTAAAGTATTGAACGGCAATTTCGTTAGATTTGCAGTAATCCAATAATTTGGTACTTTTTAGAACACGCTTTGTGAAACATAAATCCATACTTGTTCTAATTTTAGACCGTTGTGTACATGTCACAATTTCTGAGCTCCGGAATCGTGCCAATTTAACGAAATTAACCATACTGGTTGAATGTGCACTCCATGCATATCGATTGGGTTGTACCCTCCACAATGTTTTAAATAAATTCAAAATTATCCTGCAAATTAAAATGCTTGCTAACCAACTAGCTAGTATGCATGTATATATAATCCGGCCGCTAGCTTTTACTAGTTCAGGGCGGGACCTGTGAAGGAAGAAATGTACAGTAAAGTTGGAAAATTGAAGTATTGGAAGTGACAGGTTGAATGTGCACTCCATGCTTATCGATTGGGCTGTACCTTGGACAGTGTTTTCAAAATTTTCACAAGAATCTTGCAAAATGCTTGCAAGATAGCTAGCATGCAAGTATATATCCTAGAGGTCACTACCTTTTGCACGTTCATGGTGGGACCTGTGAAGGAATAAGCTTGTCATACAGTTGTGAAGCTCGCCATGAACAGTGAATATATAAAACTCGATCCTTGTAACTGAATTTGTTGAGAATATCGCACTTATCTAAAATTTAGTTAATTAAATTGGTACAATCCTAACCATTGTGACATTCATATGCAGAAAACTCTCAAAACTAGGACTTGCATAGATTTATGATTTTACGTTTCAGGTCTCGTGTCGTGAAAAGTGTGAAAAGTGTGGAATTCCTCCAAATTAAAGAAATTGACGTTACCTGATTAGTCGTTCACAGGATCCAATTCTGAGGAACATCAATGATAAATCCAAGGCTATGACATGCAAAAATTAGTTGCAAGTTGAACTATTCATTCCGCCATGAAAGTTGTTTTGGTTAGTCTTCAAAAGCTCCGACCAACCTGTAGTCATTTTCTATAGTATATGTATAATGAGGTTAGATGGACATGAGGTGATGTTGTGACCCACTCTTACTGTCATGGTTGGATTGACCGTTTCGTAAGTAAAATTTATCTCAGTGAAGTTGATAATTAAACTAACACCTCAGACAGACAGGCAGGTAACTTTCTGTCTGCTTCTCGTCAGTCAGTACACCACAAGGATATCTTCAAATCAAGGGAACTTATCCTCGCCCATGTGAATTAATCTACATACGTGGCGAGTTTAATGAGACTTGAAGGTCGAAGAGATTACCAACTTTCAAGATGTACAATTACAGACTTTACGAAAAGTATATCCATTCCTGAGTCCGGCCTGACAGACAGGCTAGTCGCATCATGCCTTGTCGTCGTTGCTTTCTTCCGAAGCTATCGGAGAGGCTCCATCGTTTTGAAGTATATGAGGAGCCCATGCCCACTATAAACTGGTGCATGTTGGTAGTGTTGCAGGAAAATAGATGCACATTGCAAGGAGCGTTGCTCTTCAGATTGTTTTCATTTACCGTAGTTGTAGTTCCCATTTCAGCAACTGGTACAATCACAACCCTCTGTTGTTTCATATGGTTAGCTTTGATGTCTAGATCTTGTTGCCGTTCCCAAGCTTGCTTCTGACATATCTGGGATTATGCTTTCATGCTTTCAGTTTCAGTTTTGGAAATTCGAGCTTGGGCTATGATATCTTCAAGAGTGAAACCCAGCATAATTCATTACTCATTCTAAGCTTCTGTATTCGGGATAAACTTGGTATAAAATTCATGATGGTCATAAATTGGTTAAATTGGAGAGCTTTTAGAGATCCACACACTACTAGAAAAAGGGTGTGTTTGTACGTTTTTTAGCAACGTTTTGGAACATGATAAAGCAACACCTGCTGTGTACATGTACCCACAGTTCGCATGTACACAACAGGCGTTGCTTTATCATGTTCCACAACGCTGCTAAAAAACGTGACAAACCCACCCTTTTTTCAGTAGTGACAATTGTTGCCTTCGATTGAAATTAGTTTCGAGACAGGGTTTCAATGTAAAGAAATTTCGCCATTTTAAAGTCATTCTAAGGACACTTACATCACTGTATGTGTCCTCAGAAGCTATAGACTGCAAAACATATATTCTGTATTTTGTAAATTTATTCCAGTGCATGTGGTTACTGTATTCTGATTTGAAGGATGAGATCGAGCTCTGAATGTTGGATTTTATGTCAAGCAATGCATTACTAAATTTCAGTGGAATGTTAGCTTAATATGCTGAGAGTTCACCCGTCTTTGAGTTGATTTTCGAGTTCTCAGGTTTCCGCTGTGCAAATTAATTTCAGTCCTGCCTCATTACCACAACGTTACACAAAATTGTAGAAGATATTTAATGCAACTGAAGGATGAGATCGAGTTCTAGATAATGTTGAATTTCATGTCCAGAAATGCATTACTAGATATTCAGCATTCTTGTTCAGAGGTTTCACCCATCCTTGAATGAATTCTAGAGCTCGATCTGAGATTTTAATTGTGCAACTTAATTTTACTCCTACGTGATAATCAAAACATTACACAAAATTGCAAAATATTTGTAGTGCAACTGACGGATGAGATGGAGTATGTTCTAAATGTTGAATATTCTGTCAAGCAATGTTTCAGTGGAATTTTTCTAAATCAACGCATTTCTGTGGAATGTTTTTGAAGCAGAGCAAGCTAGAGATCATTCAATTACTTCCAACCATGGCCATGTTCGCAACCAAGGTAGTGGCGATCTTCACCATGATGCTCCTGACGATCCTGAAGGCCCAAGGAGTCCCTGTGAGCTTCGGCAACGTTCTGAACCCGCTCGCAGATTTGCACGTCCATTGCAGGAAAGACGCCCAAGAGGCTCTAACTCGGACCATCAGCCCTTGGAAGGAATACGCAATCTTCATTCCCACGGGATTCTTCGGAACTTACATCTGCGATTTCGCTTCAGCGGGCCGACGCACTACCACCTTCGATGTCATCAACTCCCGATGCAACTGCAACAGCTTCTATGGATGTGCGTGGGTGGTCAAGAGTGATGGATTCTACTGTGACTTTGACATTATTTACCCATGGGCCTAGCTAGCATGCGAACGAGGGAAGAGTTTCACAAACGTGAGTGAAATACCATGTGGATCGGAGAGCAATCATTGACCGATCTCCTTGCTAGCATTTGTAGGAGTTTCATCGATCCTAGCTAGCTTGTATGTTGAGCCTCTTTACTATGGCTTTGATAGACTGTGTCTGTTACTCTAATAAAAACGTCCTTGCTAGAAAGGGCATTTAGATTTGCACATGATTTTGTTCGTTCGTTTCAAACTCTGGAGTGGTTTTTGTTCTCTAGAGTGTTGATGATGTAACGTTAATTTCGTTTTTTTGCGGTATTCCATTACTTTGGCACTTCCAAGACTTCCAAGGACACACTACCGGCGATGTTAATCTAGGCATGTCCTAGTTTAATCCTGTGAGTGGTTTGCGTGTGCGCGATGGCTTGGCTAGATTGTGTCTGTTGCTAGCTTCTCTTCATATTAGTCAGAAACAAAATTTCGTTAAAATGGCGGTAGTGTAGTAATTTCGCAGTTGGCACTTTTACCTTTAGACTGTGCAGTGTGAAATCTATACCGGTCCTAGACTTTAGAGATAAAAAGAAAGAAATGAATGGAAATATGGCATATGGAATACCGCCATTTTAACAAAAACCTCCCCTTAATAAAAACAAACGTGCTTGCTAAAGGGCATTTAGATTTGCAAATCGTTTTGTGTGTTTCTGAATCGGGAGTGCTTATAATAAAACACCAATTTCGTTAAACTGAACGTATTCCACTCCTTTGGCACTTTAAGGACATATAATATAACTCTATTCATGTCCTAGTTCATGTCTAGTTTTTTTCAGCCTTAGATGTACGGCACAATTATTAACTCTGTAATCAACCCAATATTACGAAAGTGACGATATCAAGATCATTGTTTGTCCTCCGACCTTTTCATTTCAGAAGTTGTGTTTGATTGAAGTGTAGTAGTTGCACCAGAGGATATAGGTTCCTGCATATGAGGTCATGTTGATTTGCTTTTCTGAAAAACTACATGCCACAGCACTGGTTTCTGCTGTTGCACTAGACTTGAACAATTTGTATTGGTTTGAAATATTTAGACTTCGATTTTCATGCTCAGGGTCGTGAGAGGGTGGTTACTTAGTTGATCCTGAATTGATGAAGATTTCAATCTTGTTTTAGATCTGCTCTCGTCTCTGGCTTTGGAGCTGTAAGGTATCACACCAGAGAAATCCAAATAGGTCATAGACCCAACTTCATACCACCGTAATAAGGATTTGGTGTTAAAACGGTTACAATCTAGCTTCTACAACGCCAATTTCTTGAAATTGGCAATATTCCGCAAACCAAAAATTGTGACATGTTGCTTCACAAAGGTCTAACTCGGACATGTATAGATTTTCGGTTCAAGTCGCACGGCCTGAACTGCATCAAAGTAAAGGAATTTCACCACTTTGACGCTCTACAACTGGCTCGCTCTTATGAGCTATCCAATTAACGTCAATTTCCTTCAAGCGGCACGATTCCGGCGACAAAAAAATGTGACACCAATCTCCACAATGCTCTAAACACTTACGACAGGTATAGAAATGCGTTGCAGGCAGCGTGGCCTGAAAGCTGCCAAATGTTGTGGAATACACCAAGGTAACGAAGTTTGTCAAATTAAAATAATTCCAAATCCGATGCTTCGCTTAATTTGCTTGTGATGTTCGATATTCATGTCAAGCATCGTTTGATAATCCCGGATTGTTAAAAACTTAAAGGGTGTTGATGGATTCAAAACAACCTCCTCGTGATGCTATCAAAGACAAAAATATCGTTTGCAAATGAATTGCTCAAGCAGATCCCTGGTGTGAAAAATGTACCGGCAGTGGGCTACATTACATGGTCCCGTGCTTGGTGTGGACCATCTACATACCTTGTGTGTACTGTACATTTTTCACATAATGTATTCAATGTGAGTTGCATGTGTCGGTTAGTTCCGTTGCAAAGGGCCAACAATTTGCTTTATGTACAGTTCAGTAAATGCGTGAACATTATTCAATCCGGTGTGAGTTGTGGGTATCGTCCATTTACATTACATTACGGTACGTAGAAGCGCCCAAAAGCGTCCCCATTTCTATTCTTGTATCCTAGACTACCACTAAATCTGTCCCAAGACTTTCATTCATGTGTCCTTCAAATGCTTGACTCTAGTTTGTTGCTTAATGATTTTTGCAGATTTTGATTTAGGATCTATCTATGTGACAGTTTCAGTGGTCTAGAAAGCGAACACTTTGAAAAATCATAAAAATTACATACCATATTCAAAAAATCTAGTTTTTTTCTTTGAATATTCATGATTTTCACTTGCTAATACTACAAAAAATATTATTTTTAGGAAAAGGTGCCTCCAACTATGCTGAATTGCTTATATTGACGGCTTTGGGTGTTTCCACCGTAAAGACAAAATTCTATATAATCTAGAAGTATGCCTGAAAACAGGGCTGATAAAGCATTGGTGCCATATTTGAAAAACTGGGAGCCAGTTTCGGTACACTAATGATGATAAATAGTGTTAGCCATACTAACTATTTTAGAAATGCTATAAGTTTTTACTTTTGATGAATATTTTTATTGAGTGTATAGATCCTAATATCATTTTAAGTGGGAGAACTTTACACCTATAGTTGGTAAAAATATTCATCAACAGTAAAAACTTATAGCTCTTTTAAATCAATTAGTGTAGGTAACACTATTTATCATCATTAGTGTAGTGTCACTGACCCTCATTCACTAGGCTTGGGATGAATGTCCACCGGGCACCAATGTACGGGGAGTACCGGCATTTAGTTACAAGCTAGCTGGTTGATTTTGAGGATTTCCGAATGGATTTCAAAATCTTCGGAAAAAAACCGATCATTTAAGAGGAAAATCTCTATTTTATAAAGGTCTAGCCGAGAGAATGCTTCAAACAACCGTTTGGTTTTAGCAAATGTAGGATTTTAGCCGGTTAAGCTAAAAATCTCCCTGGACCCTGCCGGGCACGGCTTCTTCTGGATATTGGGAGATGCTCACTACCACTGTGAAACTTTATTTACCCTATGTGTAGATCGCTTTCGTAAATTAATAGGGAAAAATTGGAACATGATTTTAGTAAATATGAAAAATTGTACTTGGAAGTACTTCTACAAAATCTGAGAACATTTCATTGTTGCCAATTCAGTATATCCAAAAATGATTCTTCAGGAAATTTAGAAAAAGGAACACATTTACACATGAATAGACATAAAACATTACCGCAATGAGGAGTGTTGAAAAATTAGGAAGATTGATGTGCTGAAATTCAAGAAAATCTAATTAACTCCTAATGTTCCTTGACTATGTTATCACCAAAAATGCTCAAAAACTACCATTTCTAGTACACATATCAAATTTTAGAACTTTTTTTTTGACACATATAACCTTATGATCTTGTAATACACTAGTTTAAGAAGATGTGCTAAAAATTTCAAAAATTTCCACCTTGTAGATTGCAAGATATTAGAGTTTGAAGTGACGAAATCCTTTTTTTCGCCCCTGCGAAAATTCGGGCAGCTACACTTCATAAGGTCAGATCATTATGAAGAATGTCCAAAATAGTTGCAACTCTTTGGAATCATTCTTCAAGGTAAGACGTTGGCTACATGCTTTAAGAAATTCAGATTGTTTGGAATTGTACAACATATACTAGGAGAAAAATAGTAAGTAGAAAGATATAGGGAATGATTCAAAATACTAAATTGTTAACAATTTATTTATGGAATTGAAAAATGGTAATTCCTATGGTTGTAATTTTATAATAAAAATTCTACACTTAATGTTTTTATTTTTTTCCAAAAATATTGAAAATTGAGTTAAATAAAGGACTTCAAAGTTTATTTTAAATTGGAAAATTCAGAACTACTTGCAAACTAATACACCTTGTCACTTTTGAGTCATTGATCAAAATGGAATGATTCAAAGCTTTCTATGTATATATAAATCTAGAGAACCAATTTCAAATTTTTATTTTTGAGAAAAGTGATTTTTTTAGATCTGCCCGGACTGCCCAAGTTGAGAAACAAACTACATATTTTGACCATAACTTTTGACTAATATTTTCAAATGTCCTGAAATTTAGGGCACACAGAAGATACTCCTTGTCCCCACCTTCTATTAAAATTTCGGCATAAAATATGCAAATCTCCACTCACATGCACCTGCCCAATAATTCTATGTTGCCAAAAAATGCAGTCCGGTCCTCTAAGGGTTAAGTTGCTGAATTGTCCAAATGTCCAAATTAAATTATTTCATTAACCAGGTGTCAAATTTGACCTGAAAGTATGGTAGTCCCTATGATGTTTGTGCTTTGTCAGTCTTACTGGTTTTCATGTCTCAGAATTTCAGGTTTAGAAGATCTTCCCACTTTTGCACGTTCAATTTGATCTTGAAAAGACGGGCCTCTGACTATGTTTTCAAACCTCATCTTTGTAATAAGCTCCCATTTTGCAACTAAGGTAAACCAGCCTATGACAGGCAGAATGGCTAGTTTGCCATGATTTCGTTTTTGAAAAAAATTAAATTTTTTACCAGTAAAAGATAAGCATGTGGATTGCAGAGAGCAATTGAAATTTTAGTTTTTGGACAAAAAATGAATTTTTTATGAATTTTTGAAGCGTGCAGCCCAATTGGCCTAAAACAGCCTGTAGACTACCCCAAGATCCCCATAGCATGTATCCATAATGGCCATCTAACCACCTATAACAGTCTCAAAATTCCCTAACATGGTCACAGTTTTCCCTAACATGGCCATAACATAAAGGAATGTAAAACTTAGTTCTTGTAATGATTTTACACTAGAAAAGTAGGTGGTCTTAAATCAGTCACTAATAACTCTATCTCCATCACCCAAGGCATTGATTTCAGCCACTAACCAACCTAATAAACTCTTCATCTCATTTATTAATAAAAATCTGTCATAGATTGATGTAAGACTGTCATGAGCGGTTCTCTAGATGTCTGCATTAGGCGATTTGCCTGTCATAGGCTAGTTTACCTACATATGAAAGAATTTTTTTATAATTATTTTTCAGCGATGTACATTCTGCAATCCCATATTTTACATAAGTTATAAAAATTTGAGATTTCTTTTTAGAAAATTTGAAATTAGCGTAATTTTTTTGAATAGACAGTGGAAAAATCTCACAACAAACACCAAATATTTTTTCAAAATCTGAAATTCTCTCCATAGTTGTACATGATTTAAACATAAGTTTCATCATCTAGAACTAAGCACTCAAATGCTTGTGGTTTTTTGTAATGGAAATTTTGATTTTTCTTTGGGAACTCCTTTCAAATTTTGTACTTGTGTACTTCTTTCAAATGTTTGGATTGTTCAAGTTTTACAACCAATAGAAGAAAGGCTTTAATACCCCTTTCAAACTTGTCAAAAAAATTTAACCACCAATCAAAGAATGACATGTGTATCCCATCATAAGTTGCAATGCTCCCATGCTAGGGTGAGCATTGCAAAGAGTTGAGTTGTCGTTATGTTGCTTCCCCTATTTGTGGATTGCCAAATCTTACTAAGAAGAATTGTCTTGGTAGGATGTACCTCAATACTCACGCAATGACAAGTTTTGTATTCCCTTCAATAATCATATATGTTTAGAAATGAATTTGTACACTTGAATTAGGATTTTGAAATTAGGGTTGATGGTCAATTTCGTTAAAATGGCAGTATTCCATTAAAATGGAAAAAATGAAACCACTGAAAGAATGAAAACAATGGAAAGATTGTCCAAGGGGAGTATGCTAGTTTTTAGCTTCTCTAGTTCTTATGGATTTTTAGAATAGAAACTTTGAAGTTTTAAAAATTGTACCCCTTTGAGAATTTTTGAATGTAAGAGTTTCACATTCATTAGAAAATGACACGAGTACCTCTCATAATTTTGTAAAAGTGTTGCAATGAATGCAGAAATGACACATGTACCCTTCATGTAATTTACGTGTGGTATTCAAGTAATGTGATAGTTTTGTCACTATCACTTCAAAAGAGCTAGTATCTACTAGTACAATCACAATGCCATCATTACTACTTTTCAAAAGTGAAACTAATTAAGCTTGCCAAGTACTACTTGTCATGGAGGAATTTTCCTCCTTGCTTCAATGTTTTAACCCCTAAAGGACTAACTAAAGGATCTAACTTTGGTTTTATAGAGAACTTAGGCAAGCTATGTTCACTTCATGATTTGGAATATTTGTGTGAAATCTTTAGGATGAAATCCCTAGAGTTCTTTCATGTTTAGAGGCCAAAACTGCTTCAAAATACAAGTCTTCAAAGCAAGGCTAAAATCTTCATCTACATATATTTTTTAATAAATCTAATTGTAAGATACTTTAGTTAACTTGTTAGAGTTTACCCTGTTAAAATTTTAGAATTAAAAACCTTACCAATTGCAAGATCATAATGCTTGGTTTTCAAAAAGAAGTATTTTCAACTCTTTCCAAATGGTTAGATTTCATCTTTCAACCATTTACCCAAAAATGTATAGATCCTACAACTTGCAACTTTCCATAATATGTTGAAGAAATAAGTTGGGATACATATAAAAAAATTCAATTTTTTTTCAAATTTATGTTTGAAAAAAATAGTAAGTACAAAGAACTAAGAAATTATTTAGAATAATAAATTTTTAAGAATATAGTTATGGAATTGAAAAATGTCATTCCCAATTGGTTGTCATGTTGTAAAAAACAATCTAAATCCTATGATTTCATTTTTTTCAAAAATATTGAAAATTGAGTTAAGTAAAAGACTTTAAAGTTTATTTTAGAATAAAGATTTCATAATTGTCCTCATAACTTTCATCTCATTAATTAAAATGGAATGATTCAAAGCTTTAGGGATTAATAGTGACAAGATGCATGTTACTAATACTTGGAATATGTCTCTACAATTTTTGAATCCTTAAATGAGAGTCTAGGCCCCTTGGACTTGGCTTTGAGCAAATCTTTGACAAAAATGGTTTTGAATATTTGGATAATGTTTCAACCTACTAGACTTATTTTTATGGTGAGTATAGCTTGCCAAGTATCGCGTTTAGGCTTCAAAGGCATAGCATTGCTCATTGTTTACTTTTGTATGTCATGTTTGCATGACCTTTGGACAAGCAATAAGACCCATGCTCCATTTCAAGGAGATTTTTTTAATTTCCCCTTAGACTGCGGATTAGGCCAAGGAATGTTGATTAAAGCTTAATTGTATTGTCGTCTTCATTCAATTCATTGGGACCCAAATTGATATAACTTTTTTATTTCCTTTTAATACATATAGGCACCATGGTTGCTAGTATGTGAGCCTAGGATCTTGAGCCCATGAGCCTAAGCTCCTATGTTATGAGTACTTATATTAAAGGCACCTTCTATAGTTATAGAATATTTATATTATAGGTGTCTATATTGTAGGAACTGTAGATAGACTTCGTAATTATTTCATTTTCCACTTAGTTTTACAAACTTTGCGTAGTTCATACCTATTAGGCTGGTAATTGCTAATTTAGAGGCTTATAGGTTGTTTTTGCATCCCAAATTGGTAATCAGTGGGTTGATTGGTCTAGTACTTGGTTGGTTGGGAGCAAATTGGTAAGATACCAATTAGAAGATTTCATTGGATGTTAGTTGATTTCAGTTGAAATCCAATTGGGAGTTGCTGGCGTTGGAGCGCCCAGCGCAAATCCCGAAAGCCTACTAAGAACACCCACTCAAGTGGATTCTACCAATTGAAAAATTAGATCCAAGACAAATGACCGTGGAGATTGCAAGAGAGGTGGAAAAGGCATCTTGTAGAAAACTTACGAAACTTTTCACTGTACAGCTTAGGATATTATAATGGTCAAACCTCTCATAGTAGGTGGCCCGTTTTGGGGCGCTTGGGCGCTCAGGGGTTAAGTGCTGATGGGGTTTTCATTGTTGGGACCCCACTGCAGCTAAGTGTGCGTGAGAGTCCAACCCTGAATTGGCTACATTTTCCTTGTTTTGGTCGTTGTTGATGAGAATATTGCGTGCAAGTTGATTGCTAGTTGGATAATTCACTATGGGAAGTTAGTGCGTGATAGGAGAAGAATGTGAGATGAATTGGAGTTGGTCTAAATAGGACTCTGTGAGACAAAATTGGACTATATATATAAATGTGACTGAGTGTTATATGAGCCAGATTTATAATCAACTGAATCAAAAGGATGAAAGCAATGGTAATAAGAAAGAGAAACAAATGAAATCCAAGTTGTTGTTAATCTGATTTGGAGCTACAAGGAACCAGTTTCGACTAGTCGTGTGTGAAGTCAGCCAAGTTAAGTAGCAGTGAAGATATTAAGCCAAGTTGGATTTGATTCAGTTAAGCCGGAAGCAAGAAGAATATTTAGTTGGTGAAAAGATTATAAATTGGCATCAATAAAGAGATTAAAAAGAGTCAATTAAGAGTTAATGTTTTCTATTCCCTTGTAGCCCTTAAGTGTGGAGAGTAGCATTGGAATTAGGCCTAGTGTGAGGATTTGCGTTTCAATGTCTATTTGTTGTGCTAATTAGTAGGAATTAAAGTGGCTAGACAAATCCCTATTTGAAATTCTCCCTAGGAACGAATTTATTATACTATTGGGTGTTTTTCTTAATTAGTTAAATATTATATTCTACAGGAACCTATATTATAAGCACCTTCCATAGTTCTAGGATGTTTATATTATAGGTGCCTAATTATATTATAGGCACCTTTCTATGGTTATAAGATATTTATATTATAGGTACCTATGTTATAGGCATCTTCCATAGTTACTTAGAGAATATTTACATTATAGGTGTCTATGTTGTAAGTACCTATGTTATAAGCACCTTCCATGGTTATAGGAAATATTTCCACATTGTCGTAAACTAATAAGTTTTGACTCAAATATTCCCTTCACTTTGTCTGACTTTTGCAAGGGTGAACTTCACATTTAAGTTAGAATATTTAAAATAGGAATATCAAGTGGACAAAGTCACAGAGTAAATTGAATTGAATTCAGCATCTTCTAAATCATCTAAGTCTAATTATCAAACATGCTCATGTATAGATATGCTTTTAATCATGTTTGAATTGAATTTATAACATGTTTGAATTTAATTCATGTCATGGGTTGAATTGAATATACAAACAAAATCAATGCATTAGAGAATTCAATATGTTTTGCACCATTTGATTGCATCTACCAACAAAAGGTGAGTAGCAATAGGGAAAAAAAATCATGTCAATACAATTAAATTGTACTCTTGGAGTCCCCTTGAAAACTTTCTAGCAACCCTCTATAGGGTCTATTTTTTCCCTAATGAAACGCCAACTTTCAAATATTTTGGTTGTGATAGTCATATTTTCTAAAAACAATTGATTTCATTTCAAATTTTTAATTATAAAAAAAAGACTATAAAAAGTTTAACCTAAAATTAAATATCTAAGTATATACCTAGGTATATACATATGCTAATTTTGCACTCTACAAATGAGAAGTTAGGAATAATCAATTAGCATATTGAGGAGCTAAATGTGTTGACTTTTCATACCAAACTACTTAACCCAAAACTTCTTCAAAATTGATGGAACCACTAGCAAAATTTGACATAATAAATCTCATTTGAGCCTCTAAAGCTTCAAGCTTCAAACTACTCTGCAATGATGATTTCATATGATTTTGAGTCAATTGAGGAGACTCTTTCAATAGAGATTTCATATGATTCTCAATGGAAGTCTTAGTTGGGGGCCTAGGAGTTGGTTGAGGGAGGCTTAGCGAAAACCTATAGGCTAAAAAAGATGGAAGATGGATTGTCAAACTAGGCAATTGGCTTCAACGAGTTGCATGAGTTCTTTCTTGATTTGGAGAAGCAAACTAGCCGCCACAACGCCCACAAGGTGGAAACCCTAATTGTGCCTTAAGACAAAAGCCTCATTATAGCAAATCAAGCTTATTGGGGTAATTGGGCCAACATTTTTATTTTGGATAATATATTGTTCACTTTGACAAATTTCAGTTTGTTAGACCTGATCCATCCAAATTTCATCACACGTAGTGAGGGCATTTTCTAGGTACTATTCCAAAACAAAAGCACTGTCTTAGACACACGTCTCAATAAATCTATTTTTTCAGTTCTAGATTACAAGCGACAATCTATAATAATTTTGGATGTTACAATGATTACTAAATGATAACCTTCATTAATTTTCCATTGTCACCTACCTTAGGACAACTAAACTTCCCTCACAAAGTGGTTGTTGAGGGTTGTGGTGAACTACCCCTTTGCTCGTCCCCCCAAGTCAGTCTAGGGGGTGCAAGTAGAAAAAAGCCCCCCTATTTTGTGCCCAAAAAATGTGTGCTCTACACCTCTCTTGGCTAATTTGGGGCCTCTAATTGCAAATATGAATTCAAAAATTGCAAATTTTATCATGAGTGGGAAATAAAAAATTTCAGGGTTTTTCCTTCAGGGAGGAGCGAGGGGTCAGTTCACCTCGGCAATGTCAAGGGCCAAGCAAACGTGAAATGACAACCCACAGGTTGTCAATTTTTTGCCCTGACCACAGTTATGTGGTACACTTAAAACCAGGGATGAGGCGTGTGGCTGTCGCTACTGTCATAACCTGATGCAGCGAATTGAAAATTCGTTTCTTTCGTGATTTCTTACCAAGAATGGATGCGGATATTTTGCTCGGCAACCGCAGCCGAGCATCATCGGTACCACATATTGCACCCACCAGTGGCCTTCAAAAGCCGGGGGGAAATCGTCAATAGGAGCACATGTTGAACAGTGGAAGTAGAATCTCCTGGAACTGGTAAGGTAGTCTGCTTGGTTCGTCTTTTCCATGGGCTTCCATGGACTGCAAGATTTGTAACTCATTTTTCAGACGAAGAGAAATAGATTCCGCTTGCAACACAAGTGGTTTCGTAATTTTTCAAGCATTATTGAATTACTTATGAATTTTCAAAGATTTACGTCCTAGGCACTTGTTGTCTTACTAGCAAAGTGCACATACACTTAGCTTGTGAAGAGAGATGGGGGAACCAAGAAGAAGCATAGGGCCACTTGTAATAAATAACAAGCAAGGATCCTAAATGCAACCATGCTTGTGTCAAATCAATTTCCTAGGTTTTGCACTCTCCATAACAAAGTAGTTGGCTTATCAATTTCCAATATAAATACAATGTCTACATGTTACTACATTTGAAAATGAATCCAATTACATGGTTTAACCATCCATATTTAAATCTAAAATCAATATCTTTAACATATTGTACTACAACACCCCCACTTTATCCTCAAACCATTCAATGTCTATTACATATCCATTTTAGGACCACCTCATGTTGGTTTAATATCTTGTTATAAGATTGATTTCAAGAAGATGGGCGCTTTTACAGTAAACTACTATATATTTGTTTAAATACAAAAATTTGGATCTTGCATGTGGCTAAGATCAATGTATTTTCATTTTGGAAAAAGAATCAATTGTTTCATCAATACTCTTGTAATACTTAAGTGATATTTAGTGATATGTATATGAAAACTAGGTGATATCTAGGTAAAATTTGGCTATTGGTCTTAAAATGCTATAGTAATTCGGCTATTTTGACCTTCCAAAATGAAAATTTTTCTTACAAAAAGTAGCGAACATCATTTGGTTGTAGCCAAATGGTGAAAAATTGTGCATAAAAAGAACATTGGCCAAAGTGAATTGACTCCTTTACTTGTCTTCTAGCAAAATCCCCAATTTTTTTCCCTAGGGGTGCATGTTGAAAAAAAGCCCCTCTATTTTGTGCTTTATTAATCTATTTTCTAAACCAATCCTAGCTAGTGCAGTGGAGACCTCTAATTGCAAATATGAATTCAAAATTTCCAAATTTTACCTTGGGTGGCAAATAAAAAAAGTCTTGTGTTTTTTCTAGGGGATGAAAACGAGGATGATCAAGGGGGGTAATAGTCATTTGGCTCAACAAACTAGTCACTTAATCTTGCAACATTGGATCGGTCATTGCAAAAATCAACCGTGTGAATCATTTGCTTAAAAAACCCTATTCAAGGTCAAATTACTAAACAAGACCTTCCCTTTTCACACAAAATTTCAACGATGGACATGTGCACTTCTATGTCATGCATTTGGACTCTTTTAGCCCATGGAGGTGAAATGAGCAGTAGTAAGTCCCGTACTTATTAGTCGGCCTGAGGGTCCGTTTCGTGAAGGGTCGGGGGAGGACTGACATGGAATTTCCACGTCAGATTTGCAGAGGTCTACATCACCCACTAACCAAACCCGAGATGACATGTGGCACTTGGCCCTCCTCCAAATTTCTGCCGAATCTGATTCCGTCTCCCGTCGCCTGATATAGGGTACAGTCAGTTACCCTGAGTGAGCTGGCGAACGGCAGACCCACCAATCCCTCACGAGTGCGTCGACTTTATTACCCCATTCCACTCCATGGTTTCAGTTCCCCAGAAGTCCACGCCGAGTATAACGTACCGACCTTTTTTTGCGCAGTGACAGACTCCAATGGAAGCAGGCGGGTAACTGCAAAGTCGTCTACGAAGAAACCACTCACAAGTTTCTGATTCCTGGGACACACTAGCTAGACTAGACTAGCCCCTACCAGTGTTTCTTTTTATCATTTTTGAGAAGTAGCCAGCTATTCGATCCTGCAATATTCTTGTGATACACGGTGATACCTAGGTGTAATTTGACTATTAGTCTTGAAATACAGCAGTGATCTGGCTAATTCGACCCCCCAAAATTAAAGAATTCGCTTGAAAAATATGGCCACATCTTTCGGCTGTAGCCAAAATGGCGAAAAAGCATGCATATAAAACAAACACTGGCCCCCACTCCGCCCCCCTTGCACGGGACTCCCACCTTCTCGCGGCTGCCGCATTCTTCGATTCTATCCTTGGCGGGATGCACGCTTCCCTTGCAGACGTACGTACGGTGCAGTATCGTCAGTTTCACATTTCTGCAGTATGTCGTCTCGACTCTGGTGAGGGCGGGCGAGCGAGATCGGAGGACGACTTACGTGGGGTTGCGGTGCGGCAATGTAGATTTTATTGTTCATTCCAGACGGTGTATGCATCGATCAGCAGAGGGAACGTACAGTTCATTGTTGGAGCTCCAGGTGAGCGAAAATCTTGTCGAGTACCTAGCGAGGTTGGCATCGATGTCGACGGGGTTCCAGTCCAGACCTCTAGGAACTTATTAGTCTCATGAACTCACCATCTGATAAACTGAACGGCCGGAAATCTGGGATTCTAGATGAGCGAAAATCTTTTCCAGAGTGATCAAGAAACCTAGTTAGCTAGGTTGGCAACGACACGGACGGGTTTAGGATCCAGATATCTAGGAACTTAGTTTCGTGGACTAGCTCTCAATGTGTGAACGGTCTTTTCAACAGTCAGGTGCGTTGCAGGCTATGATTGATCGGGGTTAGGAGTGATGGGATACCTGGTTCGGAAGGAACGGCACAGGGCGGATCGCGGGATGGAGATTCGGGCTCATACGTGGTTGGCGGTGTTTTTCACCGCCACATTTCAGTGTCTGCGACTCGTGGCAACCCAACAACCAGGTGGGGGATTTGAGCTAGCAGGTCTTGGGGTATTTTGAATTCGTGAAATTGGTAGATTGTGAGTCGATTAATGTAAACTTAAGTCTCCATTCACCAAACAGGTTCCATTCACCACACAGGTGAACCTGGACCATGAATCTAGAACCTTCCAGCATCTCAAAGTTTTCACTTTTTATTATTTGGGGGTAAGCTGAAAATCAGTTGCAAAAAAAACATGCCATGAATATAATGGAAGTCTTTTCACTCGTAGCACAAATCAAAGCGAATGGAGCTCTAACGTACTGTACGGTTACTGGAGCGAGTCTCTCCCTTCCAAGCCCTGAACAAGTTCCGGTGGATGTGCCAGGTTTTTTGAGCTTGGACTGTGGTGCATCCAAGCCCTTCGTGGACGACTACGGCATCTCGTGGGTGCCCGACGACACTTACATTTCCGGTGGCAAAACCGCTACGGTTACCGGTAACTTGACCTACGAAAGCTCGACGCTTCGATACTTTCCTGATAGCACCAGAACGCGGTACTGCTACAACTTGCCCACGACTGTTGGACAACGCTATTTCATTAGGACGACATACTTCCATGGAGGTTATGATACTGACCCAAACGTGAAGTTTGACGTCGCCCTCGATATCTTTCAGCTAAAATTGACATTATCATTCACCACTGCGACCGACTACCGCTGGCCAGAGTTTTATTTTCAAGCTTTCAAAGACAATGTGCAGCTCTGCCTGCTTCGGACTTTGCCGACAGATAACCCTTTTATTTCGTCAATTGAGCTGCGACCCTTGGACGCGACCATGTATGCTACGGTGGCCACTGGGTCTGCGCTTGTGCTGCAAGTCCGGAGCAACTTGGGTAATAGTTCATTCCTCAGGTTAGTACAATCTCTCTCACACAAGTACCGGTATTGTAGCTTTTTAGCTTTTTTTTCATCCTTTCAAGCTGTTTTGAAAATCTTCTGCTCAGAATTGATGATGACATGTGGGCCATGGTTTGATAGGTATCCAGATGATCAGTATGACCGGTATTGGGGTTCAGATTCCAGTGCTGATTTAGTGAATATCACAAGCAACTCGGTGTCGGATTCTGGATATGCCGTTGATAAGCCCCCAGCGGCAGTTATGAAGACCGCTGTTACAAATCTTGCCACTGATGTTAACCCATACATCTATTACACATTGACTCCCTCCACGGGTCTCAACAATTCGTATCTAATTAATATTTTTCTGGCCGAACTGCAGGTACAAGTTCTCCACATTGCGCATCTCTCCACATACTTCTTTTCTGCACCTTGCTCCTCATTTAAATGTGCTATGGGGTTTAAAGCAAGTAATACACTTCATTAACTTGGTTGTTGACGAAAGAGGATTTCACTTGCTCCCCAGCTAGATTCTAATTCTAGGTTCTTGTTTGATGATGTCCAGACGCTTACAACATCCCAGAGCAGAGTGTTTAACATCCTTGTGAATGGCGAAGTAGTGGCCTCCAACGTGAATGTGTATAGCAGTGCCCTGAATTCATTGTTCGAGCCCATCGAAATTTCCAACAACATGTCTACAGTTGATGCACAAGGAAAAATGAATATCACGCTATCAGCAACTCCTCTTTCATTGTTACCACCTATTTGGAATGCGCTAGAGGTTTTCTCAGTTCATTCTAAAAGTGCTGGAACTCTTGCCTCGGACGGTACGAATTCCTCATTTTCCAGCTTCAGACACTCATTGTCGTGATAGAAATTCGAAGGGAAAAAAGCACCTAATTGGGACCTGTTTGCAAAACCGCCCATCTAGATTCTTGTCTCAAATGTTCTGTCTCCATACATGAGAGCTCAGGGTCGATTTAGGTACACCTATTTTCAGCACTTTAAAAATTCATATATATAAATTCATATATATAGGTTATTCATATGGAGTCAAAAAAATGCATAGTAAGAGAATCTAGAATCCCCTTTCAACTAGTCTACCAACAAGACCCCAAAAAACTTTTACAGTTCAAACGTAGGAACCATGCTCAAACCCTTATTCAGACTCACCTGAGGGACTCACTTAGGTGCTACCTGTTACCTTACATGACCTAAAAGAAGCAGACCTGTTATTTTTCTGGAATTTTTTTCACGAGCTTTCCTCTTGGGAATTGCAGTGACTGCTATCGAAGGCTTGAAGAAGGCCTTTGGATTGGGAGCTCTCTGGACTGGTGACCCATGCTTACAAGTTCCATACGATTGGTTGACTTGTTCCGTCGACTCTCCTGCCAGAGTAACCGCAGTGTATGTTTCATCCCTAACATTTCAATCTTCTCGTCTAAACCATAAAAAGGCTTTCAATACCCCTCTTGTAATTATGCCAACGTGTGTAGTTCTACAAATGTACCCGGGGGGCAGATATGTTACGTGTTGGTGTTTGGTTTTTGTGACTCCACCAAAGCTTGGTAGGTACTTCCAGAAAATATTTTGTTGGAGGGCTCTCGTTACCTAGTCTATATTATTGACAGTGCTGATTTCAAATGTTGGTCCAGTGAGCTTTCCTCAGACAATCTGACTGGAACCATTCCAGATCTGCGAACTTTGACCAGCCTCACCACTCTGTGAGTATTTCCTTTGCATTTGTTCATGCAATCTTCACATGACATGTTTACTTCTGCCTGATTTCCTTCCCTCTTTGACAAAAATCTAGGTTGTGCTCTGAATGTCGTGTTCATCTTATCTACCGAATCTTTATAGTCAGTTTCTGTCAACATGAAGTCTTAAGAAATCACGAGTGCTTGGGATATGAGAAGACAGTCTGGTTTCTAAAACTTTCAGCAGAGGGAGGATATTCTCTCTCTCGGATATTCATTGAAGGATTTTTCGTATTCAAAGCAGAAGAATTTCCCCGTGCATACATGCATGTCGACCATCCACTGACCTTTGATGGCCGGGAGATCGCAGGCACTTGGATAACAACAGTCTCACAGGTGAAATACCTGACTGGTTGGCGTCGTTGCCGAATTTGCAAGAGTTGTAAGCCCCTTCAATCCGCACCTGCTTTGGTCTCTAATTCTGTCGAGAGCTATTGCACCAATTTCTTTACCCAAAGTGGAACAATGAACTATCCTTGGGTGGTTTAGGGTTTAGGGTTTAGCGGACCTTGTTACATAGAAATGTTTTTTGTTTCTGATTCCTTCTCTTGAAATTTACGCTGCAGGTATCTGCAAAACAACAACTTGAGCGGAAACGTTCCCAAGGCTCTTCTCAGTCTTAAATCCGTTAGGTGAGTGAACATGTCTGCTCCGTTTACGTTTCACTTGCACAAAGATTTGCAAAAACTGCTAAAGGAACTGTGACTTCATTCCCGAATCTTCATTACGTAAAGTGTTGTCATTACTGAAGAACCAGGAAGGAGGGATAATGGAATTTCTCTTACAGTCTAGAATGCTGAGACAGTCGAATTATCCATCAGAAGACACAGTTATTTGTCGCTCCATCTCATTTTTTGCAAGTGGTAACTGGACAGTCTGAAGAAATCCAACTGGACAGTTCAATTGCGTTAAGAGGATTTGCAAGCATAAGTCCCTGTTTACTGCTACAAATTTTTCTTATCAGAGTTCATTCTCTTATGTGTAAATGCGGGGTTTTCAGGCTTGAAGGAAATCCCAATCTTTGCGTGAATACAACATGTGCATCAAGCAAGAAAAATTCAAGCAGTTTGGGAATTATTATTGGTGTTGTAATCGGAGTACTTCTCCTCGTTTTCATTGTAATCGGAGTCGTGGTGTGCGTGCGTTGCCGCCGCTCTGCCAAGAAGACGAAACCGAATTCTCCCCCTGTTTCTCAAATAGGTATTCAAGCTCTCTTATTCATTCCAATGTGAGTTGTTTTAGGGTTTAGGGATTAGGGCACCTTCATGGTACACAATTCATTGTAGATTGCTAATCAAATGTTGTTGTGAACAGCGATGGGGGAAGGAACAACGACCCGAGGGTCCAGATACACTCAGGCGCAAGTCATGACTGCCACAAAAAATTATGCAAAGTTGCTGGGTAGAGGAGGGTTTGGTCCTGTATATTACGGCAAGTTGGCCAGTGGACAAGAGGTCGCTGTGAAAGTTGCAGCAAAAGGCTCTGGACAAGGCTCCAAAGAGTTCATCAATGAGGTACTAGATTTCAGGGTTAGGGTTTCTGCAGTCGTTTGTTTGTGGATATTATGTTGAATTCTCAAATATTTTTTATGTCAATCTCTGAGGAATCCTTTCGCCTTGACAGGTTGAGCTTCTCACAAGGGTTCATCATAAAAACCTTGTGTCTCTGGTGGGCTATTGCGATGAAGGCGACAACCTGATCCTACATGTCACTGGGCACCGTGCAATCGCATCTATATGGTAAGTTTATCATTGATTTTATGGCACTTCAGCCCTCCAAACCTTAAGCCACAATAGACAAGTCGCAACTGAGGTGTGGATCCGAATTTATAGCTTTTATATCGACAAGTATTTCTCTGTGCCGGCTATTTGTAGGGGTGCGAATGATTGATCAAGTGAATGTGGTGTTGCAGGAGTAGGTGAACAAAAGAAAGAGTTCTTTTTGGACTGGAAAACTCGGCTACAGATTGCGCTCAATTCTGCACAAGGTACCTTACATTGCTGTAAGATTTTGTAATCGTTTTCTTGTCGGATAAGAGGTATTGGAAAGGTACAGTGTGTTTGATTTATTTGCTTAGAACCCAGTTTTGGACGTGTGCACCTTTTGTGTTTGACGTCATTGTCCAACTATTTGACTTTGGACAAATAGCACCAGCAGCTAGAATAACTGCAGTAGGGACCAAACATATCTAAGTAACTATTGAGGTGCAAAAGCACTTTCATTCCTTGTTGGTGCTCATAGTTGCAATGAGGAGACCGATATTCTAATTTGAGGAAGGAGCTAACGAGATTGTGTGCAATAGTGAGCTGTTGTCATTCCAAAAAAGCACAATGTTGGACTAGATAGAATTCATAAGCAGTCTAAAAAATGTAATGAATTGTCATGTGTTCAATGTGGACCTAAGTGGGGTTACCATAACGGGTTACAATCCAAAACACAACGTAGCTTTTCAAATACCTCTGTATCTTCTTTTATCCCATGAAGCAGTAGTACGTTAAATTACCTATTGAAATTCTTGGCACTTTTCTGATTAAAAAGTTGCATCTGTGACAGGATTGGAGTATCTACACGTGGGGTGTCAGCCTGTAATATTTCACCGTGATGTCAAGAGCAATAATATTTTGCTCAATGACAAACTGACTGCTAAAGTTGCTGATTTTGGACTCTCCAAATCGTCGGATTCAAAGGGTGATGTCACACATATGTCAACTATGGTTAAGGGCACCATTGGTTATCTTGACCCTGAGTAAGTATCCTCGCCAACTCATGCTCACCAAGAATCTATAAACCGAATTTGTGCACTGTAATATGTAAGACTCCGAATTTTTCTCCCATAATTATCATGTTCTGAGGTCCAAAGAGCGGTAGAATTCTATTGTTCATTCTTGTGAGTAACACAATTAATTTTGTAACACGGTTTTTATTTTTTACTGCAGGTATTTCAGTTCCAACCAGCTCACAGAAAAGAGCGACGTCTATGGATTTGGCATTGTGTTGCTGGAATTGATTTGTGCACGACCTCCATTTGTGCCACAACTTCCTGAGGACCAACGCCGAATTGATCAATGGGTTTGTGCTGAAAGTCCCTCCCTCGTGTAGTTTCATGTTTGCTAAACCCCAAAAAAATTGTCTCTTCTTTAGTATCATCAAATAAGGTTTGTACACCCATAATCAACACTACCCCAAATGCAGCACCTACATTCAGACCAAAAAGTGTCATTAAATCCGAGATACAGATTTCACAAGATGTACACAAATCATAACATGAGAATCTATGGTAGCTAGTGTTGGTTTTTGGTGCTCCTAAAGACCGTACTTTGAAAATACATAACTTGTTCATATGGTGTGCAAAATAATGCTTGCTAAAGTGCATTGGAATGAATCCTCTCTCACTTGCCAGTTATTTCCAATAGAAATCATTTATGTTTAACAGTAGTAACTATGCTCCGTTGTAATTAGTGATGATTATACGTGCATTACTCATTGACTCTCACTAACCTAGTTCCGTGGCCTTGTTCTGAACCCACCAGGTGAGGCCCTACTTGCAAGCAGGCACAATAGAGGAGATCGTGGACCCTCTGTTAGGCAACCAATACAACTTGGATGCCATGTGGAAGGTGGCCGACTTGGCAATGCAAAGTGTGGAACCCAAAGGCAAGCATCGACCGAACATGAGCACCATCGTCCAAGAGCTTCGAGCTGCCGCTGAGATGGAGATTCCAGACTCTTCCTCCAATTTCAGATTCGATATTCCATACTCCAACGCCTCCGTTTCTGACCCGAACTACATGGCTAGTACGACTCTTAATGCTCGGTAGCCAGCATGGTCAGTTTCAATTGTCGGTGTTTATTGAACGCATTTTGGGATCATTTTGGTGTTTTTTATTTGTAGTTCAACAGAGAGAGAGAGAGAGAGAGATTTTTTTTTTTACAACAGGAGGAAAGCAGACTGGAGGAGACTGACGGCAACACTCTTTCTCTGGACACACATAAACCAGTATATTGGAGTCGTCTCTTCATTGAACCTCTCTGAAGATTTGCTGTAGCATGGGGTGCAGACCGGATACAGTTCAGATTCCACTTTTGCATTTATCTGGGGCTCTGTATGATCGGTACTGTAGATTCAGAGATAGCGGAAATATTATTACTACTTCGCATTATTGAAGGACCGACGAGTTGTTCACATTGATTGTAAGCTTAGGATTAGATGCCTTCAAGCTGCTGTAGAGTACCATTATATTCCAATAATGTCAGAGAATTCCAGCATTTCTGGAAGGAAGTCCGCTTGAAGTAAGTGTGTATTTTGTATGCTTTAGTAGAGTTGATCTTAACCCTTCAACGTCGACACGGATGCCAAATGTCCGATGGATGACAAGGAATCTTTGAGTGTAGGACGAAAGTGCAACTATTCATCCTTGGAATTGGGTTTGGAAAGGAAAGATCTCCTACAGTACTTTGACTTCTAATAGGTGCTTTTGCTATTTCTTTGACCAATGATTCATACAGTAATACAAAAGGATGATTTTGAACATCACCCCTTCGTTATTCAAGGGTTAAATGTAAAGGAAACCACAGTTTGGAATGGGGTGTTTGAAACAAGGTGTTAGAAGAAGGTTTAACTAAGAATAGTACAAACTCCATGAGACTACTTCAAGGAGTTTTGTCTTGTGTTTTTCTCAAACTCTTGTTCTTAGTCCCACACTACACACACTTTAGAATTAACTCTAATTTCATGTAACATTCATATTTTAGAAATTGTAGAGACATCCACTATTGTCCTTTGAAATTGTTGTTTATAAACTTGTTTTATTGTGTGTGGTTCCAACTCCTTGGGGTTTGCAGTACAAGGTAAACCCAGGTCCACGCATTTGAAAAGTGGATGTGCCTTGGTCAAGCAACCTTTCAAAATAATCATCTTTGGTATTTGATTTAAACTAAAAAAATGAAACTTGGCAAGTTTGGTTTCTACTTCATTTTAAAATTTAGAAAAAAGTCAAAAATTGAAAGAAATATTGCATTTGCAATTTCTATGTGTTAGAATCCAAATTACAATATATATTGTGTGTATTTCATTTGTATTTTCTTCTTTTTTAATGTTTTTAAACTTAAATTACAAAAATTTGTTTCTCATTCCAACTTTCACTTATAGTAAAAAAATTCAAATTATTCAACTATATATTATAATTTATATAATTTTATTTTCAGTTTTTACTTCAAAAAATTGAAAAAATTGAAAAACAATCAACATCAGTAAGAAATACATTTTTTCACAAGTGAAAATTATCTAAATTATATAAAAGGATAAATTTAACTTGATAGTGGCAATTTGACATGATAAAATGGATATTTTCTATGGATATTTTCAAATGGTGTTCATCAATTTCATCATTACACAAGTTTTCATCCAACCAATTAAACAAGTCAATAGTCTTACAATTTGACCCTACCTACGATAAATTCATAGGATCCATATCTTTGAGGCTATTCTAAAAGAAAAAATATTACAAATATGAGGTATTATTTATTTGTGTATCTTACTTATAATTGAATGTATATTAATTTGTACTTTGTATATCACCTCAAAAAAATTATAATTTTTTAACACTGTGAATTAATACCATATATTATGCCACATGTTGTTTGGTAAATAAATCTAATGAATCCCCTAAGAAAATGGCATGAAGCACTTTTATTAAAAAAATGGCTTAATTTCTATCGAATCTAACCTTTGTGTAGGGTAGACTCTTAACTTCAAATTGCACATGACTATAACTTGTATCTAAAATTAACCCCTATAAATTTTTATCTTAAGTGAACAACCTCCATTTATAAGAGCTTCAAGTTGACTTTGTGTACAGTGATTTAGAACATGTTAAAATGGGCCACCTCCAATTGAAATATCCCCACTTAACTCCTAAGTGTAGCAAAGAGTGATGCAAAGAGTGATGCAAAGAGTGTAGCATCACCCCGCACGGCAGGCACCCCCAATTGAAATGCACCACTACCCCTAAACCACCATCTTCACTCTATGTACATCTCCCCAATCAATTATGTACCTCTATAGAAAGAAACACTTTTCAAACCAAACTTTGTCCCTTCATAACTTTTGCACACATTATCCAAATGTCGCGTTCTTTGGTGCATCGGAACCTCCTTTCACTTGCCTGTAAGGAAATATATGACAATTTGAATAGTCTATTGGTAGTAATTAGGCACAGTAATAGCAACTAGTAGTGGGGTTTTTTGGGGGGGGGTCCCTACCTCCGTAGCCACTTTGATAATCTACTCAAGTTTTGAATAGGAGATTGTGGGTTGTGCATGCAGATCTTGTTAGCCCTAACACACATAGGAGTTTATTTTAGATACCTGACAGTGTGAGATGCCTTCACAGGGAGGGACAAAGGGGGTCCTGCTGATTCCCTGCGTGACTGTGTCTGAAACTATTCCAAGCCACAACGCAACGAGAACTGGAGTCCACAAGGAAAACTCCAGCAAAAGACAAATCTCTTCTCGACTAAAGTACTAAACTTGAAAAAAAGTTTACCTACAGTAGAATATTCAGGGGAGGACTGAACCAGACCAGACCAGACCAGGAAGAATTTCCAAACCCAAACAGTTAACCTAATTTACCATTGATATCAATGCAGACTGTGGACTCTTTTGATACCGTAAATGAAGGGTGGGAAATATTGGAAATTCTAACTTTCAATTATGGAACACTTGCTACTGTATACTTATTTTTCACTCCAGCGAAATTCTTTGGGGAATCCAATGCAATTAAGTCATGGTCATTTAATTGGGTTTATATTCGTGTTTTGGGAAGCCCAAATTATTCGGAATAGGGAAATTCACATGGTCAGACAGTCAGTACTGTACCTTCAGCAAGTGAAGGAGGTAAGAAGGTAACTTGGGCTGACAGCAGCTGCCTCTCGGCAAAAGAAAGAGACAAAGCTCAGCTGTGCATACCCAAAAGATGCAAACCCAACCCTGTGATTAGGGCCTCCTTACATGTATCGGTCATCGGGGAACTTTCACCGCGGATGCTACAGGGAAAAATAGACATTGCACTTTCATGTGGACCCGGTGGGTGGAGATGGAGACAATAAAAAATCCCCACGTATTAGATTCCCTAGTCTCCACCTAGTCTCCACCAATGAGGTTGTCCACGGATATCGGTGAAACTTCAACTCCTCCTTTTCCGCTTGCCCACCCCGGCAACACCATCGGTGGAGCCACTTTTGTCTTCTTGATTGAATTAGAGAAAAGTTTGCCCACCGGGCTCACATGTAAGCTGACCCTTAATCCTTTTTCAAATTCTGGCACATTTTTGCTTATAAGGTGTATCACCCATTTCCGATCGCTTAAGCAATTGGGTCAATTTGCAGCATGCGGAAGGTTGAGGATTTTTTTTCCCCATCTACAGAAATACAATTGAAAAGGATTCCATATTTTTCCAGAATTTAATTCTCAAAAACAAAATTACTATGAATTTTAAACAAGAAGATTTTGTTTGCCCTCAAATTGTGATATAGGGTATTCTATTTCCAACCAACGGGACGTAGCAAATCTAATAGTGCTTTGTTACTAAAACCACAAGTTGTATGGCCAATCACAATGCTACATGACTCATCAGTTTCTTTGTCCAGTTGGTCGGAAATACAACACCATATGCTTCAAAAACAAACCACCCTATGCAATAGAATTGGGATGCTGATCGGAAATGGGTGATACACCTTAGTAATACCAATTTCCAGAATTTAATGAAATTGGGCATAAAAGAAGGTTGTGTGCCTTCTGATTTCTTTTTCTTAATTTACAACATTTAGTATGGGGTAAGCAAGTAGAGCGAGGTGCTTTATGGGAATAATAAGCACTTGTGATAAGGGTGGTTGACCTAAGTGTTGGTACTCGTACCAATGATACATTGTATTCTACTTGCTTATACTACACAAAAAAACTTTGAATTTTTTCGCATGCATTTAGAATATGAAGCATAATTCACTCTAACACAAATTTACGATTCACATAGGCATCCCCACTTAACTCCTAAGTGCCTCAAAGTTCATATTTGGGATGAGAGTAAAATACTTTAGGGAGACATTTTGTATCAATAACTTCTCATTGATTTTATCCAAAGTAATGCTTGAATCTTTAAAAAAATCTCAATGAAAATGATGTAAGTAATATATTTGTACCAAGACAAAAGTCAAAATATGAAAAAGTCAAAAATAAAATTGGACATTAAAGGGATGAAATTTAAATAATTATTTTGCAAAGTTTTTTTGCACTACTATACTAAATTACACTCTTATAAAATGTTTCTCATAAAAAGTATACTAATTTTTGTATTGTCTAGCTTTTTAGAACTAGATTTTCTTACAATTGTTGCTTATTTTTCTTTCCTTTTTTTCCTTTTCTAATGATCTATAATTTTTCATGGCTAAATAGCTTGTAAGAGAGTTGGCAATGCTGAGCTCATGAATTATGCTAGAGGACTAAGGTAGAAGTAACTATTCCTAATAACTTAAGCATTTCAGGTTGTATGATATGAAAAATTCATTGAGAAACTGAGCTCAATGTGTACAAAACATAAGGATGACGAAGAATGCAAAACAAAAATTCCCCAAGAATAAATATTTTATTTGATATAAATGTGAATTTTTCATTCAAATCCATTCTAATCTCATAAACTCACCTATTACAATTAGCTTTGGCACTTCTCCCTAAGCAAAGATGGAAGAGAGACGGTTGGACAAGAAAATAAAAACATATAATTTTTCTCAATGAATAGTGCACTCATGGGCTTGACACTCTGAAACCCTTTATGTTCTAACAAATGAGATTCACAGCTAAAAATTTAGGTCAAAGATGAGAAAGATGCTTTATGAGCACCTTGCACCTTGCCATAGGTTGGGCCAGACCATATATAGTTGACCAAGGTCATTTTAAAAAATTTCAAATTTCAAACTAAGAAATTTCAGATTTAAAATATAAAAATGACTAGCTTTATTTTTTCTAACCTTAGTGTTATATTGACTATTTTATTATAAGAAGGACACATGAGACTGGTTTTAACCATTGCATTAAGGTAGGAGGCTCGAATGTTGGAGGGTCATGTAGACTCACTTGTAATGGACTTGAGGTGGTCTTCAAATGGACCTTCTACTGTCATTGAATGGATCAATAAAAAAATATGTTATTTATTGTAAGAGCCAATAATTTGCTTTTCTTTCTCCATTTCTCTCTAAATGCTGTAAGTGAACGATTTATAGAAGACCTATACACAAAAATAGGGACCTATGATTTGTCTTGTTTGAAAATTCATAAGTAATTCAAAAATGCTTCAATAAATACAAAACGACTTGGGTTACAATCAAAATCTATTTTTCTTTGTCTGAAAAATGAACTAAAAATAATCCCATACAAGAAACGACATGAAAAAGGCAAACCAGTCCTTAAGTGCACGCTTTAAGAGCCTCCTACCTTATTGTACCAAATTTTTGAATGGCATGATCAATTGGAATATATATTATTTTAATATATTCATTAAAAAATAATCACCACCTCCTTTTGTTGTTGTGCATCTATTTGTTTGATTTGTCAGGATACTCATATGTCTCTTTTCTAAGCTTAACATGTGTTAAGCAGTAGCGCAAAAATAAATGAAAGTGCATCCCAAGCATAGGGACATTAGTGAAAATGTGGTGAAATCTTATGGTTAAATGTAGGAATAAATTTTCAATTTTTTCTTATCCTTCAATTTGATGATTCATCCTATTTAAATATTTTATAGCAATTTTGGAGAAAATACATCAAAGAATTTTAGGAGTTAAATTAGTAGTCAAAGGGCATTCAGGTTCTGTTGATCGAGAGTCACCTCAATGCAACCTCAATGCACTTTGGAAAACCGGACCCTTAAATCATATGCATTGAAGTTGCACTGAGGTTCATTTCAATGTAAGTTCAATGCAATTCAACCCAAACACCCAACTTTAATAAGGATTGAGTTTCGTTTCACAATAATGCAATCAACCTTTTTAATATTTTATAAATAATTTAAATTGAAAAAATTAAGCACTTCTATTTTTAAATCCAATTTTTTATAGTTTTGTTCAATTTCAATTTTATTTTTTTACCTTGATCCATCTACATAGGCTTTGGTAGTAATGTAGGATCTCCATAAAACATCCTTCTAAGCTTTTATCTAGATTTTCAAAGAAATGAGCTCTTCAAATTAACTTGTAGTAAGATCCTTACAAGGCATGTAGTTCTAAGCCACATCTAACTCACTTTGATTCGTGTTTTTTAAACTTGTATTGAATTAGTTATGAATTTTTGAAGTTGGATTTGGAGGTGCTCTAAAAGAATCTCCACCTTGAAATGTCCACCATCATTTTATTGAAAACTCCAATATGTATCCCTATGTTAGAGCATGGGCAATTTTAGTACACTCTTCCTTACTTTAGTTTGGACTAAGACATGGGCTAAGATAAACAATCTATTTTTGAAGCCACTAGAAGAACCCTATGTTTTTCATGACGCATTTTTTGTGACATTCACCTATTTTTATATCAACAATAAGTCAATGACATCATATATAACATCAAAATGTTAGTTGTAACATCAAACGTAACATAAAAACAAGTAGATGCCACAAAAATGCTTCAAGAAGAACATGGGGCTCTTCTAGTTGACCAAGGCCCCATTTGCTTGAGATAGGGTGACCAATTTTCAATCAAAGGAATATAATGTGGATTTTAGCAACTTTGAGAATGTGTGATGAATAAAACATTGACACCTATGAAGTTGTTAAGATTAGTTTTTAGCTTTGCGCTTCTCTGAAAAAGATTTGTTTGTAGATGGAAGATAGGTCAAATTGTAATGTAAACTTCCTTAATTTCTACTAATTCCAAACTTCATGAAAAAATAAGAAAAAAGAGAGCAATCTTTATTATTTCTATTCCCTAACCAAAAAAATTATCCCCCTACCATCCGTCAATTTGACATATGCTAAAATACTTAACATTGTTGAAAATAGATCATTAAGTTTAGTTTGGATATTTGCCATGGCTAGAATTGAGGAAGGTGGACTCTTATTCTCTTGCTTTCTCCACACACTACAAGAACCCCATGTTTTCTATGGTGTTATGAAGAAATGGGTCATGTTTTCATTGACATCAATGTGTTACAAATTCTAAGCCTATGGGAGGCAGATTTTTGCTAATGTTGGAAAAGACATGGGGACGTTAGAGCAAAAACAGGTGGATGACACAAAGGATGTGTATGTTTTTTTGAACATCAAATAAAACATGGTGACGTTTACTAGAACGTCCCCCAAAACATGGAAGTACCACATCGACTAGGGATTTTGGATTTACTTGGGTAAATTTTTGTAAGTTTTGTAGGCTAATGTAAAATGCTGACCGGATGTGAAAAAAATTGGAAAAGAGTAGCCATGTGGCATGTTTTGAAAAAAAATAAAAATTGATGGATGTATACTATGGATGAAAAAAGAATCTCTTTATACAAGTGGGGTGGTAGGAAGTAAGACAAACCATATGGGATATGTAAAGCAATTTTTTTTTCAAAATTGAATGTCTAAATAAACATCCACATGTTTAAAACAACCTCTAGATGTCGGACATAACATGTAGATGTCAAAAAAAATGTCCTCATGTTTAAAACAACATCCACATATAATGTAGCCAAGTTCTCATTTGTGAATTATCCCATATCCTTTGTCATGAATGGATGATGAATTTCAATATAAAAGGGACCTCTCCACCCTTCATTCTCACTAAATGCCAATGAAATAATTACTTAACTTTGCCATTAAAAATTCTTTTGAGTAGATAGTAAATTCTTGGTGAATTTGACATTTTTATTTTTTATTTTTTTGGGAATTTAAAAATAATAATTATTATTTTAAATAATTATTTCATACAATTAATGGCATTTTTATTTTTCAGTGAGGCACATCACGTGTTGTATTATGATGATGATTTTTTTATTAATAAAAAAAGACATTGCCCGAACAAAAAAAAGATGATGTGGCTGCCATGTGGCATCTACGTGGCAAGCATTTGAAGAGTGAAAACACGAGGTATCAGTAACCGTTTTCATGAAACATGTAGACATTAGGGCATGTTATAGTAGATTTCAGCCGTTTGTGGAAATGCCGACTACAACGGATTTTAGGTGACATTAGAGTTGACATACCTTTAATTGAAAAAAACATACTTTCACGTCTTTAAAAACATTACTAAAAACATGAGTTTCTTCTAGTGACATGTGATGGATCCCCTTGCAAAACGCACAACAAGAAATTCATCTATAAAACCATCAAGGATTATTGAGTGTCAAGCCCCTTAATGGATCTAAGTGTCCACTAGTCTAGGCGATGAAACAATCATTGTCATCATCTTTTGTTGATTTGTTTTATTGTTTCAAACTATTGTTTAACTTGTCATGATTTAAGTTACAATTGGCATTTTAATGTGCAATTTTTTTTTGCAATGCCAATTAATCTAAGTTGGAATGACTTTCCTCCACTAAACTTACCCCCCCATGATGGACTCTATGGGCATGGACTTGCTGCAACAAGAGATGAACGTACTTTCAGAGGATTTGAGAAAATTGCAAAAGCTTTTTCTAGGTGGTGTGCCAAAGACCTTGTGATTAGCATGGGGAAAACCTTGAAATGGATTGTCAAGAAACTTGGATGTAGAATGGTAAGCACTTGTATGATCTGGATCCAAATGTCCAACCCCTTGTAGTGGTAAGTTGATGCTTCTTCTAATCCATTGAAATTGTTTGACTTTCTACATCCATTGTTTTGGGTTTTAGAAAAGAGGTTTTTTATTCCTGATTGTCTTTGCTTAATTCTATGCAAAGAGTTGTTGTAGCATTGGGGATGTAGCATCAAATTTTGGAGGTGTAGGAGATGTCACAGACTTGTATTCTTGCAAGGAACAATGTGGCGTACTTCTCCTTATTGCAAGCATTGGTCACCTTGTAGTCCATGAGCTAGCAATGAATGTCTTTCTAAAGTTGAGACTAACCAATGCACTATCGTTGCACACTATTAGAGATTCAAAAAAATTCTTTTGGAAAGTTTCAAATATACTTGGTACAAAGTATTTGAGTGATGCACCAATTTTGAGCTTCTTAGCTTGTATTTTCCAAGGTTTTCAACATCATGTCATGTCTAGATGGCTAATCCACAAAATGTTAGAATTCAACTCCAACGTCCATCAAGATCTTGAAAAAATAAAAATAAAACAAAACAAAAACAAAAATGAAAGTAAAATTATTTTCTTCATACTCCATTTGTCAAGTCAGACGGACTCTCCATCAACATGATTAAACAACTATAATGCAGGTTGTCCAATCAACAAATAGGTCGTTGAGTTGATACATGAGCCATCTAGCTCAACGATTAGCTGTTCACCCATATGAGCACGAGCCTTTGAGCATAATTTTTTATTTTATTTTAGGGGTGATTGACCTATGACCATGGGTTTTGGAAATTTAAAAGTTCAAGGAATGAGAGGTCATTTTTAAGGAATTTGAGGTAGTTTTACATATTTTACAAAAAACTAAGTATAAGAACCAATGTACTTCATTTCTACACAATCAAACAATGGAAAATTGTACACAACCAAAAAAGAAAATTGTACACAACCAAAAAATAACTTTAAAGCACAAGAAATTTACCATAAAAAATCAACATATAATAGTTTGACTCATGAGATATGTCAATCTCACAAGTTTAAGTCCTAGTAGACTCAGTGGATGAATCCTTGATAGTAGATGAATGTGATTGTTACTCGGATTGTTATCTGCCCTTAGATGTGAACCCATCTATAAATTGTAAAACATTGAATGCATCAATTGTCTCTATGGGACTTTGATTTAAAGCAACTAAAATCCATACATGTTGATGTCATCTACTCAATGTCCAAGGGAAGTTCAAAATTGTTCTATGGACTAATCAAATGACTTCATTTCTTCATGACTTCATCTCATGACATCAATCCATGACAATTGCAAAGACATAACACAAAATGTTAGATTCATAACACATAAGAGGATCATTGCAAGAATTGATGGTTGATTTTGTAGCATTTTGCCAAAATCTAGAGTTTTGCATTGATTATCAAAAGTACTTTGTAGTAAAACAATCTTAGCCATTGATTAAAAAAAATATTGCAAGTACTATGGTCTTCTAGCAAGTACTAAAACAATACTTTGTAAAAAAAAGACAGCATGTCATAAAAAATAGATACAACGAAGTATAAATTAATAATAAGTAGAAAATCATAAACAAAAAAGAACTAAAAATTGTCCATTTGTGAGGACTCGATGGTGATGAGATTTCACCAAAGAATGATCTTGAAACCATCTTCAAAAATGTGTGCATGAGGGAGCCCTCTTTGCATGCATGGCTTTGAATCTTCTTAACTTAAAATTTTTGCACTATTGATTTTGATTTTCTAATTTTTTATGTTGAAAAACTGAGTTGAGAATCTAAAGGAAAAAAATTCAACAAAATAACACTTAATTTTCACTTATTAAAAAATAATTAAATAGAAGTAGGTTCAAGATTGAAGGGAAAACTAAATTGTTAATCACTGCAAGATGGAATTGAAACATAATAATTGCAAAGGTGAGATTATTCTAGCAAAAAAATTTAACCTTGTCTAACAAACTCTTTAAAAAAAATTGAAAAACTTGCATTAAAAAACAAAAAACTATGTTATTTTTTCACAAAGATGCTTAGATTGTGCAAAAAATAAGATTGTCCATAACTTTTGCATCACTAGTCCAAATAGAATGAATCAAAGCTTCAGATGTTGACAAAAATATAATCTTTGAGAAAAAATTAAAAAATTAAAATTTTCAATTTTTTATAATTTTTTTGGACTTCCTCTTGAATTGCTTTTAGACTTAGGATTGCATAACTTCTTTTTTGTGATCACCAATTGAAATAAAAATTGTATTTCCATAAAACTAATTTGATTCCCTGCCTTTTAATTTTTTTTAAGAAATCAAGTAAAAAACTGAGGTCACACATGCTTATCTAAAATTCCCAAAGTCCTTCGTAGGGACTTTGCATTAATATACCCCTTATTTGCATGTGATATATGAATCCCACATAGAATGATCCCCCTTCCCAAGTAAATAAGTCTACATAATTTTGTAGTCTTTGAATGTTTGCTAAATATTATGTTCTATGAGTCTAACATTTTCTATTATGTCTTTGCAGTCGCCGTGAATTGATAATGTGAGACGAAGTCATGAAGAAATTAAATTTTCTAATCAGTCTGTAAAAGACTTTTGAAGTTCTTGTGTATGGTGAGAAGATGGCATCAACATGCATGGATTTTTGTTGTTCTAAACCAAAGTCTTGCAGAGATAGTTATGTATTAAATATTTTTAAGTTTTTTTAAGTTTATAGATGGGTCTACATTAGAGATTGGAGGATCATCAAATTTGTCTACTATTAAGGATTCAACTATCGAGTCCACTACGACTTGGACTCATGAAATATTTACTCATGAGTCAAACTATTATGTGTTGATTTTTAACCCCTAAAGGATCAAGGCCTTTTTTTTGCCAAAAAACACTCAAAACAACCATTTCTACAACAAAGAGTAATTTTTTTTAATACTATGTTTTTCCACATCTAACCATAGGATCTTACACCTAACTAGTATGAAAATGCGTGAAAAAAAATTCAGAATTTTTGACCACATAGATTGCATGATATATGCGTTTAAAGTGAAAAAAACAAAATTCGCACTACAGATTTTTCGACTTTAAACATTTTTTACTTAAATTTTTTGCAATACAGAGTTTTGAGCTTTAAAACTTGAGATTTAAATCTTGTAGTGAATAATTGAATTGAGAGTCTAGGAAAGAAAAAGAAATCCAAAAAAACTTAATTTTCATTCTTAAAAATATTAATAAGTAGAAGTAGGTACGAGATAGAAGGAAAATCTAAAATATTAATATCTTCTAAATGGAATTAAAATGAAATAATCCCAATGGTAAGATTGTTATAGCAAGAAAACTAAACCATGTGGAACTTTTTCTTTTTTTTAAATTGCAAAAATTGCATTCAGAAATGAATCCTACAAGTTATTTTTTTCAAGAGGATGTTCTAATTTCCCGAAAAACAAGATTGTCCATAACTTTCTTATAACAAATCCAAAGGGAATGAATCAAAGCTTTACATGTAGAGAAAAATATAATTTATAAGGAAAAAAAATTCAATAAGAAAAAAAATTAATTTCAATTTTTTTTTGTTGCCCATTGCCGCTTGTTTTGAGCTTATTTGGACATAACTTTTGTTCATGGGCACCAATTGATAAAAAAAATCATATTCCTAGTAAGCTTGTCATCTTTTCTATCTTCAAAAAATGTTTCAAAGAATTAGGGCAAAATTTCAGCTTGTAGGTACCTGCCCAAAATCCCATTTGTCCCTCAAAGGGACACTGGTCCTTTAGGGGTTAATATGATTGAATTTGTATGTTTTATGGATATTTTTTGGACAAGTGCAATTACTCTTTTAATTGGCCATTGCGTAATTATCTAAAATTATCTAAAATTACCCCAAATTCCTAAAAATGACCTTTCATTTCTTGAACTTTTGAATTTCCAAAACCCATGTGGTCCTAAGTCCCGAACCCCCAAAAGTCACAAAAAGAAATCTCCAGCTTGCATGATCACGGGCTCACGTTCATAGTCTCGCCCCTGCTTGAAAAGATATGACAACTATGAATCTCCCTATTCGGTGAGTGAACTCATGGGTTCTTCATACCTCGCCAACTTGCTCGATTTGGGAAGGAGAATGGCAGGTCTAAGAATAAAGAGGGACCAATTCCGGTTACATTGGGGAGTGTTTTTTGGAGTTCCTGTGCCTAACTTTACAGTGAAGTGAATAAAATTAGGTCCCCCTACCTTTGCACTCTAGTACCATTTTTACACAACCGAGTCTGTTCAGTGTAGCTAGCTTATCTCCCATCTGCCCCGACGTGTTGACTGGCCTCTAGCTCTCCCCTGTCGCGGTCCTGTCCTTTCCGTCCCTTCAGTCACGGTTCTGACCCCCCGTCGCCATCGCCACCGGATTGCTGCAGCTGCACAGAATCTGGAGCCCCCCAGTCTCACAGAAAAAAGCTAAGCTTGGCTCCAAGGACGAAAAAAGAGAAACGCCAACCGGCCAGCCTTCCCCCACCCACCCAGCCACCCAGCCACCCAGCCACCCACTGCTAAGCTTCCATCCAAGTGACCAAGAAGCTAAGGCGCCACAGTCGTGACGTCAACCACATATGATCGACACTGTAGCTAGCAAGGCAAGGCAAGGCATGGCATGGCATGGTTCTTTCCCTTAGATAGAACGAGCAGGCCGGAAGCAAGTTGCAATACGATAAGTTATATAGATACTGTCATGCAAGCGACGAACCCAACTTACGAATCCTTAAGTCCGTTGCTGCACACTTGATGGTCTTTTCCACTTGATCAGCCGGCCAGGGGCCGGGCACCAGCAGCAACATGTCAGTACGTAGCAACAGCTGAAACAGGGGCGACAGGGGCAGCAGCAGCAGCTTCCCGGCCTTAATTAAGCCCAGGCGTGTGACAGCAGCTATCTGATCTCAGGTACTGTCTGTTTCTCAGCTGCAGCATGTGTGCTCAAGCCTCAAGCTGAAGGGGGAGCTAGCTGCACCAGGTGCATTCTCCGCTAGCGGTATGGTACCACGAAGTGACAATCACCGCGATCATTGAGGACCGACCGACCGAGTGACCGACTAGCTCGTGTAAGCTAGGAAGGAGGCTCCTGGCATGGCCGGACAGGGCCTGGAGGTAGACCAACAGTAGTTCCGTTTTCATTTTATTCCTTTGGCATTCTGGACTCTATCTGATCATCGACCGGCTTGCAGCAATGCCAGCTAACTGTGCGAGTTCGAGTTGTAACGAAAGTTTGTGCAGCTCTGCAGCTCTGCAGTTTGAGCCCATGCAGCAGCTTGGGAGCTAGCTCGCAACGGTCACTTTGTGTGTGTGGGGTTATAATTAAAACAGCGCCGACTCTGCAGCCGCATGAGTTGCTGTTGTATTGTGCACTCTCGAAGGTCATAGCGATGTGTGTCGTCTCATTATGAAAACGTGTTAGTTTGTCAAAGTAACCAGCAGTGTGTCGAGTCACTTCGGTGTAGTCCACAGACTTCGAAGTGCACGGCAATGTGTGTCGTCTCATTAAGAAACCATGTTAGTTTGCCAATGTAACCAGCTGTGTGTCATGTCACTTCGGTGTAGTCCATAGGCTTCTATAGTTTTGTGATACAACTATAGCTAGGCCGGCTCCTGTGACAATGCGGCTATGGCCGCGTTTGAAACGAGCTAACTAGCTAGGTAGCCCACTCTCTGGACCTGGCGAAGTACTTTGATATATAGAGACAGAGCTGGAATTAGCGCGGTGTCCAAGAGTGCATGAGCTCAGGTCGAAGCTACATCCGCCATTGTGTGCCAAATGGGTCAACAGAGGACTTAACTACAGCAGGGATATCAGTGAGGTTAGAGGAAGAATGTAAACAGCGAAAGGGTTTTGCAGGGGGGGGGAAGCCAAGCAATTCAAAAAGAAAGGTAGTAACTTAGTCTTCAATTGCTTAAGGGTTCAGCTATGGCGGGCTCCTCCGCCACGTCGATGGAGGGTATCGACATCTGGGGCAGCCGCAACGGCGGCAAGTCCGGGAACAATGGCGGCTATGGCAACCGCAAGTCCCGTTCCTCCCGTTCCTACAGCCTGGGCTCCGACATGTTCTTCAGCCGCAAAGCCACGCCGTCCCGTCACTACGGCAGCAGCCTGGCCGACGACGATGAGGAGGCGCTCAAGTGGGCGGCGCTGGAGAAGCTGCCCACGTACGACCGATTGCGCACCACCATTTTGCAAAAGAGCCTCGGCAGTCGAGTGGTGCACGAGGAAGTGGACGTCACCAAAATAGGATTCGAGCAGCGAAGGCAGATCATTGATAACTTGCTGAGAGTGGCGGATGAAGACAACGAACGGTTTCTTGTCAAGCTACGCAACCGCATTGACAGGTTTGCATTCTGTAGAAGTTCTCCTCTGTCGCAATTAATTCCATCCTGTCAATGGACACTGCCATAGAGTACTCCTACACTAGTGAAATAGAGGCTCCAGTTAACATACAGTACATTAGATTCGCCATCCACCATACAGGTGAACTTTGATTTGGGGTGAGGGTGTAAACGCTTAATCCATAGACGTTCCGCTTTCGCTTTTTGCAATTGTTTTGTAGCTTAACAGAGACTGATTAAATGTGCAAAATTCTAAACGAAACAAGGTTCTAGAGTGGTGTAGGTTAAGTCTCCAAGAGAATGTGTATGGGGAATGGAGAATTTATGGTACATAATTACAACGTTAGTACAGAAGGCTGAGATTGCAAAAGCTTTTGCAAATTTTTTGCTATGACTGACAGAAATTAATTATCAGCTTTGCAGTGGATTAGTTCAAGATGACTGCCAGAAACCGTTAAACGATTTTGCAATTATTTAGTGCAATGAGACTGCCAAAAACCTATCAACTATTTTGCACTGGTTTAGTACAACATGACTGCTAGAAACCTATCAACGATTCTGCAATGTTTCAGTACAATCTGACTGCCAGAAACCTAGTAACAAATTTGCAATGGTTTAGTACAATATTGTGCATGTGTTTGCAACTATTTGAGATTGCAATAGTTTTGGCAACAGTTTAGGCGTAGATAGCATTGGTTCCGTGACCTTGAAGACATTCGCAAATTAACAAGTTTGCAGTATATTGACAATTGCTCGCAACAGACCATGAATTTAAGGCAAATCTGTTAGCAGTTTTGCAATGGTTAAGCACAATATTGTGCAATGTAGTTGCAATTATTTGAGAGTGTAGTAGATTTTGCAACGGTTTATGCATATAAATAAGCGTTGGTTCCGTGGCCAAGTCTTTTGCAACAAGTTTTGCAGCACTTTTGCTATGGTTCTCAATTTGATTATAAGTGTAAGGCAAAGGTTGGAACGACTACAGAACCATTGCAAAATAATTAATGAAGTGTTGCAACTTACCGCCACTTCCTGTTGCAATGTGCAATGTTCAGCTAGAACTTCTTCTGTCTGCAGCGCTTAGTTTAGTTTGCCTGACTTTTGATTCTGTTCTTTGGATTCATTAGAGGGCTTACTTTGAACGCTACTCTATCCTTACAACAGAATCCTCTCCCTCTCAATCACAGAATTAGACACATGTGCATTGACTGGGCAACTTGGCATTTTGGAAGAGAGCATTTTGTTTTGGACATAATGTCAATTTTTTGATTCAATCAAATGTTCATATCTGATCATTTTGGTTGATCTGAGGGGTTAGAATTATGGATCACAATGCTCTTCGATCTACCTAGCCAATGAGTTAGAGGCACGATTTTTCTGGGCTACGAACGAGGCATCAGGGAAAGGAATCGAAAAGTCCTTGAAGTAATTATGAAATTTATAGATTAGGAGTTAATTACTGTGGGTGTGGGTGTTTGATTACCACTGCAGAGTGGGAATTCAGCTGCCGACGATTGAGGTCAGATATGAGAATCTGACTGTGGATGCCAAGTGCTTCGTCGGATCTCGAGCATTGCCAACGCTCAAGAATGTCACCATCAACATTCTGGAGGTAATTAATTATGTCGTGGCAATTTCATATTAATAGTCATAATCCTTGTGCTTGGAGTGTTGAAACTACGATTTGAGCTACAATAAACATTGGCCATGGCTTACAATGGAACTCTGAAGTCGGTGGAAAGTTGTCAGGGATGGTAGATTACATGCACAAGACGTGACTAACGTCGGCTTCATTTAATTTGTGGTGACGCAGAGTATCCTGGGCTGTGTGGGTTTATCGCCTGCCAAAAAGACGGAGTTGAATATCCTTCATGATGTCAGTGGGATCATCAAGCCAGGACGGTGTGTACACATTTCCTGTAGTACTTCCATCGTAATTCTTTGAGCCTAAATCTGTCACAGGGATATCTAAATCGTCTAATGCGTGATGCTCATCCTCTTAAGAACCAGTAAGAATTGACGCATCAAAACCCGTTGAAATGACCAAGATTGAATTGCTAAACCCAGGAACATTGTGTTAGTGTGTCTTTAGGAAAAACAAAGGTATTATTACATTTGCACTCTTTCTCCTATTGAAGTGCAGACAATACCGCATTTTTAGCAGAACATAATTGCCTCTGTAAGAGTCTACAGTTGGTAGAAATTCATGGAATCTCAATAGGGATCATAATTTCTGACATGCCATCGACCCCACAGAATGACATTGCTACTGGGGCCTCCAAGTTCAGGGAAAACAACCTTGCTTCTGACTCTCTCCGGCAAAGTGGACAAATCCTTGCAGGTAGTCGAATCCCCGAAGCTCTAAACCCTGCCATCCATCCCTTTTTTTCCATACCAAGTAGATGCAGAAGTACGCCATTATCAGAATGTTCGTTACTTCAAACCTTGATGAGATCCCACTCTTGATCGATATACTCACGCCCACTTGAAATTTTATGCCGCTCAGGGCCAAGTGAAAGGGAATGTGACCTACAATGGACACACTCTAAACGAGTTTGTGCCTCAAAAGACGTCGGTGTATATTAGTCAGCAAGACCTTCATGTGGCTGAAATGACGGTGCGTGAGACGCTGGACTTTTCTGCAAGGTGCCAAGGAATTGGCACTCGCTATGGTACGTGAGGAATTAATTACATTAGGCTTATAATCAGTCTGTACGCGCGTGGTCAGGAGGGCAGGATACGAGATTAAAATTTTTTTTTTTGGTAAGACTGAGCAGGGAAAATATTGTCACCTTGCGACCATATTTGTGCAGAGATGCTTGCGGAACTTGCGAAACGAGAGAAGCAAGCTGGAATATTTCCTGAGAAGGATGTGGATGTCTACATGAAGGTCGGTGTCAGCTCACTTTCCTAGTAACCTACATGTGTCTTAATTCTCTAGTTTAATTTCTGTAGTGTTTATTGACTCTAACCAAGTGGAAGCACGTGCTAAGCAAGGGCGCTAAAGTTTTGGTGTCCCATGAAAATGACATGTTTTCAAGCAATAGTGTAGCGTGTTTCTGAAGAACCCATCATTAGTTTAAAAATGGATTCATTTCTAATCAAATTGTGACGTGGTTAGAGGAATAATCTCAACCTAAAATAGGGTTATGGAGTTTTTCATTTTCAATATGACGATATTACAAAAGGAGGGTTGTGTCAAGGGTTATACGAAAAGAGGCATGAAAATTTGTACATCTGTATTTGGGGTAGCGACATGTTTTTTCAATATCATGGGTGCTGAAACGTGTGCAGGCCACTGCAGTGGAAGGGATGGAGAGCAGCATCTCCACGGATTACATAATGAAGGTTCATGTCACTACTCTCCTACCACAACTTGTTCAGAGCTTCATGGATGGCCATTGCAATTTGGTTAACCATTTGCACCGACTATTATTTATATTTGGTTTTGACCCTTTTTGTGTGCATTTCAGATTCTAGGATTGGATGTATGCTCGAATGTGCTCGTGGGTGACAGCATGCACCGAGGCATCTCTGGAGGTCAAAAGAAACGTGTTACAACAGGTGAGTGGGTTCGGACAGTTTTCAAGCCGATCTTAAACCCTGGAAGGTTTTAAGACAATAATACATTATAGTTTTGAGAAGAATACGTAAAGACTTGAGCTCTTTCAATTTTGCCAGTTTTTCTTCTTCTTTCCATCTCTACATCAACTGATTCAAAGCCTTGCACAAAAATCATGAAAATATCAAGTTCCAATTCTCAACGTTGGTGACATGTATTTATTTCAATAGATGAGCTGACAATTAGTCTGCAATTTGTATTATTTGTTGGCATGGTTTGCAGGGGAAATGATAGTGGGTCCAACAAAGGCCCTGTTTATGGACGACATATCAACTGGGTTAGACAGCTCCACCACCTTTCAGATCGTGAAGTGTCTGTCGCAGTTTTGCCACGTGATGGATGCCACCATTATCATGTCCCTTCTGCAGCCTGCTCCTGAAACTTTTGAGCTTTTTGATGACGTGGTCTTGCTCTCGGAGGGCCAAGTTGTGTACCATGGCCCCCGCGACCACATCCTGGACTTTTTTGAATCTTGTGGGTTCCTTTGCCCGGACCGCAAAGGTGTGGCCGATTTTTTGCAAGAGGTAATTCATAAAAACTCTAGACCAGCAATCAATCTAAAGTTATGGATGTAACAATAACATAACATAGCACTCTTTGATCATGAAGTCTGGGAGTCTCTTCTATTTTCATCTGTAGTTTCGCCAATTTGCTTGCTCAAATGACTTTGGAGTTGCCATCAGAAGAAATTTTTGGCTAGTTATCGGACAACTGTCTTGAAATCCATCACTTCGGCTGTGAGATTACTGAAAGCCACTTGAAGTTTTAAAAAGAATTGATATCATTTGCAACGGCATAACATTTATATTGTCTCTAGAATGGAACAAAAGAGTATTCAAAACACACATCTAGAACATACCTAGAATATATTCAATCATATGAAAGATTTTTTGGTATGTACGAAGTGTTCTGTTTTTATTTTGTTGAATGCTTCGAAGTATTTCTTCATCTCACGTGGTATCTATAATTTTTCAGGTGACCTCGCGGAAGGACCAAGAGCAGTACTGGAGCAATGGCAATCAAAACTACCGATACGTGTCTGTGAAGCAGTTTGCAGAGAGGTTCAAGATGTTTCATGTGGGCATGCACTTGACGGAGGATCTGGCCACACCGTATGACAAGGAGCTCTCCCACAAGGCAGCTCTCACGTTTGACAGTTACGGCGTCAGCAACATGGAGCTTTTCAAGGCCAACTTCTCCAAGGAATTTCTTCTCATGAAGCGACAGTCGTTTGTGCATATCTTCAAATCTTGTCAGGTAAGTAAAAAACACGCCCAAACATTGCTTACTGGAATTCAACATCCAACCTTCAGCTGGGTGCTTTTCAGCTAAGGCGTAGTTTCTTTGATGTACATAGGGACAATATTTCGTAAAGGTACTCATAATTCTTCAGTTGCTTATGGAAGAAAACCTCAAAATTCTCACCCCATGAGTTGACTTCAATGTAACACTCTAAAGCTTTGAAATTTTTAGTATTCACTTTTATAAAACATAAACTAATAAGTTTTTCAAATCTCCATCAAAAGTATGACACCATGACAGAAATTGCAGTGATATTATAATGTTATTTCAATGTAGGCTTTGTAGAATTGAATGCGCACGGCATGAGAATAACGTAACAGTAATCTGTCACCGTATCAAGGTTGTTGGGTTTGTCAAACTCAAAGGCATGTAACATTAGGATTATGAACGTTGATCTAATGCCACGTGCTATTTGCGATGTTGCAGATTGGGATCATAGCCTTGATTGCCATGACGACATTCTTCCGCACAACAATGGGCCATAAAACAGAAGCCGAAGGGGCAGCGTACTTGGGAGCCTTGTTCTTTGGAATCCTGATTGTCATGTTCAATGGCTATGCGGAGCTTTCCATGACCATCTTCCGGCTGCCAGTGTTTTACAAGCAAAGGGACTTGCTGTTCTACCCTGCTTGGGCTTTTGCATTGCCCAGCATGGTCTTGAGCATCCCTTCTTCCATTGTGGAGGCTGGAATCTACACCATCATTACGTACTACGGAATGGGCTTCACTCCTGAAGCCAGCAGGTATGCACATAAATCTAATGAAACAATGAATTTATATGCGACACAAAGCATTCTTCACATTGGGTACCATGACGTCTTAACCTTCAGCACTCAAAAGAGACTCTTGAATATTTTGAATCTTACTTCGATTTTGTTAAACGAGGATGTTATGGAAAAGAATGCTATAAACGATGCTGAGTTTTTGTTGGACTTTGGTTGGACATCGTGTGTGCAGGTTCTTCAGGTCCTTTCTTTTGCTGACCTTGGTGCACCTCATGTCGAGTGCGTTATTTCGACTGATAGCTGGGATTTGCCGAACCATGGTGATTGCCAACACGGGCGGCACGTGTGTTCTGATCGTGTTTGTGTTGCTGGGAGGGTTCATCATCCCCAAAGCCAAAATCAAGCCCTGGTGGATCTGGGGCTACTGGTCGTCGCCTATCACGTATGCCGAGACGGCCATCACTGTGAACGAGTTTCTGGCACCTCGATGGGCGACAGTGAGTTGCTAGCTTTTTCTATTTTCTTTTCTTGATAATGGGATGCATTTAAAAATAACTAGAATGGAGCCTGCATGTTGCAATTCATCAACATCACAAGGGTTTCACAAGCTGCAAGGATTCATTGAGAAGAAGTTTGGAATAACATAAAGATTTAGCAATACTAATGCTTGAATGATTGTGGGGATGAAAACGTGACCTAGTTTGCATTTAATACAGGAGATAAGAGATGAGCCAACCTTGGTGAAACTAGTGCTTTTATTTTGAATTGCCGTGCTTTATCAATTGAATTGATTAGCCATGCTAATTCAGCTCGTGTTTATGATTACTAGAAAGGGACTGAAACACGAGTGTAACCAATGCTTAATGAGCACGAAAATCTAGAATTTTTAGTATCAAAATCTACAGAATGAAAATTATTCTTTGCCTAGGTACTCATTAGAAACTCTTAGTAATTGACACTTTTCGCTCTTTTTATGGTGAATGCCCCACTTCTCATGTTATTGTTGCAGAGTTATCATGTATCCGGTAGGTCTCGAGACATATGCTGATTTTTTAGCATGTTTCAATTCCTTCGTTGGACAGACATTACATAACAGCACCATGACGCTTGGGCACAAAGTGATGCACAACTTTGGAATCCGTCAGGAGGCATACTGGTATTGGCTGGGAGTGGCCACACTCGCTGGTTACATGATCCTTTTCAATGTGTTGTACACGCTCACTCTCACGTATCTAGATCGTAAGCGCTCTATCCTTTTGACCCAAGCATGTGTGTGTTAAACCCTGCGTGTAGTAAAGGACTCTATTATGTATACCCTGCCAATTGTCATATGGTTAGGTATCTTAAATTACATAATATAATTCAGTAATGCGTCGAGGGAGTATTTGGGAGTCACAAGGACTCATAGTTAACTTTTTTTGATCTGATTTGTATCAAATCACCATGCTCTCAACTGTCTTTCCAATGTAGGCTGAAGTCTCGAAATCCGAAAAAGTCTGGAAACCCTGAAAACCTGTTTGTTGAATTTTCTGCAGAGGCAAAATATTCTGCCTCTTTTTTGTTAATTTTCGGAACAATCAACCTACTGGAATAATGTTATGTAATTCCACTAGGGGTGGGTGTTCTAATAGAGTTAATATTCATATTTAGGCATTGCAAACAACCTCTGGTTACCTCTGACCGATCCCTACCTTGAAAGGGATTGAAATTTTTTAGTCAGAGAATGATTGACTTAGACAAGACGAAGTTGGATGTCTCTCGTCCTATTTGCTATTAAAGCTTCTTCGTGTCTTCACAGCATTGGGAAAGCCGCAAGCAGTGATATCAGAAGAAGCTCTTGCTCTGAGGAACGCCAACCGAACAGGGGAGGAGATTGCTGTCTCAACGAAGCCCAAGTGCAAGAAGCGTGCAAGATCAAAGGAATCCATCAACATTTATGGTACGATGATAACAAAATATCAATTCATATCATACCTTATTCCTCTAAAGTCTGCCGTTGAAAAGTGTCACCAAAGGCAGCACGCACTGTCTGTATCCATATGGTGTAGCAAATGAAACGATCACCAACAAACTCTTCTATCATGCCTTCAGTTACCTTCTGTTTTTCATCGTATCCCTTTTGAGGATAAAAAATTGTCCCAATCTGCATAGGACAAGCTTCTACAAACTGCGTCAACTAAGAAATGTTGAACATAACGTGTCCACGATGCAAGTGATGGAGTCACTCAATTTCAAGGGCATTTCTCTTCTGGTGCTCAAGCCACCAAAGAAAAGTTCTCATTGTACTCTTTGGGGAATGCAGTAATGAAAGTGCCATAGTATATATAACACAAGCTTCTATAATCTATGGCAGCTATGAAATGTTGACAAGTGTCCATGCCGTATGTGATGGAGCCATAGAAGCATAGAAGCATTTTTCACATTAGTAGTTTCAACTTTTTGATTTAGGGTTGTAATCCTTATCTAATGCCCAGGCATTTCTTACTGATGCAGAAAGTGACACCCGAAATGAAAATGATCATCACGTTCAAGACCATGTTTTGAGAGTAACCCATGGGAGCAACATTGAGCTTCCCACAATCCGAGGCTCAGGACAACGACGAGGCATGATCCTGCCCTTCAAGCCATTGGCGATGTCATTCAATGACATCAAGTACTTTGTCGACATGCCAGCCGAAATGAAAGCACAAGGGGTGACGGAAGAGCGTCTCCAGCTCTTGTGCGGAGTCACAGGTAATGGACGGTGTGCTCAACCTTTGAACGCCTGAATCCTTTTCAGATTTTTTTCACATTTTTGCTTACATCTCTGTTCAAATATATATTGTACCTCAATTTCGCCAAATTGGTCAAAAAGCAAGGTTAAGTTTAAAGATTCAAGTATTGCTTTGGAACTCCATTCTTTGTTATCTCTTATTTTGGCAATCAAGAAGATTCCACCTATATATAAGGATGTCATGTTATGCAAGTTCTAAGGTAAGTACACCTAATTGCAACCCCACCTAATTGCATCTCCATGTACACCCCCTCTTTATTTCAAGACCTAAATCTAGGATAATCATTCTGGTCTTCTGAGATTTATGCCACGTCAATGAGAGAAGAATTGGGGTTGCATTTTGATGCAATTTGGTATGCTTATCCTGTATGACCTTAAGTTTTGCTATACTTATGAGCATATTATGAACTAAATCCGCTTTTTCTTGATCACCAGGCGCGTTTCGTCCTGGAGTGTTGACAGCCTTGGTGGGGGTGAGTGGTGCTGGAAAGACCACCCTTATGGACGTGCTGGCTGGGAGGAAGACGGATGGCTATATTGAAGGGGAGATTCGGATCTCAGGGTTCCCGAAGAAGCAAGAAACGTTTGCCAGAATTTCAGGTTACTGTGAGCAGAATGACATTCACTCCCCTCAAGTGACTGTCAAAGAGTCTCTCACCTTCTCGGCTTGGCTGCGTTTGCCTCCAGAAACCGACCCCAAAACTCGTGTGGTAAGAGCATTTCCCGGTCAATTTGTGTCCATTTGTATAGTTCACAAGTGTATATTGTGATGCATTTCTGAATTTGCGCTTTGTATACAAGCTTTGAGCAAACATTTAAGGGAAAGTAATGGAAATAACGTACTACTACTACTACATCTCATTTTGAATATGGCTAAAATTTGAGGAAGACCCCAGAACTCATGTGGTGAGTGCATTTTTGTACTAGGCAGTCCGATTGTGGTGCATTGTTGAGCTTGCTCTGCACGTATGCAAGCTTCTGCAGGTCTTTTGAAAATAAAAGTGAAGTGGACATAACTTAAGAAATACCTTAAGCACATAGCATAGTCATCCCTTCCATAAGAAGTCATGAGTTTTTTGTGAATATAGGCATATCACTTTTGGATTTCCCACCAATGAGAAATGACAGCAAGTGTCACTTTTCTTTTCTTTGAGCAGCAATTTGTGGAGGAGGTGATGGAGCTGGTGGAGCTGAAGTCCTTGGAGCATGCTCTGGTGGGGTTGCCGGGAGTGACAGGTCTGTCGACCGAGCAAAGAAAGAGGCTCACCATTGCAGTGGAGCTTGTGGCCAATCCTTCCATCGTGTTTATGGATGAGCCCACAAGTGGGCTGGATGCCCGTGCAGCGGCCATTGTCATGCGAACGGTCAGGAACACCGTGGACACGGGTCGCACTGTTGTGTGCACCATTCATCAACCCAGCATTGATATCTTTGAATCCTTTGATGAGGTGCGCCGCACTCACATCTAATGCCATTTTTTTACTTGAATTCCTTTAGTTTGCTTCTGCTCGAGTGAAGGAAATAACCTGAAGAAGACCCACAACTGGTCGAATTAGTCATATAGGTCTTCTCATTTACTTCAAATTCGAAGACCATGTTTCCACTAGTAATTTGTCATCATGAAAAATAAGATATCTCTAGAGGTTAAACAATGGCGAATATAGGATTTTAACCAAGACTCTTGGAAGTCAAGTAACTTCAAATACTAGATTGAGACTTCAGTCTTAAGGAAATATTGTAATCTCGGACGATTTTGTTGTGTGCAGATGTTGTTGATGAAGCGAGGAGGACAAGTGATATACATGGGACCACTGGGGCGGAATTCTGAAACACTGATCAAGTATTTCGATGTTAGTAAGCCAATTTTGATAAGTTGAAGCCCACGCAGAAACCACTGATGGTGATATCTATGCTCGTTCGTGATCTGGTCCATCAATCGCTAATTTAGACAGAAAATATTTAAAAGAAAATTCTTTTACCTTAAATCTCTACTTCCTGCCGTTCTGCAGGAGATTTCGGGAGTGCCCAAGATTAAGGAAGGCTTCAACCCAGCGACATGGATGCTGGATGCCACGAATGCAGCAGTGGAATCGCACCTCAAAGTTGATTTTGCAGAAATCTACCAGCAATCCAATCTCTTTGGGTTCGTCATCTCTGTGTTTCATGAATGCAACAAATTAATCAATCTAATAGAATTGAAGCTAGTGCACTTCTGTTGCTTGTCCACTGAAACAATCAACTTGTATCTGATGGCAGGCATAACAAGGAGCTAGTGAAGACGCTGAGTGTCCCAGCCAAAGGAGCGAAAGACTTGTATTTTCCAACACAGTACTCGCAATCCTTCTGGACCCAAATCGTAGCCTGTCTGTGGAAGACCAACCTGACTTACTGGCGAAGCCCTGATTACAACTGCGTGCGTTACTTCTTCACGCTCATGATGGCCTTTATCGTAGGGTCCATGTTTTGGGGCGTAGGCAAGGATACGTAAGTTTGCCAACACACCCTCACATTGACAAGGATTATTCTATTTTTTATTTTGTCCTTTCATTTGTCCTTTCATTTGAACTTCGCAATTGGTAAGTAATTTGGTGGGTGGATTGTACCTGCAGATCCGACCAGATCAACTTGTTCAGTGTTTTGGGAGGGATGTTTGCAGCGACTTTGTTTCTGGGTGTCAACAACGCTTCCAATGTGCAGCCAGTGGTAGCCGTTGAAAGGACGATTTTCTACAGGGAGCATGCTGCAGGAATGTACTCGGCTGTCCCCTATGCAATCGGCCAAGTGAGAATTAACTAAAGCCCCACATGCAATTCCTTCTAAACATTTGACAAGGTAAATTATTTACTCAATGGCGGGTTTTGCTGATGCAGATGTTGATAGAGATTCCGTACTGCTTGATCCAAAGCATCATCTTCTCCTTGCTCACGTACTCCATGATGAGCTTGGCATGGACGGCTAAGAAATTCTTCTATTACATGTTTATCATGTATTTCACTCTCCTCTACTTCACATACTACGGCATGATGGCGGTGGCTCTCACACCAAATCACCAAGTGGCTGCCATTGTCTCCTCGGGGTTCTACTCCATCTTCAACCTCTTTTCGGGCTTCATGATCTTCAAACCTGTAAGCAAGCTCTCTACCAAGCTCTCATAATACTATAAGATAATTACACCTAATTGCAACAGTCCAAAAACACGCACAATGAGTATATATTGATTTTGAGAATTACACCACCTCATGATCAGAACTCTTTTCAGTTTCAGATCGTCTGCTAGTAAAAATTTCATCCCTTACAACATTTGCATATGGTATGTAAATAATGTGATCTGTGGTGCGTTGGAATCCTGTTTGATAAGTCAACAGGAATACTCTAAAATGTGACCATTTTAATTGAATGAGCTCCGCCGAGCGCTCGAAGTGTCACAATTAGCTGCGATACCTAAATACAGACTCTCATTTTAAGGGTGGCCCCTGTGCAGAACATACCTGTGTGGTGGGTCTGGTACTACTGGGCGTGTCCTGTGGCTTGGACGCTGTATGGACTGATCACAACCCAGTTTGGAGATGTGACGAGCCTTGTAACGCCTTCGGATGGTTCGCCCCCAATCATGGTGAAAGAGTATGTGGAGAAGACGTTTGGGATGACTTCAGACATGATTGGTCCTGCAGTGGCCATGCCGGTGGTGTTCACGGTGGTCTTCGCAGCTGTTTTCGCAATAGGGATCAAGTATTTCAACTTCCAACAGCGATGAGAATCACCTGCAATGTTAATTGTACATTACTTTCAAATAGGGGTGAGCAGTCAAAGGTGTGAGAAAGGGTTCAATCCAGTAACGTAGAAGTCATGAAGAACACACAGTTTCGAGGAGAGAATTGAATCAGGACGTACCCTGGAAGATGCACCAATGAGCGAATTTTATTCTTCGTAAATCGCAGAATTAAACTTACTACATTCAGTATTTTTAGGTGAACATTTGATCAAACCTTGCCAGACTTGAACTACCGTGGTCCACTTCCCATCTCAAGTAAGCTTCAAAGTCAATGGTTTATTTACATTCGCTGGTTTTTTCCAGACCTACTTCAGGGCCTAAAGCACTCCCAATTCGACGCAAGGTAATAACTCATTGCTTTGCAAGATACTGTTAATACAGGTAACCACTTGAAGCTTCCTTCTATTAAAGTTTGAGATATACCAGGATTGCTTTAAGAGTACCCCTGGTTTTTCACTTATTCCTGGGTTTCGCCAGGAATACGATACTATGCTGCTCTTAAATCTGCACTTCAACTTCTGGTCCAGTTCTTTTGTTCGAATCCCACCTTGCCTTCGTTCAATAGGTGATAGCTGGAACTCACACTGCATATGCTTCGTAGTGTCTTAAAATGATCATCGACTATTCGTTCTAGAGCTTCAATTGCAGTCAAGGGAGGAGGGTTCAACCCCGTACCCTCCATAGAGATTACGGGAGGGTTCTGACCAGGATAGAAGCAAGGCTGCATTATCAGACAACCCAAAAAACACGACCTGCAATGTTGAGAAATAATGAGAAGCTGGCAAGGGTAAGTGCAATGGAAGAGCCTCCGCTTACGGGATTGAATAAGCTCATGGCAAAGAGTCGATCGTCTAATACAATGATACATTGGTCGTCAATTGACCTCAACAAGCAGCCGCAAGTCCGCTGCTATATTGATCCTACCACGATGTATTGCTGCCCAGCATAAAAAATTCAGTAAGGTACTAGAGTGGTGAAGCTGACATTTACAATTTGTGTGCGTCTTCGTGTACAAAAGATCTGGGCGCCGTATCACCTAGAAAATGGCTGAATCGTCAAGTATTGTCTTCCTCCGCCTGTACAAAAAAATCTTCCTCTCAAATCGTGGTGTCCAATCTTAGGTCAATGACACACCCCTGAAGGTTTTGGGAAAATTCAATGGGGGCCGCAACAACGTCAGGCTTGCGAATGCAGCGCCACGCCGGCGGGTTCTGGGAAAAGTCGCACAGAACAACGAAGCCTTGGCCTTCATTGGCTTGGAAAATGTACACGATGTCGCCGTGGCCAGCGCCCTGCAGCTCGTACTTGAGATACGAAGACGGGTCGACATAGGTCGAATTGCAAACCTTGGGGCACATTTGGGAAAAAAGTGCGTCGGGCATCGCCGTGACGGGTTTCCAGAGCTTCTTCTGAACGAGCTCCCAGATGGCGATGCCTGCAATTGTGGACGCCGCTCGGTCTTCCCGGAATCCAACCAGGAGGAGACGGTCGTTGGACTCCACAAGAAAGGGTGGAAGAACGTCGGCGAGGTGAGCTCGGCCCTTCCACATTCGTTTCAGCGACGGGTACTCCGTAAACACTAGGTCACGTGGTAGGGAGACTCTCAGAGGTCGCCATCGTGCGGTCTTCGTGTCGTAAGTCAGGAATGTATGGTGTTCTGCCAAAGCCACCATTCCACTCTTGTCAGATTATATGAAGCAGCGATAAATTGACTGTTAATATATCAGAAAATACCCTTGCACTAATGGCCGATGTGATCACAATCTTATCCAGAAAAGTGGAGTCCAAATAAGAAATGTTCCTGCATTCGAATTTGAGCTGTCTTAAGCCTTAAAACACGAAACTCAGAATCGCAACCAATATAGCAATCACACAAAATGTAGCCAAAGGTGATGACCAGAACAAGTGCAGGTTTTACGACGATCCATCTCAAAAAACATCTCTGGTTTGGCATTGCAACTTATGTGTGACCTACACGATAGGGAAATTAAGTACTGGAGATTCTATTCCATATAGAAAAATGAATAAGCACTCCGTTTGTGTGCATCCTTCAACTGATCAATGGTCTCATGTAGTGTCGAGGAGTTTCGAAAATTTGAATCTGGCCCTCAAGAATTATTCACTAGTATCATGGAATAGAATGAGTTGACGGAAAGTAGTACCTCGGTTGGGATCGAAGGACAGCATTTGATTGAACCGCATGTGGTACACGACGCCGTTGCAATACGCCGTGGAGGTCCGCATCTCATCGCAGACATGACTCTGCTGATTGTTGAATTTCTCGCACGTGGTGCGCCAGCACTCCGTTCGCGAATCGTAAACCTCGGTAGTCTGCACTTGCTGATCGTATTCCAGGCCCCCGGCCACCACCAATTTATAATGACCCCCGAAGCCCTTGGAACCTGCCGACTCGGTGAACATGCTAATGACGGGCCTCTGCCTACGTTTAAGCAATGGCGGCAGCTTCTTCCACGACCTGGTGATGGGGTTAAAAACTCCGAACCGGATGAAATGGCTCTTGAGAGCGCTGATTTCGTACACCATGAGGCCCGACGCAGAGCCGCACAACGACAACCCGCCGATTTTCTGCACCGTGGCAAAGTGGGGGATCGTGGTGAACGTTTGCCAATCGTTTTGCACGGGGTCAAAGGCGTGCAGCTTGTGAGGGCTTCCGGGACCGCCATTTTCGAACAGAAACAGCCACGAGCGAGGATTGAAGTTGGTTATTGACTCGTCTCCCAAAAGCCGCCCGGCATAAATCTCTCTATCCGCTCGCTTGCTCACCAGGCGCGTATGAACGAGCGACGTAAGAGGCAAGTGCGACAGAATTCGTGCCACGAGTTCCGGTTGCAGGTTGCTCCATATTTGGCTATCGAGAACTGGCGACTCTAAAACATTTCTCCGTGATTGAAATTGTGACGCTCCTGGAAAGTCCGAGCTCATCAAAGGATTCAGCTGACTCCAACGGCTCAGCTGCTTGTTTGCAGACGAGCTCAAAAGAATCTGCCTATTTTGTACTAACGTTCCCATGGTGTTGTTAAGATTTTCAAAAATAAATCTGTCTAACACGAACGTCAACACCTATGTCTCTTCTTATTCAAGAAACAACGAAGAAGAAATTCAATTACGACAAGATGAATCAAATTAAGTCTATGCATGACCTGACCTCGGAATCTCTCTTCTTATTCGAGGAGATGCAATTGCGACAAGATCAATCAATTCAAACCCGTCCATGAGCTCAAGAACGCGAGTTTTATACTTCCTTTCTAAAGAAACACAAATCAAAAGAGGAAAAACGAAAGAACTCACTCTACTCTAGGAATCAACTTAATTCCAATCTCATTACAAATAGCCAAAAGTACAAGAAAAAACACAAAAAAAGCAGTTCTCAACGGGCGACTCAAATTTTGATTTCTCGTCGACTTCAAACTCCCACTCAACTTCCTCATACAAACGACTTTCTCCGCAAATCAATTTCTCTCCAACCTCTTGACAAATAGTGACTCATAAAAAAAATAAACGCACAAAAAATCTTCCTCAACGAGTCAAATTTCGAATCTCTCTCGACTTCGAACTTCCACTCTGCTTCGGCGAGCGACCGTGCCTTCTCCTCAAAATCTACAAAACGTAACCGAAACTACTGACGGCGCGGCTCAAAATTCTGGTATAAATCGTCGCTTTCCTATAATTGTTTCCAAAATCCAATCCGCTCGTACGAAACTGATCGATCCTCAACAAATTCAACCAGCTTCAAGAACCTTCTCCCGGATACTCACTCGAAACTTACTGCGCATCCAGACACACTCCAAAAGGACACTCCCTCACAGTCGACAATAGTGATGATCTCTGGCCAAGCAGCACGAGATTACAGTGCTACAACTCCCGTAACACCCTTTCAGACTTTCAGTTCCGGCGCAAGGGCAAGAAGCTTCGAGCACAACTAACAACACCTGGCAGGATGGCCTTGCATCCGGGATCGCACCTCCACTTCGGGCTGCGACTCTAAAAATTAGGAACCTAAGCTTCTACTTATGGCGTCTTAGTTTCTTTTCTATTTTACTGCAAGCAGCATCGTAAGTTTTATTACTGCAAATTCGGTGTTGCGGTGGAGCACTCTTCGGATCACCGGACTGGAAGATTCAATGGCCCGCGCCAGCGAGTTGAGAGAGAGAGAGTCAAAGGGCGCCTGCCCCCGTTGTTGCAGACCTTGTCAAGGGCTAAACTCCGAGCAGGTCAATGCCTGCGTTTGTATGGGATGCTTCTATAAACAGCAACTTGTTCCTTTTCCACCGCAATGGATTTGCTTTTAATGAAGATCACTGTTGGAATTTAAGAATTCTGGGAATGCAGGGGAGTGGATACAGGTTCAGTAAACTTACGCTACTGTTCTGTGCTGGGAGGTCCAATGTTGTCCCTCCTGGAAGTGCCGCTGATTTTGATGATTTCATTGAGAAAACTCCCCAAATTTTAGGGTTCAAATGTTTGTCACACTTATGGACCGACAGTTGAGTGGGAAGATTTGCTTGAATTCAGAAAATTGAAACGCAAATTGTATGCACAAGTGAGTTAAGTGTTCTACAAGCAAGGGTTGACTATTTGAGTGTTAATTCTCATTTGGATAAAGGAAATGAGCCATAATGGCCTTTCCTCTTTATGGCTCATCGAATCTGTTGTTGTAAGGTAGTATGCTCTAAAAGCGGCCATGTTCTAAATGCTACCCCTATCTAGGAAAGGGTAACATGTTGTTTGAAATATCTATTATTGTCAATGATGAGTTAGGTAGGTTTAAAGGGTGGCTTTAAGAGCAATCTACCTTATTGATAAATAGGGAGTCTAATTTAAAACAGTATATCAAGGGTATGATTAATCCCTAATGTACGGTGGTGTTTGGAGGTTCAAAATTGCTTCAAAATTGTAGAGATGGTCAGTGGTTCACCTCATTGGATGCTCTCCAGCCCTAAAGCCAGTTTTGTGTTCCAACCGCCTTAAGTGGCTTTCGCCTTGAAAAGGCGGTTCTCGTCCCTCCTGTTGGCTCTCCCTCTCTCTGTCTTTTATTGACCGGTCTGTGTCTGTTACTTGCCCCTTCCAGGCCGCTTGCGGTTGGGTTTTGTTCTCTTTTTCTTGCAGTAAAGGTCTCCTTTATTTGTGTCAAAAAAAAACATTGCTTCAAAATACTTGTACCCACAACAAGGCTAAAATTGTCATCTCTAGGGGGATTTGAAAATTTTCAAAAATTGAGTTTTTCAAAAAATGACTTTGTATGTTTTTTCTAGTACCTTGGGTGCCTGCAAAATGAAACTTCTCATGGCCTTCATCTTATTATTTGGATCTCAATGATTATGGTTATGATTATGATTTGAATGATTTGCATTATCATGGTATAAATGTTTTTGAGTACGAGGTATTAATGTACACAATATCAAATAAAACTAATTGATTATTTTTTAGAATATGTTTTTAGCTACCTACTTTGACATTGAAATTTTTTTAAACTATAAATTTATTTGAATGAGGTGAAGCAAAACTTCATATGTAGATTAGGATGATTAGCATTCATCAGTAAATTTCATACAAAAAATTCAAATTATAAAGTCAATAGAGGATGCCCGGAGTGGGCTCCTTAGTCAATATTGAATTAAGATGCTACCTAAATTATTTGGTTCAAAATCAAAATTACAGTTATTATAGTCATATTGATTCAATCAATGAACTCTGTTATAACAGTAGTGAATTTATAATTGATTTCAATGTAATCTTTTGTCTTAAGATGGAGTCAACGTTGAATCCAATTGAATTTCCATTTGGGATCCCTTTAGTAGCAATTTAATTTATAATTGGTTTTTAATTCTACAAATTCATTAGAAATTGCACAAGAGTGCAAGTCCGGGGATTTTATATTAATGAGTGGATTGAGTTGCTAAAAAAATACAATAAAGAATTTAAAATAGAATTACTTTGCCAAATCCTGAATGGATGGGCGTAAATAATTATAAATTATAAATATATGAATATACGATATTTCATCCATGATTTATATCTTCATGAAAGTAATAATTTCATCCCTCTAATGAAAATTACAAGTCATGCTTCCTTGGAAATATTCTAAAAATATCATTAATTATGAAGTTTGTACTCAAACATTTGAAGAGTAAGGCATTAGATGGGATCCGGGGGGTTGGAGGGCCGTTTCAAGGCTATTCCCAGCTCTGTTCCCCTAGGGCCCCATTGAACATGGATGCCAGATTTATTTATTTTTCAAAATTAAAAAAAAATAAAAGTTCTTAAAATGAAAAACAAAAGTTTTATTTTTTATTTTTTATTTTTTTTGAAAAAAAACGACGTGGCAGTCACTCAGCTAGGTCAACAAAGCTCGCAAACGGCCAGTTTCAGCTAGTTTCGTAGGGAAATCACATCTAATGTAGGAAGCCCTTTGTGGTTGTTTGGTCAATGCACATAAATATAGGTATTGGACTCAAATTTTTTTGCAAAAGAAAGTAAAACTAGGATTTATTTCACATATAATTTTTTCAACTCATTTTTGAAAAAAAAATAATACATTACAGGTACTCAAATCAAAAAAACATATAGCTTCTCATTGTAGGCCCAAAGGAGGAAACAAAACTCAATTGGATGTAAAAGTAGAGTTCTAAATTAGGGTGCAGTTTATAATGGGGCTACTTACTTTATATTAGAAAAAATTTCACCTCTCAAGATTCAATATTGATTCAATATTGATTCAATACACATAACATATGCAAAACTTAGTACAAATACTGATGCAATGTTGAAAGCAAGTCAATACAAAAGTGTATATTTTCATACCAAAAACTCAAATTGAAACTTCACTAATCAAGTTAATCCCTAAAGTCCTTTGATGTTTAGAAGCCAAAACAAGCTTCAAAATATTCTTTGGCAAAGTAAAGCTAAAATCTTCATTTTGTATTCTTTTATAAATTCAACTGCATGATCTTTTTGTAAGCGAATTAGAATATATCTTCCCAAAATTTCAAAATGCAAACCCCTACTAATTGCAAGATTATAATGCCTAAACTTCAAAATACAATTTTATCTAGATTTTCCTAAAGGTGAAGTTTTGTCTTTCAATGTTTTTAGGAAAAAGAATGTGTGCCCCATCACTTGTGTAATTTAGTTTGCATGTTGGAAATTAGGATGAAACACATGAAAATAATTTAATAGAAACTAATTTCATATTCATCTTAAAATAAATTACTAAGTAGAAGGTAATACATGATGAATGAGAAACCTACATCACTAATAACTTTGGAGTAAAATCTAGATTTGTCAATCCCAATGATGAAATGTTCTAGTAAGCAATTGTGGCCCAAATCTCATTTATTGAAAAAAAATCTCCAGTGGATCATTCCCTAAGTATCTGGAACGCCTCTTTTGACTATAATGGTTTGTTCTACTGTCCTTATATGGAATATATTGTGGTTGGAATGGATACTACCGCTTCATTGAAGATGCTCTAAGGTACTACTCAAATCTCTACAAAAATAATGAAAATGAATATCTATTCAAAGAAGATCTTAGCTCTTGACATTAGGTGGCAACAAGCGTTTTGTATCACATGCATAACATTGTATATAACCAAACAAAAGACCTCTCTATATTGGAAAGATATTATTCCTCTCTAGATCGTTGGGAGGGATTATTAGTTAATGCAAGGATTGAGGTTGGCTAAGGAGATATACAAGACAATTTTATTCACTAGAAGGGAGGCCATTTTCAAAAATGCAAAAGGAACCTGCCTCATTGGCAAATACAAACCAATAAGGATCAAGTTGGACCATCACCCAAGTCTATATGTTTTTTTAATCATACAAGTATTCATATAATTTACCATGTACAATGCAGATTGCAATCTTCAATCCGAATATATTGATGAATCTACTTACACTAATGGCCATGGTTGAAAACATAGATGAAAAGACAATTATTCATCTAGAGGTATGTAGATTCTTCCTAAAGACTCATATCATTCCAACTTTTTGTAGCAACTCAACAATTTCATACATTGGGAACAAGAATCAAGGAATCTCAAGCCAAACATTTTGTCAAAATAACATTGTATTGCTTTGAGTGAATTGTTGCTCAAAACAAAAACCTTGTAGACATCCAACTTTTACATTTTCCCATAAGAAAAATGCAATAACAACACCTAATTGTGATCTTATTGCAAAGGTAATTCCAAGAGATTTTATCCTAAAATTTGTACCTTTGAAACATAAAACATGAAAGCTAAAGCAAGCAAAGAGAATCTAGAACCCTCTTTCCTTGCCAACATTATCCAAAATAAATAGAACAATTTAATAATAATAATAGAACGTATGTTATAATACTAATGCAAAACACGTCTAAGTTTACACAAAGTTTAGTAGAATACAAAGAGTAAAAATTAGTATCACTTCCAAAAGAAATTGCGGAAACTAAATTGATAATATGTCCTTGTAGTGTGTATGTGGAGGGTGGGGGATTAATATCACCTAAAAAATTAGTCTCACCTTCAATTTTTTATTTATTTTTAAATTGGTCAAATACAATAAATATTTCAAACCTAAAATAATATGATTTTGGTAAATTACTATCACTAAGATAAATCATAGTAGTTTAGCTATTTTTGGGTCTGTCTCATACTCTGTTTGACTCTGCACTTCCACATGTCAACGTGAAATCTCTCCACTTGGCAACTAACCCCACTTCCAGTCCACATTCCCTCATTCCATATACCGGTAATCATCATCAGGAGCTCCCTGTTAACTTCGCTTATCACCCCAGCCTACCATTTTGATGACGTGTGCTTGGATCTCTGCCACGGAGGCTCCCCGTCACCCCCCTCGAAGGAATCCAGGTGTATCCATCCAGTGCATTAAAAAGCCACATAATATTCTATTGACCTACAGTATTGGGCTCAGTCGTGGGCAACCCTTTATTTATTTATTTATTATTTCTACTTTCTGAGAAAGTGCCAAGATGGCAATTTGGTGATGCATTGTAATTCTACATTCATCTATCTCTACCCAAATTTGGTGATGCATTCACTGTCAATCACATTCACGTAGTTTTTCATCCAAATTTGTCCACATTTTAAATAGAAATTAAACTTTTTTTTGACAAAAAGAAATTTACTTTTATCTGGCAAAAAGTAGACATATATTTTGAAATGGTGCAATCTGAAAAGGGCTGGTCATGGGTCCATGAGCCCCCCCCCCCCCCCCCCCCCCCAATTCCGGGCTGGCATTCTTTGGGAATCTCCTCATCTGCTTGACACTTTCTACTTGACACGGCACTCCCGAAGCATCTGCTGTGAAAGGCACCTGGCTTGGGTCCCAGGGAGCGAGCTCTACAGTGCGAGACGGGTGTGCTGTGCATTTGCCAGTGGCTGCACACACAGACATGGATATGATATGCACCAGGGAATTCGAGATGGTGCATTCCAGACAATCCGAAAAGGGCTTCTTTTCGTGCAGCCACCCGACTGCTATTTTGGAAGCAGCTGCCGATTTTAGTTTTTTAGGGTTTTTTAGGGTTTAGGGTTTACAGATGGGACAGGACGGAGATGGGAGAGTATGGATGGGTCCCGGTTGTGTGGACTTTGGAAAGGGGGTAATAGCGTACTGGGGATTGGGGTGGCGGGGGTGGTTGGCTTGGTTGGATCGGAGGTGCTGCACATGTTTTTTTCTTGTTTTTCTTGTTTTTATGGGAAGAGTCTGCTTGTGCATGTGGTTTGGGATTGCTTGTTTGGGAAGGTATGGTGTGGTCTGTGTTGCACTTGGGCCAGCGTACGCTTACACGCAGAACGTGAGACTGGAGCTTTTCGTACGGGTTCCAAGAAGACGAACTGGTCCTGGAAGACACGTTTCCCCTGCAATTTATGTCCCACCGTACCTCAAATCCGTTGTTAACGTCTATGCGAGTTATTTTAGAGCAAAGTCAGAGCAAGTCAAGCAAAATGGAGGCTTTGGCATACTCTCACATGCGTGGAGAATACCTATACTTGGTTTGAGGAGGTTTCACGTGTTCAAATGGAGCTCCACTTTGCTGTGCAAAGTGGAATGGGTTCAGTGGCAACTGTTGGGGATTTCGTTATTTGCATGCCATGTCCGAGTGCTCAATTAGGGGTTTTAGGGTATGTTTTGTTGAGCCCTAATTTCACAGCATTTGATAGACAGGATTGTTTTAATCTGGTGACTGGGATTGTCAATCTGCGACCTCACTGATCCACAATCATCACACAGAAAACGTATTTCATTGCTAGCTTAATTTGCAGTAGGATGTGATAAAATTCCTTACTGGATCTGTCTGTATTTGGTATGCAATGGAATCTCGTGCATGTGGATTCCCGTTGCTGTGCAATCAACTGGAGACTGTATTAACTCGTGCATTAACCAGATGCCATGCCAAGAGAGGAGCGTCATTCAAGACTGCACACCTTCAGATTAGTCACCATATATCAGTCGACGAAACAAAGTCATCCTTGACTTGCACCCAAACTACGAGGGACGTCTTCTTCGAGGTCCTTTTTCTGAATGGAATCAATCCAAAAGTTGGAAACAAAGCAAGGACTGAAGATTGTAAAGTGAACGATTCCGTCGGTTCTATTGTTAAAAAAGGAAAATCAGATGGAGTGAAATTCAAGGTCACTTGAATCAGTAAAGAACATGCGGTAGTCAAAAAATAAATTAAATTCAACAGAAAAGTGATCTTCATACTGTACAGTAAGTATGACCTAAACCAAAACTGCTGAAAAACATGAGAACAACTTTAGGGATTAGCTGGCTACTGATAGTTTTATTGAACAAAAACTCTTGCCTTCTCATTGACGCGAGCTCTGAGTCACAGTAAATCTATGCAGTTAGCAGCTGTAGTCTGAACCCCTTAGCGTCATGTTTTCTTTAGTACTTTTGAGCGGCTTATAGGGGCCCTTTCCTTTGTTCAATTCTTTTTTGTTCTTTTTTACCCAACACGAGTAATGCTCTTCATTGATTCTGGTGATATAAAATTGAGCCCGTCGGTATTATATTTCTCACAAAAGATCAATCATTTTAAAAACTTGAGGTTCTGTCCTTTAGCATCATCTCACCTGCCAATCTTCCCACTTCTAGGTTCAGTGGAGTCGTTATAAACCAAGTGGTTTTGGATTGCGTCTATCAATTGTGCAAGGACGCCGTGAGTCAAAAGATATGAACTGGTCGCACGTTTATGATGACAGAGACTTGCGAGCATGCAGGACCACAAAATGACTTAGGCACCTCCAACTGCTAAGGTTATGGAAAGACGAATTCTAGGAAATATAATATTTGTTTTGACGTGCACAACGTCTGCTTCTTGACTTACTATATGCTAGACAAGGAACTCATGACTTGTCCGATTTCATTTCTGGTCCACTACGCCTTTCATCATAGTTTGTGAGCATCTAGCTCTCCTCATCCAATTGTCGATAGTGCCATAAGCAGTGGCATATTTATAGTCAAGCACTTCCAGGCACCATTCATCATCAACTTGTGCTCACAGGAAGTAGAGGGTGAAGGACTTACTGCAAGTGATGAGAAAAATTCACCTGACAATAAAGAGAGATCGATGATGCCGTTATCACCACCAGAAACTGGTGAGTGGTGACTGAGTGTGTACCTGTAACCTCTTCGCATATCATTTTTTGGAAGGACCGAGATGCCACCGCGGGCCATACTGAGGGACTTTTACTCTCAGTGGTTGTTCACCAAATGTATTGAAATGTGAACCACCGGTTGTTCTATGCATTTGGTGAAATTAGACTGTCAAACAAGTGAAATATCCTGAACGAAGCCACCTCAAACCTTTCTTCGAGATAAATTTGAAGTGTTTGTATGTGAGACAATCACAACATTCATTACTGGCTATCTGCTGCACCCAGGGATCCGAATCCATCTTGCTCATTCTGATTTCATCAAATGTTTAGCTAAAATTTGTATGAATTGCTATCTTTAATTTCATTGATAAGGGTGCAAAAGCTAATTGGAGCGACATATTGGAGTAGAAGAATGCTTAATAATATTCAAGTTCAAAAGACAGCCAATCTTGGACCAGTCATGTAAGAATTTGGGGGGTTTGATTTTCTATGTAAAGGATGCATGCTTACATGGATTGCAAAGCCGGGTTATTAGGGCTTGCAACTTCTACTGCATGTATCTTTCCATTTTGAGCAAGCGCAATAATAAGTCTTTACGATGCATTTGCGAAATGCCCACTTGTAAGAACAAGAAGTTTGTACTCTGAAACCCCTAATGTTATTGACTAGGAGACATGAAATTGGAGCCTCGTTAAGATATCCACATAATACGCGGAGCCACAGGAGTATCTCCGGGAAATCGTGAAGACTACACTTTCATGTAACGTCGTAACCAGACATGACAATAACCTCAATGCTTGGATCCTGTTCAATCATGATCAAAAGAAAGACACCATTACGCTAAAACAATCTTATGGTATGGAAAATAACATGCCTCTCCTTATCCAACGACTAACTGCAAATGGACTCCATGCATTGCAAGCACTCTCAACCTGACTTTAATGGTCCCTATGGCCTTGACACCTCACTGAAGATGATTAATGCCAGAGCTCAGATGTTAAGAAATTCCCAATTCGAAACTCACCCACATAGATTCAGGGTCTTTCATCTAAATTCGAAGCTCTAGATTGAATTTTGCTTCAAACTACGATCCAGTTCTGTTCAGTTTCTCTGTAAGGTTGGCTCCTGGCTCCAACTTCTAATTCAAACCCGAACACCGGAATCCTCGGCATAATATTTCACATGTTGTGCCGAGTTTGGTCATGTGAAATATCAAACTCAGCTGTTTGGTGAGTTTTCAACAAATCGTGTTCAGTGATTCATTGATGGAAATTACTGAAAATCGGCTTCTAATACATCTTCTGATACGAGGGATTGAAACCGTAGCAAACAGCAATCCATGTAATTTGATTTCCTTGTTTGTTTACACACACACACACACACAAAAAAAAAAAAATTGAAACTTGAATGTTCGTCGAAAATGTGCTGATGAGATATGGGACGCAGGGTATTGAAATCAGAACTCTGAAATTTGGAACAGACAAGGAAATCGAATTACATTGTTTGCTGCGATCAACTCATTTCATTGTCAGCTCTTACTTCCAGAAAAGCTCTGAACAATGCGATTCTAACATGAAATTTGGGTGGACGTGACAATACCACCCCGTCTAAAGACCATTTTCTTATACCGGTACAAGAGTTACATATTGGAATTTTCATTGTAAAAATGGTGACATTACAAGGTGGGGACACTCTCAGAGCAATCCCACATTCTAACTTCAAAATTTATACTCCAAGAGTATAATTTTATACTCCGAGTAGTAACTGATTTCTAAGAGAATCCACAAAACATGAATGAAAGCGTGTGAATTGCGACTTCTATTCATCTTTCTAGAAAAATTGGCGGAGAATTATTGAATCGTGACACACACACACTCATGAATATCCATTTCAGTGCTTACTGTAGAAGGGTGGGTCACCACACTCGTGCTCTGCTTTGAGATTCAAGATTGCAACGCCTGATTGAAGTCCACCACCAAGGGTTAAACCCTAAACCCTAAACCCTTTGCAACCCTAATTGCACTCAGGGCATTGGCACCACTGGTTTCTCCGACCAATGCACAGGATTGAGCACGACGGGGTTCAATCGATCGAGGCAAGCGCATTCTCGCCGCATGTCTCGCAAGACCGGCCTCGGCGAAGCGAAGTACGGCGTCCACTCTGCTCTCGCAAGCCGATACTTCGCCATCTTCCCACTCTCAACCGGTCGCCGTGAGAAGTTCCACGTCTCCTTCACAACATCATATATACAAACCTCCGGCATCGTCTCATTGTACGCCGGCACGAACGCCAGGTAATTCCTTCCCGCGGAGCAATCCCACGTTTTGTGCGACTCGATCCTCCCAAATATGACATAAAAGTACTCGTGCGGCAATTGCGTCACGTACTTGAACCTCCCCGTGGGCAATTTGCTGTAGATTTCAAGCTCCCAGACTGGAATCCTGTTGGGCTTCTCTAGCGACCGAGTGGCGATGTAAATCGCGCCATTCACCCGACACTGCATCACTCGCGGCGCTTGACAATTCAACGGATTCATGTAATTTGTGCCTTTACGGAGATCCGGGGTTGTGAAGCTGATCTTGTTCCATCGCGACAAGGAAATTTCGAAGTAGAAAATCTTGTTGCACCAGGTGCTCTCCGCTTTGCCGCCTTTGCGGCGAATGGATTGATCGGTTCGCTCTTGGCCGCCGAAGTAGAGCCCGTCGCCAACTATGGCGATGTCGGTGCGCCCATGGGGAGGGAGGCGAACGTCGCGAATGCTGGAGCAGGAAACCCAAGCATCCACGCGAGAATCGTATGTGAAGAGCGTGACTTCCGAGGTGTTTGCTTCCATTGTGCCGGACTCGACGACCTCCGACCCGAGGACGTAGAGCTTGTAGTCAGGGTGGCGCCGGTTTGGACGCAGCGACCGCCAATCGCCGACTTCGGCTGGCTCGTCTGTGAGCACCATTTTGGCGGTCTTGTTGTGCATTTTGAAGTGGGCAAGTGGGGGAAATAGGTGGTAGTCGCGTTGCAGGGGATTGCAAGCCACGAGTATTGATTGCTCGGGAAACTCTTCGTACGTAGGCTTGCGCTCTGCTTCACCTTCTGCTGGTGGCGATGACGGAGGTGCAGCGGGATCTGGTTCCGGTGGCGGGATTTCTTTGATGTCAGGGTTTCGGCACTTCGGCCGAATGCCGCCATTGACGATCAAGAGACCTGCAGCGCCGGCAATGACGTCGTCCACTCCCGACGGGAGAAAATCCAGGGCGGGCATGTTCATCCACTCGCGAGGCGCTATGGAGATGATGGGCGCAGATTGCAGGATGCGGTTGGAGTTGAAGACGACGAGCTTGCGGTTGTTACCGCGGTTGACGATGAGGGGGAAGTACGTGCAGTAGAGACGCAGATGCTCGCTCCCGGGGAGGTACATTCCAGGGTTCCAATCCATGATGTTGTGTTGTGCTCGACCTCGCCATTGCTCCCATCCAGCCCGCAAGGATGAGGGACTGTCTAAACACGATTGAAAGACCTCGGCCTTGTCTTCGGAGGTTTGCCCGTTCCAGTGGAACGTCGGTCCCAAGATCTCAACGCTTCTGTTGTGGCTCATGGCAACGATATACAGGAACGTCCAAATCCTAGCTCCAATTCCTAGCAACAGTACAGAAAATCCTTTGCGGACTGCAATTCAGCGTTTGCCTCAGACAGTTCGCCTACAAATTCTAGTACGTGATTTGAATGTAATGTCCTACTGTACACTGCATGTTCTCTTACATTCTAGCTAGGCGTTTGAATCGTTTCTCCAGATCCTTGCTTGATTGCCCCAAATTCCCTTACCATCTTCAGAAATTTTTCTATGATTGCAGCGCAAGCCCTCCACTGGAATCCGTCGGTGTCCTAAGATTGTAGATACTTCTAGTGTGGCTCACTGCATTGATCGATCAGGTACTTCTATTCCACATTTGCTTCCAAATTCTAGAAAACAGAATACAGTTCCTTTTGCAAAAATTGAGGTTCACATTCATGATTTTGGACTTGATTCGAATGGCATTCAGTAATCTGTTCTTACATTCTTGGTGATTGAAGTGCATCTTCGGACTCTTGTTAAAATAAACATAAACTTTAGTCTCTACAAAATTGTTCTATCTAATGTCACCCATGATTTAATGCCAATCATCATGGTTTCTCAGTTCATCTATTTTGGGCAGTACAAAAAGAATTCATGTAGTGAAGTGATGTGATGAAGGCACCAGTACACCGATTTGTCCAAAATGAACTTACATATAGTTATAACTTTTTATAGGGGAGGAGTATTTTTACACTTTGTAGGTGTACTAGTGCAATTCATGATGAAGGATTGTCATATATATCATTGGTAAAAATATTCCTCCCTTGTAAAATGTTGCAGCCTTACATGAATTCATTTTGTAGCATGCACTTATAGATCAAATTAGTGTGGTAGAATGAAGAACTTAAGGCATCAAGATATATTCCAAGAATATGGTTTTAAAGCCCATATGGGGTGTGAATATGGGCCTTTGGAACCAAGCTCTCGAATTATAACTTGAAGCTTTAGAATCTCCTTACTGCTAGTTTATTTACATCCTAGGCATGAATGAATTTTGCAAATATATACATGATAATTCATTTATTATTCATGAAAGATAATGTACATTCATTCCAAGAAAGAGTGATATTATCATAAGGTTTGTAGCAATTTTGTGATTTCATTCACCAAGAAAGGAGCAATCTATTGCCAAATATTTCCTCAAATAATTGTATAGCTTTTGAACAATTTTCGTTAAAAAATGAAATTTAGTTGTATCAATATATACATGAATGAATTTTCTGTTGAATTGTATACCTTGAATTTACCATTGAAGAAGAGGAGATTGAAGTATTTGAGTAAATATAAGCTCAACATTATAAATGACCTTTTACTAAATAGTATGTTAGTCTATCCATCTTAAGTTAAACTTATATATATGGTGTTAGAATTAGCATTGAATCTATTAAAATGTATATCATATCCTAAAAAGAATTAATGGTGGAGTTGTGATTAATATTGAATCTACCTACAAGAAAAAACATTAAGAATAGTTCTTGCTATTGATATCTAAATAGCATAGTTAATAAATTCTTAATTTTATGTATTCAACACAAGCTTTCAAGCTTTGATGTGTATATTAATGTCATTGCAATTCTTTATTATTATTTTTGGGTGCTATTGATGAATGATGTTATTGCAAAGAAAAGTACAATAACAATTCCAACAAGGAGCTTGTTCATTGCACATTTGTAAAGATTATTTCATGTCTTCTATATTTTGATTGTTGAATGTAGATTTGCAACTTCCTCTATTAGTTGAGATCCTTTTGCTCCATTTATTATGCAATTTCAATTAGAAATCAATGTAATGGATTGTTTTTGAGAGAAATACAAATCCAAGAGCATCAATCAAGCTCTCCTAGCTTAGTCTATGATTTGAATATCAAATAGATTGTGTGCTTTTAATCCTTCAATTTAATTGTATTTGGCAAGCATTGTTGCATCATTCTTCATTGTTATGTTAAATTTTGTCCCATTTATTGATATTTGATATCTTGTGGATCAATTATTTGCCTTGTAAAACAAGTTTTTCAACAATATACAATAATTGTTTGTTGGTTCACATTAGAAGAGATTTTGTTGTAGTATATAACGTGTAATGAATAGATGTGACGCTTTGAAGTGAAAGTTCATTATTCATGAAGAAGTCAATTCATTTTATAAGTTATTTTATTTATATTAGTATTAGATTAAATAAATTATTATTGCATACAAAATTTTAAAAAATCAATATTTGCATTGTAGATGTTATAATTAGTTATTGTGAAATTTGCATCTATTGATATTTTGAATGTCCAAAAATACTTAATTTTCTTTCTTTCTTTAATTTGATTTTCCATAATTATGCTGAAATTCAAATTTTACATACAATGACCCCCCTAAAAGCCCAAAGAGTTTAGACAAATCACAAAAGTATTGTAAAATATAAGTTCTATAATTTTTTTGAAGTTTGCATCAAAGATGATAAATGTGAAGCATGAAAAGTTGAAAGCATCTCTATGGTCAAAATTATATAACTATTTATAGATTCTTTTAAAATAAAATTTGAAGATATAACTTCAAAAATTTACCAAAAATACAATTTCTATTTTTAGCATTTGAATTTTTTTGATTGGTCAAAAGTGTTATTGATTCCAAATAGTAGATTTTTCAATAGTAGACAAATTATGCTAACTATTTGTGCTATTTCCCTTTTAATTTATGTTTAACCATAGCAATCTTAGTTTAGAATACAAAAATTGAAAGATAACCCAATCTAGTTTGCACCAAAAAAACTTGAATTTTTATTTTTTGCCCTCCAATGCTGCCCATTGTTGGGTAGCAACCATATAATAGTCACTCAAGCACTTGGGGGTTAAACTAAAGACTACCAAACTCACGTGAATTTATTATTAAGAAAAAATTAAAACATTGCTCATAAGAGATTATAATTAAATTTCAATCGAATCTTTGGCTACAAATCTTATATTTTACAATTGATGAAATGGTTATATCAACACAAAATTTTGGGATGTATATATATTCAATTTTGGATTATTAAATAACCCTTTATCTACAATTTGCATGTTTCATCCTAACATGTCTATAAATATAAATATCCTTGTCACTCGAGTAAAAATGGTTGCCTAATATAAATTAAATTTAAAATCTTGCTTGAATCCTACTTAAGTTTACAATAAATAATGTATCCCTTCTTTTTGTAAGACCTCTTTAGACTCATCACACTAAATCATAAAGTTGAGGAGCAAAATTCCAAATTTTTCATTTTGGCCAATAAATGTCAAAATTAGTTTCTTTTTTTGATAGTTGGTTAACCCCTAAACACTAGAAGAAAAACACGTCCGGCACAACCAACTACTATGCAACTAGTGCCCTATGCAACTGTCATGCAACTAGTTTCCTCTCTATTTGCACCAAATCTAATGTAGTTGTTTTGTGTCATTGTTTTACAACATTCATTCATTGTTTTAGTTGCAAAGTAGTCATTTTGTAGTTGCAAAAAAAGACTAGGAAACAACTAGTGTCCTATGCAACTATTATGCAACTGTAAAATGACCATAGTTGTTTCCTAGTTGTACGCTAGTTGTTTCTTAGTTGCACTCTAGTTGTTTCCTAGTTGCTTTCAAAGTTCATTCCCATTCGTGTTATATCAATTGACCCATATCAATTGTAAAGAGTACCATTAGATTGAACATATAAGACTTGTAAGTTGTTATAGTCTTATGTAATGAATTCTTTTGATAGAATTCTAAGATTTCTATAATTTGTGGGTTTCTACAATTTGTAGATTTTGTATATAAGAATTTAAAAAATAATTAAAATTCAAGAAATTTTATAATCTAGGAAATTGAATTTTGAAATCTAGAAAGAAGGTAGATTTGAAATTTTGAAATCTAGGAAGAGGGTAGATTTGAAATTTTGAAATCTAGAAAAAGGTAGATTTGAAATTCAAAAATCTAAGAAAAAGGTAGTTTTGAAATTCTAAAATCTAGAAAGGAGGTAGATCTGAAAATTTGAAATCTACAAATCATTGAGATTTATATTTTAAAATTTACAAATCTACAAGTTGCAAGCAAGTTGCAAACAAGTTGCAAACAAGTTGCACACAAGGATGAAGTTCTTTGTATGGTGTCGGATGACAAATAACCTTGCAACTAGACTGCAACTAATGCGACTTGTCCACTGCAACTACGGACTCTACATTGTCACCTAGTTGCAAACGTCCTATGCAACTACAAAATGAGTTGCATACTGTAGTTGCAAAACCCCTCATTTTCTTCTAGTGAAAGTTCTTTGATGTTTAGAAACCAAACCTCCTCAAATTCTATCCTCAAAATAAGGTGTTGGGTAACCTCTAAAAAGTTATGTGATGTTTAGAGACCCATAATTTCTTTAAAATACTTGTCCCAAATATAAAGCTATTAGTTAAGTCCTAAGTTCTTTGATGTTTAGATTGAGATCCAAAACTTCTTCAAAATGCTTCTCCCCAAAACAAGGCTAAAATTTTCATCTATAATTACTTTTAACATATCCAACTATAGGATCTTTTAGTTAACTTGTTCTAGTACATCCTTCCAAGATTTTAGGGTGAATATCCCTACCGATTGCAAATTTGCAAGTTCAATGTGCCTAAACTTTAACCCTTAAGCGCTCCAATGTCCATATTCTAGACAATGAACAGAGGGCTTATAGGCACTGTTTCATCCAACTATCTTCTCATTCATCTAATGTAACACTTGAATCCTGAAAAGACAATCTTCTTTTATGCCCAATTTCATGAAATTTTGGTAAATGGTATTACTATACAAAGATATAAGCAAAAATGTACCAAAATTTGAGAAAGGATTGAGGCGTTAAGGGGTTAAAATGTAGGCTTTTTTAGCCCTTCCAACACTACAAGAAAAAGGGGTGTTTTAAGTATAATCCTAGAGATAAAATTTTACTACAAAGACACAAAAATCTTGTAAATTTTACTTAAAAACTTACTTAAAAGACGTTACTTAAAAGACATGATGTCTAGGACACTACTTAAAACACCCCTTTCTCTTGTAGTGATAGAGGGCTCTTCAAAATGAGCCTCAAATACACTAGATTTTGGAGAAAAAATCACATTAGAAATTCATTTAAAAAAAATTGTAGAATAGATTTTGAAAAGCTATAAATTGATTGGGGTTATACATGTTAGACCCTTTATCCTCATATTTTTTTGGTGACCAAATTTTTATATTTGACATGTGAAAAGAAGATTGAAAGACTTCAAATCATTTTGACAGTTTTAACACCCCCATGATCAAACATTATAATCTTTCAATCCATAAGTGATATTGTTGTGGGTTTTTTTCTATGTAATCTCTAATATGTCTAATTTGAATTTGTATGGTTACAATTCAAAAAAATTGATACAACTTATCAAAATGTTGGCTTTTCGTTCAATTTAGAACAAATTCATAGAAGCTCAAATAAGACCTTGGGCATTTAGAGGTTAATATGGAATTACAATAAGAAAACTAAAGATAGATAAAACCGATACTACAAATAAATGTCATTTTAATAAAAATCACCTACTTAGCATAGTTGAACTTCATTTCACATGTACTTACTAGAAGAACTATACTTCACAATCACTTAGTATACACTCATGTACTAACTATCACTTGACATGTAATTATTGTCAGTTTGCATGGACTTTATATACAAACATTACTTCATATGCTTCTAAAATACAATGTGAGTTCACATTGGTGTTATTATGATTCACGAATTCTTGTGTTTTAATACACTTTAAAAAAATTTTAAACTTTTAGAAATTCAAAGATAGAAATTGATACTAGAAATCATCTAGAAAAAAGAAGTACTAGAAGTAGAGTGATGTCTTCTAGCAATGACCAATTGATAAGGTTAAAATAACATGTATGTAATTTAAATTAACGTTTATGTAAAAAAATAGTGCATTGTTGTTGTATGAAAGCTACTAACAAATTCTAATATAGAAAAGGAAGATAGGGTTGTGCATGAAATTTTGAGCTTGGGTAGAGGTTCACAATAATATGTTGATGCTCAAATTTTTTGAGTATTTTACTTTTCAAAGTATTTTTGGAATACATTAAAAAAATTCCAAATTATTTGAATATTTTTTTAGTATCCTTTGAATATTTTTAGAATGTTTTTAGAATATTGTTAGAATATATTTAGAGTATTATTACATTATTTTAAGAATATTTTTAGAGTGAATTTTTACATCAAAGACCTATGTTGTTGCCACAACCAAAATAAAAGTAAAAGTAATTTTCTAATTTTCTAATTTTCTAATTCACAAAAACTTTGAAATTCAATAACTTTCACATCGTAAGTCTAAACACTACGAAACAAAGTCCACTTGCACCCTTCCTTACAAAGAGCTTTCCAACAATACCAAAAATGTGACCAGGGAATGTACGGTCCAAAAGATCTCACAATAACAAACAAAACAAAACAAACGTCCTCATTTAAGGTATAAACTAGTATGCCATGTGCCTACGATGTTGCTACAACCAAAATAAAATTAAAATAAAAGTAATTTCTTCATTTTTTAATTTATAAAAAATTCAAAACTCAATAAATTTTACACTATAGGTCCAAATACCAAGAAACAAAGTCCGTGCACCCCTCCTCACAAAGAGCTTTTCAACGATACTAAGAACGTGATGTATGGTGCAAAGGATCTCACCACAACAAACAAACAAAACAAACAAAAGAAAAGTACGGATGTGGTAGTTATAAAATTTTGACATGAACGTGCTAAAGTATAATTTTATCACATGACGTCCCGTTTCAAATGTAATACCATTCACCAGCCCAGACCGACAAAATCAATGATGACATGGCAATTTCCCTCCGCACCAAGGCCGACAAAAAGTGGACAAAGGGTTTCGTCCAGTAAGTTACCAGTAAGTTACCACTGGACGTGCTTAGTCTCTTTAGTGAGGTGTTACTCTTTCTCTCCGCCCTGCATGTTCACCTTCTCTTCCCCCACGCACGCACTCCCGATCGCACTTCCAGCCTCCCCCGCCTAATCACCGTCACCACGTTCCCTTTCGTCAAAACCCTCTCACATCTCATGTAACAACGTTTAAAGCCCAGATCCTTCCCCTGTTTCTAACTTTCGAAATTGGAGTTTCGAGATTGTTTGCGAAGAAGGAGGGTTGTGGAGTTGGGTTTGGAGTTGGGTTTGGGAGGAGGAGGAGGGGTTTGGATTGATTCATTGAGTGGGTCGGACAGCCATGGGGATGATGGGGACTTTGATGCGGCACCCGGACGAGATCGCGCCGCTCGTCAAGCTCAAGATCGCCGCAATGCAGGCGCAACGGGCGATTCCCAAAGACGAAAACCTCGCATTCTGCTACCGGATGCTCACGCGCGTCTCCCGGAGCTTCTCGATTGTTATTCAGCAGCTGCGACCCGAGCTGCGGGATGCGGTAAGCTTTGAAGAGTTTTTTTGTAGTTATCGTTCTTTCTTTCCCGTGTTGCATTGGGTGAATTCGTTCTTGGATGATCGAAACTTGGTTTGGAGAGGCGTTGTAGTTTGTGGGAATATTTTTGATGCCACTGGGTGCTTGGGGTTTAGTAACTTGCTTTTGCTATTAATTCTTATTTTGTTTGAGTTTACACGCAATGCTCGGGAATCAACTTTTTCAGTTTGGATGTATGATGAGGGTTCTAGAGCAGATAATAGTGTGGTAATGATAGCGCAGGGTGCTGCTTTGGGTCATAATGAAGAGGTTCTGAGTGTACTTTAGGGCTTTTGTCACTAAGACCTAATGCAAAGGTCTGGCATTTGAAGAATGCGTCAATTTCAACCAAGAAGCTCAGATATGGCCTCTTGTTTTTTCTAGTAGTTTTGAGTAGGTTATGTGGAGTATGGTTTTGTCCAATTTCATTTATTTTGTGACCAATGTCCTTTTATTATGGTGATATAAAATTGGACCCCATCCGAAGTATATTTTCTCCACATGATGAATGAAACCGGTCATTACGGGTTAAACAAGTTAATCTAAGATAGATCTTTATGGCGCTGTGCAGGTCTGTGTCTTCTACTTGGTGTTGCGCGGTCTTGACACCGTTGGTAAGAATTTCATTGCGCCTATCAACCCACACATCTATTTACTGTGTTAGAAGCATTCTATGGCGTTGATCACCCACTTGCTTTGTTTCTGCAATTCCTTACGTGGCTATAAATTTTTCTTCATGAAGGCTTGCTTTGTATGAACTGTTTATCGCATTGGCAGAGGATGACATGGCGATTCCAATAGAGATCAAGGTCCCCATTCTCAAGGCATTTCACAAGTATATCTATGATCCCTCGTGGAAGTTCTCTTGTAAGTGTATCTTCCTCCACACGTTAATACTTTATTTTCTATCGAGAGACAGGTTGTCATTCTGCTTAGCGCATGATTTGGTGCTAATTCTTTTAAGTCGAAGACCACTTATCCACTTTGTTTTGTGTGAGTCAAAATATGCCTGGTCTGGCTTGACCTTGGATAATTACCTTGCCGTGAATCTACGGTTTCCAATAGGAAACACTTTTCGGCTCTGTTCCAAGAACTGCCTGTTTTCTGTCACATGAGACTTGATGGTCGTGTACGTGAGGAATGTTAGGTGGTGAGAAGGACTACAAGGAGCTGATGAACAAATTCGAATTTGTATCGAACGCCTTCTTGAATCTGGACGAGGGGTATCTCTCTTGCCATCCTTTTTCTCTTGCAAGATTGACCACATATCTGAGCCGATGAGCAATCACATCATATATTTTCTTAGTCGAGTCATTTCTTTTAATGAAGATCCCTGCAATTTCAATCGTATTAATTATCTTCTTTGTCGCAAACTTCAACCGATTAAATGTATGGTTCTCGATGGGTTTCTCTTTATGAGAGTTGCAATTGAAGCTATCCCATTCCTTGCGTTGTTAGTATGAGATCTGCAATACTTTTTAAAGTCGAGTTGACAAGGCAGTGCTCTGTCTATGAAAAGACCTTCTGGAATATAACGTTGAGAACCTGGCTCATGATTAAATAGGTATCAAAAAGTGATTGCGGAAATGGCTGACCGCATGGGAGCTGGGATGGCAAAGTTCATCGAATCTGAGGTACGCAGTACGATTGGAGAGTGAAGGAATGTATTCTATATTGTTGTCAAGCTCTAAATTATCGTTGTTGTTTTTGCTCCATGGCTTGGGTAAAACAAAGAGTTTTTTAACTATAATTTCGATATCTCACAGTTTTATTTGATTTTTCTATAATCATGTTTCTATGCCCCACACAGGTGATTACAATAGAGGATTACAACGAATATTGTCACTACGTTGCTGGCATTGTGGGCTTGGGTTTGTCTCGCCTGTTTCATACCTCTGGTCTTGAGGCATTTCAACCAGATGAACTCTCAAACTCCATGGGCCTCTTCCTTCAGGTGCTTCCTAGTGCATGTTTCTTCGTTACCTTTAAAGTGCATAGTTAGGAATTTGCAAGTATTCTATGTTGATTTCGCTGCATCTTAAGTTCTTTTGTGCTTCGTGCTCTATTTTCACTGCATATCACGTCCTGAAGTCTTCTCCAGGGGACTCTTGGTTTACTCTTCTGATCAGCTATGAGAGTTGAACTGAAGATGGTCTTTTTTCTTTCAGAAAACGAACATCATAAGAGACTACCTTGAGGACATTAATGAGATTCCACGTCCTCGAATGTTTTGGCCACATGAGATTTGGGGCAGGTTCGCAACAAAGCTTGAGGTGAGAATCATTTTAATTAATTCGAATGAATCTGAATGGCATTGATTTGACTGGTTCAGACACCAATCAATCTGTATAATGACTAAAAAGTTTGTTCGTCTATTTGACTGCTTCCTGATGAAATGACATAATACACAGGATTTGAAGCATGAGGACAACTCAGAAAATGCTGTGAGATGCCTGAACGCAATGGTTACGAATGCTCTAGCACATGCGATAGACTCTCTCAAATACATGGAAGCTATTGAAGATGAAGACAATTTGCGATTTTGTGCCATTCCTCAGGTTTGATATCACCATTTCATGAGATGACCCAGAGCAATTGTATGGACGTGCATCTTGCTGATGCTTACGAGTTTGTTTTTTTGAGTTCAATTGTTGAATTCAGCGCATTTTCCAGGTATTCTGGCACCCATGAATTTTTCTAATTGAGTCGACCTTGACCCTGAACAGATTATGGCGATGGGAACACTGGCTGAGTGCTACAATAACATTAATGTCTTCAGAGGAGTTGTAAAGATTAGACGAGGTGAGTTTCTTTTTTCCTGGTTCTCTTCAATAGAACGCTTATCTAAAGGATGCACAATCTACCGAACTTCAGCATGTCTTATGACTGAGTCAAACTTGATCGTTTCCACTGCAGGAATAACTGCCAAAATTATGCTGACTAGCACAATGGGCGATGTGTATGGGACTTTCTTTGATTTCTCCACAAAGATCGCGAAGAAGGTATGTCATAATTTAGTCTGCATGATTTTGGTCTTAAATTCCGCAGCATGTATATGTCCATGTTGGCATCTGTCTGTACCTCTATAGTTAAAAGATGTACAGAATTTCCAAGGGGCCTGCTACACGAGAGGAAAAGTGGAGGAAAGGTACTGTGAAGTGGAAGCATGTCATTCAGTCATTGGTCTTCTAGAGCGCGTGGCTACCACTCTAGAGGAACACTGCAGAGAGGTTGAGAAGTCATGCTTAGAACATCCTGTGTTGTGGCACATAAAAGATGACATGGCAGTCAAGAAGCAATTGTTTTCTTGGCACTGTTGCTTGGAAGTCCGTGGCTTTGGGGAAAGGAGAAACTTTTACTTGTTACGGTCGGCGGAAGTGACGTCTACTACCGTTGTGGCAATATCGGCCTTAGTTTACACGCCCGGCAACTCAAGCTTACGGAGGTGTTGGGTGGCGCAGATTGATGATAATGATGATTCAGCTTCAGTAACACGTAAACATATCGAGGCAATACAGGAGTACTGCGATTCTCACTTACTTGAGCCGTATGTTTCTCTTTTCCTTTTCCCAACGCTGCAGAAGAATTCTATTAACATTATTTCTGTATATGTGTTACTTTCTCTTTGAACTGGAAGCTTTCCTCGGATAAGTTGCTGAAGTCAGTTATTGGGGCCAAGTTGGAGATCTAGTACCAGCTCGTTGAACTGTTCTGTCTTTGGTTATATCTGCAGGCGAGTATTCACTATAGACCAAGAAACTGGACCGGACTTTTTAATGGTATGTCTCTCTTCATAGCGCTTGGTATCAGTTTCTCTTTAAAAAATTTCAATATTATGGTTCATTCAGACACTCAAAGGAGAGTGGTCTTGAGAAGCAAGTCGGCATATAACAATCATTGCAATTTAGATTGACGGTTGAAATGCTCAACGAGTGTTACTCTAATGGTTGTTATTTTGCTGTCTGCAGGTTCTTGTTGTTCTCATGCTCATGGGCTTCATGATGTATATGCTTTACAATAACTGGTAACGACACCAGGTTTGCAACCACTGTGTAGTTGGCCTTTGTCAACCACACTACTTCTCAAATTTCTATATTGTTAGTTTTGGAGAGCTCGACGTTGGTAGGTCTGCACTAGTTTTACCACTTGTAGATGTGATCTAGTGTGATTCAGATCCTCGAGAGGAAACGGGGGGGTATTATTAATGGTAAGATTATATCAACAGATTGAGGCGAAGCTCATATACATCGATTCCTGTCACAAGAATTGAATTCTGATTTTTGTAGTTTTTAGTTTGTACTTTACATTCCATGTAGTACTAAATATTCTTACACTTTCCAGTAGCCAGACATCATTCGTTTAGCATGATTTTGATTAGCCAAACAGATGTGGACATCACTGATCATTTTTATTAAAGCAAGTGGGTTTCAAATCTATCGCTCTTGTATGCTACTCCTGCTTTTTCTTCCGGTCATCACCAGGCTGATAGAGTAAACACCTTCCACGTCCTTTCACAGAGGATCAAGCATGTGATGGACAGTTTCATGTTATGTAAAGAACTTTGCTCCCTTGAGAGATCTAATCAGGTAAATTGCACTGATCTTCCTCTGGTTAGAGAGATTGTCTGTGAAGCCTTGAAAGGGACCATCCAGATTAATAACGGTGAAACTGATTTGTTGTTGACTAGTAAGAGATTCGCACACTTAAGACAGGCACACATTCCTCATGAATCATGATACATTCATGTTTGATCCAGTCATCTTTTAGTACTCACTAGAATGATTACACACAACAGTGGGTTGGTTTTTCAGGGCTTGGACAGTTGGACTCAGTACACTGATTTTATCCTGTCAATTTTGTAAATCATGAATTCAAAATGAAGAGTTTGCAAAATTGAGGAAATAGAAGAAGTGCTCCAAAATTAACATAAAATTACGAGTCTACGGCATAGAGTTTGTACATTCGTATCAGTGAGTAGAGATGCCAAAGATGATGAATATTGCACACAAAACATACGGAATTCAAGGAAGGGTCTGAATGACAAAGAGTTTTGTAGATATGAAGGTAGAGTCTATGAAGAGGGGTTTTGTAGATATGAAACATTGTAGGGTTCTGCAAAGAGGAGCGCCAAAAAAAAATTTAACCACTCCTAATGCAACCATTGAATACTGTGTTTTACTAATCTCCAACTTTTTTTTGCAAAGCCACTAGTTTTGGGGTCTCACAAGTATCACGAATTGACCACCGAAGTTCGTTCTTTCCGACGAAGCTTACTGGTAAGTTACCTCGAAACCATGATAAACATGCAATGCCACTTGTTCTGAGGAGAACCAGTCAACAGCTAACTGCAGTAGCACATTCGGCATGGGATTCGCATCAATGGTGGTGACGAGAAGTACGAACAGTGAAAATTACGGATAAAATCCTGTGTCAAAATGAGTTTGCTCAAAAGGGTCTTTAACCCTATAAACGTCAAACACTAAGTGTACAATGGATGATAGAGAATCTTTCTATATAAGATAGAAGTGCAATTGTTCATCTTTGGAATTTTGTGTAAAAAGTGGAGATCTTGCAGAGTAGTTTGACCTCTAATGAATGCTCTTGAGTTTTTTTAAGCAAATGATTCACACGGTACCCAAAAGGATGATTTTCACAAGGTTAACTTACAACACTACTACAAACAATAAGTGTCTAATGAATGATTGATGTAGATTTTCTTATATAATGAAGGAAAAATTATTTTTTCATACTGTAAAATTTTGACTGTAGTCATATATAATCAATGAAGAAACTCCTAGAAGAGAAAGGGCATCAATCATGCTTAGTTATTGTGTGGGTTGGACCTTGATGACCCATATGTTTTTTAAGGTTAAATCCAAAATGAACCACTCAAAATGGAGTAATGGTCTTTAATCCAAAACTTTCTACTATGGAGTGATTTATATATTTAAAATTCTTTTAGTACAAAAGAATATAAGCTTAGAATAACCTAACAAACTTCAAAGAATTTGGAAATTCAATGTTATAGGTAATGTCTCCTAAATGAAAGGAAGGTTTAGGATACAATTCTTTGAGGACCAAGGAAAGAAAAGCTTTGAAGTTCCACTCATATTTTATGTACAAAATTTGTAGTCCTCGAGTATATTTTGGCTTAATATGTGTATTTCAAGTGTGCACCATTTCCAAATTGCTAATGCCACAATGCCAAAGGCTTTAGCATATGCCAATTCAAGCTATAGATTGTAACATTTGTGCTTATTAACCCCTAAAGGACCATTTGTTCCTTCAAGGGACAAATGGAATTCCAAGCAAGTACCTATGGTCTCAATTTTTGTCTTGATTTTTTTAAACTTCTTTTGAAGATAGAAATATTGATTAGCTTCATGAGAATATAATTTTTTTTTCAATCAGTGCCTGGGAACAAAAGTTATACTCCAAATAGCTAAAAACAAGGGAAAAGAGGGAAGAGGAGGCAGCAAAAAAAATTCAAAAATTTGAATTTAAATTATTTTTTTCCCTCCTCATAGATTATATTTTTGTCTACAAGGAAAGTTTTGATTCATTCCATTTGGATTTGCTATGAGAAAGTTATGGACAATCTTGTTTTTTGAGCAATTAGAGCATCTTCTTGAAAAAATAACTTGTAGGATTCATTTTTTAATGCAATTTTTACAATTTAAAAAAAAAGTTCCACATGGTTTACTTTGCTTCCTAAAACAATCTCACCATTAGGATTAGTGTGTTTTAATTCCATTTTAGAAATATCTATACCTATTTCTACTTAATAAATTTTTAAAGAATGAAAATTAAGTTTCTACTTAATAAATTCCTTCTATCTTATACCTATTTCTACTTAATAAATTTTTAAAGAATGAAAATTAAGTTTCTACTTAATAAATTCCTTCTATCTTATACCTATTTCTACTTAATAAATTTTTAAAGAATGAAAATTAAGTTTTTTTTAATGTTTTTTTCTTCCCTAGACTCTCAACTCAATTCCCCATAATAAAGATTTAAAGCTCAAAACTTTGTAGTGCAAAAAATTTAATTTAAGAAGATTCATTGAGTCAAATAATCTAGTACAATAATGTAATGAAAAACTTGTTTTTTTCACTTTAAATGCAGATATCTTGCAATTTGTGCGGTCAAATTTTTGAAAATTTTTCCACATATTATTATACTAGTTAGGTGTAATATCCTATGGTTAGATGTGCAAGTAAAACAATTTTCAATTTTTTTTACTCTATGCTATAGAAATGGGAGTTTTGAGTGTTTTTCAATGGTAGAAAAAAGGCCTTGATCCTTAGAGGTTAAGACTAATGGATTTATTGTATATATAAAATAATTAACATTTCTTTGTACATGAAAATGGTACACTATATGAATCAATTATGAGTGTATGTACTTTTATCATAACCTAATGCATGCTTAGAAGATATGATTAATATGATGGGCAATTTCGTTAAAATGGCGGTATTCCATTAGCATTTGTATACGAAGGAACAGAGATTGAGGTGTATTGAGGTATCTATTCATCTCATATCAAGCATCGATTTTGTCCCATGCGTGCCCAAATCATGACTCGTTTACGTATGGCAGCGCTTCCACTATTGTCTTCCGCAAGATCTCATGCCCTAATTGGTCCCTTAAACCACCATTTTAATGGAATACCGCCATTTTAACGAAATTGCCCATCATCGATTTCAATTGTTTTGGATGGTCATTCTTGTCAAAATTATGAAGCTTTGAATTCAAAAACAAATCCTATGCGCTATTTTCAAATAAAATTAAATTCTTCACAACTTTCATAATAATAATTCAAATGGAACAAACCAAAGCATTACATGTAGAAAAAAACATATCTCATGAGAAACTAATTATTAAAAAACTCATTTGTTTTTATGATATATATATATATTTTTTGCTTAAGCTTTTGGTCCCAGGGCGAATTGAAATAAAAATATAAACTTCCATAATGCTAATTTGTTATCCTATCTTAAGAAAATGTTTCAAAAAATCATTTCAATGATTGAGATTGTAGGTACTTCTCCAAACTTTTATTTGTCCTCCAAGGGGCTTAAGCTTGTTGCTGTCAAACTCTAGTATTATGAATCACTTTTCATATGGACCTTATATTTAATCCTTAGTGTGCAAAATGTTCACATAGGATAGATGGTTCCACAATTGTCATGGGACCATCTACCTTGCGTAAGCATTTTGCACACGGCTAGGGATTCAATCAAGGATTCAATATAAAGTCTATGTGTTTGAGTACATTGACTTAACCCTTAAACAACATATCCACCTCTAAGGTTTGGATTTTCAGAGAGAATCTTTAGAGAAACTCCTCCTATACTCAACTAAATCTAAACTTCTTTGGTATAATTATCTTTCTCTTCACAAAATGCATCATTCTATCAATCTTGTAGTTTTGAATCACAATTCGAACTTGTCGTTTTTGCATTGGAAAGTTTCATAATTTTTTTGAATAGTAGCTTTGGGGTTGCTCATGGCCTTGTGGAGTGCAAAAGCTCATCATTGATTGGTCATTTGAACAAGCTCCATGATGTCCATTTAAGAAAGATTCTGAAATCCAAGTGTGTTTTTTGGAAACCCATGAAATAGAATTTCATTGTAAAGAGGTGAAATACATGACTACCAGTCACAAGTGACCTAGTGAGGGAACAAATTAAACAAACAAGATCCACAAAGACAGACAGAACCAACTACAAACAGCAGTAAAAAGCGTAAGGTGATACCCATATATCACGGCGCCGTCGTGCCAATTCAATCAAGGAGGTTGAAACACGAAGACAACGCTAGCTAGGGCCAAAGGGCGTCCAACATGGCATGGTTGCCCATCCTCCATCCATGCAATTAATTCAAAGAGATCGACTGAACCTGCATCGATCTACGTTTAATGAAGGTGTCGAGCATCTTGTGCTTTACTGCAGCAGCCGATTACTACACTGTCGAGTGCTGCTGATCGATATATATTCGCCCCTTCATTCCTCCCATAATCTGGACATGCAAAACTCCACATTTGACTCATCATACAGTATGTTCCGGAGCTAGTCCAGACCTTAGCTTGGAGTTAAACGTACACCATGTCATTCCTTTAATTTGGATCCAAAGAGTCCAAACAACTGTAATATATAAGCCCGGGCTTCGAGCCGAATTCTCTTAATCGCATTGAATCTAGCTGCGTGGGATGGCGACTGAGAAGGTTGCCAAGGACCTTGCGCTCAATCGTTCTCCGATCAGCAGCAGCGCATATATTGCCCAGGGCCTCAAATGTCCTTTGAAGCTAGCTAGCCAGGGTTTTAAGCATTAATTCCCAGTTGTGAGGGTACGGTAATGGCGTACAATGGGTAATGTAATAATTCCACCTTGAATATTTACAGCAGCACGATCCCGGATTCCTTCCCTTCCTTGTGTCTGCATGATCGAGTGCGACTGTCTCAACATGATTTTCATCCGTCAGTCTGCTTAAATTACAGCCTGATCCAGTTTCCAGAGTGACGTACGTAAACTTCAGCAAGCAATTGAATTGCAAGCAAGCAGTCTTGTACCTACCTAAACCATGGACAAAGGACATGGCTTGCACAAACCGTGTAAACTTCTGCAGTTCCTCAAGTCGGGGCTTCTCATGCTGAACGTACATGTTGACGATCATCTGAGTCACGAACTTCTGGCCTGGCCTGGTACAGGATCTGAATGAATTGATTTCATAATCGACGATCGATGCCAGCAATATTACTAGGGATTCATTTTAAGTATCTGAGTAAGTTCCGGCCTGTGTTATCATGTGGTTGGAATATCACTCATAACTTACTTAACTTAGACATAATATTCCTGTGCTGAATTTTTGTTTCTGTTTGTTGCTATAGTGCTGTACTCGTCATTTCGCCTGCCTGCTAGCATGAGTCTCCTCAGCTCAGGTGAAACCCTCTTTTGGCAGGCTCTTCAGGTTGTCTCATTCATACGGACGGAGTACTATTTTCTCAACTTTTCAGGAGATGGAGAAAAGCTTCAATAGTCGTACTGAGATCGACACTGATGAATGATTGAAGAGTTTGTTGGGGGTGCTCTGCTCTACGCTTACTAGACGAACTGTGGCACTCAATTGGACACAAGAACATTTCACACTAAGCCGCATCACAATTACGATAGATAATGCAATTTGGATTTATTTTTAATAATTTGTACTTAAATTGTAGATATTGGTGTAATTTTTTTAGGGTTTAAATTCCATATCTTCTATAAGTTGTAGAAATTTCAGATTCTTTTTGAGAAAATTTGAAATTACTGTGAATTTTTGAATAAAAAGTGAAAAATATCACATCAAATACAAAGCCGTATCCTTTGAAAATATGAACATTTCTCCATTAGATGTATATTCTAGTGTAGAACATCATGGTGCAAATCAATTTATTGTATCGCTCAAATTAGAAAATTAGCACTCTATGATCATAGGCCCAAAGCTTAAATTGCAATAAGATATTGACTTTTAGGAATTTTTCAAATTTTCAAATTAGAGTATAAACTAGACTTGATAAGATTCACTTCATTTAGTTGAGCTCAAGCTCAAAAAAGATAATTTTCATGGCTCAAATTCACATCAAGCGCAAGGGCCTAGAAGATGTCAAATTAGACTTTACAGTGATCCGTGGATTGGACGTGCATGAAGTATCTTCTTCTATAGAAAAGTCAAAAATTCCACAATGAGGTAATATTCAACAACATTCTCATTAAAAAATGTGTTTAAGCACCTCCCTCAAGATTGGATGAAAATTTGTATTTTTCCATCCTACATAACCTCACAAAGTCATCCACTGGGTGATTATTGACCGCCTCGACATAACATGATCAAGGGAGTAGTAAGGGTAAACAAGCCAAGAAGGCAAGTTTTAATTTTCATCAATGCAAGGGAAAAAAACAAAGCATCAAGTCAACCGTGTTCTCCAAAGTTTCTCTTCTTATCAATGGGGCCTTCTTAGCAATCTTAGAGATTATGGACATGTATTGAAAATTGTGTTACCACAATTGGTATGCCAAATATGGGCAATTTCGTTAAAATGGCAGTATTCCATGTGCCATTCTGATCACCATGCAGATCACCCAATCTGAACTGTAAAAATAACATCTAGTACATATGTAGATTTTAGATATTTTTGGTTTATATAGATTTAAGAGATTTAAGACACATGTAGATTTCAGGTTTCAAGGTTTGGATTTTCAAAGTGACATCTAGGACATGAATAGATTTCAGAAATCTAGAAAAGGTATAGATTTCAAACATCTAAGACAGTTGTACATTTCAGACTGCCCAGTCTGAACTGTGAAAACTGCCAAAATAGCGGAATGGCGCCATTTTAACAAAATAATTGCCCATAAATGTAATTATTCCATGTGATTAATTAAAACCCTACTAAGTTTGTGATAGTTTTCCTATGATTGTAGCTATTTGATAATGGAATGTGCTTACTATTATTTTAGAACATAAATAAATAATGGATCTTGCTCTATTTTGAGGAAATTCTAAAGTCTTAAAACATATAATTCCAAAATTGTGAGTAGGCTTTGACTCTTTGAATATTGTACATTTCACACCTACTAGTGTGCCGAGTGCCCTTACCACAATCTAATATAAAATAAAAATAAATTTAAATTTTTAAATTTTTAAAATTCATAAAAATTTTAAATTCAATAATTTTCACACCATAGGTCCAAACATCATGAAACAAAGTCCATACACCCCTTCTCAAAGACAGCTTTTCAACAGCACCAAGAATGCAACCACGAATGCAACTAAGGGACGCACAAATCCGGAGACCTCATTGTAACAAAACAAAACAGACTCATTTAACCCCTTTAGGATGTTAGCAGCCCAAACTAGCCTACGAATTTTTATACAATACAATATGCCTTGCCTTAATTGGGTCCTCTTTCCAATGTTTTTGCTTTCCATTAAATGTGTAGTGAGCTTTAATGTGTTTTGTTGTATGGTTTGAGGTGGGCAAATGTAAGTGGATGGCTCATTGCTTCTCTCCTTTTTTTCAACATGTGATTCTTCTCATTAATTGCTGAAATTCAATTCAAGTCTTGGGATGTGAGACAAAAGTGCAAAATTTTGGATAAAATTATTAATCTACTGATGGAAACTTGTGCACTATCACATTTTCAGATTTCAGACTTTAATGTGAGTCAGACTGTATTTTACGACGTAGTATACAAAAGCGTACACTTGCTAACATCCTAAAGGGGTTAAGGTATAGATTCTTAACGCAACCACACGTAAGCCAAAACTAACTTATCCTTTAAGAATTTCTGTGACCCATAATGAGTGATCTGACAGGTCTCTGAAACACTGACAGATCCAGGCATCTCCTTCCAGCAGTAAAAAATGCGACAAATCACTTAAAAACAAAAACAAAATGCAGTAAGTCTCGCCTGGCTTGCATTTCCTTTCCTTTCCTGTCAGTGCTACTAACTTAACGGATCCCAAACTCATGATGACAACTTGGTTGCACCCTTTGTTTTCTATGTCTAAACAGTTGAAGCTCCTTTGACTAAAAAGTGGGGGAGTGTGTACTTCTGCATTATTGTTCAATTCCTACAGACAGTTTTGGAGGTCAGTGAGTGACGGAAGGAAGCTCCCGAAGTCAATACATGGACAGTAAACCCCCAATGAGACGTACTGACGATTCCGACTTCAAAGCAAGTGCACAACGATCATGCATGCTAGTCTACACGACTAGTCTCTTCTTCAATCGAGGAGGCCAAGGTACGTGATGTATGAATGACGATTGTTGGAAGAACAAACAGAAAGATTCCGTCAAGGATGGATTTTCAAGCACTGGCTGGCTGGCTTCAACTTATTCGATCTGTTGGGAAGTGAGCTTCAAGTTGACGACTGACGGAGTGAAAACAATATTCATTCATTCATTCGATCTCATGGCACAAATGAAGTCGAGATCGATGAATGCCGCACCGTCAGATTAGAATTACAAAAATATACTGTGATGGATGCATCCGCCGTCTAACCAATCAGCGGTTGCTTGTCGTGTGAAAGTCGACCAGCAACACTGAAAAGCATTTCAATCGTCTCACTGTGGGTGGGACTGAAATGTATCAGTGAGTCCACAGGAGGATGATGGACTGTATCGGTCTGGCAGTGGCAGTCGAAACCAGCATTGATAGCATTAAGCGGTAGTACTACCTCTGTCCCTCTAAAAACCTCCAAAAACTTTCCCCATCAGGTGTATTTTTAGTCTTTGTGTCAGTGATACATGTATTCAACTCATCCCCTAGATCTAGGTAGGTACATCCAAATGTGCCAGTAACCTTAACCCCTAAAGGACCATTGTCCCCTCGGGGGACAAAATGGATTTCGGGCAAGTTCCTATGATCTCAATTTTCAGTGAATTTTTTTGAAACTTTCTCATAAGATAGGAAAACTTATGAGCTTTGTGGGAATATAAATTTTATTTCAATTGGTGCCCGAGAGCAAAAGTTATGGCATCTTAAACATAATTTACACGTCACCGGGCAGAAAAATAAATTTACAAAAATTTGAAATTAATTTTTTAATTTTTTTTCTTCTTAAAGATCATATTTTTGCCTACATGTGAAGCTTTGATTCATTCCATTTGGATTAGTAATGTGAAAGTTATGAACAATCTTGTTTTTCGGGCAATTTGAGCATCTTCTTGAAAAAATAACTTATAGGATTCAATTCTGAATGCAATTTTCACATTTTTTCAAAAAAAAATGTTTGACAAGATTAAGTTTTCTATTTAGAACGATCTCACCGTTGAGATTATTGTGTTTCAATCCCATTTTAGAGCTATTAAAAATTTAGTTTTTCTTTCAATCTTGGACCTACTTTTACTAAACAATTTCTTAAAGAATGAAAATCAATCGTGTTTTTCTAAAAAAAAATTCTAGACTTTCAACTCAATTCTTCAACACAAAAAAATTTAAATTCAAAGTCCATGGTGTAATTTTTTTCCCAAATGGCATTCAAAGTCATCTGAAATTGCAGGCTAGTGTTCAAAAAAAATTTATTTTTTCAACTTTGAATGCTAATATCTTCCAATCTGTACGGTCAAACCCCATGAAATTCATACCACATGATACTAGACTAGTAAAGTACAAGATCCTACGGTTAGATTTTTAAAAAAGTATTTTTTTTGTTTTTTTGGATGAATGCAGCAAAAATGGCAGTTTTGAGTAGTTTTTGACAAAAGAACGGCCCTGGACCTTTAGGGGTTAAAGAGCCATCTTCACTATGTGTACATTTCCAAAAAACAGTTTTGTACCTATGTGGAAGAAACGCTTTTAGAATCAAACTTTGTTCCTTAATAACTTTTGCATACAATATCCAAATGCCATGTTCTCTGGTGCGTTGGAACCTCCTTTCACTTGCCAACAAGAACATGTGAAAATCTGACCTGTCTAATAACCATAGATAGTCTCAGTAGCAAAAAGTGGCGGTTTAGGGTGTACCCACCTTATGCAAAATCTCCAGCTTAGGCGTCACATCTAAAATCCATGCAGAAAGTATCATATTTGAGCATCGTTCGTGAATGCTGCCAGTATCTTTGGTGGCAACCAAATGGGATTCTAGAAATATTTGCCGCTAATAAGGATACCTAGCCCCCTTCATGAAGAAATCTTCATAGTGCCCAAGTGGTCACTGAATCTATCGTCAACACAATTGTTTGAGTAAGTAACAAGTACAAGGTGCCTCATAATTATGGGCAAGGCCAAGCTTGCTAGAAGATGAATGTTCCTTGATTGCTTGCCACTTGCCTCCACAAGGTCATTCAATACGGCCAATGCTTATTTGACGGTCAAAATTAGTAAACGGAGCTTTTTAGTGGGACGCATTTTGGATCAAATTTTCATAAACATCCGTTTATTTTTTACTTTGCCATTACCTACCCAAGTTCCAATTGTCTATTGAATGGACAATTTGTCCTTAAGAGAGTATGTTGAAAAAATTATAATAAATAATTGTGACTCCTTCAAAGCATGTATAATGCTCATTCATGTAGAACATTATTTATTTTCTCCATTAATATATTCCATAAATTTTCCTGAAGTTTCCTCAATTGAATGAAGTTTAGTTTTTCTAACATTCACCATCCACCCTACAAATATCTAGACATTTGGGGATTGAAGGCTTTGAATCATCTACTCATTTGCAGTTTTGCAATTCTGTATAGAAGTATTACAAAAAACTTTGAGAAATTATTTGGTATTGATATGTGAACTATGATTGTAGATTTTGAATTAAGAATCACATCTTTAAGTTTAGAATTTTACAATTGCAATCACTAATATTTACAAATATATTATGAATCTTAAAATTGAATATTTTTTTAATAATTGATAGCATCTTATACTAAATTTTTTAGAAAATGTATTTCTAATTGTAAAATTCTAAATATCATTATTTTAGAAAGATAAAAATTGATTTTCTAGAATTGATTTTTAGAGGTCACCTTGAGAACTACAAAAGATATGCTTTTTTACTTGACATACTTCTAATATGCTATAATTAGATTTTGATTTGGGGATCCCCACCATTCAAGTGTTACTAAGTATAAACCAATGAATCCTTTGAATGGATGAAAAATGCATCCTTAGGAGACCAAAACACACTTTGCACTTTTCCATTTAAAAAAAGTAAAGATCTCGTAAGCTAAGTAAATTAAGACATTTTTGTTGGTAAATAGCTAGGAAAAAATGTAATGCAAGTGTAAAACTCTTAAATTTTGCAAATAATCTACTTGTTGATTGCATTCTAATATCAATTATTTTTATATAGAGATCTTCCCGTGAGTAATGAAGATTTTTACATCTATAGATATGGATAAAACGTGCAACATGTAGATGAAATACATTTTATTATTCAAGAATTATGTACATTCATCTAAAGGAAGAGCAATGGCATCCTAAGATTTTATAGCAATTTCAAAATTTTGTTTTTTGAAAAACAAAAAATATATTGCCCATTATTCCCTTAATTTTAAATCTTTAGTATAGCCTTAGAGCACCAAATTTTAGTGCGAGTGCTTTGTGCCAAAGATCTATTTTGGCACTAGTTTAGTATCCACGTGAGCCTATGGTACGAGGTTATGACTTGGTAGGTTTGTGCTTCACACTTCTTTTTTACTTAGTTCCTGCCCATGGTCAAGTACTTAGGTTCAATGTATAATTGATGAAATCAATTATGTTTTATTCAATCTTACTAAGAGTCATCATAAGTTCTATTTAGTTTTCCTAGGAATTTCAAAACTTTAATTCATTTACCCTCTAAAGTCCCAAGACCTTTTTTTTGCCAAAAACCACTCAAAACCACCATTTCTATTACATTGAGTCAAAAAAATAAAAAAATAAAATGTTTGAATATTGAACTTACACTAAGATTCTTGCACTAAACTTATAAAAGAACATGTGGTTTTAACTTTGTGAAGTTTGACTGCATAGATTGGAAGATATTGTAGAAGGAGAATAATGACCATATTTGAAATTAACCATTTAGTATAATAAGTTTGTTCCAAGGGAGACGATCAAGTAGGACATTTCTATGCAAATAGATTCATTCCTTAATAAGGTAACACAACTTAAATATACACAATCTCTCATTTCAAAATACTTGAGTAAGCACAATGATGAAATAATTGATATTCACTCACAAACTAAACCAATTGGAAATTATTTATAAGATAACATTCATGCTAAACATTCCCAACTTGAACCGATGTAAATCAATGATACATTTCTCTCTCATAAATTAACTACAAATCATTCCTTCAAACACCCAAGCCCTTATTGACACTAGACACCAATTCTTAATTTGAACTACTCATTCTCCTAATTAAAATTCATGCATACATCACAGACATAACCACACAACTTTTCACTTGCCTCCATTTGGCAAAAACATTCAATTAATTCAAATAATACTCAACATTCCAACTTGGAAATCATCATTCACACTACAATGACACTGCACATACGAATTGAAATTTAGCAATTGCAATTACTTGTTTTTACTAAGTTTATTTTATTTTATTTACAACTCATTCTTTCACTGCTTCAATCAATTTCACAACCACAAGCATCCGTATACATCACAAAAGGACCCATTAGGCTAAAGTGCTAAACATATCATTGTATTTAATCAAATTCATTTGATTAACAAATCACCGTATTAAAATTTCTTCATTCACTTGATCAAAAGTTTGTCATCATATAACACTTCCACCAACTAGCGTTTCCGTCACTCCAAATCCATCATCAAATTCCACACTCATTCTCACACACTAATACACATCACATAACACAAAAAAACACAAAGAAATTATACAATCACTTAGGGTTGGGACTCACACTTGCCATTCATAAAGTGGGTTCAAATCAAATCAAACTTTCCAAACTAATAGGCACTCACAAGCGGTTACCAACTTCTCAACTATGCAATCTAATTGCACAACAAAAACCACCCAATTGGAGCACACAAGTTGCCAATTAGAACTCCAATCTAGACCACTAACAATCCCAATTGGATTAACTAGCAACTCACCACACTATGACTTGGCAATGCACATGCAAAAAACACCCCACAAATAGTAACATAACTCATTGAATCATCAATTTGGACAACAGAACAAGTAACCAAGTTCCAATCTATCCAAATAAAAACCATCCAAAACACACTCCAAAAATGTCAAAATGAAATCCAACTAAAAACTTTACAAATACTAGCATTTGAAGTAAAAAAGGTTTTATTTTAGAATGTTGTTATACTAGATCAATATAAGACTTTGAATCCTCTTCCCTTCAGTTTTTTGCACTATAGATTTTGATTTAAAAAAATTATATTAAAGAATTGAGTGCGGAGTCTTGGAATTTATTTATTAAATTTATTATTTATTTTCATCCTTTAAAAGAGTAGAAGTAAGTTAGAGATGGAAAGGAAAAACAAATTGTTAATAGTTCTAAGATGGAATTAAAAGGCACAAATCTCAACAATGAGATTGTTTTAGCAAGAAAATTAAGCCATGTAGAACTTCTTTTTTTGAAAAATTATAAAAATTGAGTTAAAAACAAAGTCAATGCATTTTTTCTCTCAAACATGCTCTGAATGCCCACATAACAAATTGTTCTATAAATTTCTCGTCACTTATCCAAATGTAATGAGTCAAAGATTTCCAAACAAAGACAAAATATATTCTATGAGAAAAAAATCAATTTTTTTTACCAACATGGGCTCAACTATTTTAAGATTTGATTGCATAACTTTTGTTCTCCAACACATATTTAAATAAGATTATATTCCTAGAAGATTTGGTTTCATAACTTTTATTCTCGGGTACATATTGAAATAATATTATATTTGTAGAAAGACAATCTATTTTTCTATCTTGAAAAAAGATTCAAAAAATCATGCTAAAATTGAGATCATACAAGTTTATCCAAATCCCCATTTGTCCCTCTAGGGAACTTTGGGACTTCAGGTGTTAAACACATTTTCATTCATTTAGGCGAAGTTATATAAATTTTGGAAAATAGATCATTATTGTACTTTCAAATAACTATAACTTATAATTTCTTTAACCCCTAAACGTTAGAGACTATGTTTTCACCAAAACTGCCCTTGCATTTACAAGCACCAAATTTTAGATGAAAAACATTTTTGGACATATAAAATCATAGGATCTTGTAGTAAAATAGTTAGAGAAGATGTGGAAAAAATTTCAGAATTTTCCACCATGTAGATTGCAAGATATTAACGTTTGATTGACATAATTCATTTTTTGGGCCCTGTGAAAATATGGGCAATTGCACTTCACAAGGTCACATTTGTAGGAAAAAATGTCCAAAATGGTGGTTATTCTTTGGATTCATTCCTCAAGTCAAGCATTAGAGAAAAAATGAAGCCTTTGGAGGGTGCTCCGGAGTGACCAAACAAGCATTACATGTTTTTTTGCTACTTTGGAGGGCTGTGAGTTCCCATCTCAAAAATCGCCAAAATCCGCCGTTCGCAAGCTGCGCTGACCTGGCCAAGAAACTGCTAGGTCACTTTTTTTGAAAAAAATAAAAAAGTAAAAAATAATTAATTTTGTTTTTAATTTTAAGGATTTAAAAAAAAATTGAAAACCAAAATTTGACACCAGCATTCAATGAGACCGGGGGGAATGGAGCTAGGAATAGGCTTGAAACGGCCCTCCATCCCCCCCCGGATCTCATCTAATGCTATTGTTTTCAAAGTAGTTCTTGGCCAGAATCTAGCTGCAGAGGAAAGTCAGCTTAGATGAATATCGCCGAAGCAGTCAGCCCAACGACTAAAAATATTATTATTATTATTTATTATTTATTTTTTGCAACTATATATATATATATATATAACTAGATTCTTGTGCCATTGGCAACATTGAAAATTGTAGGTTTGAGGTAGGCGATTTTAGGGGAGAAAAAACTTTTTTTGCCAAAAAAAAAGAATGGGAGGGTAGTTCAGTTGTAGCTGGAGCAGCCTTCCGGAGGCCTCATTTTTTCTCTAATGGTTGGCTACATGCTTGAAAAAGTTTAGATCATTTGGAATTGTACAACATATAGGAAAAAAATAGTAAGTAGAAAGGAGTAGAGAATGATTAAAAATACTAAATTGTTAACAATCTATTTATAGAATTGAAAAATGCCAATCCCAATGGTTGTAATGTTGTGATAAACAATATACACCTTATTTTTTTATTTTTTTCCAAAAATATTTAAAATAGACTTAAATAAATGACTTCAAAGTTTATTTTAGAGTAGAGATTTCATAACTACCCATAAACTAACCCAACTAAAATTCCTCATAACTCTCATCTCATTAACCCCTAAAGGACCAAGGCCTTTTTTCTGCCAGAAAACACTCAAAACTGCCATACCTATAGCAAGGAGTAAAAAAAATTGAAACATTTTTTTCCATATCTAACCGTAAGATCTTACACCTAACTAGTATGAGAGTGTGTGGAAAACAATTCAGAATTTTTAACTGCTCAGATTGCAAGATATCTGTGTTTAAAGTAGAAAAAACAAATTTTCTAGCATATTGCGGGACTAGATTTTTTGACTTTGAACATTTTTAACTTAAAATTTTTGCACTTTAGAGTTTTGAGCTTTAAATCTTTACAGTGGAGAATTGAGTTGAGGGTCTAGGTAAGAAAAAAAATTCGAAAAAAAATTAATTATCATTCTTAAGAAAATTGTTAAGTAGAAGTAGGTATGAGATAGAAGGAAAATCTAAAATATTCATATATTTTAGATGGAACTAAAGTGCACTAATCCCAATGGTGAGATTGTTCTAGCAAGTAAATCAGACCATGCAACAAAAAGAAAATTGAAAAATTGCATTCAGAAATGAATCCTACGAGTTATTTTTCTCGAGAAGATGCTCTAACTGCCCGAAAAACAAGAATGTCCATAACTTTCTCATGACATATCCAAATGAAATGAATAAAAGCTTTCCAGATAGAAAAAAATATAATCTATGAGAAAAAATAATATTAAAAAGAAAATTCAAATTATTTTCAATTTTTTTTGGCTGCCCGCTTTGCCCGCCGTCCCCTCATTTGAGCTTACTTGATCATAACTATTGTTCCCGGGCACCGATTTTGAAAAAATTATACTCCCACAAAGCTAATCAACTTTTCTACCTACAAAAAAAAATTCAAAAAACTAGGAGAAAATTTCAGCCCATAGGTACCTGCCCGAAAACGCATTTGTCCCCCGAAGGACAATGGTCCATTAGGGGAGATTTCAGCTAGTTGGGAGACTGTTTCAGGGCTGTTCCCATTGCTGGGAACCAGTCCTGTACAGTCAGAATATAATAATAATAAATTAAAAATTAAAAATTAAAAAATTAAAAAATTAAAAAAATTAAATTAAATTTTTAATAAAAAAATTTAAAAAAAATTTAAATTTTTTTTTTTTTATAAAAAATATATTAAAAAATATATTAAAAAATAATATCTGACGTGGCCGTCTCCTGGCCACGTCAGATCAACGTTCTCACAGTGTTCCTGCAGCGTTCCCACAGTTCCCATAGTCCGGGAACTCACAGTCTTCTAAAACGCAGGAATCTCTTCTAATGCTTTAGGGGTTAATCAAAATGGAATGATTCAAAGCTTACCACACACATAAAAATCTGAAGAATCAATTTCAAATTTTTATTTCTTTTAAAAGTGATTTTCAAAGAAGTTTTTTTCTTCTGCCCGGTCTGCCCGCTAAACACTGAAAATTGCATATCATGCAATAACTTTTGAACCATGTAGTCAAAAGTTGTGAAATTTGTTGGGCCTTAAAGTTACCCATATTATGTGAAATTCTCAAAGAAAATGAAGAAAAACTCCGTCCAATGTAGTGAGATGCCCAAAATCACTATGTTGCCAAAAAACATTGCTTGGACATTTAGGGGTTAAATAATCAATAATTTGATTTTTTGTTGAGATTGACCTCAACTTGAACTAAGACCACCAAGTTGCAAATGTCATTCACCTACAGTACGAGGAGGGCACTTAAAATGGATGTACTACACCATTAGAGTGTAGAAAGGGATATGTAATCCATAAAGAATCAAATGTCCCCTCTGGAGACACTCCAAGGTTCGGGCACGTTCCTAAGATCTCAATTTTTGACATGTTTCTTGGAAATATAGTTTTTATTCCAATCAGTGCCCGAAAACAAAAGTTGTCCTACACTACATTATGCTTTCTAGGCATAACTCCAAAACACGGTGCTCAAGAACATAAGTTATGCCCCAAAAGCACGTACATTCTCTTACCTCCAAAAGAAGTTTCACACAACATTGTTGTATAAATTGACACCTTAGGAATCCACTTCTCCAAACTTCTTGAAAACCCATTCTAGCTAGGACTTTGAACCTTTATATTAGGGGTTTAATTTTTTCCCAACCCAACAAGGCAAGGCGGCAACATCGAACCTTACAAGTGCGATTCTTCTGCTCCTCCAAGCGACTTGTGGAAATTTATCATACATTGGGCACATGCCGAATAGAATGGGGAGTTTACATTCCGTGTCATGCAAGTGCCGAAAAAGTTGATTTGGGTGTGCAAGAAGTTGCCATTCAACACACAGAAAGCGGCGGAAAATATTATGAATGGGTCACGAGACAGCCAAGCTTGCAGACTTGACGGAACAAGATCCGAATGATTGATTTCCCAGTAGCTTAGCAAGGGACACTCAGGCATGTCTGTCTACTTGACTTGGTCTGTCTGTACAGTAGGCAAGTCACCGGAAAATGGGATCGGAATTGTTCAAGGATATATATTTCATGAATATGTCAACTAGAATTTTGAAACCAATAAGTAAAATTTTGGAAATCTCTCGGAAGGGTTCGAGAAAAGCGCACATGTGATCGATGTCGGGTGCACTTACTGCACTTTCTTGCTCAATTCCAAAGTCTTCTACTTGCCAGCAACGTTTTGGATCGAACCCTAGTTTGATCGATGAGATCGACAACCCAACTGAAAGTGAGGAGTTGCAAAGGAAAATTCTGCAAGTGCAAGACCTGCCGGCTTCCCCCTCTCTTTCTTTCTTTCTTTCTTTCTTTCTTGCGAAACACGGTGCCCAATGCAGCTAGCAAAGATGCCGTGGGCAGGCAGGAAGCCTGGAGCCGTCCAATTCCAAATTGCTACGACGACGTAAGCTAATAAAATTTTGCTAAACTTAGAAAATTCACACGTACTCGGCAGGCAGGCAGATAAGATAGCAGTAGACCTTGTAGGTAGTAGGTACGGCCATGTGCACGTGAATTCTAGTTGTCTGGATGCCGACAGATTGACTTCAGTTGCGAATTGGACATCGAATAATGCATTGTCACAGTTGCCATTGTATAATGGACGTCAGTTGCCTAAACTTGTTATTATTCTACAGCTTGTGACGGAAGAAAGAATTGGTAGCCTGCCGTTGCAAGTCTTCTGACTTGTCGGAAAAGAGAAAAAGAATGCAACTAGGAGGCAATCCTACCTGTACTCAAAAACCTATGCTATCGGCTTCCTTGTTTTCTTCGTTTTCATATGGTAACATTGTATGACCTTTGACTCACTCTAAAGGCGTGCTACCGATAGTAGAATAAAAGGCATAAACATCTCAACCATTTCTCCTTGGAGGAGGGAGAATGCCTCCCTCGATCGATGCACGCATGTGTGGGACGGAGTTTAGTTACAATTTGGAGAGAATCATTGGCTGGCTGGAAAGTTACAATGCTAGTGTCATTGGTTAATGAGAAAGTTGCAGAGAATAATTGGTTGGTTGGGAAGTTGCCATGCCTGGTTTTTGGGGGAGAAAAAGGGCCCCCCCCGTGTTTGGTTAACAATGTTACAAAGGTCTTTGAGCACCAAGTTACACTCCAAGGACTTCCTACGGATAGTAGAAAAGATGTCTTTTAGCACCGAGTTTGAGTGTTTGAGTTTGATGTTTGATTAGTGCGAGTAACATTGATTTACCAAAGCCTCATACTATTTCAAATTAGTGCATGTTGAAATATTGTTGTGTTGTACCAATTTTCACAAAAATGGAACTTTGTGTTGACACTCATTTTTCACCCTCACTAATAAGACAAACCAACGTACTAGCATGTTTTGAGAATCTTGGTTCTCTAAATGCAATTATTTTTTTATTTTGGATATCTTTCAAAGAAGAATCAAACATCTAGCAATGACAATCTATTTTGGGATTGAATTATGGTTTAGGGCTATGATTCTATTGTAACATAAAAAAATAAAAGTATGATGCTAAAGTTTGAAATTGATATATATGGTCAATTTTGTTAAAATGGCGGTATTCCATTAAAATGGCACAAAATGAAACCATTGAGAAAATGAAAACAATGGAAAGATTGTCCAAGGGGAGTGGAAATGTGTGAACTAGGAGTGATTTGAATGTGCTAGGCATAAAATTGGCACATGTATGACCCTATCGTGGCACACTTATTCTCCATTTGTAGAAGATATTCCATTAAAATCGCATGTGGAATACCGCCATTTTAACGAAATTGACCATATATGTTATTGTTTCATTGATAAATACTTATAAGGTAGCTACACCTAATTATGACCTTTATGCAATACCAACCGCTATAGATTCTTGCTCAAACTACACACCTTCTAAGATGACAATTTATGATTCATTTTAAAATACCTAATTATAGTATAATCTGTACTTTGAGAATTCATGGTTCATTCATATAGTATTCAAGAAATACATTACTAAATCTTAAGGTAATACAATTTAATAAGTTATTGTTATTTGGTCCCGCATAAGACCTAATATTGGTCAAGAAATACATTAAGGTAATACAATATAACATGGTATTGTTATTCGGCCCCCTAGTATATTTTTAATGAAGATGGAATCTTCTTTCAATCTCAGCAGGGCCCAATAAAAAAATAAAAAAATTTAGGAGTAAAAAATAAACTCAATTGCTTATTTATACACTTTTGGGGGTGTAAATATTTTAATACAAATGTGAAATATTGAAGATTGCAGGGTGGAATGGAATTTATTCATCAAAATGTTTTACTAACAAACTTAATTGTTATGTGTTTTTTCATGAACTTTGGATAAAATTCAATATTTACATATTACTCTGAGTACTAAATAAATTTCATTACATACTTTTCATTGCATTTCTATGACTTCATTAAATTCCAAACTACAATATATATCTATCCTAATTTTTGGAAAAATGTTTTGTGTCATTTTCCAAATTTACAAAGTATTCTCTTAAAAATAGTATTGGAAAATACCTAGATACCAAATTCCAAAAATCATGATTAATTTATAAAACATGTATTGTGATAATTGACAAACCAATGAAATTCATGTGATTCCAAATTATAATTACCTTAAAAAGATTTATTAGGACATGTTTTCAATCACGTTTTGAAACTCATATCCTAATCTATCTTTTTCACATCTTTTGGACTTTAGAAAATCTTAATTACCATAAGCATAGATACTATCATGTTCTTCTCTCATACAAAATTTGTCCATCAATTAAATACTTAGATGGAAATGTGATCCCAAGAGAACATGTACATGTTGGAACCCATCGGCAAGGATTTGCATAGAGTTAGTTAGGAAGGCAAAGGAGCTGCAATTATCAAAATTTGACACACAAATATACTTTCAAGGCCACAACAAAGTGACGGACCATAACACATTTCCCCAAAGAGAGGTGTGGTCTCCCAAAGGAATTGATTTTTTTTCCCTTGGTGCATGTCAAGCCATGTTTTGGGTGCACTAAAATACTACCAATTCTTTAAAATATTATCAACCCATTAAAATGTTATCAACCCATTAAAATGTTATCAACCCATTAAAATGTTATTGACCCATTAAAATACAATCTTCAGAGAATGACCATGATTCTTCGTGAAAAAATACTCGAGGACAACCCAAACTTCTCTCACTTTACCAATGCAAGTACAAGTGGATTTCACATCATTTTGGCATCGAATCCACCTTGTGTAATGCAGGAGAACATCTCTGACTGCAGTGGATGAACAAGAATCGCCTGAATGTTGCAGCAACCCATGTGGGGCAGACAGACTGGGCATGAACTCAAATACCACCAATTTTACAGGTTTCAAGTGGCTGGGACTTTGTTTTTTCGGTAACTGAAAACACAAGGATTCATGGAACTCAAACCATAGGTGATTGGACCCAAGACTGGACCTGATGGAAACTTTGAGAGTTTGAGTCTTAAGCTTAATAAGTTTAGTTTTTCTCCTGAGAGTACGAAAGCACATAATTCACCCCCAAAAAGTGCACCTTGGGCCTTGGGCCTCAGGTCTCCCATGAATTGGCATCCATGGACCAAGTCTAACTTACATGAGCTGATGTACAAGTCAAGGCTCTCAGCTGCCGGACCGTAGACTTGTAACTGCACCACCTATGTTACATGTAATGACTTGCGTAGAGCGACGGCACTTAGAATTTCGGCATGCCCCCACATATGGTACCGTAATCCCAAGTACATACTCATTGTACCATATTTTAGCAATTGTGGGCGTCAAGATTGGATGGTCTCAAGACTGGGGTTTTGAAAAGTGAGATTTTCAAAATTAAAAAATCTACTTTTGACTCATTGAACTTTTGAGGAGGACTAATGAACAAGGGGAAAAAATACGAGTTTAATTTTTTTTTTAAATAGCAAAGAGAGCAAGATTTTGAGGAACTTTTTGTCTTTGATTTTTGTAACTTTAGCTCTATCTTCTTCTTCTTTTCACATGCCTTTGGTAATTGAGACTTCTAGGTTGTCAAGGTTTCAATTTTGAATGTTTCATTCTAGAATAACATGAGTCTAACTACTGATGAAAACCGAAACCAAATTCAAGGTAGTCTTTGCACCAAGAATACTCATGGAAAGAACAAAAAACAAATGGTGTGCACAACCGATTACAAGCATTAGTAGAGTTTTTTTCAAAGTTGGTGTCTTTAATTTGCTTTAGAAAAAATAACATGGCTTTCTGTCTCAAACAAGATAAAAGGCTATTTGTTTCAAGGTCTTCAAAGACTAAGGAAATGACTACAATAAGACCCACAACAAGTCAAATTGGTCAAGTGGATTTTCTTGTACGTCATTTACCCCTTGGTCCCTAAGTATGATTCCCCTTATACAAAATAAAGGATTTAACCTCTAGAAACCAATGTTTTATTTATTAGATTTCCAAATTCATGCCTTAATTTCAATGTCATGATGCCAAACACTTCACAATGAGTTTACAATTGTTACCTAGATTTAATACAACTCAATAGTGAATGAACCTCCTTCATAGAGTAGACTTCAAGATAGACTTCAAAAGATGTAAGTTTTAACCCTTTTGTAAATTTGAATCCAAAAAAAAATTGTAGCTAAAAATTAGGTATTCAAATGTAGCCTAGAAAATTGGGGTCGTATAAAATAGATTCTCCAAATGAGTGCCCAAATTTTGATGTCCTACTATTGAACATTTACCAATTTGATTTTCTAGTCTTATTTGCAAAGACCTTAATTTGAGTTTGGAGGCCCTTTCCGTCAACCATGGAACGTTGCCTCCCCATCTCACACACTGTAGCCAGTTTAAAAATATCCAAATTCCGAGATGAACAGATACATCCTTTATTTCATCAGTTTTTTTTCCTTGAAAGTCATTCATCAAACACTTTTAGTCCTCCATCTACGACAGCCTTTCTAGGGTTTAATGAGTGCCCTACCTTGGATGAATTTCCCAATAGCAGGGGTGGCAAGGGTGGCAAGTCTCTGTACAGATGGAATCTGCAGGAGAAGTCAATCGATTTGAGCCTGGCTGAATCGAAAATCAGTCGGAGTTCAGTGATGACATTCATAGGGACAACACTCAACTTACTAGGATAGGCAGGCAGGGCAGGCATCACCCCCAAAAGCACAAAAACTGCCGTTTTAATACTTTTGTAAACCTCCCCAAAAGCAAGATATTTTTTGGGTGACAGGAAACCACCTCTCCTCTGCAGCCAATGCTGAACCAGCTAGAAATGACCGATGCCACACTACTACTTATAGGCAAAAAACCATTTTTCATGTGCACATGTGTTTAATAGTAAAAAAAAATCATTAACAATGATGTGTTGTTGCATCGGTAAGAGCTCTTTCAATATGGTACAGACAGAATTTGAAACACACTGTTCAGGAAGTTGTTCTCTGCCACAGACTGGATTTGTAGGTATAGAATTGAGTTGCGTACTGATGTAGATTAGAATCCAAAGAGGGAGGAGATTGATTTGTAATCAAAGACGGAGCTTCAATCACATGAATCAAATGAGCCACCAGCAATTCATCATCAACTGAAATGCCTTTGTGCCTGTAAGTAACTTAATTCAAGTTGCAACAAAAATACTTCTCTTGTTGTGTTGTTGTGATCATTGGATCAATGATAGCCTTCTACCCAACCAGAATCAGACATTCATCTGCAGCAAGGGTTAGTTAGTAGCCATTATCACCTTCAATCCCAAAGCATGACATCCCTGTGCCTGTGCAGATGATGGATCATCACAATCTCCAGGATTCTACAAAACCAACGGCACTTGAAATGAAATGAAATGAGTGAATTTTTTTGATGGAAAATACTTGCATTATTCTCACTGTCTGTGAATGGCTCTAAGTAGGCTACCTACATCCATTGCCACTGATTTGTAATGACAATGACAACTAAAGCTTATTACAATCACCTTCAATAAGTTTTTACATGCTTCCTACATGTTTTTACAAATCTCGTCGCTTTTCAGTCCCTGAAATAGTGACAAAATGTGGGGTGAGTGGAAAAAGTCACAAATTAACGACAAAACATGGGGCCAACTTGGCTACTAACATTAGATCATTTTCAACCTTTGATGAGTGAGATGTAATAGAGATTCAAATCTCTTTAATGAAAAACATTGGCAAGGTTTGCCACATTGTTTGAAGTTGAAACTCATGCAAAACACAAATTTGAAATTGTTGCTACTATTAGAGCTCAAAAATCCATCAAGCAGTCAAGAAACCGTAAAGTGTATTGGAAAGGTCAAGTGGTCTAGTTTCAAGATATACAACATTTGCATATTCAGTGTTTTGAAAGAATACAAGAATTTGGCTATGTATTGCTACATATCTACCATCTAGTACATACTTTTCACTTGTGGCACAAACTATAACATTCACTCTATGAGACATTGGTGAAAATGGGAACTTCGAGCATGTCTACAGATTTTCCTTCCTATTTTCTTTGCATTGATTTAATATGTTTTTTTCTATTTTTAGCTAGGCATGGACTCATTCTAAATACGGTCTTTTAGTTTTTCCACAAGTTTTCTACGGGGTTAAGATCAAGGAAGATTTTCAGCCATGTTGAGTTCTTCATACCAAATGATCATTGTGCACTCCGCTCTTGCCAAGATTAAAATTTCTTAATTGTAAGTAGTTTCAAGGAAATAACTCCAATATCATTCTAATTGATAAGATCTAATGAAGTTGGGAAATGCAAGAGGAATGCACACATGCAATAAAGTATTTAAACTTATTGAAGGTGATTGTACGATAAAGAACCTCAGGCAAACTTTAGAAAGTTTAGCTTACACGAGTTTGGACTTCCACAAAGTGAATTACAAATGGTTTCAAAAACTACTTGAGAGCGAGATATATAAAATGGATGAAGTACATCCACATAATTATGTTGAAGAAACATAAAATTTTGTCTACTCTTTAGTGTTGCGACTAACACAATCCTTATATGTTTCATGATTTTTGTGCAAGGTTCTAAATCAATTCATGTAGACATGAGAAGTAAAAGAAAACTTACAAAAACAAGATTCTCATATTCTTCTTCATTTCGCCATAATTTATTTTGCATCAAGAGCCTCTAGATCTACATTCTCCTTCCTATTAGAGACTCATATTCTACATTCCCCTTCCTACTACTAGAGTTTTTTCACGCTACCTTTGTTTTTTAACCCTTAAAAGACAAGTTGGTCACCGTGAAAATCAATTGTTTTGGAACTTTGTGAATCATGAGTTTTAGAAATAGCAAAAGCACTCATTGGAAGTCAAAATCCTATAGAAGACATTTCTTTTTCACACAAAATTTGGAGGATGAATAGCTAGTTGCACTTTTGTCTCACATGAAGAGATTCTTTATCATTCATCGGCTGTAAAACGTCCTCGCCACGTCGTTTATTGGTTAATGTAAGGCCTTTGAATTTTCTATATTATTTGCAATTCTTCTTGCACTTCCTGACTCGGCAAAGGCCTCATAATGGCCATCATTCTAAAGTGGAAGTGGTCTAGTCTACCGGTGCCGGTAAATCCTCCCCACCAAGCAGGAAGGGCGCAGACATCATGAAGGGCCCTTCAAAGAAACTGGAGCCCTTCAAAGGAAGTTACTAGCAGGCGGCTTTGCTTGCTTCCTTCTCCACGGCACTGACTGGCGGCCATGCACAAGAAAAGTCAAGTCTACGAGAGGGCTCTTCACTTTTTTATAATTCTAAGAAGAAGATCATGACATGGAAGCATCTTTGTTCTATCCGAGAAAGTGTTCTCTTACCAATTAGATTAACGGTAAGGTACGTTAATTTAGTGCATTGATTTGTCCTATTAGTGAGGGAGGATGCTAAACTTGTCCTACGAATTGGGTCAATAGGGTGAATTTATCCCTAGGAAAAACACGGGAATTTTTTATTTGTCTTACATGATAAAATTTTCAAATTAGGAATTTATAATTGCAGTTGGAGGCCCTAGGTTAGAGAATGGTGAAGAACATAGAATTAGCACGGCACAAAATAGGGGACTTTTTTTCACAATTACCCACTAAACACAAAATTCACCCTGTTGGGCCTAGTTTGTAGGACAGGTTTAGCATCTTGCATTAGTGAAGGGGAAAAAATAGTGTCATGGAGAAACTTTGTGTCACAACAAAATTTTCAAATTTGTGCAAATTGGTATAATATTTCAATGTGCACTCATTATAGATATCATACTTAGAAGGCAAGTTCAACATTCTCTACATTCAAAGAATTATTCAATTTGCAAAAAATTATAAATATTTTGCCAATATTCTATATTATTATTTTTTCATATTATTTTATTTTTCACAAAAGTAATTTAAAGGAAATTTGAATCCATTTTTAGAATTATTTCTTGTTGACTTTGACAACTAGGTATGTAGTGTGACTTTGGAAAATTAGTGTTCTAATACTACCAATATTAGAACAAATCAATGTAGTGCCTCATTTTTTGTAGTCTGAACAAACCATGTTTTAAAAAAAAAATTCAATACTACACATTGTTTTCAAGTGAAGTGTATTATGTAATATCATTTAGGTGGGCCAATTATCTCCACAAGTCAATAGAAAGAAGTAGATGATTTTGCCTTGTTTGTGACAAAAAATTCAACAAACTTATACAAGTTTGATTTTTGGAATGGACTTTTAGAATTTGGGGAAGGTTCCTATAATGTCAAATGTTACTACAAGTTTTGAACTTTTTGTGAAGGTGAGGGAATTCAATCAATTTTCAAGAGTATAATTTTTATTTCATTTGATACATATTAGCAATTTAAGTTATACCTTCCTAAACACAAGATGGTTGAGCCCAAGCAATAAAAAAAACTCAAAATTATTATTATTTCTTATAAAATGTAATCAAGTCTATATGGAAAGATTTGATTCATTTAATTTGGATTAGTGATGTGAAAGTTATCGGAAGAGTCTTCTTTTGGAAGCAATCAATGCTCCTCCGTGAAAAATAATTTATGGGATTTGTTTTTGAACGCAATTTTCACAAACAAACAAATTCATAGGGTGTGGATTACTTGATATAACAATTTCACCATTAGGATTGACATGTTTAAATTCCATTTTAGAACTATTAATGATTTAAATTTCCCTTCATCTTATACATACTTCTACTTAATAATTAAAAAAAAAATGAAAATTATTGAATTTTTTCTTAATTTTTTTCCTTAAATTTCTAACTCGATTTTCTACCATGAAGATTTAAACCTCAAAATTGTATAGTGCAAAAAATTTAAGTTACGGGGATTCAAAGTAAGGTGCAAGAAAATAATTTTTTTTCATTTTGAACACTAATATCTTACAATCTACAAGGTCAAAATGTTTGAGTTTTTTTCCACATACTCTCATTTAAATCTTATATAACCCCCAATAATTGAATATGCAATTTTTTCCCCATTGTAGCTCTTTGCACTAGAAATGGTAGTAGATTTTGAAGCATGTTGGAGTGAAACGTAATCACAAACCTTTACGGGGGTAAGGATAAAAAGATTGACTTTTTAAGGTTTTAAAACTAGGAAGGAGAGTAGGGAGTTGGCAAGTGATTGCGTGATGATTTGGTACATGCGAGATAATCAAAACATACTACAAGCATTAATGACTTCATAATATACCCTTCCTTCATCGTGCACAAGTGAGCTTGGGGAGATCACTTAGTGTATCTATAAGTAACCATGTGTGTTAAAGTGATTTTTTGACCCCCTATTTACTTTTTAATAAACTATAATTTCAACCTACAATTTTGAACTTTGTTTAATAATGATTGTAGGTTTCTATTGCCAAAAATTTCCAATTCAAATAAGATGTGAAATGATTTGTAGAATAGGTTGAAAAATGAACTAAAATAGCATATTTTTCAACTCAAATATTTATAGAGAACACATTTAGATGACCATTGCATCAATATGCAAGAAAATGAACTTTCAATAGAGAGTTATTTTCAAGAATTTTTTGTTCATTTTTTAGACAATTTTTTCTTATATAAAATAGAGGTGTGAAAGTTGTTTTCAACTCTACAGTGTATTTCTTTACTTCAAAAATTTGTAACTAATTATAATTAACGAATAAAATTAATAATAATTCAAATCATAAACTTTCAAAATAGGAAAATTTATTGATATCTTTTTTCCTTTTATTTAAATTTTAGGATACAAGATAGGGGGTCTAAAATCTTAATGTAGCGTAGTTTCTAAATGGACACTCTAAGTGATCTCCCCGGGCAAGTAAGGGTTTATTTTGTTGCAATGTAGCAATCAAAGATTTGTTTTTCATTTTTTGGGGACATTGCAGAAAATGATCTTTGTTGGAGTGATATATTTGTTTACATCAAAATAAATGGATGGAACATACCAAATGCAAATGAAACTTAAATTATTCATCCCCAATAGTGTAGATTCATCCAAAAAAGAGTGATATTATTTTGAGAATATGTAGCATATCAATGATTCCATCCACTTAAATGGAAGAATATATTGCCTAATATTCCTTTAACAAAATTGTTTCACTTTTGAACAAAATATCGCTAAAAATTTCCTTGTTGGTGGTAATGCCTTAAAGAAATCTACACCTTCGTACTAGGAAGGTCTCACAAACTTTTAACCCTTAAAGGATGAACATATGACCTTGGAAATCATTCCTTTTCATTACTATGTGAATCATTGGCTTAAGAAATAGCAAAAGCACTTATTGGAAGTCAAACTACTATAAAAGACTTCCCCTTTTCACAACAAAATTCCAAGGATGAATAGTTGTGCTTCTGTCCTACTAGAAGGATTTCCTATCATCCAAACGCTCGAGTTGACATTTAACCCTTAATTTAGCGCTCTGACGTCTAGTTTCTGAAAAACGAACAGATTGAAACTAACATTTCTTTCTCATTATGCTTGGATGAAAGTCATTCTAATTTGTGGAGATACTTAATCAAGTTGTTGTCCTATCTAATGGTTGAATTTGGTGTTACTAGAGTACATCTTTTTCAAAAATTACAAATGTGAAAGTATGTCAAGTGGTTGACCAAGCCAAAATTGGTTTGACTCTAATTCAAAACTAGATTTGCAAAAATGAGGTCATAGATTTGAAGAGCACAATTTTTTTTTTAAATCACCATATCAAGAGAACCTTATTTCAAAGCTATTCCAACAAATAGTACTAAAAAAATGATAATATTTTGCTTGTAATTGAATTTTGAAGGAATTTTGAAATTTCCTTTTTAAAATTTATAAAAATATATTGGTATTAGCATTGGTGAATCTATACTAACTGTATGGATGGAATCTAAAATTCAAAGCCTACAATTTTTATTTGTATATCACTTATAAAGTATTCTTTGAAATAACACTTTATAATGATTTTTCTCAAATCTTCTATTCTGAAAAAGCCTTGTAATTTAATTAGAGCCAGACTCCATTATAGTCCAAAACTTTAGCATGGACCTTCAGCCACTGTAGGGACTCGGACCTCCAATTGAGGTCCAATAGCTTTCCATTGGAAGCTTAATAAAAAAGTCAAAAGATGAAAGCTACTATAGAACTCCGTAACTCTAGCAAAAGTTATGTTGTATACTTGTAAAAAGAGGTCTTGGTGGCCCTTCAGGCCTTCTAGGCTTGTGTTTCCCCTTAATACAGACCATAGGCTAGAGGGGTGGATGGACCTCTGATTCTAGAGCCATCCCCAATGGAGATCCGTTGGAAGGTTGGCCAAACCTTCGAATTGGATGTCCGGCTCCCCAATGGAGACCGGCCCTCAGAGCATTCCCACCAGTAGTTTCCCTATCCCTATCTCCGTTGGGATGAAGGGGATCACATATGGGGATAGGGAAGACAAGCTCCTACTAGTTCTTCCCTAAATTTTCAACTTATTGCTAAATAGAGGTAGGGAGAAGTCAAAAGGGAACTATAAAAATAGTAACAAGGCCAAATGAAGAGTACTCCCACAAATCAATGAAGCACAACTCATGTTGGAAAGGTGAAAAGTGGTTTAGGGATTACTCCATTTGAGTTTCCTATCCATCATCTCATTTGGGAAATTCGGACTTTCTCTCCCTAAATTTTTAGGGATAGGAAATGTTGGTGGGGTTGTTTTCTCCCCTATCCGGATGAAAGTCATTCAGATAGGGAGAGGGAGGGGATGCTCTTAGTTCACAATTAATGGGACACATTTGGTGTGTCAAATGGAAAACATGAAAAGCTCTTCAAGTACTCATGTCCAATCTTAGGGTGTCAATTTTAGCGTGCATGGGTAGAGATGCTCATTGTTCTGCACTTCCATGCCCGGAGTAGTCTCCCGCTCTTGACTTTTTCCAATCCGGCACTTTCCTCCCCACCTCGGATTCCAGCACCCTGCATCTCGACCGCCGGTACCAAGCAATCCAACAGCCCTAATTCCTTAATTAATTAGGTTTTGACAGTTGCCACTTAGACGGAGGCGGGGCACTTTCCATTATTTATTTGATGGTGGGGGTAGGGGCGGGTATGGGCCATCGACTTCCCAAGTCCACTGACTGACTAAGCTGAGTTTGATGTTGTTGTTATTGCAGTTATTGATTAAACTTATTGTTTTTTGGGGGCTGCACTGCTGCAGCAGAACTGGAAGAAGCCTGCGGGGAGAGGAAGAAGCCTGCCTGTGGGGCAGCCAGGATCATCATCATGTGCTGGGACCCTGGATCTGGCGGTAGAGGTGGTAGTAGTAGTTGTGTGCAAGCGAGGGACAGACAGAAAAGAGAAAGAGAAAGAGAGAGAGAGGCTTAGAGGTAGTGTTCGAGTTCGAATTAAAGGTCAGTGATTCGCATGTGCACGGAGCTGCAATTCCTTATCAACGCCACTCCACATCGACGAGGACAGTTGTTTCTAGCTCCGCAAGGTTCCCTTCAACATTCGAGACAAGCAATTGGAAGCTTGCATAGACTGATTATGAGCGAGCATTCGAGACAAGCAAGTGAAGCTTGCGTAGACGTACTGATGTGAGCAATTTCGTGAGAAGCAATTGAAGCGTGCATAGATTGATTTGAGCAGTGAAGACCAGCAATTGAAGCGTGTATACTCTGATGTGAGCATTCGAAATAAGCAACTGAAGCGTGCATAAATTGATTCGAGCATGCGAGATGAGCAATTGTAGCTTGCATCTGTAGACTGATTCGATTGTGGAGTATTTCAGTGCGGTCAAGAAGGGGAGAGAAGCAGAATTAAGGTGGCGGTGAAATTTATTCCTTTTTTTCTTTTGTGAATTCTACTGGGGCTTGTGTCCTACAGAAGGACTTACGAGAGAAGAAACAGGGGAGGACTCCCTCTGCCTCGTTGAAGGCTTAATTCTCTTCGAGAGATGCAGCAGCGGAGCTTGATCGTTGGCGTTCGTGAATTAGAGACGCAATTACCACCGGGAATGAAGGCGTTGCTAAGCGAGGCCTCGCGAACATGGCGATGGGCGGAGCGCAACACATGGATGCTAGCGAGCTTGATGGCTATGGCGTATGCAGAAGCTGGAGTCGGTAGTACTGACCTTCGGATCGACTCCCCCAATTCCCCATCACGCAACTCTCCGCAGGTCTCTCTTTCCATGGAATCCGCCGTGGGCAGCTTGTTCTCCCTCTTGTGTATCTTCATCGTGGGCGTCACCACCGGTTTTTGGTGGAAAAATTATCAGAAACAGGAGGAAACGAATGTTCCGTCTTCGTCGTCGATGGAGATTGTTGCAACCGAGATTACGACACCAACGCCTACTACGTCGTCCACGACGATTACCAACAGCAGCCCGCGCTTGTACCGCTCCTCAACAGTAGGCGCCGTGAAAGAGTACACGCTCACGGAGATCATTGCCATGACGGACAACTTTCGCCACGAGCTCGGCCGCGGCGGCCAAGGCGTCGTTTACTCCGCGAATTCGTTTGCCGATGAGTCCATCCCTCGCAAACTCGCGGTGAAGCGCCTCCAAAACGGCAGCAATGTGCTCCTCCACAACATCGAGAATCGGCCGCAAGAAATCATCGAGAAGGAGTTTTGGGCGGAGCTTAACACAATTTCTCGCCTGCACCACCGCAACCTCGTGGCTCTTCTGGGGTTTTGCATCCAAGACGACGACCTCTTTCTCGTTTACGAATTCATGGCCCGCGGCTCCCTGGATCAGCTTCTCCACCCGCGTAATCTCGAGAACGCCCCCGAGATGGACTGGAAAGCGCGCATGCGGTGCGCGGCGGAAGTCGCCCAAGGACTCGAGTATCTGCACAGCCACGCGGAGCCGTCGCTGGTGCACCGGGATGTGAAATCGGGCAACATTCTGTTCGATGAGGAGATGCAAGCGAAGATTGCGGATTTTGGATTGAGCAAACCCTTGCCCTCGGGACACCAACCCACTGTTTCAACGCGAGTGCGCGGCACGCACGGCTATGTCGATCCTGTGTATCTCATCACTGGCGTGCCGTGTGATAAGAACGATGTTTATAGCTATGGCGTGGTGCTGCTGGAGCTTATCACTGGAAGGCGAGCCATTCAGCAAGGGGTGAGCTTGGTGACGTGGTGCAAGGACTACTTTCGGGAGGAATCGGTGATGCGGCATTTGGTGCCGACGATGGTGGATATGCGCATCAATAAACATGAATTTGCACACGACCAGTTGTACGATGTGGTGAAAGTGGCGCAGATGTGCGTGGAGGATCGACAGGAGAATCGGCCCAACATGAAAGAAGTGGTGGTAAGGTTGCACAATGCCAATTGCAAGGAGTATTCGAGCTCGGGAACGAGCAGCCTCGAGGTATATAGTGCGCATTGCCTTCGATCCTTGTCTCTCGCTGTCTTTTTTTTTGGTGTGCTGATTGCAAATTGTTTTGGGGGTTTTCTTTTGCAAAATTCTTACACTACGACAGCTTAGGAAATTCTAGGAGGTCATAATGAAGAGAAGGGTTCGAGTGTAGCGGCTTCGGTAGCTTAGAAGGCAAAATGTATGCTAGGACCAATGTATGCGAGGGGCAGAAGTTGTAGGTGCTTTGAAGGGATTTTCCCTCAATTTTCGAGACCGAGGAAATTTGAGTCTTCACTGTAGGAAACTTGAAGATAGATCAGAATCTCTGGAATCACACAACCGGTGCCAGAGTGCTGGACTTCAACTCTGCGAAACTCTCTCTGCTTTCATTCTATTCTGAGGCTAGCGCAATTGTGAACCCCGAATTCTTGTCTGAAAGTACCGTGGGTTTAATTCGCCTTGTCCTATGGAACACAAGGCTTGCACTCTTACACTCATGGGAGTGTCGCACTCCTGCATCTTACACCTCCTACGTAGAGTATGAAGAATGAGTTTGTAACGTTGAAAACTGGTGACAACTGCCAGTGTTAGAATTTTTTTCCTTCAGAATATGAGTAAACCACACGGAAAGTGGTTATTGTCCAACGGTGAAGACTTTCACTGATGCAAGTGGTTCCTCGGAAATCCCATTAATTATTTGTGTGTTTCTTTCGTTGCAGACGACTTTAGATTTCACTGAGAGCCAGGTCTCCAATTTCAGTTCCTTCACAGATCGTTTGCGTCATCCGCAACCTGCACCTTCACTTCATCTTCACCCTCCGGCATTCACCCGGGCCATCAGCGGGTAGTCTTTCTGAACCTTATTAACCCCTGGAAGCCCAATTAAGGTTTCATCTCTTCTCCAGTTTTGAGTCGGGTCATTTATAAACTTTCTCTCGTCCAATTTTTTCGACCACCAGTTGCGTTTTCTGTCACTGATTCTGACGACCCATACAATTTCACCCTGGGTATCTGAATTTCTTTATTTTCACAATCAACGAACAGATGAATCTCTCAATTTGAAACCGCGGTTACAGAATGTGGACGTACGTATTTGGTGAAAGCCTAAATCACGTTGTATCTTGTGTAGGCTCCCTTCGTACGAGATCCGCGAGGGTGAGATTCTGGTCAAGTGCACTGTGGCGAACAACCTGAAAATTGCTCTCCGGTGCAAGGTCTGGCCGACGCCCAAGAACTTGGGCATGAACAAAGTGGAGGCGACGCTTAACGGCTTGTTTCTGTGGAAGAAGGGCTTGTGGTGGTACAATGCCAAGAGCAGCCGCGAGTTTACGATTGACGACGAGATCCGATTGACGGCGGAGTGGCACGTCGGGCTGCGCGTTCCAACGGTGCTCAACCGCCATGCGCTTCCTTCAACGGATCCTCGTCGCCACCAAGGGCCCTTCTGCGTTTACTATCTGGCTCTGAAGCAGGATGGGGTCGTGCTGATTGAGTACAGGGGGGACAAGGAACCAGTCCCTGAAAACTCGGTAAGGCTTCTCGCTCCTTCTCCCTCCTTTGTTCTATTCCAGGCCTCCTACGTCGCTTCATAAATATGGGATGGTATATAACGTTCTTGAACCGAGTTCAACGCAAGGGATCCTGTGCTTTCACTGAAGAACATCTTCAATGCAAGCTTGCCCATGGATTGTGGGTCACTGGAACACGAATATATTCTTGTTACAGTGATATACTGTGGAATGACCCCCGGGCCTTCCCATTCAAGAATGTTGCGTAATTGCATGTTCTTGGGAGCCCGAAGTAGGAAGGAGTTTCATATCCGTATGAAACTCCCAAGAAACCCAGTTGGACGTCATGTTATTTTTAGCAGTTTTAATAAGTAGGTCGTACGAAGACTTTCTTTCTTTCGATTTTCGTTCTTTTCGGACCAACACATGCAATTTTCTTTCCTGATTGTAGTAATGTAGAGTTTGACCCCGTCTGAATTCTGTTATTATCAAATACTATCAATCACATTGGTTATTTCAAAAGCATGAAATTTCGGTTGTTTAGGGTTTGTGAACTAGTCGTGAGGGCGTGATCTTTCTTCATATGTGATACTAAAGTGAGAGGTTGCTAAGAGTGATTCATTGAGTGTATGGATGCGTAGGCCACGAGAAAGAAGAACTCGTTCAACAGGAGAGATTCGGGTCATGAGATGCCTTGGGCATCCGCTGCTGAGCCTTTCACAACTATTGATCCGAGCGGGGCCTTAGTCTGTTGTGCCGTGCCTTGGGGTCCTCACACCTAGTCCCTGTAAGTCGCTAGCTTAAACCACCTCCACCTTCAGTGTGTCGTAGCCGAGTGCATTTGTTCCGGAGAGTTTTTCGTACCTACTTTGTAGTTGCTTTGTTTTTAAGGAAGTTTTTTGGATGTTGTTGCAGAGGGAGAGCGCCGAGCATAGGTCTCCCATGGAGAGTGTACAGCCGAGGCCCATGAGAGAGATTCAACGCATCAATCATTACCCCATCAGGATGAGGTCGGGTACAGGTGCAGGTCCAGTACATCGGCATAGTTTACACACAAGGAGGTCCATGCACTCAAGGCATCATTCAGCGTCAGCCCATTAAGTACTAATACCCTGCAGATTGGATTACAAGATTTGACCTGGAACTAGTCTGAAAGGTGGTGGGGGTCATCAAGCACATGGCTGCTGCACAGGAATTCTGCTCTTGCATGGGACACCAACGAGAATTGCATTAGTGTTTTGAAACACTCGGTTGACACAGTATTTCAACCATGTACCATTCGATGCATGCAAGGGCGAGTTACCGACAATTCATTGCTTCAAGAATATGCACAAGCACCTTCTTAATCAGAGCATGGCACTCTCCTACGCTCAACTTCCTTTGAACCTGATAATAGTCGAAATGGCTTACGTCAATCTTAAGCAATACGCTGCGAGGAGAGTGAGTCCACAGGGAGTGGTGAAGAAGACCCAAACCCATTCAATTCCTGGTGGCGGTTGCGACTTGAGATGTGGCCTCACCTTGAAAAGCTGTAAATCATTACCAGAGGGATGCAGTGAGTCCCTATATAGTTTCAGATAGATTCATACAGAGAAAGCTGTACAGTCGGCATATGTTGAATTTTTTTTAACGAAGTTGTATATATGAGAAGGCCTCGGCGACAAGTAGAGGCGATCTCCGAGGCGATATCAGTTCTTTACATCTTTAGACCAACTAAAAGTTTAGGAACTGCTGTACTTGGCATAAGTGGCTCTTGAAGGCTAGATTTCTTGTGTGCTCAATGTATTCTTTTGTTCGCTTGCAATCGTTGTGTCAATCTCACAGGAACTGTGTCCACTTTTTGTTCAAGAAGGAAATGGGTACCTCAGCCAAGTTCTGAGTGGGGAAGTTTTTTATCCATTGGCATTCTTATATTCGTTAAGTTCGCTGGGGTTTCGTCCCACAGATATATTCCTCGTTTGCCATAGTTAGTCATTACAGGTGTAGTGTCGGTTCAAGAGAGAAACCATTTTGTAGGCAGTCGAGCTCTGAAGATACAGGTTAAATTGCTTTCTTGCTTAGTGCAAAAAGTGTAATAGAAGCACAATCTTTATGTTTCGGTTGTATTCGTCTATTGAATGCCTGTAATTTCTATTCATCACTTTTTTAGTTTTAGTTGTGAAACAAGGGAGGCAATGGCCCTTGAAAGGACACAGGTTTTCAAAATACACTGAAAAATCAGACCCAGGGTCTTGGTGTGACCTTTGAAGGGTCAAAAGAACAGAAATTTACTGATCGAGGGCCTGAGACACACACCTATAGCCAAGAGTATTTGCATTATTAACATGCTTGTTACTTCTGGCATATGAGAAATGCGTTTTGTCTCATCTTCTCCAGGTACTGGTAGACTGCCGCTTTCTGAAAGACGGTGAATTTTGGTGAAGGTACAGAGTTGCAACTCATCTTGGAATGGAAATTATGGGTTGTCTTCTGCGACTTCCAGTGGTCTAGAACCTCCCACAATGAAATTGGATAAGAAACTCATAAAAATTTGATTCAAAAGAGCATTTGGCTCCTGTACCTGAAGAAAAATCGCTCCACAGCTCCCCCAAATCATACTGTACTGTACTCTTGTTGGAATGATAAAACCAACTTCAGAGTAACACAAACAGTATTCTCTTCCTTGAATTCTGAACCCTAACCCTGTTGTGCACTTGATTAACCCCTAAATGTCCAAACAACATTTTTTTGGCAACATAGCGATTTTCGACAGCTCACTACAGATAGAGTTTTTCTTATTTTTGTTTGAAAATTTCACACAATATGGGGACGAGGAGTAGCTTTAAGGCCCAACAATTTTCATAACTTTTGAATACATGGTTCAAAAGTTATTGCATGATATGTAATTTTTCAGTGTTTAGTGGTAGCTCGGGCAGCCCGGGCAGCCCGGGCTGGAGAAAAAACTTCTTTGAAGATCACTTTTAAGAAAAATAAAAATTTGAAATTGATTCTTTGGATTTTTATATATGTGGTAAGCTTTGAATTATTCCATTTTGATTAATGAGATGAAAGTTATGAGGAATTTTAGTTTGGGTTAGTTTGTGGGTAGTCATGGAATCTCTACTCTAAAATAAACTTTGAAGTCCTTTATTTAACTTAATTTTAAATATTTTTGGAAAAAAATGAAAACATTAGGTGTATATTGTTTATTGCATCATTACAACCATTGGGATTGGCATTTTTCAATTCTATAAATAAATTGTTAACAATTTAGTATTTTTAATCATTCTTTACTTCTTTCTACTTACTATTTTTTTCCTATATGTTGTACAATTTCAAATGATATAAATTTTTTCAAGCATGTAGCCAACTTGACTTGAGGAATGAATCCAAAGAGTAACCACCATTTTTGGACATTTTTTCATACAAATGTGACCTTGTGAAGTGCAGCTGTCCGTATTTTCATAAGGCCAAAAAAAGGATTTTTGTCATTTCAAATGTTAATATCTTGCAATCTACACGGTGGAAAATTCTGAATGTTTTTTCACATCTTCTCTAACTATTTTACTACAAGATCCTACGGTTACATTTGTCCATAAATATTTTTCATCTAAAATTTGGTGCTTGTAAGTGCAAGGGCATTTTTGGAGCATTTTTGGTGAAAACATAGTCTCTGACGTTGACTTGTTAAGCATGTTGTTGCACTTAAGTAAGAACCTCACTTTCAATTTTCTCTTCTTTGTGATACCTCTCTCCCAAATTTACGGGTGTCTGATCAAACTCACAGCTCTTCATTCCTTCTCGAATTGCAAAGGAAAGTGAGTTTTTGATTCGGTCCCTATCGGCCTAAGACTCCAGATACAATAGAAGAAGTCACAGTAGAGCATTCATGCATTCCTCGACATATAAGAAAGGTTTAAATATTCTCTCGTTTCAGAGAATGAGGGAATGGGTCTGTTGTGACACTGTTATCAGGCAATTCAAGACCAAATGGTATGTTAAAGTACAGAGATTCTGTTTGTTCTGATGTTTCTCTTTTTTTAAATTTTTATAAAAACTAAAGAGGCCTATTCACTCATAATGGTGACAATGATTCCAAAGTACTTGGATCCCCGATCCCAGCCTCAATGATGATGCTATGTTGACACAGAGTCTATCAGAGAATATGAGCCTGTTAACGTTAGTGCAAGTTTAAAATTCAAAACCTGTTAGTTTGACTGGCATTGACACTATTCCGTGTTATTATTACAATGTCATATCATTGACATGATTTTTGTCCTTTCTCTATCAGAGAATCTCAATAACATGAGCTTGTTTTCTTTTAATAATATTATGCTCTCAGCTTGTTTGTAGTGGTACCCCGGTAGCAATACCCAGGATAACATAGGTCAGCAAAGAACCTTGACAGCGATTTCATATCTCATGAGATCCTATCTTCAGGACTCGTAGAAACATCCTCACAAAATGGAAGATGCCCTAACAACCAAAAATAAAAATACTACCAGAATTGTAAGTAGCGACAACAGAAAAATTCCACATCTTGCAACACATGCGGAGCACATTCCTCCTTTGTGGGATCGAAAGAAAAAAAATCTGTTTCCAAGGAGTTGGAACAGAATTGATTTTGGAAGGTCAAGATACGAAATCATTTCAAATTGCAAGAACAAGCTTTTGAGGGTTTAAAGTGGCTGAGGAATGACTGAATCCCTCTGTCTGTGCAACGACAATTTTGTTACATTCCACGACTTTGGCACATCGAGAATGTCACGCGGACTGAAACCTAAATCTATGTCTGTCCCAGTTTTCAGAGCTTCATGTCGATGTGTCGCATTTTTGGCACTGAAATCACGCCAATTTAACAAAATTGACAATGTTTCTGAGAGTTGGAACCTGTCTGTCTATTGCTGTCTGTTGAGGACATTCAAGGATCGGCTTGTGACTGATTTCTCAGATTTCCACTGAGAGAAGCAAAAACTTTCAAAACATCAGGGATTTGGCACATCAAGGTTTTCAGTGACCACACAAAAAGAAGAATCCAAGAAATCCGGTTGGCGCACCAAGCTATGATGGTTGTAAAGACCCTCATGGGCTTCCTGGTGTCGGTAACCCCATTCTCATATTCGTTACAATGTCTGAACTTCAAGAAATTGGCACACATTACATTACCGAAGTGAAGACTGCATATTGACCCTAGATTTAAGCATAATTGAAGATCTTCAGACTGTCAAAGTCCTCTCTCATGCCAAGGCCATACAAACTCAGTCCTGGATAGCAAACAATCCATGGGAAATTGAATTTATGGAAACAAGGAGACAATGGCATTGTTTGTAAGGTTTTAATATGTTTTTGGTTTGATTCTTCAGATTTCCGATCTAATTGCCGTTCGAAGACTAGATTTCCAGATTGAGGAATATGATTGACATTTGAGAATTCAATCCATTGAACTTATTTTGAAATCTGGACATCGAATTCGCTTCTACAGCAACTAGACTGCTGCTCAATTTCTTCACATGAGTGGGGCTAGGTCTTCATCTCATATATTTGAAACAGAGAGAGGCAAATGATAATATGAACTTCAAGTTGGGTATGATGATCCATACAACATAGGTATGTTCGATATTTTGCCAAATTCCGGTGTGCCAGAATGAGAAATTCAAGTGCTCACATGAGATTTTTAGTTTCCCACTCTGAACCTGAAACCCTAGAGATGAAATCTACTAAGAAATGAGTAGATTCAATTACTGATGGGCATCCTAAAACAATCACATTCCTAGTTCAAAGTAGATGTTTCTCTGTTTGCTCTCCCCTCAGGGCCTGTAATCCTAAAAGCTTGTTATAGTTGACTCATTCTTCAGTGAAGAGATTGAAATTCAGTGCCGTTGTTTTCTAAAAAACATGCCTGCTATTTCTCATAAGTTAGCATTTCTTTAACATAATGTCAATGCAGGAGAGTTTCACTGTCATGGCATGTTTCAATTAGTTAAGGAGAGGCAGATTAAGACTGATAATGCTCACTGCTTGCCTTGTACAAATTTCCAGCAGGGTGGGTATGTAGTAGAAATTTCATTGGTTTGGCTATGAGAAAAATCTCTACTACTATCCAGCCAGTACTAACTTAGTGAGTGTGGATCCACCTAACGTAATCTAAATGCACGAGCTCGTGCGCTAGACTTTCACGTCTTGATTGGTTAAGCAATCCAAAAAGTCAAGTTGTTCAACTCTCCTACATTGACATTATGTCCGGTAATTGCAAAGTAAGCCAAGTCATCAAGAATAATCTCAGGACAGTACCCTTTTGAAACAGCACCAATTTTCACTGAAATCCGCCATTCTGACAATTGCCGGTAAGGTTTCTAAAAAAGTGCCAATTAATTAAACTGTGGAAATTATGCCAAAAATAACGAATATGACCAAATCATTCCTTGAGGGTTAATATAGATAGCCTACCTACCATTCACCTCCAACACAAGCTCGCACCCCTCCACACAGGGAGATTATCCTTGTTCTTCACGGAAGTATCACAAGCTGCCATATGTTTTGCACTAGAAACGGGAGGAATAATCAGGCGAAAACACAAAATCAGGGAAAAATCAGTGGCAACAAATTTTTTATTTTATTTTATTTTATTATTTTATTTTATTTTATTTATTTTTGGTCACCAGTGGTACAATTGGAAACACTGTAAACTGGGAGTCAAAAAGGCAATCCGGAAACCAGAGATAGTCTCCATGTGCAAGATAGTCTCACTGTCAGTGAACCAGATATTCGGATCAATGGAGTTTTTATTATTTACAAAAAGCTCCCATGTTGGTTGCAGGTGGTGCAATCCCAAACTATTATAACAGAATATGAATTTAGCTCTCCACGTTGCCAACGAAGTTCAATCAATATCTCTCCAAGCACCAGCTTCACAGGATTTCACGTCTTACACAAAATAATTAAGACCAATTAAGACTTGAATGAGAAGATGCAGCATCGATCATTATGTCATCTGTTTGACGAACAATAATATAATCATCATTCCCTTGAATTGCATTTTGTTTTCCTTCTCAGCTTTTCAAATGGGCTTTTGCCGCTTTCGTTTCAGATTTTTTCGAAAGCTTGAATAGTAGCCAGAATCATCAAAAAAATCTGTGACTGACTGACTGAGTTCTCAATTGCGTTCATCCATCTCAACAACTGCAAAGTCGGGCGCAAGCTGCAGCACACCATCTCATTCAATCTCCTCAGATATTGGAGAAGCCGCAATCTAGCCAACCACGTAATACAATCTAGATAACGATGGTCCATTCCGGCTCTCCACTTTTTCCAATTAATTCCTGGTCCCTTGGATTTGGACCTCATGCAGGGAACAATTGGAGACATCCGCCAGCCAGAAAGCTTCAAATTAAAATTTGCAATTATACACAATTCCAGGCCATCAACCCATGCCTGGCATTGACTTGTGGGTTGCAATTGGCCTCCAGTTGCCATCACCTTGGATGCACGTTCATTTTTTTCCCAGTACCCGTCCTTCACGTTCACAGAGCGTGCACCACGAAGCGTCCATGATTCGAAATGGACTACGTTACCGGAAAAAAATTTCCAGAAAGTAAAGTCCATGGACTCCGTGAGTCTCATATGTATTGCAATCACGGAATTTCACCGGTATGGTATGGAATAGAATGGAATAGAACCTGAAAAATCCAGAGTGACCACTCATGCTGTGAAATCCCATTCATACTCGAGCTGTGAATTTCCAGACTCATGCTGTGAAATCCCATTCATACTCGAGCTGTGAATTTCCAGACTCATGCTGTGAAATTCCATTTATACTCAAGCTGTGAAATTCCAGACTCCGGCTGTGAAATTCCATTTATACTCGAGCTGTGAAATTCCAGACTCCGTCTGTGAAATTTTCCATATATAGTTGCCCCAAGAAATGGAGTCTATGGAGTTTTCGGATTGATTTCCCATATTAGTAGTCCAGGACTCCTGAATGTCAGGCCTTCGATTCCTTGGGGGAAGGTTCAGTTGCATTGAAGTCTCAATTTCGGTAACAAGTGGGTACACTTTGACGTTGACTGTCGGCACTCTACCATGATGAAAGGGTGAATTGGCTTTACTACAAATTTGAAGCCCACTCAGCTCCCGAATTTCGATTCCCCGAAGCGAGAGATTCCCCATTCAAGTGGCCTGCTGGATGGTGAGACTTGCATGTGCCTCCCTTAAGTCAAAAGCCGGGGGATTGGTGTACTGCCCACGAAAGCCCGATCCATGAGGAGCCATGATCAAGCAGACCCTCAATCACGGAAGCCCCGCTTGTTTGTTTTGAGTTTTTTTTTCCCAATTCTTTGTTTTGACGGAGGGAATATGCTGAATTGCGCATCCCGTTCCGGTTTCAGTTGTTGAGGAAACCCTCGGGAGGCAACCTTTGAGACGTTTACGAAACAAAAAAAAGCTGCTTTGAATCGATTAATTTCGGGTTAAAATCTCATCAAGCATTTTATAAAATAGAAATCAGTCACGACCGCATGATGAGTCAGAAAAAAACTATTATATGTACTGAAAAGACACACTCCAACGATGAATTGGGCAAGCGACACGACAGGCCATCTGCTGATGATTGCGAGGCGAGGAAAAAAGGGTCAACTAGTGTGAACACAAGACTCGGATTGTAGGCAGCTGAAAGAACATTTTGACAGTCTGATATTTATAGATATTGCATTAAAAAATTGGAGGAACATGGTTTCTAATTCTGGGGGTCAGAAGTGTGCGCTATCCGAAAATCTCGGAGGAAAAAGGAGCGACGTTTTTTTGTTTTTTGTTTTTTGTCCTTTGTAAACTTATTTGTTATAACAAGGCTTGACATTTGGAAGAACCCAACTGATGGAGGAGGGTTTTTTTAAATGAATTTGGGATCATTTTTTTCGTTTTGAATTCCTTCACTTTTGAGGTGAGACGGAACTCATGGACTTTGGAGGTTGCATCGCATTGCTTCGATTGCTTGTAAAAGTTAACTTAATTCCTTGCATTCCTTGCATTGACCACAAAGGTAAGGTAAAGTCAGTTGCTGTTGTCGAGCTCCTATTTGCATTCATAGCTTCAATCTACGTTACTGGCTTAATGGAATAATATAAACTACTCCTTTGTAAAACAGTCACCTTTTGTATTAACTTATACTCCGGAGTAAGTTACTTCGGAAGCCAAGTTATATCAATAAATTATATGCTCTCTCTCTCTCTCTCTCTCACTGGCGAACTGAAGTGCTCAGCTCTGTCAGATTCCAGTCAAAGAAATTCTTCAATCATTTGTGAAGTAAATTCTCAGCAAATGTAGGTATTTGCTATAAATAGATTTCCAGACATTGGGCAATCAAATTGCCACCACATTAACTCTCATTCATTCATTCATTAAATTAATGACATCGTTTGTTGCAAGTAATACCAAAATAAAAATTCCAGTCAAACTGATGAAGTGTTCATGAAGACATTCCTCAGTTGGAACTTGAATTCAGGTGGAGGCACCCATAATAACCGATCACTGAATAAGCAATTCTGGACATGATGTGGAGGAGTGCAAGGCAAAGAAAAGCAAAAATATTTTCTGATGATGAGGTGCATGGATTGATAGAAATGACGGGGGATTGCAAAAAAGTTTGGTAATTTTATTGCTTGAACTGAAATCACTATGAATTTTTGAAAGCCCAAAGTTGGTCTATCTGGACCCATGTCCAATGTCTAAACTAATTCCAAAGCTGCCCATTTAACAGACTACTTCTTGTTCACTTTGGCTCTTCGAATTAAGGACACGTGTTGTGAGAAGGATGGAGGAATTGATGGTCGGGAAACCAAGAACTCGTGTTTGAAAAATAGTCCTAGATTCTCCTGAGTTTCAAACATCCTATTGATTGATTGATTGTTGATGAGGTGGTGGTTGGTGATGAGTGCCTTCACCTTAAGCTTAATATGTGAGGCAAGAATTGTGATTTGAGATTGATTTCAAGTTCCATACCCTACATGTAGGTTAGTTTTGTAAATAATTAGGGAAAATTTGGAGCATGTCTAAAATATGAAAATTTGTACAACTATTTTTGAAAATTTGAGAAAATTTCATTGATGAGAATTCTAAATATTCTAAAATTATTTGTCAAAATATTTAGAAAAAAAGGAACACATTCATGTATGAATAGAAAAAATCAAATCATTTCATCTAATTGTTGAAAATTTAGGAAGAGCAACATGCCCAAAGCCAAGAAAGCTGAATGAAGCTGCCAAATTGTCCAACTGCCTAAATTAAATTATTTGAAACACCACGGTGCCAAATATGACCTAGACATATGGTAGTTTTGTCAAAGCAATGGGTTGTCAAACTTTTTGAACGATTGTCAAAAGCCCAATTACCAAATGCAGAGTGTAGAATCATCAATTTGAATTGAAAAATCATTTAGTATACGATATAAATATCTTAACCTTAAAAGACACATTTCAAAACTTTGATATTTTTTTCATGTATTAATATATATCCTAAATTTAACTTCATTTTTCCATCATCAAAAATATATTCAAATGAATTTTATATGATTTTCTTAAAAGTATTTTCTTTGCAAAAATCATAGTGCTTACAAAATGTTTAAAGCAATATGAAATTTTTATGATAGTGATCAAAAAAATCATGGTGTAATTGGTGTATTTTTTAAGCTCAAGTAGACTAAGAGAAATTTGATAGAAAAGTTCAAAAGTGGTATATTAAAGCTTTGAAGATACCACCTTCAAAGTGTCACCAAAATTACAATTCTAAAAATTTTAGAAAAAATTTAAACATAATAAAAAATATATTATTGGAGCTACAATTTTGAGGTAAAAAATGAGAGCCTTCAAAAAATTGTATTCCTTTTCAGCAAAATATTGCTAAAATATATATTTTCTCCCAAGAAGTCTTGTATTGTGCCAACTACCTTTATCTAATATACTTCAAAGAGCTTAGTAAGGTAGGTGGATGGAAGAGGGAATCCCCAAGATGGTTCTACTTAGAATCCCCCACCCACACTCTCCCAAAACTCTAAGAAAAATTTGAATTAATTAATTTAAAGAAAAATCCACAAGGTAGTGTCATTATTTTTGAAATTACTCATATCATTTGAAAGTTTTGAATTGAAAGTTTAGTATTAAAACAAAAAAAACAAGGCAAAAAGTCAAATTATTTTTGGATGATTTGTGATTTGGAAAAGGTTTTCGAATCTTTGATATTGGTTTATCCAAGTAACTTTTTTTGTAGCCTTGGTAATCTCATTGTACTCTATTTTACTTTTTTTTAGCACTGCAATTTCTCTTACTAGTGAGGATTCAAATAGTGAGTGTCACAGTGTCACTACTATTTTTCTTTATGAAGAAATTTGTTCAATACATAAAATTTTCAACCAACTCTAATTTAAAACACTGTAATAAGAATTATAAGATATATTTTTATTTTCACTATTACTTTTAATATGTCCTATGTATCTATTAGTACATGAAAGTGGTATTAAGTTGCATTGAAGTATCCTACTAGTGAAGGCTCAAAATTTAGTGTCACCTCTAAAATCAATGTCATTGTTACATTATTTTTTGATGAAAAGTAAAACTTTCTACTTTTGTTTTTCGCATTCCTATACACGGATCAAAGTGCATATTTATTACCTTATTTTAACTCTCACTTTTTACATCCCTATACATGGATCAAAGTGCATATTATTACTTTATTTTAACTTTCACTTTTTATTTCCCATACACAAGACAAAATGGTGCACTTCACACGTGTCCGGCACAAGTTCAAACTCGTTGCCATTCCATTAGATACTTGCATATTATTACTTTATTTTAACTCTCACTTTTGACATCCCTATACATGAATCAAAGTGCATATTACTACTTTATTTTAACTTCTACTTTTGATTTCCAATATACAAGACAAGACGGTGCACCTCACATGTGTCTGGCATAGGTTCAAACTCGTTGCCATTCCATCAGATACTGCTTATACTTTATTTTAACTCTCACTTTTTACATCCCTATTCATGGATCAAAGTGCATATTACTACTTTATTTTAACTTTCACTTTTGATTTCCTAGAAACAAGACAAGACGGTGCACTTTACATGTGTCTGGCATGCATTCAAACTCATTGCCATTCCATTAGATACTTGCATGTTTATACTTTATTTTAACTCTCACTTTTTACATCCCTATACATAGATCAAAGTGCATATTACTACTTTATTTTAACTTTCACTTTTTTATTTCCTATAGACGAGACAAGACGGTGCACTTTACATGTGTCTGACATGGGTTCAAACTCGTTGCCATTCGATACTTGCATATTTATTTTTTAAATTATGGTTTGCAAACACTTTTGCCAATTAAATAGTTGGATGATCATGGTACGGTTGGCAATGCTTGATTTTGACTACAGTACATACTATTCCAAAACTTGGCCAGTGAGATGAGGTTTTTTTTCGTTTGTTCAAATGTGTGCAAGCCAATGGGTTTCTCCATTTCTGAAAAAGTGTTTGTTGCCATCGGGGAATCAATCAATTTTTCATCTTAACTTAAGTTTTGTAAAGACGGAGAAAAAGAGAGACGGGAATTTTGTCTCACCTTGAACCCAAACACACACGCCCTATGATTTGCTGCATCACCTTCATGTAAGAAGAGCAACTGCTGCACCGACATACCATACTATTCTAATAAATAAATTTCACATGCAATTATTAGGGGGAGTCACTGTTCAGACCAGAGCTGGAGACTGCTAAGGTAGGAGGTCTGTAAAGCGCCCATTTGTGAGGCTTAAAGTTACTTTGAAATATTTTTCAATAAATTTTACTTGACAAGACAAATGGAATTGGAATCTAACCCAAGTCGTTTCATATTTTTTGGAGCTTTGTAGAATTAGTTATGAATTTTTGAAGTTGAAATTGCAGTCATCACAAAAAGCGTTCAAATCCTCAAATGTACACTGTTGGTGCAATGAAAAAGCAACATAGACAAATAGTGTAAATTTGAGGAGGTGGATGCTTTTAGAAATTGAGTGCTTTATGGACCTCCTATTTTATAGCTAAAGAGGAGGAAGTACGGTAAACTAGCCTATGTCAAGCAAAATGATCGGTTTGTCCTATTGGCAATGTTTGAATTTTTTTTAATTTCCATGAAAATGTTAGAAAGGTTGCAAAAAAAACTCTTCTGTGTTGCCTAATTTTTGGAATATTTTTAAGGGTTATAAGAAATTATAAAGAATAACATTTTCAAGAGTAAAACTCTAAAACATCTATTTAATGATCAACATCAACTTGAAAAGATGAAAGAACCAAGAAAAAAATGTGGTAATAATAAAAACATCACAATAAGAAAATAAAAAGAGTCATGGCAACCAAAACAAGGAAAATTGTGGTAGATGAAAAATTAATTGCCTAAGGCACTTCACACTATAGCCAAAGGTTGAGAAGCACAATCCAAAGGCTATATGTTGCATGCATGGCAACTCTTTTTGACCAGGGTGATAGGCTCTCAAAGAAGTTATTTTTGGAAGGATTTGTTTTTTGTTAGTGTAAATGGGGCTTGAAATCATTGGAGTGTTATTTGCTTGAACCCTTTTTTTGGTTTCACTATTAAAATGGAGAGCCTTTGCATTCAATAGACACACCTTCCACCTACTTCCCTTCGATGACCAATGCTTCCATTGTCTTCCATTCAGTATATTCTTATAGCCCTTATTTGATGATGAGCATGTACTATGATTGTTTTTCCAAGGTTGTTCGTGATATTTTCTCATGTTTTATTTTATCTTTTGCTTGTAGGAATTCACACGGGTAAGGCTTCATGCTAGAATGGTTGTCATGCTAATGTTTTTGCAATGCTAAAATGTCTACAATGACATACTCTATGACGATGAAAACTTGAAAGTAGAACAAGAATGTGTTCCTTTTCAAAATCCGTAGGTAGAAAAGGTGAGAAGAAAAAATTTCAAAAATTGGATGAATGAATGTGGAGAGAGATGGATAGAAGCCAAACAAATGGTATGGATTTTGGACTTTGGGCTTGGCCTTTGGAGGCTTCATGATATGGCCAATCAAAGGCTCCAATTCCTATATTTTATTGCCTATTTTCAACCCATTTCTTTGGGCTCTCAACAAAGTTTGCCCATTCACTCCTACATCTTCTCGACTTGGATGGCCATAGTTTATATAGTAGAAAGTGTCCCTAAACGCCAGACTCTTAAAATGTAATTTTCAACTTGTAAAAACCATTTAACATTGAAAAGTAAAGTATTTTGATAGTTTATTGCCTAATCTGACCCTAAATTACAATAACACATACATAGTGGCAAAAATACATAAGTTACAACTTAAGTGTAATTCAAATTTGATGGTTTACCTTACATGTACATAATATAGTTGTTGTATCATTCACAAACCATGCTTGGGCTAAACTTGTAAAAGACAAGATTTGATGATATGTGTAATTGTACAAACTTCACCTATAGATTAGAAGAAAGTCATTCCTTATTTACGATTGGCAAGGTCTTGTTAATAGAATTTAACACAAATTTTGCAAAAGAAATTTTGTTAAATATTGTTACATTGTGAAACATAAACAAAGGTTGATTTTGTACTAGTGAAATAAGTTATATGAAGTGATATAAGATTGAAGGTATCCTCAAGGTATATAGAGTAAGAAATGAAGCTTCACAACAAAGAAGGTTATATTAAGTTTACTTTTAATCCATTTTGCCAAGCATGAAAGGATACATTGAGTTCCCTTGAAGACACCTAATTGCATCACAATACATATCCTAACTTCACTTGAGAACCTCAATCTATGGTTGTCATTCTTCTCTTAGTCATGTGGCCCAAATTTCATTAGACAAGTATGACTATCATGGATTTAAGTTTTGAAATAGCCTCTAAAGGACCAAGTGTTTGTTCAATGCATTCAAGAAATCTTGGGTAGGTTTCTACAAAGTCAATTTTGATTGGATGTTCACAAAATTTTGACACAAGGTGTAAACATGTACCTATATGGTGAGAATGTAATTTTTTTCCGATGGAGTACATGTATCAAAAGTTATGCTACTTGAAACTTTTGGCCCCCCCTTAGATAGCTTCAAGAAGCATTTGCCAAATTCTTCTTCTACTTCTAAAATTTGACAAATAACCTGATATAGGATGCAACTATAAAAAAAAACATGCATAGTGCAAAAATCTCTTTCTTCAAGGAGTTAAAAGTCTATTGACCCTATCAAACAAGGCCAGGAAAAAAAAATCTTCTAACTTCAATCATGTGTAAGGTGAAGGCACCCAAAAGCATCCCTGTACCTATTCTTGTACCCTAGGCTACCTCTTAATGTGTCCTTAGACTTAGTTAATGTGTCCTTCAAATGCTTACCTTTGATTCATTGATGCATTTGAAGGACACATACTTAATTGTGATTTGCTAACTACCGATTTATGCAGATTTCGGTTTTAGGGTTCACCTATGTGACAATTTCAATGGTCTAGGGGGCTGGCACTTTGAAAAATCATAGAAATTACATACCACATCCAAAAAAATTAATTAATTTTTTAATATTCATGATTTTCACTTGCTAATACTACAAAAAAATTCATTTTTAGGAAAAGGTGTCTACAAATATATACCGAATTGCTTAAATTGATGGTTTTGGATACTTCTACCTTAGTCAAAGTTTTTAAGAAAATTCCCATATTCCCATAGAGGTCTAGTACAAATTTGTAGAGTTGAATTTATTTTCCTAAGCTTCTTGTTTCTTCATTTTTTTTCTCATTGCCCGTAAAAGTGGCTGTTTTTTTGACAACTTCTGCACAAATTGGTGTGCCTTGATCCTTTCTTGGGATAAAGAAGGGGTGTGCATATTGACTCAATTAAGTGGGGCCACTATTTATGTACTTCCCTAAAACCATTGTTGTGATATCCCAGTAGGGCATTATAAACAAGGTGATGTCTCACATATCTGATGATTCCCGTCTTGTCCCATGTGAAGCTTCTAGACACACCTTCCCAAAATATTCAAGCCGTAGAGTCTAACTTATGTGAGTGATGCCCATCCTCAGATTCCAGCCGCAATGTGGGTGATCATGTTCAGTTGTGGTGGCGTTCTTCCTAAGGTTGGTACCCCAAAAATTGCCACTTCTTTGCTTCTGTGCCTAGTTACTAACTTATTATTAGATCGGTCAAAATTTCATTGATTTTCTTGTTGGCATTTGAAAGGAGGTTCCAACGCCCCAAAGAATGTGACATTTAGATATCGTATGCAAAAGTTACGAAGGAACAAAGTTTGGTCCTAAAATCATTTCTTCTACATAAGTACATAATTGATTTTCGAAATGTATTTAGAGTGAGGATGGTAGTTTTAGGGTCAGTGGTGCATTTTTGGGGCCCACCTTATATTCAAACACCAAACTTCAAATATCAACAACAAAAGGCTTACACAAGTAACTAGCAATTACAAAAACATAGATATAACATGAATGTGAGGTCATTAGGTTTGTCATTGGCTTTGATGCAAATTACACTCATTTGGTGCCATTTTTTTTCATCACTGATTATTTTGACTAGCATTTAACACTAGTGAAACATGAACTACGTAAACAAGATAAATGACCCACGAGAATAACCATATGGTTAGTTAGATCTCTTGTATTCATTTTGCTCGTCCATGCATTATATTTTTTCACTAGAGTAATGGGTGTCATTAAGGTGAACAATAAACAAGATCAAAAAGACAAAAAAGACAAATAACCTTAGAAAGTTGTTGAAAACCCAAGGTGGATTTTACATGGTCAAACAATTATTGTCCATCTTGAAAATAGGTGATGTTTTTTAAATACAACTTTGTGATGGCCAGTGTAGCCTCGTTTTTGAATTGTATTCATATCCTATTAGTTAGTTAGTTTTATTATACATGGGCAATTATTGTTTAAAACAACAATAAGATATTGTTTTGAGTAGCACAATTTAGTACTTTCAATTGTTTATTCTTGCACCCGCCTCCTCCCCCCCCCAAAAAAATGGTGGCTTAAATGAACACTTTCAAGAGTCAAAACTACAACTTCTGAGAATTGAAGCAACCAATGGAAGATGAGAATGATTTTGTGCTGCAAGGGTGTCCATTCAAGGTGAATCTACTATTCAGTATAGGCTACCTCGTGTTTTCAACTTTGAATTTTTAAAAAAGATGATGAGACTAGAATGTCAAGAAACTTCCGAAACCACTTAGGTAAATTACATTTCTCATTGAGTTTGCAAACAATCTCATCCCATTTTAGGGGTCCTTCAAACAACCACTTAAGGTGGTCACCCCCAAATGCGCCACTAATCCATCTTCACTACGTGCACATCTCCCAAATCCATTATGTACCTACATAGAAGAAAAACTTTGTTCCTTCCTAACTTTTGCATACGGTATCCAAATGTCACATTCTTTGGTTCATTGGAGCCTCCTTTCACTTGCCAACAAGAAAATATGAAAACTCTAGCAGTCTAGTAATAGTAACTAGACACAGTAGCAAAAAGTGGCGGTTTGTGACCTTTGAGGAGGAGCGGAGTCTCTTTTACCTTCCCGTACCTCCCCTCGCATTGCGTGTCCAACAATTGCGAATACCACTTTTGGCACTTTTGTGCTGAAAAGATCTCCCTGTGTGAAGCTTTTCTTTCGATTCTTCCGTTACTTTTTACACTGATTTCAACATAACAGTCATGTAACTGCAATTTATTACTGACAGATACTACAAGTGAACAGGCACAGGGAACGGAATCAATTCAGAGAGCCAACTCTTAAAGCAACTTTGCACATGATTCCAATCAAGTTACATATTCCACGAATCCGTTGTTTTTCTTCACCTCAAAATCATCATCCCCGTCAAATGGAATCCGTCCCTTGTTGATAGATTAGATTACTATTACAGTAAGTGTATGCACTCCGCCGGGCTCATAATTAATGCCAGGTTTAATGCTCTCCACATGTGCTTAGCCTACAAACGGATTGGAGCAAAGTCATCTTATCCGAAAAGGCTCCTGATTCTCCTACCTAAAGGAGCCAGGGAGGGATTGATCTCTCATGGAAATGATTAATTACCACGCTTCGCTGCATCGGTGGTACACATGCCGGAGTTTCTGTGGAAAGGGGTCCAGTGTCCCCGGGGGGAGAAATCAATTGGAGCCAACTGATGAGCCAGTGATGACGGAAGCTAGGAATTGGGTGCCAAACTGACACCAAACAATATCTGAACTTCTCGAACTTATTATCATTACTATTACTACTACTGGGCAGTGATTCATTCAGTTCATTGACGGAGAGGATCAACTGAACTCATTCGTAGTTACAGTTTTACTGGAGGAATAGGAAGTTGTTGAAGTGCTCTTGACGGAGATGACGGAGTTGCTTGCCTAGTACAATTGTCCTCTGGAGTTGGCTATTTGGGAAACACTAATGTACTGAACCCATCGAAAGAGACGGAAGCATTGAGTGCACCAATGTGCCCAATTCCACCATGTGATGGAGAACTCCTTTGATTTCCTCATGCATCATTTAAAAACACTGGAAAATGATGACCGGATTCAGATATAACAACTAGGTGTCAATTGACTCTCCTTACACTACACTACAAACACTGTTTTGTGTCACCCAAAAATATTCATCAAGAATACTAATTTATAGCCTTTTTAATTAGCGCAAAATCAGCACTGTTATTAGCCAATTTGAGGTACTCTTGAAAATCACATTCAAATTGTTCAAAGTAAATTTTAAGTCTATTTTCAGTTGCTTCAGACAATGCCCCAATCCACAATGTTCAGTTGCTTCAGACGTCTTGATTTGGACATTTTGTTTTGAACATAGTTGTGTTAACTCGGATGGTTTCTGTTGATGCGGAGTTTTGGACGTCTTCAGTTGGTTAGGGCCTTCAGTTGTTTTCTAATACGGTACTGTCGTGTTTTTATAATGAATTTGGGACCTCTGTGGGTTACTGTAATGGTGAGATTCTCTGCACTTATTAATCTAGTCAAGCCCTAAAAGCCGCCACATGTCTTGGGCTCCGTTGGCCAGTGTTCTTCCTCGGCACTGAGATTTTCCAGGGTCCGTCACTCCAGTTGGCTGGGCAACCTACGGTTCGATCCGGTCCTCCCACCACTGTACTAGTGCCTACGTAACTTAAATTACGCCCTTATCCACATCTCGACTACGGTACTCGAGTGAGTCCAAGCTAGATTAAAGCAAAAGTGCAGCCGCCATAACAAAAAGCCTACTGAACTTGAGTTGTGCACCTCCGGAGAACAAAAAAATCTCTCACACCTCATTGAGTGATATGTTCATACAAGTCTACAAGGGGCAAGTATACAGCAGGACTACAGGAGGAGGAGGAAGGCTAGCCAGCTTTTTGCGATTGTACTGTACGGGGCTTTTTGAAATTGGAAACCTTGATACGAAGTCATCGTCAATGCAACCAGGAGGAGGGAAAGAAAAAAAAGGAAAATTGTGGAAAATCAAGAAAAGCTCCACGAAAAAAGACAGATGGGTGAAATCAATAAGGAAAGACATTCCTCCGATCCACCGACCCCCCAGCTCTCAGTTCCCATCAGTTCGCGCAGCACTTGATGAATCGACGTCGACACTAAAGTAATTTAATCGTATGTGACTTGATGATACTGTTCTTGTCAGTGTTCGGCGGGATAGTTTTTGAGTTTTTCTCCAGCTCTCTTTTTCCCTTGAATTCAGTTCCCATGGATTGAACCGTGGGGGCTTTTTCAGTTCACATAATAATAACTGCGTCCGGGTTTTTCTTCTCACATACCGCGTCCGGGTTTTCCTCTGTGTGTTTTTTAAACTCCAAAATAGAGATTTTCACACCGTTTTTTTCTTCTTTTTTCTTTTTTCTTTCTGATGTTTTCCAATTGCAAACGGAGCTTTCTACGTCCCCGGTTGCCAATTCCACCGGCCAACAATGATTCCCCAAACGTGGGTTCTTGTATCCTGAATCCTGATATTTTTTTTCCTGTAATGTAATGTGGACGTGTGCAGTACAATACCCCTTCTAGATGTTTACAGTATCATTTGTGGATACATACATATATAGATATACACACACGTTTTTATTGTTTTTATTGTTTTTCCTGTTTTTTGCTTTTGTTTGTTTTAAAACAGTATGAAACGGACATATAAGTTGAGTTGTATACGTTTCCAACGCATGTGCATGTATGGAACAAATGTATCCCAATCACTGATCCCATCCACTACCGTACCTTACAGTGAAATTGATAGATAGGTAGATAGATAGGGTCCAAACTTCCAAGAGTCACAGTCCTTTCATTCATTCATTCATTCATTTGTGGGCCTAGCCTGGCTGTATTGCAAGTCAGATCCACGAACTTCGAGGAACGTGAGTGAGTAGTATATTTTGTACAGTCCAACAGCGCGCATACCAACCACCCCGCTTTCTAATCATTGAAATGACGGCTGGCCAATGGGAGCCCACAAATTTCCATTGACTCCCCCGCTGGTCAACGCAACTCCCCTTCAACGGACTGCTTACGTTAAATATAAGTTAAGTTAGTGGGCAACTTGAGAGGAGAATTGGAGATGGCAAGTGGAGAATCCCAAATCACACAACATTAGGGACTTTGTCACTTATTAGGCAATGAAATTCCGTTTCACTTGTTTAGAAAAAATTGAAAAAAAATGAATTAATAATAATATTATTGGGATCATCCCACTGGGAACCCGGTTGGTTGTTTTCTCAAACTATTTTTTTTTTAATGAATAATGATAATTAACCTTCTTTAACCATATATCAACATGTAGTGTTTTGGGCAACTTTTGAATTTGATCTTAACCGATAAATTGAAGCTTATCAAGTCTAATTCCGACTCAAATTGAAACTTCAAAAAAATACTAAAATTGAATATTTTATTGCAATCTAAACTTTGGACCTATCATTGTGGAGTGATTGTTTTTTAATATTAGAATGATATAGTAAATTTTCTTAAACTATGTTTATCTACACTATAATATATACACGTATGGAGAATTTTCAGATTTTTGGAGCATAATTTGTATTTGGTATGAATTTTTTTCATTTAAAAATAAATTCAAAATATTTTCAAATCTTCTAAAAAAAATCGAACTTTTTTTGTGATATGTAATCACGTCTTCAAAAATAAATAATTAAATTTCAATCATATGAAGTTTCAAAATAGAAGTATTCATAGACACAAACTTTGAAGTTTGAAAAGTGGTCATAGACTTGTCTATCTTTAACCTTGGAGGGATGAAGCCTATCACTAAATGATATATCTTAATTTTCTTGCTTTGCTTCTTTTCTTTTGCAACAAAGCTTGATTGAGAATTGACTCAATCAATTTTAATAAAATATTTCTTTTTTAGAATTTCAAATTGGAATTTTTAAAAATAGACTTGATTTTCTTCATTTCATTAGGTGGAATCAAATTCAAAATAGATCATTTTCACATGTGAAATTCATTTTTTATGCAAAGAGTTAGATATTGTCCAATACATGACAAGGTCATCAATGGCCCACAGTCCCACACATCCAAGTTCATACAAAAATATACAAGACACCCATCAAGACATTCTTTTTGTATATGACAAGTAGAAAGGACTAGTGTACTACCCACACAAAAAATTGGATGAATAAAAATTGATTTGCATCCTTTAACAAGCTTCCATTCTCATCCAAAAGCTAAGACTTGGCTCCTCAGATGTTCCACGGTTAACCCTTAAACAACATGTCAAATCCATAGGGTTTGATGTGAGAGAATGGTTGACAAAAAGTGTTCTTTGCATTTTTTTTGAGAATGTATTAGACCCTACTAGATCCACTTCTACAGTGCATATGGCTTGCCAAGCACCATTTAGGCTATAAAGTCAAAGCTCTATTCAATGTTCACTTTTGCATACCCTGACTAAACAAATTTTAGACAAGTCCGAAGATACATGCCCTCCTTAAAGAAGATTTTTTTATTCTCCTTTGGATTGCTCATCAAGTACGAAAATGTACCTAAAGGATTAGGCATTCAAATTTCGAACAATAGATGAATACAAAACACATTCCAAGCATGCAAAAATGCATTTTGTCATCAATCAATTTCTAAAAAATTCTTGTGTTAGTTCATTAACGTTTATATGTTGTAGATTTTGAAGATTTTGTTTTACAAATATTCTACAATTCAAAGAGTGTTCGTAGGTCTCGCCTCAAAAAGTAAGCTTTTTAATTTTAAAAATGACTAACCCTTCAAAAATGACTTGAATAAAAGGATAAAATAATATCTTATAAAATCACCATAATTAGAGAACTTAACATTTTGAACTTAGAGGGGAAAAAAATCTTGTAAAATCACAAATACTCAATCTACAATATATTTTAGGATGAATTTTTAAATTTTGACTTCAAACTTTATTTAAAAATATATGTTGGCTTGTATACGAGTCGATCTACCCACATGGATATAATCTATGGATCATATTTTACAGCTATTATTTGAAAGTCCTCATGAACCCTTAAAAGGACACTGAAGCTGAAAAGTGGCCAATGTATGACTCTTCACTGTAGAAATCAAAAAATGCACCTACTAGGTCAATAATCCAAGCATTTTGGTGACTACCTTGGTTACGGGGGGGGCACATCCTTTAACAGTGAAATTACTCTTTTAGATTTCAATTCACGGACTATGTCACATTTAACTACTTCTCAACTTTGGAAAGTTTAGGATTAGTAATGGTCATCAAGAGAGAAAAAAATGGTCATGAGGAGCTATTACAAAGCATCGGGAGATTTAGGCAAAACATTGAGAGATGAGTTTAAAACATCAAGAGATCTATACAAACATCAGGAGATCTCCCGACATTATTAACTTGAGATCTCTGAATGTTTTGTCCAAAATTCATTAAATAGTCCAAAAGTAGTTAAATGTGGCATTAGTACATCTTCACACTTTTGAAAATTTAGACTATACCCTAGTCCTTCCTTTGCACTAGACAAGTCCTTCCTTTGCCCTAGTTCTTCCTTTTTCCTTTAGGGGTTAATAAGGGTTAATAAGAGGTTTGGGTGCAATTATGGCCATTAGAACAAGCCGCAAGGAACTACGCACCAAGGTTGGAGGCGAGGATGTCCCAAAACCCGAACCCGAACCCGAACCCGTGGCGAGTCCAACTGACCAACGCCGTCCTCCAAAGTCGGTGGTCAATGCAGCCCCCGCCTCTTCCCCTTCTCGGGCAGTTCCACTGTGGCCCTGATGAGTGGCAGAAGAGTGGCAGTGGTGACAGCCTAAGAAGTAACTCCAGAGTGAAACTCTTCCTAGACTCACCGAATAACTTAAGTGGAACAACACACACACGTACTCGTACTCTTCACCACGATGGCAGAATCGTTAGCGCCATCGCAGGCATAGATTCTTCACACAACGAACTTCAAGACTAAAAAGTACTGACTGACTGGGTTCAGTTAAATTACTGTATCACTCTTCCCCTCTCTCTCTCTCTCTCTCTCTCTCTCTCTCTCTCTCTCTCTCTCTCTCTCTCTCTCTCTCTCTCTCTCTCTCTCTCTCTCTCTCTCTCAATCTCTACAAGTTGGAATTCACGGAACAATCAAGTACCCATCCCCGGCGCCCCTCTTTTCTGAACCTACTCTATACGAAGCTCATCAGTATTTCATATTTTTCATATTAAAATAAGAGAAGAGAAGAAAAAGTTACCGGTCCACTTCGATTCCTTCGACCGGCACGTCATGCTTGATGATTCATCAGTCAGTCCAGATAGGAACGAGGCTCTCTGGGACATGGATGCATCCACTCAGAGAGGACAAACTGAAGTGTTTTCCCATGTTCTGTTCGGTAGATGACGATCCAGGGGTCGATCCGGACAAATCGCTCCTTTCCCGAAACGGAAGTGGGGCGATCGAGCGAGGGGCCAGCTCAGTCGATTCTGTGCTGCAGGAGCTACTCACTACGTACTGACGCAGATAAGCTTGAGGAGGGGGTCTTCGATCGGATTGTCACTGGGATGGAGTGTCTGAGATCGGAGACTTCTTCTGGCATGCATGGCTGCATGATCGATGTGGGACTGCAGGATCGATCGGAGTGGTGCCACGCCACGGTGGGCGTAGCGTTACCGACTGGAGGTTGTAGGCTGGAGCCTCACTCACCCTGGACTCCGATTTTCTGAGACCTGCATCGATCGACGGTGCGGAGTGCACCGCAGCTCCAGCATCCAACCATGGATTCGAATGTTGAAAGGAATATACTCATTTTAAAAAATTAAAAATTATACTCCGGACATATAAAAGGAGGACATGTTGGGACTAGAGAAATCACACATGAGTGCTGTGCTCCTATCAACTGAATTATCAGTAGCATCAAGTCAGGAATTCAGTCTTACTATGAACTGAGACTTGCTTAACATTGTTTAACCAAGGCTGGGGATGCCTTTTGTTTGCATAGGGAAGTGGGAGCCCTCAACATGGCAACTTTGTAGGCCAATCAATGACTCTCTTGCAACTTTCTACTCATCCAATGAAACTAGTGTTGCAACTTCCCACTTAGCCAATGAAACTAGTGTTGCAACTTCCCACTTAGCCAATGAAATTGGTGTTGCAACTTTCCACTCATCCAATGAAACTAGTGTGAGTTGCAGCTTCCCACTCAGCCAAAAGATTCTCTATACATTATAACTGAGTTCATTCCTATGCACATAGGGAATTATACCTCTTCCAAGGAGGAATGGTTTAGGCTAGTTAATTAATAATTTACGAGTGACATATTAGGATAGGGTAACATTGAGGAATATTTGAAGAGAACAAGTCACATAGGTTTAAAGTGGAAACACAATAGATTTCTCTTGAGGTGTCCCTCAAGTGTGTCATTAAACTGAGCATTAAACTATCCCCTTACTTAATTGTGATTAATTGACTGCTAATTTTTTGAGATTTTGGTTTTAGATCTAGCTATATGACAGTTTCAATGGCCTAGGGAACTTCCATTTTGAAAATTCATAGAAATTACATGACATATCTGGAAATTCTAATTTAAAAAAAATTCAAGACCTTCAATCACTAATACTACAAAAACATTTTTTTTTCTAGAAAAGGTGGTGCCTCCAACTATGTGAAATTGCTTATATTGATAGTTTTAAGTGTTTCCACCTTAAATCTCTCGGAGACAGTGATACATGGCCTTAAAAAAAACATGCCAACTGGGGTACGTTCACTACGTTGTTGCAGCATCTTCCTGGCTGAACTAAAATACAGTTACGTTGTTATCGTCTGTTGCACATGGGCGGAGCGTTACAATGATCTTCTTACTCTTATTAGTGTTCCAAATTCAACTCATTTCCTCTGAGTGAGCTACCTGTACTCACCTGCTCAGTCAATGTCTTTTTTCATGACAAAAATCCAAGACCTCATGTACTCTCTCTCTCTCTCTCATACCTACTTGAGTACCACTTTTTTTATTTTTTTATTTTATTTTTTAAACCAATGAAATGGACTTCAGTACCACTTCAGATAAATTTTCAGAATGATGTTAAGATGTCAGGACATCTTTCTTAACATCCAGCAACTCCAGCCATGCCTATTGGTAAGTACTAAGTCCAGTAGTCCATGGGTCTTCAATCATTCCCAGCCTGTACCGTAGTACATCAATGACTCTATGCTTCAAATCCAAATGGGTCCCAAAATGGGTAAGGTAAGGTAGGAACACCGTAAACGGTTAAAATAAGCATTTCAATATGTAGGATATGAGAAATTTCTTGAGAAATTGAGTTCAAGGTGTACAAAAACAAAGATGAGGAAGAATGCAAAAAAACTGAAATTATTTCCTCCAAAAATAAATATTTTATACAATAAAAATGTGAATTTCTCATACGGACCCCATTCTAGTTTCATAGGATCACCTAAAACGACTACCTTTGGTACTTGTTTTCTAATCAAGTGTGAGCCAATCAAATTCAAGAAAATCGAATCTTTTCAGGATTTTTTCAGATCCAGCTATCAGAGGGAGGATAACCGTTTATGGTGTTCCTACCTTAGTGTGCTCTAAAAGCACCCATGCTCTAAAAGCACCCATGCTCTAAAAGCAATCATGCCACAGAGGTGCATTTCGCTTTCTTCAATGTACCAGCAATGTAGATTTCAAGAGGTGGTCACTTTTAGTGACCACTTCATTTCAACTTCAAAAATTTGTAACTAATTCCTTGAGAGTCCAAAAACTATGAAATGGCTTGGGTTAGATGCCAATTCCTTTTTTCTTCATATAAAAATTTACTGAAAATTGTTTTAAGGAGTTTAGCTTCCCTGAAAAGGCAATCAACTCTTAAATGGTCGCTTTAAGAGTAGACTACCTTAAAGCTCTAAAACGGTCTTCTAATGCAGAGATACATTTTTCTTCCTTCTATGCATTATCAATGTACAAATAGTGTACATTTCAAGAGGTGTTTGATTTTAGTGATCATTGCATTCCAACGCTTCAAAAATTGTAACTAATTCCTTGAAGATATGAAATTGACTTGGACTTGATGCCCATTCCATATTTTTTTTTATGAAAATTTACTGAAAAATATTTCAAGGACTGTAGCTTCCCTTCAAATGTGATCAATTGGTAAATGGTTTGTTTTAGAACCTCCTACCTTACCTATAAGTCGACCCTTCATAGGAACATTGTCTTTATGGGGGACAAAATGGATTTTGGATAGGTTCCTATGAACAAAATTTGTTAAAATGTTTTCATAAGAAAGAAAATCTTATAAGATTTTTGGGAATATAATTTTTATTTCAATCAGTGCCCAGGAGCAAAAGTTAAACCTGACAATAAGCCCAAAATTCAACTCAACAATTTGTAAAAGAAATCCTCAAAAACTTGAAATAAAATTAAAAAAATTGTTTATAAGATAGATTTTATTTTTGTCTACTGACATGGAGATTTTTTATTCATTCCATTTGGATTTGTGATGTGAAAGTTATGGAGCATCTTGTTTTGAGGGCAATCAAAGCACCATCTTGAAAAAATAATGTGGATGATTTGTTTTTTAGCTCAATTTTTGCATTTTTCCAAAACATGAAGTTCTATAAGGTTAACTTTGATGGTTGAGACCAATCTCACCATTGGGATTAATGTGTTCTAATTCCATCTTAGAGCTATTCATAGTTTAGTTTTTCCCACTATCTCATACTCACTTTTACTTAACAATTTTTTAAAGAGTGAAAATCACATTATTTCTTTTTGAATTTCTTTCCCTAGACTCTTAAACTAAATTCTTCGTGATAGAAAATATCAAATTCAAAATATTTAATGCAAAAATTTCAAGTTATAAGGATTCAAAGTCTCAAAAACTAATTTGTCAGGTGCCAAGAAACCATGTATTCTCCACTTTGAATGCATTTATCTTTGAATCTATGTAGTCAAAGTTTCTAAAATTTCTTCCACACATTCTCATTTGAGTCTATTTCAAGATCCAAATTACATATGCATAGAAAATGTCATTTTAAACTTTTTGCTCTTTATACTAAAAATGGTAGCTTTGAATGATTTTTAATGAAAAAAAGACTTTGGGACTTTAAGGACCAATGTGTAAGGCATTTGCAATTAAGGCATAATTTTTTTTAATAAGGTAAGGCATACAATCTACGACCCATGATTTTTGAAAATTAGTTAATTAAGATTTAAATGTATTTTTCATCATAATATATAATATCTATATTTTGTTCAGAATTTTCTCATGATTTTGTGTTTGTTTAACAATTTTTCATATATTCAATCTTTGAATGTGTGTCAAAATTAAATAAATCAAAGTGCACAAAAAAATTAGGAAAATTATATAGTAATACCAAGGGATGAGTACTTGTGTGTGGGAATGTAGTTTTGTGTCAAAATTTGGAGTCTGCCCTGGTACCATTGCTGAAATTTTTCGAATTTTTTCCCACACAAAGATAAGTGTGAGAAATAAAGAGAGCAATTGAAATTTTATTTTTCAGACAAAGTGTGAATTAGTAATGTATTTTTGAAGTGATCTTGCCAACATGGTCTATAGGTTACTCCCAAACCAACAAAAAGTAGTCCCAATATGCTCATCTTAACCACCTAAAGTGGTCACAATAATTTCTAATGTAGAATGTCATAAAAAGTAACTTCTGACAATGATTTAGAGAATCCCCATAGCACCCAACCAAAGGGAGTCAACACAAGGAGTGGACTTCCTGCCGTGGGGCAAACTTGTAGTTAATACATTATCAATTAAAACTGAGTTTAAGATGAGAGGATGAGTTCATTATATACACATGAGGCAGTAGGATGTAGAACAACCCATGTGGGATAATGTAAATTAGAATTAGTAGGAACCCAACCGCTCATAGTTAAGTCAAATGTAGGTTTTGTTTTTTAATAGATTTTCAATCCTCATTTAGGCATAGTAGAAAAAAAAATTTAAACACTTTGAACTAAGAGAAGTTGGTAAATGAAGACAAATTTAATCTCCCAAAATCCGTTTGAGATTTAGAATCTCCGATCAAAAGTTATAGACAAATTTGAGAGAGGGGTTGGAAGGGAATTATTTTTCACAATTTCAAACTTCCTCTCTCAAATCTGTCCATATATTTTGATTGGAGGTTCTAAATCTCAAAAAGATTTTTGAAAATAAAAGTTATCTTCATTTATCAAATTTTTTTAGTTCAAAGTGTTTTGAAAAAAAAAAATTTACCATGCCTAAATGAGGTTTGAAATTCTATTGGAAAACAAAACCTACTTTTGACTTAACTATGAGTGGTTGAGCTCCTATTAATTCTAATTTACATTATCCCACATGGGTTGTTCTACATCCTACCACTTCATATGTATATAAAGAGTTTTTCTATTCAATTATAATCTCAAGGTAAGATGGAGATATCTTTCAACAAACGTGAGATGTTTGGTGAATTTAGTTCTCCTATTTAATTGTAAGCAATTTCTTGTGATTTGGTGCCCTTGTTTGGTGAGTTTGCCATGGGAATGCTCTTACACTGCAGAAGTTGGGTGGTTCTAATGCAGTCACTAATCATTCCATGAGTGTCAGGTTAGATATTGATTGTGGTTTGAGAAAACCGTCATGGGGTCATGAGGTGTCCACTATGGGTGATCGGGTCATGCTGTTTTATCTTATTCATTTCTTGAAATGCAATAAGTATTGAGGAAGTTTGGCCGTACAAAGATCCAAGCCCCTCAGGAGTATAATTCTCTAGTATTCTATCCTCTTTGTATGCCCATAACCTTTAGCTCACAACTGATCTCCTCATGATCCTTAGCATTATAGAAATCTTGGTTCATTAGCTTTCCAACAATATATAGCATGTCCTATATGGCCTAAAGGATAATCTCAAAACCCCTACTCTCTACGTCCTACACCTTGGGTCATAATCGAGACAATGCCAACTTTAAAGAGCCATAACTTTTGACTCCTAATTTGGATCCTTGCATTCTTTGGACCCATGGATGCATCTTTTCACTAGCTATCCAAGCAAGTGTATCATACTATCCAATTTTTTTCTACCAAAGTCTTACAACACTATGTTTACTTGGGACTCCCAATTTCTCTCACCTCATCTCTTGCAAGGCTTGGAATCACCCCCAATGTCCCCTTTGCCCACAAAGGTGACATGCCATAGAGTAAGGATTGTAACAATAACTTTTGATTGAAGGCTCGAAATCTCAACTGGACTTTTGGAGATGAAAGTTATCTTGATTTCTCAACTTCTAATAGTACAATTTTTTTTGGAAAAAGTTATCCTACTACGCCCAAATGAGGTCAGAAATTCTACTTTAAACGCAATTCACTTACTTTTTACTGAACTACGAGCGTTTGAGCTCCTCCCAATTCTAATTTACACATCCTAGATAGGTTATTCTACCTCCTATCACCCCATATGTATGTGAAGAGCTTCTCTTCATACTCAAAAACTCAAAAGCAATTTGAAAATGCTTTTAAAGCAATGAAAGGTAGTTTTGCAAGAATTGAAAGTTGAATTGTTCAAGTGAATTTTTAAGTGATAAAATTTGGTGTAGTCACCATAGAGAACTTCTATGGCGTAGTCACCACAGAGCACATGAAAGCAATGAAGCTGCACTCTTCAAGCTTGCATGCCCAAACCACACTTGGTGCCCCTACATGATGTGTCCATGGTGTGGATGCTCTATCATTCATCCATAAAGTGTGTAGACCAACAATCGGATGAAAATCATCCATTCTTCCATATATGCTCACAAAGCTTGGTTGACCATCCAAAAGACACAAAGCGTCAGTTGGGTTTGATTTGATACTCACAACCGACTGCACAATGAATTCTGCCTCGAAAATCTGACAGGCATCTCCCTAATAATTTATTCGTTCATTTCATTCTATCAGGGGGTACTGCAGTTCTGCTCCTACCCTAAAAATTATTCTTCCAATTCCAACAAGGGTAGGGGCAGACTTTCCAAACTCATTTTGCACATTTCCAATTGGGATTCTGGCCCCACCTGCACTAATTTCAAATTGACACATGCTGGAATTGGTGTTGTCATTTAAATTTTCCATTAATTGACAACCCAATTGACACATCATGCAGAAAAGTGCAGCAGCCTAAAAGCAACAGTTGACAGGTGTTTCTAGAGCATAACAAAAGCCACAGTGCCTCTTTAGAGATCTGATTAACTTATTGGTAACAGATGGAGTACAGGGTACCTTGGGATGTTTTTCAAAAATTAATGCAGGTTTGTTTCAAAAAAATAAAATTTTAATTTAAAAATTTTTAAAAAATTGATGCAGGTAAGGGCACAAGTTGATGCAGGTAAGGGCAAAAATTGATGCAGGTGAGGGCGAAAAATTGATGCCGGTAAGGGCAAGGGCTCACTGCCCCATAACATTTGTATACTCAGGCAATGATTCTGCCCATGCAGGGAAGGTATTACGCCTCCCTAGATGCCTCGGAGAGACTTTCAGTGGGTTCGAGGACTGGGGTTGGATGAGGAGCCATGGATTGAAGACAATTTTTTTGTTCACTGTAGTGGTCCCCTTTTCAAGCATGCAAAAGGGACGCCTGCCTCATTGGTAAACAATGTTATATTGTTGCTCATGAACCCTTGAACGACGAGCTGATCACCGTGGAAATCAGCTGATTTGGAACCGTGTGAATTGTTGCCTTAAACAAATACAAAAGCACTTATTGGGAGTCAAACTATTGTAGAAGATGTTCCCTTTTTCACACGAAATTTGGAGGATGAATAGTTGTACTTTTGTCCCACATGGAGAGATTCTTTGTCATTCATCAACTGAAAAACGTCTTCTGCGTCGTTTATGGGTTAATCTTGAAAGAATGTGGCCCCCATGATTAAGGAAGTGACCAATATGCTCTGATTATTGAACCAATAGGTACATTATTTGTTTCTAGAGTGAACAATGAAGTCATCCATTAGACACTTTGGGTGGTCCTCAATGTTGTCCTAGTGTTAAGATAAGCACACCTAATAATCGTGGTGCAAAACTGACCCCAAAGAGATAAGTGGACATATTTTATTCTATTGCTTTTAGCCATTCTTGCCTAAAAGTGTAAGCCTTGGGTTTATTTATGTTGCATCCCAAAATACATGCTAAGAAATCTTTTTCTTTTTCTTTTCTTTCTCGAAAAAAGTGGACATATTTTATTCCATTGCTTGAAACAAAGCACTATCACTAATTTTCAAATCCTCTTTCAATTGCTAATATAATGGATCAATAAAAACAAAGTTAACTTTCAGGAGAAGCCATTGTCAATATGGGTTATTGTACGAGTTCTTTGCTAGCAAGAAAATTGAAATCGCTCACAAGTAAATTGTGATGTTGTGTTGAAAATAATAATATATAAGGGAAACTAAAATATAGACTACCATAAGTTAGACGGAAGTCCTACACTTGCACTACCCCTTGGTGCCTTGGAACCCCTTTCTACCAGTAAAGAATGCCATTCTTACAGTAAAGAAGGCCTCGAAGTCATTGAATACTATAATTTTATCTTGCCTTAAAATTCCTCAAGATTGGGCGAAGTCTAGATTTAAGTTTATCCTCATATTTAGGTATATTATCATAAAGGAATAAATTGATTGAATTTTTCTTAACGATCATTCTTGTGTCTTATAAATTTCTCATTTTTTATTCACACATAAACAATTTACAAGTTAAAGTGGGTGAGGTTCAAGAACAATATTTAAATATAATAATCAAAAGTTAGATTATTTCAATGTTGAATGAGTACTTTAAAAAATTTGTGCCCTAATTTCATTATCTTCATATTGAACAATGTACAACAAATATCTACTTAATATTTGAATATGTTAAACAAACTTATGGGAACATAGTTGGTTTTGAGTGTTCTTGCCTTCTTACTCTAAACAACATGTAGGCTTACCTAACAAGTCACCCCTAAAATACCATTGTCCCTACAAGGGACAAAATGGATTTTAGGCAAGCTCCTATAGTCTCAAATTCCTTTGTGATTTTTCAAAACCTTTTCGTAAGATACAAAAACACATTAGCTTTTGGGAATTATAGTTTTATTTCAATAAGTGTCAAGGACTAAAAGTTATGCCATCCTAAACACAATTTTTTTCCCTAGGTCCCAATTCACTGGGAAGCAAAAAAAATTCAAAAAATTTAAAAAAAAATTGTTTCTTATAGATCATATTTTTGTCTGCATCAAGAGTTTTGATTCATTCCATTTAGACTAGTGATGTGAAAGTAATGGAGCATCTTGTATCATAGCATTGATCTTCTTTAGAAAATAATGTATTTCAAATCCATCTTAGAACCATTAATAATTTAGTGTTTCCTCGTGTCTCATACTTTTACTATTTTTTTAAGAGAATAAAAATCACCTTCTTCTTTCTGTGATCCCCCCCCCCCGACTTGCAACTCCATTTTCTAATATAATAAAATTCAAATTCAAACTCTCTAGTGTCAAAAATTGAATTTAAAAGAAGATTCAAAGTCTTGAAACCTAGTCACACAAGGTTAAAAAAAAACTTATTTTCTTCACTTCAAATGCAAATATCTTGCAATCTACGCAACCAAAGCCTTTGAAATTTCCTTCCATCTCATATGCAAGATTCTATGATCAGATATGCCAAAAAGAAAAAGAAAAAGAAATCAATTTTTATTTATTTTTTCCTCTTTTGCAATAGAAATGACAATTTTGAGTGTTTTTTTTATGACAAAAAAGGCCGTGGTCCTTTCGAGGTTTTAACACATGGACGGAAAAAGAAAGGAAGGAACAGTGCGGTTTCCATCAAGCTCCCCGTAGAATGTACCTGCTGTGTACATTGTTCCCGAGCCAAATGAACCGCACCCAGCATTATGAGAGCCTGGAGTATGGAGCCCTCAGCTGGCACGGCCTTGGAGTCCTTTGGACGGAGGAACTGACCAGCAGCAGCCCATGTGAAAATTGTGGAAAATAATCAGAGGAGCACCCGGCCCGGCCCGGCCCGGCCCGTGACCCGTGACCCGTCCTCTTCAGTTCAGGTAGTAGTTGATATCTTTCCAAAATTGTTTGGCGGGGGTTCTAACTTCTAAGATAGGAGTTGACTTCGGTCTCCTCTTCCGACCCACGTGCGCTTATCATTGCTCACTCTGGAGTCGACACGTGGAAGACACAATGCTTTTCGGAACAACTCATACCTTTAACTTTTGTGTTTAAAAAAAAATTAGGGTTCGTTTTATTTTGGGGTTACTTTCTTTCTTACTTTTTTTTTTTTCATTCACAAAATGAACTGACACTGGCCTTCGGAGTCCGGACGGAAGGGAAGGAAGGGAGTATGACAAGCAAACGTGCCATGAGGAATCTGCTCAGCGCGTAGATTTCTCTTCTTTGTTTTCAATAATATCTCTCTCAACCGACTTCATATGGAACTGAACCGGATTCTCAGGCCTTCTGAACAACAAAATCCTTCGATCTTTGAAGCCATTTTTTGGACAGATACAAATCATTTGTTCTCTACATAAAAAAAACCCGCCAAGAAATGTCCCGTTCAAAAGGCGGGCAGATGATTTCCCGTAATCTCCTCCTAAAGAAATGCGTAAAATTTGTGTAATCGGTGATTATGGATTTTTCATTTGTCAATCACATATTTCGTGTATTTCCGGATAAGGGTTTATGTTGGGCAATCTCCTCGTTGTTGGAAATTTTGAAGGACAAAAAAAACATTCCTCATCGGGCTTTGCCTTCTTTGTTGGCCTATTATTTATTTTTTCCTTTAGAATTCCCTCTCCCTCGGTGATTTCCATGTACACAATTTGGATTTGGATCACTTGTTACCTACATATTTGTACTTTGTTCATTCATTTTTACGTCATTTTGTTTCAATTTTTTAATTTTAAATTATCAACAACTATCATTTGGTAACAAAAAAGATGTAGTTTGGCCTTTGAAATAATATTTGTTTTAAAATGTTGTGATGAGAGGGAAAAACAAAATTGCTAATTGTGCTAACAAAGAATTTCATATTGTCAAATCTAATGGTGACAATGTTGTAGCAAACAATCTAAACTTTGGGCCCTTACTTATTATTTTTGAAAATTTTGAAAATTTTCTTTAAAAAACATATGTCAAAGGTTGTTTCTACAAAGTTACATAATAGTTCAAAAAATCTAAGTCTTTGTATTTTTTTACTTCACTAGTCAATGTAGAGTAAATCAAAGCCTCTCCATTGATGATATTGATCTATTTGACATAAAAATAAATTTAAACAATCAATGTTTATTTATCTATCAATATTTATAGTTTTCTTTCTTTTGTGATTAGGATAGCATGGAGAGTAGCAAGGGCTATTGAAAATTCTTTATAAAAATTGGTATCCTTCAAATGTAAATGGACCCTTTTTGTTTGTGTATTAATAATGGTCCTTTCGGGAATAGACTTTGTAGCCTATTTTGTTCAGGAGGTTAATTTTTCAACTACATCTTATAGATTCTAATATTTTTAGAAAATAAAATGAAGGTCAATTTTAGTAAAAATTTTGGGAATCCAAAATTCTTAATTGAGATAGATATACCAATTTTAATATGATTCTAAAAATCATTATTATTGAAAGAGCTTGGGACTATAAATTCTTTGAATTTAGGTAGAAACTCCAAAAATCTATTGAAAGAGATCAATGATAAAAAAATAATAATAATAAAGAACAAGGGCATAAGAGGATACATAATAAATAACTTTAAAAATATAAACAAATTCATTTTAATAGTGAAATGAAAGAATGTGTGTTAGTTTCAAAAATCTTTGAAATGTGTAGCCTAAGACTATATAAAAAAATTCACTATCAATGTGCACGTGCATTCAAATTCTTCATGATTTAGAAGATAGAAAGGTGTGGAATGCAAAAAAAAATCTTGTAAGGTACATTCACATCAAGGGGCATACCTTAGTCTTGAGAAAAATAATATAACTTTCTCCACAATGGAGGTTTAAATTGAAGGGGAATACAATAGGATTTTTTACTCTTGAATCTTAGAAGGGGCATTTAGATCCTATAAATGGGTAAGATATTCCCCCTTACTATGAATGTACTCCAATTTCCTCGGTGAAACAATAATATCATTGTCACATTGGTAGAACCTCACAATTTAATACAAATATATTCATTAAACCTTAAAGGTCTATAATGGGACATTTCATTAGTTCAAACAATCCATCTGGGGATGGCAAGGTTTTGTCATCGTATGGTGATCAATCACCTGAGACAACTTGTTCCTTAGAGGTCATTCCAATTTTAGAACTCAATACAATTTCCCGACCTTGCAACACATTACTAATTCTAAATTAAAAGACCCCAAATTCTATAAAGACTATAATGATAGACATCCTTGCCACCATGTATTCCATGTGGATTGAATGCTCTAATAAATCCTCTACATAATCTTACTTAACCAAGTCCCTTTCTCTAATCCCTAAACAATGTGACCGTTGTTGCAAAAGTTGTCCAGGGGCCATACCATTAACTTGGAGATGCAAGAAGCTTTCTATTTGGAACTCATTATGGAGTGATTCTCATGTGTGACCTCCTTGCTTGCATCAACCCAATTTGTTCTTCTTTTTGTTTTGAACTTGTTAGCTTGTTGGAGTTCCTCATGCTATTTATGTGATTTTTTTGGTCGAGATTCCCTTTGTCTTACCATATTTAGTTGCACTTACTATTATCACTAGTAAAAAAGGTGTCGAAAACTATGCAATTGGCAAGAGAGGTGCTCCATAGTTCTGAGCATCATTGTGTAGTGATGCCCAAAACTATGCTGCACTTCCCTTGCCAATTAGTTTTGGGCACCTTTTCTAATAGTCTATCTCATTTTGCTTACCAACTTAAGTTTTTGCCCAACCCCACCATTCCTTTGCGATGTTCCCTGTGCAGTTTAGGTGAGTAAGATGACCATTATGATTATACTTTTTGTTGGTTTTGGAGGTACTAGGCAAGAAATTCTTTTGGGCCAATTAGGCAATACACTTCAAAAATCCATAACAAATTCATACTTTGTCCAAAAATAAAAATTTCAATTTCTCTCCTAGCATTCTTCATATTTGTCTTCATGTAGATTTTTTTATATTCTTTAAATATTTAAAAACAAATAAATTTCAACAATGCCAAGAGCACCAACCAGTCCTTCTGCCTGTGATAGTCTGGTTTACCATAATCCAAGGAAAGGAGAATTCTAAAGCTGTCTGACCCATTTGGTGGCAAATGAAGGTGACCATGATTGCAATGAACCCTAATTTTGACTTTTGTTTTTCATACGCAAAGTTTGAGCACAAATTCATGTTTTCAAATGGAGGTATTAATAAGCCAGTGTGTCATGCGCTCTTCACTAATAAGTTAGTCAGACTGTCCATGATGCCCTGCCCATTTCATGTGAGTTCTACTTACCCTCACTTCCACTCCCCTTTGGATGATATATTGGGGGTTTTCATTTGTCAGATTCATCCACACTTGTTCCCACCCAAAGTCAAGCCCCTGTCGCACATGGCTGATGATGTGGTAGTTCCATACGGGAACCCCCCTTTATTTATTTATTTATTTATCTGAATGAGAATATGCTCGTGCATGAAATCAGTCTATTTAACAATTTTTTGCAAAAACAATTTCATTCCTTGAGAGATTCGACGACGGAAAAACAGCCCGGGAAATGAATTTTTGGAAGGGAAATGATGATGATCATGAGAGGCACTCAATGGGGCAAATGAACTGACATGACTGCAGGAATTTCATGATTGTGCGCAATTGGGTGTGAAGGCAAAGACCAAATTATTTCGGCTTCATGGCAAAACTGAAGCCAGCCAGTGGCCTTTCAGTCCGTCACCCATAATTGTTTCAGTTTCAGTGGCACCCGACCCCTTTTCGGTCATGGAGAAGTGGCAGAGGCATCATTAGGTAGTTCAGTGGGATGGGCGGAGTGTAAATTAATTTCATTAATTAGAATTGGGGCCTGCTGCGATGTTAGCGTACGTACAGACAGAAAAGAAGGAACTCAACAAAGTGTAATTTTTGGGGTTTTGAATGAATGACTGTCGTGAATGAAGCGTGTGTTCACTCAACTATCTCTAAGAACATCTCCACTGGGATGCATAATGTAGGCCTGGCAAGGAGTTTGTTGTTTGTTGCAGTCGGCATGTGAAAACATTGTAGTAGGTGGAGACCTTTCAAACACTATAAGAAACTTGCATTTTAGGTGACAAGCCCAAATTTTTTTAAATGGATTTTAGATGACATCCAATGCAACAACCCATATTTTTATGTCAACAAAAACATCCAATGTAATATCAACGTTGACATCCAATGCAACAACCCATATTTTTATGTCAACAAAAACATCCAACGTAATATCAATGTTGACATAAAAACATGGGTTATTGCATTGGATGTCATCTAAAATCCATTTAAAAGAATTTAGGCTTGTCACCTAAAAGGTGGTTTTCTTATAGTGAAATATTCAATGCGAAGCACTTTTGATTTTATCCCCACCACGCCATTGCAACTTGTTGTGCCTCCACATATTTGACCTACAATATGGTCTAAGCCTCTAAGGTAAGTTTTCAAGTCAAAATGTGTATTAGCATATTCCAAAACTCCCCCGGGCCTTTGATTCTTCCATGTCAACCAATATTAGGGCCACATGTGGCCTAGCTAACGTGTAGAAATCTAATTTGTCTCCTGGGAAATTGTTCCTCTCCAATCTCTTGGGAGGGATGCAATACACAAACATGCCCTCTATGGTCTTTTTCACACGCCAAATTTTCAAAAGTGGGGTCATTCCACCGGGTGGTGGTGGTGGATATGCTCTAAGCCTCATGGACTTCGAAGGCAAATTCCATCCTTGATGCCTCCATTAGGACGTAGACCCTATAAAGAACCAACATGTTCCTTCCTTCTGAAAAATCTCAAGTCCCCATATGAAGACAAGGTCATTTGACCCCACCATAGTTGGATGGACTATAGTGGTACTAAGCACCTCACCAACGCTCGGGTTTGAACTCAAGACCACCTTACAAATACATGTGCCAAGGCTAAAACCATTGAACCAAGGATGCACGTGCCTTTCTATGAAGTTACACTACCCAAAAGGGTCTTGCTTCAACACTTTTTGTGACTCTTTTTTTTCCAACACAATTTTAAAAACACAAAAGTGTAGAAAAAAAGACACCATGAGATTCATATTGCTTTTGACATTTTTATGTCAAAAAAGGTCTAGAAAAATGTTTAAATATTGTAAGAGAAAAATGTTATTCACTTTAAACTTTTTGAACTAATTTCAAGATGAACAAAGAAAATATGTAACGACATAGGCTAGATTTTCAAAATTAATAAGCCAAAAAGTGTTGGCTAATCTTGGCTTAAATTAGACAAAACAAGACTTGTGTAGAAATTTGGTGATTTTGGGGTATAATAACAACTATAATTTGCACATAACAAATAATTTCAAAACACAAATTTAAGTGCATCACATGTAGTGTGAATGTATACAGATTTGTGTAATAACAAATTAATGTATTCTAAGTTTGCAGCAATTGATACCAAATGGAATGTCTGCTTTATTGTCCAAAATGTTTGTCTAAAGGTTTGTATGTTGCAAAAACACTTGAAATAATATCTTTCATTTAAAAAAAACTTTAATTATAAAAAGAGACACCCTAGGGTTTATGTTGCTACATGATAATAATGTTTAGTATCTTCATTATACCATGACTAATTGTTTTTATTTGGTATTTGATTGTATGTATATATGTTTGTTTATTTGGTGTTTGTAAGAACAATTCCATGTTAGATTATGAAGTCTTTTTATGTTATATGAATGGCATGCATTTTCACCTACTTCTAGTGTCTAATGTAGGTGGTTATTTAGTTTATACAATCATTGATCTTAAGGATATACATAATAACTTTGTTTTTTTGTAAAATTTGTCTCCATTCTATTAATTCTCATGATGACCTTCAAATCATAGGAAGTTTATGCTTTGATGTATGTAGGAACCTCTTGTCCATTTTTAAATGACCATGGATATTTTTGTTCTAAGGTGCATGTATTTATTCAAATGAAGACGACCAAAATTATTTACAAATTCAAGCTCTACACCTTTCAAGCCACAAGAGTGTTTTGAAAGTTATCATGCCTTCTATGTATCCTTGATTTTATAATAACTTATGCTGCAAATTGACTTCCATTTCACAAAACAACTTTTAAGAAAAAATTCCAAAGGTAAAAATCTATATAAAGGCATTTGAAATTTTAATGCATTCAAATTCTAAAATCTTCAATCATTTGCCACTTATAGTGCAAGAACAAACATAGGCCTGATACTAAAATTTATTTTTTAATCAAATATGTGTGTGTTAAATAAAAAACTTATTTAAAAAAATGATCAATAACCTTGTGACTAGTGTTACTCCTTGATGTATGAAATGTTTTTTAAAATATCATAAGTTTATCTATTATCATTAAAAAATATTAATTATTATAAAGCCATACTCAATTTGGCTCAGAAAAAATACCATCTAACAAAGCCACAAATTTCAACTTAGGTTATAAAAAATAAAATTCAAATTGAAGAATTTATAAAATCCATCTAACTGTTTGGATCAAAGATAGTATTTCCTAAGGATTGTTATGTGATTCTTGTTCTATTCATCTACTATGGAAATGAATATGTAGTAGCTACATTTACTCTAGCTACAAATTTCAATTTATCCATAGACATCTCACTTGAAAGACAAACTTTTAGTTAAGTTTGATAAAGTATGGATGTAATCTATGATTTTTGGTGAAAGAAATTGTAAAGCCTAAAATTAAGATGATATGATTTTAGGACTATTCAATAACATTATATATTTTTTTTATAGAGGGGACTCTTTATAGTTCCAATTATTGCACTAAATCATTCTTTTATATTAGAGAAAGGCCTTTATATGATTATATGTATAATAGAAAGACCTCCTTATAAATCATAGAAAAATATTCTAAATATTTTTTTTTAAATGTTTTTGAAACAAACTAATTTTTGTTAGAAACCTTGCAAATTGTTTGATAATTGATTTGATTTCTTATAGATTGCCTTCTTATATTTTTTGCTAAATTATTTTTTTCTAGTTTGAAGCAATGTGTGACTAGTAGAATATAACATTTTAACCCAACCCATAAACAACATTCCCTTGCTTAGCAGGCACCCCATGGGAGAATAAAAAATCTCCTTGAAGTAGGGTATGGGTCTTGTTGCTTGCCCAAATTTCTTTTGGTCGGGGCATGCAAAAGTGAACAATGAATAGTACTTTGGCTTTGTAGTATTTGGTAAGCCATATTCATTGTAGAAGTGGGTCTAGTAGGTTGAAACATTCCCCCAAATGCAAAAAACACTTTTTGCCAACATTTCTTTCAAAACCAAGCCCTTGCCGGGGCTAGGTTTATCATTTAAGGGTAAAGACTTCAAACTCTAATATTCTTGATAGTTTGATCCACAAAGATTTTGTCTCTACTATTGTACTTGGAGGTTGTTGTTAATATCTTCTGCTTAATATTTTTCTACCTTGGAAAATGATTTTTGACATATGCTAAAATTAGAAACATCATGTGAGATTTTATTCCCATGTATAATTTCAAAAGTAATATTTTATTGTTTTGGTAAGTTTTGGCATCTATTAAAAAAATTGTTTTCTCAACCCTAACAATTGGGTAAGGTGATGTGTAAATCAATATCATGATATTGAATTTCATCCATCTGTTTGTGATGAATGGAAGGAATTCCATTAATAGATGTTTTTTAGGCCATAACTTTTGCTTTATACCTCTAAACAATCATGTATTCATTGTATAGATATACAAGAATATACCAAATCCTCATGTTTGATTTTTTCATATTTTTGAGGGATACTCTTTGCTATTTATGAACAATCTTTTATTAGAAGTGAACTTCACCATCTTATAGGTTTAAAGTACTAATTTTTGCCAATTTTTTTTTTGAGTTGATAATTGACATTTGAGGTCAATCTACTAGGATTACACAAATTGATGAATTGATTTTCTAAAAGTGGTAATACAATCTCCATCTTGCAATTTGTTCTCAAAGTATGTTTCATTTGTATAGAAAATGGAATTATAATTTTTTCTTCTTGAACTAGAATTGGTTAAGAAGGTGCTCGAATAGGAAGTAATTAATGAGCTATTTCCCCCCCCCCTTTTTCCCCTTCAGTTTTTTTATATTAATTTCTTAAAATACAAATATCAAAAAATGTATTTTCTTGAGAATTTCCATACTCCTATTTTTATGCTTAACTCTAATAAAAGATACTTTTTACACCTGAATAATTTGGGAATACATGATTTTTAGTGTTCTGCTGATTTTTCATATTTTGTCCCCCACAAACCTCATAATACTCCAAGCACTATCCAAGATTTGACACAACATCAGAATAACCATTTCAATGATAAATAAATATCAAAGTGTTCTTTTCCCTTGTGTCAGAAAATAAAATAAAATCAGTATAAGAAAGAGACAAAAGAAAAAGAAAAAACCCACTTCAAAAAATTCACCCATTACCAAATTCCAAATAATTTTCACAGAACAGAGGTAACAGATTCCATAACCACCACTCCGACTAACTTATTATTCTCCCTCCATTTAATTCAGATTCAGACAAACCCAATTAACAAAGACAACCAACACATAATCAAAGACAAAACTTAAACCCCAAAACAACCTTTCTTTGGAAACCCAAAGTCTAAAACAAGAGAAAATAATAACTTATTATTCCCAGACCTAATATTGGTCCCTTGTTAAGCTTTCCTTCATTTCCCAAAATTTCAAATGAAATTCCTCGTTTCCAGACAGTCTAAAAAAACCTAATTCAGGTCCTGGTAGTGAGTAAGCTTATAGCTGGGTAGGGGCAAACAGTGGGGGCTTGGCATGGCTTGGCATACAAAGCACCGCTTTGCTATGATAAGTACCACCAGGGGAAAAGACTCGTCTTCTTCTCCAAGCTTAAACCCTAATCAGCTCACGCTCCTTTGAAAGCCGTGCCTGGGAGTACTCTTTTTGTTCTCCCTTTTTTCTCTTTCTTTCTTTTTTTCCTTTTTTTCCTTTTTTCCTTCCCCTTTTTATGAGCAAAAAGCCAGTGCCTAGGCTTCATAGCTGCGTTGCACAACGGAAGCTATGAATTTGGCACAGTTCCCAAGGCCAGACCAAAGGCTTTTGTGTAGAGTAGTTTGTTTAGTTTGTTTTTAGGCTTTTCGCCAGACTGATGAAAGGTTTATGAATTGGTGCCAGGTGGTAAGGTAGTACTTGTGAAAAACCATGGTAACGCGCTCCTTTCTGGTTTTCTCCAGCTGAGCCTGGAATCAGGTATAAAGTTTGTCCTGGCTTTTGCTAATCAGTACATGGATTCTTATTACTTCTAGAGCTAAATTGTAACTTTCACGTTGAGTAGTAAAGCTGTCGAAGATTGCACCACAAAAGCCCCCCACCCCACCCCGGCCCTAGTAGATAACTTACAACTACTGTTGGAGTTGCTGGAGCTTCTTCATTTCAGTTTTCCGACTTCGAATTTTCTCAGCAGCAGTCAGTGGGGAGGCTAGGGAAGTCTTCTCTCCTAATTAGCTGTCTGTGAGGCTGGGCAAGTACTTGAAAGCAAGAGGGGGTCGAGTGATGATCACAAAAGGCGACCCACAGTGGAAAGTCAAAGCTTTGTGAGCCACCCCACCAAATCGAATTGCTAGTACATGTATGTAGGTGCAAGAGAGCGAGAGCGAGAGAGCGCGCTAGAGAGCACCTGGAAATTGTTGGAGCGTGGAATTCAAACACGACTGAGTGAGAAGTGGAGCATTGAAGTAGAGTGGGCTGCCTGGCCTGCAGCTGGGAATATCTGTCTGTCTTCAGTGCTGAGAGTTCAACTCCCACCAGAGCTCCCCTTGACTAGAAAACTTTGCGGAAGACTTAAGGCTTCGACCTGGGAATCGAAGCATTATCTCAGTTCGTGAAGGTTTCTGAGTGGTTTGAGCATTCGAGATTGGGGTCATTGCCTCCACGACGTTCTGTACAATTTGAGGTCGAAGCGTTTGCTTCACAGGGAGTGTTGGAAATAAGCCACGTTTTCCATTTTGCAATTCACCGGGTTGCAAATCTAGTGGATTTTCACACTCTTACGAGTTAGAACTGTATGATTGTTGAAATCCAAGGATTTTTGAGGTGAGTGTAGGTTGGGTGTGCAAAGTGAACGGGTTTGCACGCTCTCATGGAAACCTGTTAGATTATAGACTAACAGTGTAAGGATTAGAAGTGAGAAGAGCTAGACACATTCATTAAATTCCCTGATAGATAGCTGGAAAACAGTACCAAGAGCCACGAGTGGCTTCGCGTTCTTAGGAGACGGCAGTTCGATTTCAAGCAAAGCAAGCCTACGAGCTTGCGTGACGCTTGAATTCGACTGCTAGAATAACAATATGCGGGGATGTTCGATCAGCAATCTGCATTTCCAGGGACTGAACCAAATTGGTGTGCCTGGATAGATTGATCACGGTGGTGATCAAGTCAAGCTAGCTTTGGAGGTTCGTTTCAATTCGGAGTGGAAAGGGTTTGCTGGACAACCAGACCTTCAATCACCGGCGTGAGTATATATCTATTGCTGGAATTGAATTGACATGATTTGCGTGGACGTCCAACCCGCAAGAATAGGCAAGCTGGAACCCACTGACCCTCCGGATTACAAACTCCCACGGGGCTCCAGCAGCAGCCCGGCACGCATCCCCGGCGTGGGCGCCCATCAAATGGCCGCGGTCACCACCATGGTGTCCAACTTGCCGCAACCCACGTACGCCGCGAGCGTCGTCCCCCAGCAATTCCGTTCACAACAGCAGCCGTGGCAACAACAACAATCACAATTTAGGGCGACGTCGCGGCTGGCGTACGTCGAGGAGGAGTTTCTTGGCGCTGCCATCGGGCAGAAACGCTACCGCAGCGCCACCGACGTCGACGAATTCCTCGCGTCCCACCTGGGCGGTGCGGGATCTTCTTCCACTTACAGCGGCCCCAGTGGCTTGAGCGGCCCCAGCAGCGTGCAAGCGTCGCGCGACGTGAGCAGCAGCCGCAGCCGCGAAGTGGGCGCCGTGACGTCGCGAGCACAGGCGGATGTGGACATCGCGTGGGCTCCGCTCGGGGAGATCGTGAAGAAGGCTATGGAGCGATCCTCCCCGCGCGCGACGTACTCGGGCAGCAGCCCCAGCTACACGCAAGAGTACAGCTCCGACTCGGGGAAGCATTCCGATGTCAGCAAGCATTTCTCGCCGCCCCCACCTGAAGGTAAGCCAGTGGCATCCCCTCAGGGATTTTATGCTCATGAGTCGTTTCTAGCTGTCGCATTTTCATTTTTTAGGATTTGGTTTCTCTGGGTGCGAGGTTTTGGTCCAAACCGTGAAACTTCAGTGGTCGGAACTGGCACTGGAATCTGGATAGGGAGACAGCTGATTCATCAGTTCATAGCTTGAAATTCTTGATTTGAGTACCCGGATTCTGAAGATGTGAGTGAGCGAGCGCAGCGAGCGAGTTCATGACGAGTTGAGGATTTGAACTTTGATTGTATATTTGAGGTTTGTACGTATGTGTGTAGCTCCACCGTGAAAATTCTTCAGAGTGTCGGAGTGTGAACTTGCACACGAATCTTTACAGGGAGCTCATGGATTCATCAGTTAGTAGCTTAAAATTTGTAATTTGAGTACTTACCCGGATTCTTAAGAAGTGAACAAAGCGAGTTCATGACGAGTTGAGCGTTTGAGCTTTGTGTTTTTGATGTTCGTCCGTGTGTAGCTCCACCGTGAGTGAAACTTCTTCACAGAGTGTAGCAGCGTAAGCTTGCACTCGAATCTTCAGAGCGAGCCCATTGATTTATCAGTTCATAACTTGAAATCAATGTTAATTTGCGTGCCCTGATTCGTAAGAAGTGACCTAGCGATTTCATGACCAGTTGTAGTATTTGAGCTTCATGTATTTGAGCATTTGAGCATTTTCAAGTATTTGAGGTTTGTTACGTGTGTAACCGAACCTTCTTCACAGATTGTAGTAGTCTGAACTTGCACACGACACGAATCTTCACAATGAGCCAGTTGATTCATCATCTCGTGAGTAATTTGGAGTGAGCGAGCGAGTGAGTACACGGAAGTGGCTGAGCGTGGAATGTGATTTATGGATTGGGTTTAACTTAACTCTCGAATGGTGGAGAGGGGTTCAGTGAAGATAACCCCAGTGAGGGGTTTAATAAGTTACGTCTGACAGTCAGAGCCGTGTGGCCGAGTACTCCTCCTGGTGGGGTCGACTAGATTTGCCCAGTCAGTCCGTCAGAGTGGCTTTGAATGCGGCAACTGTTGCTATTCACACGGAACCAAAACCGTTAGCTAGCGTGTCGACTCTTCTCTTCCCTGTGGAAGAGAAGATTTTTTCAGAATTTTTTTCATTCTCGATTGGTTGTGTTAAAATCCATTGTTGATGGTCGTCTTGTGTAGAGATTCCGCAAATGCGCAGAGAAAGCTTCACGGGCGAGGGGAGCGGGGGGCAAGGCAGTGTAAGTTTCAGCACGCCCGAGGTCGCGCCAGCCGCAGCCGCAGCCACGGTCGCAGCGCCATCGCCAGCGAAGAAACGGAGATATCGCGGGGTACGGCAGCGTCCTTGGGGCAAATGGGCAGCTGAAATTCGTGACCCGAAGAAAGCCGCGCGCGTCTGGCTGGGCACATTCGACACGGCGGAAGAGGCCGCCATGGCGTACGACGTCGCGGCCACCAAGTTCCGCGGCTTACGAGCCAAGCTCAATTTCCCTGACGGCAAGCTTCCGCCCACGGGCACGGGCACCTCCTCGTCTTCCCCAACTGCCGCAGCCGCAGCCGCAGTTGCAGCTCCATCTCCATCGCCATCGCCATCTCCAGTTGCTTCCCACACTGTCGCTTCATTCTCCCCGTCGTCTTCGGCGCCCCAGCAGCAAGGCCAAGGCCAGCGATGGAGCTCCGAATCCTCGCGCCAATACTCGTCCCAATTCTCGTGGACAAGCCCCATCGCGGCGCCCGCGACGTCCGCGACCTACTTCTCCCCTGAGCCTCTGCCTCCGTCGAATTTCTCGCAACAATCGTTGCAGCAAACAATGTACGCGTCGCCTTCCACCGATTTAGTCCCGGCAGCAGTGCAACCCCTGCGCCATCTTCACCCCCAACCCAGTTTATGGCCGCGGCAGCCCTTACCCCTGCCTCCATCCCAGCCATGGCAGAATATTCCCGATCCTCGCGTAAACGTAAATCTCTTGCAGCAGCAACACACTGGGATGCATCCCCAACAGTACGATTCGGGATTCTACGAGGTTCAACCGCAGTTCCAGTACCACCACCAGTACACGAATCCGCAACAACCAGGCGAATCGCCATATCTCTCGGATCCCAGGTTTCAACAACAACAACAACAACAACGACAACAACAACAACAACAACAACAACAACAACAACAACAACAACAGCAGCAATACCAACATCACCATCAGCATCACCAAAGCTTGCGCAATTTGCAGGAGCTTCGCAATTTGGGTGAAGACTCTTCGGCTTTAGAGCTTTCTTATGAGCAGATCTTCGAGCAAGGGAGTTCGGGATTGCCGTTATGGAGTCCACGGGAAGCGCCATCGCCCAGCAGCAGCTCGGGCTTTCCCAGTCTGTTTCCGTTTCCGGATGAGCCACCTCCTCCGCAATAGAGAAATGGACTGCTGCCCACCATTCAAATCCAATTTTTTTAGGTTTACAATTACATCGTCAGCCAAACGGGTCTGTGTGTGTCCATTCTTCTGTCTATGTCGGTCGGTCGGTCCGTCGGTCCGCCAAGGTTGTGGTCTAGGGTATGTATGTAATGACCTTGAATTTTGTAGGGTTCAGTTGTGCTGGAATTGCACCGGAAACTGTTAGCAGTAGCCTGCTGCTGCTGTAGAGGATTGAGTTGAGAATCGATCTCGCCACTATTAATTGTTCGTGTATAGACAGACAGTGTGTACAAGGCGTAGATCATCCACAGTGTAATTAAAGAAACGCATTCTAGCACATGGTCGGCGGGTAGTACTTAGATCATCAACCAATGTGTAGGTAAGATTAGGTAGAAGAAAACACCTCAATGTTTGAACACCAATTCTTTTTTTATATACGCCGAACGTACTTTCGACTCAATCGGATTTTTTTTTTGTGTGTGTGTGTGTGTATTCTTTTTGCATGCGCCTGTAGTTGTCACGATCCCTGAATCTAATACTTGGGTGTGATTGTTGCGGCTGGGCGAAGCCAAAAGTTGCGAGCTTTTGGAATTCAATGCCAGTGGACAGCATAGCAGGTAGAGGCATTAAGTGGGGGTGGAAAAAAGAGTCTCACTGGGGACCCTGAGTGTAACAAAAAACCAGCTGGCAAATGATATTGTTTCACGCTCCTCTCAGTCTCATCTGTGTTTTTTTTCCTTATTTTTTTTTAGTGTGAGTTAGAAAACCTGGCACTCCTGGCAGGCTCAGCTTCCTGCAGAGTTCATGTGGGGTTGAAATTGCAATAAATAAAGGAAAAAATCTTGTTACGGGTCAACCTTATCCAGTTTTTTTTGTTACAGTAACCCACATGTGAAATTCTTGCTCGTGCTCACCCGTAGGAGTACCTCATCACCAGCTGGCCACGTCGTCCACTTGCTGATGAGGTTGAGGCTCAGTTTTGGTCAAAGTGTCAAACTCTTGCTGGTGGGGTGCACCGAAGGAGCTCCTTGTCCGGCTGTACTAGCTCCACCAGGTTTCTATTTTTTCTCTTCTAGAAACGTGGTTTTCTCAAGCGAAAATCTCAAACAAAATAATCATAGAAATGAACAATGAAACATATAACTAACCAAGTAAACCATATAACTAACAGAAGAGAGGATAAACTGAAGGCTTTGAATTGCTCAGCTCGTGGGTTGACGTGTTCTGGAATGGAAGAAAATCAGGCATGTCTGTTAGGAAATAAAAGAAAAAATTGATTATTTCTCGCTTCATCAGTTGAATTGTTGCATGAAATCGGGGTATTTTTTGAAGTGCTGATGCATTACAGATTAGGTTGTGATGCTCAATGATAAGAGACGAAGATGTCGGGGAGGTAACGTCCTGAGTGAGAATGAGACCCACCGTGCATGCAACTCCACATCAGGATGTGGTTTACGTGGACGGACAGCCAGCTCAACTTGCACATGGGCATCGCATGTGCCAGTTTAGTATGGGTCTCTTGTGCCCTCTCGAGCAACCATAACGGCAACCTTGACACAAGGTTTGCAAGCTTAATTTCAATGCAAACTGCCTTCAATCTGTCCTAACTTCATGCAGCTGTACCTCAAAGAGTAATTGAAAAGAAGTCTCGTAATCCGAAGAGAACACAATTTTTGAACAGTCTGAGAGTATTTATGAGTTGTCAAAGTTGAAAGTTTGAAACCATCTAAGGAACATTGTGTACTTCAATCTGAAAAAATTGGTAGAAACGGGAATGCGTCCCTAACGGCCGGTTTACGTATCTTACGGTTAATTCGACGTAACAAAACACTAGGAAATGTCATGTAATAGATCGTGAAGAAGTTACAAATTAAACCTTTTGCTTAACCAATTCTTCGTATTTCCTGCTCTTAGCCTTACTGCTTCTCAATGTGCCGATTGTGTGTTAGCATCCGAGAGAGCAAATGCGTGGTCCTGTTACAACTTTCATTTGGTTGAAACAAATTCGAAATTCAAAAACGAAAAGAAGAATCAACGAAAAGTTTTTCTTTGTCCATTGTGCAATACAAACCACCAACTGGTGCAGACTAATTAGTTAGTCAGTGGTGAATGATTGCTCAGATCCTCAGTCGTGTCAGCAGCACTTGCCGGTATATGTGAGTAATAATTCGAGGTCGCTTCTCGATTTAAACATGCTTCTAGCTACCAATATCTAGTCTAACAATTTTAATAAGTCATTACTTTTTTTTATAATCGGTACCGTGTAGGTGTTTTCTCATTAATCTTAATATAGAAACAAAGACGTTGATTATATATATATTACCACTAAAACTTTGGGAAAAATCAGTCAATAAAAATGTGCAAAAGAAGGGGATATGGCACCAATTCGGGCACCAGTTTCTAGAAAGTCTGCTGAATCAACCATTTTTCTCAGCAGCAGGCAACTGAGGCTCGTGTGGTAATCATGTACTGCTCGTGGGATTTTCGCATCCTCCAAACAGGGGATTTGCAATTGTCAGAGCTCTGTTTTGCACCGCCTCTGGCTGATGTGCGTAACGATATTTTGCTAAAAATACGTCCTAGAGTCCGACACTGTTGCGTTGTCTCACTGTTGAATATTTGTATAATTGTACAAATGCCAAACTGGAATGCTAAACTAGGCATGCTGCTCACCATTACTCATACAAGGGAAAAATTCCAATCTGGTGTGCGGAATGCTAAGAAACAACCCTGCCAAACTCGAACCGTGATAAACAGGATGCCACGTGTCACCTTATGATTCAAGCTTTTTTTAACGAACCAGCTATGGGCCACCCCCGTTGATTTAGTCACCACCAAACTGGACAGTTTCGAGGTGTTTGATTTAACCTAAAAGATGAGAATGTGTCTGCGTCCGTCCGTCCGTTCGTTTGTTGTACCACTTTACAAACGTGGAAGATGTCTGTAATATGCCAACAAACTATAGATACAATTTCTTCGCAGTACCCGAGGCAAGCTTCCAGACACTTCCCGACGTTTCCCGACGATGGGTGCTGGGGTCTGTCGATGTTGCAGTCACAGCAGCAGCAGCAGCTCAACGCTGCGGGTGCTCGGCCAAGATCAAGTAGAGGCCACTGCCAGCCAAATTTGACCTAGCTGGGGCTTCACTAGTCGATGAAATTAAAACGTGTACTCCGTATTTCCTTCATTTGGCGGAGGTTGGCGGAATCCCACTACTATGGCACTTTATCAGGGCGGCCTGAGAGCGTAGCTAGATCTATACCCGATCATAGTTTATAGAGATTCGGTGCTACTTTTTAGAACTTTGTGCAGATGAATGTCACACTGATTTCTGGTGCCCATGACAATTTGAACAAGAAGATTCACACAGAGGCAATCAATATATACACCATCAATATGTCATCATATATATATATATATATATATCCGCAAGAGAGTTTTAATTGGGAGTTTAATGAAAATGAAGTAAACCGAGTTTACCATCTCGATCAATTCTATGATTACCACCTCCTAATTAAGTGCTAAACTCTGTTTCATTACCATGATGGTAACCTCTTAAAAACTCCCTTGTGAGATATGTCCAGGAAACCCTTGCGGTAGGTCATCGGTGAGCGCCGCCTTTTGATAAATTTGCATCCATGTGGGTGTTTCTTCACAACTGCCTTGAAGCTGATCAGGGAGGTGCGTCCGGGTCAGTCAGTCGCCGCTGTTGTCGACGATCCACCGCCATTTTCTCACCGCATTCTGACCACCATCGGCATTGTCTTATAAAATTAATTCAACAGACAATTTGAATGATCATGATCGATCGATCAGTTCATGTATGCAGGACTAACTTGGATTAAACTATTTTACTATGGCCGGACAATATTACTGCATCTATTGGAACTCCATGAACTGCATTCAGACCACCTTTTGGATCGGAATCCATTGCATCTCTAGCTCCGACGACCAAGACCACCGCTTTTTAATTATGGTCGTTGCTAGCCTGCTGGCCAATTGCAAGGGTGTCTGTCAAGTAATTAAATTGACTCGTGACAATTCTGGTCCAGTCGTACTTCCGGTCGATCATACTCTTTCCGATCCATTTGCATGGGATCGTCGATGAGATGACCCAAAAACTATTTTATATTTTCTGCTCCGCCGCTCGATTAAAATTTGTTGACCATGTCATGTCAAGTATCAATTTTATCAATTTTAACGTCAGTTTCGTTGAAGTCGTGATAATCGCACAGCCGAAGTTGTGACAAATATCTTCACAAAGGTCTAATTTCAGGCCACAAACTAGGACAGGTAATGGTTTGGGTTCAGACCGCGCGTCGTCGTGAACCGAGACGAAGTTATGGAGTATCGCCAATTTAACGAAACTGACGTTGAGCTTTAACGTCAGTTTCGTTGAATTGGTTGTATTGCAAGACTTTGGTACTTTCAAGGACGCTCGGCCTGAGACATAAATCTATTAATAACTAATCTTTGTGTAGATTTATAAATGTCACCATTTTTTATTTGTCGGGATCGGGCCGATTTAAGCAAATTGACAATTTTATGGTGCGGATCGTCACATACTTGCATGTTCGGGTCCCAGGGACGCCACCAAAGTCGCCACCACCATCACGGGTCCTTGCGAAGTTATTGACTTCAACTGAATGTAACGTCGATTTCCTTGAGGTGGCGCGCGGAATTGCACGAGTTTGGCTCTAGCTAGATCTTCAGCCTGAAACTTCAAATCAATGGCAGTCTTTTGAATTGGGGCGTGGGGCTTTTCAGATGAATGTCACAATTTTGGGTGCCAAATGAATGAAATTGAGAATGGTGGAAATTCGTTGCAATCACGACACTTCCCTAAAATTAAGTAGAGTCTGGAATCTTAAAATTCTATGCTAGTTTTCATTTTCAGAATTATGGGAGCTTTGCATGTGCAGTTGAAGCTAGGAACTTTGATGCGATGAGTTGCATTATAACGAAATTGGCGTCAATAGAGATTAACAAACTATGTTATCGGGATAGAGATGGAGGATGAAAGAAGATGACAAGATCTGTTCATTTGTGGTTCCACACAAGGAGCTCCTGGCCTAGAGAAAATTGATAGACTTTACCTCAAGAGACAACAATAATTTTAAGTAACAGGGAGTTGTGCAATGGTGTTTTACAACATTCCCATGGAGTTCTAAAAAGGAATTACAAAACACAAAGAGAATCACAGAAGAAACCACAAAGGAAATTTTCATCACATTGCACTGATTAGAGAGGAGATTACAAATGTTTCTCTTCAATTCACTTTTGCTCATGGTATTGTTTCCTATGGTAAACTATGTCATGAAGTGTTGCTTGTCCTAGTATGTCATTTGGCCTCAACTGTCCCTAATATTGCCACAATGAAGAATTACCGTTGCTCCCTTATCCACAACAATTACTAGTGCCACTCTCCCTTGCACTGCTCATTGAACAACTGTGTCTAAATTCCTTAAACGTTGCTCATGAGTTGTAAGGCCTTTCTTCTTCTTTACTCCCTTTGGTTGAACTTGTGTAGCCAATGTAGACACTCCAAAAAACACTTCATGCTAATTTATCACTCCTATTACATGCATGGTAATCACCTTCTTTGCAGTCAAACATAACCTCATAAATAGTTGCACATGCAAAGAGGCAATTAGATGGTCAATTTCGTTAAAATGGCGGTATTCCGCATGCCATTTTAACGGAATATCTTCTACAAATGGAGAATAAGTGTGCCATGATAGGGTCATACATGTGCCAACTTTATGCCTAGCACATTCAAATCACTTCTAGTTCACGCATTTCTACTCCCCTTGGACAATCTTTCCATTGTTTTCATTCTTTCAATGGTTTCATTTTGTGCCATTTTAACGAAATTGACCATTTAGACAATGAATACTTATATATATATATATATATATATATATATATATATATATATATATTCTTAGAATAGAGCTAGATTGACAAAATGTGAAAGGCCAAATAAAAAATGAATTCAATGAAAGTTATGAAACCTCAAGTTGTTGGTGATAATTGGAGATGTGCATTGTATGATGTTCCCTTCATCACCCTTCTTCTTCTTCATGTTGAGAGTTGTTGCAATCAAAAAGTCAATCAAATACTTTCTTTCAACCATGGCCTAGCTAATTACCTAATTCAACCATACCATACAAACCACTTAGACAATTGGACACATTGATTATAGGTACTTAGTTTTTGTGTTTGTCTTGGTACTCTTCATTTGTACTACTTCCTTTGTGTTGACTTTGATTTGTGCCTTTAACCTACTTATATCAAACTATGTGAAACAAAGTAATAAAGTGTGTGTGAAACATGTATCTCACCTATCAAGTACTTTTCTAATTTCCAAAAGTATGATGTCCTTTGGATCTTGTAAATGCAGATTTTGCAAATTAAGTATTAATGCATATGAGTCACATACAATCAATTACATTCATGAAAAAAATCAATTATGTATATACCTTAGCCTTTTCAACCAGGTGTTGTTTTGAAGTTGATGAAGAATTCACTAATGGGTGATTGCAAGAAAGACCGGTCCTATAAGGCGTCACAATTGAAGTGACGGAGTTGGTTTTGGTTGTAACTTTTGGAAATTGAAGCCAATGGACTTGAAATTTTTAGGAAGATTGCTAACTCAAAAAACATGAGATTTTTTATTTTTCAAAAAAATTGAAAAATAATGTTATAATTAAATATCAATTTAGCTAATTTGTCACACTTTGCAGTTTAGGGGTTTTCAATACTGTAAAGTATCCAAAAAACATGATGGTTACTTGACTTTTTTGTGGCCTATTCCCACACTAGATGGGCATATACCCACCAAAGGGAATTCAAAAAAACACAATTCTTTGTCCTCAACTTGCATGCAAATAGGGGTCCCTTGTGCATAGCACTCCAAACTTTCATGATGGTTTCAACTTCTAGTTTTTGGTGAAATGTAATCACTATCAAGTCTTTATAAATGGCCAATTTTTAGTTTTTTTTTAACATGATTTTCTATTTTTTATTAATTTATACTTAATTTTATCTACTTTCTATGACAAACTATCATTTTTTTTAAGTAGTACTGTTTCAGTATTATAAAGTACTCAAAAGTACTATTGGCTGTTGATTTTTCAGATCAACCGCTGAGATTGCTCCATTTTGTAGTATTCCTAGTACTAGGCAGAAAAAAACGCAGTTTTTGACCAAAAGATACCAAAACTGTTCAGTCTTTCTTGCAATCATCCTAATAGATTTTCTAGATTTTGCCCAATTTAGTCAATTTCATCAATTTGGTCATATGTTCTTTCATTCATACATTTCTCAATCTCATTCTCAATAAGCAAAAACCTAGCAACATCTTTTGCTTGGATATTTCACTAGAGATTACTTTAGAAACAACGTGAGACATACTATCACTAGTAGAAAATCTGAAATTTTTGTCATTTTGGACGCGTTGTTTTGGACAAAATCTAACATAAATCTATTGTTTTGGACAGATTTCTGTTAGATTTTGTCCAAAACAACGCGTCCAAAATGACAAAAATTTCAGATTTTCTACTAGTGTATAGGGTATATTTTAAATGTTGAAGCTAATAATTTAAAAATATTCAAGTTACTATAGCATTACTTTTTTGAAGCATATTGTATTACAACTACTATACAATAGATAGTAATGATCCATAGTACATAATTTGTAAATCTATTCAAGGGGTAGTCTCAAAGGGTGGGAAAGAACCCACATGAGGAACATCCATTTTCAATCTACAAATAGACAAAATAATGAACAATGTCTCATTTGCGGTTGTTATTTGTTTATTCACTCTAACTTAAATTTGTAGTAGGTGGTTTTAAAGGATGCATTGCATAAGTCAAGCTTAGCCAATATAATACTACTTATGGGTTCTTTAGTTTTCATGATTTTTTCTTCTATTGTACATGTATGAATTGATTGATATATGATGTCTAGTATACAAGTGTTGTTTGTGTAGGCTGTGTTTAACAATAGTTAGACTATACATGTTATACTAATCTACCCTTAAACCGTGTATAAACTTTTGAATTACACATTAGAAAAATTATGAACCCTTGGAAAGGTTGTTAAGATTTAATTTCAGCAGCCCCATGGTGTAAATACATTCCATTAAAAAAAAATTAATTAAAAAAGTTTGTAGTATGACGTGGCATTGACATGGCACAAGCAATGCCACGTCAGATTTTGCAAAATAAATTTAAAAATTGCAATTTTCACTATAAATACACCGAATTCCCTCAACACTCACGTCTTTTCTAAGGGCTAAGATTTCTTGTAATGATATGGATATGTTTAAAAATGCCTTTAATTTCGGTTTTAACTACTATAGGGTGTAGGAAGATGGATAAAAAGTTAGTAGAAAAAAACAAGGACATATCTATTGTGAAATATTAGCTAAATAATCCCCAAATAAATAGTTTCAATGAATGTATACATGGACTACAAAGTATAGTGAAGTACCCATGATCCTTTGATACATATGGCACTTATTACATGTATGGTCATTTCAAGAAGTCAGTTGTTTAAATCAACTAATAGGTGATACCTCCAAATGGACAATCAAGGAAGATGCATTAGATTTTTTTTAGGCGTGTAAGGGGCTGTGAGTTCTCGGGGTTGTGGGAACCAAGGAATTGCGCCACTATTGTAGTGGCATAGGAGTCTGACGTGGCTGAAGTTCGGCCACATCACAAAAAAAAATGAAAAAAAATTTGAATTTCTTTTGCACTTTAAGAATTAAAAAAAAGCTTTATTTATTTAATTTTTAATTTTTAATTAATATTTTGACATGTCGGCATTCTTCCCCTGCATATGGAACAACCAAATGAACTTGTGGGGGTCATTTAGAGTGTCCATTAGAAACCACGTGTGAACAAAACTTTGGACCCCCTATATACTTTTTGAATTTTAAATATAAAAAAATAAAAAGAATATGAATAGATTTTCCTACTTTGAAAGTTTATGTTTTGAATTATTGATATTTTTATTTGTTAATAATAATTAGTTACAAATTTTTGAAGTAAAAAGATACAATGTAGAACTAAAAAATAACTTTCACACCCCTATATTATATAAGAAAAAATTGTTTAAAAAATGAACAAAAAATTCCTAAAAATAATTCATTATTAAAAGCTCATTTTGAGTTGAATATTGACTCAATGGTCATCTAAATGTGTCTATAATTATTTGAGTTGAAAAACATGCCATTTTAGTTCATTTTCAACCTCTTCTAGAAATTATTTCATATTTTGTTTGAGTTGGAAAATTTTGGCAATAGAAAGCTATAGTCATTATTAAACAATGTTCAAAATTTTATGTTAAAATTATAGTTTATTAGAAACCACTTGTTCGCACGTAGTTTGTTATAGTAGAACTAAGTGCATCCCCCGAGCAAAGGAACGGGCCTGAAATGGCCCTTCCCTTAGCTGAAATAACATCTAATGCAGTGTTTTTGTTCCTACAAATCAGTGAACAATGTAATGTGAGCATTTCTTAATCTTCATCATGAGGCTTCATCCCTATGGGAGAATGGCCTCTATCTTTGTCACTTGTGCAAAGCCAACACTTCTATGTCTCCCCCATACCAAAACTCTTGTAAATATTTTTGAGCTACTTCCATGATGTGGATGTTTGAAATCCTTCTAAGCCCCCATTCCAATCAAGAACAACAAATGATCAATAGCAACCTCCCTAAAGAAAGATTTTTGTAATCTAATAATTATGTTTCTATTCTATGTGGTTATTTAGTGAGAGATCCAAATAAGGTTTTGAATATTTTTTCCTATGTCTTGATTGACATTTGAAACTTATCAAGGTGAGAACCTAGTGGTCAATAACTTTTGACATAAGATCCATTTGTGGATTAAAAGCTTGCCTTTCAAAACTTGCTTCAATTCTTGCAGTGTACACCTAATAGTACTTGCATCAATATCTAGTATAGATAAATTAATTGTGTATGTTTTCTATATAGAATCTTCAAATCTTGGTGACTATCATCAATTGATCTTCCATTATATTGTAACCAATGTGCCTATTTGAAGGTGCTCATAATCACATAAAATTACCCTTATGCATATGACATGAACATTGTTTCAATTGTCTAGTAGAGGTCAAAGCAGAATCAACATTTGCAATTGGATTTGCTACAATTGGATTAACCTCAACAACTTCTTCATAGTGTAATGGACTTCCCCATCCATTGATGTTTTATCATAAAAATATTAAATCACTCTTTTAATCTAATTAACACATGTAATCGTATTTTAGAGCATTTCTTGAAGCTTTGAAATGTGAAAAACTAAAACATGGATGGATAGAAGAATGTGAATTGTACTCATTTTCATCGGCCCAAAGTGTGCATCTGTTTTAGAGGCACCATGACAACTTCAAAAGGTTAGTTGTATTTTAAATAAACTTTAGTTTGATTATTTGTGTGCAAGTTGATTTGCCATCAAGGAGCTATAAACATTGTGTTGAAGATTTGAAGGGACCCAACAAATGTTTTTTTAGTGTGGTCAAAATCACTTGAAAATCGTCCAAGAGTTCCTTATTATTATAATATCATACAATGGAGAGTGTTGCCCCCTTAGTGACACTCACCTCTTTAAGCTCACCTCCAAGTGCTTTTTGTAGCATTTATTTCCTAGTGGCACCAAGGGTCATGATTTCCTAACACTGCACATGCCACACACATGCACCATTAGATTGCAACTCTAGTCACGGGGTTCCTCATTCCTCCGTGACTCCCAACTATCCAACACTTAACTCCCACAAGACATTGGGCATGTCATTTGATGACATGGAGCAGAACTTCCATTGATATCAATGCACTCGGTGGTGGCACTACTCCCTTCCAGTGCTAACCACCGTTGAATGGTACCCAACTCTCCATTAGGCCGAACTTACTTTGGAATTCACCTTGGGACTCACTTACTGTAACTCACGCCATGGCCTAGTGTGGAGTGAAACACATCCAATTGGTATCAAAGAGTGCACAAGCACTCCTTGGCAATATACAAATGGTGGTGAGACTCCAACATCATCTCACTACCCATGGCCACTTTGGCTCATCATGACACCATTTGGTAGTGAGAAAGGAGACCACCTCTCCTCATAGTACTATTTGCGGGATTTGGCATCCCTCCATCCTAAAGGTCTCCCAGAACACCCAAGACACTCCTCCACTTGGTAAACCACCCGTTTTCAAGTTGTCTCCCTGAAATCGCCCCCCTAAAGACTCTCGATCTTCTCATCAAGATAACTTTTGTCTCCGAAATCCAAATCCAAAGTGCAAGACTATTTTTGTGATCCGATCTTTCCGTAGATCACCATGGACTATTCATTTCCTCAATTCAGACAAGTATTGAGGAAGTCATGGCCCTTCAAAAGTCTGAGTCCCCCAGGAGAGTAGTTCTCCGGAACTCCACCTTCTTTGGATGCCTATAACTCTTAGCACACAACTCATCTCTTCATAAGCCTTAGCGTTCTAAATTTTTTTTCTCCTTAGCTTTTCAATGATATGCAACTTACCTAATTTACATCAAAGGAATCTTCCCAAACCTTGACCTCCACGTCCCATCCTCTTAAGATGCGGCCAAAACACTGCCAACTTTCAGGAGCCATAATTTTTGGCTCACAACTCGGATCCTTGTGTTAATTAGACCCATGGACGCATCTTCTCACAAGCTTTCCAAACATATGCGGCTTATCATCCAATTTGTCCCGAACAGAGCACTATAATGCTATGATCTCTTGCGACTCCCAAATCCTCTTACCTCATCTCTTGCAAGGTTTGGGGAATCACCTCCAATGCCCCCCTTGCTCACCAAGGTGGCACAAGCACGCCTCGAGATGACGGTCATAACATGGAATGTTTGTTCAACTCTAAGTTATTAGTGTGGTTAAAATTAGTGAAATTCTAATAAATATGATTTGTGTTTAGGGAGATTGTTGTAACTTTTTTCTAGTTTGGGCCATTGAAATGGCTTCCAAAGTGTGAGGACAAGGCAATGAGATTGTTGATCACTTGAAACAATATTGTTAAATACTAGGAAGGTTTTAGAATTGAATCCAATTCCAATTCTCTAATTCATATGTATCACTTCATACCTATCAGTTTGGATAAGTTAGTTAAATTAACTGATACACAAGTCTTATCGATTTTCTTAGAGCCATTTATTCAAAAATTAGAAGAAAATTTTATCAATGGCTTTCCTATTTTATATGTTTATCTTGGAAGCCTTATAAGTAAAGAGCTTTTAGAAGATAGAGCCAATGGATTTGTCACATTTCACACTACTATGATGATGTTTACAACAGACTATCCTTCTCAATGCAAGGTGGGGGGATTAAAGGATGGGGAATATTCTATTATAGACATCATTTTACAAACTTAGAATAAAAAGAATTATGTGCTCATATTTCATATAATAAAGCCCATCACCCATTACTAGTTCAAAGTTGTAAAAGCTTGCTAGCTACACTAACTAAGCAGAGACAATTTGGTACCAACATAGAAAGGGATGAAGAGAGAAAAAGAAGAGGTATATATCTAACTATTCAATCTTTTGGTGATTGAACCTTTTAAATGGCTTTAACTTATTACTAGATCTGGTACATGATGGAATGTAGATCTTGTTTCTAGGCATATTGAAGGCATTAGATGGGATTCCGGGGGGCTGGAGGGCCGTTTCAGCACCGTTCCCAGCTCCGTTCTCCAAGTACCCAATCGAATGCGATAGCAGATTTTTTTTTTATAAATAAAATAAAATAAAATAAAATTTTAAGTTCTTAAAATGAAAAACAAATTTTTTTTTTTTTTTTTCAAAAACTCTGACCTGGCAGTCGCTTGGTCAGGTCAGCACAGGCGGGAACGGCGGGTATCGGCAGGTTTTAGACTGGTTTCGATTGGGGAACTCACAGCCCTCCCCGATGGCTAAATCCCATCTAATGAAATATAGCCTTGTTAGTGACAACTATGGAGAAGACATGTGAAATGCTTCAACTTGAGAAAGCTTTGGCAATTGTAATATGACTTAGGCCTAAGGAATTGGATGGACGTTGGCTATGAAAACTCGAGTCTTTGGAGTACTACAAAACAGAAAAATACAAATTGTTTGTAATGTGGTATACTAGTGTTTACCACATATTTTGAACCACCTTGGAGGATTTAGGAGTATTATTAATAGAAATTAGTCAATTATTCTACTCACATTCAAAATGTTAGTGGTGGATTAAGGAAGCCATGGGAGTTGCTCAAAATTTATTGGCCACAATCACACATATTGATATTTGTAGTTGCATTTTATTGATGTAGAAAGCAAGGAGCTACTTGATGGTGTTTTAAGGCATAGATGCCATGACATGTACTAGTGCTATTTGCTTGAGAGGTAAGTTTCCACATGTATGAATATAACCACAATTCAAAAACTTAATGAAGTATTTTACATATATTTTTTATGTGTTGTTCTTTTATTCTTACCTATACGTGTTTACAAAATAACCATGATGGACTACTATCACATGAAAGGGTGTTGAGAGACCTTTATAGGTACCTTCAACATTCAAGAAATTATTATAGGCTTCCGACTATGAATATCTAGCAATGTGATGTGTAGCATGAATGTTGACTATGTAGTAGTAGCATAGTCACAAGACATGGCAATGCAACTAGAATTTTTTTTGTCAAAATAGGCCCTTCTAAGTACTCAAGAATGATCAAAGAGAAGGATATTGGTTGGGCCCAAACTCCCCATAGTCATAAAAATTGGTCAAGACACAAGTTTGTATTTGAAACAATATTGGCAAGCCATTGGCATCTTGATAGACACCAACTCCGAAAGTTTCAATAAAGAACTTATGGCCTTATGAATTTACGATTCCTAATACATGAAGGTAGAGAATATCGTGTAGGCAATCTAGTTCTAGTGAGGCCTAATTCTTCAAATGTAGTCCACAAATGGATTTAGAAAACAAAGTTTTTTGGATTCTTCATACATAAATTTTAAAGAATTTTGAAATATGTAAATATGTGAAAAGAATCCTTGAACTATTAAGACTAAATAGTTATCTATATATAAGAGTTTTCCTTATCATATAACTACCCTCAAGATTTTTCCATTTGGTACTTGAAGGTAATTATGTACAAGCCTAGGAAAGTCCCTTATAGTATCTATACAAATGACGATCGTGAGAGTGATTTTTTGACACTCTATTCTCTTTTTAATAAACTGTAATTAAAATCTACAATTTTGAGCTTTGATTAATAATGAATGTAGGCTTTTATTGCTTTAAATTCCCAACTCAAATAACATATGAAGTGACTTCTAGAATAGGTTGAAAAATGGATTGAAATGGCATATTTTTCAACTCAAATTGAAATAAAGGATATGTTTACATGACCATTACATTAATATTCAAGAAAAAATGAACTTTCAATAAAGAGTTATTTTTAGAAATTTATTGTTCATTTTTTAGACAATTTTTATAAAGTAAATAGAGGTTCCAAAGTTCTTTTCAACTCTATAATGTATCTTTTCTCTTCAATTTGTAACTAATTACTTTTAACAAATAAAAATATCAATAATTCAAAATATAAACTTTCAAAGTGGGAAAATCTATTCAAATCTTTTTTGTTTTTTTAATTCAAAATTTATGAATCAAATACGGGATTCAAAACTAGAACGCATGTAATTTGTAAAGATACAATAAGTGACTTTCCTATGTGTACAAGGATTTTTATTCCCTATAATGATCACATTGTAGTTTCCCAAGCATTTTCCTTGTAACAATAGCTTACTAGTTAATTTTGAAGATGTTTATCAAGAAATGCAAACTATATTCTTCTTCAAGTAATGTAAATAGAGGTAATCACATTGATGACATAATGTGGTACGTGGTGTAAGATTGGTTTCCTTTTTACATGACAAGGAATATATCTAGAGCCCCTTTTACCATAATCAACTTCAAATTCTTTAATCCTTTACTACTTGAATCTTTTTTGAATTTTGCACATTTTTGCTTTTATCTTTATACAAATATACTATCTACCTTTATCTCATCATATTGGTTAAGGTATCCATCCCATTAAAGAAAAGTCATCTTTCAAGCAATTCATGAATGAATGAAATGCTATTTTGACAAAGCAATATTTTCATCATCCCAAATATTGATGCTAGAGTACTTAGGATTTAAAATGGATATTCAATTATACTTTCCACCTTTAAAATACTAAGTGTAGACAAATTATTAGCTGAAGAAACAACAAAAACACTCATTGACTAGTCAGAAGACCTCTCCTTTTCACAACAAAATTCCAAGTATGAAAGTTGCTCCTTTATCCTACTAGAAGGATTCCTTGTCATCCATCAAACACCAAGCATTTAAGGGTTACATTAGTTAGTTAGTTTCATTCCAACTCACGACAAAAAAGATATAAAATTTTAAAGTTTTTAAGAATTAGAAAATTAGAAAATCACTTTTGCTTTACTTTTCTTATACTATGACAAGGGCACATGGCACACTACACTAATAATGGTATATAGTGTTGGCAACACTAATTACGAAGTACAACACTAAATGTCAACAATTTCACTAGTATTACTAACACTAAATGTCAATATAGGCACTCTTTGACAACTTTTTGAATTTTTTTGGGATATAAATCTTTAACAAGACTTCATTTAGTGTTAAAGGTAATTTCATATTAGAAATGAGCTCACAAGTGGTGAAAAGTAAAACTCTAAATGGGTCTAGTTTGGTAAAAATTAGGTAACACTATTAGTAACATAACACTAAATACCATTATTAGTGTAGTATTTTTGAGAACCAATATTCCCTAACAAACTAATTTTAAAAATAGTTAAAAATTTAGCACAGGTTCAAAGTGTATCCAATTTCCAGTTTCCAACTCATTCTTTTACGAAATTTTCAAAATGCCTCCACGGTGGATCGAACACCGGACCTTCAGTTTACAAGACTGACGCTCTACCACTGAGCTATAAAGGCTATACTCTTCACTAGGTAGCCATGCTCGTCGTGAGTTAAGTTAACCTATATAAGTACATCCAGAGCTCCAAGAATGCCTGGCAATGACACGGTCACTCGCAGGGAGAAGTGAGATAAACCAGCAATGAACTTCACGGATAACATACAGACGTTCTATCCAGAACGTTTACTGTAACAAGACACAAGTCGGTCATTTCTGTTTACAGACAGTCCCTGCCTCTTGGCAGATAATTCCTGCAGATGGTTCAAGCAAAATCCGTTGTATGAATTTGTCCTGTGAGAGCTACGGTACCTTGCCTGGTGCAATTGCTCGTCTACTTCCAAAGAAAATACGCTTCAGTTGCGCCAAAAATAAAATGAAATAAAATTGTTCATCATCTACACAGTCAAGTCTGCAGAAAGAAGAGGGGTACCGTCGCCAGCAGGGCCAGGCCGAGAAGGCCGATGGCCAGGTCTGCTAGCCTTTCTGGGTCTTTGCAAAGCAGCTTTGTTCCTGGAGAAGAGAGTGGACACAATGAGCAAGAAGAAGCTAACCAACAGAGTCCAAAGTCCTACCATCCAGATCCTGGGACTAATCAGCGTGGGAATGCTTCGCAGCTTCTGTGACTTCCCTTTGAGCATTTTCTTCATGGAGAAAATCCGGGTCGGTTTTCCACCCACAATTTCACCCAAATCCTGATGCCGCTCGACCTCATTCAGTGACACTGATTGGACAGAGTTGGACTCTTCCCTTGCTGGAGGCATTTGGCAACCTCTCTTCACATGGTGCAAGTGAAGAGCCTCATTGAGCATGCGCACACATTCAATGCTGATGCTGTCGCGGTCAAATTCGCGGGGGAGAGCCCTGGGCAGTGTGGATTGATCAGGAGGGTTGGGGAAATGTGTCCAGCAGTTGTTGGTCATGTCTTGATCTCGCCATTCAGACTTGTCGAAGTGCCAGTCGCCCACACTGAATTTGAGGCCGTAGTGAAGCAGACGTGGTGGTGTGTAGGGCTCATATCCGGGATACAACATGATGTCACCACGCCGTGAGTGCTTCAGGTTGATCTAACAAAAATAAGAGGAAAAAGAATCATTGTCAGAGTTTTAAAGAAACGTGCTAACTCATAAGCTAGTTGAACAGTCCGTCTTTCTGAGTTTAGGCAACAGTGATCAAGCCCTCCTTTTTGACTAAATATGCGCAAAACAAAGAAACTCCAAGTAGTCCACCAGTTTCTATAACTCGACTAAAGATTGTCTCTGCAGCTGCAGGGCCTGGGGATAGTTCAGCAACTGAAGGAAACGTCAAGCATACTCAGACCTCTCTAATATGACTTACTCTGATTCGACAGTCTGGAATATCCTGCACCCTTCACACTATCATTCACTGAAGCACACTTGTCACAGATCCAAACTAAGTTGGGAAGTTTTTTAGGGGACCCCAGGCAATCATATTAAAGAGGTTGACAGTACAATAGTAGAATTTTTTACCTCAGCTGCACCAAAGGAGTATCCATACATCTCACTGATCCAGCCCTGCTGGTACACGTCTCCAGTGATGTTGGTTGCCCAGTGTGCTTTATCTGCCCTTACTTCTTCGGTTTTATGGAGCCAAAGAGGAGCTAACCGGCGAAGATCGTCGATGTGGATGATCAAAACTCCACCCACTTTGCTGCAGGCTTGTGGATTTCTTGTGTGGATTTGAGCTAGAATATTGTCACAGCCAATTAAATAGCTGCAAACAGATAGAAAAGAAAAGCTACTTAGAGTTGGATTCTTGGAAGGCATTAATACTGCAGCATGTCGTAATTTTTGTTCTTTTAGTAACTGAGGAAAAAGATACAGTTGCCCTGATTAGAGGATGAGACATACTCATATGGGGCTGCAACAACGAGGTCTTTCTGGGCACCAAATTCCCAAGGGGTGATAGGACCCCTCATGATCATATCCGCATCCAGAATGATAATATATTCAGCATCTGTTCGGACGTGATTCAACCAGTGAAGCACAGCTGCTGGCTTGTTGATGGCCGGATACCTGAAACAGCAGATAAGGTAGGACACCAAAACCGTTAGGGACCTGATCCCGTTTCCTATATCGATCCCTGTGACCAAAAGCAACTCATAACTTTCATTAAACTCGGTTGGCCTTAAATCAGCAAGTTAGGAGTAAGCACGACTTAGCTATGGCGACTGATCTTTGAATGGAAATGGGATTGTCTACTGTCCCTTCAATAGCAGTCTACACCCTCCCACTGTAAATGATTGCATAATCAATCATCACACATAGTGATAAAAATTTGATCTCAAAAGACTTGGCTCTTAAAAACCCGAAGTGATCTCTCCATAACTCGATACTGGACTCCCAAACATCACGCTCCTACACATGTTTAAATGCTAAAAGTAGCGCAAGTAGTATCCTCTACTTTACGTTCTTTTTGAGATCAAATAAATGATTTCCACCATATTAAAAGCCATGTCCACACTCTCTTTGGAACACTGCGAGAGAGGGATATCCAAGAATAAGTCTTGAAATTAAGAGAGCAAACCAACTAAACAAAACCAACTAAACAAAACCAACTCAACAAAACCAACTAAAAACGAGTGAAGAAATGCCGTGTTTGCTTACCAGTCGCCAGTAAGAGGATGGAGGCTCATAGAAGGGACAATGTGAGTGGGTGCCAGCTCCATGCCTCGATAAGACTTGAGATTCTCGTCCGTGCAGCTGAGCAACCGAGTGATGAAGCCTGGCTGCTTACTTTGCTGGAAACTATGCACAAGCCCCACTGTTTGCCAATCGAAATATGGGGTACACTCTGCGGAGAAGAGTGTGTGAATGCGGGGATAATACAACTTCTCTGCCGGTTGCTGCTGATCTTCTTGCGGTAGTAGGCGCGCTTCCTCGTGTGCATTTTTCTTCAAAAACTTGGCATAATCTGTTTCCTCCATTTGGGGACACCCGTGACTCTCGTGATGGATAATAAGCCCTTCATTAATTGTGTTGATGCATTCTATGCTCAAGAGATCAGCTCGCAGTTGATTGCGATCACGCTGCGTTTTCTCAATCTGGACCACATGACGAGCAAAAGAAGTGCCAAATGATCTACTGGCTTTAAAAGAAAGTGGCATGACCCTCAAACGCAATTTGGTTACTGAATCACAGGATTTCGTTCAACCTTTAACTCTTAAAACACCACAAGCAGCCAGACGGGTCATTCAAATGACCTCAATCTAAACAGAAATTAACATTCATTATATTCCTCTAGTTTCATTACGCCTTTGAAGCATATAAAAAAGATCATTAGCAAGTGCAATATGAGTCTTCAAAATTGAACTTTCACGGAACTCAACAGAACTTGAACTCTCCATAAACCCTTCAGTTTTGCTTCAATTATCATGGCCTTTCATTCCAAGTGTACGAACCTATGGATGTGATCCAAAACAATCTAAACTTGGATCCATTTCATCATTCAAAATACCAGAAAAAATAAAATTAAGTTTGAACATCACTTTTTTATGGCCTACTTGGAATCAATGAGAAAATCCAATAATATAGAGGACTTTAGGTTTGGGGTTTCATATTGATATGAACTATAATGTCCCAAGAAAAATCGTGTAACAAAGTGAAAATGCATGACGGTACAAAGGATATTAAAACGTTTGTAGTCCTTTGTTTTGCAAGGCGGCATAGAAAGAGCGTAGTACCTGGTGAGGGTAAGGAGGAGCTGCAAATAGTCGATTGCATGCGTGAACGAGATCGTCATCATGGTGGTCCAGCTTTGCGAACTCCCAGTCGTCAACCTTAAATGGGAGTCCATAGTGCATCAACAAAGGCTCGACACCTGGTATGGGTATGTAGCCAGGGTAGATCATCACTTCGTCATCGATTTTATGGCGTAAGCCCACCTATTCATGCAAAACTGTAAGAATTCAGAGTAATACGCTTGAATGAATCACAATCACAGCCCTTTGGGAGCTTCAAAAAGAAAAAAGAAATCCCAGCACCACATTAATATCAAGAACCGTACCTCAGCCGCTCCAAAGGAATACCCATACATTTCACTAATCCAGCCTTTGCCATATATGTCGCCAGTGATGTTAGTGGCCCAGTGCTCTCGATCATTCCGCACATCTTCCGTTTTGGAGAGCCAGAGCGGGGCAAACTTGCGCAAATCCTCTATATGCATCAGAATAAATCCTCCAACCTTATCACATAGATCTGGATGCTTCGTATGCATCTTGGCAAGCTCATTTTCACATCCTATCAGATACCTGCACATTTAGCCACGAATAGTTCTAATGAATTCATGCTTGGATGAGAACACTGAAAATATGTGCTCGATCTGAGACATTCGAATGATGTGGTTCGGTACCACGCAAAGAGATGGGTACGAAAGACTACAAAATGATTCCCACTGCCAAATGAGTGCCTAAATAGCCAAAAGTGGTTTATATCTGCAGGACTTGAAATAAATCATTTGGGAAGCTTCGAGGTAAGAAACTGCGACAATAGAAAGAAGAAATCATACTCTATGCTTTTAAACAATAGAAATCAATGTCTTGAAATCAATGTCTATAATCGACAAGTAGCTTTCAAACTGGGTTTTATATTTTGGGGCTTGGGCACAAAGGGGTTTAGGGTTTCATATTGATGAGAACAAGAAGGTGGACATGATGTTTCCTGCATTCCTTCGTTTCAAGGGGTCTAGTAGCCTCACCCATATCGAGCTGCAACTGGTTTACCCTTCTCAGCTCCAAGGGCCCAGGGAGTGATGGGGTGCCGGATGATTTGGTCTGCATCCAGAATGAGTACCCAATCAACGTTTTCGGCCTCTTTGCTATTATTGAGCCAGTGAACCACACCTGCAGGTTTGTTAATCGCTGGATACCTGTTAAAATAATCCAAGGGTAAATAAAATCAATCTTCACAGCAGGACCACACGCTTAACCCTCTCCAATGATAGTCATATAGGATATCAAACAATGCAGGCCCAAGTGAATAAGACCAAGCTCAGATGGAGAGACACGGGAAAGCACGAGGTGATTCCACACTGAACCTTCATTACGCTACACCAAGACTAAAAACTCACAGTGATTAAATTTACAAACAACCTCAACGTGCCACAAGTTTTCGCAGCTCGCCAATTGCTAAACCCCCATGCTAAGGTCGAGGATACTAAAACCGTTAAGGGACCTGATCCCTACTCCTATACTGATCAACAGCGACTCATCTCTTCCAAGACAATTGGTTGGCCTTCAATTAGCAAGTTGGTTGTAAGACCCCAGCTTGCCTACATGCTAAATACCCATGATCTTTGCATAGGAAAATGAGGTTCTCTACCATCCCGTCAAAAGCAGACTACAACCGCCCAGTGTTTGAATGATTGCATAAGAAATCATCGAGTACATTGAATGAGAAATTTTTAGATCCCAAGAGAGTTTGGCTCTTGTAGTACCCAAGTGATCTCTCCAGTGAGTTCTATTCATTAATCTCCATTGAAAGCACACTCCAATATCGGTCACAATGCCTAAAATGATGCAAATAGTATCCTCTATTATACAAGAAGAAAACCACGCTAACAAGACATGCTACAATTCCAGCAGTCCGAAAGTAATAACCTTCAAGCTCCGCGTCCACGAACATACTTTCCATTGCAAAGTAACCTAATGTAAAGTCTCCATTCACCATACAGTGAGGGAGCGGTTCCATTCAGCATACAGGTGAACCTTTTCCTACAGCAATCTCAAATCTTGCAGCATCTTAAGTTTTGCACATTCAGTTTGCGTTCAGCTAAAAATCAATCGTGGAAAAACAAATGTCCATAGATTAAGTATTTTCACAGATCAAAGCTCCACATGTATGATCAATGGAACTCTACTGTTCTGTATGGTTAATGGAACCTCTACCTTACAAATAGATTAGCAAGAGAACTAAGACAAAACCAGAAAAGAGAGGTGGAGCTTGTACCAGTCTCCCGTGACGGGATGTTGGCTCATGGAAGGCACCTGGTGGGTGGGCGCCAAGTCCAAGCCTCGATAGCCTTGCAATTGCTCCTCCGTGCAACTGAGCAGACGCGTCACAGGGCCCGGTTGTCCACTTTTCCGGAAGCTGTGCATGATGCCCACTGTCTGCCAGTCGAAGTACACATGACACTCCACCGAGAACAGGGTGTGCATCCGCCAGGGGCTCTTCAGGGTGCCATTGCTCCGTTGTGGAACTGAAAACTCCTTGGCTATGGCCACACGAGCAACAGCCAGTAGACTCCACAGGAACCAAAACTCCCTGCGATGACTTCCAAGCGCTGCCATGGGAGTTGATCCTAAATCGAGACTCACCCAAAGGGTTTCGACTCACTACCCCTATTCCTCCTATTCTTCTAAACCCCTATTCCTCGTCTAACCTTCTCATTTATTCAGCTGGTTTTCCGAAGTTCCTTTGCACTAGCATTGGATTGATCACAGTTGTGGGCTCCGTGAACATGCTAACCCTATAACTCTTCAAATACGCCCGTTCAATCTGCTTACAGAACCATAAGAAAATGAGACGCTCTTGCAAAACCCAACCACTCCCTCTCCAGCTTCACGCTTCCCCACTACCACGTGTTCAAGTCTTCAAAGTCAATCAAGGTGACAGGTGAAGTTGAAAGGACAGCGACTCTTACCTACATAATCAATAGATTACTCTTTCCACCTCGGACCCCAAAATGACAGAGACAATCAGCATAAAAATGGTAGTAACTCAGTCCCAGTGAGAGCTGGAGCCATATATAGGAAGCTCGATCCAAATTATGAAGAAGAAATGGCACCCCATCAGAGAGCGCAATGCTCCAAAAGAAAGCCTCCTCTCGCCCAGACATAAATTGCACACCATGGCCATGCTTCGAAAGGAAGGACGCAGCAATGTGACATTGCCATCTTGCTCTGTTGTGATTACAGTCGTGCAAAAATCCAATCAAAGCAATACCTCACAACTCGCTAACCCTCCAGAAAACACTGCGATTGCTTACTGACGCTGTTTTCGATGGCATTTCTTCAGTTCTCTCTCTCCTACGACAGGGCGACCAGCACATGTTCCGCAAGACTAGCAAGCGGATGAGCAAGTGGCGGGATACAGACTGCCCAGCTGAGAAGGAAACCAAACATGCTGAAGTTATTGCTGCTGCTGCTGCTGCTGCTGTCAATGCTACTACTGTACTCAACTTCTCCCTTGCAGCAATTGCTAACTCTCATGCAACAATAACTTTAGTCGGCGGTGGTGACCAGGTTTACCAAACTTCTTTGCATTCAAGGCATCCGACCTACCAAGTGAAGAAAAAGACAACGAGGCAGAAGGGAAACTTTGAACTTAAACCCCGACAGATGAAACAGAGGGTTCAGGGGCTTGCGTGCCTGCCTGTGCTTGACTCCCCTGTTGGGCTTCTTCGGCAATATTTTATAAATAGAATAATGGATGTTTTTGTAGAATTGGAACCTCCAGACTCCAGAGAATTGTGGATATTTTTGGAAATGATGCAAGTATAAAAAAAATTCTACAGTGCAGATTATGAGGTTTGGATCGTGATCCAGACTCCCAAAAGTAGTAAGGAACTTACGTTGCTTTCCATTTATGGCAAGTTACAACCAGGCTGACACTGTACTTCCATTTGAATTGGTGCAATTAGATTTACTCTACTTCTGTAGATATAAAGGTAGGAATACCATAAACAGTTAAAATAAGTATTTTTAGCCTGTAGAATTTGGGGAATTTCTTGAGAAATTGAGCTCAATGCGTGCAGAAATAAGAATGAGGAAGATTTTCTTTTTTGGATTTTTTTTCCTCAAGAATCAATATTTTATTCAATGTAAATATGGATTCTTCATTTGGAACCCATTCTTGTATTGTAGCTTCACCTAAAACAACTACCTTTAGAACTTTTTCCTAATTAAGTGTGAGCAAATCAACAATAGAAGTAGTTATAATTGTCTATTTTAGGACCATCTACTTTTTCATTTTAGGTGGGGTACCGTTATTGACATTCCTACCATACATTAGATGTGATTTGGGGGGGTTGGAGGGCCATTTCAGGTTGTTCCCAACTCTGTTCCCCCGTCCAGGCCCCATCGAATGCGGCTGACAATTTGTTTGTTTTTTAAAAATAAAAATAAAAATTAAGTTCTTAAAATGGAAAAAAAAGTTAATTTTTTTTTTTTTTTTTTTTTTAAATGTCGACCTGGCAGTCGCTTGGCCAGGTTAGCAAGCCTTGCGAACGGCGACTTTCGTCTAGTTTCGTCAATTTCGTCTAGTTGTCTTCTTGGGAACTTGCGGCCCTTCCCGATAGGCAAATCTCATCTAATGTTATCATCACTAAAGGTGAAAACACCTAAAACCGTCAAAATAAAGAATTCAATATAGTTGCAAGTTGTGTTTAGCTTCATGTTTGTATTCTTGCCTAAGTTTTGTTGATGCAAGTAATGTAGATTTGGAAAGAAAACTTAATCTTATTATCCAAGATTTTGAATCCTAATGCAATATATTCAAACCTTCCTAATGAATTTGTCTAAAAGGGATACATAAACTTCTATTAATACTTTCATACATATTTTCTAATTTGATACAAAAATGTTGTCTAACATACAACAAGACAAATTCTAAGAATATAAAAATATGTATAATAAGTATCTCATGGAAGAGGATAAAGTGTCAGCAATCCAAGCTTTTAGTGGCCATAATAATTGAAATTTTATGGTTGTAATATTGAAGTCACAAACAAGTTTCGGCTATGTCAAATTTTATTATGAATTAGATAACGCTCAAGAAAATTACATGAGATAATGCCAAAGTCCCAATAGTTCATCACGAACATTCCTATCTATACTTTTTGCAAATCAAAGCGTGTAGAAAGAAAGACAACATTATGAGATATCACTACAAGAAAAAAGGTTGTTTTAAGTGTGTTTTTAAGCATAAATCTAAAGATAAGATATTAAGTAATAACCTTTATGTAGATTTTTAATAAAATTTTATTGGAGATACATGTTTTTTCAGTAAATTTTTACTAAAAATCTACATAAAGATCACTACTTAATATCTTATCTCTAGGACTATACTTAAAAACACATTTAAAACAATCATTTCTCTTGTAGTGTATATTCCTCAATTTTTTACTAGCCAATGGAATGGGGTTGAATCTCCCTTGAAAACTAGACTAAGCATTTTATCACTCAAAATTGCATGAGAAGAATCATTAAGAAGTTTGGCTATTGTATGAAGGGATTTGGTCCTTTGCCAATGTCACAAAGAATGGATGACTAAATTATGCAAAACGAGCATGAATTTTATAGGGTAGTGTAGCAAACTAAATAATACCTACAACTAACAAAAATCATAGTCATTACAAACTAGAAACCCAAACTTCCAATAGTTGAACACTAGATGGTACAATGCAATCACATTACCAAATCTCACTATATGCTAAAATAAATTTTAAATGAATTTAGAAATTGAATTTTTTTATAGGAGGGTCCCAGTCATTGAAAACATGTCACCTAAATATATATATTTACCAATCCTATGACATGTCAAGGCAAGTTGAGAGGATTGGGTTTAACCCCTAACTACCTAATCAATCATATATAATCAATTTGAAATTTCAGGCTCATTTTGTTGTGGGGAGTTAAATTCTTTTGACCATTTAAAAAAAAATTATGGACAATTTTGAAGGTTAACTATTGGAAGTTTTCATTTTTCATTGAAAAAGATAAATATTTGATTTTTGAGAGGTCCTCAAAGGCATATATGTACCATTAGTGAAGAATAAAACCTGTCAATTTTACTTCATTTCCCAACTTTAAGCAAAGTTTGCCAATTTCACTTCATTTGAAATCTAAAAAATTATAGTTAATATTGCAATGGAAAGACTGAAATATTTTCATGATTTTCACCATTGAAAATTTAAACATGCAAGTGTTGATTTGGAGTTCTCTACAATTTCTACTTATCAAACAAAATTACAATTCAACAATTGCAAGGTGGATTGTGTAATGAGTTTGATAGCTTTTCATTTGAAACTAAGATTGGTACACCCAAAACCGTCACTTTTTACTACTGAGCCTAGTTGCTATTATGAAATGGGTCAAATTTTCACATATTAAAGTTGGCAAGTGAAAGGAGGTTCCAACACACCAAAGAATGCCACATTTGGATATTGTATGCAAAAGTTATTAAGGGTCAAAGTTCGTTTCTAAAATAGCGCTCCATCCAAATAGATACATAACTGAAATTCGAAATGTACAAACCTTATAGATGGCGCTTTAAGGTCAGGTGCCATTTAACAGCATACTACCTTAAGTTTTTTGAAAGTGCATTTTACTTTCATGATGTTAGCAGTCAAAAGTAAGATAAAACCATAGATTTAATCAACCAAATCTTCCAAAACAATAGATTTCTCAGTAGTTCTATTATAACTTCCCATTTTGATGACACTTCATAAAACCGGAGCAAAACTTCCCGTAACAAGCTGGAGGACCAAGTTTCAAAAACTCTCCAAGTCCAAGTATTTGCAATAAGCAGAGATTTGTGAGCACATTTAAAGGTAAAGCGGTCTCTTCACTCTTTAGGGTCTCAATTTTTGGTTAGTACCTGCATCCATTGTCACTAGCAGAAGCAAGTAGTAGAAACCTGAAATTTAGAACTAAAATCTCATGAAAGAGAACACAAAGAGAATCGCACCTCACACGAGAGTCGACAATTGAGAGCGTCACTGTAAACACCAGACCAAGGCACTTCTCCACCAAAACCAGCCTAAGCTTACAGAGTCTTTATGTAAAAGTCTGCACTTTTACAGAAGGCTCAGCGAGAACGTCGCATTGCTCTGGTAATTTACAACAGCCTACACTGGTAAAACGAATGTTGGGAATGCATAGATCATGCTTCAAAACTAGGCTGCTGCTTTATGAATGATTTAAGGGTATGACTACAAATGGAGAGCCATGTTTCAGTACAGGTCAATCTTTTGGTGATCCGTGGACCACCGAGAAATGTGCAGCAAATAAATAATAGCTGGTGACACAAAAGAACCAGCTTGGGAGAACCTGAAGTTTCTTGAATCAAGGGTGGACTTTGTTGGGGCTGACTTATTGAAGCCCTGAAAGAATAGACGAATTGCAATGTACACCCGCGTGTGGTGTTTCATTGTGTGCACTAAAGCTAATTGGTGAACCTGCGTGATTAGATAAGAAAATCGTTGCGGAAACTTGATAACCACTACAAGCACCGTGTCTGTTATGTATCTATGAGTACTTTGTGTACAGAATATCCTCCCATGGGTGGCGGTACAGCGGCTGCTTCAGACGCTTCTGGTCGAATGTGTGTCTGCAGAAAACGAGCAAATATCAGAACTCCACAGGTGGGTATTGAATAGAATACAAATTGAAGGAGCTCGATCAAAAAGCCATATGCCAATACGTACCCGATAAGACCAATGCTCCTTGCCAGGACAAAAAGACCATTCAGGTAACCGATCTGAATGATATCATCGATTTCTTGCGGGGTGAACATTGCGCAACTTGACAGGAGGTCCAGGAAGAGGGACCCAATGCACCCATCAACATTTAGCACAAGGTTGCTGGCTTTGGTCAATGTGTAAGTCTCCACGGTCACAGCATATTCCATGTACTTCACGTTAGGGAATTGTGTACGCGCATACTTCTGCAAGAGCTCCACCCTCTTGTCCCTGTTATCACGGCTCTTAATCCTGCACGGGGAACACCACGACTACTTGCTTCATAAAAGTGATGTGTAGGAGTTTCAAACCCTTCAATTGGGATTGAATCGACTAGCAAGTAAACACACAGGGGGCCTGACTGCAGAGCACAATCATTGGAACCAGATAAACAAGCAGGAGATAGAGAATGAGGTAAATCGAAGAAAACAGTTATCTGAGCAGTTGTCATACCTATGGCCAATTCCAGGAACTCGAATACCCTTCTTCTTCATGCTTTCCACAAATTCATAAGGTGACAAGCCCCGGTCATGGGCATCCTTGAAGTAGCGGGCAGCATCATCGATAGCTCCTCCGAAACGGGGGCCAATGGTGAGCAAACCTAATTTTCATTGAAAAGGAAAATACCGAACCCGGCTATCAGGATTCATGCCGAATATTTAATTAAAGTTGGGAAATCAAATTCTGTATATGCTAAAAATAGGAATGCTCCTTCAAAATCCGTGTTCTCCATACAAAAAATAAAAATAAAAAAATTGGAAATCCGGCATCTTTTTTAGAATTATATTTTGCCAACCCCGATAGCCGGGTACGGTAGTTAGTGACCACTTGGCAAGTTGCAATAAAGTCCAGAAAGAACATTTCGAGAGTCCATTGAACAGAGGTACATACCAGATACAAGACTGGATACCAAGTCCTTCCCTGCACGAGCAGTAACAATAGTGTTGTGGGCTCCAGACACAGCTGGACCATGGTCCGCACAGAGCATGATGCACATCTGCAAATACGGCCACATCCCCAAAACTAAATTAAATTCACTCGGCGACTGGGCAGAAACTAGATATGCACATGGTCAAACTGCTATAAGTTTCGCTGAAAATGTATTCGATGCCAGTTTTACTGGAGAAACGGCTTCTCACACTCGTGAAGTCGTGATGTTTGTTTCCTCAGTACAAGAGAATCAGATAACACGGTGCTTAATTTGTTACAGGAGATAGCAGAAGATCAACGTATCCTACTTATGTAGAATCAAAAGCGCGTCAAATGATAAGACAATGAGTGTAAGCACCTCAATGAACTTAGTGCAGTATCGCGGCAAACTGCGCTTGAACCATAGAAGTGAAATGACATCACCAACTCCATAATCCTTCTCAATGATTGTGGACATTGGCACGCCTGCATACGTTGGCTCTTCACCTGCGGTACAGAAGGACGTTACAAACTTAGTACCCTGTTACAAACCAACCAACTTACAAGAAAATAATAATCAATAACAAAATGAGAAAGGCACGGATAAAATATGGAGGTGCAAGGGGTTTTGAAACGGGATTAATCGCAAGTAGAGGTTTGAGGGTCAAAGAACAGCACAAAATTGTCAATAACAAAATTCCAGTAGTTCTCAAAGCATAACAGAGTTTCAGCTTTCAGGTACCTCTATCATCACAGATGGTCGACACGATGTGTGTGGGCGCCCGCACTTTTCCACTCTTGATGGCTGCGTTGAGGTCCTCTGGTACCGTGGGTGGAACAAAATCCTTAACTGGAGTAATTACCTTCTTCTCGACCTGACCAAGAATCCAACTACCTAGTCAATAAAGCTAGCTCATTTTCAAGAATTTTAACTTCACCATAAAATCAAATTCCTGAATGACAGAAGATATCTGTTGTCCGAGTTCTGGGTGGATACCAGTGATTCGTAAGTAGCTTTGATGGTGGCTTCCAAACCTTCAAAAGAAGTGGGTACAATAGCACCAGCATCAGCTAGAGACTTGTTCTTCGTTTGAGCAGACTCATCGTCACCACCACTCTTCGCACCCTGTGTTTACGCCATAGGAAATTCAGTATCCCGCACACATTAAGTATACCTCGAAGAGTGATTCTTCAGTTTCTCAATAGGAATGCTGATTGGTGAGCGAAAAATGTGAGAAAGAACTTACAGCATGGCCAAATTGAACCTCCGACTTGAAAAGAGTAGCACATGTGCCACTAACCCACGCCACTACTGGCTTGCCTACTTTTCCCTGTTTCAGAGCGTCAACCAGAGAGTACTCGTCTGTCCCTCCCAGCTCTCCCAGAACCACAATCATTTTGATCTGTGAAGACACCAAAACACATAATTGCAGATACCAGTCAGAAAAGACCTACAAAGCACCCTGGGTTACAGAAAAAAGGGACGACAGAAAGTTGGTTTTCATCATTGTGAAAGTCACCTGTGGAATGTTATTAAAGCGCAACACATGGTCTGAAAGTGTGGACCCAGGGTAGACATCTCCACCGATAGCAATGCCTTCATAGAGTCCGTCTGTAACGCGAGCTAGAACATTGTACATCTCGTTTGACATACCTCCCTGTCCACGAACCAAAGTGAAATTAGAGACCGCCGCACAAAGATATCCTGTAGGTTTTTCCAGCGACGAAAACGGATAATATTGCTGGCTATTTCTTGATATCCACAAATCAGAAAGCCGAGTCAGAAAATCCTTTTAAGAGGATTGTACTTACAGATTTTGACACAAATCCAACCGATCCAGGTCTGTAAAGCTTGCAGTGAATGATGTTGTCCAATGTGCCTGCTGTATCACCAATTTTGAATGCACCAGCCTGGATACCTCCAACTGTGGCAGGACCAATGACGACCTATCACAACAGGAACGTGATGAGAGCAATGCAATGATAACATGTTCGCCAGTACAGAGAGCAGCCACAAGAACTCTAATTTCCTTACAGGTGGACATGAAGTTGTACAAATTACGCACCCGCGACACCTTTCTACAACTTATAATCCTACTGGGTTCTCTTCATGCCATGAAATAAATGAGAAAGTTTCAATTGGAAGAATAATGCTTCCTCTACTCACAAGGACGATTCACAATATGAATACAATCTTGCACACAATGCACACAGAGTTCACCGCCCAGTCACTAAGAAAATTTCGTACTTCTCCAGACCCACCACTGCAATCCGACCAGATTTTTCAAAAGAGCCTACATATGACAAAATTAGTTGAAGGCAAACTGGTCTAGGCAGACAACACACAACGCGTACAAAGTTCGCCACCCATTATAAATTCGGTTCCACGATAAATATCTTGCCCACATAATCAAGTGGTTTCTGTCTCAACTTCACACTCTACATCCAGTACCCTATTTTTAGCAGGAGTTCGGAGATTATTTCGAGCTAAAATGTGAGGGGTCTGTGTACCTTATTGTTGGCACGAGCAAAAGCTATAAGTCTCTTGGCGTCTGCTTCAGGAACTCCTTCGGCAATAATTGCAATCACCCTGATTGTTGGCTGCTTAAGAGCCTCCATAGATGATGCATAGGCACTGCACATATAATTAATTCAGTTAATTACGCTCCAAATATTCCATGCTTCCTACAAAGGTAAATGCAACCTGACGTACAGCATCTGAACACACATGGGATTCTTGGCTCTTAAATTGAGGGCAAACTGGTATAGGTAGACATTGAACATGTGTCACAAGTTTCTTACTTCCAACTCAAAAATTCCTGGAACACAATACAGCAACACCAAATGGAGCATTTATATCTACTACCGATCAAGCATACCTGCGAAATGATGCGAAGTTGACGAAAACATCTGCTGTTGGATGCAACTTGCAGGCAGAAGAAATGCTGTTGGCAGTAAAATAATGAACACGTCAGAGTCTGGGTTTCGTTTCAGTACTATCTCTGATTTGCCCAAAATGACATAAATAAGTCAAATTCAGAGGGTATTCAAGCAGAGAGTTTTTGATTCGACTAAATTATCGAGTAGGAGAAAGCTTGATTACAAAATCCAAGAGAAACTAAAGCTGAATTAGGGCAGAACAGGGCTATGGTATGCTGGTTGAACTGACCTGCCATGTACAGGGACGGCGATCTCCTCTTGTCCAAAGAAGAGCTTCTGGAAACCATCAGATCCTGGGTTGATCACACCAGCCACAGATGGGGTCTCCCTTCCTGTGCATCAAGAAATATCCCGAAGATCTCAGAAGCAATTCTCAATTCTCCAGAGATGCAGAGATACTAAGATAATTTGTTCAGATTGTTCGTCATCGTTTATATTTCTCATATTCCCTACTGATATCATGTAATTCAATAGAAAAAGAAAATGCAGGCGCTGTGCAGGCGCTGTGCAGGTGCTGTGACTCAGCGGCACAGTCGAGGAAACTGTGAAGAAGTTACGCAAAAGTAGTGTTTCAACGCAGGAAGACAGGATTTATGCAGTGATTGAATCAGATCAAACCAGCTGTTACTTTGATGATAGAAAATTAAAATTCCATCAGGAATTTATTGGGAAAACTGACTTTGTTCCTGACTTAGTTTAAATGACGCTTTGGAAGTGGTGGTGATAATCGGAGCGCTTTCGAGTCAAAGTCACAACAGGAGAGAAAAAATTGTTCAAGACTCCATACTCTGCCAGAGTCAAATGATTCTGACTCTGCTCTGACAACCGCATGCTCGTTTGCGCACATAAATATCAGCTCCAAACGCAAGCCGGTGCGGATTCTCTAAAGCATGAATCCGAATAATTCCGCGGTTTGTTGGACATGACTGGAATTCAAGCGTGTTTACATTCATACCTTAACATGGAGACACAAACGAAGGCAATTGAATACGACAATAAATTATAAAGATCTTGAAACGTAGTTTAGAGAAAATATACCACACAAAAAGTCGAAATCGAGCATGCGCTGCACCGGACTCTGCTTATAGTTATAGAACAGGGCCTGCGTCGTGCGCGAGAACAACTGTCCCGTCGCCATGGCGCACAACGCGTCAAACCCTCACAGCGATCCGAAGCCAATGCACTTGAACTCCTCCAACAGTAAACAATCTTATCCCCGCTTCAAAATTCCAGAAACCTTACACCAGATCTACAATCCAACCAAACGCGCAAACCACACCTCAGTCAACCATGACAGAAAACTAGACACTTCAACCCCCACCGCAAGTAATAATACCAAAAACGAAAAAACGTCACTCGCATTGCACAGCGCCACAATGCTTTCCACCGCTACTCCAATGCAGCTCAAGGCGATCTCAAAGCAACCCCGAAATCCCCAAAGCACAACTTCCTGTGTCGCCTTCCAATCTACGCGCCACAAACCGAACTTCTCCGCCACATCCCTTTTCTCCCGAAAACTAAAACTTCTCAAATACAAAAACAGATCTCCGCATAGACGGACACATCTGTAAATCCCCCGCGATGGCCTAACCTCAACACCATAGCGCTATTTCGCGCCCCTGTCTTAAACCTTTCCCCCCAAATCACCAAATCAACCGAGGCTCACCTCGTTCGAAAGCTAAGGCAGCGAGATGACGCGACGAGACGAGACGGCAGACGACGATGCGAAAGGAGACGCGACATGCGCATGAGAGAGGCAATCGTTCGCGGTGCCGGAGCAGCTGAGATTATTGCACATGAAAGTCGCTGAGTGGAGCTTTTGGGGCGGGCGGGGTCGGGACTCGGGTCGGGTCGGGTCGGGTCGGGTCAAGGCGAAGACCCGTCTGACCGAACCCCGGGCTCGGGCAATTAGCGCGTGGTACCCAATTCTCCATACAACCAGCGCTTCCTTTGCCTTTGGTTGACCATACCTTTCACAACATATTCCCTTCCATTTCCGAAAGTTGTCAATTGCTGTAAACCTTTTGAGGTCCAGCAGACAACTTTTCAAGCAGCCTTGGGATGCAGTCTCTGCAGCGTGGTTGTGTGTTGAAGGTTGACCATGGGATGCATTTTGGGGTTGAAGCGACGGAGTTGCATGTCAAGGTTGACCCAGGCATTGATACTGATATTGTTGCAGGTTAAGGGAGGAGGTTCCAAAAGCGTTAGAGGCTCTAAAATGACCCACCTCTTTAAATGTACACTATTTGTACATGTTGATTGTGTATATTTCAGGGGTTGAGACATTTTAGAGCCCTATGCTGTTTCAACTTCAGAATTTTATAACTAATTCCACAAAGCTCCAAAAAAAATGAAACGACTTGGGTTAGATGTTAATTCCACTTCTCTTTCCAGGAAAATTTACTGAAAATTATTTCAAGATGTTTCACCTCCCTGATATTCCTGGAAAACTTGAGTTCTAGGAATTCTTCGATGTTCCATTCATGAACCTCCTACCTTCAGCTTATGCTTATTACTAGAGGAAATCGCTTTTTCCACAGGCTGTCCCCAATTAATGAAATAAAAATAAAAATCTGTGATGAAAGTCACTGACATGTAAGTAGCGTTGCCACCCTCATGAAGAGTATCTGAGTGAGTGCTGCACTCCAGTTCCCTGCAGCTGATCATAACTTCAATTGTTTCTCTGACTTGAGAGCTGCCGTGCACATGCTGGCTGGGTTGGTCACAGAAATAACTCTTATACTCAACTGCCATCACCTTGACTACCAAAATATCGATGCTAGTATGTGAGCATAAAAATGTGAGCATTTGAGCTTTGAATATTAGGCAGAGAAGTCTATTATCATCCTGATTTGCAATCTGAACACCATGGGGCCAACTTCAAGAGCAGCACATATTTTCAGAGGTGTGTTGGTTTGTTTCACGAATCAAACCCAAGTGGAATTATAATTTTCTGGTCAAAATTGTAATTTCTATGAATTTATGAAGTTGTTTGCCCTAAAATTACAAAACCACCTACACAGTGGAGTCATAAATGTCCCACAAACAACGCATAATTGCCTTTTCCATGTATCTATTGGCAACTAAGTACTCACCAATAAGATTGGCACATTACCCCTTGTTGGCACTAATGCACTGATTTGTCATAAAATGAACGGATTTGGATGATTTGTTGGCAGCGATGGGGCCAAGAGTAAGATGACAGAAATAGTTAGTTGGCGGAAATGGGTTGGTCTACCTTTTATAGCTTCCTTGGAATGAGAAAATATAAGGTAGCCCACCTTATTTCCAACTTGAGACTATTTCTGCCATAGCTCATATATGGGCCCCATTGCTACTAACAAATCATCTTAAATTTGACATTTTTTCTAGACATAGCATTTCGTGTGGATATGACCAATTTGAAGCATTGGTGGCAAAAATCAAAATACAACGTTGCTAGTATGTGAGCGGGGAGCGGGAAATGGAGAGCGGGGAGCATAGATCTTGGTGAGGAAGGAGACAAATGATGAGAAAAAACATTTGAATGGATTAAAGTCTAGCTAAATTTTGGGGAGAGAACGCTGGATTTTGGTTGAAAGTTGCTTGATGTTTAGGAAGGGGTTTCTAAAAATGTAGATGGAAAAGTCTAAGGGATGTAGTTGAAAGGAAATTTTAAAAATGGATGAAAACAGTGAATGACAGTGGATCAACGGATGGATGGAAATAGTGGATGAAAGTAGAAGAAGGAATGGATGAAATAATGGATGAAAAAAATGGATGACAGTTTAAGTAGATGAAAGTATAAATGGATGAAAAAATGGATGAAAAATGGGATGAAAAATAGGATGAAAAATGGGATGAAAAAAATGGATGAAAAGTAGGAGAATGAATGGATGAAAGTAGAAGAATTAGTGCATGCATATAATGGATGAAAGTAGGTGAATGAACAAATGAAAGAGATGGTTGAAAATAGGAGAATGAACGGATGAACAGAATGGATGACAATAGACGAATTAGTGGATGAATAAAATGGATGAAAGTAGAGGTAAAAGTTCGTTAACATGGAAGTAAGTCTTGATGACAGTATAGAGAGATGGTTGAGTAAATTCAACAAAATTGAGATGAAGAGATGGTAAGTTATTAACCATGTTTGATTGAGGTTTAGAAAATTGTAATTTCAACCATTTTAACAAACAAATTATATAATTTTCAACTCATGTGTCATGGGCAACAGGAAAATATATTGACAAGGTTGATAAGGGAAGGGTAAATAGGTTCATGCATGAAGTACAAGTAATACCAGTGACTTCCGTAGGTCTGCTCAATGAAGTGAAATGCATATAGTGGCCCTTTTAGTCTCACTATATTGTGATTGATGAATAAAAGACAGACGTGTCAAAACATGGAGTATTCCAATCTAGGAGAAGCTAACCCTAAGTAGATTTCAAATGATTAAGTACCCCACTAAGTAGTACTTGCTTCACTTCATTGAAGCTGAAACTAGCAGCATGGATGAAGACATCTAACGTACACTGTAGATTACAAATTACAGTGAAAATGTAGTAAAGATGCTTACAGTTTGTCCAACTTCCACGCTTACCTAAACAACTCAGTTTCATCTCTTTGAAATTTGGACAACTGCACTCTGAAAAAGACGAAATGGTGAGCATGTAATTCTCATTCCGAGCCTCTGTCCCTGAATTCAGAGAAACTATGCAACCAAATCCCGGATGAGGAACCATTGTCACCTTCTGAATGCGTGCATTCAAAGTGAGAGCAGAAGCACAGTTGTTCTGGTGCTTTGTAGTAGGCGCTTTATTATTCCTACGAACGACTTTACCCGCTCGAATCGGAGGGTGCTTGTCGGGTGAAGATGGAATAGGATAGGCACGCACCAATTCTATTCCTCCTTCTCCACCAAACAGGCAGCGCGGTGAAATGGCTTCCCGTTGTGGAAGCACAAAGCCGGCCGATTCTAATGCTAAAATCTCAGCCTTAGAGAGATGTGTGCCAATTTTGACAGGCCAGATGGATGGCACAAGGGGTACAGATAACACCCACTTGCGACGTGTTCCCTTCACACAACGTTCAATGTCGTCGTTGCAAAAAATAAACTACATGCGCTCATTCTGGTTCTTCTTATAATTGACCATCATACCTGTATACGTTGGCGCAGCAGTAGCTTTGTTGTTTTGGATGATGTGAGCGGTGCACTTCTTCTTTGTAATCGCCTGAAGTGCAAAACATGCTTTCGCTGAGGTTTTGGCCAATCTACCAATGTGCCACTGCTTCTCGTCACACATGGTCTCTTGGATCGCGGACACATGAGTCCAATCACGACTACTGGGTTGGCCAACGTTGTCCTCAATCTGAATCGCATCACTGACTTCCACATCCATATGTGCAACAACTTCTTTTGAAATCGGACTTGTGACCTGCAAACTTGATGTCCATCTCGAAGATCTAGTTTGAATGCGGGGATAAGAAAAATTGACCTTGTCAGGCCTATGTGATTCGAATTCGCAGCCAAGAGGAGTACCAGCCTTCCTTTTCTGCGACCCAAACACTTCTTGACCTTCGAGATGGGGCTCTCTGTTGGTAAATTTTTGAAGTCCTCCCATATTTGAAATTACTTCACTGAGTGATTTGGGATTTCCAGTTCGCTCGGCAGAACGTTGTGCCACTCGTAGCAAGAGCTCTTCCTTCCCTGGCCCGGTCCCTGCTTGATTTCCCTTCAGAAATTGGTAATATTTTACCATTTGCATAAAAGCTCTAACAAAATCGTCTGCGGTAGCAATGTACAAATCATTACCACGATTTCCAGATTGTTGAAGCCACTTGTTGTGCACTGTCTCAGCGAGGTTGCATGACGGCATTTCAGCTTTTTCAGACAAAGTTAGATCCTGAAATGACAGAGGACCACTTCCATCATTATAATTTGATAATGTCCACTATAGTTTTGACTATGGAGTCATATAAAAAATCATACACCAAGTAGAAGAAGGATAGAAGGCGTTACAATCACATTTCGTTGCTTGACCAAATTGACTCCACTGAAGGCCGTACTCTAGGAAAAGATACCGAAGGCTGCATACCCTATGAATAGAGGAAGAGGTCTCGGGCCCGAGAGGAGTATGTGATTAAGCGTCCTTTACTATGCAAGAATGATTAACATTTTACCCATATGTAACCTGTTGTCAATCTCTTCACAATTTTTTAATCTAAATGCCTTGCAAGTAGAAATTCGATGTAGATCACACATACAGGCATTTAAAAAGGATTACATATGATAGGGAGAAGGCATGGTACATACCAGCTGCATAAATCCACCCCATTGGCGATAACGGAAATGCCAGAAAGACAACCACAAATCCAATCGTCGAAGTCCTTCCTATGTGGTAGCACCTGATGACAACCACCAAGCTCTGATGGCTAGGTACCGCTCCTCTGATTGCTCCAAGGAAATGGCATTCTTGTATTGATTGCATAGAAGACGATGTTGATCTTGTAAATCCCCTCGAATATCCGCCTTCGTATGCTTCTCCATGGATTGAGTCCAGTGGAAGAGGCAAGTTCTTTCCCGATTTGGCATTGGTTCTACAATGTCTCCCGACCCATAAACAATCCTCACCGCATTCCAATTTGCTTGAGCACTATCAGCCATAAACCCTTTGAATTGAGTCTTCGTCTGGCCGTTTCGTTCAAGAATAGAATTCAAGTTATTCCAAAATAAAACTTGTGCTGCGCAGTCCTCGGATTGCATGTCGCAACATGCAATTGTCATAACCCGATAGTAATGGGAGTCGTACACGTGGCATGCCATCGTCGTCCATTCCTTAACACACTTGACGTGATCGAACATCATCCAAGCTTCTTCGAGGTCACCCTTCGGTTGCATGCGCTTCACTAAATCAACTCCGCTCCCTGGCCCTACTTCAGACATTTTGAAAACAAAGACCTTCTCTACGTCTATCCCTTGGCTGGGAAATTTGCTCTCTTGCACGAATGCCCATGTGCTGGATCCCCTCAACTTCGTAATGCTATCAATAACTCCAAATTTGCGTAAATATTTGAAAGAGGATACCTCATTCCGTATACTAGGTGAACTCAAGTATTTGCATTTGTCTAAAACCGGGACCAGTTGAGAGAAGTCCAGGGTCTGTGGCAACTCTCCATCCGGGCATAGAAGTAGACCTCCCAATAGTTCCTTTGTGGCCTCTAAAACTATAGCAGAATTCGTTGCAGATGGGGTTCTCTCCAATTGATCTCCAATGAGATTTCGGGTTTTCTCCTGCATATCTCGGAGTTCACCATCCTTTACAGGATGCTCATGAGTGCCAAGATGAACAAACGCCCTAGTGAGCGACGAGTTTCCTGCAACGTAATACACTTGCACTCCACATTGCGCAATACAAGATGGAGGCTCTTTGCAAATTCTACATACAAGCGTCAAACCAAGTGGATGCGGTTGTCCAACAGCAATTACTGTAGTTGCTTCATGTGGGCGCTTAATTACCCACCTTTGGTAATTAATCGGACACAACCAGGTTCTAGGGGTTAACTAAATTCTAACCTAACGGGTGACTAAGCGTTGGTCCATTGTGCCTTCCAAGCAATGGATCTTCCTTACTAAGTTCCTAGTTTTCGCAGGTGACAATGGAGTTGCCCCCAATTGGCGAGGGAATAGTTCGGGCTAACCGTCCCCTAACGGCAGCCTATGCGAACTACCACCGAATCTTTCCTAATCTATGGGAATCTAAGGCTAATTGACCCTTCCTAAGACTAGGGAGGGATTACCTAAGTCCCTTCCATGGTTTCCTGAGTTAATTGGGTCTTTTCCTAATCTAAGTTATCTTTTTCCTTAATTTAATTTATCCTTTTGTTTCCTAATTGAATTTCCTAATTTAATTCCTAATTTAATTTATCTTTTTTCCTAATTTAATTCCCTAATTTAATTGATCTAATTTATCTTCTACTTTAATCTTCTAATTTATCTTATCTTTTTTCCTAATTTAATTCCCTAATTTAATTGATCTAATCTCCTAATTTAATCTTCTAATTTAATTTATCTTTTTTCCTAATTTAATCTTCTAATTTAATTTATCTTTTTTCCTAATTTAATTCCCTAATTTAATTTATCTTTTTTCCTAATTTAATTCCCTAATTTAATTGATCTAATCTCCTAATTTAATCTTCTAATTTAATTTATCTTTTTTCCTAATTTAATTTTCTAAGGCAAGGTCCGTTTTGCTAAATTAACCCGAGCTCCTAATTGGATTATTTTGTCTTAATCTAGTGTTCGCTTCTTGGTTGAGTGCTAACCTTAACGGTTACTAATTCCTAGTCCTATCCTACCCTACTCTAATTTGGTTGCTCTGATGGTTAACTTCTATGTGTGAGATGGGTTTGGATTCTTCTATCGATAACCTTCTATGCCTAAACTTAAGGCCTATCCCTAATCCCTCTTTGCTAATCAAAATTATTCACTATCTAACAGAGTCTAACGTAAATTAGAAGGGAAAAAAAAGACACCGGGGATCTGTTTAATGACTCACCTGATCGTCGTTAGCATGTGCGGCATTCTCCTCCATACCTCCAGCCGCGTGCTCGTATTACATAGTCGACAAGTATTTTGACGTAGTAAAATGCCAACGGCTTAGTCCTCGGCGAAGTGATACACCTTAAAGACCTTTAATGGTTCCTTCCTTCCTCCTTGCCTCTTCTTCTTTTCTTTCAACACTATTCCTACCAACCCTTTTAAATGAGACCTTACACCATATGACGCTAATCTAATGGAAGAATCACCTATTCCCTTACGTCGTCATTTTGGTGTCATCCTAATCTCCTTCCCAATGGTTGTAAGAAGCTTTTGAGATTTCCTACCTAATCCTATGACGCAACACTATTTATCGTCTCTCCCTTCTTCCTCTCCTATAACTACCCCCTTCCTAATCTTGTCATCATTGTGTGAGGTGGCTTGTTGGTGAGGGACTTTGAGAGATTGTGCAGGTTTGGACGCGTGGGATGGCGACTTCTCTTCCCCCCTTCTTCCTTTAGCCTTGAGTTGGTCTTTCGTTAGTTTTTCACTAGACCCCGGGTTTCAATCTTAGTGTGATGAAAAACCCAAAAAAAAGGTGTGGTGGGGCCCCGCAGGGCATCGTCCCGTAGTGCTGAATTTAGTTGAGGTAAGGATTTCTCCTGTTGTACGCGTAATACTGTAGTAAGCGCTCTTAACCACAACAACGTGGCAAGATGACACGGAATATCGTCCCAGGGAACCCCAGAGGGTGTTCTAAATTCCGTCTAATCCGGTTTATTGTAACTACTTCAATTTTCACTCCCCAACCGGATTCTATCTCTATCTGGACTCTCTACCGGATCCGGATTATCACAAACACCAGATCCGTAACTTTAACACACGGTTTTCGATACCTCTGTTTTACCTTCAGAGGGTCCTCACTGACTTTTCCGGAGGGATAAGGACAACACCACTCCTTGTATTTTACTAACTCTAACTTCCTAATGACACATACCCAAAGATCTTTCCGTCACAAACAAGGAATAGAATGGCTGACCCTTACAACTTCGGATTTCTCCAGAAGCAGGTCACTCAGAATACAACCCGACTCCCCTTGCTACAACGACAAATACAAGACTTACCCGGAAACTGAGACGGGGTCCGGTACTAGCACTCCAACTTGTGTTTTGCAGACAGACGGAACTTTCCGGGTGAGCGGGGGTTTTCCACAGACGGTTGCTTATCTCCGCACGGAACCCTCCTTGGCCTTCCGGACTTACACCCACACCACCAATGCCGGACTCCGCACAACTTCCTACACACGCTAGAACTGCTTCCCTGGACAACACACAGTTCACAGACCCGGGAAACCCTGAATCCGGACTCCTCCTTACCACCTCTCTACTTTGTAGTCAAAACCTTCAAGCAAGCGCCCAAGCAACCTTCAAACTCCCAAAGAACAGGAAACCAAGGACCCACAAAGAAAACTAAGGCAATGAGTAAAAAGACAATAAAAAAATGCACACATATATTTACTGCTCAAAATAAGGAATAGCAAAAAAAGGAATCCAAGACCACAAGCGGTCCCTTCCTTTTATAAGCAAAACAACATGCCGTAAAACCCGCGGAAAGTGCCACTAAACGCCATCCTAAACTGCCCTAAAAGTCCGGGTGGATAAGTTAACTGAAACTTACCCCTGAAAATCCGGAATCCGGGTTCTGACTGAGACCCGGAACTCTAAGTCTAACAAAAAGATAACTAAAAACACTATCAGTCTAACTATCTACTTTCCCTTCCATTGTTTCTTCGAACTACTGTCAAATCCTAACTGCCCCCGGGTGCTAGTCTTGCCTTGGGGTGTACGGAGGGACGCCCAGGTGATGATCGACGTCTTCCGGACCGGAGGACTGTCAGAATCCGTCTCGTCTGTATGGACGAGAGACCGGTCCGCCTTCTCCAACGACTTCGGATCTTCCACCACTTCTGCTTCTTCTGCTTCCGCTTCCTCTGCTTCCACCTCCTCCGATATCTCGATGGGATCCGGTGTAGGTAAGGGCATCGGTGGAGGCGGTTCGATATCCTCGAACTGCTCCGGATGCGTCCGTGCCGGATTCTGGACAAGGTCGATCCGGGCATCCAAACTGCTCCAGACCGACATATCCTGACCCAGAAATCCGGATGAGGGACCCCCTTGAGTGACAATGTGGATCAGTGACCCAAACTGACCTATCCGTTTGATGGGCGAGATGGGAGGTTGAGTTGCCGGAGTTGCGATGACATCCGGAACTTCCGGAAATCCCCCGAAGTCGAGTGGCTTGTTCGGATCCGTGTTCGTCATCATGGACCAGAACTCCTTCAACGATGCCTCCATCCTTCCGGACATCTCCACCATCACCCGGACTATCTTCGTGTTGGTGAGGGCCGCGGACGTCTTCTGCATCTCGTCATACAGTGCCGCCTTGTGGTAGAGATCCGCCGGACTGACCATCCATTTCTGGAAGGTCTGGAACGCTTGGTATGCCTTCTGCGTCGCCCCTTGAGACTGGTGCAACTCTTCTTCCGTCCAGATCAGCTTCCCCTTGAGCGCGTCCCGTTCCGTCTTCAGGTTCCGGATTTCCGTCCTCATCTTGTTCCATTCCGACTCGGCCGGTAACGCCTTCAGCGCGTCCACCAGGTTTTCCGGTTCGCACTTCACCACTTCCGTGGACCGGAGTATGATCTCCGTGAGCCTGTCGTGGTAATCCTTCGCGGTCCGGATCCACTCTTCTCCGCACTCGAAGAAGCGGGGTCCTTCCCACTCCTGTTTATCCTGGATGAGAAAGGGACCCGGGAATTTACCTCTGGCAGCCGGAAGTGTAGACTTCCGTCTTTTGCTTCCCGATGCCTGCTCCCGTTCCTCCTTCTCCCTCTGTGTCTGCTTCGGTTCCGGTTCCGGCTTCTCTTCCTTGATCTTCGGCTTGAATTCCGGCTTGGCTTCTTCCTCCTCATCCTCAGACTCCTGCGTTTCCTGCTCCTCGTCGTCAGAGCAGTTGCATTGGAGCATGATGAGCCCGGTCTCGTAATCCGTCGCCTCGTCTTCCGTCAACAATTCCCGGTGCTAGTATAGGTGGAGCAAGTACGTGTTGAGCGGGTTCGGCTTGTTCTTCGCCAAGTTCCCGGTGCAGCGCCCCACCACGCTCGCCACGATCCAGCCCTAGTTCACGACCCGGTCCTGAAATGCCCCGAAGATCGTATTGGCCATGGTTACCGTAACCCGGGAACTCTTATTCGGGTACAGGATCGGTAGCAGAAACCGGAGTAGCCGCCTGTGTCTCTCGTCCCGGCAGTCCTTGATCGCGTAGCCCTCCTTTGCGTGTGGTGGGTTCACGAACTTGTGCTGGTGGTACTGGTCCGTCCGGGCAGCGAATCCGCTTCCGGTTTGGGAGAACCCGTACACTTCCGCCCACAGTTCCTCCGTCCACTGGTCCGGATGCCCACTTACGGTCTGGTCGTACTGGTTCGAAGCACCTGCCGCCAACTCCCGGAGCACCTGGTCACTCTGGATGTTCCAGGGTTTCTTCAGCAGACCTGCACAACCTAAAACAACCAAATCGTCCTCTAAATGCCGCAAGTGCAGCGGATCTTCCGGATATACCGGACTGATCTTCCGGGCCGGTACTATATACCACGTACTAACCCCTGCCATCCGTCTCACCTCTCCTATCGCGGTAACCCTAACTCACCACACTTTCTCTCACTATCAGCCAGATGCGGAGCAACTGAAAGAGGGCGAGAAATGAGGAGGAACTAGGTTTATATAGAAATCCTGCGCCCAACGTTCACTGTAACGGGAACGCAGGCTACGGAACACCGTAACGTATCCCTAGTCTACCGCCGCAAGCTACTGAATTTAATGCCTGCGTTCCGGGTTCCTGCGTTCCGGCTCCTGAATCCGTCCACCCGGATGTCAAGTTCCGTCATGCTTCCGTACTGGTTCCGGAACGAAGTCTAAACTAATTCTAAGTATTTATTTGTTTCCGCTAGTCTATGCCTAAACTAATTTTTTTCAAATTTGATCTATTTTAATTTTTCTTAGTCTATTAAGGTCCGTACTAAGCTATTATGGATTCCGACATCTCCCTTTCCCCCCTCCCCCCTTAGACTCCCAACTCCTTGGCCCTCCCCCTTGAACTCCCAACTCCCTGGCCCTCCCGAACTGGCCCTCCCCGAACTGGCCCTCTCCGAACTGGCTCCCCCCCGACTGGCTCCCCCCCGAACTGGCTCCCCGATACCCGGCCCTCCAACATTGGCTCCCCGATACTAGCTCCCCGATACTGGCTCCCCGATACCCGGCCCCCCCTTACGACTGGCTGACTGCTCCCTTACGGGCTGGCTGACTACTCCCTTACGGGCCTCCCCTTATGGGCTGGCTGATTGCTCCCTTACGGGCCTCCCCTTGGGGCGGGCTGGCTGCTCCTTTACGGGCCTCCCCTTGGGGCTGGTCCCAAGTATTTTTACTACAATCCCTCCTTTCCGGGTTCCCGTATGGGAACCCACTACACAACTTAAAATTGGACAGGTCAGGGTCAAAGCTTCACCGTCTAGGGGAAATAGACAAAAAGTTTTAACAACTAGCAAAACAACGGCCTAGTGGCGGGGTTTCTCCCTATACTTGTCTACCACCTAGGGCACTCTTGGGGGCTAAACTTTGGCTTTTCCCAAGAAGATCTTGGGAACTAAACTTTGGAACCAAAAAGTATAGGGGGTTCAAAGCTTCGCCGTCGAATTGGTTTTGACACCAACTCTAAGATTGGTGACGCCCCCCGGGTCCAAAGCTTCGCCGTCTAAGGCCTGTTTTTGACACACACTCTAAGACTAGGGTAGGTTACAGGTTCAAAGCTTCGCCGCCTCAAGGGCGGTGGAGTCCACTCGTAAACAACACGGCAAGGGTGACTATGGTTAGGACTTACACAAGAGGCAACCGAATCCACAAGGTAAACATAAACAAGGCAATACTCATGTACTAAAGGCCCCCCAAAGCGGCATCGCCAAGGTACGGTGGGGGGTGACTTTAGGATTAGTACAAGACACCCAAAAAGATACACGGAAAACACACGCAAGTAGATGGAAACCGCTTGACTCGCACACGTACAAGGTAAGGTAGAAGGACCTCAAGGACTTCAAAGAGCTTGAAATAAAACGACAAGGGGAGCCAAAAGTGCTCCGAAAACACCGTAGAGGTTTTTTGGCTTGAAACGCCAAAAATTCCAAGATAACTTGGACCCATGGACCCAAAACAAGTATTGGGGGGTGTTTTGGGAGAGAGAAGGGCCCCCTTTTATAGGTTTCCAAGGGCCCACTCCCCCCCTCGACGAGTAACCTCATCCATCCGGATTTTCATCCAACTTTGAGATTTTCACCTAATCTTGGGTTTTACGCTGGTCCTAGTTTCTAACTTTTGGAGTTTAGCTCGGAATTGCAAATGGATTGCGCCAATGGCTTCAGAATGCCATTTTTAGCCTAAGGGACCCCTTACCCCCTATTTCTATCACAAAAAAACCCTCGGAAACTAGTGCCAACTGGAGCCAATTAAAAGGGTAAAAACCTAACTTTTGGGGTTTACCTCTTTTGGCTTGGATAACTAGCTAGGGTTGTTGGGGAGGCTCTAGGGAGTAAGAAAAGGCTCCTTTATGTCTTTGTTCCGACTTCGTACGCTCCCGGGACGCCGGTCAACCCCGCAAAGATCCTGCCGTAAATATTAATTGGGGGGATGTTGTCAGTTTCGGCTGCTTCCCGCTATTGGAACGCCATGAAATTTGTCGGGGCGCGTTATTAACATAAAAGATGCTAGTCTAATTTTTAGTGAGATTTTACCGCGGCCTGGGTATTTTCTATGAATTTCCCAACGTGGCCTTTGGCGGTTGACCGCTCGGAAAAAGATCCTTTGGAGATCAGAAAAAACCGAGACTTTTTGGGGAACCTCTCATGGAGTCCCCCAAGCCACGTGCCAAGTCTTGGGCTATTCTAGTACACAGTTGGTGGCGAGGTGAAAACTGACTTCGGTTGAATCACCGGCAGTCAGGGAATCTTTCACATGTGAGGGAATCTTGGCGAATGGGTTTTGCCGTGGATGTCCCGACATGTTCCAGATCCGAGAACACTATCTGGCGGCTGTGGATTCCTCCATGCGGCCTGTCTTGGGACAAGTAACACCTGCAAGCTAACAATGTGGATTTCTAATGTTTCGTCGGTGGAATGGGGAAACTAGAACCTATCTTTGGAGATTTACGTGGGGACCTCCCCCACTCTCCTAAGACTTAATTTAGCCTATCATGGTCACATGCACTAGGGTTTTGGGCTATTTTGGATAAGTTCCCAGTAGCCCTGTTGTTTCCCACTAATTACGGGTTCTAACCTATATACAAGTGGGTTCTATGGGTAATCTATGGATAAAAGGCTATTTATGACCAAATGCTATACTGGTACGTGACATACCTATTTTGGTTCTACACTCTTTTGGGGGCTTTTTGTACTACTTTATGCCTTAATTTGTAATAAACTAAAAAAAAGAAAACAATGAGTCCCAAGTGACGAATTTGGGGCTCACACCATCCCTTCCCACTCTAATTCATTCACTTGCTTCGTTCGGTGAATGCGAGTAAGAAACTCGCATTTGGCATTTTCACATTGTAAATGCCCAAGGCAGACAGATCTGCGAAATGACAGATCAAATCGATTCACAATATTGGTGGTGACTGTCTTTGTCCACACATGTCTGTCGTACCGCTTATCCATCCCAGACATTTGCTTTGCTTGCGATGAAGTGCCACTCGCATTAGCAGCAGGGAACTCGAAAATGACATGTCCATTAAAAGTTGGAGGCAATACTGTCACTTCGTGAATTTCAAGTCTATCATAGTCAAGCTTGGACAACACGTTCCTACATCCTTTCAAATTACGCAATTCTCTCAAGCAATCAACCACAGATGCTCCATGTCCCTTACTGACACTAGCACTAGCCGCAAGTACTGACTTCAATGGTGTCTTGGTAGGAAAAGTTGACACCGACAAGGGAGTACGCAAATTGAAGCTTGGCTCTGGAGAATTGCCTTCCGAATCAGAACTCAAAATGGTGACACTGTTGGACTGAGGTTCTAATTTCACATGCTGTAATTCCTGTAAAGGTGGTGTCAAAATAGAAGCAGAAGTCGACCAAGGCAATGCTTCATTGTCCAAAGAAGAAGACACAACTACATTCGGAACTCCGTAAGCCCTATACCTCCCGGGCTTAAGGTTCCAGGACAAGTCCTCTCCTGATGAGGCAAGCACTTGACCGATGGTGTGACTGAGTGCCCCAGACTCGACATCATAAATATCTTCATCTACATGAATTGAATTAGGGTTCCATTGAAACCTCAGACTTAACCTGAACGACGTAACCACGGCCATGCCATGATCACCTACTGGGAATACCATTGGCACACCTTCTCCATTTGCTGAAACAACAACCATGTCCTTGAATAGCGCCATTGTGAAGAAAAACTATAGAAAGAGAGACCAGGCTTTAGGAACGCGAATTAATTCTACAAAAACCTAATAACTTGAAATGATCGAAGGAACCATTGAATTCGAAAGTAGAAGACTTCAACGACTACAACACATCCTACCAAGTTCAACACACATTCAGTATATGAATAATTGAAGAGTTAACATAGAGGCAATAAAGATGTTTCCACAAGCAATGAATGGAAGTGCACTAACCATTAGTCAGAACTTATTAGGTACATGCAAGGCAGGATCACAACACAAAAGGGAATAAATGTGAATAATATCTTTATTAAAAGTGGCGGTGTACAATAGAAAAAGAAACCACCAGAAATTCCTAAGTCCTAGCACTATCTAATGAATGGGATCTTAGGGTCATGATTAGTCGTCACGCAAAGAACTAAGTTAGTCAGTACCGGGTCATCTAAAAATAAATAAATAAATCACTAAGGGGCCGAGGAATAGATTTACATTTAAGTCATCACACATGAGTGTATAGTATTGAATACATATGAAACAAAATCCAAGAATATTTATTAGAGTATTTCTCAAGTTTCAGACTAACAAGGATAGGCCACCTGTGACATGTCCCAATATATTGAGCAAGAATGGATGAACTAGTTAGTGGGGTTAGTGGGGTATCCTATCATTGTATGTGGATAAATATCCAACATCTCAATCATTTCTATTTTGGAAGGAAAGGTGAACACTGTGAGAGAAAATACCTCGAAAGAAATAAAACAATCAACTAGGCTCGATGGGCCTGCATAACCTAGGTGGCAGGCTAAGGGAGACATGCCATTACGGTTTGTGAAGACATAACGCCATTCTATTCAACATGTGCACTTATATAATTGGGCAGTGGGGCCTCAATTTTAGGACATGCATATTGACGTTGTATTCTCAACTAACAAGGTATCATTATTTCCAAAGAGAAAGAGTAATGATAAGTACATCTTTTGCAATCGGCATAGAATTATGTTTTCCCATATGCAATTTATGGTGTAGGCTTGCGTTTATGTACTTTCACAGATTCGAGAGGGTCTTCCATGAATTTATTGGAATGATCTGTAAATTAAAATTAAAATCAATATTTCAAAATATGCTATTAGCATATTCAGTATCGTTATTGAATATTCAACGCTGAACCTATTAAATTAATATAACAATATTAATGCTGTTTAAAGTAGGAGTATTTCTAAACCAACATAATACGTGGCACACAAGCCATTCATGCAAAGGAATTGTAGGAATTGCGCTACATATTCATCACCCCATTTGCATTATAATTATTATATCCTAATAATGAAGAGTATTAAAGAAATTTACATAAATCCTAGGACTAAATTCTGAGTTTTAAGTTCCCATTGGCCGACGATGTCCCGATTCAAATGCCGAGTTATCCATCGTCCAACGAAGTCCCGGTCTACGTGGCCAATTTTATCATCGGGCCACAATGTACCGATCCCGGTGGCCAAGTTGGCAAGCCATCCAAGTGGGCAGGTCAACAGTCAGTCACCGAAGGGGCGTGCAGGTCAACAGTCGGTCACCGAATGAGCGTGCAGGTCAACAGTCGGTCACCAAAGGAGCGTTCTGCGATTCACGCACCGACCACGCTCAAATGAGAACGAAACCCTAACCCTCAACCTTGCCACCGTCGAAGGAGCGGAAGTCTTATTGCGATTGCGGATTGTGGACTCCTGGAAGGAATTGCATGTTGTGGCGCGCATTTGCAAGGCTAGTCGAGATACTCTCCTTGTCCTTCAAGATGGAACGGATCTTGCGCTCGCGGAAGGGGCAGACAGTGGAAGCATCAACTGAAGAAACGACCAGGGGGGGCGGCGACGAACCAGCTGAGGTATGCTATCTGGTCCCGATTGTTGTGTTTACGGTTTGTACACACTGTCAAGAATGTAGTCTCGGAATGCATAGATAGAGCCTCGGAGATCATGGACGCTCTCACGGACAACGGTAAGTGTCTTATGAGATTTGGGTCGGCCGCAAAAATCGTTAGCTTCAGTGTGGACGCCGAAGACGGCAGATTGAGATCATTCTCTCATCAGGTTGCAAGGGTTCACCCAGACGGAAGAGGTCTCGGGCCCGACACTGCAAAACTGAGAGCACGTCCATGCTCTATAGGCAATCTCGCTCTCACGTAGACGTGTGTGACAACTAGATAGAACTGAAATTCAATATTAGTTCACTCCTTCTCTCGGAATCGTTGAACCACGTCTTGGAGCCCCCGTAGAACTCTCGACCGCCGAGAAGAAATAATTCCCTTCATGCGTCCATAAACTGCAAGACCCCGAGCATGTGGAGAAAGTCTCGGGCCCGAGACAATGCTGCGACAAAGAGGGCCATGCACCTTCGCTGTGCACAATGGCGTTCGATGACTGACACGTCTTGAACTCAGCTGCTGGGCTTCTCGTCTTAAGATACAAACTCGGGCACGAGACCAAGTAAGAGGCGTGTCGGACTTGGATGATTGCGTGACCATCGTGGTGCAAGTCCAACTGGTCCACCATTATGTGGGAGCTTAACGTGATTTTTGTTGTTCGAGAAACATCGCTCCTCCAACGAGCACGGAAAGTGGTATTTCGTTGCAAGGCTGCTCGTGGAAGGAGGCGTTGTCGGGCCCGAGAGGCTGCTCGAGGGGTGGAGGCCATGCACGGTGGCGTGCCAGTCGTGGCGGAGGGGGTTCACGTGAAGAGGTGGTGCGAGCCCTGTTGCTTCGCCGTGACAAGGGTGCTCCACGTGATTTTTGTTGTTCGAGAAAATTTCCCTCCTCCGACAAGCATGGCGAGTGGTACATGGATGCAAGGCTGCTCGTGGTGGGAAGCGCTACCAGGCCCGAGAGGCGGCTGGAGGGGTGGAGGCCATGCACGGTGGCATGCCAGTCGTGGCGGAGCGGGTTCACATGAAGAGGTGGTGCGAGCCCTGCTGCTTCGTCGTGACAAGGGTGCTCCATGTGATTTTTGTTGTTCGAGAAACATCCCTCCTCCAACGAGCATGGCGAGTGGTACATGGATGCAAGGCTGCTCGTGGTGGGAAGCGCTGCCGGGCCCGAGAGGCGGCTGGAGGGGTGGAGGCCATGCACGGTGGGCCGGTGGCGTGCCAGTCGTGGCGGAGCGGGTTCACATGAAGAGGTGGTGCGAGCCCAGCTGCTTCGCCAATACAAGGATGCTCCACGTGATTATTGTTGTTCGAGAAAATTTCCCTCCTCCGACAAGCATGGCGAGTGGTACATGGATGCAAGGCTGCTCGTGGTGGGAAGCGCTACCAGGCCCGAGAGGCGGCTGGAGGGGTGGAGGCCATGCACGGTGGCATGCCAGTCGTGGCGGAGCGGGTTCACATGAAGAGGTGGTGCGAGCCCTGCTGCTTCGTCGTGACAAGGGTGCTCCATGTGATTTTTGTTGTTCGAGAAACATCCCTCCTCCAACGAGCATGGCGAGTGGTACATGGATGCAAGGCTGCTCGTGGTGGGAAGCGCTGCCGGGCCCGAGAGGCGGCTGGAGGGGTGGAGGCCATGCACGGTGGGCCGGTGGCGTGCCAGTCGTGGCGGAGCGGGTTCACGTGAAGAGGTGGTGCGAGCCCTGCTGCTTCGCCGTGACAAGGGTGCTCCACGTGATTTTTGTTGTTCGAGAAACATCCCTCCTCCAACGAGCATGGCGAGTGGTACATGGATGCAAGGCTGCTCGTGGTGGGAAGCGCTGCCGGGCCCGAGAGGCGGCTGGAGGGGTGGAGGCCATGCACGGTGGGCCGGTGGCGTGCCAGTCGTGGCGGAGCGGGTTCACGTGAAGAGGTGGTGCGAGCCCTGCTGCTTCGCCGTGACAAGGGTGCTCCACGTGATTTTTGTTGTTCGAGAAACATCCCTCCTCCAACGAGCATGGCGAGTGGTACATGGATGCAAGGCTGCTCGTGGTGGGAAGCGCTGCCGGGCCCGAGAGGCGGCTGGAGGGGTGGAGGCCATGCACGGTGGGCCGGTGGCGTGCCAGTCGTGGCGGAGCGGGTTCACGTGAAGAGGTGGTGCGAGCCCTGCTGCTTCGTCGTGACAAGGGTGCTCCACGTGATTTTTGTTGTTCGAGAAACATCCCTCCTCCAACGAGCATGGCGAGTGGTACATGGATGCAAGGTTGCTCGTGGTGGGAAGCGCTGCCGAGCCCGAGAGGCGGCCGGAGGGGTGGCAACCATGCTCAACTGCCAATTGTAGGGGGATATAGCTGGAATTGCCTCGAACAGTTTACGGAGAAGGAGTTCGCATATTTGTTTGCCTTTACTCATGATTTGACTCTTCACTCGGGACTCGTGACATTGCAGCGAGGGCTCAGCAGAACTGGTGACAACATCAGACGGGGACTTCAGCGTGAATTCAATAGTCTCGGTCCGTGACTGGACCAATCGATAAGATTGGCTACATGTTGGACTTTCTTCTGTGAATGAATCAAGAAGTCGGTTGCAAGGTGCTGAAGTTTAGGCCTCCGTCTCGGGCCCGAAACCTAGTACATCGGCGGTCGATCATGCTATATCCAATGGCAGTCGGTCATACTATATCTAATGTTATGGTCTGGGAACGAGAAGACTTTTTGCATTCCGCTTAATTGGAGACCCCGTTTGCGTCATCCTCGGCCCTGCTGATTCTCATATGAGTTGATCCTCTCCTCTGTTGTCCAAAGTTCTGATCGATCCATTGGGTTCAAGTAGACTCTTTCAATCGCCAATCTAACTAATGTTCGTGATGTCACTTCCAGGTTTCCGCCCAATCACCTGTGATTACAAACCATTCGATGGAGCCGAGGAATCCCCGAGTGCAAGAGGTGGCCCCACCTGAAGATGGCGAGGAGGTTCTTACTCTTGTCCCAGAATCTCGACAGGTTGGCTGTCATGTAGAGATGCATCTAGAGGGTCCCCTAGCATCTAATTTATCGTATTGCTCCTCTCAAGGATCTAACACTGAGAGGGTTATTTCCTCACAATCATTGACAAGTTTAGAGATTTGTACTTGTGATCATGAGAATATAGAGGTAACATCTGCATTACAGGAGGATGCAAACATCCTCATTTGGTGTTGTGGTAGTTACCGATCAGTTGTTGATTGGTGCAGATGTAATGTATGAGATCTTCACACTAATGGAGATCTCTCGATCTTCTCTCATCTGATTTAACCGTTTTCCACTGTTTGTATAGTCAACTGCTTTCACCCGAACTTGTATATCTCTTCATTCATTTGTTTGGGGTACCTTGGAACGCAATTGGGTATGATGCAGATCGAGAAGAATTCAGGTCCAGATGATTGTCTTAACCAAATCAGTGATTCACAGCCAAAGCCGAATGTGGAGAGTCTTTCTGGTGACGAGTCGGAGGAGGAATGCATTCCTGGAGTGCACAAGGACGACATGGAAGACGATATTAGGCGATTGCAAAAAATGGACACTGTTTCCATTATATCTAGTTTGCGGTTAACTACCTCTGACCAATCTCGTATGAGGATTCCGCTCTGTAGGTTGGTGCCTATGCCTATGGTACGCCCAACACTTGAATGTGACTTGACTGTGCTTGAAAACCAATTCAGCTCGGGTTATGATGAAGGTGCAAGGGTTTTCTATGTGTCTGTGTCAGATGAACAAGGGCAGACCTCCATTTTCTCCGAGGCTGAAAAAGAGAAGTGGGGTCCCATATGGAATTCAGTTAACGACAATTTCAACAATCACTTGAGGACTCAAGCAGGGGTGAAGCACTTGGTGGATTTCAAGTTCTTCGTCTGTGATGGAAATCACAGACGAATTGCCTGGATGAATCATATAGAGAGATTACACGCAAAGGACAAGATATGGCACATCAGTGTGGACTCAATCGTTTTGGACACACGTAATCGGATAGGGGTGGCAATGCAAGCTATGCACGACATTAATAAGTAAGTATAGTAGGTTCAGGAATTCTCTTCCTAAGGGAGATCCAGTATTTGATATAGCCAAATTCATTTCTACTCTTTAGTAATATTTGCCGCCTAATTTGATATTTGTTTGTTTCTTTATTTACAGGCAAACGGAGAACTCTCACATCAAGACTAATCTGGTTCACACTCTTTATAGAGTCCAAAAATATGGTGTAATGGAATTCGAGAAATTCAAAGAGCTACTGAGTGCAGACGAGGTGAAGACTTGCTTGCAAAATAATCGCAATAAGTGGTATTCAATGCCACTCGAGGTTTTTACCTCATTTATATTCAAGGTATAAACTTCTATAAATTTTTGTTCTATTTGTTCATTTGCATCTGATGTATTCTATCCACCGCTTGAAATTCTATTTACTTGTGTTTCATTGGTCTCCGTAGCAAGAGATTTCTGCGGCTGCGGACGTCGTTGTAAGGAAGTACAATGAGGGCACTCCTGTCGATCAAATCACAAAGGCAGGTGTGGTAGCTGCAATGAGGAGCTCTATAAGAGATTCTACGGAGAAGTTCTACAAGAAACTGTCTAAGATTGTGGCCGTAGCCTCTCCATCACTTGGACAGGAATGGCTTTCTGAGGTATATCCTCATTCCGTTTGAATTAAAACTTCATTCTGTACAAGCACATGTTGTTCATTTCTTATAACCTCTGTTGTTTTCTTTTATACAGATCGAAAGGCATTGGAACCTTTATGCAAATCCAGAATTGACTTTGGAGAAGTTACAGATGATTTGCACGGCTAACGTCAAACCAGAGTACAAGGTAAAATGGCTGCAGTGGGTGAACGCATCAGGACCTACTAGAGAGGCTAGAAGATTTCCCACAAGACCTGTGAACGAAGAAAAATTGTTGTTGTTCCTAGCTAGAGCTTGTTGGTATGCTGGGGTAAGGAATTCTTCTTTCCAGTCTATTGTAATTTCATATATTCCTGATTTAATCCTATCTGAAAATTTCACTCCCACCTGACTTTGGACATTTTGTTTTCAGCTTGAAGAGGCCGCCACTGAGATGTTTGAGAATATTGTCCGCTCTGATAATATTCCCATTAACATGGCCATCCCTATCGAGCCAAAAGAACTGCTAGACTATATTGAGGATTGGCGAATGAAGCTTTGGGACATGGCCTACACATGTATGTTCAAGGGCTCCAACGCATTCAAGAAGTCTGATACATTTAAAGATTTCAGAGGGGCGATGCTGGCAGTGAAGCGCGTCATTTACAGGTATTCATTTATAATTTTGGTTGGTTTGTTCAAGTACGGGATATTTGGTTGCGGCCTTCTAGGCCGATGACTGCGGAGATTCTAAAATTTTGAGCCTCAGTCTCGTATTTATTTTCTATGCACTTTTGATCGATATTGGTACCTTCTCTGTATTTTTCTTTCTTAGTTTCTGTCATTCAAATTTGTTTCTTTGATTTGATGTTGTAATCACAGACTTGAATTCATGTTTCATTTATAGTTTTTCATTAAGATACTGTTGTATCCATATGAATTGACATTGTGGCATTTTCTTTTGGTTAGGTATTTCAAATTCGAGTTATACGGCAAGGGTGCTGTACAAAAGGCAAACTTGCCACCATTCCTCACTACGTGGTTAGACAGATCTTCCCCGGATTGCATGTTCTCACCTTGGCAGATGAAGAATTGGACTACTCCTCACCTCCAGGCTTGCCCGTGGTATCTGGAATGTAACTTCGGAACAACTCCAACGGAAGAGGAGTCTCTCTTCAAGTCTTTGAAGCAGACTGTTGTAGTAGAACCAGAGTTCGATGAGTTTGCATCACTTGAGGGTGATGCGAAAGCTAGAGCAATTGCAAGACGAGAGGCAATTGACAAGAAGAAGGAGGATAGATGGGAGGAAACACAGAAGAGGAACGAAGCTACCAAGAAGAAGAGGCTTGCCTCAAGGTTGAGAAGGAGGAGGAAAAGAGCAAAAAGAAGGGAACAAAGAGGAAGGCTGAGACCCCGGTACGTGAAGGGGCAACGGTATCCGCTGACAACATGGATTCGTCATCGGGATTCTCCCTCCCTCAGGATCGTCTAGTGCGTGGTCTACTTCCACGAGTTCTCAATCTTCCTCCAGTTCCCGACATCGACGAGTGCATTTTGAACTTGTCGGTGGGTGACCTCCCCAATAATGACAAGGCATTCAAGAGCGTCCTAGCCTTCCTGGACATGGTAAATCACTTTCCTTTGTAATTTGATTTCTTACAAGTGTGGTTGTCCACACTTATTCCCCTAAAGTGTATGAGATACATTTGATAATTTGACTTCCTTTCATATGTAACTATCTTATTGTATGCTTCATGCATCAATATACTTACGACAATTGTATGGTTCGGGCTTGAACCTCATTGTCATTTACAGCATGCCACTGACAAAGACAGACACTTCGGTGGTGTCCTCAGCTCACAACCAGCTGTGGACTTGATCATCGTGGATGTCCCGGAAGGACTCCATGTACCAAGTGTTTCGGCTCCACCTCAACCCATTCCAAAGTGGAATGAATTCTCACCAGATTGCTTAGTGGGAGTCTTCGACTTTGCTCAAGAGTACCTTCACGACAACGGTGGTGTCCTGCTGATGTATCCATCCCCCTCCGCTCGTCACAAAAGCCATATCCTAGGGTGCTGCAAGGAATACAGTTTTCGAGTACTTGTGACATGGTTCGGCATGAATCATCTCCATCTAACCTCGCCAACGGATACAACTAGAACGGTACCTTTTCTTGTATATTATTTGAACCTATTTCTTTTTTTATTCTTTGCGAAACATACTGAATGTATTTTTGCCCTTGCAGACGATGCACTTTGCCATTTCACTACTCGTTAAGGAATCGGGTCCAAAGTCAGCATCTACATTTCCCTTCCAGGTTGTGCCGTCACATCAGGAGGTTGGTGTCGATGTGTCTCGAGACGACATACTGCAAAATTTTTGCTACAAATCGGAGCTTACTATGAATGGCGACATCCCTTGGCGTGGACCACGTGAAAAGGCCCGCCAATTCATGCAAATGCTCATCGAAGCCCTTTGTGAGCCAGGGGACGTTGTTGTTGATTGCGTGGCATCCACTGGTAATTCCGTAAAATTTTCCATGACTTCCTTTGTCAAATGGCACTGAATTCATTGTAGAACTAATGTATCTTTTCTTTGTCCTTCATTTTAAATCAACAGGGGCAAGTATTCAAGCCTGTCGTGCGACGCGGCGTCATATTATAGCTTTTGAGGAAGATACGGCCATCTATGACGCCGTCATTGCTCCGGTGATGCAGACGGAGGAAGTTCCTCAGGCCGATCCGCCTCGCCCTGAGTCTGAGGTTCTAGACCTCGAAGATGAAGTGGTTGTGGCGCAGCGCATTGTCAAGACAGCACGATTCAGTAAATAAGTCTGTCTTTCTTCTCATTCAATTCTTTTGCCTGTCCAAGTACCTCATCTTCATCTAATTGTGTGTTCACTCCTTTCTGTAGGCAGACCCAGGAGGTGAAGAACTTCAGACAGGTTCCTTTTTTCGGTAGACCGGAATTCCTGCAAAGCCCACCTAAACCTTTTGAGCTGCCCGTCTATGCAGAGGCGCTTTCGCATGACTTCGTGGCATTTGATAGTAGGCCTTCCTCTCGGGCACGTTCTATATGTCCTCGTGCTCTACAATTTGTGGATGACTGTGCCATAGAGTCAGATTCAGATACATCATACGCATAGTGTACTACGACCCTTGGCCAAGAGACTTCATGTATTGTTGCAGAGCACGGGTCTATTTTTATGGCTTTCCGTTTTTTCTACGGCTCTTGTTTTCTCATTTCGTTTATAATTTGAAGTCTTCTTCTTTTGGCACAGAATCTTTACCTCTGCAAAAGTACCGCATCTATACTCTTGCACAAAGTTTTAATGATTGCCATGTGAAAATGACTTTTGTTTGGTTATTTCAATAGAATTATAATTTTCTCTCCCATGTTTCTAAGATGATAAAAGTGGACATGTGGACTATGTATATGGGGGCGGATTAGGCTGTTCAACACACATTCACAGTCGTCATCCCCGTCATGTAAATATACATGATTCATTTTTTATTTTCCGTAATGCGGTATATATGGACGAAAATGTCAGCGAGTATATGTTACCTTTCCTACTTTGTCATACTGTTTAATTTTCCCATGGACATCTTACTAAGTACAGTGACCAGGTCAAATGTGAGAAATATTTTTAATATATACACCAGTGCTTGTTTCTGGACCCACCATTCATTATGCTTCATTGAATACCAATTCCATCCCTATGGGGTTCTCTGTCTTGCAAAATTAGATCCTCTTTGAAATTCAGAAAGAGGTTGTGGGTCTGCATTGGACTCCGCATCCCCGCTTCGGATCTACTCGGCCCCAAGTACGCTTGCAGTCTGTGCTGTCTTCGCGGGGTCTGGACTGCCCCGCCTCCGGCCTTTTCCTACCCTTGCGAGGTCTGACATACCTCACAACAGCCCTTCGCGGGGTGGTAAAAAAAACCTCGGAAGCCCCCCACAGAGTTTTTGCTGCGAAGAAGCAGCCCTACGCGAGGGGCTGTTGCCCCATGAAAGTCCCTAGCGGGGGCTGTACTGCTTTGGGGCAGCCCTTGTGCGGAGTCTGTGCTGCCGCTGCGTAGCCGCTGGCGGGGGGACTGTGTTGCCTTGCAGCAGCCCCTCGCGGGGGGGACTCTGCTGCCTTGGGCAACCCCTCGCGGGGTCTATGCTGCCCCGCAGCAGTCCCTCGTGAGGTCTGGGCTGCCGCGGGGGGACTCTGCTACCTTGGGCAGCCCCTCGCGAGGTCTATGCTGCCCTGCAGCAGTCCCTCGCGAGGTCTGGGCTGCCCCGCGGCAGCCCCTTGTGCGGGGGCTGGGTTGCCTTCGGGCAGCCCCTTGCGAGGTCTGGACTACCCCGCAGCAGCCCCTCGTGGGGTCTGCGCTGCTTTGGGGCAGCCCCTCGCGAGGTCTGGGTTGCCTTGGGCCAGCCCCTCGTGGGGTCTGGGCTGCCGCGGGGCAGCTCCTCGCGAGGGCACTCTGCTACTTTGGACAGCCCCTCGCGGGGTCTGCGCTGCCTTGGGGCATCCCCTCGCAGGGTCTATGCTACCCCGCAGCAGTCTCCTCGCGAGGTCTGTGCTGCCCCGCGGCAGCCCCTTGCGCGGGGGTTGGGCTGCCTTGGGGCAGCCCCTTGTGAGGTTTGGACTGCCCCGCAGCAGCCCCTCGCGGGGTCTGCGCTGCTTTGGGGCATCCCCTCGTGAGGTCTGGGCTACTTTGGGGCAGCCCCTCGCGAGGTCTGGGCTGCCGCGGGGCAGCTCCTCGCGAGGGGACTCTGCTGCCTTGGGCAGCCCCTTGCGAGGTCTAGGTTGCCCCACAGCAGCCCCTCGCGGGGTCTGCGCTGCTTTAGGAGAGCCCCTCGCGAGGTCTGTGCTGCCCCGCAGCAGCCCCTCGCGGGTCTGCGCTGCCTTGGGCCAGCCCCTCGCGGGGTCTGTGCTGCCGCGGGGGGACTCTGCTGCCTTGGGCAGCCCCTCGCGAGGTCTGGGCTGCCCCGCGGCAGCCCCTCGTGGGGTCTGCGCTGCTTTGGGGCAGCCCATCGCGAGGTCTGGGCTGCCCCGCAGCAGCCCCTCGTGGGGTCTGCGCTGCTTTGGGGCAACCCATCGCGAGGTCTGGGCTGCCCCGCAGCAGCCCCTCGCGGGTCTGCGCTGCCTTGGGCCAGCCCCTCGCGGGGTCTGTGCTGCCGCGGGGGGACTCTGCTGCCTTGGGCAGCCCCTCGCGAGGTCTGGGCTGCCCCGCGGCAGCCCCTCGTGGGGTCTGCGCTGCTTTGGGGCAGCCCATCGCGAGGTCTGGGCTGCCCCGCAGCAGCCCCTCGTGGGGTCTGCGCTGCTTTGGGGCAACCCATCGCGAGGTCTGGGTTGCCCCGCAGCAGCCCCTCGCGGGATCTGCGCTGCCTGGGGGCAGCCCCTCGCGGGGTCTGTGCTGCCGCGGGGCAGCTCCTCGCGAGAGGACTCTGCTGCCTTGGGTAGCCCCTCGCGGGATCTACGCTGCCTTGGGGTAGTCCTCCGCGGGGGGCTGTGCTGCCCCGCGGGAGCCTTTCGCGGGTGGGGCTGTGTTGTCCCGCGGTAGCCCCTCGCGGGGGGGGACTGTGCAGCCCCGCGACAGCCCCTTGCGGGGTCTGTACTACCTTGGGCAGCCCCTTGCAGGGGCGACTTTCCTAAACCCGAAGGTAGCCTCTCGCGGGAGGTTGCACTAAACCCTCAGGTTTAGAAGCCGACGATTCTATTTTGCTACAGTTTCTTATTGATTACAATAAAGAGAATAAATCTTCTGAAATTTCTAATGACTCGGGTGGATAAATCTTGCAAATTCGACATGCGCGGTTCCATTGTGCAGTTAGGAGCCGACGATTCTATTTTGCTATAGTTTTTAATAGATTACAATACTGCATTGTATTTTCCGGTTTTCTTCTTGCATATCGCTTTCTTCAAGTAGCATTGTAACCTTCACTTCAGATTTCATTATTCTTGTTCCGGGTGAATGTGGGTCCCTACATTGATGCTCCTTGTACCACGTGTTGCAATGTTGTAGCTTCTTCAAATGATAAGGTTATCTTTAAAGCTCTGTTAGCTCCGCGGGAACTGACTGGCTGTAGTTTGTCGATCGAATTTGTGTGACCCGGTGTCCAAACTATATATCTAGAGTTCTAGACGACACCACATATCCATTGTATGTTTTCTGAAGTCCTCGTTAACCAGTATGTCACTTTTTTGTTGATTCTTGTGAAGCCGACTACGTTCACAGTGTATACATCTTATTATCTAAGATTTGGTTTTCATGTTTGTGTAGTCGGAGCAATGTTCGAGCAATGCCTTAGCGTCACTTATGCATGCTTTTAATCTCGTTAGAAGACCCTACATTGATTTCATGCATCCAATATCTTCCATTATTTTCATCCACTTCTCCGAGTTACATCCATGTCTTCCATCCACTTTCATCATCTACATTCATCCAATTTTTTCATCCACTTTCATCATCTACATTCATCCAATTTTTTCATCCACTTTCATCATCTACATTCATCCAATTTTTTCATCCACTTTCATCATCTACATTCATTCAGTTTTTTTCATCCACTTTCATCTATTTTTTTAAACTTCGTGCACCCATTTTCTTAAGTACTTTCATTAGTTTTCATAGAAATTTTTTAACTTTTTTTTCTAAATTTTCGTAAACTTTTGTTCCAATTATCATCAATTTTTTCCTATCTATTTGATCAAAAATTTCAAAATAGTCTCTTCCCGCTCATCAATCCCCGCTCCTTGCTCGCCGCTCGCCGCTCCCCGCTCACATACCAGCATTCCCCAATCAAAATATAAGTAGAAGTAGATAATGAACTACTCACTAAGATAAGCAAGTCCATTGTGGATCAAATGGGAGTGAGCCTATTGTAGACAAAATTATATTAGTGGTGTACATTTCAAAATTAGAATGTACAATACACTACTATTACAATTTTTTCCACAACAGGCTTACTTTGATCTGTGTTTGCAATGGAGTCAGTTACCTTAAGTGGCAGTTCTAGGTGAATGGAACTTTAAGGAGTAATTTTTTGCTAGTGGAAGGGGTGATGATGAGCACTTGGTAAAGTAGTTTTATATTTCACATTGGTTCATCTATTACATGTTTTTTCTTCCATGATTTTAAAGGGTTTCAGTGGCAATTGTAGGTTTTCAAGTCACCCACTTTCCAAATTGGTACAAATGACATACTTCATTAAATGAAATTTGAAGGCTTTAATTTGGAAGACTTCAAATTTTTGAACTATGAAAACTCTGGGAACTCTACCACATTTGTAGTCTGATGTGGTCGAGACCGTGCCATGTTAGATATTAACTTTTAATTAATTTTCAAATTTTCAAATGCAATATTTTTAAATTTTTATATTAAATTTATTATTATTAAATATTTTGACAACAAACTGTAATTTCTAGCAAAAGAAATAAGCCTGAAACAAACCTCTTTTGCCCTCAAACCTCTTCTAATGTCTTTGAAACTTGTGATTCAAGTTCCTATTGTTTCTTTCTTAATTATCTGTGTGTGGAAAAAAATGACTTTTATTCATGCTTTTAAAGCATTAGATTACAAAAAGTGACGGAAATAGGATTAATTCTTTTTGTTAAGACTTGAAAATTAAACAAACCACAAAAAGTAGCAACCACTGAAGTACATAGGAACGATCAAGTATTTGTTAGAAGAAGAGTTTAAGCATAAATAAATAAAAAAAGATGAATAGTTCTCTTTTCCTATTGGTTTAAAGAATTCTTATCTAATCTCTAGTTGACTATTCAACTACAATGAGTTGGAGAGTGTATTAAGATAAAAATATATATTTCTTAACACTCCTCCTTGCTCAACATAAAATTTTATACAATGTTATGCATGGTAATTTCCATAATCTTGCAAGATATATAGTTGTTGCGTCATTAAACCTATTTGGGAAAACCTTGATTATAGTCAAGGATAAAACCACAGATAAAGGAAAAAAAGTTCAACACCTTTATCAATCCATTATTAGTGGAAAACTTAGTGGAAAAAATCCATGAAAGGATATCAAAGGTTTTTGCAATTTCATAATAAATACTTATTGAATTTCTTGCTCTAAAATATTGAGTCATCACATTCTAATGCCATGAACAAGTTGACAATAGATACATAATGGAAGAGCCTTGGTGAAGAGATCAATACGATTATTTGTTGATATAACTTTCTTGATTTCAAGTGATTACTTTGTAATCAAGTCATGGGTATAACTGAAATATTTTGGATCAATATATTTAGTTCGATCATCTTTAACAAAACCCACTTGTATTTGTATAATACAAGCATTGTTACGGGCAACTTTGTTAAAATGGCAGTATTTTATGTGTTATTTTCAGACCACCTGGTCTAAACTGTAAAAGTGATATCTAAAACTATTATAGATATTAAAGATCTTTGATTTATATGGATTTTAGAAATCTAGGATTGATATAAATTTGAGACTATGTGGTTTGAATTGTAAAAATGACATCTAAGACAAGTGTAGATTTCAGACATGTAGGAAAGGTATAGATTTCAAACATCTAAGATGGTTGTACATTTCAAACTATCTGGTTCAAACCATAAAAATTGCCAAAGTAGTGGAATGGTGCCATTTTAATGAAATTGTCCATTGTTGTTTTCATGTAAAATAGTTGGAGAATCATCATGTGATAATCTACAGTTTGTTCAAATAATTTGTCGATTGATCTCATATAAAGTAATAATTTTGACATTATTGGATGATGTGACAGTTATTGTTTGCTTTATTGATTTCCAAAATATTGCAGCTTTATGTCGTAAGAAAACATAGCTAGTTTGAGACCTGGTTGTTGTAAGGTCAGATTTATAATCAACATCATAATATCCAACCAATTTGGGATCTATTAATCGAGTATAAGGTAATCCCAAATCTTCAGTTCCTTTCGAAGAAGGTATTTAATACCATTCCAATGTTGTAGCGTGGGACGGGCACTATGTTGTACAAAAACACTAATTGCAAACATAATTTTAGGCTTTATAGATGTAGACAAATATAAAAGTGCTTTAATCATAATGAAGTATGATTTTGTTCACCAAGTGGTTTCTCCTCCTTGCAAGGGCGATAAAGATCATCACTTTTGTTGCTATGAGCATCCATAGGTGTAGAGAGTGGATATGCATTTATCATATTGAATCTTTTCAAGATTTGATTGATACAAGTCATTTGTAAAAGAAAAATGTTGCCATCTTTTAGGTGAAGAACTTGTAGGCTAATGCGAAATGTAGTTTTGTCAAGCAATTTCATTTTGAACTTGCAAATAAGGAAACGAGTGGCTATAATACATGCATATTTGATATCTACAAGTTTTAAATCATCAACATATACTATAATGATTATAAATCTATATTTGTCTCATTTTGATAAAGATATATAGAAGCAATGGATCATTTATAAAATGATATTCAATAAGATAGACTTGTAGTCATTGATACCACATGCGTCTAGATTGTTTAAAAGTATATGATGCTCGTTGTAATTTAATGCCACGATCTTTGTTCGGAATGGATATAACTTGAGTGGTGGTTTCGAGACTAGGTGAGACTTTCATATAAATATGAGCATCAAAGCAACCATATAAATAAGTAATTACTACGTCCATCAGACGTTGTCGTGCTATAAATGCAGACATTATGTAGAATATGTATATATACATGATTTAAATATATGTAAATGTTTGTAGTATTATAAAAAAGATGACGTCATTTCAGGTGGCTTCAAGGTGATGTCTTCTTTCTCCGACTATATAGAAAAGGATTTACTTGAAAGCTTCATTTCATTTGATATTTTTTTTCTTCGTGTTTTATTTAGATTATACTATGTTGAACTGAAGGGATTTTTTTGAGTCTCAAGATGAAGAATCTCAACCGGAGCATGAGTTTGAATTTTCTCCATTGGGCATTGATGATTATATAGTAGGTTGGATGTATTGAACCTGGTAGTCGTGAAGTGACATTTAAAGGATGTTTTGAAGTCTTAAACGATGAGTATTACTGTCGCATGGTGAGGCCTATTGAAAAGAGTCGTGATCACCAACAATGGTTGGAAGGGCCAAGCAATCTTTCACTAAGGCAAATCGTGCCGATTATGTTGCTATTATTGTTAAACGCATCTTCAAATTCATGTAGACGGAGTGACATTTCAATTGGAACTCTAATTTTTTACCTCTACTAAATATATCTTAGATTTATGTTCTTCATTCCATAATTAGAGTGATTTCTTAAAATAAATTTGTATTTGTGAAGTAGTATGAAGAAAATATTCAAATAGTTTGCCTTTTAGGTGAAATTGAAGTGAATTTCCTTCAAAGATGAAGATGAAGATGAAGATGAAATAAGTACTCAATTATTAATGTTGTAGCTTTGAGAGTAAATTAGGGGCTAACCCCACTTGTTTGTGTGATTAGAGTGGAGATAAGGTGGAAAAAAAGGTGAATACTATTTATCTTTTCTCCCATTGTAAGTTTAGGGAGGACCCGAATGTTTGAAGGCCCATTGTATTGTGAGTTTGAAGAAGTTTGAAATTAAATTTAAAGAAATTGTGTATTATGATGTGCAGTTTTTAAATTGATCTCACTTGCTTGATTTGGAGTTGGGAATCAAAAGTTGTACTAGATTGAGTGGAGGGAGGTTTGTTGCTTTTAATATTAAAAGGCAGTGACTTCGACCGGCTATAAGAGATGGAAAAGTTCTTGGTTTGTAATGAGATTTAAAAAGAGTGTATAAAATTGTGTTAACTTTTCTTAAATATATCATTCATTTTATTTGAAGTTTGTATAAGTGAGTTGTGAATGTAAAAATAAAATAAAGTCTATTGTCCTTCTTTTTTCAAGGCTGAAACTTTGGATGGTCATAAAAATTGAACAAAGTTTTAAAATTTCTTGAAATTTGAAGGAAAAGTAGAAGTTTGCATTAGCTTTTCAAAAAGCTATCACTCACCTCATTTGAAGTTGTAGAGCAATGGTGACTTTGATCAAAAGTTCAACTTGAGAATTGGAGGTTGAAGAAGTGTTGAAGACTTGTGTGTATATGTGTGTGTGTGGCTTATGACTTTGTAAAATTTGTTGTTGCAAGCGACTTCGGTTACACCAACGTTAGCTTCATTTTGTGTCGTGGGTGACGAAGTGGGGTTAATTGCCCACATAGTCGAGACTTGTTCTCATGGTGAAGCTTGTTTCTTAAAGCTGGTCACCGCGAGTTTGAAAGTTTAGGAGTCAATCTTTCGGATGGCCCAACTCGTGGTTTGGCCATCCCGTTTTATTTGTCCGAAGCCATGGGATTTTATCACACCTCGTATCACACACCTTAACCCTTAAACCCATTGAGAACCATTCAATACAAAATAGGCCAACAGGTAGTAGTTTGACGGCGATTTTGAAGATTCGATGTTGAAGATCGAAGAAATTGATACGACTACGACTTTCCATTATAAATCATAATAATTTAGTGGGTGAATTTGTTGTAACAAGCTCACTCCTATTCATCTTTTTTATTAATTTGTCGGTTGTTAGTAAAGTGAATCTACAAGTAACAAGTTCATTTTTTTATCATCTTACGACTTCTTTCATCCTCGAGCCATTTTTGATTGCAACCAGAATCCCCGTGATTTCCCGAGGCAAACGCTCTCAATACGACAACACATTTTAAAGATGGTATGTAGTGCCATTCTAATAAAATATTGGAAAGTTATAGAGTATATAATTGGTGAATGTGTAGAATCATAATCAATACTAAACTTTTGTGTGCAATCTTAAGCAACCCGACATCTTTTGTAATGTACAATTTTACTTTTTTCATTTTGTTTGCATACAAATACAAGTTTATATCCAAGAGGTCGAGAAGAGAGATTTTTTATAATAGATTCAAAGATTTGTCTTTTATACAAAGGAGTATATTCTTCTTTGATAGTAGCATTCTACTTTAGCCAATCAGAGCAACGCATCACTTCTTCAATAGTACTTGGATCGAGATCATCTTTCTCATTAGAAAGATGTTTTGCAATCATACAAATAATTGGTTCATCTATTTCTATTATTGCCATGTTTCAAATATCACATGTATCGCAATACATCACAAATAATTTTGTATTCAATTTGAACTTTTTGTGCTTATAGGCAAGAGTTCCTTTGATTCTCAAGAGTTGCAAAGATATTAGAAGTGGATGAACAATTTGATATGAGTGATCTCGTAAAATTGGTAGTGATTTCTATAAGCATAGAAGAATTAGTAATATCAATCATTGCCTTGCACTTAAATGATTGTTTATCTAATTCACAAGTCTGTTTCTTTATTGATTGAAGAATTGGAGTTAAAATAGTTTCTGGCACTGATAGTTAAGCAAAGACATTTTGAGTTTCATTCAATGGAGTTTTTAGTAATTCTTGGTGCATCATTAAAACCATTAGGTGTTTGATTTGCAATCTATTGCAAATGCAAAATTTTGGCAACCTTAATTTCAGCCAAAGATGTTTTAGGATCATGGATCAATATAAATGTCTCGAGTGTCTTGAATATAAGGCCTTTAGAATGCTCTTGAATATATGCTTCTCATTTTAAAAATGGAAACATGTCTTTTTCAAATCAACAATTAACAAAACAAGTATATAACAACGTATTAGTTGATGGATTGATATAACGAATAATACTTGAAGAATCAAACCCAACATAGATACATTTTTGTTGATGAGCTCCATGGTTTGACATTGAGATTCTGGAATTGAAACCTATATATGACAATCAAAGACTCTTAGGTATAATACATAGTGAATACACCATGAAAGAAGTTCTTGTAAAGAAGTCATTTTCAAAGATGAAGGACGGAATTAAATGAAAGTTGCAGCATATAAAACTACATGTGTGTAGAAATAGTAGTCTCGTAATAAGTTGGATTCGTATGATAAATGACTCAACAAGTCCATTTTGAGCATACTCATGTGGAATTGAATAGGTCAAGTCAATCCCCATTGTAGTACAATAATCTTCAAAATTCTTGATCAAAATTCTTGATCATTATCTATACGTAGTATTTTGATTGGATAATCAAGAAAACGAGTCTTGAAACGGATCAATATTGAAATTGAATTGGCAAATGCCAAATTTCTTGTTGATAATAACAATGCATGTGATTGTTTGCTTGATGCATCAACCAAGACTAAAAAATATCGGAATGGTCAAGACATGGGATTAATTGGACCACAAATATCACCATGTAGCCTTGAAAGTATAGGTGGTAATTCATGAGGAGTTCCATAAGGATGATTTGGTATTTAATTTGTCTTGTACGCAAACTTGGCATAATGCCATTGAATTGGCATTTGTCTCGACATTTGTTGGTTGTAAATTGTGTTCAGCACTATACGAAATAATTTTCTGAATAAAGTAGAGTTTGGATGGCCCAATCTTCCATGCCAAAATAAATTTTTATTAACTTCACAAGATAAAACAAAGCTAGATACAATTGGTGATCAAATTGCAATCCAATACAAGCCACTTGCTGTAGCAAAGGCTGCTTCCACCACTTTATTATTATGTACAAAAATCAAAGTCTCTTGCCTATTTAGAATTTTGGTTGAGAAATGAAACCATTGGTGCGCATATCTTGATAGCTAATTAGGCTTCGAGATATAGAGGGAGAAAACATAGAATGCATGCATGTCATGGTGCTGCCCTCAAACAATATCATCTTTGTTGGTCCTTCTTGAAAACAAAACACATTTGATCCGGTCATTGTTATTAAATTTCTAAATTGCCAAGTTGAAAGATTACTTTCATCAAAAAAAAATTGTCCGTTAGAATTGTATGTGTAGTTGTAGAGTCAAGGAGCGCATAACAAAATTCACTAGTAGAAGTATCTTTAACAATATGAGTTTCAAAGTTTTCAGCTCCAAATGCATCCATAGATGCATCCATAGATGCATCTCGAATTTGACGTCAGAGTTTCTTGTTTTCATAGAACATCTTAATTAACCCCTAAAGGACCAAGGCCTTTTTTCTGCCATAAAACACTCAAAACTGCCATACCTATAGCAAAGAGTAAAAAAAATTGAAACATTTTTTCTTTCCATATCTAACCATAGGATCTTACACCTAACTAGTATGAGAGTGTGTGGAAAAAATTTCAGAATTTTTGACCGCTCAGATTGCAAGATATCTGCGTTTATAGTGGACAAAAAAAGTTTTTCAGCACATTGCGGGACTAGATTTTGACTTTGAACATTTTTAACTTCAAATTTTTTCACTACACAGTTTTGAGCTTTAAATCTTTATAATGGAGAATTGAGTTGAGAGAATGAGAGTCTAGGTAAAAAAAAAATTTATAAAAAAATTTAATTATCATTCTTAAAAAATTGTTAAGTAGAAGTAGGTATGAGATAGAAGGAAAATCTAAAATATTCATATATTTTAGATGGAATTAAAATGTACTAATCCCAATGGTGAGATTGTTCTAGCAAGTAAATCAGACCATGGAAAAAAAATAAAAATTGAAAAATTTGAAAAATTGCATTCAGAAATGAATCCTACACGTTATTTTTTTCAAGAAGATGCTCTAACTGCCCCAAAAACAAGAATGTCCATAACTTTCTCATAACATATCCAAATGAAATGAATAAAAGCTTTCCGGATAGACAATAATATAATCTATGAGAAAAAATAATATTAAAAATAAAATTCAAATTTTTTGTCCATTTTTTTTTTGGCTGCCCGAGCTGCCCGCCGTCCCCTCGTTTGAGCTTATTTGGTCATAACTATTGTTCCCGGGCACCGATTTTGAAAAAAATTATATTCCCACAAAGCTCATCAACTTTCCTACCTCCAAAAAAATTTAAAAAAATCAGGAGAAAATTTCAGCCCGTAGGTACCTGCCCGAAAACGCATTTGTCCCCCGAAGGGACAATGGTCCTTTAGGGGTTAAATAGTCTAATGTTTGACAAATATTTGCTAGATGACCCAATCTATCACATTTATAGCAATTTACCATGATTGTTAGTAGAAGAAGTGGTATTCTTCTTCTATACATATTGGTTATCACGGCTATGACTAACATAATGTTTAGAGCAATTTTTTCCTATGTTTATAGGCCTTAGGTTTAATATTAGAAACCTTGGCAACATGCAACTCATGAATTGTAGTTTGAACTAGATGGGCCTTTGCATTATGCAAGAAGAATTTGTTTTGCTTTTTAGCAAAAACTTACAGAGATATGAGATCTAAGTGGTTTTCAAATTTTCTGTTTATATATTATTGTGCAAGTACAACAGAAACTGATGGAATGTTGAGAGAGTTTTCTTAACCATTTCTTCCTCAGTAATGGAAATTTATTCATAACTTTTGATTGGAGACTTGAAATTGCAAATGGATTTTTGAAGATGAAACATAATTTGATTTATCAACTTTTCTTAGTTGAAAGTTTGTAAAAAAAGTTTTTTTTCTTTACTAAATGACCTCTGAAGTCTACTGACTTTGAAAAATACCGAATTGTGAATGATTTAGTTTAAAAAAAAACCCACATTATTTATAGAATACTAACCATGGTGATTTAAACATTTTTCAAATCAAAAAATTTACTTGAGATTCTTGAAAGTCAAAATTAACAAAAAAGTGTTGATTTTTTGGTTGATTTAGAGTTGCAATATCCAAATCAACAAAAAAAATTGTTGATTTTGGCAGTTTTTACCAAAATCAACAAAAAATTGTTCAAATGAACAATATAGTATCAAAATCAACACTTTTCTGTTGATGTTTTGTTAATTTGGTCACTGTTTTTCTACTAGTGCTAAGATCTGCTCAGTTAATGGAGGTCACAAAATTCAATGGTCAGACTTGATTCCTCTGTTATGCTCCAATTAGTCTTAACTAGTACTTTGAAAGTTGACTATCTATTTGAGACTTATGTCAAGTCATCTTGTCAATGCTAAACCCAATGCTAAATTAATTTACTGAAGGCAAGGGCTAAGGCCACTTCCTTCATAATTTTGCATTACTTTATTCAAATTGTACTGGATTTCAGCTTTGAATATCATTTTTTTTGGTCAATAAATGGACATTAGCATATTAAATAGCATAAGAAACTCTTAAATAAAAGTCATAACAAGTAAAAATTACTTGTATAAATTCTAACACTTGGATATGGAAGCTAGAAAAATAAAAATAAAAAAATAAAAAAATAAAAAAATAAAAAAATAAAAAAATAAAAAAATAGATATAGATAAAGATAGAAAAATAGAAAATTATATTTGAAAAGTAAAAAATCAATTAATAATCAAGTTAGGAAGGGTGTATGTGGAAGGGCGGCGAAGAGGAAACTGGATGCAAAGACGGAGCTACTGGAAGGAACTTAAAGCAGCATGGAGAGAGGAAAGAGGCGAAAAGTTTAATGAAATAAAAACAGAAAAGGTCCAAATAGGAGTGGAGGTGGGATGTGCTAGTAGAGAAGCACTAATGAGGAATGGAGCAAGAGCTAATTTCCATTTGAAGCCGGATATCCGATTCTGAATGGATGGAGGGATACTACTGAAAGTTCAATTAGAGCTCTAGGCTCCAGTCTGCGCATTAAAGAAGCACAAAGTTGGAGGGGACAAATCCTCCGATGAATGCTTTATTTTGGGTATGGAAGTGAACAGTTTGCGCAAGTCCGATGAATTATTATTGTCATTATACACGTTTTGGGTGCTCCAAGTGCAATAGCAAGCGCTTGAAGTTTGGTTGCCTTTTGACTTCAAAAGCTGGCTCCATCCAATGCTTGGACGTTTGGCTCCCTAATGGAGACTAGCTTTGACGCAAGAGCAGGGGTTTGGGCGGAGGGCCAAGAGGCGAGGGCATGGCCAAAAAGGAAGGGGCTGGCGGAGGAAAGGATAGGGAGTTGTACAAAAAAGGGGTAGAGTTGTATAGAGAGGGGTGCTACACAAAGTAGAGACTACAATGTAGAAGGAGAGACAAAGGGAAATGGGGGGGATTGCAAAGTCTTTTCCTTAAAAAATAATCTAAGATATGGAAACTCAAGAAATTCATAAATAAAGGTACTAGAGCATGCTGATAATGTGTTAAGACTATAAAACTAAATAAACCACTAAGTCTTGCAACCACAAAAGTATGCAAGAATGATCAAATATTGATTAGAAGATGAGTTTAAGCATAAACAAGCAGAGAAAAGATGAATAACTCTCTTTTCCTATTGGTTTAAAGAATTTTTATCATTAGAAGAACTTTAGCTGTTGTACAAGGTTGCGAGTTCCCCGAGTTCCCTGAGTTCCCCGAGTTCCCGGACTCTAGGAACCCATCCATATGCACAGTCTAACATGGTCAAAGTTTGGCCACGTTAGATAATAATATTTAATTATTTTTTTAATAAAAAAATATTTTTTAATTTATTTTTAATATTAATATTATTTTTAATTATTTTACATTTTGCCTGTGTATCTCTAGTTCACAACAAGGGGAACAAGCCTAAAACGACCTTCCCCTTGCCTGAAATCTCTTCTAATGCTAATCCCTAGTTGACTCATTACATGTGATTTGGCTCTCGAGGAGGGCTGCGAGTTCCTAACTCGACCCCCCCCCGAGAACCGCCGATATCCGCTGTTCCCGGCCTGTGCTGACTTGGCCGAGAGATGGCCAGGTCAGATTTTTGGAAAAATAAAATAAAAATAAATAAAAATCTAACTTTGTTTCTCAGTTTAAGGACTTAAAAAAAAATTTCAAAAAAAAAAAATTTGACAGCGGCGTTCTTTTACTACCGGGGGAACAGCGCCGGGAACAGCCCTGAAACGGCCCTTAAAATCCTGAAATCTCTTCTAATGGTTCAACTACAATGAGTTGGAGAGTATATTAACCCCTAAAGTCCCATCGTCCCTACAGGGGACAAAATGGATTTCGGCAAGCCCCTATGATCTGAGTTTTTACTGAAACTTTTTGAAACTTTCTCAGAAGAATAGATAAACTTAAGAGCTTTCTGGGAATATAATTTTTGCTCCAATTGGTGCATGAGAGTAAAAGTTATGCCATAATAACCTCAAAATGGGGGACATCGGACAAAAAAGAATCCACAAAAAATTGAAATAAAATTTTTAATATTTTTTTTCTTGGAGATTATATTTTCTTCTAAATGGGAAGCTTTGATTCATTCCATTTGGATTAGTGATGTGAAAGTTATGGAGATTCTTGTTTTGTAGGCAATCATAGCAACTTCTTGAAAGAATTTTTATTCTTCCACTTTGAATGCTAATATCTTTCAATCTATATGGTCAAACATTACAAAAAATTTATCACATGATTTAAGGCAAGTGTAGAACAAGATCTTATGGTTAGATTTTAAAAAAATATTTAAAAAACTTATTTCATAGCTGGACATAGCAAAAATGGTAGTTTTAAGTGGTTTTGGTAAAAAAATGGCCGGGGATGCTATTTTGTGAGCCCTGTAGTGGGAGCCCAAGAGTCGTGAGCTTGTAAGCCTCTGATTTTAGAATTTTTGGAGGGGAATTTTTTGGATTAGGACCTATTACCGTGGATTAGAATGAGGGTGTTTTGGAGGCTAATCTTGAAAAAAATTATGGAAATGGAGGATTCTTGATAATAAAATAGAACAAGGAATATCATATATATCAAGAGATTTTTTGAAAGGTCAGGGGTTTGGAACTCTCAAAAAATTTCAAATTAAAAAATTTCAAATAAAAATCTATTATCTTTATTAATATTAATATTATTATTTCACCCCCTAGAAACCCTCTCTTGATATCTAATGGTCCCTTGGATTTGAAGTTCTCAAAATTTTTATTTTTATTTTTTCAAATTTTTTTTCCATGACTTTGTCTCGTCTAGAAAACCCTCTCGGTATCGAGAGGTCCCTCGGGGATTTCAAAGTGTGGGACTCAAAAAAATTAAAAAATATATTTATTTTCAATTTCTTTTTCAATTTTCTTTTCAAAAATCTTTTTAATTTTTTTCCTGACTTCATTACCTCTAGAAACTTATCTTGGTATTGAAAGAACTATTGGAGGCTTTCAGATTTGACACTTTCAAAAAAGAATTTAAAATAATAAAAATATATTTATATAATAATTAATTTTTCTGCAACTTTGGCACCCCCATATCCCTTTTGGTACCAAGATATCCTTTGCATGTGTTAGGGTTTGGGACTCTCAAATTAAATGATAATAATTTTTAATTTTTTAATTCTTTTTGCTTGTTAAAAGTTCCAAAGTCCAAACTCCCAAAAGTTGAAAAAAATTAAAAAATTAAAAAAAAGGTGTTGATTTTTTTTATTTTTATTTTTTTTGTAAAAGTCCTAAACTCCAAACCCTACAAGGCGTCTCTCTGTACTGAGAGGTTTTTTTTGAGGTGACAAAGTTGAATTTAAAAAAAATTAAATAATTTTTTTTTTTAATTTTTTAATTTTGGTTGGAAGTCCCAAACCCCAAACCCTACTAGAGGTCTCTATATCGAGAGGGTTTTTGGGGAGGTAGCAAAATTGCGATTTTTCTTTTAAAAAAAACAAAAAAAACTCATTTTGGATTGAAAGTTCTAAACCTCAAACCCTGTCAAGGGTCCCTTGGTACCAAGAAACCCCTTGCGGAGTTTGGGGATTGGAAATCTCAGGGAAAAATAATTAAAAAAAGATTTTTTAAAATTATTTAAAATTATTGAATTTATTTTGCGACTTCATCACACACACCAAAACCCTCTCGGTACAAAGAGACTCTTAGCAAGGTTTGGAGTTTGGATTTTTCAACCAAGTTTTTATTTTTTTTCAGTTTCTTTTTGGCAACTTTGCCACCTCAAAAAACCCTCTCGATACAAAGAGACCCTTGGCTGGATTGGGGGGTTTGAGACTATCAAAAATGTATATATATATATATATATATATATATATATATATATATATATATATATATATATATATATATATATATATATATATATATATATATATATATTATTTTATTTTTTTCAAATTTATTTTTTGCAACTTTGGCATCTCAGAAAACCCCTCTTGATAACGAGAGACCCCTGTCAAGGTTTGGGGTTTGGGGACTTTCATTTAAAAAAAAATTAAATTTAGAAAAAAAAAACCCTTTTTCTCTTAAGTTTTTTTTCCGGGACTTTGTCACCCAAAGAAACCCTTCTTGGTACGAAGAGACCTCTTGTGGGGTTGAAAATTTAGGACTCTCAAAAAAATTTAAACTAAAAAAGAAAAAAAAATAATAATAAAAAGTATTTTTTTATTGTATTTTTTCTACAACTTAATCATCCCAAGATATCCCTTTCAGTATCAAGAAATCCCTTGCACGGTTTTGGTTTTGGGACTCTTAAAAAAAAGAATAATTAAAAGATTTTATTTTTATTTATTTTTCCTTTATTACAACTTTGTAACCCCTTAAAACCCTATTTCGTTACCAAAAGACCCTTTATGGAATTTGGAGTTTCGTACTCTCAAAATTAAAAATTAAAAAAAAAAAAATCTATTATATGTTTGTTTCCACGGCTTCGCCATCTCAAGGATCCTCTTGCAAATTTTGGAGTAGGGGACTTTGAAAACACTTTTTTTTTTTTAATTTTCAAATTTTCTTTTGAGTGTGTGAATGTGTGTCACAACTCCATTACCCCCCAAAAAAACTTTAGGCACTAAGAAGTCCCTTTGGAGGTTTGGGGGGTAAGACATTCTAAAAATTTCCTCGTTTTTACGAGATGGTGTTTACTGCATGAGCCCTCTATCAATTGTCCAAAATATTTGTTTTCCCTTGGAATATTTTCAAAAGCTTGATTATTAACAAACATTTTTACAAGAAGAATGAAAATGGGCCTTGAGGTGGATTAAAGTTGTCGTTTGTCAACATGCCAAGTCAAGCACGATGCATATGCCAGCAAGGCCCCATGGTCATAGGTCCACGGTCATAGGGATGAAAATCAAAATCAAAATCAAAATTTTGAAATGTCTTCATTTTTTCTTTATTGGCTTCAAAAATTTCAAGTTTTTTTCAGTTGATGCTCTAGGCTTACAAAACGTAAGCTCACAGCTCCTAAGCTCATGCTTTTAGGCTCACAAACTAGCGTCGCTGGAAAAATGGCCTTGGGAGTTTAGGGTTTAACCCCTAAATGACGAAGGCCTTTTTCTGTCAAAAAACACCTCGAATCTAACATATAATAGGTATCTGTCACAAAAACTGATTATATAATAAAAAGCCAAAAGTATCTTATTCATCATATTATCTCCTAAATGATGGAGGGTGTTTTGGAAGAGGAAAGTCCAAAATTGCCAATCTTTTATGCATTGTCCAAAATCCAAAATTAAATTTGTTTTCTTTTGAATTCCAACCATACATAAGTCTACTAAACAAGTGAAGAAATGTGTGGGAAAACTTCAGCCCACTTAACCAATTGGATTGAAAGATTACAATTTTTGAAATTGAAAAAAGCAACTTTTTCATTCCTACAAATGGGGGCAACAAACTTCAAGCCCTCTTGGAGTAAAATTTTTGCTTTACTCAAATATGAGAATTTTCACCGTTCATAAGTAAATGATGTTAAGTTCACTCATGAAAAATCTCAAAAACAAATATGGAGTTTAGCTTATTCTTAATCACGGACCTTGTAATGTAAAGCAGTGAAGTGAGTTGACAATATACTACTCATTTTTTGATGATTTCTTGTGCAATGAGGAATTTTTTAATTTGAAATCCAATAGGCTAAATTTTGGAGACACACAATTGAAATATTTAGAAAAAATTTCAAAAACTTTGACTTCATAGATTGCAAGATAATACAGCTTCAAATTCAAAGAAAATGTTTTTCTTGAAACTACACCGACATAGCTAACAAAGTTTGACTCCTCCAGAATGTGATTTGAAAATTAAATTTTTTTATCCAACAATTGTATGCCATATTTTATTAGTCGCATATACGCCAAATTTCAAGTCGATGCCTTGAAGATGCCTAAATTGCTTGAGTTGCCCAAATTTTTTCCGACAATATAACTTTTGATCTAAGGCTTCCAATTGAAAAAACATATACTTCTACTAAGAGGGGGGATATGTTTACATCTTGTGTCAAAATTTCATGAACAACCAACCAAAATTAAATTTGTAGGAACCTACCTGGATTTTCAATTGTATGTTCAATGAACAATTGTCTTTTAGGGGTTATTGATCACATAAATTTGTACAAAATGTCAAGAAAATAGTGCGTAGAAACCTAATGACCGTAGGCATTAGATGGGATTTGGAGATCTTGGAGGGCTGTGAATTCACAAGTTGTGGGGAATAGGGGCACGCTTTTGCTGTAGTGCCACTGTAGCAATCTGATGTGGCTAAACTTCAGCCACGTTTAGATTGAAAAAAAAAATGAATTCGTTTGAAAACTAAAAAGAAAAATTATTATTTAAATTATTATTTTTAAAATTATGATAGTGAAACATTCTTTCCGTGAAGGGGAACAAGCAAGGGGGAACAAGCTTGGAACAGCCTTCCCCTTGTCCCAAATCACATCTAATGATAGGAAGTCTTGAAACAAATCCAATTCTAAAAGTGTCCTCTAACGCAATGGTATATTTGTCTTTCTTCAATGCATCATCAATGTACTAATAGGGTAGTTCACTCTAAAAGTGTCCCTCTCCTTCAAATCGCCCTTATTTTTAGTTGGAGAATGGAGATGAGGTGATCTTTAAATGGACTACTTTAGCAAGTGAATGAATCAAGGAAAAATTGATTCACTAATAGTCCACAAGTAGTTAACCCTTTAGTGGTCGTAGTCTTCCAGGAGTGTGGGAAGACTGTAGAAACATGAAATTGTTACAGGTCGGCTAGTACAAAGTGGAATTGGACAAGAGCTGAATTCACTGTATAATCTTCGGCCCCTACGGGGCTTCAGTTGATTAGAAGAAGGATTTCTGTGAAACACTTAGGCGATTGCCAGATTATGATGTTTGACTAGGAAATGTTGGGCGTTGACTTCCATGGGCAGAGTGTCTCTTGCTCATAGCGTTTCAACTTCGAAGGTCATAGGGGGTCCACAATTTTTTTGAAAAAACATGAAGTGCAGCTGAATGTGTGAGGAACACCTGTGAATTTACAGATCACAGAAACAAGAACTGTCTTCTGAGATCTAGATCTTGCAATGCGGACTATAATGTGCAAAGTGAGAAATGACACATCTTCTACATGACCGATCATAAATGTGTCACTGACCGCCCTGCCATGTTGCCCGCCCGTCCTTTAAACTTCAAGACTGCCCGCTTAGAAGAAGACAATTTAGCTGACGACGGTACAACTCAACAGTACAGCAAGACGAATGCCAGTATGCAATCGTGAGAATGTGAGAATGCAATCGTGTGAATGCACGCATCGGCTTTGAGGCTCCTCCACATCTCTTCTTCGATGGCTGTGTGGGCACGATCGGGCGGCCTGAATTTTACATGGTTCTCGTTCACATTCCAATACTATTCCAATACTATAAACAATGCTCTATGCTATATATATATGCAGAGCCTACATTTTCTATTACATTTAAGGCTCTGTACATTGCCTCCATCAAACTTGAATACCAACGATTCACCTTCTCAGTACGAAGTGACTCCTCTGGAAACAGTCGCCCAGATGTAGAAAGACGCCTCCGCATTGGGGGCATAACATGTTTGTCCTTGTAGGGCCTCTGCAGAAACGACATTTTCGACGACGTTCACTGCGGACGAGGCTATGTACACCTGGTGTAGACAGGCGGAATTGCGACACTGCTCCCCTCTGCATTGACCACGGTCTACTCAGTTCATCGGCGAGGCCTAATTGGAATTGCAAATGAGATTGCGTTCCCTTCCCAAGTTGCTCGGCCGCTGCTTGATGCAGGATGAATGCATTTACTGCTGACGTGTCAATGAGGTAGAAAAAGATTTTATGCCACCATTTGTGACTTCGAGTCTGGCATGTATATGAACCCCTCAGTTGGTCAGCAATGTCGACCCCCCACATGAACTCTGTATACGCCTTATGTATAGGCGACGTCTCCAAGTCTGTGACGGTACCGTTCACTCATCTAGGTACTGTCGGCCATGTTTCATTCGCTGCTGGAATGGGTGGGTAATATGTGGACAACATGAATACATGCTTTCGATCTACAAATGCCACACATGAGACTTCGCGACTTATGTGCATCCTCCACCGCAAAGTTCCCTGTGGCTCTCTAGATAATGCCTTCTTGTCGACCATCGATTTCAGGAGACCAACACGATTACTGCGAACTGTGCCAACTGCGAATGTCCCAAGTGATCGGAGGTCTGCTAGTAGCTCTACAGATGTGAAGAAATTGTCCGTGCATACCACGTGCGATCGGCCATGCAAGTCGTGCGTCATCTGCATGACTACTTTATGAGGTGACTTCGCGTCTCCTACAATGCCACCGGCCACTGAATCTCTCCTTAGCGATCCTGTGTATATTTGAAAGTCCGAAATGTACTTATGCTTTGCATCGGCTAGACACCAAACCTTCACTCCCCATTTTGTTGGCTTTCTTGGTAGGTACTACCTCACTGGACAGTACTTCCCTTTATAAGGTATCATTGTCTCGTCAACGGTGACCTCCTGGAATAGATTCCAGTTCGACTTGAACTTCTTCCGCATTTCAGTCAGCAGCCACCGCATTTTCCTCAGTCTATCGATTTCTGCATCCTCGTCCTCATCTGCAATCTGTTGGTCATCTGCAACGTGCAAGCAGCGAGTGATGTCTTCATACCGGCGACATGTCATGATGCTGGAAATGCTTGGACAATACATAAATTCACTGCCTCGATTCCAGTAGTTACGATGGTTGGGGAGACGTTTTATTCCCATCAGTAAGTTCACAGCCACAAAGGCCTTCAATTCTACCTTCTCCAAACGCCACCACAGTCCTCCGCCTATGGGTAAGTGTGTCTTCGGATTCAGTAGACTAGCATATCGATTAGTGTCGTTGCAGATTCGTTGCAATGTCTGTTCCGACCAAAACCGAGCAAACAACGCCGTCTTCGTAGGCATTCTCAGTATGGGGAAAGCTGGACCTCCTATCGGTCCTGTGAATGTTGGACTCACTACTCTATATGAGTAGTGCTGCATTGTCCATGTGGACTCTGCGTACGCTGCTTGGAATGCCAAACGGGCAGTTGCGATTGACGCTCGAGTACCCCGTCCATTACGCACCACGTGGGTCCGGCCAGATCTAGTTGATCGACCAACAGAGGGATGTGCTTGAGAGCTAGATGCTCTCTTCGAAGAAGCTTCTGGCTTCCTCTGATGACAACCGTCATCCACAGCTTGCGACTGAGGATTGGCACGTGCATTTGCTCTGCCATGTGCTAATTCAAATTCATCACTACAAAAATCGACGGTATGCTCAGGCACAGGTGCTGGCATGCGTAATAACGTTGGACACTCTTTGTCGTTGAGGTCAATGAACGGTACACATGTGACAGCTGCTATGGATCTGTTGAACAAAGTATCTGTCATTGATGAACGGCCAATATTGGGTCCTACATGGTTCGGATGTGCATGTTCATCGCCTGCAAGAAGCCCAAACGAACTGGGAAATGGTGTACTTACAGTCTCTGTTAGATCGACAGTGGTCTTTGCATGAGGTAACGTGTGCTTCGGCAAATGGTTGTCGCTTAGTTGTTGTTGTAGTTCCACTTGCTTCTGCATGACTTCTGCTTCAGTCACTTTGCCTTTGCCCTTCGTGTTGAGCATTGTTTCCATCGTTTGTATTGAAGCTTGCGGAGACATTGTGAGGCCTGAGCGGAACTTGTTTGTCATCGTTATTTCAGGTGCCTCCACTGTACAGACCGTTGCTACGACGACGGGTCGTTTTCCCTTCATCGCTATAGTTGAAGGACTCGCACTGCAACTAGCTCCGATGCTGCGGCCTGGTATTGGCAACGTGGCGTTGTGCTCATTGGAGTTGTCGTCCATGCCGTTTGCCAACCAGTTTGCGAAGTCATACCAAGACTGCCAGGACTCTTCATCGTCGACTTCAGTACTGGTCGCAGCAGTGTCGCATGCGAAAGAGTCCTCCACAGTCATGGAATAGAAAACATGGTCCTCCATGTCCAATGAGGACGTAACCCCTCCTTCTACCACATCCAAAGACTCTTCTGTGTTGGGCATACACGTATCATTACTGTCATATTGATTCAAGAGCACCAACGGTTCCACTTCGCCTAAAGGAACTTGTATCTCCCTTCCATCATCTAGCATTACAACGTACACTACTTCTCCATTGTCTGAGCGTACATATGCATGGATGGCCAGACCCATGATCCACTTCAAGCCATCATTATGGATTGCACTTCCTATCGACGTTGCAGATAGACGAACAGGTGTTGGTGTTGTTGCGCAAGAAGGCATTTTCTGTGCAGTATCAAGACGGACTTCCCAACGGTAACCTCGCCAAGGTAGCACACAAGTCGACTGTATGTTGGGGACTTCAGCAGAGCGGACATTATGTGCAAGACACGGCTGTTGCGCCATCGACAATACTGTTTTTGGAGAGGCGTCCCCAACACTGAGAGGGGTCTTCCCTTGCCTTCTCTTTTGCTCATGATTGTTGTCATTGCTGTCCGTGTCTTTCCTTTTCTTAGATGACTTCGTCGCTTTCTGGGAAGACAATGTATTAGTGCTTTGCCTAACAGATCGGCAAAACTGACACGTTTGGTACGGTGAGTGCGGCAGCCCAGGAACTCCCTTGCTACTGCGCGTCATGTTTTACAGAGGGCAAGTCACAAGAAGTTGATGCGGTGCACGACTATGTGAAATTACTGACTAACGGTAGAGATGCAAAAACGGCAAACACATTGCTGAGAATTATTGTCAGGCCACAGAAGAACTTGAAGAGCGTGATTTACTCCTTCATTGAATCCAACTAGATGTCCTCAGGTATTCTCTCTTTCCAGCCTAGAATCCAAGCACAATGATGTCTGAATAAGTACCGTAAACCCCTAGGAGTGTCTCGTTTCTTCACACTTGGCTTGACAGACCGCTTCAGTAAATGTCTACAATCTAAGAGTCCTAGGATCTGCCGAGTTTGTCTATCAGTGGCTCCGACAGAAGATGACCACAGTCGAACAATTTCACGAATCTATGACAATATGTATGCCTGGGATTCAGTAGTCGGTACTGTACTAGAAGTTGAGTTCATTCTCGATAAAAGAAGGTATCCTAGTTATTGGAAAATTACAACAGATGAGGTCATGAACCTCATCATGCAACGATATATAGTTTGAATTGCTGACCAGTTGGTAACCTCTAAAGATACCTTCTAAACTTTTCAGTAACAGCAAACAACAGAGATAGTACAATGTTCAAGACTATGCAAAGGAGAAGGTCATTCAAGGACTACTTCTAATAACAGATCGATGAATACGGTTGCTACATGTGTGAACACTTCTCAATTACATTTCTGGACAATGGTCTGCATTATTTTGATGTCACTTCTATGCATGTACAAGTCTGCAAATGGGTGCAACAGTAACGACAACGGTCTACTGCTGAATTGCTAATTGTGGCTGATTTCAGTAATGGAGAATTTAGATAGTCAGGGCTAATGATAACAAATCTAATGTCACTCACATTTCAACTGTGCCGGCAGAAAACTACAGTATTGGAAGGAAGCTACATGAACACTACTCTTCAACTTTGGGACTACTTGCTAGTGAACTTCACTTTGTTGCGTACTGATTTGTGAGGCTGTAAAACGAATGGTGACTGTGGTGGATTAGTGCACTACATACCATTCCTTTTTATTCATCTTGTTGGAGTGTTTTACAAGGAGGTACAACAAACTTCTTGAATGCAATTGACGGCTTCAGTTCAATTGGCGCATTACAAATATGATTGATATAAATGCATGTGTGCTAAGGTGGATTCTTTGTACAGGTAGCTGAGACTAATCCCTACTGTAGGTTTTGTACATGCTACTTCTAGCAGCAATGTGCTCCTGTAAGATGCACTATTGAATTTCCCATGCCAAAGAGTATTCCTGAATTTGTTGTTTGTACAGAAGCACTCTTTAGAGGTAGGCATCACATTTTCCTCTAGGCATCTTTGAACTAAGTACTGGCAATGAATTTCTTCATTGGTTTGGTGTCTACATTGAAGAATCAACCGACAATGTCTTGAATTGAAAATTCCTTGTTCACGAAATCTCACTACTTAGTGACAAGTGTAATTCTTTTTTGCCTTGCCCTCTACACTTCGTCTTGACACAATGCATGTTTGTCGTACATCTGTAATAATTGTTGAGTATTGACGGAATTGTACCAAAAATAATCCAAACATAGTGACAGCAGCATACGTACAACTGTCCTTGCCAAGGCAGCAAGCTACAATAGGACAAATTTTTATTTTTTTGTCTATCATGTTACTGATACTATGAATGGGCACACAAAATTTTGTGCTTTTCCAGACATCTTTTGCCATCTCCATTTACTGAAAAATATTGTCGCTGTATTTGAGGAAGGCCTTTGATTTTTCCAATAGAACACTCTCCCACCTGTCTCCACAAAAAAGGATGGATGAAAAAACGACTGAAGTTATGACTGGCACCGCTTCCCTTCTATGCGTCATCCACATTTTGGACGTCGACGCGCTTAGGGGTTAAATGTGGTGGTCACAAATAGGTGCCTAATTATGCTCCAAATCTTTGAAAATTTATAAGTAATTCAAAAATGCTTGGAAAAATACAAAACCACTTGTGTTAAGTTCTTCATCTATTTTTCTTTCTCTGAAAAATGATCTAAAAATGTTTTTTTTTTTCATGAAAACCTATAAAAAAAAACATTTCAAGAGTTTACCTTCCCCCAAATGCAAAAAGCTCTTCAATCGCACGTTTCCTGTACCTCGTAAGCTTCCCTTCATTGGTTCCACAAGGACCTCCATCTCACCATGGATCTTCCGAAAGTGCGTCAATTGGAGCTTTTTGCCGTGGAGTGCATTCTACGTCACCATCATGCCTTCAATGGTGCTCTGCCTCTGCTGCTGCCCAGCACGCCATTGTCCACCTGACCTCCCCTTTCCTCCATCGCGACGGTGCGATTCCAATCTCGTCGTCCCGACACTCCACCTCGACGCTATGAATCCTCCCAACAACACTCTCGCCTTGGGTTGCAAATTCACCACTCCTTGAGGTTCATATACGCCATGGCGCTCACCTCGTTCGCAGCTTCTCATCGCCCCCATCCATTCCTTCTTTCATCAGGAACGAATGGTGCTCGGCTCTTCTCTCTCGTGGGCGGATGGCGCACGCGGGTGACGTTCGCAGGCGCCAGAATCCCCCAATTGGTGACGAAATCCCAGTTGGGTAAGTCCGACATTGCGAGTCCGAAGTTGCTGCGGGGGATTGTCGCGAGGAGCTGGACTGAGACGAGGAGCTTGGTGGTGAGTGATGGTCGAGATTCTTCCCAGCTGGAAGAGGGAGAGGAAGAGGATGGCGGTGATGAGCGTCGTAGCCACGAGGAAGAGAATTTGGGGCGAATTTGGAGCACTTGGAGAGCGAAATTGTCGTCCGCGATGGTAGCAGCTGCGATGGTGGTGACGTTGCTGGTGAGTGAGCCGCTGGACGCCACCGCGGTTCTGGCGCCGCGGAAGCTGCGAGGCGACGAGTTGGCCACGGTGCAACTGTTTCAGGCGAACACGCCGTCGGTGGTCTATATCACGAATCTCGCGATCCGGTAGGCGCGCATTTGAATTCTCGCATTTGAATCCTCGCAATTGAATTCTCGCATTTAGAATTCTCGCATCGTTTCATTTCGTATCGATTAGTTCAATATCGAGAGAGTTCGTACTTCAATTCTGATGCCAAGCCAAAGTGCATTCCCATGAATTTCTAGTTGTTGGAATCGCGGTGTGTATAGTTACCATTATAAGAATGTCTAGATTTTATGCGGTTTTGTTACCAAATTAACGAGGATTCCAACACATCATCTGGAGTATTCATTATTTGGTGATTTTGGTCATCATATGCAGTGGGTTTGAAATTTTATTGGAAGATGACCTAATACTAACTTGAGTTCTGATATTGAAGTACCGGTAGTAGAGATTCTCAAAATCAAAATGTGCTCACTGTGCAAGATTTTGGGGTGTCGGCATCGAAGTAGGGTTGCAGTTAGGAATCTCTTCTTTATTCTTTTCATATTGGCGTATACAGACAATCATTATGTATCTCGTCTTTAGAATTCCTGTGAAATTGAGTTTAGGGTTCCAGGCCCCGCCCCCTGAAATGCACACTTTTGGTACATTTTTCCCATTGAACATTATTTCAGGCTGGGTGTCTCCTGAGCAGCACTTAGCCCAATTGGATACTTGCAAATGGGTGCATTCACAGGGCTCGCCCTCGTTAGTAAGTTCCATCAAAACGAATCAAGAGTGACAAGATGGGTAGTTCTTAATGTTTTTTGTTTTTTGTAAAGTATTTGGGACATCACCCAAAAATATTTGCTATCGTACAGTGGTGTTGAATTGAGAAGTGTGTGAGGTTGTGGGTGCAGGAGAGACGCCTTCACTTTGGATGTGATGTCGGTGCCGCAAGGCTCAGGATCCGGGTTCATCTGGGATAAGAAAGGCCATGTGGTAACAAACTACCATGTCATCCGAGGCGCTTCGGACCTACGGTACAATCTCAAAACTTTTATACTTAGTAAGTTAGTAGCGGTTGTCAAACCTTGATAGCAGAATAATCATTTGTCAGCGAAGAATTAATAATCTGGTTTCAAATACGTATGCATTCAGTTAAGAGTCAAGATTATTCTGGGAGGTTTCACCTTGTGGATCTTACAAATATCCTCAAATTGTAGTAGAGCAAATGTGGAGTTTGGTTGGACACTATAATCAACTCATGAATTATGTTGTGACTTGTGTCTGAGGCATGCTATAGAGATAATCAAAACTATTATGTTTACTGATCACAACCTTGCTTTTTTCTAATAGTGTAGTGTAGGAAGATATAATTGAGGTTTGAAATCCATTGATGTGGAGTAGAAATAGCATTGAGAGTAATGTTTGTTTCATTTCCTTCATGAGGTGTGAATGCAAATATTTACTTGAAAAAAAAGCTCGTGTTGTAACAGAGTGACTCTAGGTGACCAGTCTGTTTATGAGGCGGATATAGTTGGCTTCGACGAGGATAAGGACGTGGCAGTCCTCCACATTGATGCCCCATCAGAGAACCTGCGGGCACTACCTGTGGGCATGTCTTATGACCTTCTCGTGGGTCAGAAAGTCTTTGCTATTGGCAATCCGGTACTAATATTCTTCCTTCGTTACGTTTGTGCCTTCTTGTAATAGCTCTGGTTTCCCCCCAAAGGACCTAAAGATCTCATATTTGTTTTTTTACCAACTTGTGCAATGTTCTTCACTGTAATGGTGATACGAAATTTGACCCCATCTGAAGTATACTTCTCGCTGTATGATCAATCAAATTGGTCATTTCGTAACCATGAAATCTCAATCGTTTGGTTGGAGTTGTGCAACTGTCTTGGCTACAGTTTCATGAATTCACTGTTTTTCAAATTTGGGTGCAGTTCGGACTGGACCACACACTGACCACGGGAGTGATAAGGTATGTTCACAAAAGGGGAGGAGGCTTTGCATTAACAATTTAAGCTATATTTACAGCGAATGTGAGGAGTTTGAGTAGACCTTTTACTCAAAAAGCGAGCTTGTTCTAGAGGGACAGACGGCCTCTGAGCTTGGTATTCGTGGTATATCCACTGCAAGTTGGGGACCACAAATTTGATGCTTTGTTTGGGTGATGGTGGGCACAGTGGGTTACGGAGAGAAATCAGCTCGGCATCCACAGGGCGACCGATTCAAGACGTCATCCAGACTGATGCAGCAATCAACCCGGGCAACAGTGGAGGCCCTTTGCTAGACAGCTCTGGCAACCTCATTGGAATCAACACAGCCATATACTCTCCATCTGGCGCATCATCGGGTGTGGGATTCTCAATACCTGTGGACACGGTACGTACTGGACAATCAGACGAGAGTCATTATGCTTGAGTCGGTTCCCGGACATAAGTAAATCTCGCCACCAAACTAAGGTCAAGACCATCAAATTTCAGAGATTTATGGCTCCTTCCAAGAGTTTGGGGAGGATGGGGTTTATGACTCTATACCACTTTCCTTTCCAACCGTATTGCTTTAATGAAAGTGACAAGAGTGGGTTATGTGATGTCCCATTTTACTGCACCCTCTCTGGACCATCACGACATGTTCTTGAATTACTTAGTACTTCAATCCTCATTAATAGAAACCTCTACAGATTTGGTCCCTGATTTCCAATCAATCCACAAGTAATTGACCATCCATGTAATCGGGAAGTCATACTCTTATCTAGATTCGAAGTCCGTGCTTTCAAGGTCTATTTGGTCATGTAGTACATCTGTCATCATTCAAAACCAAAGGTCTTCAAGGGTTGTGTAGTACGGAGTAGTGAATACAGGAACTAAGAAGGGTCTTGGGAGTTAAAAGGGCTATGAAAGGTCTTCTAATTTGAATGCTAAGAATAGGTAGATTTGTTTGAACTGGACTGACTGGACTAGAGTACTACTGACTGAAGAATTGGAATGGTCAGGTGAGTGGCATCGTGGAGCAGATTATCAAGTATGGCAAAGTGACTCGTCCGGTGCTGGGAATCTCATTTGCACCTGAGCAATCAGTCGAGCAGTTGGGCGTGAGCGGCGTGCTTGTACTGGATGCCCCTCCCAATGGCCCCGCAGGAAAAGCCGTAAGTTCTCTTCAAGTTGTCACCTTCCTTCACTCAAGTTTGATGCTGCAGTTCCCACTGTCAAACTTTGCACACTTCTTGAAACCCTTCGTGGTGGTGACATGCCCCACATGTAGGTGAGGTAGAGAGGTCGATTGCTCGTATACAGTACTTGTAGTACTTACAACCATTGTCATATTTGCAACAGCACCCCGTAACAGAAGAAAAGTTAGTACTTGAGAAGTTTTGCTATAACTGAGTTTTGCCAAAACTTGGATGAGAATGTGACCATCTGTTTGGATTTGAAGGTGGCGGATGACAGCTTGACACACAACTTGCATTTAATATAACAGATGGAGCTATCATCAATAATTGTCATCTTTAACCATGAATGCTTTGTGGTCCTATTGATTATAGTATTTGATGTCTTAATGAAGGACTTGTATTGTAAAAATAGGGATTGAAGGCAACCACTCGAGACACCTATGGGCGCTTGGTTCTTGGAGATGTCATCACCTCCATGAATGGGAAGAAGATCTCCAATGGCAGTGACCTGTACAAGATTCTGGACCGTTGTAAAGTGGGGGACACGGTACACTACTTTTCATGTGCCTTATTAGTTCTTCTCTCAACCAACATTTCCTTTTACATACTTGTATGTCTTTGTGCATGGATTCTTGTTCAACAATGCATTGTGTCTTGGTTGTACCTCTCGTGAGCCGGACTAAGAAAGATTTATTGAGAAATATCTGGCATGTAATACAATAGTATTTAGCAAGATAATTAGAAGTGTCCGTTTAATAGAATGAGGAAGCAAAATAGTGTTGTTGTCAAAGGTGAATTTTAGACTTAACAACAACATCAAACATCATTATAGAGCATATCAGAGCATATCAGAGAAGTTTCTACAATGACGGGACATTGACACCAATGCAAATGATATGCTTTATTTTTCCATGTTACTGAATAAAATATCTTTTCTTTTCTTTGTCAACACCCTCCTTGCTTTATTGCTGAATAACTATTAGTACTGAATGTTGTTGACGAAGTAGAATCCAATATTTATACAAAGTTCACTCTGAGAAATGGGATTCACGCAAGTAAACCCACTCACACTGGAAATTTTGCAAAGTTCTTTTACAATTCTTCTTCTGAAATCGGTGGAGCGCGTTTTTTTTGCGTGCCAGGTGCAATTGGAGGTGCTCCGTGGGGATCAGAAAGTGGGTGTAGATGTGACCTTGGAACCTCGGGATGGATAAGTTAGTTGTTTCGCAGTCTGTAAAGGACGCATCATCATCTCGAATTTGATACAAGGGAGTGTTGCATCATCCGAAGTGATCCAGCTTGAGCATTCATTCATGTGTAGATTGGTCCATCTGCTCGATGAGCAGATCAACAGTAGTATTGGTATTTGATAGGAGCTTGTCACAATATTTCAGATTTGTAAAATAGGTTGATACTATGCAATGTCCAGACTTTTTACTGGCTTGCAATTACACTATGTATTTGTTGGGTTCATGAGGAGTTCAACCTTGGTGAAAAGATTGAGGGGAGCCAAAACCTTGAAAGGATGAGACCTATCACCAAGGTATACTTTGCCCTAAATGATCTGATTTTTGAACCAATAGGTGCATTCTTCATTTTTTGCAATGGGTGATCTGGAAAGTCATCCATTGGCCACTTTTCCAAGGTCATTCATTGTCTTTACAGGGTTACTCCTACCTAAAAGGATGGGTCTATGATTGGAGTTTTAAATTGCAAAATCTTTACACTCTATATGTTCTTATGTTATAGCTATTTATTCTTGAAATTTTTTATTTTTATTTTTCAGATATGAAATCATATGTCATCTATAAGTTATCAAATTTTCATATTATTTTGTGGAAATTAGAAAATATCGTGATTTTCTTTAGGAGAAATGAAAGAAAATTTATATCAATTTATCAAATTGACTCAAAAATCTGAAGATTTCTACATGGGAATGTATGATGGATTCAAAAAATTTACCATGTCTTTCTATGATTAGAAAATTAATAGACTATAGTTACATGCTAGAGTTCAAATTACAATAAAGTATACAATTTTAGTTTGTTTTTTAAAATTTTCAAGTTGGTGTAGAAACTATACTTCATTCACTTCTTTTAGAATACTTGAGCTCAAATTTAAAAAAGGTTATATCTATGATTCAAATCCACATCAAGAACAAGGAGCTTCAAATTGCCAAAATACACTATATGGTAATCCACAGATTAAGTATCTTCCTATTGTCATGTCCTTTAGCGACACTTTAAGCTCATTCAAGGTGTTTCTTGTAACTCTTAACTCCTAGTGACACTAAGGGTCACAATCTTTTAACATTGCACATGCCCCCACAATATTAGGTTCCAATTTTAGTCATTGAGTTCCTCATTCCTTTGTGACTCCAGCACTTCATTTCCAATACTAAACTCCTACAAGATACCAAGCAAGACACAAGGCATGTCATTTGATGACATGAGGCAGAACTTCCATTGATGTCCAAGCACTCAATAGTAGCACTATTCTCCATTGGTGCTAACCGCCCTTGAATGGTACCCAACTCTCTACTAAGCCCAACCAATCTCATTTTAGAACTCATCAATTGGGACTCATCAATTGGAACTTACACCATGGCCTAGATAGTGTGGAGCAAGACACCACTCAATTAGTATTAAAGAGTGCACAAGCACTCCATGGTAACACAAAAAGTGGTGGTAAAGTTCTAACACCAACTTCACCGCTTGTAGCCACCAAAGCTCACCATTGTACCATTTAGGAGTAGGGAGAGAGACCACCCCTCTTCATAGTACTTTCTATAGGATTCAGTAGACTCCTTTCCTAAGAGTCCCTAAGAACATCCAAGATACTTGCCATCTTGAAAGACCATCCATTACCAAATTGTTTTCTCAAAACCGGGCCTCAAAAGACTCTCAATCTTCCCATCGACATAATTTTTTTTATCTAGACTCCAAATTCAGAGTGCAAGCCCATTTTTGTAATTTAAACATTATGTAGATCACTGTGGACTATTCAATTTCCCCAATGCAATGAATATTTAGGAAGTTATGGCCCTCCAAAGGTCTAAATCCCCTAGAAGAGTAGTTCTTTGGAACTCCATCTTCTTTAGATGCCCATAACTTTTAGCTCACAGCTTATCTCCTCATGAGCCTTAGCATTCTAAAAATCTTGTCTCCTTATCTTTCCAAAGATATGTGACATTCCTTATTTGGCTCAAAGTAATCCTCTCAAATTTTGACTCCCACGTCCCTCACTTCGGAATGTGGACAAGACATTGCCAACTTTGAGGAACCATAACTTTTGACTCTTAACTCAAATCCTCGCATTCTTTAAACCCATGAACGTGTCTTCTCACAAAATTTTCAAGGGTGTGTGTCACGCCATCCAATTCGTCCGGACTGAAACACTACACCGCTTTCATCACTTGTGCCTCTAAATTCCTCACACCTCATCTCTTTCAAGGCTTCGGGAGTCACCCCAATGTCCTCCTTGCTCACCAAGGTAGCACAAACACACCTTGGGATGAGGGTCATGACACCTATATTAACCCCTAAATATCAGAGACTATGTTTTCACCAAAATTGCTCCAAAATTGCCCTTGCATTTACAAGCACCAAATTTTACAAAAAGAACATTTTGAAATATATAACCGTAGGATCTTATATTACACTAGTTTGAAAAGATGTGGAAAGAATTTCACAATTTTCCACCGTGTAGATTGCAAGATATTAACATTTGAAGTGACAAAAATTCTTTTTTTGGCCCTGTGAAAATACGGGCAGTTGCACTTCACAAGGTCTCATTTGTATGAAAAAATGTCCAAAATGATTGTTACTCTATGGATTCATTCCTAAAGTCAAGTTGGCTACATACTTGAAAATTTTTAGATCATTTGGGTTTGTACAAAATATAGGAAAAAAATAATAAGTAGAAAGAAGTAGAAAATGATTAAAAATACTAAATCGTTAACAATTTATTTATAGAATTGAAAAATGCCAATCCCAATGGTTGTAATGTTGTAATAAACAATATACACCTAATGTTTTTATTTTTTTCCAAAAATATTTAAAACTGAATTAAATAAAGGACTTCAAAGTTTATTTTAGAGTAGAGATTCCATAACTACCCACAAACTAACCCCAAACTAGAATTCTTCATAACTTTTGACTCATTGATCAAAATGGAATGATTCAAAGCTTACCACATATATAAAAATCTAGAGAATCAATTTCAAATTTTAATTTTTTTTAAAAGTGATTTTCAATTTTTTTTTTCCTGCCCTCACTGCCCAGGCTGCCCACTACCCACTGCAAATTACATATCATGCAATAACTTTTGAATCATGTAGTCAAAAGTTATGAAAATTGTTGGGCCTTAAAGATACTCCTCGTTCCCATATTGTGTGAAATTTTCAAAGAAAAATAAGAAAAACTCCGCCTGTAGTGAGCTGCCCAAAATCGCTATGTTGTTTGGACGTTTAGGGGTTAAAAAGTCAACAATACTGCAAAGAGAGGATTTTCAACTTCTTGCAAAAGTGTTCAATTGAGTCTTTAAAAAGATTGGAAGAAAAATCATTTTTTTTCATCTTCTAGAAGTACTAAATGTTATTCCAAGGTCATCTTTGGCCTCTTAGGTGTTTTAATTACTAAGGTACTTGGTAAAAAATGATTTGATTTTGGGCATTCTTCATTTCCATCGTAATCTCAAATGTCATTCATTGGCCACTTTTGGGCCTCAACATCCTCCAGAGTTAATCCTAAGATGCTTGTATTGAATCAACTTAACAAATGCAAATAGTGATACTCCCTTTGTTTGAAAATAATACTAATGTTTCTTTTGTATTTTACAAAATAACACTGTAGTTTTATTTTGAGACAGAGGAGTTATAGATAAGGAAATGCAATTCTTCATCTAGTTTTCCAATACACAAATTCATCATGATAAGTGAAAGACATGATTAGCACATCTCTATCAAATATTAATTGTTTAAAAAGAAATAAGGTTTGGTTGTTTGATAGACACTGATTAAAAATAGAAATATTCCCTTTTTCATACAACTTTTTTTGAGAAAAACATATTTTTCAAAATTACAGCATATTTGTTTATAATTCTTTCCCAATAAACTAGCCCTCCTCTACAGGTACAGTAATAGAATATCCACATGAATGAGTTGAATTAAGGTCATAGTAGTTGTTTAACTTCTAAATAACTCCTAATTGTCAAAAACTGCCATTTTTTAGTGCATTGTTCCAAAACTGATAATGATTTTTTTTAACTTCAACCAGAAAAAAGTGTGCTAGACTACTATGACAATTAGTGAAAAAAAATTCAATCCATTCTATTGCATGGATAGAAAGATTGTAACGTTTGAAGTGAGAATTTATTTATTTATTTTTCATTCCTTCAAAACAAGGTCAACAAACTTCAATCCCTCTTAGAATAAATTTTTTGTCCCGAGGAGATCACTTAGAGTGTCCATTAGAAACTACGTGCGTTAAGATTTTAGACCCCCTATCTTATATCTTAAAATTTAAAAAAAAGGAAAAGAAAAAATATCAATATATTTTCCTACTTTAGAATTTTATGTTTTGAATTATTGATAATTTTATTTGTTAATTGTAATTAGTTACAAATTTTTGGAGTAAAGAGATACACTGTAGAGCTAAAAATAACTTTCACACCCATATTTATATAAGAAAAAATTGTCTAAGAAATGAACAAAAATTTCCTGAAAATAACTCTCTACTGAAAGTTCATAGTTCTTGAATATTGATGCAATAGTCATCTAAATGTATTCTCTATAAATATTCAAGTTGAAAAACATGTTATTTTAGTTCATTTTTCAACCTATTCTACAAATCATTTCATAAGTTATTTGAATTGGGAATTTTTAGCAATAGAAACCTAAAGTCATTATTAAACAAAGCTCAAAATTGTAGGATGAAATTATAGTTTATCAAAAAGTAAACAGGGGGGTTCTCCCTGGGGGTTCTACACAAGAATGAGGATTTTGACCATTCTTAATTATATGATGTTAGGTTAATTTATGAAAAATTTCAAAAGTAAATATGGAGTCTAGCTTATACAAAATCACCTTACAATGCATGGACATTAAGCAAATTAGCAATACACTAGTCATTTTTTGATCATTTCTTGTGCAACAAGGAAATTTTTATTTGAAATCCAAATGGTGAAAAGTTAGAGACAAACAATTGGAATTTGTGGAAAAAATTCCAAAAACATTGACTTCATAGATTGCAAGAATATAGGGCTTGAAGTTAGAAGAAACTATTCTTCTTGAAACTGCCTTGACATAGCTAATAAATTTTGACTCCTCTTAGAAAGCAATTTGAGAACTAAACTTTTTTTTAACAATTGTATGCCACATTTTTATTAGTCACATACGTGCCAACTTTTAAAAGTTGATGAGGATTTTAGCAAAAGATGCCCAAATTGTCAAAACATCATAACTTTTGATTTAGGAATCCAATCAAGAAAAAAAAATTACTTCTACTAAGGGGGTACATGTTCACACCTTGTGTCAAAATTTCGTGAACATCTTAACCAAAATTGACTTTGTAGGATCCTACCTAAGTTTTTAAGTATTCATTGAATGGATACTTGATCTTCTAGGGATTAAAAAGTTGAATAGTGTGTTCTTTAAATCCTAAATGCTCAAGGCCATTAGTATCCTATAAAAATTACTCAAAATTATATTTTTAGTGCAAAGAGCACAAACTTTCAAGAATTATTATTTCTGCACACCTTCTTGCAATAGACTAGCTAGTATGAGAAGAAATAGAAGAAATAGAAGAAACTTTGACCATATAGATTGCAAAGTATTTGAGTGCAAAGTGAAAAAAACATAGATTTTAGGCATTGTAGCAAATCATTTTTAAAAACTTTGAATTCTCTTGACACTTTGCATTTCAAATTTTGAATTCAAAAAAATTATTATGAAGAATTCTATTGGAAGTCTACAAAAAAAATTTAAAAGAAACAAATCTAGTATGATATTTTTTATATATGAATAGTTAATTGTAGTTTGAAGTTGAGTCATTATAATTAATTTTTTAAATATACAATGACATGGCATCTTGAATTACACCACAATATTTTAAACTATAATGTACTCTTATGCTAAAATTTTCAGATTCTTTAATCTAATTCTCTATTCAATATGAATATTTTGCACTTTTTCTTCTAAAATTCGCAAAAACTTCAAATTTTCTCAAAATAATTTTAAATTTTTACAACTTATAGAAGATAGGCTTTCAAATTTAAAAATAAAATTATGAAAATTCATTCACATACATTGTAGAAATAGAGCACAGTCAATGAAAGTTTTCAATGTTCAACTACAAAGTTACAGGCCCCATTGTTTTCTCAAGGGTTAACCTTTAACCCCTAAAAGCCCAAGGGGTTTGAACAAAACACAAATGTATTAAAAAAATATAAATTCTATAATTTTTTTGAAGTTTGTATCAAAGAAGATAATGTGAAGCATGAAAAGTAGAAAGTATCCGTACGGTCAAAATTATAAAATTATTTTTAGATTCTCTTCAAATGAATTTTGAAGATATAACTTCAAAAACAATTTCTATCTTTAGCATTTGAATTTCTTTTTGATTGGTCAAAATTGTGGTTTCTATTGATTTATGAAAAAATGCATAAGATCTAGTGATGAGAACATCAACACTTTTCCAAAATAGTAAATTTTTCAACACTAGCTAATTCTAGACTCTTTGTGCTATTTCTCTTGTAATTTTTGTTTGAATGTAGTGTTTAATATACATATTGAAAAACAATCCAATCTCTAAATTTTTATTTTTTATTTTTATTTTAAAAAAGTTTTTTTCTGCCCAAAAATTCTACCCAAAGTCAGGCAATGACCATAAAATGGTCGCTTGAGCATTTAGGGGTTAAATGACAAATGTGCCCAAAAGGCATTGTTTTAGGGTCAAACCTAAATTTTACACAATTCTTGATTTTAAATGTCTTAGAGCTTCACTATTACAATGTAGTTCCAATAATAACATGTTTTTTTTTTATCTTTTTTATTTTTCAAGTAGTATGAGTGGTTTGAACTTTTGAGCTTTTTTATCAAATTTCTCTTGGTGTGAGCTCAAGGGATATACCGATTATACCATGATGTTTATCACTATCATCTACAATTCTGCTAAAAAATTTATACTATTAAAAATATTTTTGTCGTTACAATGATTATTACAAAGAAATTACTTCATAAAATCATGTAAATTTCATTTTAGTGTTTTTAATTGTGAAAAAATGAAGTTCAAATTTTAGAAATAAATAAATATTTTAATGTAGAAAACTAATGATGTTTGACCAAACAAGAACATGAAATGTGCTTCAAGGGTTGATCTCATCTTAGATACAAAGTACACCAATTTATCACAAGCTACAAGAAGAAAATATGCACTACACTTTTTATTCTATTTAGTGTTGCCTTTCAAATAGTATTACTCATACAAACATGAATCCAACCTAAATAGAGTTTTTTTTCATCAATTACAATAGACTATACTTTGCCCCATACATTGCAAATACCTTAAACAACAAAGACCACACTGTATACAAGTAATTGTATTGCTAAGGTAGACCATCCTATTTTTGCAATTCTATCATCCTCCTTTTGGCTCCAATTCCACTACAAAATTCATTCAAATCTACTCATTTTTTGACCAAATTGATGCATTACCATGTACCATTGAATGCATGAAAAAGCAATTATGGATTATTTATAGGATATTCATAACTTCATTTTATGAGCAGTTTTGCCAAACCACTTCAATAATCAAAAATTATAATTCCCTTGAATGCTGGGCAAGTCACTATGAAAATCATTTGTTTTGCCAATGTGAATTGTTGGTTTAACCCTTGAACGTCGAGGCAGACATTTTGTGTCCAATGGATGACAAGGAATCAAACTGTATAGGACAGAAGTGCAACTATTCATCCTCTAAATTAGTTTTGGAAAAGGAAGATCTTCTACAGTAGTTTGACTTCCAATGACTAATTTTGCAATTCTAAAGGTCAATGATTCACACGGTAATAGAAAAGGAAGATTTCGAGGGTCCCCCCTTTGACGTTTAAGGGTTAATAAAATGGAAAAGTACTCATTGGAAAACAAACTATTCTAGATGATCTTCCCTTCCAACACAAATTTTGGAAGATGAATAGTTGCATTTCTGTCCTAAACAAAGAGATTCTGTCATTCATTGTCCGCAACATTTATGGGTTAAAACAAAATAAGTCCCCCTCTTGGAAGTGGCCCCAAGATATTCAGATTGCAAATTAGGGTGGAAATATGCTTGTCTCCCTCAAACAGAATGAAGAGTGTAGCCCTCCAAGTGGCATGCATGCATGCAAGCTCATGCATGTTCTCTTAAGAAAAAAACACGTCAGTCCTTTTTAGGGGTTGCCCACCACAGTCAGAAAGGGTGTTAGGAATGTCATGGGCAAAAGTAAGTCCACGTCCATTGTACAATACAGCCATTGGATTAACCTCCGAATTAGAAATCGTAATCTGGATGATCATGTCTCCTCTTATTGCCTAAATGATACCATCCAAACTCTTGACCCCATCCAACAACAGCATCCGAGTCGTAAACACACTTAAAAATAATCTTACACAGAAGCGGAAGGCTAAACATGCTAGCCTTCGATAAAATTCTTCAAGAAAAGACAGCCTTGAGTCATTGAGGGCGTATTACAACAGTAATGATAACGTGAAGAATTCTTTTAGATTTGAAGAATGATAGACAATGGAATTCTAGACCTACTTGAATACATTAAAGATGGTAATGAGCTTCATCCACATCAGCTTGAGAGTGGAATAATAACAGTAGCATTGACCACAAGAGGTAACAAATGGTTCACCTTCACTAATTCAAAGACCCTTTTTGTACAAGACCAAATGAAAACAATACCCAGCATCTCAAGAGTGCAGGGTAACCTGGACTGACGTACTCTATACATAGGCAATCAACCTTTTGTTCCCCCCCTTCCCCAAAGTGCGTAAAGCACCACCTACTTGACATTGATACCCAAGCTAATGTACATGAAGCAACACAAACACACAATAAGAGGGACTGATTACAGAAGCGGTGGTGTCCGCCTTTCCAATTTTGAGCAGTAGAGATCGAATGGACAAAACCACATGTCGCTTTCAGGAGAGATCACTCATGAGGAATGTTCGAATACGCTGCAACAATTCCGCTTTCACGTTATCGGGCACCATGGCTGCAACAGTCCGTGACACATAAGCCAACGGCGGTGTAGCCTTTTTAAACAGCTAGAAAGTCTGTTCTCACAGATATCTCAACTTGCATCACTCGCCTCTGAATATATAGAATCGTGTTCGAAGACTGGGACCACACATGACCTTGACGGAAATACAGGACATCCACCAAATAGCAGAAATTCCAACCATAAGAATGTTAGGTGAACGCACCTCGCCCCTTTGGAGTAATGGTACGAACAAGGTCATCCACCGTGATATTAGCACGACCTTTCTTTCTAGTGAAAGCCCTGCCAACCATTCCGTTCGAACATGTTCTAAGGCGAAAATAAGCTTCTACAATAGACACACTGAAATCCAAGAATTGGACACGACATGCGGCAACCTTCTGAAAGGCTCCAATACGTACATACACACGAGACTATCCAAACACTAAGATTCTCCAAAATGTGAATAACGAGGAATAGAGCATAATCAAAACATAATTCAAAACCATCGAGCGTCGAGAAACCGGGAAGCCAGACAGACCTGCATTGAGCCTTGAGTTCATCTCGCCAGCCACATTCAATGAGTCGTTCCCGCAGCAACTCTTTCAATCTTTCCTTCTCCCCGCTTTCAATCAACTGCACCCGTCCAAACAAAATTACAAGTGAGAAGATCGCCCCTGTTCCACTGCGTCCCGTTTCTTTTCTTTTCTTTCCCCCAAGCAGACAACGAGTCGATGACTTCAGAGCGTAAGACCAATTCGAACCAACCAGTAGTGTGGGGAGGAGCTGTCCTCGTGTCTCAATCAAACTGCAGATGGGCATAATCCCTCCCCCCCAACCTCCAACCACAAAGAGGGATACAAGTCATGGCGGAGGGGGGTAATCGACCTTCATGTTAATAATCTCCTGCAGAGTCGGCTCCTGGTCCCTGTCGTCATCGGCATCCGGTGTCGGCGGCCTATTAACAGACGCCCTCCTGAACCAGCGCCAGGACCAGCGCCACCATCATCAAAACCACAACCAATCAGTGCCACCACTCCTCATCATACGCCACCCCAACAGACACCCCCAAACACAACCCCATTCCCTCGCAAACCCTAGAAACACCCCAACCCACTCACATGGCTGGAAGAGACGGAAACGAACGACGCCGGTGATTCTAAACAACAACAACGGCAGCGGCAGCAGCAGCAGCAGCAACAGCAGCAACGACACAGAGTCTCAGCTGGGAAACGGGGACAAGGAGGAGCCACATTAATCACTTTCTGTACTGTACAGTCGGAGTAATTGAGGCAAAGACAAAGGAGGAGCGAGGGCGACGAGCACTGGAGTGATCATGCAGATGCGCATGCGACTCGTGGCTTTTGGAATACTGTAGTGCTGATGATGATGCAGAGGATCACGCATGGAACTTAGTGATCCTCTCCACCACAACGAAAGAAGGCGCCTGGCTGGGGAAATGGGAGGGGAAGGGGTGTGTTGTTGTTGTGTGTTCGCAGACCACCGAAGGCGCAGGCGCGGGCTATGGCGATGGCGATGGACAGGCTCCAAACCCTAATTTCGTCTGCATCGTCATCATCCGACTCGTGGCCGGGCGTGGTTCGGAAGTTACTACGCTTATTATTCTCTCCGTAAAACGGAACGGTTCCTCTGCTCCTCCAATTATGACGACGATGGCGGACGGGCACTTGTTGAGCATCTCCACCCCCAAAACCCGGCCTCCACACTGCAAATAGATCACAAAGGAGAACTTTGGGGTATTATTATTAATTTAGTGGTAGCGTATGGAAAAATCACATGACATTGAAACCAGAAAATTTGGATTCGGAAATTTTGAGAACAAAAATATTCCCAATAGCTTCATTGCAACGTATAGAAAAATAGTGATCCCTTTTAAAACATTAGACACATACATAACATTGGATATACACTCTTGATTTTTTTCCAGATTATTGGGATTTTTTCCAAATGCACATATTTGTATGCAATATCTATCTATATATCCAAATATCCATATCCATATTTATATGTGTGTATCCGTATATCCTTATGGATTCCAAATAAATAAAACGCCACTAAGACCTTTAGATTCTCAAGGTGAAGAGGTGTTTGGTTTTTTTTAAGGGGATGAGTGTCAAAAATTCAATTTTCTGTGTTTTCTGTGATTTTATAATTGTCTTTCTAATGACAATACATTCAACTTCTAATTCCTAGCAAACATTGTAAGGTGTAGATATTTGTCAATAAAAATTTTAGCTTCAAATTTTTATACTTGATTCCGTAAGATTTCAAGAAATATAAATGTTAGTGGATTAGATGATGTTTTAATTTCTGGAAAGGAGGAAATATTAAAACATTATTCTATCAATAATATGAACTCCCTTTGAAAAATAACTAACATATAGATGTGTACATGCTACACTGTTTATTCTATTTAATATGTGTTTTTTTACTCAAAGGTTATTTGGTTACTAAATTTCAAACTTGTCTTTAAATATCCTTCACTAAAATAGCACTAAATTCTTTTGAAAGTATTACTTTTTGATAGATTCAACTACATTTGTAAGATCATAATAAGTAAATTTCAGAGAAAGATTCAACTCTTTTTAGAGATGATGTTTTAACTTTCAAAAGAATTCCTAATTTTTTAAACCCTACAACATGATGAAAAAACTCTCATCTTGAAGAATATTAAGTTGAGGATAAATTACTTTGAGGTTTTTTTTAACCCTTTAATGTTGGGCCAATCACTATGAAAATCATTTGTTTTGTCACCATGTGAATTGTTGGCTTAAAAAAATGAAAAAGTATCCATTGGAAGACGAATTATTGTAGAAGATGTTCCCTTTTCAGTTTTCACACAAAATTTGGAGGATGAATTGTTGCACTTCTGTCCCGCATGGAGAGATTTTTTGTCATTCATCGGCCAAAAAACATCCTCCATGTTGTTTATGGGTTAATAACAAGTACTTCATATTTATTGCTGAAATTTTTATTAAGAAATACAATTTACATTCTAAAAAAATGTCAAATTATAAATAATTAAAAAATGAATTATTAAAAAATGTCAAATTTGGCCCTTTTCACCTTCTTTGAGTTTTTCAAGCTTAAATTTTGCTATAGATTGAAAGCATGTAAAGATTTTGTAGAAAAAGTATGGAGTGTTACAAATCAATAATAGGCCAATACAATAACTGCTAATTCTTTTCAATTATTACTTGTTATCCCTACAGCTCATAAACCACCCTCAAACTTGTTGCAAGTACAAGCCTACCTTCAATCATTTCAAAATAACCTTGTCATGTAAATGTAAAAATCTGTCCTCCATTTTATAGTTGGTTGATTTTATATTATAGTTGGTTATTTTGTATATCATGCATTCTTTCATTTTTGTCAAAGGTAAAATTTTGAGCAATCTTTGTTCTGACTTGTGATCAAAAGTTGTTTGTCTTTTGAGTGTATAGTGATAAAATGTCACATTTTGTGAAAACCACAAATAAATTACAGAGGGGGTACAAATGTCACTTTTGCGTTGGTCGTCAAATTTTTTTACAAATTCTAGAAGGGGTACATATGTCTTCTGATGAATGTAAAACTTCCAAAAAATCATCTAAACTACAGAAAATAAGAATTAGCATGCATCCCATTGCCCATAGCACTCTCCAAGAAAAAATGAGTTGTATATTTGCACACCCAAAAGCAAAAGATTTACATACTCAAATTCTCCTTGAACTCCTTGAATTCTCAATCCTATTTTCCAAACCCTAATTCAATAAAAAAAAATCAATTGTGTGTGTGCACCTCAACCCCAAAAGAATTTCAAACATGAATTCTCTTTGAACTCACAGAAAACACGCAAACGCCCTCCCTCAATCAATCACTCCAAGCAATCACAAAAAAAAATACTCCTTAAAGAAACCAGATATATTAGCCTCCACTACCACTCCATTCAGAGAAATACCACTTTCCGATCCACTCACTCATTGTTCCAGAGCCTCATTTTCATCACCATAACTAAGATTCCACTTCTCTATCTCCACTTCCAAAACAGTTCAAAACCTGTAACTCAATGCAATTGGCAAGGAAAGGAAAGCAAATAGACAAACTGAAGCTTCGACAAAGAAAAAAAGATCAAGTTTTTCACCCAATTGTGCATGCATGAGTCCATTGAATGCAGCCTTTCTCTCTCGAACCTCCTTCATAGCAGACGAGCGCCCTCTCCAATTGTGAATGCGATCAAAGCTCTGGAGCTCATATTTGTCGGCAGATCCATGGAAAACACTCAGGGTTGGCTGAAGAGGAGGAGCTTTGACAAACAACAATTGGCAAGGGACTTCAATTCTACTGCTAAAGCTAAAACACTCTCCAAAAGACAAACATTCACAAATCCTAAACCCTGCTGAAGTTGAAGCACTTTCCTGAAGCCGTAACTCAGAACTCCACACGATCCAGCAAATTTTAAAAAAAAGGAGATCAACTGTAGAGGGGTAGGGGTGGGGGGCGCGGGATCTGATAGCTCTTGAATTTTCAAGAGTGAGTGGCCTGATCACAAAGGGAGGCAGCGATAAAGGAGCGACCAACAACAAAACTTCCAATTTTTTTTAAATTTCTATTTGCATTGACGGTAGGGAAGGGGATAATCTATTTTGTTTTTCCCTAATCAATGGTGGAGGATTTTCTTGGAGGGGAGGAGGCTGCCAAGCCACTCAATCCTGTAATCATAGGAGATAGTGATTAATGCTAAGGCACAATATAGAGTTGGTACTTTTTATATTTTTATTAATTCTTTTGGATTGCTTTTGAAATAGCTTTTGCTCAAAAAAACTACGGTAATGGAAGAAATTGTCAAACTTCTACAAAATTTGAAAATTGTTTCAAACACATGTATACACTATTGGGTGAGTTAATGAATTTTCATCCTCAAGTTGCATCTTTCATTCATGTCTATGGATGTAAATATAATATTATAGACTCATAATTCCACTAAAGATGACTCTTAGCATTGCCACAAATAAATGTCCCCATGCTTGTCAACATTTCATCCATAATCAAAATAAAATTCTTTCAAAAAAATTTTTACTGACCTATCTTAGGCAAAAATAAGCCCCTAATTATTTTATACCAAAGATTACATGCATCCACCAGGTCTTGATGGATGAATGTTAAATCTACATTCAAACCCGAAGCTTCTCACCAATGTTTTTAGAATTGGTTTAGGGTTTAGGGTTATTTTGGCTAAGTCTAGGTCATCAGAAAAAACTTTGCAATATCAAGAGGTGAGAGTAGAATTTGAATTATACAATTGTTTTTTTAATTGAAAACTTTATTATTTTTAAAAACTTGAAGTTTATCTTTGCAACATGCCCTAAAAACATGGTAGTTTATGTTATAGTTAATGGCTTGATACTTTCAATTTTTTTTGTTTGAAATATTTCTACTTAAATTTTAGTGCTTAGAAATGAAGAACCAGTCTTTTTTTCTAAATTTCAATCTAATGGAGTTATTGTTTACAAAAACTTCATAAAAAAAACCTTGGCCAAAAACAATTCAAACATTACAACATTATGATTTCGTGATACATGTTAAGCTTTACAAATTACAATATCATGACAAAATTCAAGCACTACAAAATCACAATTCAATTCAAGCATTGAAACATCCTAATTTTATATATATTTTGGACTAAATCATTGACAAGGGAATTGAACCCTTTAAACTATCCAGTGCAACGTCAATGTACTTGCAAAGAAGAAAACAAGCCACATTAGTAAAGGTGTGTTTCCACCTAGTGTTGCATATGAGGGAAGTGAGCGGTTTTGAAATAATAAGAATGTGGCTATTCCCACTTGTAGTCCTGATAAATCCCAAGCCTATATGAATGACTATTTGTCAAACAATAAGAGTAGTGGTTAGGAGGGAGTATAGATTCAATGTTTTGGGTGTTACAATGTTAGTGGTGGTTTGTATGTAAAATTGAAAACTTTACAAAATAAAGATTTACAATTGATTTTAATTAATGAGGCCTAGGACGGACAATTTGCAAAGAAAGGCACTTCTGCTTTGTGAACTACTAATTGACAACAAACCAAAAATATAGACATAAAATTAAATTGACTACAACGAAATGCATAGGACCTACGGGTATAAACTACATTTGTATGTCAACATACTCTATTGCCATTTCAACACTCTTGTATGCCACAACAACTTTTCAATTCTAGTACCTTTGATTAGGTTTGTATTGATGCTTGCAATTTTTACTTCTTTCTTGTTGAACAACTAACTTCATGATCAATCCACATGTCCATTGACTTCAATCCAATAACGTGAATGATGTTCAATTGAAGCTACATGAAAATCACTATGAAAATTTGTTTGATGCAACGACTTATGGCGAGGTAGCAAAGAATGGGTCCATTGCAATGGAAGGTAAGTCTTTCTATTCCTTAGCGTCTAACATCTCATTCCATTCAAAATGCACACCTTTACAACCTAAAAATACACTCTGATGCTGCAATAAGTATTTGCTTACAACAATTCAAATAAGTTTTTATGACTTCGCTAATGTGAAGGTACCGTTATGACCATGATTGCAAAAACACCAACTCCTGCAAGGCCAACAACTCCTATCCTACACCAAAGTCCTTTGTTGATTGCAACAGTTCAAGAAAACCACCAAAGTGTACAAGAAAAAACCATGGGCCTACTTAGCTAGCCTAGGAGGTCATAACATTGGTCAATGCAAGGCGAAATTTATTTTTGGAGGAGATTAACACGATTGATGGACACGATCTGATGAATCTGGAGTCCACCAAGTGGAAACGAATTAGCCAAAAAGTCATGAAGTGCCGTTCTTTACCATGTCCACGAGTCTACATGATGGTACAACATGTAAGATCAAGTGGAATCAGGTTATACTTGAACACAAGCAAATTGTAGACTTTTTCGCTCACATTGAAAGAAATGGAGCAAACTATTGGGATCTTATAGCAACAAATAAAAAAGATGACGTATTGTTGCATTTATTTGTCCAAGACATTTTTTATAGCATAAATGAGTGGTATACCAACAAACCTTCAATGCAACCATTACATACTCAAGACCTTTCACATGATGAAGATAACTACTAGACTCAAAGACCACAGGCTGGAGACGGTGAAGATGTGAACAACGTTGATCCTTAGAGTGAAGTTCCAATGGACATAATTGACGAAGTAGAGCTTACTGACAACACAGGAGGTCACACACTATCAACAATGCAACAACCTTGCCAAAGCATGGCATCAGCAATGCCACCATCTGCAAAAAATATCACTTGCAATGCACGACAATGCCCTATGCTGCTAGTTAGGGTGACCTTGCTTGTCATAAACTCTAGTGATACCTTGAAGTGCAACGAAAATTGTTAGGCAAGCAATACTACCGTCTGACGGAAGAATTTATCAAGGCACAATATCATTGTTGAAGCCATGTGAGTGAGTGGTGATGTAATGGCTGGGCAAATGAGAGAGGTTGTTAAAGCCAATAGGGACCTTAAGTGGTCCAAGATAGAAGCACACATTAGATGAGATTTAGCTTCCCTATAAGGCTATGAGTTCCTCCAAGTTCCCTTGAGTTCCTTGATTGTGGGAACTCGATAACACCAACAATTTAATGTGGCAAAGTGATTTTCATGTTATATAATATTTTAAAAAAAATTAAATTTTTTTTTTTGGATTTAAAAAAAAAAAAAAATTTAACAATTAACAATTAATTATTATTTTTTAAACTAGCCAGTAGTAGTTGGTTTCCAACGTGGGGAATTGTCTTGAAACAACCCTCAAATGCAACTAAAAATCATCTAATGGCCCAAGTTGTTTTTCTTGGGGGGGTCATTTAGAGTGTCCATTAGAAACCTCGTGTGAACAAAACTTTGGACCCCCTAAATACTTTTGAATTTTAAATAAAACAAAATTAAAAAAATATGAATAGGTTTTCCTACTTTGAAAGTTTATGTTTTGAATTATTGATATTTTTATTTGTTAATAATAATTAGTTATAAATTTTTGAAGTAAAAAGATACATTGTAGAACTGAAAAATAACTTTCACACCCTTATATTATTAAGAAAAAATTGTCTAAAAAATGAACAAAAAATTCCTAAAAATAATTCATTATTGAAAGCTCATTTTGAGTTGAATATTGACTCAATGGTCATCTAAATGTGTCCTCTATAATTATTTGAGTTGAAAAACATGCCATTTTAGTTCATTTTCAACCTCTTCTAGAAATCATTTCATATATTATTTGAGTTGGAAATTTTGGTAATAGAAAGCTATAGTCATTATTAAACAATGTTCAAAATTTTAGGTTGAAATTATAGTTTATTAGAAACCACTTGTTTGCACGTGGTTTGCTATATTAGAACTAAGTGCACCCCCCGAGTTGTTTTTAGAACAAATGTAGTATCAACGTAAAAATGACCCTCGCCTTCATGAAAGTAGTTGCATTGTGAATGATAACACTAGGCTAGCTATAGAGGCAAAGCTAGAACAAGGCAAAGCTGTGAAATGTTTAGCTTAGTTATCATCCGTATTAAGTATAGGCCTATGCCTTCCAAATGGATCAGTTGAAGGTGTGTCACATGCAACCTCTCCAATTCTACAACAACATGAGATAGTAGCAATAAAAGGCTCCCCTGTTTTATGTGCAAATCTTGACCACGACATTACAACCATTACAAGCACAGCAACTATTGCCAATCTTAATGGCTAGTATTCAAGTCGGCTGATCACCTGCAACAAAGAGACATTGTCAATTAGTTAATAGTGACGTAATTAGGGTGTGGAAAGTCAAATCTACCTTAACTATGCCTAGAATCGTAGTTCAATGTTAATTGCGTATCCACGATGAACCATATGATTCTCTCTTTGTGTTAACGTGTATCATATCTATATTTGAATTCATGCTTTACTTCTTTCGATGACGTAAACATGAGCATGCAAGAATGAATTGTACTTGTTTTACCTTTCAGTGAATTACAAAAGCCCATGATGAAATGAATACATTTAAAAGACATTACAACAAAGGATACAAAAACAAAATAAAAGTGATGCCTTTTGTTACCCATACAAATCAAATGTTGACATTTCTCTACACTGTAAGAAACTTGTGTTTTCTGTGGTGTTATGAAGAAATGGGTCATGTTTTCATTGACATCAATGCATCACAAATTCTAAGCCTATGGGAGGCAGATTTTTGCTAATGTTGGAAAAGACATGGGGATGTTAGAGCAAAAACGGGTGGATGACACAAGGGACACGTATGTTTTTTTAAACATCATATAAAACATGGTGATGCTTACTAGAATGTCCCAAAAAATATGGAAGTACCACATCAACTAGGATTTTTGGATTTACTTGGGTAATTTTTTGTAAGTTATTCTAGGCTAATGTAAAATGCTGACCGGATGTGAAAAAAATTGGGAAAGGGTAGCCATATGGCATGCTTTGAAAAGAAAAGAAAATTGATGGATGTATACTATGGATGAAAAAAAATCTCTTTATACAAGTGGGGTGGTAGGAAGTAAGACAAACCATATAGGATATGTAAAGCAATTTTTTTTTTCAAAATTGAATGTCTAAATAAACATCCACATGTTTGAAACAACCTCTAGATGTCAGAAATAACATGTAGATGTTGAAAAAAATGTCCTCATGTTTAAAACAACATCCACATATAATATAGTCAAGTTCTCATTTGTGAATTATCCCATATCCTTTGTCATGAATGGATGATGAATTTCAGTATAAAAGGGACCTCTCCACCCTTCATTCTCACTAAATGCCAATGAATTAATTACTTAACTTTGCCATTAAAAATTCTTTTGAGTAGACAGTAATTTTTCATACAATTAATGCCCTTTGTATTTTTCAGTGAGGCACATCACGTGTTGTATTATGACAATGATTTTTTAATTGATAAAAAAAGACATTGCCCGAACAAAAGAAAATGATGTAGTTGCCATGTGGTATCTACGTGGCAAGCATTTGGAGAGTGAAAACACGAGGTATCAACAACCATTTTCATAAAACATGCAAACGTTAGAGCATGTTATAGTAGATTTCAATTTTTCTTGTTCATTTTTTTTGGAATTAAAAAATATATGTTTTATTTTTAAATAATTATTTCATACAAATAATGCCCTTTGTATTTTTCAGTGAGGCATATCACGTGGTGTATTATGACAATGATTTTTTTATTGATAAAAAAAGACATTGCCCGAACAAAAAAAAATGATGTAGCTGCCATGTGGTATCTACGTGGCAAGCATTTGGAGAGTGAAAACACGAGGTATCAACAACCGTTTTCATAAAACATGCAAACATTAGAGCATGTTATAGTAGATTTCAGTTGTTTGTGGGAATACTGCCTACAACGGATTTTAGATGACATTAAAGTTGACATACCTTTAATTGAAAAAAACATACTTTCACGTCTTTAAAAACACCACTAAAAACACGGGTTTCTTCTAGTGCTAAAGTGCCAAGAACACACTAAGTTGTTGGTGCTTTTTGATGCCCTCAAGCAATCCACAATCATCATGGACCCCCTCTACACTTCTTCCACTAGCGTATTCATATATAGCGTTCTTGTCCAATTCCTCCGTGTGCAAAACATGGAAGAGTCTCTTGACATTTTTGTGTGATTACCCGAGCAACATGTTGTGAAGTATAGCACAATATGTAATGACATTAAGTAAGAATGTAATTTGCAAGTTAGACTTCCCAAAGAGCTACTAAAACATCACTTTGAGAATGCCAAAATTATTTTAACAACAACACATCCAAGCCAAAGCTTCATTTAAATAAATGATCACCAATGCACATGTTTCCGTACCCTATGTGCGGAACCAATAGCCATGGTAGCAAAGGATATCCTAAATTTGCTAGCAAGTAGGGGGAAAATCCCTCAAATGAAACTATAGGATCCCATAGAGTACTATGCATAGCCTTATAAAACAAAGATGATCTACACAAGATACACACATCATTTGTTGACCTAGGCATCTTGAAGAACAAATCAAAGAAACACTTATCATTATCAACTATGGCCTAGCAATTTAAAGTATAACCTCTAGATTTGAAATAAAAACAGTCAACGAGGCCATACCGAGTTTTACAGATGGACACATGAATATCTTCTATGGCCATGATAACAACAAGAAGACCATAGAGTTTGTGGAATCTGGCTTTGGTTTCAACCAATTTCTCCCTTGTAGGCTACACAATTTCAAACCTCAAAGTGACGTTGATGGCTTGAACTACTTCGCGTAGCACTAATGAAATTGTATTTTTGCCTATATTGAACATGTTGTTGTAGATAAATAAGCTTTCACCGTGAGAAAGTTTGGAAAATGTGCAAGCAAGTCTAACTATTGCAAGAATAGTTGAATGATATGTAGTGTCTTTTTTTCGCATTGCAAGCTTTAAGAGTGCGGCCAAACTATGCATCACTAGTTTGGTCATATGGAACATGGAGACACAATGCTCATTGTCATATTGCTCCAAGAGAAATTGAAAGAACAAGGTCGTGGATTGGAGCTTAATCTAGTAGCTAGAATCATCTTCAAGCAAGTTGAAGACATTACACAAATTGAAATTATATATGGAGTGCAACCCACATGACACTTTGAATGTCAAGAGTAGATTGTTGTGATGCCTCCATTATACTCTCAAAGGAATTGTCGTTGTCATCTTTGGTATTATGAGGGATATAAACGTTAAACGCTATATTTGTAGAAAACAGTAATAGAAAGAGTATGGAGGCCATAGCCATAAGCTCCAAAGGAACACTTATGAATTCTAGTAGGCATTCTATTCCAACATCATAACTTTGCAAATGCAAACAACATTGGCATAGGGATTTTGAAAGTGTGGTTAGAAGTCACTTAAAGAAAATAAAAGGAGACTTTGATTTTGATTGGAAGAGAACAAAATTGAAGTAAAACGGCACCTCCTCTACAACGTCGCTAGTAACCACTACAAGGGAAATTGTATCCTATTTGACAAGAAATTTGACAGAATTCTGTCAAATGTGTTTTAGATTAGGAGTACTTGATTCGGACACTTCATTAATAGAATTCTGTCAATTCGGCTGTCATTTCGGACAAAGATACACGTCAGCAAGTCTTCCTCTCACTCCTTTGCCACCATGGATTTTTTAATTTCCACGTCACTTAATTTCAAAAAATATTTTTCAAGGATTTAATAAAATACTTGAAATAATGGCTAGAAAAAAATTGGATGAAATTTTATCAGATGAATGATAAATTCTTAGATGAAACATTTTTGGATGATTTAAATTCTTTTATCAACTTTCCAGAACATTCACCAAAACAAATCGAGAACATGGAGCTAATTTATTTACTAAATTATTTTTTTCCATGAATCATTTGTATTTTGTGAAATGAATGGGGAAGAGAATCTCCTTATATACACATATGGAGGTAGGAGGTCGACCAACCCATATGGGATATGTGAATTTTTGAAGTTGTGAGCTCATAGTGAAGTTTGAGATCTGTAATTTTGTAATAAAACTAAGATTTTAGACCTCATTTGAGCATAGTATAATGTCTTTTTTTAAAGAACTTTGAACTAAGACTAGTTAATATATGAATTGGAGTTTCAAGTTCAAAAATAATTTCGACACTTCAAGTTTTCAATCAAAAGTTATATGCAGATTTCAAAGAGGAAATTTGAAAAAATATAATAAGAACAATTTCAAACACCTCTTTGAAATTTCATAACTTTTGATTGGAAACTAAAATGTCAAATAAATTTTTAAAAGAAAAGATTGAGTTGATTTTATAACTAATGTTAGTTAATTTTTTTTTGAAAAAACACATTATTCTATGCCTAAATGAGGTCTGAAGTCCTACTTTCAACACAATTCATATGTCTAACTTTATGTGTTAGAAATAGGAATTGTGTTGAAAGTAGAACTTCAGACCTCATTTAGGCATAGAATAATGTGTTTTTTCAAAAACAAATTAACTAACATTAGTTATAAAATCAACTCAAGATTTTCTTTTAAGAATTTATTTGACATTTTAGTTTCCAATCAAAAGTTATGAAATTTCAAAGAGGTGTTTGAAATTGTTTTTATTATATTTTTTCAAACTTTCTCTTTGAAATATGCTTATAACTTTTGATTGAAAACTTAAAATGTCAACCTTATTTTTGAACTTGAAACTTCAATTCATATTCTAACTATTCTTGGTTCAAAGTTTTTAAAAAATACATTCTACTATGCTCAAATGAGGTCTAAAATCTTAGATCTATTACAAAATTATGAATTTCTAACTTCACTATGAGCTCACAACTTCAAAAATTCACATATCCCATATGCGTTGGTTGACCTCCTACCTCCACATATATAGAAGGAGTTTCTCTCCCTACAAAAAGGTAATGTAGTTGGTGGTGAATGGTTAAAGATTGCAACGAGGTATAATTTCTTATATGAACTTAGAAAATGATAGCCACTTGATTTTTTCTAAAATAAAAATTGTATATAAAAATTTCTTGGATTTCTAGGAAGACATTAACTTTGTTTGACAAAATTGATTGAGAAATTGACAAGAATTTGACAGACTTTGCAATATTGACTGCATTGACAAAAGCAAAATTTCACAAGTTGTGATTGTCATTTCGGACACTATTCTATCAAAATTTATGTAGATTAGGGCCCATTTCCCTTGTAGTGAACTAAAGCAATTGAGGCTAACAATCTCCAATTGCAAAAATGTTGTTTACATTAAGCAATTTCATGAAGGAGGAACGTGAAACCCTAAACAAAGTCACTAGAGTAGTGGCATTATTCTTTTGCTCAGCTAGTAGAAAAAAATTACAAAATAAAGCAAATTCATGAAAAATTGAAAATACAAGGATTGACAATCTTGGCATTCAAATAACAAAGGTGGGGGAAATTGTAGTGCAGTAGAAGAGCTTTCTTAGAACAAAAATGTTTGTCGCAAAGACACAAGTGAAGAAGCCTCCAAACAATCTACTCCATTTGAGTGGAAGTGTTGGCTTTGTCATGAACTTGTCGCCATTGAAAAAAACCTTGAATGCACTGCTAGAGCACATAGCAAGCAAATGCACTAAATTTTGAAACTATAGCATATTGTAAGAAAATAGAATTTTTTTTACGTCTAAAAAAACGCGACACGGCGTTCATTTTGACACAAAAGGAATCAACGTAGATGTCATCTAAAATTTGTTATGATGGACGAGAAAACAACTTCTTGAAATCTCAAAAACATGGTTGATTTGGCATTTTTTTTTCTGGACATCACAAAAAACATAGTCTTCCAAGCTCTCCCTAATGCGACATGTGGATGCCACATTAGTGCCACGTAAATGATAAGAGCCACTTGGAATTTTTCAATACAACCCGTCTATGACATAGCACTTGACATGGTGGCATGAAAAGTTACATGGTAACCAAAAATGATGATGTGGCATGCCTAGTCAATACACTTTTATATCATATGAAAATTTTAACATTATTTTTTGAGACACCACATTAGATGTTTCTTAAAACATCAATTGGTGCGTATCCTACCTTTAAAGCAAGATCAATAACAAAAAAATATTTAAAATAAATTATAAATTAAAATAAACAAACAAAATGATTGAATTCACCAAGAATTGAAGAAAACTTACCATCTACCATCAAGAGAATTTTTAATGGCAAAATGAAGGAATTCCTTCATTAAAAGTTAGTGAGAATGAAAGATAGAGAGGTCCTATTTATATTCATTCTCTGTCCATGGTGAGACGAAAAAAATGGGATAACTAGAATATGGAAACTTGACCATTGTACATTTTGATGTTATTTCAAACATCTCAATGTTGTTTTAGACATCTAGATCATGTTGTTTTAGACATAGAATATTGAACACAATTCTTGCTTTATATATCTCATATGGGTTGTCAATATTCCTACCACCACATTTGTATAAAGAGTTTCTCTTTTCATCCATGGTGCACATCCATGATCCATCTATTGTCTTTTTTTTGCAAAGCATGCACTATAAGAAACCCGCGTTTTAGTTGGTGTTTAGTAATTTTTTCAAACGGATTTTAGTTGATGTCGGGAAAAATAACTTATGTTTTTTCACATCCAAGTTGACATCCAAATGTTATATTGGACGTGAAAAAACACAAGTTGTTTTTCCCGACGTCACCTAAAATCCATTTGAAAAAATTACAAAACGCCAACTAAAATGCGGGTTTCTTATAGTGATGCCATGTGGCATATATGTGTGTGTGTACAATTCGTTTTACTCCAGCAATCTTATCTTCTAGAAATGGGTCCTTGTACAATAATACAATTAATTCTCACAAACATATATGTGTGTACAATTCATTTTATTCCACCAATCTTATCTTCTAGAAATGGGTCCTTGTACAATAATACAATTAATTCTCACAAACATGATCTACACTTTTATGTAGTAGCTCGATGAAACATATGAAGTTGCTCAACAGTCTAATCTGCAATCTTCATTCTCCACAAGTCCACAACAATACAATGTTGAAACCTTTCTCAAATGAAGTCTTTGTTGCATCACCAATTCATCACTTTCAAATCAAGGGCAAATTTAGAATTATGAACTCCAAAGCTAGCTTAACCCCTAAAGGACCAGGGCCGTTCTTCTGTCAAAAACTACTCAAAACTGCCATTTTTGCTCCATTCATCCAAAAAAACAAAAAAAATACTTTTTTTAGAATCTAACCGTAGGATCTTTTACTCTACTAGTCTAGTATCATGTGGTAAAAACTTCATGGAGTTTTTCCGTACAGATTGGAAGATATTAGCATTCAAAGTTGAAAAAAGAAAGCTTTTTTGAACACTAGTCTCCAATTTCAGATGACTTTGAATGCCATTTGTGGAAAAAATTTACACCATGGACCTTGAATTTAAAAATTTTTGTGTTGAAGAATTGAGTTGAAAGTCTAGAAAAAAAAATTAAAAAAAACACACAATTGATTTTCATTCTTTAAAAAATTGTTCAGTAGAAGTAGGTCCAAGATTGAAAGAAAAACTAAATCGTTAATAGCTCTAAAATGGGATTGAAACACAATAATCTCAACGGTGAGATTGTTCTAAATAGAAAACTTAACCTTGTCAAACAATTTCTTTTGAAAAATTGTGAAAATTGCATTCAGAATTGAATCCTATAAGTTATTTTTTCAAGAAGATGCTCAAATTGCCCGAAAAACAAGATTGTTCATAACTTTCACATTACTAATCCAAATGGAATGAATAAAAGCTTCACATGTAGACAAAAATATGATCTTTAAGAAGAAAAAAATTAAAAAATGAATTTCAAATTTTTGTAGATTTATTTTTCTGCCCGGTGACGTGAAAATTATGTTTAAGATGCCATAACTTTTGCTCCCGGGCACCAATTGAAATAAAATTTATATTCCCACGAAGCTCATAACTTTTCCTATTTTATGAGAAAGTTTAAAAAAAAATCACTGAAAATTGAGATCATAAGAACTTGCCCGAAATCCATTTTGTCCCCCGAGGGGACAATGGTCCTTTAGGAGTTAACATCATGAAAACTAAATTATCAAAAGACAATGTGGGAGGATATGTTGCCTCTTTAGAATCAAACATCTTCTTGACGGCCAACCTTTGTAGCCTTCTTCCAAGACTCGATTTCTTCAATATGAAGGAAATTCTCCAAACTATAGCATTTTTGGCCCAAATATCCTAGAAAAAGAGGTAAATGTTTATCAAGGTTATTTCTATAGCATGATTTGAGAAATTTGAGGGTTAAAAAATTCTTCTCATCCTCTACAAACCTTAAGACTAAAATGTTTCCCATCTTTGCTAGCTTCATATACTTTGAAATGAGTCTACATAAATGATGTAGTATTGAGAGAATCCTTTACAAACTGATAAAGGAATTTACATACAATAGTAGCACACATATTGCCTCACAATTGATGTTCATTGTTACTTTGAATAGACCTTGCTGAGTGTCCAAATTGAAGGCAAAAAGAAGCTTTGGTGTCAAATAAGGCTTCTCCTTTTTTCTTCTTAAGGGATGCCATTGTTGACCTTCTAAGATTGACAATAGAAATGCTTCAACATAGACAAATAGTATAAAAAACTCTCATTAGTTCCAAGTTGAATTCAATATTGAGGATAGATGATCTCAAATTCACCAAAAAGGTCTTGGTAGAGAGAACATGCATCAAGCTCATCTGAGAGGGATTAAGCAATTTCTATAAACATAATAATAACTATGTCAAATGACAAATCCAATGGCAACAATAACACATAGCAAGAAGAACATCACCATGCATTCTAATGAAAAGAACACTACCAATTGAACCTCAAATGTCATAAGAAAGCCAAAAAAATGACTTCCCTCCACCTCACTAATTTGATATTTATTACTACTAAAAAATCATGATCAAATCAATAGAAAATTAAATGATTTATGTTGTTTAGGACATTGTAATGATTGTTTTTACTAATTTTTTAGCTTTTTGTAAAAGTCAACAAAATGGCTACATGCTTTCTATTGATTTGAATAGTGCAATGACAAAATTTTAGGAAATCTATAATCTTTTGGAAATCTTTAAAAATCTTTTGGAATCTTTTTACTCTACTTAGTACAATCATAATATTTTAGAATGTTCTTATATTGTAGGAATAAGGCAAGGTCAAACAATAGAAAAAAAATTATTTTTATTTTTGGATTTGATCAAATTAGTAGAAAAAATCAACTTAAGTGTAATTTTGACTAGGACAATGCAGAGATGTGAACCACAATTTTTAGTTGTTTGGGTTATGGATTTTTTAAGTAGCGATTTCTTGTTTTCTACAATTTTAATTTCTTTTCCCACATTTGGTCCATAGCTACTTTAATCTCTAAAAATTAAGATGCATTTTGGGTAGAAATTATAAAAAACTACCACTTTTTAGGGTAGTAAGAAAAAAATGATTTTTTTTCAACATTCAACCATACAAATTTTTAATAGATTATTGTGGGAATGTGTGGAAAAAAATTCAGAAACTTGAAAGATTATAGTATTTGAAGTTAGAAGAAAAAGTTTCTTTTTTACTATGCTTGATAGGAACATCACACTTTAAGTCATCACACAGTACACTACACATAGTTTGTTATTTTACATTTCAATCTTGTATTATGTAAGTTACATAGTTGCCAAATTTCAAAAGTAGAGGAGGAATTTGTACGTGCTACCCAAAGTTGTTTGAGCTACCCCAAAAGTTTAGGGCAGCATAACTTTTTATCCAAGCACCTCATCAAAACAAAAATCATATTCCCACTAAGGAGTACATGTTCACACCTTGTATCAAAATTTGAAGAACATATGTTAACCCCTAAATGTCCAAACAATGTTTTTTTGGCAATATAGCGATTTTGGGCAGCTCACTATAGTCTAGAGATGAAATTTTTATTTTTTTTCTTTGAAAATTTCACACAGTGTGTCCCCAAGGAATAACTTTAAGGCCCAACAATTTTCATAACTTTTGACTACATGGTTCAAAAGTTATTGCATGATATGTAATTTTCAATGTTTAGTGGGCAACCTAGGCAGAAAAAAACTTCTTTGAAAATCACTTTAAAAAAAAATTAAAATTTGAAATTGATTCTCTAGATTTTTATATATGTGGTAAGCTTTGAATCATTCCATTTTGATTAATGAGATGAAAGTTATGAGGAATTTTAGATGGGTTAGTTTGTGGATAGTTATTAAATCTCTATTCTAAAATAAACTTTGAAGTCCTTTATTTAACTCAATTTTTAATATTTTTGGAAAAGAATAAAAAAATTATATGTATATTTTTTATTGCAACATTACAACCATTGGGATTGTCATTTTTCAATTCCATAAATAAATTATTAACAATTTAGTATTTTTAAACATTCTCTACTTCTTTCTACTTACTATTTTTTTTATATGTTGTACAATTCCAAATGATCTAAATTTTTTCAAGCATGTAGACAACTGAAATTGAGGAATGAATCCAAAGACTAACCACCATTTTGGACATTATTTCATACAAATGTGCCCTTGTGAAGTGCAACTGCCCATATTTTCACAGGGTCAAGAAAATGATTTTTGTCACTTCAAACGTTAATATCTTGCAATCTACACAATGGAAAATTTTGAATTTTTTTCCACATCTTCTCAAACCAGTGTACTACAAGATCCTATTGTTACATGTTTTAAAAAATGTTTTTCATCTAAAATTTAGTGCTTGTAAATGCAAGGGCAGTTTTAGAGCAGTTTTGATGAAAACATAGTCTTTGATGTTTAGAGGTTAAAAAATGACTTCATACACATCTACCCAACATCACATGTGTATGTTCAACGATCAGTCGGTCTTTTACGAGTTAACCCTTAATTGACATACATAGCTTGAGGGCTTGGATTTTTGGAGAATCTTTAGGATAACTCCAATATTCAACTACATGTGAACTTTTGTGATATCATTCTCTTTGTCTTCAAAAGATGCATCTATCAATCTTAGTCTTGGGTTTTGAATTACAATTTGAACTTGTAGGTTCATGCATTGGCAAATTTGATAAAAAAATTTAATAGTAACTTTGAGGTTGCCTATGACCTTGAGGAAGGTGGAAGCTCATCATTGATTGGTCATTTGAACAAGCTATATGATGCCCATTTAAAAAAGATTATGAAATCCAGCCCTCCCAAGACCTCAAATGTCCTTGAAGGATTAAAGATCGCTTCTAGTTCTCACCTTCCAACCGACTCTCATCTTTCGACCTTCCAACCTCAACCAGGTACCGACCAGGGTTTTCCCCGGGTGGCCCCCCAATACGCAGGGTTGCCGGAGATTACGGACATCCCGGAAATCCGCTTTGAATCAACGACGAGCAGTCCCAATTCGCGGTCCCAATTCGCGACCTCTGGATGGATCAGACAGATCAGTCTCGTCGCGGGATCGTCACTTCTGGCGCGAGGTCACAGTCATTTTGGTAGCGCGATTTGGAGCAGGATGGGCAACTTGAAGTGTAAGTCACAACTATGTCCATTCTTGGAAAACTTTGAGCATAATTTCATTTGAACTGAGGATTTGAGTCCATTGTTAATCAATGGATGTGCGTAGTTGTTGCGTCGGGTGAAAATATTGGTGGAGGTAAAGAGTATTTTGTAGATCGCTGGGGTTTGTTGAGTGTGATTCGTGTGGTAAAGATTAGTTTTATAGTGTGCATTGGGAAGAGGGTTTGGTTCTTAGGGGCAAGATGCGTATGTTTGACGTTTCGGGTTACGGTGTCATGTATTGGCCTTTGGAAATGGTTGTTTGCCGTGATTTTTTGAAGCTGGTTTCTGAATTGATGTATTGCATTTGAATTGAGGATTTTGATTTAGTGTCGTTTGATGTGCATAATGGTTGCTGCAGGTGAATATAGTTTTGAAGGTGAGAGAATTTAGAAGATGCCGCGGGGGTTTGTCGAGTGTGATTCGTGTGGTAAAAAGTAGTGCATTAGGAAGAGGGTTTGGTTTCGTAGGAATAAGATGCGGATGTTTGACTTTTCGGGTCACGGTGTCTAGTGTTGGAAATGACTTTTTCCGGTCCTCGTGGCCAAGAATTTTGTCGAATTGTTTTTTGAATTAGGGACTTTCGGTATATTTCGTTTGTTGCGGTTGCTGGATTTGGTTGTTTCGCATTTACTTTTGTACTGTCGTCTTAGATTCGTGAAGGGAAGGAGGTCATTATGATGTGATGCTCTGTTTGTGAGCCCGAGTGTTTTGTGGAGCATGGATAGAATTGAGTTTGCGTGACTTACCTTCGCTGAATTTGATGCGCAGCCAAGGCATCAGAAAACCCGCAGGTGAAGAAGATAGTAGACAAAACATGGGATCGTTTTGCAAGCACAAGTGAGCATGGAGCCCTTGGAGTGCAAGATTTGTACTGTGCGATCCTGCTCGTTTACAAGTAAGCAAAGTCAATGATCAACCGTCTTGCTGGGTTCCCAACCAGATGCCGCCCAACACTTTCATCTTCCATTCACGATATCCATGTCCCTAATAGTCTCCATTATATTACTGTTTTGTAAAACGTGTTACCACTTGGTTTCCTTTTGTGTGTGGCAGTGACATCAACAAGAAAGTGCCAGGCCCTTTCTACGATCCTCCTACCAAGGAAGAGGTTGAGGAGCTTCTGAATGTCAGTGTCCTTCCTAACTGAAACCTTACGATGCTCTCTGTCGATTTATAACATTCGTTAGCTATTGAGCACATCATTTTTTCTACTTACAGATGCTAGGGTACTGCACTGACAAAGTATTCTTCCTACTTGGTTCTACACTCAACTGTCTCTTAATGACGCACTTTGCAATTGCACATTCCCTGTATATCTTGAGAATTTTTGTAGTTGTCTACAGGACAACTTCCACATGTCAAATGCATTCAGAAGCCCACTTTTATCCCCGAAGACTGTCATTAGAGAGTTTTGAGTGTGCTGTCACCCATATGCAAGCTTTTACGTCAATGCTTGCATCATAATTTTTTTGAAATCCCTCAACCTTGTATTTTTTATCTAGAATGGGAGATCGGGTATTGTGGACAACCAAGATTCAGGGCATCGTGCTTAACGATTCCAAGATGACATAGGGCGAATCTGAAGAATGTTTTGTCCGTCATCTGAAGTTCCATTTTTTTAGCGCGAGTTCATTTACAGTGCATGACCTGGATGCAACAGACGTTTGACAAGAACCAGGATGGGTTTCTGGACCGGAACGAGTTCACGGCCTTCATTGGAGAATTCACGAAGAACGTGACTGCGCGGGTGAGCGCCACCATCTTGCTCTTCTCCTTCGTCATCCCCACCATTGTATCGCTGGCCAGGCCCGGGGCGGAGACGCTGCCTCTCCTGGGCCCTGTTGTGAAGAAAGCTCCCGCGCCCATCTATTCGGCTGTCATGACCGCGTTGATTGTCTTTGCTGGTAGTACGTTGAAGGGAACTTAACGTACTAGGTATTGCTTGAGAGCATTATGGGAATGAATGCCAAGTTGTTCTATGCAATCAAGAACATCCAGACCTGTACTTTTAGGTTGATTTTAGGGCTTAGAATTAGGAGAAGGGACTATGGGTTTCAATTCTCTCTGGCCAGCCAATGATACAGTGACACGGCTTCCATAAACTCTGGACTTGGCGTTATAGAAGCCAGTGATTCTCACTACAGCCTTTCCTGTCATAAACCCATGATCAAGTCCAATATTGGCCCTGCTTCAGAAGTATGGATCTCTGTACGAACAAGTGATGCATTTGACATACCCTGGGTCATATTGAATTGAGGACGTTTTTGCAAGTACTCGTATTCTGTCCCTCGTTTTCAGTGGTGGCAATTTCAATCTGGGTCCGTCAACCCAGTTTTAAGTTAGGCAGACCCAAAATCTCCCCCACCCAATTTCAACCCCTAGTACTGGACCCAATTTCACCCTATTACATCCTAATGTACTGAAAATTGTTTTAAGGCACTGTTAATTACTAATTAGGCCAGTTGCTCATTCTACTTAGACTAGTGAATGCTGGAGATATCAAACACCGCAGATATGGTTGTCACTGGGAAGTCAAGATACTAGAGTCTTCACCCATACAAGTGTCCCATTTTATCAATATTAACTCATGTTCTGATCTCGCAAGTGAAGCAGTCACTGAATTTCCAGAATTATAATAATGTAATAAGGCGTCTTTGGCATGCCACTTCCACACACAATCAAATCCAGAACCGCAAAAAGAGTGTTTTCATGTCTGCTACTTTCAAGCACAAACGTTCGTATTGCTTTTTCCTCACATGCACAAACCGTGATCTGTATGAAATACTGATTTGTCGCAAATTAAGAGACCAACGTCATATACTTGTTGAGGATGCTATTATAGAAATATCATATACAAAAATGTGCAAGGTGCTATGATGATTTTGTCCACAATCATCGGGTCAATCATAATACTTCATGTAAGGTTACATCTGGATTTATGGTTATCAGATGAAGGAAATAGGGGTTGCTCAAGCGGAGGCCACAATCCTTCGAAGGCGGAAAGAACAGCTGAGAAGGCATCAAGCCATCAACATTGTTACTGATACGAATGTCCTTCGATTGCAGAACGTACGTAACTCAGAGATACTCAACGACAGTGACTTTGAATAGCAACTGTAAGGTACAGTGGTATGCTCTGAAAGCGCCCGTCTTCTTTTAAAACGCCCCTTTTTCTAGGTGGAGAATGGAGATGGGGTGATCCTTATTAAATGGACCACTTTAGCAATTGAATGCATTCACGAAAAAATGTTTTTCTATTGCAAGAGCCAATCACTGTTTTTGATTTTTGCACATCTCTTTGAAAGTTGCAAGTGGACGAATTTTGGGAGACCTATGGTCACAATAGGTGCCTATGTCCCGAATCTTTGAAAATTTATAAGTAATTCAAAAATGCTTGGAAAAAATACAAAACCACTTTGTTAGGTTCCACATCTATTTTTCTTTCTTTGAAAAATGATCTAAAAATAATTTTGTCCACAAAAGCCTATGAAAAAGGCGGGCGAGCCCTTATATGGTCGCTTTTAGAGCATACTACCTTAGAGACTCCAAAACTGGCACTTTTCTAATTGAGCCATCTATATTTTGGCCTTCAATGACCACCCACCTTCACCCAAACCTATCACAAGGTTTCAAGAGCAACCAATGGGGTTTTAGCTTCATGCTTCAAGGGTGTTTGCGGAAAGCAAGTCTAAGGGACATGAATAGGTATTTTATGCTTTCAACTTTGAAAATTCATAGAATATTGTGTGAGTATCAAAAAATCACAAAACATCTTCAGCTAATTTTCACTTGAGTAGTTTAACATTAGTGCCCCCGAAATTCATTTTTTGAACAATGCAACTAGCAAAGGCGGCAAAAGAGTGAGTTTTTGATGCTTCTACCTTATGTCTTGCCTCTCTCTGATAAGCTTACAGAATGACATGGCATGGTAGCTCCCTACCTTGTACTCAAATGAAGATGGATATGGATGTCTGTCTTTGTAAACTAGCCTATCGGATAGGCACCCCCCTCCATTATTGACATTTAGGGAATGACCCATTACCTTCTTGCATCAATTCCTGACAATTTTTTTTCAATGAATGAGATTTGGGCTAAAATAGATTGAGTTAGTGGCTTGCAATCAATGTCTTGGATGATGGTGATGGAGTGATTAGTAATTGCAATAGGAACTTCCATCTTTTTACTATAAATTCATCATCAAATGTAACTTTTTTAGGCCATCTTATTGTGCCCATGTTAGGAAATATTGACTCCTTTTATTAGGTGAGTAAAATGACCATTATGGATTCACTTTTGTTGGTTTTGGAGTAGTCCAGAGAGACTTCAAAAATTCGTAACAAATCCATACTTTAACAAAAAAATAAAAATTCAATTGCTCTCCCCATTTCTCAATTTTTTCTTTGTGTGGAAATTTTTTTTCAACAATACCAATGGGGACAAACCAATCACCTTGCTTGTCATAGACTGGTTTACCTTCATCTATGCAGAGGCCTACTTGCAAGCGGGGCTCTTTTTTGTCTTTCTAGTGCTAGATTGCACTAGAAAAAAATAATTTGGTTAATAAATGACAAAAAATTGTTAATTTCTTCGGCATGAAACTTCAAATTAAAAGAATTCTTGGATGAAATCACTAGATTGTGGGTGAAAATAGAATTAGAGACATGTGATATATGCGAATGTGATATTTTCTATCCAATATGTGGATGTATGTTAAAATATGAAGCACCACTATAACATTTTATATCGCCAATGTGGCACTTCATAAAAAATCAAGAAAAAAAGGTTGCCTGCAAGTGGCCGAGTCGCAGGCGGGACTTGGTGGACTACTGGACTTGGAGCCGCCTCTGAAGAGCGCGGGCAGGAGGAGCCACGGGCAGACGGCTTTCTTGGAAAATAGCCGAATTCTCACTCAGTCACGCTTGAAACCCCTTCACCGCCCTCCCACACTGGCTCTCCTCATCGTCCCTGCCGAATTTCCTGCCGAATTTTCTTACCCTTTTCCGTCTGCTACGTCTGTCGCTCTCTCCGTAGGGCGCCTCAAAGGTATCATAACCCTTTTTTGGATCACGGTTCATTGATTATTGATGCCTAGTCCAGGACAATCCCCTCACTCTACTCAAAGTACTTCACTCGCCGAACATTCTGACTCTTGAGGTATGTCGAGGTTTCGAATTGGGTCTGTGTCGCGGTTGGAAATGGCGCTGTTGGTGGTATGAGAAGGATTATGATAATGGGGTGGGATTGGGGTTGAGCACGATGGTGTGGTGGCGGTGACGTGGGTTGTACGTTTCTGTAATTTTTTTCGACTTGTTGTGGTTTCGGGGCTTGGAGACTTTTGGGGCGGGTTTCTCCGTGCTTTTTGGAAGAGGCTGCGGGGAAATTTGGGTTGGCCAGGGTGTGATCGGGTGGTTTACCGGGTGTCTGCACCGATTAGGGAAGACGGTGCTGCACGGTAGAGAGGGTTTCAGGGTTGAATGGTGGTTGGTGCGGAGAAGTGAGAGGGTTTTCGTGTTGTTTGATCTGCTTCGGGAGTTCTGGTGTGTTCATTCGCTTTGGGTGTTCTTGGAGAGTTTCCTGGGGTGGGGTTTGAGCTGGTTTAACTTTGTCGTAAGCTTCCTCAACTTCTTCATTTCGTCACGGCTCAATTGTGTGCGTGCTGGTTAGTGGCAATTTTTGAAAACAATCTTAGGGAAGGTTGTTGGTGTGTTGACGTGGGAATTGCTTCTAACGACATATTCTGTGTACAGGCAAAGGCAGGTCCGGCATAGCGCGTTAAGAGTCGAGGTAGTTTCTTAGACTGATTATAGACATGGAACTTGAGCATTGAAATTCCAGCGAGTTTGCCTAGAACAGCCACTGGAACAGAAGATAGCGAACAAGGGTATTGCAATACTTCGTATTCTTTCGGACAAAATACAGGGAAATTTCTTGAGCTCTCCAAGCAACTCGGAACCCTACTGATGTGCGCCATGGGAGACACCTTGATTAGTTACTACTATTATGGTTGTAGAGCAGTGGGAGCATCTATTGGTGGCCAGATTGTTAAGGTCCCTAGTTTTTTTACAGAGGGTGTCAAGAGTTAAAGAATTAGAAGGCGTTGCAAACACTTGAAAGCATTTGAGTGTTCGGAGAACCGGTTAGCCCTGGAAGCATGGCAGCGTCGAGGTCACGCGCAGGATCTCACCAGCCCGAAATCGACATACGCCAGATTATAGCGGAAGCGCAGACGCGGTGGCTGCGGCCCGTGGAGGTATGTGAGATTTTGAAGTACTACGCCACCTATGGATTCAAGGTCAACCCGGTGCCGCCCGTTCAGCCCTGCAGCGGCTCGATGTTCCTCTTCGACAGGAAGACGTTGCGGTATTTCCGAAAGGATGGTCACAATTGGCGCAAGAAGAAGGACGGAAAAACTGTGCGGGAGGCACACGAGCGGCTCAAGATCGGCAGCGTGGATGTGTTGCATTGCTACTATGCGCACGGCGAGGACAATCCGAGCTTCCAGCGGCGGTGCTACTGGGTGCTCGACCCTGCACACGAGCATATCGTACTGGTCCACTACAGGGAGGTGACTGAGGGAGGCAGGTTCACAATGAGCGACTCGCAGCACAGTGCGCCGGCCGCGCCGGCCGCGAGCCCTCCAGAGGTGTCCAACCCCGCGGCGTCGCCTGAATTGGAGCAGGAAGACGGAGATCAGGTCGAGTCTGAAGATGCTGAGGACGATAGGTATTCGTTGGGTCCAATTGTTCCTCCGGGACCGCAGAACACGCTGCTGGATCAGCTCACTCCTCGGACGGCGCAAGCAGCCGCGGATTTGAACAATTCGCCGGTGAATGGCTGGATCGGAGGCGATTTTCGCAGTGGGAATGTTTCTTCTAGTGCTTGGTTATCCTCCTCCGGTGGCGGCGCTGGCTCCAGCTTGGAGAATCTCCTCGACGCGCCCACGGGCTTGACGCCGCGATCCGGACTGCCATTTCCTCCACTGAAGCAGCCCACCTCCAACAATCAGTTTTCGGATGTGTTTGGCCTGGACGCATTTGCTAATGGCCCGCGGCAGGACAACTTTTCAAGTTCGAATGACGTTGCTGGGTGGCGCCATACGATGGAAAGGAACAGTAGTCAGGGAGGGGGCCCTTTTACTCTGCAAAACAACAACTTCAACAACAACAACAACACTAATTCGGGGCCAGTTATGTCGCAGAGTGCCGCTGCTCCGTACGTGAAGCAGGAAAGTATGAACGGCGCGACATGGGCGGAAATGCTGGAGCAGGTCACGACACCATCAACGCATAGGAACATCATGGACTCGCTGATGCTCAACAGCAACAGCAACCAGACCATGGAAATGAGCGATTTGCCGCGCACTCAAGATCTTGGGCCTGCTCAGTTGCCGCCCTCAAAGGGTATTCTGGAGGCCTTGTCGCCACGTGGTCTCGGACGGGAGCCCCAAACTGCGTTAGAAGCGAGTTTGCAGGCTGCGACTCAAGAGGAAGCTTTGAAAACCGCGGGTCTGTATCAGAGACGGTCGCAGTTGGGAATGAGGTCTGATTCGCAGCCACTTGACTTGCTTTTTGAAAAGAAGGTTCCTCTGGAGAAGAACCCGGAGATCGAGGCGTTTCTCAAGTTGGATAGCTTTGGACGTTGGATGTCGTATGCCATGGATGGGCAAAGCGTATTGAGCCCAGGTGCGTTTCAATCCAGCTGGCCTGGCACTCCCACGATGGGTTTCCCCGGCTTGCCTGACGATCTGTATCAAACTATGCAAGTGGGCACCAGTCTGAGCACTTCGGTCTCGTCCGACCAACGCTACAGTATCACCGATACTTCTCCGGAGTGGGCTTATGCCTCGGAAGGTGCCAAGGTGCTGATCTCTGGTGTGTTTTGGGGAGACTACGCAAATGCCACCGATGTCAAGTGGCACTGCATGTTCGGTGCGGTGGAGGTTCCTGCAGAAGTGATCAGTGGTGGGGTTCTGCGGTGTAAAGCTCCGCCCCATGCTGCCGGTCGAGTTTCTTTTTACGTCACTTGTGGCGATCGTCAAGCGCACAGTGAGATTCGCGAGTTCGAGTATTGCAGTGGTAGTAGAATACAATCCGATCCCAGAGCAGAGGTTCAAGCGGCGGACGAAAGGTTGCTGAAGGTTCGTATCGCGCACATGCTGCTGACAGATTCGGACTCCGAGACTCCCATTCAATTTTCAGACGAAGACACGGCTACAAAGCAATCGAATTGCTTGAGTTCCTTCTCCTCATCCCTCGGCAGTGACGACTGGCTGGATCTCGAGAGGGAAGCGTCCAGTTACTTGGAGTATTCGCGAGCCAGCAGTTTCCAGGACCGGCTTCTGCAGACGATGCTGAAGACGCGCATGCAGCGGTGGTTGCTGTGGAAGATCCAAGAGGAAGGTAAGGGTGCATCCGTGCTGGATGCGCAAGGTCAGGGTGTATTTCACATGGCCGCGGCTTTGGGTTACGACTGGGTGGTGGCTCCCATGGTGGCTGCCGGTGTGCCCATCAACTTCCGGGACGCGCACGGTTGGACTGCTCTGCACTGGGCTGCTTCGTTTGGCAAAGAGCAAGTGGTGATAACGCTGGTTCAACACGGCGCCGATCCGAGCACTGTGACCGATTCCACGCCTTCATGTCCGTCCGGCCAAACCCCTGCCGATCTGGCGTTGACCAAGGGCCATATGGGGATTGGGGCTTTCTTGGCCGAGACCAGCTTGACTCGCCGGATTGCCACCATGAGCCTCTCTGATAATTCGTTTGATGTCTTGAACGCCCAAATTGCTGGTGACAATGCTGTCGCCCTGTTATCCAGACGGGATAGCATCAAGCAGTCCTTAAATCGAGCGGATGATCAGGCGTCTATTCGTGATTCACTGCAAGCAGTTCGCAATGCGGCTCGCGCGGCTGCCTTGATTCAGGCCACGTTTCGGCAGTACTCGTTCCGGAAGAAGCAGGAAGACCTGGCCTTCGAGAATTTTGACGAGTATGGCATGACTGAGAGCCAAATGCGTGGGTTTGTAGCAACGAGAGCAGCTCAAAGGATACAGAAATCTTCCAGAGGGCACAATGAGAAGAGGCAGCAACTGGCAGCCAGTCGCATACAGCAGAAGTTCAGGAGTTGGAAGGTGCGCAAGGATTTCGTGGACCTGCGGCAGCGGGTGGTGAAGATACAGGCGCATGTGCGTGGAAACCTGGTGCGGAGGCGGTTCAGGAAACTCTTGTGGTCTGTAGGAGTTTTGGAAAAGGGTATTCTACGGTGGAAACGGAAACGGCTTGGACTTCGGGGTTTCAAGAGTGGGGACGTCAGCGTTACGGATACCAAGGAGGACGACGAAGAGTTTTTGAAAGAGGGCAGGAAACAAGCTGAAAAAGCAGTCGAGAAGGCTGTCACGACCGTCACCACCATGGTGCGTTCCCAGCCTGCTCGGGAGCAGTATCGACGCCTACGTGAAGGATCGTTGAAAGCGGAACAGCTTGGGCAGGACCTGTCGTCATCGAGCTCACAGGACCTGCTTGACGGCCCGGATGTCGAGTATGAGTCCTTGCAGTACGAAGACTTGCAAATTCAGCACATGAATCAGTATCTGGATTCTTCGGATGACCAGCTCATGAATTTCAGGGATTGAATGTTTCTGAGTGCCGATTTCAGCGGCGACTTTGAAGCAGCTGTCCCATTCGATCGAGGACGTCAGCAGGCTATAACCTTGGCAACGCTGTTCCTTTACCGGCGGTGAGATGAGTAGCTATAATTCGGACTGATGACTCCTGTTGCTATTCTCGAGTCCACCGAAACCTTCAATAGCACTTATCTTAGGTTTCAACTCGTCTGTTTCGTTGTTGTATGTTCGTCTTTTTATATCATGCTTTTGGTAGTGTGAAATTGATTTTTTATTGATTTTTTATTTATCATTTTCCTTTTGGCTCACATTGGATTTAGAATGTGCTTTTGATTTATTACTGATTCTGTGTTTGGGTGTGCTGGGGATACAGGTCTTACTTTTGGACCGGGTGCTTGCTAGTGGTTGACGGCTCACGGGAGCATTACATAGGAGGTGTACAAAGAGGAATCTGGACTGAAATCAAGATTGCACTTTCTTGGGGCGAAGTGTTTTTCTTGCTTTATTTTGTAAACAACTGTAAAGAGCTCTGTGTAGTTTGTAGATACCTTGCAGGTTTTCCGTGTGCATGGCTGCTCTTCCAGACACCCGCAAGTGCGAATTTTTTAAGATATGTTGCTCATTGCTCCCAGCGTGTCCCGCTCGAATTCGGGTGAAGATCTGCACCTATTCCCAATTCTGGAGGGTCAGGCAATACTATATGCATGACCATGATTGCTTTTCAACCTGTGTTCACACTCCATTGCCTTGAGCTTCTCTTGGTTTCCACCCTTCACTGATTTTGTTTTGTCAGTGTCCTGAGTCTCGAACCATTACTGTCTAAGCTGTGCATCACAGGGGTTTCGGGTCTTCATTGTCTCTGCTTTATTAGATTTTTCCTGCAGGTGCCACCCATTCTATCAAAGAGGTTGGAGGTGGTTGTGATCTTGAGATTTATGGATGTCTAGGAAAACGCAGCATTTCTTTTGGAGGGGTCCTGTCGGTTGGATTGAGCAGGAAATTATGTGTTACCTGTGCTCACATCATTCCGGTTGCAGTGAAAGCTTGTTTGAGTGACGTTGAAGTAAAGCATTCCGTAGTAGATAAATTCATGCTGTTGGCAGGATGCATTTAGCCATTGGTGCTGACTTTGTGAACGTGCCCAAGAGTTTGCCCTGAATTGAATACCGACATAGCTGCTGTTCGCTTCCCTTAAATAGACACAATCCGTGCTGCTGCCTTTGCAGGGATGCATTCCGGACGAGACATTCTCTGTTACTACTCTCCTTCCAGTCGACCCTCGTCTTCCCGCTTTCTTTCACACATTTTTCCATCTTTCGACTCGCTATCTGTCCGAGTCCAAGCGATTGTGAGACCGTGTGCCCATGGAGCCCTCTAGGCTCAGCCCTGCATGTCACTCCAAGGCCCACTCCAGTGGCACATGTAATGTAGGGCATGCTGGTTCCCTTAAGAATTGTGGATCTGTTTCAAAAGGCGTGATGGTTAGGTGTTCTGGTAACTCGGTAATCAGATCTGAAATTATCGCTACCCTGTATGGCATGGCAACAACTGAAGTGATGTAGAAGGGAGCTACACTGGTTTAGTGGATGAACTTCTAGACAAAAGAAGATCAACTCATTTCCCTCTTTGCTCCATCACGGTTTCGGAGGCAAAGGTGGAAATAATTTAACCCCTAAAGGACCATTGTCCGCTTGACACGCTGAAATTGACACGCTGAAATTCTGCCTTGATTTTTTGAATATTTTCTTGAAGATAGAAACAATGATAAGCTTCGCGGGAATATAATTTTTTTTTCAATTGGTTACCCGGGAACAAAAGTTATGTCCAAATAAGCACAAAACAAAGGTCGAGGGGCAGCAAACAAAAATTTCAAAATTAAAATTAAAATTTTTTGAATTTTTTTCCTTTTAAGGTAGTATGCTCTAAAAGTGCCCATCTTTTTCAAATTGCCCCTAAAAGGGTGGAGAATGAAGATGGGGTGATCCTTAAATGGACCACTATAGCAATTGAATGCATTGAGTAAAAATTACATCTCTATTGCAAGAGCCAATCAGTGCCTTTGAATTTTGCACATCTCTTTACAAGTTGCAAGTGGATGGATTTTGGGAGACTACGGTCACAAATAGGTGTCTATGCCTTGAATCTTTGAAAATTTATAAGTAATTCAAAAATGCTTGGAAAAATACAAAACCACTTGTGATAGGTTCCAAATCTATTTTTCTTTCTCTAAAAAATGATCGAAAAATGATTCTATCCACAGAAGCCTATCATAAAGATGGACTAGCCCATAAATGATCGCTTTTAGAGCATACTACCTTAGATTATATTTTGGTCTACATGGAAAGTTTTGATTCATTCCATTTGGATTTGGTATGAAAAAATTATGGACAATCTTGTCTTCTAGACAATTAGAGCATCTTCTTGAAAAAAATAACTGGTAGGATTTATTTTTTAATGCACTTTTTGCAACTTAAAAATAAATAAATCCACATGGCTTAGTTTTCTTGTTAGAACAATCTTACCATTGGGATTATTGCATTTTAATTCCATCTAAAAGATATAAATATTTTAGATTTTCCTTCTATCTCATACTTACATCTACTTATCAATTTTTTTAAGAATAAAGATTATCAATAAGTTTTTTTGGATTTTATTTTTCTTAGACTCTCAACTCAATTCTTCACTATAAAAATTCAAAGCTCAAAACTCTCTAGTGCAAAAACTTTTAGTTAAAAATGTTCAAAGTTAAAAAATCTAATCCTGCAATGTGTTGAAAAACTTGTTTTTTTCCACTTTAAACCTAGATATCTTGCAACCTATGCGGTCAAAAATTCTGAAAATTTGTCCACACATTCTCATATTAGTTAGGTGTAGGATCCTATAGTTACATTTGGGGGAAAAAACAATTTTCAATTTTTTTTAGTTTTTGCTATAGAAATGGCAGGTTTGAGTGATACACTTAAAGAAAATTGTGTTTGTTTAGATGTGTGAAATTAGACATGTGGATGTGTTTCAAATGTCTATGCCTGTCAATGTAGATGTTCAAAAAATCATGTTGAGATCGACATGACAAAAACATCATAAATCTCAAATAACATGCTTTAAAATCCAAATGTTTTCAGCTAATGTCTATAAAACTACATTAGAAGAGAAATGAAGCCAGAAGAGGGCCATTTAAGGTTGTTTCTCATGTTGTGAACTAGCACACTATTGGTCAGAATATTAAATAATTAAAAATAAATTAATTTAATTTTTAAATTTTTTCTAAAAATAACTTTTTGAAAAAAAATGATTTAAAAATGATTTAACCCCTAAAGGACCAAGGCCTTTTTTCTGTCAAAAAACACTCATAACTGAGCAAAGAGTAAAAAAATTGAAAATTGTTTTTTTTCCCATACACCTTACTAGTTTGAAAATGTGTGGAAAAAATTTCAAATTTTTTCACCGTACAGATTGCAAGATATCTGCATTTAAAGTGAAAAAAACAAGTTTTTTAGCACATTGCGGGACTAGATTGTTTGACTTTGAACATTTTTAACTTAAATTATTTGCACTACAGAGTTTTGAGCTTTAAATCATTATAGTGGAGAATTGAGTTGAGAGTCTAGGAAAAAAAAAGGTTTTCAAAAAAACTTAATTTTCATCCTTAAAAAAATTGTAGAATAGAAGTAGATACGAGATTGAATGAAAAACTATTTTATTAATATATCTAAGATAGAATTAAAATGCACTAATCCCCATGGTGAGATTGTTCTAGCAAGCAAACTAAACCATGTGGAACTTTTTTTTTTCTTAAATTGTCAAAATTGCATTAAAAAATGAATCCAACAAGTTATTTTTTCAAAAAGATGCTCTAATTGACCGAAAAATAAGATTGTCCATAACTTTCTCATAAAAAATCCAAATGAAATGAATAAAAGATTTCCAGATAGATAAAAATATAATCTATGAGGAAAAAAAATTTAGAAAAAAAAACTCAAATTTTTGCAAATTATTTTTGCTGCCCGGTCTCCCCTGTTTTGAGCTATATAGGCATAACTTTTGTTCCTAGGAACCAATTGGAAAAAAAATTATATTCCTACAAAGGTAATCAGTTTTTCTATCTTCAAGAAAAGTTTCAAAAAACCAAGAGAAAAATTCAGCCCGTAGGTACCTGCCCAAAATCCATTTGTCCTCCAAAAGGACACTTGGTCCTTTAGGGGTAGGGTTTAGGATATTGATATGATTTAGCATAGTAATGTCCATGCCATATTAGTAGCCTACGTAGGCTCCAGATATTTAATGACAATGAAGCTTCCAACCTTAGAAATGTGCAGAGAACTCACAACCCTTCCAAAGCATTCTTTTCTTTCTAATGTGGTTTTTGAGGGTGATGAATTCTTGCTATGTGGCTACCACTTTAGCGGAATGCAGGTGAGAAAAGCCACATGAATTTTTTTTCATCTGACTGATTTATGATGTGGCACCTAATATGGCAGTGTGAAAAGTGATGTACGTAGTATCCAACAAGGATGATGTAGTATGCCTAGTCAATACACTTTTAAGACACAATAATACAATTTGTACATGTTTTTTCTTTGTTTTTCACATCTAGTCAACGTTTTACCTCAACCCACAGTAACTTTCACATACTTACCTGCAGTCATAAAGGGTGTGTTCCATGACATGGCAATGGTATGTTTTTTTGGACATTTAAAAAAACATTAATATGTTTGTGTTCATGTGAAATAAAACATTGACATCAATGATAGCATCATCTTGTTTTTACATTAATTTATCGATGTCTTCCACAATATATACAAAAATATGCCTTTTGGGATTGTCCACCCTCTAACATCTTGATATTTCGTAAAATATGCATGTCTCTAGCTAACATCATGAAAAACACGAGGTTCTTCTAGTGTTTCTTCCCTTTTGCAATTGATTGGAGGTGGTTGCACCAATTTAAATCTTTTCTCAAACACCAACTTTCGATGTGTTGGTTACTCACGATATAGTTCTTTCTGAAATATTTTAGAAGAATTTTGAAATTGTCTATTGTGTGTTGTCCATCTGTCCTTCTAAAATCATTTTTACACTCCAATTAATAGAAGATCAATGGTACTATTTTGTGAGCGTATGAGCATAACCTATGAGCGGTGGCATGGATTCTGTGAGCATTGAGCTCAAAAATTTGTAGAAGCATTAGAAAATTTAATAATATTCCTAAAAATAGATTCCATCTAGAAACTTTAGTCAAAATTTATTAATTTTAGGAAATTTTTGCACCTATTACCGTGGTCCTATTACCGTGGTTATGTAGAATTTAAATGAAAATTATAATTTTCAATGTTGTCTAAAATATTAGAAGTATACATTATGAAAATGATGAACTTAATTGATATGAAAGATGGATGGAGATGGAAATAAGTTTGTATAGAATATTGATTGATCATTGTTCTACAACAATGTAGGTCTTCACGGGGCTAATGGGAGAGTACCAATAATATTCTCTTGATGCACCATCGTGGGACTTGTTTAGATTTTAGAAGAAAAAAATTACTAATAAAATTTATTTTTATGTCTAAGGATCTTTGTCATAGTAAATTTTGTTTTGGTTGATCATTGTCTTGTAGCACCATAGATCTTTTCATGGTCAATGGAAAGGTACCAATACTTCTTTTTGGATTTGCAAGTCAATGGACTTATTTAGATTTTAGAAAAGAAAGTTTGTTGATAGGAATTTAGTATCATGTAAAAGAGCTTGGCGGCACTAAATTTCATTTTCGTTGATCACTCTTTTGTAGTAGCTTGGGTCCTCTCAAAGCCGACAAAGGGTACCTATACTTTTGTCTTGATGTGCTGGTAATTGGGCTTGTTAAGGTTTTGGAAGAAAACATTTGGTTGATAGGGATTATTTTTGTAAAGAATGAGCTTAGCTACACCAAATTGTTGATTAGTTGACCATTGTTCTCTTGTGGGACCTTTTGGAGATCCAACTCTTCTATCTTTGATCAAATGGTCATTTGGTTAATCACTCCCTTCTTGTTGCTTGGTACCACTCGGCGTCCAGAGGAGGATCTAGGTTTTAAAAAGAAAAAAAAATGGTTACTAATTATGATTCGTTTGAAATTGACTGAGATTGTTCCATTGAGATTATAATCACTCCCCACTCGTTGTTAGGTACCTCTTGGTGTCGAGAGGTACCCCTAACCGTGGAAGGAAAAAAAAAAAAAAATCATTTTTTCAACCTCTAGGGGCAGTAGGGGGGTCTTGGTGCCAAAAGGTACCCAACAACAAGAGGGGAGTGGTTATAAAAATCAAAATCTCAATAGAACATCCTTAACTGATTTCAAATGAATCCTAATTTTTCTTCTTAAAATTTAACAAAGTTCAATAAATAGCACACCAAGGTTGTTCAAGGGACCACAGTAATAGGTCCACAAAAATAGGTCCATAATGATAGGTATCAAAAATATTAAAATTTGACCAAATTTTTTTAATGGAATCTCTAAAAAACTATATGCTCTTATGCCACATCAAATTTGAAAATTTTGTAACTTCATATTAATTCTAATATTATTATTTTTATTAATTTATAATATTAAAAAAATAATTTAATTGAACTGTCCCACACTAATCAAGCCTTGCAATTTGCTAGTCAAAAAGAAAAAAAATTCTTTTTTTTTCTGGGATTTCTTTTGGCCTGCATTCCCTTTTCATTCCTTGATGTCCGAGACTCATCGCCCCTTTCATGACCCATTTTTTTCCTAATGTATTCTTCACTTGAAGCACTAACCCTTCATCAAAAAATTAGATCTGAAGGGATTACAACATCCTAACCAATCTCAATGGAGAGAGGGGATTTTGACATTTGTAGTTGAACAACAATGTACCAAAAAGAGACAATCACAGACTATTTGTGATTTTGTCATCCCAGCTCCTTTCCAAAAATCAGGAGTCATTAGATGGGGGAAAGAAAATATTTCCACCCCCCTTCAAAGAAAAATTTGTAGTCGTTGGATCTGAATACAAATACTAAATACTGAACATGAATACAAATATGGGATACATACTAGTACAAATATGGTAATATATATATACGGTCTGGTATATGGTCTGGTATATGGCCAATATATCCCATATTGTTTGGCATTCTTACACCCCCTTGAAAATTACAAGAGGGGAAGGAGGAGAGGAGAAGGGATGAATGGAAATTTAAAAAAATATATATTTTTAAAGTTTTTATTCACCACCCCCCTTTCAAAAAAAAATTGAGAAGGGGGAGGGGGGTGGTGAATAAAAACTTTAAAAATATATATTTTTTGGCCCATTGTGACAATTTGTCACAATGGCCTCAAAAGAGGCAGTAACTGCCTCAATCCAAAATGAGTCAAAAAAGATGCAACCATGTCATTTCCTCCCCCCCTTCTTCCCAAAATTGACAACCATTGATTTAAAAAAAAAGAAATCCCTGCCCCCTTCCAATACCGTTGATCTTGAATATAGAATATGGAATATGGAATATGAGATACGGGATGTAGATATGGATGTGGGAAGATGTAAGGCAGATGCAATATAGATACGGGGATTGATACGGGACATATCCCATTATTCCCATATCAAATGCTAACCCCACTCCACCTAAAAATTACAAAAGGTTGGGTGGATGGGGGATACTTGAAAAAATATTTAAATTTTTTAAAAATTAATTAATTTTTTTAATTCACCAAGGGGACGGGGGTGGGGTAGAATAAATAAATCTGATTTTTTTGAGCTCATTGTGACATTGTGTCACAATGACAATGAGCTCAAAAGATGCAATAATTGCATTAGTTGAACAACATTGCTCTCTTAACTATTTGTGAGATCCAAGTTGCTTGTCATTTCTAGCCCAAATTTTCTAAATCATTGTCAACAACTAGGATTATGAAAACCCTATCTTCAATGTCGATGAGGAATTCCAATGTGATGGCTAGTTGGCTACTTTACAACATTCTTGTAGATCCCAATACAAGAAATCTAAAACCAAAAATTTAATACCTTTTCTTTCAGATGCACTCTAAGGTCAACTTAAAATTCTCTAGCCTTGCCCTTCATGGGCCCAATTAGTAGCGCTTCAAAGATGCACCTTCATGAATGAAGGTATACACCTTGATCTTCTTCATTCCAAAGCAAAATTATTAGTCAAAATGTAGACCTAATAAGACATCCTAAATCTTAGTAACAAGTTGTGAAAATTCAAGGGATATGCATTCATCATGTCCTAAAATCCAAATCATAAAATCAAAGCCTCAAAGACTTTGTAAACCCCAACAACAACTCCTACACATTTGCACCGTAAACCATAGCAAATCCATCGTGAACACTAACCATAACCTCAATACTATCAAAGCATTCTGAAGGTTCATAAACTCAATAAAACAACGATGGCACCCCTCATGTAGAAACCAAATACAAGTATAGACAATTCTAGAGGAAGTAGACAGCTTACAACGTTAACATGGAAACCCAAAAGCAAAACAAGTATTGTAACTAGCAAGGATTAGAAGGAGGAAAATAGAAGTTTGATTTAGAAGCTATCACGAAACCACAACTTACAATAACTAGAAGTGATTGACAATGAAAACATGGAGGCTAAACCATAGTGTACAACACACACCACTAAAGAACCCTAATACTATAGACAATGCTAGTGCACTCCTTCCCCCGACCAATAATAAAAAGTGAATTCCCCTCCACATATTGAGACAAAAAATTAGACAATTGTTCATCAAACCTTGCATTACAAAAACTATGAGGCTTGCAGAGGGCTGTTAAGCTTTTATTTTTAAGCACTCCTGCGGTGCAAAAATTGAAAAATAAAAAAAATGTTTTTTTTCAAAAAATATTTAAAAAATCACAAATTTGACATATCACTTCCAAACAAAAAATATAATTTTTTTTTTTTCTTTAATTGCACCATTGCCTTCCAAAACTCGCAACCTTGTTTAGACCTAAATTTTTCCCTAATATATATTACACTGAAATTGTAAAACACCAAATGAATGTCCAAAAAATTACACCTTTTGTTTTGAAATAAATCCGGGGTTTCCTAGAAATGGCTAAATTAATGCAAGAGTTACTCCTCTTTTCAGAGAATTGCATAGTTATTGTAGCTTTTAGTCAACTCCACTAGGCATGAAAGAATGGAAGTCAATAATGAAGTGGTACATGTTGATCATTCTCCAACCAAAGTTGATGCAGTGAAGTTTGATGACATCCTCTGTTTTCAATTCCAACGATGTTTTGTAATTCAACTCCAAGAAATTTCCAACAAGAGATTTGTTGATGTACAATTGTAGGTTGAATTCATCACCTTTGGTTTGCATTTTGATTCCCTTTGCAAAGATCAAATTGCTATAAGGTAGTATGCTCTAAAAGTGCCTGCCTTTTTCGAACCGTCCCTATTTTGAGGTGAAGAATGGAGATAGGGTGATCTTTAAATGGACTATAGCAATTTAATGCATTGAAAAAAAATTATTTTTCTATTGCAAGAGTCAATAAGGCAATAATTGCCTTTGATTTTTGCACATCTATTTACAAATTGCAAGTGGATAGATTTTGGGAGACCTATGGTCACAAATAGGTGCCTATGCCCTGAATCTTTGAAAATTGATAAGTAATTCAAAAATACTTGGAAAAATACAAAACCACTTGTGTTAGTTTCCACATCCATTTCTCTTTCTATGAAAAATGGTCTAAAAATAATTTTGTCCTTATAAGCCTATGAAAAAGGTGGACCAGCTCTTAAATGGTCGCTTTTAGAGCATACTACCTTATAGTCCCTAGCAGAGTTCCTAGAATGTGTTTACAGAAATTCGTGGCAATGCTATAGCATAGGCTAATGCGAAGTTCCTTTTGCAAATTTTAGTATATTCCCATAAAAAGGGGCCAATAAATTGTGAAAAAAGAGTAGAATTATGCATTATTTTTTTTCCTCCAATGTAGCACTCCTTGCGATAAGTGTACTAATTCAGTGTATTTTGGGGGCTAATTTGCATCAATCTTATTGGCTGAAATTGCGATTTGCTTTGACAATTTGTACAAAAATGGCAATTTTTTTTAACCATAGAATGTTGTTATTTATACCAAATCTTCACAAGTTCCTTAGTGCTCACAAACCAAGAATCCGTGAATGAATCACATTTCACAAACAATCTTGCAAGGCAATTTGTACTTTGAACTAACAGTGAACCGTGACTCACAATCTCACACAAAAAAAGAAAGAAGCAAATAGCCCAAACACCCTCACAAAGCATGAAGAAATATGCACACAACAACAAAGCATGAAATAGAAGTGTGCAATGAAAATAAGACACACTCCCAAAGTCCCAATAGTTACAAGTATCACTAGCAAGGAATTGAACCCTTCTTGCAAAAACAAGACTGCTCGATTGTGCAGTGCTAGTGATCTGTAGCATACCACAAAACAAACAAACAACATTAGAAGCAAAAGTTAGAGTGAAAATGATGTTGGAGAAGGCTCCCCAAAGACTCCATGTTGTCCCGCAGTCCATCTTCTTGGACTACACATTGCAGAGTACGTCCCACGAGTCCACCACATCTTCAGCGTCAAAGAAAAGAAACTGTGTTGAATCCCAAAGCTAGCGAAATCTGATGAAAACTAAGGATTTTTGAAGGGGGAGGATATTGAAAACAGCCAAAGATTAAGCGTCTTCATTGCCGCCCACCTTCACGGCATTTTTCCAAAATTCTATTGCATCTTTATACGGAAAATTCTCTAGTGAGTAATACTTCTGGCCAAATATGCGAACCACCAACGGTAGGTGCTTGCCCAACCTGTTTTGGTGGCAAGATTTCAGGAACTTCAGGGTAGAGAAGCAACACTCGTCCTCCACCGAACCCAGCACGAGACAACATCCAATTTCCGCTAGCTTGAAATATTCGGAGATCAGTTTCCATAAGTAATGAAATTGGGAAAGAACACACCAAAGTTGATGACTGGATTCACGTGAGTTGCTGTTGCACAAGCAACTTCACAATTAGCTTTCATAGTCATTTTAAACAAACCTTGCAGATTGGCCAAAGAACATTTCGAGGGTGGTATATGAAGTTTCTCCTTTCTGACAAGGCAACCTTGCATTCAACAACCGTGGTTGAAAACATAATTTTTTGAGAACATTTAGATGGTGACTAAAGCTATCTTTAATACCCAGTTGTTTCCAGTACCCAAGACTGATACCCAACCCCCAATTTCCACCAACAAAAATTTGTTCTGCCAAAATCAAATACCGAAACACAACATACGTCACTGGAACACCAAAACTGACTCTGATGTTGTAACACCGAAGCAACAAACTTCGTCCTCACAGCATAAGTGGAACACCACAAGTCGACAATTCAAGTATTGAAGGCAAAGAGAATTCATAGCAAGAATACTTAAGGAAGTGCAAAAAAAGTAGGATGTAAGGCTATTCAAACATAAAAGAAGTGGAAAAAAAAATGGAAAGCAAAGTGAGTCAAGCGACCAAACCTGCAAACTGGCGTTGTATAGTTCCTTGCGTGTTTACAAAGTCCTCCTTTGTGACAAACTTATGCTCTCATGTGAGCTTGTTGTAGCAACGCGCCCACACTTTGGTAACCCCAAAGTCATAGAGAAGGATGGAAGGCTTCTTCTCATGCATCTCTTGCCACACCATTGGAATTTCAGCAGAAGAACAAGAAATGAGTTCCCTATAACACTTGAACTCTGGTGTCATAAACGTTGTGGCATCATCCACAAACATCTTGGCTAAATCAGCCTGACAAACTTTAATGGATTGCATGAAGTCATAGATGAACACATCATGTGATTGTGAAAGTTTTATGGGACAGTAAATGGCATTTAGCATGGGAATGAAACATGCAAGCGACAGTAGAATCTCAACATCGGAGAGGTAATCAAAGTTTGTAGTAGCAGCAGAGTTGCCTCTGTGGCTAGCAGCCGCCATATCAACCCCCATTTTCACCAACAATGTCTTGTACTTTGACATTATGCGCTGAGCCGGACTGCGCATTGAGATCCAACGCATCTCTACATTCCTCACCATCTTGTTGCCCTAAGTTTCCATCAGATCTGCAAGCTTCTAGAACTCAGAATGCCGCTTGTGACTACGGTAGAAATAGAAGTATAGCAACTGGAAGAGGGCCTCCAAGCGGGAGATCATGGATTAGTTAGATAAAGTTTCCACCACCAAATTGATTATGTGACTCGCACAACTTGCTCCAAGACAAAACGGGGCCCATTTCTCACAAATTTGGGTGGACACTCCAATCTTTGGTCCCTGAAACATGCTCACTCTATTTGCCCCAAAGGAAACTTACTTACTAGCAATCTCTTCCCGTCTGAGTCTTCCCTCGCCCAACAATGTCTGCATAATCACGTTTGTGAGATGATCTGCAATGCTACAATCAGCTACATATGAGAGATGAAGCAAATGTGGGATCCGCTCCCAAAAATCTATTGCGTAGACGTGCACCCTAATCCAAGAAGTGTTGTCTACCACAGTCACTTCGTCTGCGCTAATTGAAACAAACCTTGCATTTTAGACAATAAGCTTCAGAGCAGACAACACACAATCGTGAAGGTGTTCTGCCATGTCCCAACCGGAAGTCTCAGACCAATGCTTCCTAGGGAAATTCTTGACCTTCAAGTGCCTTAACAAATACTGAAACCACTCATAGTCACACATGGGACGACCGGAATTGAGAACAGAAAACAAAGTTGAAAATCGAACTCCCTTCCGGCTAGCCTCACCATCAAAGCTTGCATGAAGTTGGTTTGCAATACTGCCTCCTAATTGTCGCCCCGCCCACAACTTCGTGAATTGCAAATGTTTGCAATCCTGCTTGATGTAAGTCTCTCCTTTCTTCAAATTTGGAAAATGATCGATGTCAGCCTTGCAAGTCTTCTTTCCTTCATGTTTCTCCAAGTTATCACCTTTGGGGACCATAACTTTTTGTCTTCCACTCACCAAGGTGCAACTCTTGCACACAACCCCCGTCAAATTGCTTGCAATGTTGAACTTGCCTTCAGCCCATGCGAACTTAATGCCCAAACCTCTTGCCAGTGACGTGTCACCGTGCTCAAATTGAGTTTTCTTCGCTTTTGTGCTGTAGGAGCAACTTTCTCCTTATCGTCGCTCATGCTCTCTAGCGTCACATCAGGAAGCTTTGCCGACACCACTGTCGCCTTCGAGAACGAGGGAAAATGGGATATAGGCTCTGCTACGTCTTGTTGATGCATTCAACACCGTCCTTGACATTGAAAGCAAAAGGAGAAATCACCTTCATCACCGTCGCCGTAGGAAGATACTTCTCCATCCCGTGAGAATTTCTTGACGATCCAAATGTGCGCACCCGGAAATTGTTTGGCAATTTGAGTTTTGGCGACATTGAGCCCTAGACCCTCAACTACATCCAAACAAAAACACCGCAAGTCCAAGGAAAACAAAAGCAAAGCAGTGCAAGCAAAACCAAAGCAAAAAAATAAAAATTTCAACAAAAACTACAAATTGAAAGACATGCGCCGATAGGGATTTTGAAGTCACCGAAAGCACGTCTTCTCTAGTGTTCCAACAAGTGCGCAATCCAGGACAAGACCAATCAACACAATGCCACACTTTTAAGAACAAACCAAGTCCCCAACCACGCACATTCAGCACAACAAAGCAAGCGAAGAGTCGAGGAGGCGATGCAAGCAGATCCGCAGCAGAAGTTCGAGACTTGCGCTAGAAGTTCCAAACAGCCTCCATTTCCGCATTAGAATGTACGAGACAATTCCACCTGAACGTCTCTGAGATCTTCACACCAGCAAGGAAGTGGCACTTGAAATTTCAAAATTGGCACTCCACATTGAAAGTACAAGAATAGTAAGAACAAGAGCTCCCAAATTAAATTCAAACTCCATTGAATGTGCATTGCGAAAACACACAAGCATTAATGGAAACTCTACTAATTCCATAGGTGATGCACGAGACAGGTGGACTAAACCCAAGGTGGCGAAGAAGATGATAGCTAAGGGCGATGGTGCTACATTGACGATTCAGATGGAGCCGTGGCAGCTAAAAATCAACAGTGCAGGTATGATTTCTGCTAACCCTGAAACCGTGTGGTCATGATTTTAGGCTAAATTCAAACTGGATGATTGCAATTTTCTATCCACAAGGTTGGAAAACTTCCTCAAATCTCGATTTTACGCTTGATTTCTACAATGTACAATTAACACGTGCAAAATGTAGGTAGAACCCGAACAAATTTAAACCACTTTAGGGACCACTGGTCCCTAAAGTGTGGTATCTACAAATTCTTTTGCTTTAATGGGTTCAAAGAAGCTTCAATCTAACTAAGAGAACCGATTTCTCACCTCATTGAATTAATTTTGCTTTAATGGGTTCAAAGAAGCTTCAATCTAACTAAGAGAACCGATTTCTCACCTCATTGAATTAATTTTGATATAGGAGTACCATGTCATTAGAAAATTAGAAAATAAGCACTCCAAAATTAATTGATCAAATTGCAAGAAAATATTCAAATTCAAGATTTTCAAACGTTCAAGCTGGAGTATAAACTACAATTGATAAGCTTCATTTTATTAGTTGGTCCAAAATTCAAAAAAAAGATCATACAACTTTGATTCAGATGTAGAGAAAAGAAAAGAAATGCCCAAATTCATGGTGGTCCATGATTTTAAAATCTTTTTGAAGGTGCAAGGTGGCTACACCAACATGAAACCTGAGCATTACCCTACTGCAGACACTTACCATCAACCAATAAGACAATATAACTTAATTGAGAGTTTTTGACCTATGAGGCATGTAATGATAGTATTAAAAGAGATAAACAGTATTCACAGAAAACAAAACGCAAACACGTTCAACAAACCACTTCATTTCGAGAAAAAAGGAACAATTGCTATTATTTGACGATGTGAATAAAAGTTGAGTTCCAGAAAAACAGATTATGAAAAAAAACAGGCGTTCAAATAGTGATGCCTCGTAAGTACACAGGGAAAATCTGTTCCAAAGTCAGCAGTAGATAGCTACAAGCTAGAAATGTCAAGCGAATGGGCTAGAGCAGAGAAAGGCAGCCGTACAAGCCCAACAGCTCCACTGCAGTGAGAGCAACTGACTGGGAGCCACATATGTACAGTGCTATAGACGAGACAGTGGAAATAGAATCAGATCTTCTCAATCAATCACCTGCCCCCTTGGGAGTTTTAAAAAAGAAGAGAATGAAAGCAAGGTAAGTGTAAACTTGCAGAAGGGGGAAGGACTGTTAGAACACACACTTGCTTGGTGACGACTCAATACACCACCAAAATGCTAGCAAATGGATGTTAATATTGCGTAATGAGACACACTGGTGGAGGGAGAATGGGACTACAGACTTAAGAAAAACCTCTCTGATACATTCTAATGGGCGAGTCATATCCACCAAAGATATACAAACCAGACCTAGGCAGGATCACAAGCAGGATCGACTCACTCTATTCCTCCACAACCGACTGTGAGTACTCACTGCGCCAGTAATTCACGTCGTTGAAGTCCGAGTTGCCACTAACCGAATCCTTGGGGGGAGACTCGGGTTCGCTTTTCTGGTGCTCACTTTCGTGGAGGTCATCCTTGAACATGGGTTCAGCCTCACCTACAACTCCCTCCTTCAGCATTTTCTCCATGGCCTTGATTGTCCCATCCGGGTCTACACCTGCGACTTCTTCGCCTGAATTATAAATAAACAGGTTAGCACAACGAACACTCCATCACCGCGCATGGGAGTTCTCAACTGAGCGTTGTAATCCATGCACCAAAATCATCAAAACCCATATAACTGCATCCTACATTCAGTTTAACCCCTGACTTGCAATCGAGTCTAAGAGAAATGTAACGTCTAACGGTGTAACAACGTCAGTAAATATAATATATTCACGTCCCACCTGTTATTGGATTGATCATGTGACCTTCAGCTGGAACAAACTCATGAACAAAATCGGCAGCAGTAACTGCAGGTTCGACATGCTGTGTTTTACTCTCAGCTTCAGCTTCAGTAGAAACAGGTGCCTCTCCAGCTGACTCCACGTGGTCTGGAAAATAGACATCAAATGGGTTTTTATAATCAAGCACATGGCCCCCTGATTTACCCAACGAACCTGCTGCCCACAAACCAAACACCTCAGACTCTTCCTTAATTGCAAACACTTGTTCAAGGCATCTAAAGGCTCCATTTCCGTCGACAATGGGATAACATAGCCCAAACAAGTGAGGACTAGACAACGCAAAATTACAGGCATCATGCGAACAAGAGGAAAAAACACCCAGGAAAGCACCTGCACCAGGTTCTTCTTGGCGTTGTTGAAACAAGGAGACATCGTCCGAAAGATCAACTTTTTCAAGTTTCGAGCTTAATTCTGGTTCATCTAAAGAATCAAATGTTGGACTGCCTTTGCCTTCAAGCTGGAGTCCATTAATAGGATTGTGTTCAACTTTGGAATTAGCTGAAGTGGCCGTGTCCACAAGATCTTCATCTTCGCCCAGAACGACTTCATCATCACTGCTACTATCCCCACTGCTGTTAGGGGGGGAGACAATATTGGCAGCCAGACCATCTTCGTGACGAGAAGGGGGCGATGATATCAGGAAAGTTGGAGTAGAATCCTCCGTGGACCTGGTAAAATCGTCTTGAAACGCAAACCAGTTGGAATTTGGACCGAACATGCTGTCCGATCTTCCAATGCATCACAAATCACTCGAGTCAAATTCAGAACAAAACACGGACAGAAGGAAAGCCCTAGTCCCCTTGAGTACAAACATAAGCTGCACATCAACTTAATGGCGCACAGTAAAAACGTGGGAGGGAATCTATCCCCGATAATGAAGTGAAAATAATGTCCTAAATACCTGTCGTGCTCGTCACCGAGTCGCAACGACGAAATGACAACTTCCGCAGATTCATCATCAAAAAACATGTCCTGAGTACACCACCGAAGATCAGTTGCACTCTTAGACGTGCATAAAACGGTTCTTGTACATATACTAACCTTGAACCACAAAAGCAGAGGTATAAGAAAGTACTGATGTCGTCAAAGGGAAGACAAAAATAGCAAAGTTCGCATAAAAACAACGCATGCTTCAAATAAGTAATGAAAAAGGGTGAACCTCCTCGTCTCTCTCCATAGCCCCATGACCCTGCGCATGGAAAGCCAAGTCGAGAAATGAAACCAAGTCGGCATGAAGAAATGAACGAAAGAAACGCCTCGAATACAAACAGAGCGCTAAATACCAGAACAAGTGCACAAATGGGTTCCAAGGAAATGGTGCTTCCGACTACGAAGAAGTGAAGAGTGGATACAGGATACCGGTACCTCGTCAGCATCATCATTGTCAAACATGCCGTAACGATAAACTTCACGATTTATGTTATTCGCCATGGTGGATATGTCATAATCTCTATCGCGGAAGTCATCTTCGTCACTTTCCACAGGACGATCCTGTACCGCAGTAGGACGTCTGTACGGACATATCAAGTCACAAAAGTGCAGTTGTAAGACCGAGTTCCACAGAAGTCAATTCTTCGATGATCACAAGAGCCCAATAGGGAGGAAATGCACACCAAAAATGTACCGATTATCCGTACGATTGAGGAGACATACCCACAAGACCACTGAAACACGTTCTCGATTGTGTTCCGTTGCTGCAAGACTTTGGTCACCCATTCACTCCACTTTGGATTAGCCTGCGAAGTGACGAAGGAGAGATCAGGAACAGGGACTAATCATATGGATGCATGACAACGCAACTGAGATGGCAGCGCTGCATACCTGGATATGGCCTAGAATGGTGGGGTTTGAAGTAGAGCCCTGATTGATCTTGTTAGCAAGACGCGTAAGGTGTCCCATGTTCCCTATCCTTGTGGGTGATTTGCTGACCGCGGGTTTGGGCTGCACATCAGGAAAGAGGCTCCAAATCAAATAAACAGGTTGGATATGGAACACACCAGTAGATCAACCAACAAAATGCAACAATGAATATGGTAAGCACCACCAGGTTGCAATTCGCTTGCATTTCTCCAGTGGATACCAGACAAAGTGCAACCCTCACCTCTGCATGACTGTCAGGCGCATAAGGATTCTCATCCGCAGCCAACAATTTATCCAGAAATTTGCAGTCTTCAAATAAGTGGTCAATCAATTCTTGGTCATTGCTTTCCAAGCAAGAAGTAATCACACTCTCCACATGGTGGTGCAGCATGTTGTTGAAGGGGTAACTGTACCACACAAAAATCAAGAACGGACATGGTTACTAGGGGTCCGCTCCGAGCGCATTGGCTGCCCTGATGTTGAGATACAGTGAAATTCAACTCAAACTCGCAGAATCACGTGATCAAACAACCCAAAAGAGGGGTGGACGTACTCATAAAAGAGCTTCAAAACGACTTGAATGGCTCCGGACTTGACCAATTCGTGTCTAGCACCTTCACTGTTTGCTCGCAAAAGCACCGCAATGAACTCCACAATCTGAACAGGGATCCACAAATTCAGAAAAAAGGTAACAATGCATGCAAAACGCAGGGACACTCGATCTACATACAAAGCGTCCCCATGAACTCCGAACCTCCACGTCAAGAAAAAAGCCCCAGTTCGAATCGAACCTTGAGCCTGTGAATTCCCAAAGGGGGTTGAAGCCGTCCATAAGTAGTAGGCAACATCTTTTCGTCGGTCGAAACGTCCAGCACTGCAAGTAAGTCACCTGCACAGAAAACAAAGAAAAGGAAAGGCTAGTGAGAAAAGCGAAGGCAAGGAACTGGCACCTACATGGGAAATGCTCGGACAGGCAGTGGTTATCACGAAGACTCCTTTCCAAAACAAAACCAAATCTGGGAATCGTGTACTGCAAGTTGCAAGAGCTCACCCAGTCTTTGAAGCATGCCTTCGACAGTCTCCGGGTTGGCAGTAGGGACAGGCTCGGCCACATGCTGACCACGAGCAGCTCCTGCAGCTGCAACACTGGCAGCTCTCTTCGGATCCAATAGAGATATACATACAGAGAGTGAATTCACTAGAATAGACTTCGACTCTGGATCTTCCAATACATGATGAAAAAGGCGTCCCACAAACCTGCCAAAACGAACTTGTACAAATTAGCCGATTCATACTAGCCATCAAGGCACACAACAAGTGAAAGCTAGAATTATACTTCAGAAAATCTGGAACTGTAAATAAAACGCACTTCTCCCATTTAATTTCCACTAATTCGCAATAGAAGATTGACTACATCACCTACTGACAAAAAATAAATTTGAGAAACTGAGATACGCTACATCGACATGCATCAAAGGATCCGACCGCCTCTGTGACACACCACTTAGACGTTCGAAAGGCTCCGTTCAAGCTCAAAGAATCAATTACAAAGCAGGAAAGGGCTCGAATCGTACTTGGGGCTCGAAAGCTTCGAAGCAAGGGCAGATGGAGCAACGCGAGTGACTGCTGACAATGTCTCAGCAGCATTTGCATGAACATCGGAAGAATACTGCAATCACAACTCAAAACAAAACCCATCACTTGCCCAGGATACATGCACAACCAAAGATTGCAGGGACAGCTCTGCATATAACAAAGTCGTCCTACCTAGATGATGTAAAGGCGAGGATACTTTGGGTGTGCGCGTTTCCTTTCACCTGCACTGACGGTGGAAAACCGCACAGGTACAACGACTACTCATGACGTACATATGACAAGGGAGGGAAGAAAGTACCGGCGGACTAAGCTTGTCTACAAGCATCTCCAGTAGATCAGTGTCCGCCAACCATTGCAGCGAATCCACATGATAGGCATAAATATGTTCGTCGTCCACCAGTCGAGACAAAACCTACAAAATGCACACGAACACAATAATTTGTAAGATGCGGTCAGAGGAGGGAAATTCCAGAAAACCGCATAGGATCCTGTCCGATACGGAACTTCACTAAAAAGTGGGTGATAGAGTAAACTCACTTGCATGATGGAAGTAATACCAATTAAATCAACCAACTTCTTCAACACCTCCTGGTGGGTCTGCAGAAGTTCAACAAAACTGAAAGTATCAAAGGCTACATCCCTGACTAGTCACAGAAAGAAAGTTCTCATGCAACTCATACATGTACAAAAAAACTTGCGGATGTCAATAGAGAGACCAAGAATCGCTCAACCCCACGTCCTTCCCTAATACACATCCAGATATTTAAGAAGGAAAAAATGCGCAGAAAAAACGGGAGAACCGACAGCTCTTAGACGTACTTGTAAATACCGCATCACCGGAACTGTCTTTCTAAGCAACAAGCGAATAGCCACCTGCATTCGCAAATAACAAGAGAGCAAAGAACGTTTTTAAAACCCCAGTGTTGTGGCCTCCAGTAAAATTTCCTCTCCATGCGCCACAAAATGTGAAGGATAATCAAATCCTACATCAGCAATGCAAAAGCAACCGAAGCATTCTAAACTTCATCGAAATCGGGATACCAAACGGCAGTGACAATTCAAGATCAAGATCTACAAAAAACAGGAAACCCAGCACTGGGAACCCTGATAAACTGATTCTGGTGAGAGTTTGGATACTTACCTTACTAAAGTAGCCTGCCAGCAAAGTCCCATGGGGTCGATCAGGTTCCAAGAAGGAAAAAAGGTAGTTCATGAGCTGCAAAAGGAGAGAACGGAGTACACCAGATTGTTAAAGCGCAGTTCCGTCATAGCGGGATACAATCAAGCATTTCTCTTATCACTGACGGCAAGGATCGTAACTGGATGACCAGCGAGCAGAGCTTCAATCTTGAAACACCTCAACTTCAATCTCTCATACAACCTTCAACTTCAGTATAAATAACTGTGTTTCCAACCATGAAATAATCGTGTTTCGAATCATTAACACTTCAGCATTCCAAATCAACAGATATCTGGAAAATACCTCCTCATCCTCAACTAAAGTCTTGAAAATGACATCTATCTCGCAAGTGAAAATCTCGCACGCGATAAATGGAAACCTGCACGACGGGAAAATGAGAATTTCGGAAACCGACACAGACAATACCAGTCAACAGCCGAATGCAAAAGGAATGTAAACTGCCGAAAATCCAGAAAGATGCAAGTAAAATCGAAGCAATCCCAGGTAAGGTTTCTTCAAGTCCATATAGAGGACATCCTAACGATGAAGCAACTTACTTAAATGCACGCTTGTTATCTGCATTTTCAGGTGGCTCTTCCACTACATAACGGAGCAACGCTTGAACTTGCGCCTTCCCATGCAGGCTGTAGAGGATAACGAAGAAAGACTTAGAGAACTGGAATGAAGAATGGCCGAGGAAAACTGGATGCTCACAATGCATGCTTTCACTCAATAAACTTGTCTGATGAATTCGAGATCTGAGGTACATGTTCTGGCATGCATAAATCTTGAACTGGAGATCTCAGGAGGGGTATCTGCAAGCAATACAAGCCTGGATACATTGAACATCGGCGGGAAAGCTTACAAATTAATAAGACGACTGTTCAAAGATTTGCATTCCTGGATGATTTCTTCCTCATCCAGGAGCTCTTCCAAGGTGTAACCATCTTTATCGAGCACCGACTCAACCTGCAGAAGAAAACATAGACACCAGTTAAATATCCACATGAATCCAGACAAACGACGAACAAATGAACCGAAGACAATTCACAGTGATTAGCTGTTGGATACAGAAAAAAGTTGTACACACCACCTCACTTCGAAATCATACGGAAAGACTTGTCACTTTCGAAGCAGTCATCGACGACTACACAAGTTACGGCATTTAGTGCGGACCATAGAAACTCGGCAATCCCTATTACGATTGACTTGGTTCATTTTCACATCCCTACGTGACAACTGCCGACTGCCAACCCAGAATGCTAGCCACATGGTTTTCCCACCCAGTCAAATGCAGTGCAAGCAGAGAGAATGTACCACTTCAGCAGCAAACGTCTGTAGCCTCAAGGTTCTCTCATGGGCTGTAATGTCATATTTGAGCTAGGAATGACGAAGAATTCATGAACTTAAAAGGCATTCAAGGGCCGCCAAGTTAAAAACAATCAGGCCTACGTGATCGCCAAGACGCAAAACTTTACACTTTGATTGTCTGCAACTAATATAGTCATAAGGAAGACCCTAAAAAGTCGGGATTCGTCTTAAATGAACTGTCGTACGACGAGGTCAGCTTCTCAATTGAGGGATTTAGTCATTCTCAATTCTCAACAAAGTCACTATCGAGAGGGAATTCGTCAATATTAAGATGGAAATCATAGTTCAAACTACTGGCGTCCAACACTGCTTACATTGCTTCTCTGGCGTTTCCCATGAAGTAAAAATTTAGAAACGAAACTCAAATTTCGAATCGTTCTGTTACTGAATAGAATTCCCAGTCACGGTGTCACTGGAAGGAGAATGAATAAAGCAAGTCGCAAAAACATTAGGCTCGGAGACTTCGCCCACCGTGATTAAATGTCCAAAAAATTGCTCAGTGCGACGCGAGAGGTCTATGGGGGAAAAAAAAATTTATGTCAAAATCTCGATTGTAGATTCCCGTTTTGTTGGACAACCCGCGTCCTCAAGAGAGAGTGAAAGCCAAGGTCCGCTGGACACCGTTGATGCACAGTCACTTTGACGAGAAAAACGAGATTAAAGAGTAAGGATCCCCTATTTCCGCGCAGTAGTCTATGAAGACTGCAGACAAAGATTGGAAACACTCACCGGAGAAGTGGTCGACAGGCCAGCCACTCGCCAAAACATTTTTTTCAGAAAGTCTTCAATCTCTGTTGATTCTGGCTGCCCCGAAATCTCTCTCTAGCTATGAAGAGCTTCGACGCAGGAAACCCTGGCTTCCTGCGCTACTTTCCCCCAGCTCCTTCGATTTTTTTCTGAAACAGATCTAAGGGGAACTCATGAACTCCACTGAAAGGAACCCTACCTCAACACCATCCAATCCACTGCCACTGAATCTTCCGTTCGACGGAGCTGTGTGCACTATGATCTGGTTCATACGATCTCAGCGCCAGCCTCTATCCCGACACTTCGTGCACCCGACCCTCGGAAGACCCGGTTGCATCCACGCCTTCATTCCCTTCAGAGTCACCGACCGTTCCCCCGGCAAAAATCCGGCCGACGAACACACCCCTCCTCTAGCACATCCAAACGTCCAGAACGAATTCGGAAATCGTTCACGCTCGCTGCAAAAATGCTTCCCAACCCTCCAGCAAGGAGATGCGTCCAGCACCAAACCCTAATGCCCCGCCCTGACGTCGACAAGAACCCGTTCAAAATGCCTCAAAAGATAGAGAATAGCTGTGTGAGCTGGGGCCGTTGCAGGACCGACGAGCTATGGCACAGGCGCATGGAAGATACGCAACGACGATGATGGCGAGCTCTGGAGGTGGTGCACGCGCCTGCAGCGACACCGAAGCAACGCAAATGCGACGATGCAGGTGTAGCTCTCCTCCTACACTCCTCCGACTTCCGGAAAGTGGGCGTTTTCACACCGGCTGACTGGGGTCCACGTATGCGTGACACGTCGGATTTGTCGTGCCACCTGGAAAGATTCCGGGACGGGGATTATAACGGGCATGGGTGGGGTGAAATCCTTTGATAGGGTCTTAAGAACTTGTTTGACTTTGTCTCGAGGTTTGTGGGAGAGGAGATTGAAGTAAATCTTTTTCTTTTTTGTCCTCATTTTTATTTAGCGTGCTATTTCTTTTATTTAGGCGGTGGATTTGTCTGCTGTTGCAGGAACCCTATGCTCCGAATACAGCGAGTTTAGGACTGTGACTATTTCTTATTGGTTTAGGCAGCATCTAAGGGGCGGACCACACCACAGACACTAGCTTAGTCTTGACCACTTTATTGGTTGTGGACTAAAGTGGAGGAGGCTTGGCATCAACAAAAGTTATGGAGTACATATGAGGAAATTTAAGTAGGGTCTTACTCAAAAAATGAGCAAATTCTTTAGGAACATCACTTCATGTATACAATGAGGCTAGTATGTGAGCCTAGAAATGCGAGCCTAGAAATGCGAGCCTAGGTGTAAATAGGTATTTTACAACTATATATTGAAGGTGTCTATAATATACATATTTATAATATAAGTATCCTATAACTATGGAAGTTGCTCAAATAACATAGACACCTACAATATAAATATCCTATAACCATGGAAATTGCCTATAACATAGACACCTACAATATAAATATCCTATAACCATGAAAAGTGCCTATAACATAAACACCTACAATATAAATATCCTATAACCATGGAAAGTGCCTATAACATAGACAACCATAATATAATTAGGTACCTATAATATAAACATCATGTAACCATAGAAGGTGCTTATAATATAGGTACCTAAATTATATAGACAACACCTATAATATAAATATCCTAAAGTATGGAAGGCACCTATAACATAAGAGCCTAGGCTCATGGGCTCAAGATCTTAACCCCTAAAGGACGGACCTATAACCACTGATTTTAGGCCTCATTGCCCATCTCTCAATTTGTTGCCATTTTTGAACTAGATATACATGAAAAATTTTATATTTATTTTTCAGAGATGAAATTACATGTTTTCTTTACTTCACAAAAAATTTAGATTTTTTTGAGGAAAATTGATTTTTTTGATAATTTCTGAAGAAAAAGTGAAGAAAAATCATATCAAATAGAAAATTATTTCAAAAAATCTGAAAATTTCACCATGGGTGTACATTATAGTGACAAACATCATGGTGGAAACTCAAATCCCATATCATTCTATAATTAGAATGCAATAGGCATTGAAAATACATTCAAAGTTCAAATTGCAATAAAATATTCAATATTACGAATTTTTTCAAAATGCCAATTGGAGTAGAAACAAGAATATATGACCTTCATTTCAATAGTTGGGCTAAAATTCAAAAACTATCATTTTTTTGGAGAAATTTTAGATGTAAAGCAAGGAGCAACAACTTCTCAAAATACATTGAAAATAGCATATTTTGTGGTCCATTTTTTTTACTAACTTTTGATTCACGTGAATACAAACACTAACAAAATTACAAACTCACTGAGGTACTCTTCATAATCCTCTGTGAAAGGTCAAGAAGCAAAAAATGGATGAAAAAATGCTTCCAGTCTCCCTGCTCACCACCGCACAGTCATCCAAACGCCAGGAAATGGCGTTCCCGGTGTTCCTGGGTTAAGCTCACATTCTAGCAACCATGTTCATGTATACAATCACTTCAAAAACTGAATCTATATTGTGTTTAGTTTTAGTCTATGCTCTATATGTTGAAAATGAGTGGACAAAATCCATATGAGCAAACATAAATGTTGTAGTATCCTCTATGTACTACAATTCTAAAAAAAACTTGAAGCCAAAAAGCAATTATGGTTTGGAAGTAAATAAATTCCAAGGCTAACCACCCCATAGACTCAATTGTTGAGATGGGTTTCATGATCACTCTCAAAATTGTCTATCCTTGTATTTTGAGTTTGGATAACTTGAATATTTTATTACATGTAGTAGTACACCATTTTAGACCACATCTACACATTGGAATTGTAAAAAATGGACATATGTGTGTTTCAAAAAAGTTATACATTAGAAGATTTCTCCAACAGTTAAGGGCTGTGAGTTCCCTGACGTTCCCTTGCGTCGGGAACTCTGCCACGCAACTCGTTGACGTGGTCGAGAGACGACCACATCAGCAGGCATAAAAAGATTATTTATAATAATAATAATAATAATTTTTATTCTTCATTTTAATATATATTTTTTGAATTAAATTATTTATTTATTTATTTATTTTATTTTTATTTTTATTATTTTTTATCCAGACCGCACAGGTTGATTCCCAACAATAGGAACCACCTTGAAACGGCCCTCCCGAAAGCTTGATTCTCATCTAATGATATAGAAAAAATGTAGCTACACTAGTAGAAAATTATGTCCAAATCAACATAAAATCATCAAAAACTTGTTGATTCGGGTACTGCAATGACCGTTTTTACATTTTTTTGTTGATTTGAGCCCAAGCTAACACAATGGTTAACAAATTTTTGTTGATTTGAGCGCAAGTTAACAAAATGGTTTCACAAATTTTTGTTCATGTGAATAGTGCAACAACCAAATCAACATGTTTTTGTTGAATGTTTTAGGGTTGTTTTGGGGTTGTTTTGGAGGTTGTTTTAAGGTTGTTTCAGGGTTGTTTTGGGATTGTTTGGAAGGTTGTTTGGGGGTTTTGTTTGATTTTTTAGGGGATTTTTTTTGGAATGCTTTTGGATTGTTTATGGAATGGTTTTGGATTGATTCAGAACTTTTCAAGAATTTTTCAAGAGTTATGAATTTAGAGTTCAAATTGTATTTTATTTTCAATTAGATTTTGAATTCCATTGAAGATCTAGTCAAATTCATAATGTAATTCAACTTTGATTCAAATAATTTGATTGTAACAAAGTTTTCAACATATAAAAGGCCCATAATTGCTTTTAAATATAAGTCTTCAAAGCAAGGTTGAAATCTTCATTTATGTTTATTTTTTCAATAGATTTAACTAGATGATCTAGCTTGTACTTATTTTGACCTATTATTCCCTCTTGAAATTGTAAAATAAAAAAATTCACCAATTGCAACATCATGATGCTTGGATTTTTTTTAAATAGTGTTTCATTCATCCCAAATGATTAAATTTCATTTTTCCAAAATTTTATCCAAAAAATTAAGGTATATATCAATTCTACAATTTGCGATTTTTCATCATATGCTGAAAAAATATGTTAGAGAATCTATATTAAGAGTTGCAATAGTAAATATTTTAGATTCATGCTTGGAGAAAATAAAAAGTATATAGAAATTGACATTGATTTACAACATTCAATGAAAAGAATTCTAGTTATGAAACTAAAGATTTTCAAACCTAATGGTTGCAATGTACTAATGTACATGTTGTAATCAACAATTCGCATCCTATTTTTTAAATTTATTTTGAAAATATTTAAAATTGCATTCATTAAAAAAAAATTATATTTATTTTAGTGTAGAAATTCCACTTGAAATTGCAAAATTCGAGTTCTTCATGAGTTTGACCTCCTTAATCTATATAGAACGATTTGAGACTTCTCACAAAATTAATACTTTAGAAAACCAATTTCAAATCCCCATTTATTTGAAAAATACATTCAAATCTACTTAGCTTACATGCATACATACCTAAAAAACCTATACATCATACAATAACTTTCTCATGATGTAATCAAAAGTTATAAAAATTGTGAGTCCTTCAAACTATCCCTTCACCACATGTTGTGTAAAAATTTTAAAGGAAAAAAAAGGAAGTTCAATTTCTAAATACATGACCAAAAACACTAGCTATATTGTCAAAAAAAGTCTACTTTGTTCTTTACGGGTCTAAATTTTAATTTTAATTTTTGAAACTCTAAAGGACCATTGTCCCCTCAGGAGACAAAATAGATTTTGGGCAGGTTTGTATGATTAAAAATTTTGTAAAACTTTTTGAAACTTTTTCATAAGATAGGAAAACTTATTAGCTTTGAGGAAATATAAATTTTATTTCAATTGGTGCCCAAGAGCAAAAGTTATGGCATCTTAAACATAATTTTCAAGTCAACAGGCAAAAAAAGAAATCTGCAAAAACTTGAAATTAATTTTGTAATTTTTTTCTTCTTGAAGATCATATTTTTGTCTACATGTGAAGCTTTGATTCATTCCATTTGAATTAGTAATGTGAAAGTTACAAACAATCTTGTTTTTTGGGCTATTTGAGCATCTTCTTCAAAAAATAACTTATAGGATTCAATTTTGAATGCAATTTTCACAATTTTTCAAAAGAAATTGTTTAAAAAGGTTAAATTTTCTATTTATGACAATCTCACCGTTGACATTATTGTGTTTCAATTCCATTTTAATTAGAGCAATTAATCATTTAATTTTTCTTTCAATCTTAAACCTACTTCTACTTCATAATTTAAAAATAAATAAAAACCAAGCATTTTTTTATTTTTATTTTTTAAAATTAGTTTTTCAATATAATTCTTCAATATAAAAAATTTTAAAATAATTAAATTCTACATGAAGGATTTTCAAATTCTAATTTAGAGCTATTCAAATTGTATGTTCTACATTACAAAAAACTTGAATATAAATTGTGTCTAAATCACCTCCTAATAAAACGTATGCCAAATATTCATAATATCTTAAATTGAATTGAAGTTCTTATCAACAAAATTTCATGTGGAAAATGTTAAACCATCAAGTTTGACATTCTATGTGCAATAGGAATATTATCTATTAACTTAGTAATCCACAATTGAGTCGTTTTCAACTCAACAAATTTTTGAGGCTGCTTTTATATAGTATAGTCCACTTTTTTAAGAAACGTAAAACTAATAAAAGTTGAAAAATCAAGTTAACTTTCACCTCCAACAATCGGTTTGTGATTATAAGTCTCCAATTAAAAGTTATGAACAAAATTCATAGTGGGTTTGGAATGAAAGTTTTTTTTTACATTTGTAAGCGCTGTCTCTGAATTTTGTCCATAACTTTTAGTTGAAGACTCAAAATCAGAAGCGGATTATTAGAGATGAAACTTAACTTGATTTTACAACTTTTATTAGTATGAATTTTATTTTTAAAATTACTATACTATGAGAAAACAGCCTCCAAAGTTGACTGATTTGAAACAACAAGTGACAAAGATTGAAAAACGAAAATAAATAACTATTTGTTTGAGTTTAAATCATATACACTTACATATGGTACAATGGATAGAGCTTTGAATCCCTAATCAAGGGGTTCAAAGTTCAAACCCGGTTGCCCCCATCCTGCCTGTGTGGTAGTTTATTTCCTAGGCACTAGTGTGTGGCAAGTTGCCACCTAGGCTTTTAGGAAAATTAAATTTTATTAAAAAAATTGAAAATGTTAAGAAAGAATTAAGAAATTTTGGTTGAAATATTTGTCCAAATCAACAAAATTTTAAACAAGTTTTTGTTGAATTTTGTTCAAATCAACAAAAACTATTTTGTCCAAATCAACATTTTTTTGTCAATTTAGACGCTGATTTTTCTACTAGTGACAAGGCTATCTCTCTGAGCTGGACACATATGGAATGCATTATGACTGCTTGGAAGCCACATTTGAAAGTAGACACTTCTAATCCAAGAATCAAAATTTCCAAATCCCAAATTGCTATCATCAACACTATAAGAAAACTATGTTTTTTGAGATTTTGAGATTTTGAGATTTAGACATCCGCACGTCTGTGCTGACGTTTTTCTACGTCTGCAAGGACGTCTTGAAACTTGCGTCCCGCGCAGACATGCCAAAAACATCGAAAATCTAGCCGGACATCACAATTTTTTCCCCAGACATCACAAAAAACATGGGTCAACAAGGTCCTGAAAGGTCGCCATGTGGCTGCCACCTAAGTGCCACACATGCGCGGGAAGCCATGTAGGATTTTTTTTCATCCATGCCCGTCCATGACGTGGCATCTGAGGTGGCATCTGACATTGCATTTAGTAAGGATGATGTGGCATGCCACGTCAGCACATTTTTTTGCCACGTCAATGCATTTTCCTGTTGTTTAAGAAATTTAATATTGTTTTTGAAGACATCAACTTAGACGTCTAGACGTTTTGAAAGACATCAATTTAGACATCTAGATGTTTTGAAAGACATCAACTTAGACATCTAAACGTTTTGAAAGACATCAACTTAGACATCTAAACGTTTTCTAAGACATCACCTTAGACATCTAGACGTTTTCTAAGGCGTCATTGTAGATGTCTAGACATTTATTGAGACGTCAACTTAAACATCTAGATGTTGTGGGATGTCATTGTAGATGTCCTAATTTCACCATAAATATTTCTTGCAACGTCCAATATGATTTAGAAGAACAAAATGATGTCACTTTTGACATTTATGTAGTCAAATGTGCTATTTGGCATAATGTCAATATGGACAATTACACAAGTCCTACATAATGCACATCCAAATTTCATAATATACAATACAACATTTCATATATAATACACCATATATAATATACCATATACAATACATAATATGCCATACAAAATACACTGTATTAAGAATTATGTCATATGACTCCAAATGTATTTCAAAAATGTCCAATACAACATGTCATACATAGTACACCATATACAATACAAAATACACCATACAAAATACACGAAACAAAATACACCATATTTGGATATTATAGTACATGACTTAAAAGCCACTTGATGTGATTATATAGAGAGGAGAAGACAACCTCTTTATACAAGAGGGATGGTGGAAAGTTAGACAAACAATATGGGATATGGAAAACACAAGAATTGTTACAAGTAGAAATGCAGATTGCATTTAAACGTCTAGACATTTTCTGAGACGTCATGGAAAACATCAAAAGTACATGTTGATGTCTCCTATGATGTTGGTATCAACACTAATATATAAGTAGATGTCTTTACAAACTTAGACACCGATCAAAAAGCATCAGTGTAGACATTTGTAGTTCTCATATATGGTGTTAAGGCATTGCATACAATTGTTTAGACCGGTGCTCTAAATGATACCAAGCAATGTATCATACAAGGAATACATCTTGACAAAGGCCTAGAGATGGAAAGGATGTGGAGTTTTTTGTCTATAGTCAAGGCTCTTGCAAGTTGCAACCACAAAGAGTTGTTTGTTATCCACCCTAAATAAAATTCTTACCTTTTTCGGAGTGGTTGACATTTGTGAGAAAGAAAATTGAACATTTTGGAAAGTTGTGTGCCGAACAGAGGTTAGGAGTAATGGAACGCACTATACGTACTCTACCCAATCCATCCTGAACATGGTTCAATTGCAAAATGATAGGGACTTTGATGGACTACAACCAATGCAAGAAGTTGACTCAATGTAGCATTCCATAGATGAAAAAAGAGCCTACTCTGTCATTGTGGGTGACAATGCAATTCCTAAGGTTGAAGCTTAACCCCTGAAGGACCAAGGTCTTTTTCCTGCCAAAAAACAGTCAAAACTGCCATATCTATAGCAAAGAGTGAAAAAAAATGAAAATTGTTTTTTTTTCATATCTAACCGTAGGATCTTACATCTAACTAGTATGAGAGTGTGTGGAAAAAAATTTAGAATTTTTGACCGCATAGATTGCAAGATATCTGAGTTTAAAGTAAAAAAAATAAGTTTTCAGCACCTTGTAGGACTAGATTTTCTTACTTTGAACATTTTTAACTTAAAACTTTTGCACTATAGAGTTTTGAGATTTAAATCTTTATGGTGGAGAATTGAGTTGAGAGTCTAGGGGAAAAAAAATTCAAAAAAACTTAAGTATCATTCTTAAAAAAATTGTTAAATAGAAATAGGTACAAGATAGAAGGAAAATCTAAAATATTAATATATTTTAGATGGAATTAAAATGCACTAATCTCAATGGTGGGATTGTTCTAGAAAGTAAATTAGACCATGTAAGAAAAAATTGAAAAAAAAAAAATTGCATTAAAAAATGAATCCTACAAGTTATTTTTTTCAAGAAGATGCTTTAACTGCCTGAAAAACAAGAATGTCCATAACTTGCTCATAACAAATCCAAATGAAATGAATCAAAGCTTTCTAGATAGAGAAAAATATAATCTATGAGAAAAAAATATTAAAATAAAATTCAAATTTTTGTCTATTTTTTTTTTGCTGCCCGGACTACCCATCCCCTCGTTTGAGCTTATTTGGTCATAACTTTTGTTCCCGGGCACCAATTGTGAAAAAAATTATATTCTCACAAAGCTTATCAATTTTCCCATCTCCAAAAGAAGTTTAAAAAAATCACAACAAAATTTCTGCTCGTAGGTACCTACCCCAAAACACATTTGTCCCCCGAGGGGACAATGGTCCTTTAGGGGTTAATACGTCCATGTTCTTTGTATATATGTGTGATAGCTTGCAAATGTCATGTAGAATATCTAAAGGATAGGGCAGCTTGTCTACTTCTATGTCTTCTACAAGAAACTGTTGTCTTGAAAACATTCATTGGGTGACAAAAGTAATGATTGTGGATGTTGGGTGTAATGTGTATGTGACATCATCTGAACAAGGAAGGTTCACTATAAGAAACCCGCATTTTTTTGAACGTTAGCAACAAACAAGGATGTTTTTCAAAACAAGAGCACAAAGATGGGATTGTAGCCATAGGAGGTAGAATTGAGTTTGATGTTTCAAAAAACGTTTGCATGTCATATGTTGAACAAATTGATGTCTTGTGCAACGGTAATGTTCTAAAAGACATCAAGAAAAATATAGTTGTGTTTTGTACAACGTCCAAGAAAACACAGAAATGCCACATTGGCAAGAGCTTTTGGTTTAACTTTGGTTAAATTAGAGAAAGTTACTATGGATTGAGGTAAAACCCTGACCAAATATAAAATGCAAGGGAAGGTCACTAGGTCAGCCATTAGACAAGTTTTTTTTCTAAATTTAAAAAAATTTAAAAAGTGCCAAGTGATGTGGCATTTGATTTACTTCTTATTTTTTATTTTTTATTTTCATTTGGCTTGGGTGCATCCCAACTCCATGATAATAAAAAATAAATCATAGTATAAACTAAACTTGATAAACTTCACTTCACTTAAATAGACTCAAATTCAAAAAATATAAAAAAATATGGCATTCAGCAAGGATGAGGTGGCATGCCACATCAGCACACCTAGACACCATTCAAAACGTTTAACAGTGTTTTTTTTTACATCAACTGAGACATCAATTGAGATGTCTAGATGTTTTTTGCAATATCAACTAAGATGTCAAATTTGACAGCTTTGTATAATTTTGAAAAATTACATATCCCATATAGTTTGTCATGCCTCCTACAGCCCTACTTGTATAAATAGTATGTCTTTTCATGTCTATTTATACACAATAATTGGCTTTTAAGTCATGTGACATAAATACCAAATATTGTGTATAGCGTATTGTGTATAATGTATTTTGTACAATGTACTATATATTTTGTATGGGCTATTTTTTATGGTGTATGTCAAAGTTGATGTTGCAAAATGTTTCAATGTCAAAGCTGACATCTCAGAAAATGTGTCAAAAGACATCTGAATAGATGTCACCAAAAACAATATCAAATTTTTTGTTGACGTCTAAGTTGATGTTACTCAAAACAACATTAATCTTCTCAGACAATGTCACGTCAGATGCCACGTCAGCATTTTTCATGTCCATGTCACTGAATTTCCACGTCAGATGCCATGTCAACATTTTTCATGTCCACGTCATTGAATTTTCATGTCATATACCACGTCACATGCCACATTAGCTTTTTTTTCCAAACTACCTGCCCATCATCTTTTTTTTCACCTTGGGCAGTTATTTTCTTCTAGACTACAGTAATCTCTATTAATTTATCAACAGTTAAAATAAACTAGGGATGCTGATGTGGCAATGATTGTTTCCTCGGACAATCTTTGAAACATCATTATGTCTGCAGTCATGTCTTTAACGGCATAGTTGTTTTTGCTAGCACCTAATGCTATGACCATAATTTTCCTCTATTTTCTACAACATCCACATAAACGTACACTTTCATTGCATCTGTCTAGTAAACATCTCAATGTTCATGTGGACATAGTATGTCTAGCCAAAGACATGCTACGTTTTGGGTTCGACATCCAAAAAAACACAGTTTTCTTATAGTGCAAGTTCTAAACATCCATGGATGCGTATGTATCTGGTGAGGCAATAATGCATTTTCGGAGTGAAGATGAATAGTTTGTAGGTATAGGAAGTCATTACACTACAAGAGAAAGGGGTGTTTTAAGTAGTGTCCTAGTCATCACGTCTTTTAAGTAACGTCTTTTAAGTAAGTTTTTAAGTAAAATTTTACTAAAAAGATTGTCTTTTTAGTAAAATTTTACTTAAAAACTTACTTAAAAGACGTTACTTAAAAGACGTGATGACTAGGACACTACTTAAAACACCCCTTTCTCTTATAGTGTTAAATAGGAGTTTTTTGAGTTTGTAGGTTAGTTTTTAAACTTAAAAGAAAAATGAAAAAAATAGGAAAAAACGAAGATTGTGAGGAGGAGTTTAATTTTTTTTTAAATATGTTTCAAAAAAATATATAATAAAAAATTGTTAGAAAAAAATAGGTGAGGAAGAAGAAATAGACTTAGTTTGCAAATTCTTTTGGTTCATTGTATTGATGTTTTTTATATTATTTCAATATTGGATAAATTCAATGACCAAAACAACAGAATTTGCTGATTTTTTCTGTTGTTTTGGCTAAATCCAAGAGTTTTTTTAGTTTTTAATTTTAGTTTTTAAATTAAACTTTTTTTAGCTGCCCAGATTTTTGGGCAGCCAATTTTTTTAAGATAACTGCCCGCCACATGAGCAGGATCACCTAGGCAGCCCACCATGCGCGCAAAGCCACCCACGAAATTCAAACCTTGGACCTCGTGGTTGAGGTCCAAGGCTCTTAACCATTATACCACTCAAATTATTTAATAATAATAGATCATGTAGAAATTTATATATTTTAATTCTTTCAATTGTTTTCCATTGGCTTTGTAAAATCAGTAGACTTTGGCGGTCATTTTGACATACTAGAACACCTTTTTCCAGAAAACCTGAAACTAAGAAAAGTTGAAAATTCAAGCTAACTTTTACCTCCAAAAATTCTTTTGTGATTTTGGTCTCCAATCAAAATTTATGGACAAAAATCAGAGAGGATGTTTGAAAATGTGAAAAAAAATGTTTCTTGCAACATCCTCTCTGATTTATGTCCATAAATTTTGATTGGAGACCCAAAATCATAAACGGATTTTTGGAGGTAAAAGTTAGCTTGAATTTTCAACTTTTCTAAGTTCCAAAAGTTTTTGAAAAAAAGTGGTTTACTATGTGAAAATGACCGCCAAAGTATGTTGAATTGAAAAAACACCGATTTTCGAATGATGAGCACTATTAAAAATGAATGTCGAAATATAGTGGGTCTTGGAGAAAATTTGCATGCTTATAAACCTTTTAATTAACTATAGAGATTTTGTTAACAATCTTGTTGAAAATGTGTAAAAAGAATTTCAAACCGATTATATCTATTAGTTATGGTTGCCCCAAAATGTCTATTTGTGTAAAGATTTCCAAAGATTCCTAAAGATTTCAAATATTCTAAAAAGATTCCAAATTCAACAAAAAATTGTTGATTTGGTCATTGCACTATCCAAGTCAACAAAAAGTAGACGCCATTCTGTTGATTTTTACAGAAAGTTCAAAAATGGTCATTCCACTGCCCCAAACAATAGAACTCAATTGAATTTTTGTTGTTTTGGTTTTGGTTTTCTAATATGAATGGTCCAAGATCAAATTCTAAACCCTTCTTTTCAACATATATCCCTTACTACAAAAGTGACAACCTATTTCTTAAATTTGCATTAGTTCATAATTCTCTTGGCATCTTATAATTTCAATTTATTGAATTGATTTAATTTAATGAACTCTTCTATATACTAAATTTAGAAAGATGATTAAAATGAGAATCCAAATTGTGTCTATTTAGAGTTAAAAAGACACTTATTGTGAGTACGTGGATTTTTGTTCATCGTTGTTTGTGGTGTACATGTAATTACATTAGTAGAAAATTCAACGTTCAAATTCACAAAAAAGTGTTGATTTGGACAAAATAATTTGTGTTAAATTGGACATGTTGATTTGGACAAATATCAACAAGTTTTTGTTGATTTGGACAAAATTCCAACTAAAACTTGTTGATTTTTTCTTAATTTTTTAATTTTTTTTTTAAATTAATTTTTTTAAAGTGCCTACTTGGCACCACCATGCACGTGGGATGGGGGCAATGGGGTTTGAACCTTGCACCCCTTGACTAGGGGTGCAAGGCTCTATCCATTGCATCATATACATTTGTATATGATTTAAATTCAAACAAATAGTTATTTATTTTCGTTTTTCAATCTTTGTCACTTGTTGTTTCAAATCAGTCAACTTTGGAGGCTGTTTTCTCATAGTATAGTAATTTTAAAAATAAAATTCATACTAATAAAAGTTGTAAAATCAAGTTAAGTTTCATCTCTAATAATCCGCTTCTGATTTTGAGTCTTCAACTAAAAGTTATGGACAAAATTCAGAGACAGCGCTTACAAATGTAAAAAAAAACTTTCATTCCAAACCCACTATGAATTTTGTTCATAACTTTTAATTGGAGACTTATAATCACAAACCGATTGTTGGAGGTGAAAGTTAACTTGATTTTTCAACTTTTATTAGTTTTACGTTTCTTAAAAAAGTGGACTATACTATATAAAAGCAGCCTCAAAAATTTGTTGAGTTGAAAACGACTCAATTGTGGATTACTAAGTTAATAGATAATATTCCTATTGCACATAGAATGTCAAACTTGATGGTTTAACATTTTCCACATGAAATTTTGTTGATAAGAACTTCAATTCAATTTAAGATATTATGAATATTTGGCATACGTTTTATTAGGAGGTGATTTAGACACAATTTATATTCAAGTTTTTTGTAATGTAGAACATACAATTTGAATAGCTCTAAATTAGAATTTGAAAATCCTTCATGTAGAATTTAATTATTTTAAAATTTTTTATATTGAAGAATTATATTGAAAAACTAATTTTAAAAAATAAAAATAAAAAAATGCTTGGTTTTTATTTATTTTTAAATTATGAAGTAGAAGTAGGTTTAAGATTGAAAGAAAAATTAAATGATTAATTGCTCTAATTAAAATGGAATTGAAACACAATAATGTCAACGGTGAGATTGTCATAAATAGAAAATTTAACCTTTTTAAACAATTTCTTTTGAAAAATTGTGAAAATTGCATTCAAAATTGCATCCTATAAGTTATTTTTTGAAGAAGATGCTCAAATAGCCCAAAAAACAAGATTGTTTGTAACTTTCACATTACTAATTCAAATGGAATGAATCAAAGCTTCACATGTAGACAAAAATATGATCTTCAAGAAGAAAAAAATTACAAAATTAATTTCAAGTTTTTGCAGATTTCTTTTTTTGCCTGTTGACTTGAAAATTATGTTTAAGATGCCATAACTTTTGCTCTTGGGCACCAATTGAAATAAAATTTATATTTCCTCAAAGCTAATAAGTTTTCCTATCTTATGAAAAAGTTTCAAAAAGTTTTACAAAATTTTTAATCATACAAACCTACCCAAAATCTATTTTGTCTCCCGAGGGGACAATGGTCCTTTAGAGGTTACAAAAATTAAAATTAAAATTTAGACCCGTAAAGAACAAAGTGGACTTTTTTTGACAATATAGCTAGTGTTTTTGGTCATGTATTTAGAAATTGAACTTCCTTTTTTTTCCTTTAAAATTTTTACACAACATGTGGTGAAGGGATAATTTGAAAGAGTCATAATTCTTGTAACTTTTGATTACATCATGAGAAAGTTATTGTATGATGTATAGGTTTTTTAGGTATGTATGCATGTAAGCTAAGTAGATTTGAATGTATATTTCAAATACTTGGGGGGGGGGGGGGTTCATTTAGAGTGTCCATTAGAACCCACTTGCAAACAAAACTTTGGACCCCCTATATACTTTTTGAATTTTAACTAAAACAAAATTAAAAAAATATGAATAGATTTTCCTACTTTGAAAGTTTATGTTTTGAATTATGAACATTTTTATTTGTTAATAATAATTAGTTACAAATTTTTGAAGTAAAAAGATCCATTGTAGAATTGAAAATATCTTTCACACCCCTATATTATATAAGAAAAAAAATTCTAAAAAATAAACAAAAAATTCTTAAAAATAACTCATTACTAAAAGCTCATTTTGAGTTGAATATTGACTCAATGGTCATCTAAATGTGTCCTTTATAACTATTTGAGTTGAAAAACATGCCATTTTAGTTCATTTTCAACCTCTTTTAGAAATAATTTCATATTTTATTTGAGTTGGAAATTTTGGCAATAGAAAGCTATAGTCATTATTAAACAATGTTCAAAATTTTAGGTTGAAATTATAATTTATGAGAAACCACTTGTTCGCACATGGTTTGTTGTAGGAAAACTAAGTGCACCCCTCGAGTTCAATTAAATAGGAATTTAAAATTGGTTTTCTAAAGTATTAATTTTGTGAGAAGTTTCAAATTGTTCTGTATAGATTAGGGAGGTGAAACTCATGAAGAATTTCAATTTCTAATTTAAAGTGGGATTTCTACATTCAAAATTTTTTATTGAATGCAATTTCAAATATTTTCATAATTTTTTTTAAAAACAAGATGCAAATTGTTGATTACAACATGTACGTTAGTACATTGCAACCATTAGGTTTGAAAATCTTTAGTTTCATAACTAGAATTCTTTTTATTGAATGTTGTAAATCAATCTCAATTTCTATCCACTTATTATTTTCTCCAAGCATGAATCTAAAATATTTACTATTGCAACTCTTAATATAGATTCTCTAACATATTTTTTCAGCATATGATGGAAAATCGCAATTTGTAGAATTGATATATACCTTAACTTTTTGGATAAAATTTTGGGAAAATGAAATTTAATCATTTGGAATGAATGAAACACTATTTAAAAAAAAATCCAAGCATCATGATGTTGCAATTGGTGAATTTTTTTATTTTACAATTTCAAGAAGGAATAATAGGTCAAAATAAGTACAAGCTCGATCATTTAGTTAAATTTGTTGAAAAAATAAACATAAATGAAGATTTCAGCTCTGCTTTGAAGACTTATATTTAAAAGCAATTATGGGCCTTTTATATGTTGAAAACTTTGTTACAATCAAATTATTTGAATCAAAGTTGAATTACATTATAAATTTGATTAGATCTTCAATGGAATTCAAAATCTATTTGAAAATAAAATACAATTTGAACTCTAAATTCATAACTTTTGAAAAATTCTTAAAAATTCCAGAAACAATCCAAAAGCATTCCAAAACACCCCCGTAAACAATTCCCCCCCCCCCCCCCAACAACCATAAAACAACTCCAAAACAACCCCAAAACAATCCCAAACAACCTCCAAACAACCCTCCAAACAACCCCCAAACCAGCCCCCAAACAACCTCCAAACAACCCTTAAAACAATCCCAAACAACCTTAAATCAACTCCCAAACAACTCCCAAACAACCCTCCAAACAACCCCAAAATAACATTCAAACAACACCCAAACAACCTCCAAACAACCTCCAAAACAACCCTAAAACAACCTAAAAACAATCCTAAAACAACCCTAAAACATTGAACAAAAACATGTTTATTTGGTCGTTGCACTATTCACATGAACCAAAATTTGTTAAACCATTTTGTTAACTTGTGCTCAAATCAACAAAAATTTGTTAATCATTATGTTAGCTTGGGCTCAAATCAACAAAAAAATGTAAAAACAGTCATTGCATTACCCAAATTAACAAGTTTTTGATGATTTTCTGTTGATTTGGATATAATTTTCTACTAGGATAAACACTATTCTAAGTTGTTGAAAACATTGGCAATGGTGATATTGAATTCCAGTGGATATCTGAAAAGGCGTTTTGCATTACTTGGTCAATGTATGAGCATCCATTCAATCTAGTGGAATGCATGTTGGACAACTTGCATTAGAAGGCAATATTCGTATGAAGTTGAAGACAATGTTTATTCAATGATGTCTAAGAAAATGTCTCAATGTCAACATTGATGTCTCCAAAAACATCATTCAATATTTGTGGCAACGACCCAATGTGATGATGTGGCATGCCATGTCAGCCTCATTGGATGACACATCACTCAATTGACATATCAAGTGCCACATTTATTTTTGCTAAACCTACCATATGGCAACCCTTCCCCTTTTCTTCCACCTTGGGCAAGCATTTTACCCCTAAACAGTAATAACTTTCACTAACTAAACCATAGTCAAAATGTTTCTACTTGTTGACGTGACAATTTATGCTTTTTCAGATGATCTAGCTAGAGAACATCAATATGTCTTCAATCATGTCAGATAGAATGTCAATGTCAATGATAGTATCACCTTGTTTTTACTATAATCTACCACCATTACCTACAACGTTCATAAAATTTTGTTTTTGCACACCATTTGTCTCTTTGATATCTTCGTGTTTTTTTGAACATCGTCTATTTGGGTTGGACACCTCCAAAAACATAGGTTCTTATAGTGACAATGTTATGTCTTATAAAAGGTTTTCTACTATGCCAAAATGAGGTTTGAAATTATATTTTAAATACAATTCATAAGTTTTGACAATGAGTGGTCAAGCTCTTATCTTCAAATTATTCCATACCCTTTGAGGATTCATGAGACAATGTATTTCATTATGAAAATAACTTCTCTACCTATTATTTTTTTAGAATGTCAATGAGATAATTCCTTCAATTTTCCATCAAATTTTTTTTTGATGATAGATGGTCAAATGATAGATTGGTATTTGACTTAATGGATTGTTAATAGATTTTCTAAATTTCTTTATAATTAATTGAAGCTGAACGTGCTATCCAAATATGATATCCCTATGGCCCCATATCTCTTATCCAAAAGTCACCTACTCGTGGTTGCCCCTTGCCATGGGTTTGAATTTTCACTTACTACCCCCTTTCGGCAATGATCCTTGATCATTCCAAAAATCTTGGTGAAAGTCAATAAGATTCAATATTCCTATGTTGACTCTTCTTCCTTCCTTTTCAAAAAAAGGGTTGTAACTTGTCAACCTTAATTGAGTCGAATTTGAAAACAAATTGTATACCTACAAAGCTCTTAAGACACCCAATCTCCATAAAAAGTTTCAAAAAACCACACCAAAAATGGAGATCATAGATACCTATTTGAAAGGACTCTTGGGATTTTAGAGATTACATAGTTGATGAAGACTTTACTTTAAGACTATTTTGGCAGTTTTTCTAAGTGTAATTTGAAGAGCAAGCTAGGGCAATTTGAAGACACCTAACTTAATGCAATAGTTTCAAAGTGCATCTTCTAAATTCACAAATGGTTGCTACATTAATTTTTCCAAGTTTTTGATTTTGCATATACTCTTCCATCACTTCATATCTCATATGGATAGATTCAAGCATCACAAAGAATTTGAAGTCTCTAAAGGCCCACTTCACATGCAATCGTAACTTGTAGTATATTTGAAAAAGTCTCATGTTTGAAAGAAAGTGGCATTGTTGATATGTTTTTTTAATATCCAACTAGAGGAGTATGGGAAAATTTCACCTCATCCTAAAAAAAGCAACCTTTGATTGTGATGTCCCTCCAAATATTCTTGAATGAGGTGAAGACAATACAAGGATTATTGTTCTCTAGAAAAAATGTTGGTCATATCACCTTCTTTCCAAAACAATTTTAAAGCATTAAAACAAGGTTTCATTTGAATTCTACATGCTAAAGTTATTATCTTTTTTTGTAAAATTAGTTAACTTGTGACATCAACATTCTAGATGTTAAGTTGCACAACCTTTGGCTACCTTGGTAAGGGTTTTCTTCTTGGATGGACAAGCCCCAAACTCAAGGCCTTTTAGAGGCCTCAAATTTTTTCTAATGGGCAATTGATAGTATTGGTGGATCATCTCTTCTTCATTTTGTGAGTTTTGAGATGTAAAGCAAAACATGTAAGTCACCTTGTTGATACAATCAGCATTGACCTTTGCAAAAAAATCATGTCCATCCAACAATTCTATTACATGTTCCCCGATAACCATCAGGCACTACCTTTGCAGTTTCGCACAAGTCTGCAACTTCTCGAACCCTGAATGCAGCAGGAAAAGTTGAAGCTCAAAAAACAGATTCAGCAGCTTCCATTGGAACATGGCAATGTATCACCCTCAAGGGAACGGCATCCGCCTTCGTCTCTGTTGCTAAAGCGAGGGTTTGAAGTTTGGCACCGAGACTAATTCAACATGGAAGTCAACCACTTCATCCCCAAGGCTCCCAAGAGCAATCCAATTCCTGTTGTTCTTCAATTTACAGACCCTAAAATCAAACGACCCCGAAAGCAGGTACTTGATAAAAGTAAACCCTAAACCGAGCTAGCACTCGAGCTCACAAACACGGACAACATTTGAGCTCGAAATTGCATTCAAGCATTGGGAAACGCAAACAAGCTCAAATGAATCACCGGCACTCGAACAGGAAAAAAAACTCCAGGTAAGGAATACGATAAAATCTTGTATACAGTCATGAAAAGAGTATAGATGGGGGCTGGAACCCTAGAATAAGTGCTTGGTGGATATCTATTACCATTAGCAATGCGGTAATGCCGCAACTCCGGAATGCTGCTACCGGTACACCCCAAGTGAGGCAACAGCACCTCTCCTAGACCCCATCTATATCGCGGGTCGACTGTTTCCTACCTGTATTGCGGGCAACTGCTGCTATGTAAATACAACAATTTCCTACAGTATGTCCAAGGACAGTCTTACATGTCAGTACACTTTGCGAAGACCCAAACACCATGGACAGTCTTACATCTCAGCATTCTCTTTGCAAAGACCCGGTTTGAACGGTCCATGAGTAACTTCCAAAATAGAGCAAACCTAGTTTGAGTTCACTACTTATCGTCAATGGCTCTACAAGGATATAATTGAAATTATTGCTAGTTTCCCAACATTCACGAATAAAGAATTTACAATCGCAGATCAAATTCATGTGCATGAAAAAACACTTGGAACAAATGCGACTCCAAAAGTATACCATTAGCAAGAAGCAAACTCCATTCGCACATGAAGAGAGTAACAAGAGAAATTGTTTGAAACGCTGATTTGAAATTGCAAAGTGAATATTCTTGATTACCAGTAAGCGAGTACTCTCTAAACATAAGGGCAAGCTTCCGGAAAGAGAAAAGCCGTCAGCGGTATGAGAAGGGTCTAAAACCTAAAGAGTGACACTGGCAATGTAATTCCCTCTTGTCTAGAGATGCATCCTGTATACACCAGAACAGTTTATCCTTATCACAGTCTTGCAAATTTACTCGACTTCAGCAAGGTAATCCTCCACCTCAGCAGGTGTCAGAACTCTGCCAAAAACAGCACAAATATTTTGATATTTCAGCACCAAGGCAATAAACCTTGCAAGCGGAACCCAATGAAATGAAATTCATGTTGAAAAACAGTAGGACGGTATAGTAAGAATTTTACAAGCAGTAACATTCTACCAGAGAACTCAAACAATAATACATGAAGAATAGGTGGTAGAGGAGCATACTTAAACACACGCTTATCATCGATAATGCCAATCTCGATATTTTTCCCCGATATCTGACCCTCAAACCTGTTACATAGATTTTTCAAAAGTATTGTTAAATTCAGTCGATACAGGTAGCGGCTAAGCTTAGAACAGAAAGTGATGAAGCAAATGCGTAGGTATTTGAACATACCCTTCCTTCAAGGTAAGAATGGCTGTGTGGATAGCATCTTCGAGCTCCATGTCATCTGTATACCTGTTCATACCAAAGTACGTCTTCAACAGAAGCATCGATTCAACAAGTTCTCTATCAATAGCAGTAATTTTGTTTCATAAAAGGTACGGAGTACTTCTTAAACCATTAGTTCATTTTGTTTTTATCGATAACGAGTTCCATCTCCTGGGAAACGACCACAATAAAGACGAACAATATTAAAGACAATAAACGGAATGATCGAAGAAAGCCTATAATGGGTGACCTTTTCTCTAGAAATGTCTTGGCATTAGACACATTCTTGCCTATTGCTGATGCCTTCCACGAGAAGTAAGATCCTGAAGGATCCACCTGCCAATCATCATGATCCCAATCTCAGACTTTCTAATTATCAAAGACATAGCAAGTAATTTTTAATTCGAGCCACCTGGAAACACATGCTGTGATCCTGATCCTTAGTATTCAAAAAGTCTAAAGCTATTCTTCCTGAACCGCAAAAAACAGCTGCTGTATACTTGATAAAATCAGAACAGAAAAAATTAACAAGTTATGGTTAGTCTGGGTCCTGAAAACGTAATACAATTCAAACATTAGAATTCTAATCACACCTGATACAGTTGAGGGCCATTGTCATCAAATCCAGCCAATAGAAGGGAGACACCGAAAGGTCTCACTCCTCTGTATAGTCAATCACAAATGTTATTACTTAAAAGTCAAATGGAAACATCTCCATTAGCTGTTCCTTCAGACAACAAACTCTAACAACCACTATCCAGAGGGAAAATGTTACAGTACAATATTTAGCCAAAGTTGTTAGACTGGATTATGCTATTCTACAACCACTCTTCGCTCTATCCATATTAGAAAAAAACATTTCTAAATCTTGACGCCAAAAACAACGGACATCCAAAAATATTCGTTTCATAGGGTACGTTGTAGAAAAAACGAGAGAAATTCGCACCCTGATTGTGTAAACTCCTGCATCACTGCAGCTGTATCTCTAACCAACTGTGACAATGGAATGGGTTCCTGCATTCATAACATTTTTCTGGAGTCAAGCTCGAAGTACCCAACTTTGCATCAAAAATCTCCATCGGAACAATCCCTTTAATATATAAAACATAAATAAGCCAGACGGAAAAATGCAATCAACCAGGTGGAGGATCTGGAACCTGATACAGTCGGTTGTATGCTATCGCTTGCTTCCGGCTTTTACTAACTAGAACGCGACAATCAGGACCCATGCCACTGAAACCAACCACACATGCCAAGGACGTTAGGGTCCAGTCTTTCAGAACGTTTGAAATTGCTAAACCCCTAAGGACCAAGTCGCTCATATTGGACTTCATGTTTTAAATAACACTTTTGAGTGGGTCATGTCGGAACCCTCTTCTGTTCGATCTTATGTATTTTTTGACCAACACGCGCAATGTTCTTCACCGATATAAAGTTTGGTACAGTCTGAAGTATCCATTTTTCACAATATGATCAATCAAGTCTCTCACTTTAAAACCATCGAATGTCGGTCCTGAAGACGCTAACGCAGAAGACGGAAAGATAACGCGTGGTGCGTCAAGCGGGTAGTAGTAGAATCAAAAGTACGTATCAACGAGACAATACGGCACTAGAGTATATTCAAATGCACTCAAACAAATCTAGACTTAAAGAAAAAAACATTTGGACTTCAGACACATGCACTGACCTGTAGACGACCCCGATATTGGGCGTCAGCGACTGAATCTTATTAATCTGGGAACACACCACGAAGACAAACTCAGAATGCAAATCTGCATAACAACAAGTGCAAGGATCTCTACAAAAATCCATTATGCAGCGTTGGAAGACATCAACAACAAATCCAACGAACCCTAATTTCATAAAGTTAAGAAAACAGAAAACAGAACAACTCACCGACGTTTCATCGACCAGAATTGATGGTAGCTTCTTCTCAGTCGCAATCACCACGCCGTTTGAAGCTACACAAACAAACACAATCCGATTTAGCAACTCGCACAGAGGAAGAGACAGAAAGTACCCAGGACTTGATCAGAAACGCTGAAATGAGCACCGCATGAGTTCGTTTACCTTTGATTCCGAGAGAAGTTTGACCTGCTCCTACAGCCATCAAAGCATACTCGATCTGCACCAATTTCCCAGACGGACTGTTGCAAACCAAGAAAATCAATCCATACGTCCATAATAGGGTGCAAAACACATTAAACACAAACAAACAAACAAACACACACACACACACACTTAAAAATCAACCGAGAGTTTCATAATCCTAACACAACACAACACAACAAAATCAACAGCAGCTACCCTAAGACTGAATCGAAAGCCGGAAACGCAAACCTAAAAGTGGTGAGCGAAAACGAGTATTGACTGTCCCCCATGATGAATGGCTGCCACTGAGAGAAAAACAAGATCAAATCCCAGGAAGGAAAACAATCGACTGATGAGCGCTGCTGCACTACAAAACTCCGAGATACGCAAATGGTGCAGCAAAGCAAATCGATACAAGTGCGAGCAGATGGCTTGTTTGGTGCCCACGCTTTCGTTGCAAGGACAAGCCCTAGTAATGCAGCTCACGAAACTCCGAGGGTGTCGATGGACGGATCGATAGTTTTGAAATGTGCACTAGCGGTACATAGTGACACAAGTTTTGAAATGTGCGGTACTGGTACACTGTCGCACAAATAAGCACCACCAAAATTTGTGGCACCAATATGTTAGAATGGCTTACATTATGCGGTTTGAAATTAACTTGAGTTGGATTGGTTTAACCTTGGTCATCAATATCCATCAATCTATATTGTACCAAGGGTGGCATTGATTGTTAGAATTTTATCTTGGAAAAATACAAAAAATTATTATTTTCAATTGGATTATCTTTTTAGTGCATCCTTTTTTATCACATAATATGCAATAAGAGAATTTGTAGATAGTAGGTGGGCTTGCACGTAATTTAGGATGGAAAGTTGAATTAAATGTTTACAGTATTTGTGGCCTCTCCAAATGCGTAAACTTCCTTCAATGTATATTCCCAACACCATGCACTAAAAAGGTTTTACCTATATTAAATTTGACAATGAAATTATATTCATGGTTGGAGTCAAAAATCTTGAAGTAGCAAGGATCTTAAAATTTTCATGCAAAATTTTCAAATTATAAAGTCAATAGAGCCTACCTAAGGTCTTTGAAAGTCCAAAGTAAGATCCTTGGTCCTTTAGGGATTAAGAACATCCCCACCCAACATTCCCTATTTCTAAAAATTTAAAGAAGGGGGGAGGGCTAAATTCCCGCTATATGAGATGATGGATAGGGAACTCAAACGGGGTAATTGCTAAACCTCTTTTCACCCTTTCAACATGAGTTGTGCTTCATTGATTTGTGGAAGTACTATTCATTTGTCCTTGTTACTATTTCTATAGTTTCATTTTGACTTCTCCTTGCTTGTATTTAGCAATAAGTTGAAAATTTAGGGAAGAACTAATGGGCATTTGCCTTTCCTATCCCCATCTTTACTCCCCGCTTCATTTAGATGGAGATAGGGATAGGGAAGCCATTGGTGGGGATATTCTAAGTCCTTAGGGACTGGGAGGTACTCTAAATTTACAAAAATGTGGAAATATATCATAAAATCTGACTTAGGATATTTAATACTTTAATGATGAATTTCACATAAGAAATTTAAAAGATGATTCATAAATCATATCCATATAATTTAATCAATTGCTGCATCAACCAACATTTTTCAATAAATTTGAAACTAAAAATTTGAAATTCCTTCTAAAATTAACTTTAGATTGAATATTTGTAATTTTCACAAAAATTTTTTTTTAATTCAAAATGTTAGGTTCTAATTATAATTAATTTTTAAGATTTTTATTTTACTTATTTATTATAGCCATTTTTGAAGGGTCATTTTTTAATTTAAAAAGTTAGATTTTGTATTTAGACGAGGCAAGGTTATTTTATCAAACATGGCGATAGTTTGTTTAACATGACATCTATCAAACATACTTAAATCTACATTTGTTTAATCCCTAAAGAACAATTGTCTATTGAATAGAGAATTGAAAATTTAAGTAGGTTACTATGAAGTCAATTTTAGTTAAATGTTCACAAAATTTTGATACAAGGTGTGAATATGTACTCTCTTAGAAGGAATTTGTTTTTTCTTCTTGATTAGGTGCCTAGATTAAAAGTTATGTTGTCTTGAACTTTTTGAATAGTTAGGGCAGCTTCAAGTAGTTTTTACAAAACTCTTCCTTAACTTTTGAAATTTGGCAAAATATATGTAACTTACATGATACAAAATGCAAATGTAAAAAAAAATAACCATGTGTAGTGTAAAAATTTCACTCTAGGAGGAGTTAAAGGCTATTGGCCTTGTCGAGCAAGGTAAAAAATAACTTTTTTTTTTAACTTCAAATGTTATAATCTTTCAATCCTTATAGTCAAAGTTTTTGAAAAAAATTCCATACATTTTCATAGTAGTTTAATAAAGATTTGTATAGTTGAATTTTGATAAAAAAAAAAATCATTTTTTTCTCACTGCCCTAAAAAGTGGCAATTTTTCACAATTCTGCCCAAAACATGCCTCTGAGCTTCAAGGGTCAATAGGTCAACAACTCCTTTGACTTTCAAAATAGTTACTTTGGTCTTACTATTATCCACTCATATACCATATGGACACCATGCATGTGGTATGTCCATAGGTACATGTAGATGGGAGACTTTTGAATGAGTTACTTCAAGTGAGACAACTTTGGGTTTAGACAAACTTGTGTTGTGGAACAACTTCAAGTGTAAGGCTACTCTAGGTAGGGTGATTTCAAATGGGCAACTTTTGGTTGGGCAATCACCTTCAAGGGCAACTACTTTTGGGCAACCTCCTTAAGGGCAATTTTTTTTTTTGTGGAAATTTAGTTATAGTTCTAATGGGTGGGATGAAAACAAATTGTTCTAACTTTTCATTAGGTTGAAATGTATAAACCCCTAAAGGTTCACACATCCAAAAAGTAAATATACCTTTATCATCCTTGATTGTAATTTTTTAAATAAATACTTTTGATATTTGATTTAAACTAAGAAATGTATTTTTTTTGTATCAATAGAAAATACATTCTCCATGAATTGAAAAATATTAGAATTTTATATATCATTTGGACAAAAGGATAAATTTTGATTCATTGTCATTGTCATTGTGGCATTTAACTTGAAAGAGTCATTTTGAAGGGTGTTTTAAGTGTAAAATATGTCTAATTAATTGATAAATGTTCATATCAATTTCCATTGTTATTTGTCCCTCTTCAAAAACATATTCAAATTAATTTGATTATTTTCCTATATTTACTCGTTTAGTTTCATTTTTGCTAAAAAAAATAATAACATTGACTAATTAAAGTTCCTTGACTATGTTATCACCAAAAATGCTCAAAAACTGCCATTTCTAGTACAAGTACCAAAGTTTTGAAAAAAATAAAATTTTGACACATGTAACCATATGATCTTGTAGTATTCTAGTTTGAAAAGATGTGCAAAAAAATTCAGAAATTTTCGCCATGTAGATCGAAAGATATTAGAGTTTGAAGTGACAAAATTCTTTTTTTTGCCCCTGCGAAAATCCGGGCAGCTGCACTTCACAAGGTCAAATCATTATAAAAGCATGTCCAAAATGGTTGTAACTCTTTGGAATCATTCTTCAAGGTAAGTTGTCTACATGCTTTAAAAAATTCAGATTGTTTGGAATTGTACAACATACAAGAAAAAAATGGTAAGTAGAAAAATGTAGAGAATGATTCAAAATACTAAATTGTTAACAATTCATTTATAGAATTGAAAAATGATAATCCCAATGGTTGAAATGTTGTAATACAAATTCTATACCTAGTGTTTTTATATATATTTTTAAATATTGAAGATTGAGTTAAATAAAGGATTTCAAAGTTTATTTTAAATTGGGGAATCCATAACTACCAGCAAACTAAAACACCTCATAACTTTGGACTCACTAATCAAAATGGAATGATTAAAATCTTTCTATGTATATATAAATCTTGAGAACCAATTTCAAATTTTTATTTTTGAAAAAGTGATTTTTTTAGATCTGCCCAGACTGCCCAAGTTGAGAAACAAACTACATATTTGGCCATAACTTTATACTCATATTTCCAAATGTCCTGAAATTTAGGGCACACGGAAGATACTCCTCATCCCCATCTTTTTTTGAAATTTCAGCCTAAAATATGAAAATCTCCACTCACATGCATCTGCCCAATAATTCTATATTGCCAAAAAATGCAATCCGGTCCTTTAATTAGGGGTTAATACCATGTGCTTAAATGTAAGAGTGATGTTTGAATAAAATTTGAACAAAAAAATTAGTTGAAACATCATATTCAATCATTTTGCAATGGATCTAGTCCTATGGGGATTAATCCCTAAAGGTCACAACATTTAAAAAGTGAATGTAACTTGGGCAACTTTAATTGAAGCTTTCAAAATAACCATTTGGGGTATTTGGTTTAAATTTAAACTAAGAAAAATAAAACTTCTCATGTTTGCTTTGCAGTCAATTTGAAAATTTTGAAAATTTTGAAAATTGAAAGAATTATTGCAGTTGCAAGCTTTATGTACTAGAATTCAAATTACTCAATAATGTAAGTATGTCATTGATATTATTATTTTTTAAATTAATTTAAACTTCAAAATATATTTTTCATTCCTTTAAATACTTCAAAATATTTTATTATTGATATTAATTTTTTTTATCACATTAGAAAATTACAATAATTTGAATTTTCAATGAAATTTTAAAAAAGAAATCATCACTAAAAATATTTTTTCTTAGAACCAAAAATTAAAAAAAAAAATAATATAAATAATATAAAATAATCTAGCTTAATAATCGCATTTCACTTCAAAGTCATGTTTTGGATGTAAAATATAAATACAAGTGATTGATAAATCTTCACACCTATCTCTATTGCTACTTGTATCTATAAAAAAGTGAATAACAACTCATTGAATTTTTTTGGTTATATTTTTCATTTGTTTGCATTGTTTGCTATAGAATTATAACAATTACAATTTTTTTTTAAACAAATTGAATGTATTTACAATGATAGGCAATCTATAATTTATAGATAAAAAATAAAAAATAGATATTTGAACACAATTTAGAAAGGAAAAATTTAGTTCAACCATGGCGTTTGACCATTTCACAATGGATCTAGTTTTTTAGAAATTAAAGTCTTTTACTTTGTAGGAGATATGTCAATTTTTAAGTATTTATTGACAAAATGGTCTTGGTCCTCAACTACTTCAACTAATGTCGAGTATCAAAAAATTTGTGGCTTATGCTATAATAAGTTTATTTTTTAGTATATTATGTAATGAAATAGAATCAAAAAAATTTGAAACAAAAATTATCAATTTTATTTTTAAATTATATTTTTGTCTATATGGAAATGTTTTTGTCCTTTCATTTGGATAAATCAAAAAAGATTATGGAGCATCTTGTTTTTGTTGGAAATCAAAGGATTTTCTTCAAAAAAAATGTATGGGATTTGTTTTAGATCCTAATTTCTATATTTATGGAGAAAATAAAACGTCTAGAAGGTTAAGTTCAACTGTGAGAACAATCTCACCGTTGGAAGTAGTGCGCTTCAATTTTATCTTAGAACAATTAATGATTTACCTTTCCCCTCTATCATGTATCTACTTCTATTTATGAACCATTTAAAAAAAAATCACCTTGCTTTTTTTCTTTATTTTTTTCTTCCTTTCAATTTCAACACCAGTTATCATCATAACTGATTGTTTGAAATTATAGCTCCATAAAGAAAAAAATTAAAAGTTAAGAAGATGAATCCACAAACATTTGCACATTCCGTTGAAGGAGGATAATTACCGAATTGGAAACTATCCTATTAGTATAATAAGTTTGTTCAAAGGGAGACGGTCAAGTAGGAAATCAATGCTAATGGAACTAATGCTTGAAATAGGAAATACAATCCCAAATTAGAAGACTACAACCCAATTTGGAAAATTAATAACCACTCAATCTACAACAACATTGCATAATTCACTCACACATAGTTTGACTAACACCATCATACTCCATTCTCAAATAATTCCATAAACACATGTGCACATTAAATCATTCATTAAATCATACACAATAAAAAAATCAATTCCGCTTGAATTGAATATGTTTTTTATATCCAAATTGGTGAATACATCACCATTTTACACTTTTAGTTTCAACTTGCAATTCACACTCAACTATTAGGATTCCACATTCCTTATTCCACTTAATTTCCACATCACCTATTAGGATATTACATTCCAACTTCCACTGTTCTTCACACATATAGTCACACTTCATCATCCAATCAAAACTCTAACACTTAATCACATCATTTTCACCAACTCCTAAAACATTTCTCCAACTTAGAATACTTAAAATTCTACAGTTAGACACACATACACATCTCCATCTCATCAAACTCCAAAGATTCACTCACATGCACACACACAAAACAACAAATCAAATACACAGCACAACTTGGCTGAGACTTGCAGTGGACACTTTTCGACACTAGGTGCCTTCCAAATGAAGAAAGACAACCTAATAGGGACCCAATAGCGGTTACCAAACCGCTCAAACTTCAAACTTAACCGCAAAAGAAACTACCAAATTGGAACCACAAAACATAACTTCCATTAGACTCCAAGTAGGACACAAATACCCTTATCCTCTTGACTTGGAATACTACCACATTACTCCAATTTGGAAATTTACTCACAAGTGCTTAACTTCCAACTTGGCTCACTCCAAATACAATTTGACACGTATTTCTATTTGGACTAGACATTTCAAAAATTAACTCCAAAAATCACATTCCAAATTGACAAAAATACATATAAGATCACCAAATTGAATACAAACACACCAAAAAACATACAAATCACTCTCAAAAACAACAAACAAATCATGAAAAAGCCTATAAAACCAATCCTAATAGTTCATCTATACATTCCCAAAATAGATGCACCTTAGTCAAACTTGATTGCAATTTTTTCTAATAATCATTTCAAGTAATTGATTTAACCTACTAAAATAAATCTTGACAAGTTTTATTTTAAAACTATATTAAAAACTTAAGAAAATAAAAATATGGAAAGAATTATTGCAATTGTAAGCTCTATGTGAAATAATCCAAATTACACCATATTATGTGTATTTCATTTATATTTTTTTTCCTTTCAAATGATTTAATTACATTATGGCATTCAATTTCAAGGTAATTCTTGAAGGATATTTTGGGTATAAAATATGGAATAATTCATTGAAAAGAACTTGCATCAATCTGCATTGCTATTTGCGCCTCTTCAAAAATATTCAGACTCATTGGATTGTATAGCACTTTAGCTACATGTTCTCATTTATTTTCATTTTTGCTACAAAAATTATACAAATAACAATTTTACATGTAATAGATTGATTTTAAGAAAAAATATACATATTTATAATCCCATTCCACTCTTTTGGTCAAAAATGACAATACATGCAATTCCTAACCAAACTCATGTGTACTTCTTATAATAATAAATATTATATAATCTCATTCTAAAAAAGTAACATTTGTAATCAAATATAATTCAAATATATTAACTTTCTTGTATTGCTCAGTATATTTTTCCTTAACAAAGGACATACACTTGAAGCTACAACATTTACCTATTTCTAGGAAGAGTCTACTATATTTCATTTTGTACCTACAATAGTGAGGATATATGAATTGCATATCCACACTAGGCATGAGTACAGAATATGGCCTTTGGACTTTTCATATTTCAAAAAGGGGCCATGAGCTCATTAACTATTTTTTAGCAAATTTTTCTTTTCTATACATCTTCTTCCATTAATTTTGTACACTTTATAAGGAAAAAATATTGGACAAACCTACCCTCACCCTAAGAAAACAAAGGTATAAATGACTTGTCCACAATAACTGCAAGTACAACAATGACTACAAAATGATTGTTTTGTAGTCATTGTGGACAAGTCATTTATATTCTTGTTTTCTTGTAGTGCCTTGAGGATCTCGTTGTTGAACTCAATAGGTGTGTATACTTGGATCGATTGAATCAACTTTCTAATGGAGAAGGCATTAAACTTCAAGATATATCTATAGATCGCTTGCATATTTGGTATGCTTGTCTCTAATTTGTGAGCCCAAATGTAACTATAGAATAACTCCAAAATGAGAAGGAAAATCTTCATCTAATTGACTTGCAATTTCCTAGTCACAAATCCCTATGTACACCTCATTGTCGTCAAACTCATTGAAATGCAACAAAATGTTGAAAGGCAATAAATCATTTTGTTAAACCTTTATGCTGAGCACCACGCTCATTATGTATATCAACACCCATTCAAGCTTTTTCATTAGGAAAAATCTGAGGCCAATAGTGGGCTATTAGTTTTGGATTGTAGCAATGCAATTATAGGGAAAAAGTGATTAAAAAAATAAAAAATAATTTTTTTTGAATCTAATGTGGCACTAACAATGTCACGTTAGCTCCATATCTAATTGGTGATTTGAATTTGTTTTTTAATTAATTTTTTTTCCAAAAATTAAAAAATTAAAAAAATTATTATTTTATTTTCCTATAACTGCACCGCAGTCAAAATTTAAACATTTATGTAACAACCTTGTTGAGGCCTTAGATTTTTTGTAATGCCTATTCTTTTAGAGCATATAAATTTTCCTTTTATCTTCTTTTGTTAGAGCTTCGTCTATGATGTAATTGACATCACATGTTCATAGTATCAAACCATTCAACTTAAACATGTCTTCCAACAATCACCATTTCATCCAAGAGTATATGATTCTATGGTCTTGGAGTAGATGGCCTAAATCCTAATGATGCTAGGATGATTGAGTGGGCATACTAGAGCCTCTATGGATTGCCACATTTTTTTTTGTGTAATACTCTTCTTCATTGGAATTTTTCTTACAAAAAAACCATATGAAGGAATTTTAGGCATTCCTTCTATACACACCTTCTACACCCTTCTATATTGAAAGTTAATAAAGCCTTTATTGTTGCCTCGGATGATATCCATGTTACAATAGACTTGCCATCTTTGTGTAGGGCAGCTATCAAGGCATCATTCTACCATCCCATGCCTCAAATTTGGCCCTTCGAATGCTTCTTATCTCCCACATAGTATTTTTCTTTGAATTGTGTGACGATAAAGGATTCCTTAAAACCATCCTTTCATCAAGAGCATTAGAGTTTTATGAGATGGTATGTGTTGAATGCACACATCAAAAGAGGGCTTTTGCACCATGCTTGTATCATAAAGTTGACCTTTCCGTACAAGCTAGTCATGGTATTCTGGAGGGGAATGCTGCCGCATGAGCGTAGAGCATAGAGCGTAGAGCGTGAATTACAAATTAATATTTGAAAAGATTTCAAGTTCATAAAATGAAAAATCTATTACTGTGTACAAATCAAGACCTAAGATCGTGTAGGAAATTGAATCCAAGGGTGCAATGTGAAAACAAAAAAAACTAACTTTCATTGATACAATTTGAACATGTAATTTATTTCTTAGTCCTTTTTGTTTTAAAATTTAGTAGAAATAATAATATGAAACTTTTTATTTATAGCAACCTATTTATGATATGCATATAGAATTGAATATAAATTCACAGTGGCTATAATTTCAATTTGGTGATCATTTAAGAGAACGATTACAAATGAATTTAACAAACTAAGCATTGTAGATTTGGAGAACATAAATCCTCTTCAAATCAAGAGTTGAAGGAGTTGAATCCTTTGTTTTTAGATTTATTGTACTATGTTTATAGAAAAAGTAGAAGAGTTTGGTATGTAAACCCTAAAGATTTCTTAGAAGATGTGATAATGGTGTTATTGTAAACCAACCATCGAAGAATGTTAATATGAAAGTTTATAAGTTTTGCTAGATTACCTAAACCATTCCATACAGTATAAGAGTCGCATTTAACATTTAAAATTTCATTGAAGAACAACATTTTAGGATTTCATGAATGGACAACCTTTTCAATATATCAAAAATATCCATAATCAAATAATTGAATTGCATTTGTGTGCTTCAACTTGACAAAGACAAATGAAAATAGAAAAACGGTGGCCCTTTTAGTCTCACCGATGAAATCAAAGTATGACAATGAATACAAAAAGTATCTCTAGTAAATGATAGAGATTGCAATGTTTGGACTACTCACAATCAACATCATTGGCACAATCTGCTGCATCATCTACAAACTGTAAAACTCTCCAATCTCCACAAAAATTACGGGACTTACGTGTAGCTGGAGGTGCCCTGACATAATCCTCTGCTAAATCACGAGCATAAACAGGTAACACAAAAGGATTAGAGGGACTATTCATTGTTTTCTCCCATAGAGGTTGAAGAATAGAGGTCCTCGTTGGAGATGTAGTCACCCTTGAGCTACATAGTACCAAAATATAAATATTATTAGTTAATGAAAGATACATCTAATTATGAAGTATTTGTCATCAATCCAATTGTAACAATATCATATAAAAATAAATGAAGGACTTACGTACAGAATAAACTGGTAGCTTCGATCTCTGGAACATCGGAATCTGATTCATCATTTTCATCTGAGGTATTGCATTCTTCGTCCACCTGCTGCTTCTTAGAAATCGGGCTTGATTTCTCAACAATAAGTGGTTGCAGGAGAGCACTGAAAATCACCGCATCTTCTTCGAAGGCCACAATATGACGTCCGGACCTCCGACAGGCATGGATGGTAGAACCTACAACAAAAGAGGTTAAAAAATAAGTTAAAATCATAAAATGAAAGACATATGCATATATGAATCAAGCATGAGAGTTAAAAAAATAAATTTACAAACCTGTAGCAGCTGAACAATCGAATACCATATCTCCACGTTGTGAAAATGATTCTATGAGAATTTGCATAAATCCAAGGTCTTTTTCTCGCGGGCCACGCCAAGGAATATTGCCATTCATAAGTTGTGAATCTTTAGTTACACCATTGCGAAGCACATCATCCAAGTCGACATGAATTCCAGCAACATCTAAACTAGGTACCAACTGTACCTTGAAACGGAAAGGTGGAACATTTGGAAGGTTCCTCACTAATAGTTGAATGCCAAAACATAGAGTCTACATAAAATGAATCCACGAATATAAAAAATTAGTAATCTCCCCAAAAGAATTTGAATTAAAATAATATAATATCGAGAAATAAAACTACTACTAAAAAAACCTTAGAGTACCATCTGTGATGAGTCTCGAGCGCTGGTTAAATGGAGACCATTGATTCCAATCCATTTTTGATATACTTTGAAATGGAAAGCTCGGCAGAAACTCTTCAACTCTAATTTCACTTGGGCTGCATCAGAATGGAAAATGAGTAGAGCTCCATCATCAAGCAAGTGGCTACCAGCAAAATCAAAGGCTGATTTTAGAAACTCAACAGGAACGGTGTTCCAAGGCGGGATAACTGATGGTGGAGAAGACACTCCTGGGATAGACAGTCCCTCGGAAATGTCCAAAATCATAAGATCAATAGCTTGAAACTGAGAAATAACACCTTTAAATGCTCTTTCTTAATCTCCCTTGTGCTGCAAGAATAACATCATTAGAATAATGGAAAAAATAAGTAAATAGAAGTTTAGAAAAATACACACAACATTCAAAGAAATGATAACAAATGCAAGAAGGAATTTGGATATTACCTTCTCAAGGAAAGCTTGAAGCTCTATCCATCTTGAAGGAAAAGATCCATGTTGAACACGATGGCAAAGAAGAGAGTGGAGGGAGCCATTGAAAATGAATGAATCCATGCCTTCAAGTTCCAAATTATCTGCTAATGGGATGGGTACATGGCTCAAAGAAAGTCGAGAAACACTGAGGTCAATGTACGAAGAATCCCGCTTTCGAAGAACTCGTGATGGAGAAGTAGAGGAGGTTTGGGTGCCTTCAATACCAGAAGCACCAATACGGTGCAAATTCTTTGGCACTTTACCAATAGCCTTAATAGTTGCCACAACCTCTGCAGCCATAGCCTTCACATTTGCCAGCAATCTTGCTTTTGTAGCTTTCTCTACCTTCTTCTGCTCTTCAATTATCCTCTGAGCCTCAGTCTTTTCAGCCGCTCGTTTCATTTGTTTCATAGCCTTTGCTTTGTCTTTCTCATTCATATGGGATAGATCAATAGCAACATCATCTTTGACAATAGTTTGATCATCAGATCCAGCCAAAGGATTAGAGCCACCTAATCCTTTTTCAGCTCGGTCGATGGCCTTTTTTGTTGCCTCTTCTTCAGTCGGGCAAAATCCACCACCACAATCTATGTACCAACCACCTGAGTTTAGATGCAGTACACCCCATAATCGGATCAAACTCGCAGAATACATACATTGATCCACACATGTTTTATCAACCCATGATGTAATGAATCCTGGCAATTTGCTCTGTTGCACAACACCTTTAGGCAACAATTCGAACATGATATACCTGAAAATGTTGAATACATGAAATTAGTAAGAGAAGATGAGGGAAAATTTGAAAAGCGGAATTACATAATTATGAAGAATATAGAATGATTTATTATACCTGTAAAGCACTCGATTCACAATTCGTGAAGTGTAGGTGTAAGAATTGAAAGCCTTAATTCTTGAATATGCATCTTTTCTACGAAACAAAGATGAAAAGCTGTGGACCCAAATGCGAATTCGCCAATAATCCACAAACTGGGCAGGAGATAATGGAGCATTAGCACAGTCTACTTCAACTAAGAGGCCTTCTTCTTTCTGCATCCTCTCAAATTCCAAGTTGACTACCTCTTCCAACTGCATACATGATAAGAACATACAATTATAATGAGCAAAATACTAAATGGAATCAAATTTATTATTATATAACATTTGTGAATATTAGAGAAAAATAGTAAAAAATGTATAACCAAAGAAGACACTTACAAATGCCCCCAAACAAGCCTTGTTCAACCAAGATTCGAAATCCTTATCCGAGAAAGGTTTGCTTGGAAAATGGGCAGCTTGTCTTGTGAGTGCTCCTGAGTTCCATCAATGTAAACATTGGACTTTAAATGAAGCTGGACCAGTAGATGTTGCAAGAAGTTGGAGTTTATCCAACGTCATCTCGGGTTTAGAATTCGTGCTCCAATGCAAAGTGACCTTCACAAAAAAATCATAAATTATTTATAATTAGAAGAGAAAACCATCTAAGTTTGCATACTTGTAACTTTGCAACAAAATTGAATGAAAGTGGAAAAATTTGAAAGTGAGCACTATACCTCAGCCAAAAAGTCATCACCTAGTGCAGGATGAGCAACTACTAGCAATTTAGAAAATTGCCCTTTATAGCTGTTGGTCTTTACTTTAGCTGCAGATAGCATGGCTGTTGTAATTTCTTGATCACTCTTTAATAATGTTGGTTCATCCTCTGAGAATTTACGAGCAGCTTCATCAGCAGCATCTGCAATTTCTTGCTGCAAATGGACAATTATGTGAGTATTGGCACCAACTGAATTACATAACAATAAAAAGGAAATCAACATTTGTAATGGTAATGAAGGAAAATGAGTGACAAAATGCAACACTCACCCGCCATAGAAATGAAATGAACACCTCTGTTGTCAAAGGATACCAAGTTTTCCCCCTTGTAGGACTTTTAGGCATTTTTTGAATTCCCACTTAGGAAGTATTTCTTTGAATGTCTCCAAGCTCTGTGTTCCAGTAGCACAAATTCTATGCAAAGTATGCACAAGATTTGTCTTCACATGGCTGTTTTCTGTGGATCTGAAAGAAAATTCAAAAGATAAGGGAAAATATCATCAAAGAAAATATATCAATGAAATTGACAAAAAAAACAAAAACAAAACATACTTATTTATGTCATGCATTGCGTGTAACAGAAGTGCCGTTCTGCCAGATGGATCTAGGACAATACTGTCCACGAAATAATGCCAAATTGGGTCTTCTCTGTGCAATCTATTAATAAATGCAGTCCAAGATTGGAATATGTGATTTCCATCACAAATAAAAAACATTCTCCCAACCAAGTGACGAAGGTGCTCATTTTCTCGGAGTTTTGCATAAAACCAATTACTCTCCAATTTCCATAGTGGGCTCATATGATCTTCCTCATCACTTGACAAATTGTGAATCCCTCCTTTCTCGTCACAAACTGAAACATAGAAAGCGCTTGAACCAGGTCTGTAACCATGAGTGAACGCCGCTTCCAATCTTTTAATATCAGAGTCCAAAGATGGGCGCACAATGGGCATTGGAATCATACGACAAAGTGGCATAAAGAATCGTGACTCTTCCTTTGGCAAAATTCTCATATCTTGAATACAATCGATGGAATTCACCTTTTGGGTGAAACGCAAGTCATCTTCATTACCCTTACATTCTTCAGCCACATCAGAATCATTATCAATCTCAATCATTTCATCTTGAGCAGAGTCAACATTGTCGTCTTCAATTACCACAGGAACCTGTAACAAACGTAAGACAAAGGAATTAATAAGAGTGATCCCACTTGAGGACTAAAATTCCTAAATAGATTAAAAATTGAAAAGACCAAAGAAATACAAACTATAGAATTTATTTCATACCTAGCTGTTGGAGCAATCTCCAACTATCGTCTCCGCTTGAGAACGCAATACTCTACCCATCTTCTCCATGTTTCTTAAATGTTCCAATGTCGATAAATCCTGAAACCAAAGATGCAAAACCCATTGCAAAATATAAATAAATAGAAAGATTATTTAAATATGACAATTAGAAAATAATAGATAAACATAGAACCATATATACTCATCTTTGTCAATTACAAAATGATTATCACAATGATTTAGATTACATTATTGGTAGCCGTAGATTCAAATCTCTTTTTTCAACTAACCTAGGCTCCAGAACTAACATTACTAACCTAGGTTCTATTGAACTATTGCCTCTCACAAATTTTAGGGTCTTTAAAATCTATCAACCTTGCAATCACTATAGCATTTTAAACCCTAAATTTCAATCTTCTATTATTAGCTTTGTTTCTAAATATGACACAAAAGGAAATAAATGACTACAAATTAGTAGTCAATTTTGAATGCCAAAAAATAAGACATGAAAAATCTATTCTAAAATCAAACATCAAAGCAGGAGAAGTGATAACAAACACAATATAATGAAACTCATTCAAAAATGCTGAAAACCAAAACTTTGCAACTGAAATTTAGAACTCTACAAGATACTGTCGTCCCCGACGACATGAAAAAGCACTCTTTCCTACAGCTGAAATCGATAGCTTGAAATTTCACAATCCTAAACCTACCATGAACTGAATCTACCAAAACCAAAAGCCTAATTTGATATCCATTGCACCTGCCTCAACCATTGCAATTGTACAGCTGAAATTTAAAACCCTACGAAATACTGTCGGCCCTGACGACATCACAAACCAACCTCTCCCGCAACTGCAAGTACTAGCAAAGAATTTCAAAATCCGAAAACAAAACCTAATTATATGCATGACTAGTTACCAAAACTAGTTACCGCAACCACAGTCCACAGCAACTAGATTGACTGACGAAGACCATGTTGTAGTTGCAGCTGATCTAGATGGCCATTCCGCATAACGTCGGCGCCGACGAGGTGGAGACCAAAAAGAAAAAGCAGCAGACAGAAAGAAAAAGACGTCACTTGCATACCTTAGGCGCTTGCCCGCGCTCCCTCGCTCCAGCAGACTCCACGCCGTCTCGAGCAGACCCCGCAGGAGACTCCACGCCGTCTCCAGTAGACCCCACGTCGTCTCGAGCAGACCCCGCAGAAGACTCCACGCCGTCTCCAGCAGACCCCACGTCGTCTCGAGCAGGGTTGTCTTGTCTGACATATTTTTGGGTTTAGGCGTCGTGTATGACGTCTGACGTCGCGTGTCGCGTGTCACGAAGTGTCGAGTTTACTTGACATCGCGTCGCGGAGGGGTAAAAAATTTTACCCCATGGTAAATAGATTTTGCCTACGTGGCAGGGCTTCAGAACTGACGTGGACAGCCAGCGTGGGCGACTGCGGGTGTGGGCGCGTGCAGGTCTGCCTTGGGCGACCTCGGGTGGAAAAATTGAGGCGACTACGGGTGAAGGGGCGACTGCGGGTCTGGGGCGCTAGGGCGACTTCGGGTGAAGGGGCGACCGCGGCTTCGGGTACTGAGGGCGACTGCGGGTCCGACAGGTAGGGGCGACTGCGGGTTACAGGGCGACTGCGGGTCGGAGCAACAGATAGCGACCGCGTGTTCCAAGGCGACCGCAGGTTCAGTTTAGGATTTGAATTTGGCATATTCAGTCTTTGAAGTAACACGTCACATAGGTGTTTTATAAGCGCAGAATTAGGTGCTACGTTATATTGGGGTTTACAATTTACAAGTGCAAATAATAGAGCCCATGAAATGTAAATTGGACAAACTTCTCTAATCCCAAAAATTCACCCAGTATAAGGCCACAATAATAATGTCAACAACGATTATATTAATAAGTCATCGATATTGCTTTGAGGTGGACTTCAAATGTAGCCATACTTGCATTGCACTTTTATAACCTCGTTGCAGTCATCACCTAACTGCCTACCAATTAGAACTCAACATATATTTAAAACCGGTAATCTGTCCCTCACTCTAATATGCTCATATGCTTGATGAAGCATTACAAAATCCTTACACATCAGGATGAAGGCTCAAAGCTTGAACTACAAAGATTTGCTACCTAACATATAAGCTAAAACCTTATAACTATAATTATAACTATAACTATAATTATTGTCTACTTCTCTAGTACTCTAGTCACCAGGCGTGAATGTGGAATCGCTCGGCACCTCATCAGCATTAGGGTCTGTATCTTCGTAAGACTCTTCGTTGCTCCTGTTGTCGCCCGAGCTTTCGATTTCATCATCTTCCCTTGTTACTACTTCGATTTGTACCTCACGCTCTTCCTCTGAGTTCAGATTCCGAACTTTTGTATCTACACCACTGAACCCTTCAGTTTGCACAAGTCGTTTCGTGAGCCTCAACGCATCCGTAGTTCCATCCATGTTGGATGCAGGGTGTCGCCCTCCTCTACTTGATTGTCCAACATTCTGGGTGGAACATCCCGCTCCAATGGTACACCGTTGGACAATTTGAGTGGGTCGTTTAGGATTTCGAGGTCCCCTCTCGTCAACCCTCCTAATACGCCTTTTCTGGCCTCTACTGTTGCGCCCCTGGATTCCTAATGATGATTCGCCAAGGCCAGACACGGATGAAGGTTGAGTGGGTTGTGGAGCTGAGCCGTGAACCTCTTCATCAATCGTCCGTAGAGCACCTCCACGCACCGGTGGCCTTGTTGGAAGGGTTGGAATAGACCTCCTCACTGTTGCTACATTTGTAGTCGTCTCTGGATTCAACGGCACATTCCGACTTCGATTCATAACATATGCCAATGGCACATCATCATCATCATCTGTAGTAACAGTTGTTCTGAGGGTAGATGCGTTCAATACAACGGGATTTGGTATTCCCTCGTGTACAACTTCATTGACTTCGATGGCCTCTTCTTCATATTCGCTTCTCATTGGAACTTGTGCACTGCTTCTTAAATTGCGGGCCATATTTGGAGGCGAACTAGTTGATATTGGAGATCTAGCTTCTTCCTCTACGGGTGCCATGGGAATAGGTACGCCTTCGTCGTTGTTGTCGGGGGTGCTTTCCCTCCTCAGTGATGCATGTGCCGGCGAAATTGCATCCATATTGTGCACGACGTTTTGCGGTGGACTGCGTACAGGTGAATTTCCCGGAGAAACATACCCATCGTCACTAAAATCAAATGTATTCCCGTATATTGGTCGTGGAGGACTATGTGGCGGCCTAACCATTGCAATCCAAGGATTGTTGCGCAACCGATCCTCTTCATCCCTGCGGTTCTCGCGTTCTCTCATAAAATCAGGAACAACGTCGTCTTCTTCCCCTGAAGACAAAGGCCCATCACGCTCGTCCTCATCGTCTCCATCTGCAAGCACCTGGTCGTAAAAAATGGCTAGATTGTGTCCACGTTTTTGACGTTCAAGTTTGTTGTTCGCGTAGATATACACCAATGTCTCCGCCTTTGTCGTGGCCCAGCGGTTTCGCACTTTATTGTGCACAAAGGAATACATGCTCCAATTCCTTTCACACGAAGATGCAGAGCACGTCAAACCAAGAATTCGCTTTGCAATTTTTGGAAGAGCATTGCCCCCCACACGATTCCACCATTGATGAGGCAATAATTGACATTCAATGATATCGGGAGCCTCATGTAAAGGATCGAATGCACCTGTCTTCTCTTCAAATTGAGTTAGCTCCTGCATTGCTTCCACCACTGACACGTTCAATGGTACGCTCAGTTTTCGTATGACTCGATTCAAAGCTCCCTTCGCGTAGCCATTGTTATGAATAGCCTCCACGTCACTCAAGTATGGATTTAGTAGTGCCCCCGCATAGTGTAGGTCAGTAATCATCAACTTCCAACGAGCATCAAATTGTTTCTCATATCGTGTTGCCACCACTGGATCAAGGAAAAATGGAGCATTCTTGAGAGAATAAATGTGCTCCTTCAAGGCTGTCATCATTACTAAAGCTTTCGGCATTGCCGGGACTTTTCCATCAAAATGACAAAGACAAAGCAGCACGGGCTCTACCATATGGAGGAAATTGTCGCACTGAACCCAGAACTCTTCTGAACGGATATCTTGCCTTGCAAGTTTGGCCTTGCCCATAATGAAATGTCCATTTCTGCGGTTTTGCAAACTCAACTCGAACGTCATGTATGTCTCATCCAGTGTCATGTTGTGCACTGCTTGCTTGCAGTCTACCAAACGATCAATCATCAAGAAATTTGTGGCAAAACGTGTTTTGCTTGGAAGTCTCAACACTTTGTTTGGTGAAAATCTCCGAAACAACACCAAAGTATGTTGGTATTTCTTGATGAACTTCACAATTGATGAAGCCTTTTTTACCAACTCCTTTATTCTCTGATCCTTTCCCCAGTCTTCTAAGAGTAAGTCCAAAATGTGTGCCGCACAACCCTGCCTATAAATGTAAGGGTACCTTTCTTCCAACCTTGCCATCGCCCCCGTCATGACTACAGCATTGTCCGTACACAATTGCACAACGTTGGTAGGCCCAACTTCCTCAATGTATCGTACCATCGTCTCAGTCGTGTAAGATATATCCTTCTTCTCCCCAGTACTATCCACTGATTCCAAAAAGACATCCCCGGCGGGACACACCAACATCATATTTAGTAATGGCCGCGAATTAGTATCGGACCAACCATCTGAACAAATTGTCGCTCCATACTGACTTATTGAAACCCTCGTCCGCTCCGAGACCATGGCTTCAACCGATGCCTTCTTAACATCTATCATTTTCGTGCGAATTGCATTATACGGTGGCGGTTGGTACACGAATCCAGCTGCTGCAGTTTGTTTAACAACATTCACGAAGGCCGGGTGGCGCACAACATTAAATGAAATGTTCGCCTCGTAAAAGAAAGAAGCCCACAACCTATCCAACTCTTGTCTGCGGCCCGTCTGTAATGATTCATCCATGCTTCTTTGCCGAGAAACAGATGGCATGTTCCTCCTTCTCTCAAGCGTTGTTCCAGTAGAATCTACTGAATTAGGCGTAGGATTTGGTCTTGCATTTGATTCAAAGGGATTGAGAGACCCTTCTTTTTCGACATCCAACGCAGGTGCGACAATAGACTCTGCAACATTAATTGGTGCATCATGTCTAGTCGGTGCATCATACATCTCTTCGTAACTCATAGACCTTGGAACTTGCCCCTCGCCAGTCTGAAACTTTTCTCGTACAATTCTAGGGATCTCCTTACAACGCTCCGATGTAGTCGAGCCGCCTTAGCCAAAGTAAATCAATGCTCTCTTTCGTACAAATGCTTTGTTCCACCCACAAAACACGCATTTTCGAGCATGGGGGGAATTATCAATTGGGGTACACGGTACTAGCCAAGGGTCCCAATCCTTTGTGGACCTCCGCGTATCATTCATGGTTCCCCCCCTCCCAACACCTTGTCCAGCCATGTAGTAGATCAACACTGGGTCTTCAAAGAAAATGACTACAATAATCACACTAATACTATGGAAGATGTAATGACAAAGCAACCCGCTTAGAGTGGTCTTGTAAACCCTTCTAAACACGGTTGTTGCCTTCCAAAGAAGTTAAACGTCCGCATGAAGCCTCTTTCGAAGGTCCAAGACAAGAGTTTTATCAACGGAGCCAAGGTGATAAAACAAGGGGTACCCCTAGAACTTTATACAAGAAAACTCCTTGGACCCGCGGTCGCCCCATGAGAGAATGCGGGTCCAAAAACCTGAAATCAGTCAGGTGATGGGCGACTGCGGGTCCAAGATTGGGCGACAGCGGGTCCAGAAGTGGGCGACTGCGGGTCCAGCAGTGGGCGCCACGGGTCCAGTAATGGGCGACTGCGGGTCCAGAAACAGGCGACTGCGGGTCTGGAACGGGCGACTGCGGGTCCAGTAATGGACGACTACGGGTCCAAAAACAGGCGACTGCGGGTCCAGGAACGAACGACTGCCATTTGTTTGGATAATTCTTGCATCCCCTAGGGTAATTTGGGGCCTATAATTGAAACTATGAATTCAGAATTTCCACAAAAAAAATAAGCCTTGAAAATAAAAAATTCTAGTGTTTGCCCTAGAGTGGCAATGAATAGGTCAATTCACCCTAGCCGTGACAATTGCTCTGAACTTCAATAACAAGTTCTTTTCCAATCCGGCAAGTTTTGAATTTTCCTTTTTTTTTAATTCTCTTTTAATTCCGAAAGTCCGAACTCCCAAGGTCATTTTCTTGCCAAAATTCCTAGAATATTCAAGTATTCACAACATTGCAAACATAAATAACCAAAAATTCATATCTATATTTATGTACTCTTGTCAAGGAACTACATAGAATTCAATGTGCTTGCATTAAAATGTTCAAAATGGATAATATCCTTTTATATATACATAAGATGGAATATACATAGTCCTCAAAAATGTGCTAAAAATGAAAATCATTCAACATCCATTTTGGCCTTTTCTTTGCGGTCATGAGCCTCACGTTCCATCTCATACAAGACTTTCCTACCTTCCAACTGCAAATTCCTAAGGTATCGGTCATCCTTCCCCAACTTCTTTTCCAACCAAAATTGCTTGTATGATTTTTGGAACTTCAAAAGCGCCTTCAGTGCATCCCGATGTTCTTCCAATTTTGGATCCAATGACAAAGAAATCCCAAGCTTCTTTTTCAAGTCAACTACTTCCGTAAAAGACAATGCTTGTTTAGTAGCCACGTCTTTCCAACCACACATTTCTGCAACACGGTCAAGGGGGGCTTTGTCCTTTAATGCTTTCAAGGAATTTAATCTTGATCGTGCTTCTTCCACCCCTCGCTTCTCCAAGTCTATCTGATCTTCCTCCATCTTGCATGCTTCCATAATTTTGGCAAGCCGTTCTTTTGCAAACTCATTGCTAGAAGAACTAAATCCTCCAGCATGCCGAGAAGAGAATCTAAGGTAAAATGCTTCCAAGTCTAAAATCTTTGTTATTTGCGTTGACAAAAGAACTTGCCGACTTTCAAGTTCAGCACGTAAGCTATTCACAATATCTCTACTCAAAGTTTTCGTTTCTTGATTGCGAAGCTTCTCACATTCTAGATGCTTTTCATCCAACTCATTTACAAGCTTCTTGAGTTAAGCTTTGTAAACAACTTTGGTGTCCAACATTACTGTGTCAGGGACAGTTCCATCTTCAACAAATTCCTCACTTCGGTACATGTCATCAACACAATCCAATTGGAACAAAGAAGGCTTCACATCTTCAACACTATATTCATTAAAATGGGAGATTTCTAGTGAAATGAGAGCTTGGCAGTCACTAGAAATCATAAACTTAAGAGAAGTCAGTATTAAATATAAGTAAATCAGCAATACAATGACCCCTAAAACACATATTGAAGTGCTATATTTAGAAAGTGGAAGCATATATAATAACTCCTATATATTATATGATCATTGAATCCACAAATTTATACGATGTATACACTTTCCTTGTCAAAATACATGCAGTGACCCGCTACGGCATCCACAGACATCATAAAGTAGAAAGGAAGGTCTCCAAATCAACTAATTCCATAGCAGAGGCGAACCGAAAGAAGCAAAAATACAAGATTCCATAGAAACAATTGCCTGACATGACGATTGAGAGTGACCCTCAAACATTGCGTTGTGTGCAGCGCAAGGAGTGAGCGTCATTCTCAATCACCATGCCGGCAATTGTTTGTATGGATTCTCCTATTTATGCTTCCTACAGTTCGCCTTCACTATAGAACTAACTCATTTGAAGGCCTACATCACATTTACAATCATTAGATGCTCTCTATCCAAGATCCTTTCTACAAAGTCTCCAACACAGCTTGAAACTCCAAGTACCGAAGTGTCATATGCACTCGCTATGTACAACTATATATACTAGTGATGCCTCATATGAAGGACCTCATCGTCTCCAACTGTGTTGGCCTTGTGAGTAGAAGTTTCAAACGAAGGGGCCATGGTTATTGGAGAAGGAACTGGACGATGGTCTCCGACATAGATGTAAGCAAGCAAATCCTAGAACCGAAAACATGAAGGCGCCACTCCGGAGTTCCTCGAACGGCAATTTCACGCATGGTAATTTGGATTGCCCGCTCATGGAGCTCTAAAGAGCGACGCCTAGATGTTTAAGTCTGTACAGTTCTAGTGCTTAGATGTACGTCGGAGACCATCGTCCAGTTCCTTCTCCTATATCCGCGATCTCATTGTTTGGAACTCCTACTCACAAGGCCATCACAACTAAAGAAAACAAGGAACCTAGACTACCGGATCTGTCAAAATTGAACATGTTGCATCGAATGGCACCGATACAATCTCCAGGCATCGTGTCTTTTATGTTAGGAGGATTGTCGCTACCTACATCATTTACACTCTAGATATATGTCCCGACTACGTAAGTGCGTGAAAACTATGAACTATTTAAAGACACTTGGCCGTGTCTATTCTAGAATATACATTTATCATAGGGAACTACTACTGGAGCGATTTACTCTTCATCTTCTCCATGGCCTTGAGAATTTCAGGTCCACGACTATATCCTTTTGCAATTTTCCCACCCTCGCGGATATGTTCCAGCCGTTGTGCCCTCAAGGACCGTCGCTCCTAGGAATCCCATGATGGAGCTGAGCATTGATTGCTTGAAGGCCCATCATATTTCCTCTTCACTCTACCCATCGAAGATGATATACGACGCCGAGTAGGTAAGGGTGGAATAACCGCCAGCTTCACGTCTTCTTCACATGCTTGACTTGGGACTTGCATGTCCACCACCGGGGTAGTCATTTGGTAATTGGCGTCTTCGTAAAGCCTTCTCTGCGTCAATCTATCTGATCCCGATGGGGACTGTGAAAAATCCTTGTGGTTCCTTGAACGCAGCGGCGATGGTGAACAAGACACCGGCAAGCGTGGCTTCCGATCAGGAGGACTATCCACCACCCCGTCATCAACGGGCAAGACAGAGAAGTCCATTGAGGAATTTACAGTGGGAGCAGAGCACAAGAAGTTCCCAGTACTGAGGATTACATATTGCCCGTAGTCGAAAATAGAGTCGGCCGACACTTGGCATTGAAGGTGACCAACCGGAGCGCGGAATGTGTTGTCCATCTGGAAACCAACAAGGGTAAATTAGTAAAATTACAGTATAACCGTCCTCATCAAATATGGAAGTAACATTTATTGGTAGCATCAAAGAAACTCCGCAAATGATAAAAAGACACGTGAAGCTACAAATCAGCTCGACTCGAGCTGAAACGGAATTCTATATGGAATAAAAAAAATGACCACTCAATGCGACGCGACCCTAACTACATACCTCTAGGTGCACCGCTAACTAACGCTAGCCGATCCGCGAACTACCTCCATAAGCTTGTCGTACTCTCGGCGCACCCTCTCTTCGCAGAGCATTCTACGCCCGATTCTCCCCGGACCATTTGACCGAAACGATTTGAGCCCGACGTTGCGATTGACATGCAATCGCCTAAACCAAGGCAGTAGGACATTTAGTAGAAATGAGTCCTTGTCCCCATTCCCCCGGTATGACCACGAATCCGGAAGTATTACATTCTCCGGCTTGTTCATGATTTGTTTACGAGGGCTGTCGTCCACAATGACCGTGTTGTCACATGTGAACCGGCCACGCAAGCGAGAGAGGAGGTACTCCATATTTTTTAGGAACAAGTCCTTATCAGTTCCCGGTTCTTTATAGGATGTCAACCTCCCGGCCCTATCTCTGCACTTAATTGTTTTACAGGAATCTTGCCCCAAAACGAGAACGGGCATTTCTCCGTCCCTGAATAGGTACTTGGCAATCTCATCGGCGGTGGATTTCTTCATGGAGCTCCACACGGAAACAAACGCAATCTTCTGCAACTCAACTAGGAACGTGGAGCAATTTGGGCGGACGTACACCGCCTTCGGCCCAACAATCGCAGCAACGGTCGATGAGTGCGGCATAGAATGGTGATTGAATCGTGCCACCGGACCCTTGGACTTCCAATCTTCGGCTACACATAGAATCCCATTGAGGTCCAGAACGACGTTGATCCACTTCTCTGCCACCCCGGACCTCAATGGACGATGAACGGCCTCAGATGTTCCTACGTTTAGACCGCATTCCTGTTGAGAAACGGACGAATAGCGTATCCAGTTACATTCAGGAAACTCGCTCAGAGCGGACATCGCGTGAAAACAATCAAGAAGTCCACTACCAACGACACCACCCTACATATCGTAACATCTCATGATAACGTAGAAGAATATAGTACCTTCCTCCCCGAGGAACCCGAAGGTTCATGCGCGTCTACAAGTGTGGTAGGTGCTGTATGCAATGCAGAAGCTCTGACGATAAGTTCATTCGAACGTAGAGTAGGTTCTGGGATGACATGGATGGTGGGTTCATCCAATGGGGCTTGCATATAAGACGGAAGGCATGAAGATTGACAAACAATATTCACATTTTCAGCACGGAGGGGGCCTGCCATTACATATTGAAGAAGTAACTGTCCGTGAGAAAGTCATATATTACATGCTCTTTAAATGAGTTTCAGAATACAAAAGTGAGTCCAAATCTACTGAACTATATGAAAACTCTATATCTATAGAAATGTACAACTTCCGCTAAATCATTCAAATCAGCTCGACTCGAGCTGAAACTACAAAACAAGGAACAAGTGATCATTGGGCACAACCTGGTGATGGTGTATCGGTGGGTTGGGAGCCACTTCCAACTTCCACAACGGAAGCATCCACGGTCAGGTTGTGCCCAACCACGATCACTTCCGCCAACGTGGACGACGGCAGCTCCTGGCCACCTTGCGGGTCTTCGACATCTAATTCATCGTCTCCACCTTCCGGATCATTGGAATCTGGAACATCCTCTTCAGCTTCCGCATCTTCGGAATCTGGAACATCCTCTCCACCTTCCGGATCTTCGGAATCCGGAACATCCTCTCCACCTTCCGGGTTAACGGAATCTGGAACATTCATCTCAACTGGCGGAGATGGTTCTACTACATGATCTGGCGCAGGGGGGAGAGGTGGTGAGATTGGTGCTCCGGCAGGTAAGGGCGGAGATTTCATAATTGGCTCAATGTGGCTAGATGCACCGCTGTTCGTTGAGGCTGATGGCTGGCCCACCAGAAGCAACTGCTGTGACGTCCCGGACGGGGCAATAGATGCAATCGGTGTAACCGAATTTCTGTTCAACAGCGCCTGGAAGAAATCCCTGTTCTGTTGAGACTCCCGCTCCATCCATGGTTGTGTGCTCCTGTGCATCTCCATGTTCAGTTGGCGTTCTTGTTCCTGTTCCGCACGCAATGTTGCAAGAGCGAGTTCTGTATTCTTCTGCGATATCTCATTCTGCTCCCGCATTTGCGCAATGGCATCTGCATTTCTCTGATTCATGTCGGCCATCTGCTTCATGACACTGCTCATGGTATCCCGCTTCTTCATCTGGAGCGGCCGCCCAGATGGAGTATGCGAAGCTGGGGGGAGCATCGACGAACCAGATGATCCAGGAACGTCCGCAAGCGGACGACTTGTGGGCGTCAGCATATCATCCAGTCTTTCTTCTTCCATCAACTCACAATCTCCAGCATCGTCTTCATGTATCGCATCATCCGATGATAAGTCTTCAACATCGGCAACGATTGCTGGTGCGTTCCTTCTGAGCTGATTCCCAGGAGACCCTTGACTGGATCTGAGAATTTGCCTTGAAGATGACGGGGTCGAAGATCCGGGAGCCACGATTGCTGACTGCACCTGGTAACCAGAATCGAGGAAATCCGACTTGTCCAAACTGAGCGCCTTTATGCATATATCCTGCCACCAGGGTGCCAGTTCCATTGGACCAGAAGCGTACATATCAACACAACTCATCTACAGGCCACAACGACATTTCAGTCGAAATTCCGTCAGACAGATCAGCTCGAGTCGAGCTAATCATACATGTGACAGGCAATCATGAACAGGATTTACTTGAACTCATTATAAACAGATTTAGTATAATGGTGCTTACCATTGCTGCACATGTGAATTTCCCTCCTGTAAATCCCGAAAACACACACATTCCCGGGTTGCTGAACTTCCTGATGAGCCAGAGATAGAATTCCATTCGCAGCTCCGTGTTGTAAATACGGTATTCCAGCTCGCCGTAGGCCCTCGCCTTTTGGTACCGTGCAGTCTCAGGGCACTCGAACACTTCAGGGATTACCACTGGATTGATGTTGCTTGTTTTCTGCAAAAACATGAGCAACACCTTCTTGGGCGTCTTCGACGCAGCTACATCGCACAAGCGGTCATTCTTCCCAGCGCTGTATACGGAGAAGTCAACATTGTAATCAATGAAGACGCCCTTCGACTCCACGAAGTTCAATACCTGCGCTTGTTCCTTCTCATCCGCGCAGATGAACAGCCACGCCGGCACATCGTCAAGTCCTGGCTGGCTCTTCTGGAACATTGATGTGATCACCTCCACAAAAAAAGGATTGTCGACAGTTGACTTGTCCTTCTTCTCAATCCCGGGAAGGTTTCGGAAATCAATCAATCCGAGAGACATTCTCCTCGGGGTATCCGACGACCAGGCGTACGTCATCCAGTCGGAGTGTGTATTGTTATTCGTGTTGTACGTCCGGTATTGTCCAGCTGCAGTAGGCTTGACAAATTTCGACCGGTGGTCCAGGAAGACCTTGAAGAACTCAAACGCTTGTTGTGAGAGCTCCGCACAGGTCTTGTTCTTGGACCTCACAAGCTTCGCCTGAGCAAAGTATGCTTCTCCAGGACGGTCGAGGAGGACATCCATCGTAGCCTTTGTGATGCACCTTTCTCTCTTGAATCTCTTCCAATTGTCAACTATAACTTCGTTGCGTGCGTTGAGGAGACCAAGGTTGGGATTGATGGTGTGCAACTCTTTCTTCACCAGATGCTTACGTTTACATCGCTCCGCCCACTCTTTAGTTGTGTAGCAACTTTCAAGGACTGATGTAATTGCCTTGATAGTTACTTTAGGATACGGAAGCTTGCGCTTCACTCCTGATTGGTTGAGAATGTGGTTTGCAAGCTTTCCGAGTTCCTCATAACTTAAATTCCCGAGGAACTTGAAGAACTCACGCGTTAGCATACAGTTCTCAAGATTCCAATCCGATCTTGCGTTGAACTTCTTCAACGTATCGGCGTTTACGAGCTCACCATGCGCTGCATTGGTTATAACATCGCTCCAGAGCTTATACACCTCCTCAGGAGCCGTTATCAATTTCAGCTCGTTTGTAAGCTTCAATTTCTCTTCTCGATCCTTCTTCTGGGTCATCTTCAAGCTCTTATTCACGTCGATCATGGAGAACCGAATATACACCGCTTTCTCAAATTCCTGCAATGAAAAAACAGGAGGTCAGAGGATGCGGATTAGCTCGATTCGAGCTTATTGTCAGCCCTTCTGTACTAAAGTCTAATATCATATTAAACAGGGTGTATAGATCAGCTCGATAGCAGATCAGCTCGATAGCAGATCAGCTCGATAGCAGATCAGCTCGACTCGAGCTGATTTACTTACATGGAATTTAGCGGCATTCCTCGTATTCTCTACGGTTCGTCTCGATGCTGTGACAGTCCCCACCGACTGTGCTTGTAGTGGATTTCTCGGACATCCCATTTCTTGCCATACGGTACGAGCACCCAAAATGTTGGTTGCCCATGACGGTTGCACGGCCACGAAGTGGTTCACTCGATTATAGTAGGCTGAAATGCTGCGTAATTTCTCTGCATCACTTGACCATACTATAAAACAATTCCATTTCCGGAAATGCTTTTTTATATCTTCACCGAAATCACTGCCCTCAGCCATGATTATCTTGCTGGCATCCACACTATGCTGACCGTTAATGATATAAAATTTTCCTTCCTTTATATCATTCCACTTCTTCGGTTTCACGCAGAAGCCCACTGGCATCACGTAGAGAGTCTGCTTGGTTGACTTATCAGGGATATTGGCCAGGTAATTGACCATGTCCTCGACAAGTCTGTCCTCCTTTGACCGAATGTTGAAGGTTGAAGGGGCTCCCATCAATTGCTCGATAGGAATCTCTTTCTTTTCGTCAACCTTGAAGACGTAAGCGTCTTCACAGGTTGTCCAGAAGCGCTTGTAGGCTTCGCTGACAAGCTTGTAGTCCGGCCTCTTGTCTGTTGCTCGGGAGTGAGGAACATTAAACATTTCCTCAACATAGCTTCCTTCAAGAAGGCCTGACTCTTCAGACACCTTCTGAATAGGTTTTCTTGTTGATGGAGAAGCGTCGCTTTTCTTCCCAACCTTCCGCGCCGGTGGTGTACTTTGAACTAAGGCTTTTCTCTTTCCTCGACCTCCAACAGAAGCTTGTGTTGCTTGCCTTCGAGAACCTTGACTGCCTCCTCCGCTCACTAGGTCCATTGATACAGACCTTGGCTGGTTCATTACAGTCTGCATTTCGAGCTTCCCCTTCAGAGTGTTGAAGTCGTTGAATAGCGACCGAATCTTGGAACACAGTTGCTTTCCGTTGAGGGGAGTCCCGTTTAGGTTCTAATATTCCTTCTTGTCTATTTTTTTCTCGAGCTCTTTGACTTCCTCACTATACGGTGTAGGTTCTAGGCTTCTGAGGAACGGTGTCATGCTGAACGGAATCAGAAGGGAGTCAATGCAGATTGTGAAGTGGTATTGCTCTGCATTTGGGATTTCGCGTTTCGCAGTGACACATTTCACTTTTATAAGCGGGTGCGCATCTACTTCGACGTCCTTCACTTTCTCTTCAAAAGACAACTGAATGAATACTTGTGCGTTTTTGAATTTGTATGTGAAGGCTATGAGGTTCGTGAATGGCACCATAAACAAACTCCAGGCTTCTACTCTCTCTGGCTCTTTGAATTCCCAGTATTCTCCTTCAATGAGCATTTCGTCATCATCTTGACGCTCCTCAGGGAATTGAACTTCGGTCTTCCTGAAGTACATGTTGAGGCTCTCTAGCTGGTCTTCCATTCTGCAGAGAATGCATCCAGTAAGTTTGTTAACACACAGTCCTATGTTCAGTATGATACTAATCAGCTCGAGTCGAGCTGATTTACATTTTGAATCAACATGTTTCACATGAGGCGTTCGGTTAATGATATTCTTATGGTTGGTCTTCGACGTCATGACTTCCATTCGTAGACTGTTGATGGATTAGCTCGAGTCAAGCCGATTTACAGACAAGCTTGGTATATGATGGATTTAATCTTATTTACTTGATTTCTATATTGTCTGTATTTAATAGATGCAATTTTGTACTCGTGGCATATTTTGTTGGTTATCACGCGATCCCCCGTAGATAATTTGTTTGACTGATAGTTCCTGCTGGTAACTTCTTACTGTCAACGGACCAGCTCGACTCGAGCTGATTAGTATGGGGCTTCTCTTTCTTAGGTTCTCTAGCAATTTGCGTATAGCTTTCATATTTCATATCGTCGGAGTCGTCAAACGAACGTTCGTCAAAGGATTTAGATGCTTGGCTGCAAATCAGCTCGACTCGAGCTGATCTGTACATGTTGCACCTGTCGTATGTAATGCAGATCAGCTCGAGTCGAGCTGATCTGCAGCTGCTGTTGATGCGGCTTCTATGGTGCTTGGATGTTTCGAGTTCGAGTTTCATTTTGATGGGTTGGATCGACTAGACTTTGGTGTGCGTATTAAATTTTTATTACATTTCTTACTGGATTAGGGTTCTTTATTTCAGCAAACGTAGAACGAAAACATTAAACCCTAAACCCTAGCTCACGTAAACTGTGGATTCTGACGTAACCCTAAAAATAACCTGCAATACACTCTGCAACTCCTACGGTGAACCCTAAGTCATAGGGTAACCCTAGGATACCCTAACCAAACCCTGCGCTAAACCCTAAACCCTAAAGAAACCCTGATTGTGCATACCCTAAAGTTGTGCATACCCTAAATATCCTAAAGTTGAGAGTGCAGGTGCTACATAATCAAAAACATACATTGCATAGTCAATAGAGAATAAGAAACTAGAACTGTAAAGGAAAAAAGAAAAAAGAAAACGCGCCAGAATTTCCATACACAAAATCTGATTCCTAAACCTGCAACTACTACAGCAGCGAGCACACAATGCAAGCAAGCAAGCCGCACCTCAACTTCTACAGCAATAAGCACAGAATTCAAGCAACCAAGCACAGAATTCAGGCAAGCCGCACCTCAACTTCTACAGCAATAAGCACAGAATTCAAGCAACCAAGCACAGAATTCAGGCAAGCCGCACAGAATTCAGGCAAGCCGCACCTCAACTTCTGCAGCAGCAAGCACACAATTCTCTAGAACGACGCAAGCAAGCCGCACCTAAACTTGTACCTGAAGAACCACGAGCTGCAGTTGAAGCACGAGGACCTTGAAGAAACTCGTAGCAACCCTCGCTCCTTCAACCGACCTGCTTCTGCGACCCTCCCTCCTTCCCTCGCAGCGAGCAGCACTTCCCTCGCGGCGGTAACCCTCCTCCAACCCTCGCGGCAGTTGCTGCGACCCTCCCTCCTTCCCTCGCAGCGAGCAGCACTTCCCTCGCGGCGGTAACCCTCCTCCAACCCTCGCGGCAATTGCTGCGACCCTCCCTCCTCCTGCGACCCTCCCTCCAACACTCGCGGCAACCCTCCTCCAAACTCCTCCTGCAAGCGCTGGCCCACAACGTAGAAACGAAAGCCCACGACGTAGAAACGGAAGCCCACAACAAAGAAACGCAAGCCCACAACAAAGAAACGCAAGCCCACAACAAAGAAACGCAAGCAAACTTGCGAGAGGAGGACCAAACCCTAAACCTGCCACCCTCCTCCTTCGACCTCTTCCTGCGACCCTCCCTCCTCCTGCGACCCTCCCTCCTCCTGCGACCCTCCCTCCTCCTGCAACCCTCTCTCCTTCTGCGACCCTCCCTCCTCCTGCGACCCTCCCTCCTCCTGCGACCCTCCCTCCTCTTGCGACCCTCTCTCCTCCTGCGACCCTCCCTCCTCCTGCGACCCTCCCTCCTCTTGCGACCCTCCCTCCTCCTGGGATCCTCCCTCCTCCAACCGACCTCCCTACAGCCAAGGAGAACTGACCCCTTAGCTCGGCAAACCCTAGAATTATTTATTTCGTGCACATGAATTGTTTTGCAAATTTTGAATTCATTTTTGCAATCAAAGACTCCAAATTAGGTAGGTGAGGTCAAGAGTATAGACCTAGGTGAGGTCAAGAGTAGGGCTTTTTTCTTTGGCTTTTTAGTACCAGTTTGCACCAGGAAACAAAATCTGGCTAAAAAATGCCAAAATACTTGGATGAAATCACCAGAAAATTTCACATTGAAGAAGAACTTAGATGAAAATTGTCAAATTGACATGTAATATGTACTAATGTGATATTTTCTATCCAATGTGCATGAATGTTGAAATTTAGAGCACCACTATAACATTTTAAATCGCCATTGTGGCTATTCTTAAAAAATGAAAATAAAAGCCCTAGTCAAGAGTATACCCTTGAACAACCCAAAATAGGGGGCATTTTTTTTAATTGCACCCTTGGTAAGGCCGAGCAAGGGTGTCAACGTACCTGATCCCTACCTACAATCCGCCTTTTCTTGTTTGTTTGCTAATGTTTTCCCTATTATGCACTATTCCTTAAAATCTTCTAGTCCACTCTCAAAGCAATGCAAACCTAATATGAACGCTTTTGTAAAATCTACCAATGAATGAAGATATTCGAAAGTGCCTACAATTCAAGAACATTCAAAGTACCTTCCAATTCAAAGCGTCCAATAAAATATGAAGTCATGAAATCCACGTGCAAACAAAATGGAATACAAGTTGAGCAAGTTGCATTCATTCCTAAAATCGAGATTCCAAAAAAATATGCAATTCGAGGTTAACTCGAATGACCTCTTACGTGAAACAAAATATTTGGGCAATAACCGTGCACTGTACTTTAATGTCCAAAAAAATATAAAGTCATGAAATCCTCGTGCAAAAAAAATGGAATACAAGTTGTGCAAGTTGCATTCATTCCTAAAATCGGGATTCCAAAAAAATATGCAATTCGAGGTTAACTCGAATGACCTCTTACGTGAAACAAAATATTCGGGCAATAACCGTGCACTGTACTTTAATGTCCAAAAAAATATAAAGTCATGAAATCCACGTGCAAAAAAAATGGAATACAAGTTGTGCAAGTTGCATTCATTCCTAAAATCGAGATTCCAAAAACATATGCAATTGGAGGTTACCTTGAATGACCTCTTACGTGAAACAAAATATTCGGGTAATAATCGTGCCCTCTACTTTAATGTCCAAAAAAATATAAAGTCATGAAATCCACGTGCAAAGAAAATGGAATACATGTGGAAGTTGAAGAAGAAGTAAAAATGAACTTTCACAATTTAAACCAGTGAGTGCATCTTCCGATTATTTGTTTCAAAACATTTCGCAGACCCTAAACCTTTTATTGGGACAAGAATATCATTTTTCCATTGTAGCGTGCAAATGTTTTGATTTTTTTTAGGACCATGCAAAAAAAAAAAATTCCTATACCCTATACCCTAAACCCTAAACCCTAAAATCTTAATACCCAGAAACACGTCATTAATTTTGGAAGATTAAAAATTTGTAGGTCCTTCTCTTTTGATGTACTGAAAGATACCCTTCTTTCTAAAAGTCTGAGCCAAGAATATGTCAGCACACTAAAAATTGAAAATACGATTCTAGCGGACTGTCGTATTAAATACCTGTAATTCCAAGATTCGAGGACTTTTACATTGTAGATGACAACCGAGAGGCCGCGAAGCCGGAGTACAGCCACGGTTGTCAGGAAAAGTCAATAGTTGCTTATAAAAAGAATCTCAGCAACTTTGGTGACCCCACAATTTGCGTGGGGTCAATCACTTTACTTAACAATTGATGTCGTTTTATGGGGTGAAAGTAGGTAGGCCCACGGCATTCGAGGATTCCCGACTTCAAACATTTCTCATTTCAAATTGATCCTCAAGATGGCACTCTTTCTTTCCCGCCAATCAGTCAGGTGGACGTCGTCATCGCAATTGCAAGCCTCACTTTCGTCCTTTCTCTTCAACTCTATGGACCTCCGTGCGCATTTCTTCCTTCTCGTTTGTACTCTGCTTGTATTGATTACTTTTTTGTAGGCGCCAGCAAGACTCAAAATCGTTGCTTGGTCACCAGGTCGGAGCTCACAGTTTGGCTACAGTCATTCTTCTTTTATTCATTCCATTTGCATAGAAGAAGGAGGTGCTTCACCGCAACTGAAGTTGAATATTGTACGTCATTCCCAATTCTTCAGTCACTGCCATGCACTGTTCTACGTTTATGTGACCTTTAGTAGTTTCCAGTTTGTTATTAGTTGCATTTTATGTTCATATTTAAGTGCATGCTTCTATCCTCTACGATTCATGGACGATAGTGATGTTGTATTCTCCTTGCAATGCATATTGATTCCGTCACATCGTCTCACGGACTAATTAGTCCAGTGTGAACGCAACAATTATTCCAGTGTGAACGCAACGACTACGAAAGAAATAATTATTCCTTTTATTGCGCCTTGAAATCCGGATTACTATTAATAGTAATTATATTAATTCAATTAATACGAAATACTGGCTGACACATATCAGCTCGAGTCGAGCTGATTTACATGCTCCAGAATACGTAAACCGATATAGCTATGAATGGTGTACCTCGGGCTCAACCCACGCCGATATTTTGTAAATTGCATGTTCTACAAATCAGCTCGACTCGAGCTGATTTACCGAGGGTCCTGAAATTATGGACCAGGACCTCTGTACAAAGGAAGTCGGACATATTAGTTTCTTCGCCAGATAAGTCTACAGGTTTTGGTGTCTGATTTTCATAACATAAATATATTAAGTCATGCTAATCAGCTCGAATCGAGCTGATTGGCAAGGGTTCTTGAATTTCTAGAAATGGAACTCTACATACAGGAGGTCAATCATATCAATCGCTACGTCTATTAATTTGTATTTCCTTTTATTATTTTAATTGTTTCCTTTATGAATGTCTACATTCTATTCCATCTGTATCATCTCGAGGAATAATATTGCAGTAGACCTTGCAAGTTAGCTCGACTCGCGCTGATATGCAAGTCTCAACACATCCTCTGTAGAGATTCTCATTTAGATTGAATTCATGTTTTTTCTTCATTAAACTAGTAATTGATGAGAGTGTAGACATGTATTTTGGTTGGAACATCAGTCTGGTTTAGATTTACAGCTCATGAGTTCTGGATTTGCCAAAAAACTACCTTCCAGTTAAGGCCTGGTCTCTAGTTCTTTGCTTCTTTGGATTTAACAATGAAGTTTCTCCATTTCAGTTGGAGTATCCTTGAAGTTTTTGACCTTCAATGTGACCAGTAATTCTTATTTCTGGGCCTTACTCATCAGCTCGATTCGAGCTGACTTGCTACATTGTATTGTCCTGTTGGTATTGAGTTGCATCGAATATAATGATATCCTTCTTTATGTGGATCTTGAAATGACTTTAAATATTCTAATCATATAATTACTCATTGTAATCTACAGATACCATGAATCCCACGGCTGCTGATGTCAGTGACTTAGACTTTTCGGACATTGAGGATCAAGTGCCTCAAGAAGTAGTTGTTGACGTTCCCGAATGCGAGGGTCTTCCTCGTAGTTTGTGGAACACAAAGTGTGTAACTCTATACAACCCGGAAGGAGTACTTGTTGGTGAAGGTACCTGTCATAGCGTGAACTCAGACTTGGTGCTTGGAGCGAATGGTCCACTTGGTGATGCGAACGTGGCTGTTCACCTTTGTAAATCATTTTCTGAGGCTGACATCCCCGAAGAGCAGGTGTACTCATTGATAGTCTAGCCAATCACACTAGTGCACTGCCAAGCAGCAAGTCTGCATGACCATGAAGCCCGAGATAATTATAACCGATTGCAAGCAAGACTTTTGAACCCACCATCTAGAACATGTGTTCGATCGTATACAAGTGACGTTCGAAACCCTCCACGTGAGACATGCATAAAAACAAAAGGTCTTCTCACTCAAGACTCTATCCATGCAGTTTCAAGCAAGGTGTGCTGCAGCAGAAATTGTGTGCAGCCGTTTCCTAGGGAGAAAATTCGAGCCTTCCGTGAACGCATGTACCAGAATTCTACTTTCAAACATAGAGCTTTCATGAAGACCGATGTGCATAGACAAATGCATCGTGACTATGCAGGGAGAAGGATGGTGACGATTGATGGGATAGATGTTTGCATGCGAGCGTGGATGTACATCTCTGGGGTCCCAGAGTCTACCTTCTATCGCTACCAAGCATACAAGAAGGAAGGTCGTGAAGCGACGGTTCATGGCAATACTGGGCAAGTGAAGACTAGAATGCATACTCAACAAGCTACTGCTACGTTGAAGTGCATTCTTGAAAAAGAGGCAGATCATATGCCACATCGTACTCGGACTCTCAAGTCAGGAGACAAGGTCGTCTCCATGATTCTCCCGGCAACATTTCAATGGAAGGGACAGATGGCAAAAATTAACGAAACCAATGCTGCTTTCGGACTCAAGGAGGTCTCTTCATCAAACTTGAGCAAGATTAGATCGTCGCGGTTCTCAGAGTATGATGTCAAGAAGCCTGGAGATAATTTTGCTCGCTGCGCAAAATGTGACAAACTTCGAGAGCTTATAAAGGGTACTTTAGCAGGATCACAGACTTGTTTGAAGTGGCAAATGTTACTTGACAAACATCTGGCTATTGCTCGAGCACATAGGGAATTGTACTATGCAAATCGGTATCGATCTCATAATTTTCCACACGAGTGCTTGACAATCATGCATGACAAGATGGATCATGCCAAAACAGCTTCTCCTGTTTTCTCACATAAGAGTAAAGAGCTGGATAGCCTCATGAAGTTGCCTTTGTCTGTGACTGGCATGATTGCACATGGTCATGCTGATGTGCGTTATGCTCATTATGGCTTAGACCTTTTCCCCCACGATTCAAATTACACCATTGGTTCAATGGCAAAGTTATTGCGAGACCTCGAACAACCACCAAAGTCTTCTTCTCGGCAGTTGTTTGTGAATTCGAGATCTACCTCTTTGTTTGATGCGGTCCTGAAAGGCTCAGAGATGTGTGAAGCCTCGCTACCCCCAGCAACAGACACATTGGTTCCTACAACACCGTTGCCACCCATTCTTAATGTGCAAATGGATAACGCCACAGGGGACAACAAGAACAGATTTGTGTTCGGTTTTTGGTCTCTACTTGTGGCAAACAAAATCTTTCGTGAAATATATGTGAATTTCATGATTGTTGGCCACACGCATGATGACATTGATGCGTTGTTTGGAAGATGGAGCATGTTGTTGAAGAAGGAGAGTTTTCCAACAATCCCTACTCTCATGAAGTCATTCATGGATGTCGAATCCATTCCCACTATCCCTCACCTTATAGAGGAGGTGCCCGATTTCAAGGGATTTATTGAAGGATCATTTGTAGATGGTGATGACAAACTCATTGGACACACCAAGCCACAACAAGTGAAGTTCTACCTAGATTCAGCAGGGTGTCCAGTCATGAAGTACAAACTGTTGTGCACTGATGTAGAATGGCTAGGGGAAGAAGGTAGAGGCATTAAGTTGTGGAAAGAAGATGTAGGAGGACGGAGTTTGTGGCCTCGTGGAGTACCTTCGTCAGTTCCACAAAGGTCAATGAGAGGCATGGAGGACATTCTGAAAGGGATATCTGGATTTGTGAGATATTGGCAAAATTTGTGCGATTCAGATGTAAGTGGAGAGTATCGAAGACGGTATGAGCATTTGATACACTATTGGCGTGGTGTGAAGGAAGCATTGCTAGAACCAGTAACTCCTTCCTTGGTTTTGAAGGATGGTTTTTGGCCAACTACTCGTGTTGAAGCAACTACTGCTGACGAATTAAATGAAGATGGTGAGGTTCGTGAAGAGTTCGGGGAAGATGACGCCTACGTCGGGCCTTTACAAGGTCGCCCAGAACCATCTTTCAGGGTCGCTCGAGATCTCTTCGAAGGCTACTTTGTTGCAATTCGACCCGCGGATGGTGATACTCGACCAGTTTGGATTGCAAGGGCTTTGTCTGACCCTTTTTGTAATCCAGAGAAACCAAATTGTGTGCTCATTCAATATTTTCGTCCAACATCCCGAAATGAGGATGTTCAGAACAACTACATAGGATGGGACAGTGAAAGAGGTTTGCGGTGGAAGGTCGATGAAGCTGAACCACCAGTTTGGGAGGAAACAAACGCCTTGATGACAGCATGGAAGTCTCAAATCAGAAGAGATATTGTGCAATGCATGATTAAGATTCTGGCGGCTCAAATAGAAGTCATCAACCAAAGTCTTGCATCATATACATGATATTTGAAGTTTAATATGAATTGATGGTGTGAATTTGGTTTAATTATGATTTTACCAACTTCTTCATTCATATAACAGATGTGTTTTTTATATATTTATGTAGTGTAGGTTTCATTTGATTTTTTACTAATTTAATTTTTGCTGCTATATAGATGTTTTGGAGTGTGTTTTTTGTTTTTAGATGACAATGAAATGTTCATACGGTATTTATATACTTCCTATTATATTGTCGTGTTTAGTTTATCATAGTTTTTCAATTTGTTTTTTGTTTTTTGTATCAATGAGTATATTTCATTTGAAATTATATTAGTAATTATTCCAAAAAAAGTGGAGTGGACATATCCACTTTTTATTTTGATAATGTGTAAAGTACTTGTCACATTTTGGGTAGGGGTTGGTTGGTGTTATGACTTTCCTGCCTGCGAAGCTCACTTAGGAGCACCAAGTCATGTTTTTCTGTCATGCGCTCATACGAATTCAACAGGAATCGAACCCGGACTGCGTGGATGAGATAAATAACCCCTTACAACCAACCACGGAGCTCATGACTTGGTGTCTAGCGTAGGACCTAATCTTTACTTATATGAATTTGAAGACTAGTATTATACAGAACAAAATCAATTGTACATATATCTGACTATCAAAACTCTCATTTTAATGGAAACTACACTTTGCAACTAATAGATTTTGTGTTTATGAATGGATATTAGCTAGATTTAAAACTCAATTGTTAACGTCTAAATGGACTACTTCATTTTGAGAGGGTCCGATCCTCCCATTTTAATGAATATAGTGTTCTTCTTCTGTTTCCATCTCTGTCCAAAAAACATCATCTTCTGCTTCTTGCATGCATGCAAGCACATACTGCAAAACTTCGTCTTCTTCAGTGTGAGGGACTGTAATCGGATTCACCATAGCAAGAGGCAAAATATCAAGATTTTGTGGTTGCCTAGCTGGTTCACCCTCTTCTTCCATTCTCGGGGGAGGTAAATTTTGTGAAGTAGAAGCCACCATCGCCATGTTTTGGGGCTGCATTGGAGGGTCTTCACCAAGGTTGTCTTCCTCTCCCGAAGATGAATCAGATGACGTCCAATGAAACTGCTCATCGGGCACTTCCTCCTTCAAGTTTTTCTTCTGGCCTAGCCCTTCACGTGGATTGGCAGATAGAGCCGCCCTTGGGATGTCTTTTGTCGGTGGAAGGCGAGCATGCTTCACTCCCTTGATTGAACTCCAATCCACGCTTCGAAACAAAATGAGTTCCGCATACACCATTGCACATATGAAATATGGGACTTCGCTCTTGGGCACTGAATATGTGCCATACAAGTATCGATAAATTTCGATACAACGTTGTACAAATGCATCATTACGGCATGGATGCAAATTGGCCGTATTGTTGCGCCGATTCGTGTAGTGCTGATGATAGGGGAATAACTTGTCAATGTGGCACCACCCCACGAAGGACTTACAAGTCTTGGCGGTCCAGTGGCCCGCAATTCGATCCCAACCTCGGTAGGCCACACACGCTGGGTCCAAAAGGATGCGTCGTTGCCTAGGGAGCATGGCTCCTTTTGCCTTGGTCTTCTTCTTGTGGTCCGCCATTGGAGATGCTCTTGAGATTTGGGGCAAGGAATCTAAACTTAAGCCTAAACCGCAAAGTATTATTTAGCTAAACTTAACCCTAAACCGCAAAGTATTATCTAGCGATTAGTGAGTGATGGAGTAAAATCAAGAACATGAGCCACATGTAAGTGAAACTCAAAACCCAAGCTCCCGGGCACGCAATCAGCCACTGTAAAGTAGGTGAAAGGCAGTACGCAGCAAGAAGGGAAAGTGGCGAAGTCGGGTGGGGAGACAGCTAATTAACCCGCAATCGCCCTGGGGCGAGTGCGGGAAGGGGCGCGTGCAGGTCTGAGAGCGACCGCGGGTAGGGCGACTGCGGGTCTAAGGGGCCGACTGTGAAGGCAACTGCGGGTAGGGCGACTGCGGGTCTGGGGCTACTGGGGATGGGCGACCGCGTGTGGGGCACCACAGAGTAATTTCTGGACCCCTACAGTGGGGCGACCGCGGGTGGGCGACTGCGGGTACAGGGCGGGATTTTGAGTTTCTGAACCTCTAAGACTTTCACTTTGAAGTTCTCTTACACAAAATTGTGGACATAAATTTTAGTTACCAATGCACTTCATAAAAATGTATTGCACCTTTTCATCTTTTATTTAAAAATTTGGGTTATGCATCTTTAGCCATTTTATTAATTATTGTTGCAACTTATTAGATTTGACATGCAAAAAGAGGATTCCCACCCTAACATCACTTCTGCAATTTCAATAAGAAAATAATCAAACATAAGAAATTTACCATCCATGATTCACATGGTTGCGTTTTATTTTCCAATGCAATCTCTATTATGTTTAGTTTGAATTTGTATGGTGAATCCATTGTAAAACAAGATCCAACTATGAAGAATGTGGGATTCTTGATCAATGTAGACCACTTTCGGAGAGCTCCAAAAGAAGGGGTTTAGGAATTGAGGAATAAATACCTTTTATTCATTTATGGTCAAGTGTGATTGACACATTATAAATTGCGTGAGAAAACAAAACTCAATATAATCAATTATACAATGCATAGGATAGGTGTAGTAAGATGGTTGTTCAAATATCTCATAAGGATTGGGTGTGACAGCATGAGCTCCCATATAACTTTCATCATGTGCTTCATCAAGCACCGTGAAGGTGTAGTTAGGAACTAATTGTCACAATTAATTGTCATAGCCATTTCCCAGCTGATTTCATAGTTTTGTTCAAATTTTATTTATCTGTACATTCATAGGGATCCAAACAATAAAACTTGTTTCATATTAATTAAAAGTGTAGCCATCATATTTACAAACAAAGGGATTAAATCAAGGGCATACATTTGTACATTTTCAATATTTGGGGATTTCAAACTTGTGAACCAAGAATAACAAGCCACAACATTTATGGGTATATATTTTATTGGGGGGGTCACATTTATGGGTACATATTTTTTGGGAGGGGTCACATATGTAAACCATTAAAGTATTGGGCACTAATCAATTAAACATTCATATACCATGGACTGTTTAGCAAAATATGATCATCCATCTGAGATAAACAATCCATGCATTGTTTAGCAAAATCATAGTATAGAAATGTAAAATGAAGTTCTTTGTCAAGCACATTGCTATTTCACATGTCTAGCATGACTTTAGTACTATTATCTTCATAAATAACTTATTTCTTTTTATGATCCCAACTCAAAAATCAAAATAGGGTCTTATGCCATGGTACAAGGCTGCCGTTTGATGCACCACAACAATGTCTCTAGTCACGAACGATTTGCCCATGGCACAAGGTTGTCCAAGTTTGCGCGAGCTTGGTTTAACCTATTATTGGTCTGCTCAAAGATATCCGTGGTGTTGATTTGAACGCTCAGAGATTGTGTAAATGCGCGATCCGTCCCGTGCTCATCATCCTAAGGTGGAATTGTCATTAGTACATATGATATTCACAGAATGGGGTACAAACAATACTAACCTAGCAAGTATATTAACTCGTGTTGTGGTATTGTACTAACCTTAATGAGTTGTAACAACAAGCATCCATTCTCAGACTCGAAAAGTTTCTCGACATCCTCAAATTCTTCTAATAAAGCCCTGCATCTCCCGGCCCCCCATATCAATGAATATTAAAACATAACAACTACATATGGGTATTTTTAGCATATAATCTTATAATACAAGTTCTATACTAGAACAACCGAACCTGAGGTTTGTGCAATCTTTTCCTTGCCGAACCCACACATATTCTTCCATCATGGCCCACCCCTCCCTAATGGCCTCATCAAATTTGGCTCCCCAAACAATATCGCGTGTGTTTTGTATCAAACACATCACTCGTCCTGCAGCAAATAAGCACTAATAGTGAGATGAAATGTCCACCACTAACTATCCAACTAGAAATGTTCATTAATACATGTTCATTTCATTATTCAAGGATTCAAATCACCTATACAAAATGAAGGGCAATATTTTACTCACCCATTTTGCTGGCTTGGAAATGGCCTTTGGACTCATTGCATTGGCTATAATGAGCAAAGCAATACAATTTGTAGCCTTTCCAAAAGTCCTTAATCCTATTTCAAAGATCACAAATCAATTCCAATAGAATAGTCATTGTCATGGTGATTCTCCCACCTATTAAAAAGACATTGTCTACAATACAAGTGGATGACAATAAGGAAGTCAAACGCAAACTAAACAAATTTTTACCGGAAATATTCATGGTCGAGAATAATTATGACTTCCTCTGAGCACTTGCTAAATTGAACACCTGCCATTAAGTCTATAAGGAGCCAAATAACTAATCATTAGCAATGCAAGAAGATTAAATTTGAATAGGCTACATAACAATTGAGGCCCCCCTACGTTACTATAACACCCAAAAATGAAAGAGAATCAATGAAGAACCAAATGAATCATTTTCATTTGAATTGCTAATTGTTTTAAATGTGAATTTAGTGTACCCTTTTTCGGTGACTTCACACCCATTTGTGTGTGCATCCTTATTATTCAACAACTTTGCCACAATGAATGCAATTGCCGTTTCAAGGCCCTCTACATCAAATGGCTTTGATATTCTCACTATCCTAAACTAATGGAAAAGATTTTGGGATCATTGAAGTATACAAGAAGTGTCTGCTGTATTGTTGGCTGTTTGTGGGAAACCAAAAAAATCACGAGACCTCCACAACATTGGGCCCACATTTAGCCACTACAAGGTAGGTGAACTACAAGGCGCAGTTATGAAAATTATGGACCACAGGCTGGAACAGCCCATGAAATACCCGCGGTCGCCAAGGGCGCATGCGTTAACCCTAACACGGATACTAGGGCGACAGCGCATGGGGTGACTGCGCATGGGGCGACTGCGCATGGGGCGACCGCGGGTCCGGTCCAAGGATCCCTCGTGTCTTTCAAGGGCGACCTCGGGTGAGGGCGACCTTGGATCAGGGCGACCGCGGGTCAGGGCGACAGCGGGTCAGGGCGACCTCGGGTCCTCGAGGGGGAAACACATTTCAAAATCCCCCCTCCATCAGGGCGACTGCGCATAGGGGGCGACTGCAGGTCAAGGAGAAAATGCAAACTCCTTGACCCGCAGTCGCCCCCTATGCGCAGTCGCCCATCTGGAAGGGGAGGGAGACACCAAATACTTTTCCGCCCTCTATCAGGGCGACTGCGCATAGGGGGCGACTGCGCGTAGGGGGCGACTGCGGGTCAAAGTGGGAGACACCAGAAATTTCGAAAATGCAATCTTCCCCCTTCCATCAGGGCGACTGCGTGTAGGGGGCGACTCCGGGTCAAGGTGGGAGCAACCTAACTATTTCAAAATGCAATCTCCCCCCTTCAATCAGGGCGACTGCGCGTAGGGGGCGAGTGCGGGTCAAGGTGGGAGACACCAGAAATTTTGAAAATGCAATCTCCCCCCTTCCATCAGGGCGACTGCGAGTATGGGGCGACTGCGGGTCCCTAGATCACTTCCAAAATCAGACCTGGGGTTCTAGGGCGACTGCGCTTTGGGCGACTGCGGGTATGGGCATGTTTCACAAGATTAATTTTGGGGGGGGGACCCCTCTCCCTTATTGTTTCTAATTCCCTTTAATCATATGTTACTTCCTCCATTTTGTTTACAAATTCAACAAGACAAACAAATCCTAGGTTTTGCATTAGCTCTCCAACACTCCTTTGGCAAGAAGTTCCAAATGAAAGTTTTATGTACATTCTAATAGTGGGGAGGTGTAATTAGATTTATTTGGGCATGATTCACGAGATGGTGTTTTTTTTGGGACCTCTCCCTTATTGTTTCTAATTCCCTTTAATCATATGTTACTTCCTCCATTTTGTTTACAAATTCAACAAGACAAACCAATCCTAGGTTTTGCATTAGCTCTCCAACACTCCTTTGGCAAGAAGTTCCAAATGAAAGTTTTATGTACATTCTAATAGTGGGGAGGTGTAATTAGATTTATTTGGGCATGATTCACGAGATGGTGTTTTTTTTGGGACCTCTCCCTTATTGTTTCTAATTCCCTTTAATCATATGTTACTTCCTCCATTTTGTTTACAAATTCAACAAGACAAACCAATCCTAGGTTTTGCATTAGCTCTCCAACACTCCTTTGGCAAGAAGTTCCAAATCAAAGTTTTATATACATTCTAATAGTGGGGAGGTGTAATTAGATTTATTTGGGCATGATTCACGAGATGGTGTTTTTTTTGGGACCTCTCCCTTATTGTTTCTAATTCCCTTTAATCATATGTTACTTCCTCCATTTTGTTTACAAATTCAACAAGACAAAAAAGACATGATTCTGTTTTAGGTCTAAAACACTACATCTCGTGTAAAATGTGTAAGTATTTTATGTAGGTTTAAGGATTTGATTCTAGATAAAAGTTGTATTATTGTTTTCCAAGGTCTAGGGTCTAGGGTTTAGGGTTTGGGAAACCCTTCACATTGTGAGAATAATTCTTCCATTGCCTTGCTATGTCTTTGATATGAACTGACGCCTAACATTTATTACCAATTTTGGATGTGAGATAAGGAAAAATCAATTAGAATATGCTGCAGATGCTAATTAGTGTTGGGTCAGATTGGTTGTTGGTTTAGGGCGACCGCGGGTCATTGACGAAGCAAAAAACACATTTGAATCAGGGCGACTGCGCGTAGGGGGCGACTGCGGGTCAAGGAGGGAGACTAATTTTCTGGAAAATGCAAACTCAATCTCCAGTGGGGCGACTGCGCGTAGGGGGCGACTGTGGGTCGAAGAGACTTCTTTGTGGGCGACCGCGTGTGCAAGTTTCGGGATGGTTTAGTTGGTACCCACGGTCGCCCACGATCCGCAGTCGCCCTTGATGCGCAATCGCCCATTTCAGCGCTCCAAAAACGCGCAGTCGCCCATTCCCACTGTCTTCAGACCCGCAGTCGCCCCCTCCCGACCCGCAGTCACCCAAACGCACGCGCCCTGAGGCGACTTCGGGTACTTAAGCGTTAGCCCCACTTTCGATTCTCACCTTACTTTAGCCTTGCGCACTGTCTTTCACCTACCTTCAGGTGGCTGGATGCGTGCCCGTGGGTTGGGGTTTCAATTGGGGGGGGAATTTTTACCCTTTCAATCTACGAATTTTGAACTACGGTTTTGAATTGTTCCTAAGTACAACATGGCTTTTCCACATGAAGGCAACACTACAAGGAGAAAGTCTTTATGGGATCTGGACCTTGATGATCCAATTTTTTTCGAGGTTCCGATAGCTGTAAATGAAAACGAAGAAGGAGGGAGTCAAGAGCGACGGAAGGGCAAGAAGCAGAAGTCAGCACATGACAAGGACTCCAACTATCCTCCCTCGAGTTATACCCGATATGCATACGAAGCGTGTCTCCAGTGGTACGCAGGGAAAAGTGTACAATTCTTGGAGGCAAGCTATTTGAGGTGTCCTACAACTGGTAGTGTGGCCTTGCCAAACGATTTACAAGCACGGATTTTAACCAAGCTAAAGGGATCCGATGATTTCGCAGACATTGACTTGACATATTCTTCGAGACTATTTGAATGGCTTGATAACACATTGAAAGCGGTGATGTTCAATACCAAGAAATTGATGGAGGAACATCGACCGTTTCTTCCGATAGTAGAGGAATTAGAAGACATCAAGGCATTCCGCCAAAAAATGGAGTGGTGGTCCAGCGCAGTGAAGAAATTGGCAAGAGGCTCGGCAAGGGGTTTTAAGTGGAAAAATGCAGCGGTGCAGGCAGCATTTGCACGAGATGGTGGATTGTGTATCACGTGGATCCCCGATACGGCGAAAGTGGTGCCCCTTAGTGCTTTTGAACGTGAAGGGGGGTATGCAAAAGTGCGTAAGGTACGCATTGAAGGAATGGATACAATTCCAAGCTACATCGCTTTTGCTGGGAAAGTATCCAAGGCAATAAACCCGCGCGAGGGGAGAGCGCAACGATCCATGGAGGCCCTTGCATGCCCCTTGAACCACCCTGGCATCATTAAGTTTTTTGCCATTCATTCTCGCACGAATGAAGCGTAAACTTTGTGGTGGAATGGGGGCCATTTGAATGAGTTGAGGCATTTAGATCGTTCTGTATCACCAACCATTGACTGGCATGAAATGCAAAAAGCCACAAGACTTCCTGAAGAGAAACAAAAAGAACTTGGTCTCTTCCGAAGGCACAAGGCAAAGTTGGCATGGGCTTTAGTATATGTGACAAATCTCATGCACAAGTGCCGCGTGCTACACAATGACTTGTCTCCCATGAATATCATGTTGCATTTTCCGGATTATTCAAACGACATAATCAACATTGGAATTTGTGATTTTGGAATATCAAGTCGTTTTGACGAAAACGCGCCTTCACATTTTGGAAAGCCATCTGAGGCTGAGAGGGATCAATACCGAGAAGGTCGTTGGTGGGTTGCCCCGGAGTTGTTTTATGCATATGGACCTCCAAATTCCGATACAAGCATACCGATCATGCAACAACGGTATAAATATACGCAACAGTCAGACTCGTATTCTATTGGGAAGTTGACCGAATGGATGAGAATTGGTGATATGGACGATTGGGACAAGGATTTGTTCAAGAACCGCGAGGGATCAATGTACTTTGGAATGAAGTTGCGTGAACTCGTGAACACTGACCCAAAGAAGAGACCAACGTGTATAGAGATCACAAATTCCCTTATGTCTCCACCATGGTCCATGATGCCCCCCGAATTGGTGTTCCGAGACTCACCTTTGTAATAGGATAGTCTAGAGCAAGAGTTTAGTGCTGCAAGCAATGAGCTTGGTGGCCAATTATGTGTTGCTTACTTTGTAATATTTTCCTATAATATATGAAGGAATTTTATGCTACGCGCCTTATCTTTAGAAAAACAATTACTCAATGGGCTATTTGTCAAATTGTATATATTGAATATGGCCTTTTACACATTGTTATGCAAAGTGTAACAACTTTTGAATTCAAATGTTCTTGGTCCTTTTTGATTCCGTAGTATATAATGGACGCAAGGAAAATAAGAAAATGAAAATAAATTAGTTGGTAATTGATGTTGAAGACTTGTATTATTTCTTGAATAAAATGTGCTAGTATGCACTTGAAAGGAGTTTTACTTTCATGGTCATTGAATTCAAATAGTTGTTTTTTCAATCCCTAAAAAAATGTAAGTCATACATCATTTACATTCTCTTATTATTTTTTCTATTTCCAAAAATAAAAGCAAGTTGGTTTTCTTTTCCTATTTATTCTAATTCAAATATAGGAAACATACATTTTAGACTTTTTTAGACTTTTCCTTTTTATTCGTACTTTACCTATTTCAAAATAGATGAGAGATGTTTTTATTTATTTATTTAACCTTTTTCGCTCTCTTCCTATTTATTTTATTTGGAAAAAGGAAGTTCATTGACTTCTTGCGACCCTTTTTTTTTTTTGAGACAATGAAACAAGAGTGGATATTGCAAAAAAGATATGTAGCCATAATCTTTGTCATTTATTAAACACGCAATTCGAGAAAACTTGGATGAATTCAATAATAAATGTAAATCTGGTTTTACCATATATATTATTCCTAGTAGCATAATGTTTTCCTACCATATTCTTTTTTTTGGTATATGTCATCCAAATTGATAAAAACACACATTCTTTCATAGATGTTTGGAGTATGATATAAGTCCAACAATGACTTTCATTTATAGATTTGTGTCCGTACAAGAAATTTAGTTATTAGGCATGTAATTTACCAAAATTAGTGTGTGTAACATAGTATGTAATTTGAGTCTACATCCAAAAATACATAATGAACATCTCATGTCAAAACAATTACAAAGACATTATTGTTACAATTGCAATGGTTAATAATCATAACATTGGTTATTAACAATTGAATTAGTTATTAACAATAAAATTAGTCATTAACAATGAAATTAGTCATTTACAATAAAATTAAGAATTAACAATGAAATTAATTAATAAGAAAAAAATTAGTTAACAAGAACTTCTTCTAAAACAATTGCAAAGATTTAACTTTTGTTCAGATAATCAATAAGGAATCCATTTGTACCACAACCGACCTCAACCCTAATGGCTCCCCAAATATAGTATAAAGTATAAACTAGTATTCCATAAATTTTGCAACACAAATGGGATTGAGCTCACAATCCTTTTTTTTCCCCTTGAGATTTGGTGCTCAAAAGCAACAAAAAATTTAGGCTAGCTATAAGCTATAGGAATTTTTTAGGAAAATTTTGGATGAAATTGCTAGAAAAACTTCAACTTCTAGAAAAGTCTTCGATGAAATCGCCACAATGTAAATGAAAATAGAATTTTAGATACTTAGTATCACATTTTCTATCCAGTACGTGGATGAATGTTGAAGCTTGGAGCCCCTCCGTAACATTTAGTATCGCCACTTTCCCAGCGCAAGGAAAAATGGAAAAAAATATCACAATCTATAAACATGTACTAAGAAAGAAAAGAACAGTCCATGCATTAATAGATGGACCCGCGGTCGCCTGGGACCCGAAGTCGCCTTGGACCCGGTGTCGCCCAGGACCCGCGGTCGCCTTCGCAAAGTGAACCCGTGGTCGTCCTGGACCCGCGGTCGCCTAGGACCCGCAGTCGCCCTGGACCCGCAGTCGCCCACTCGCCCAGGCTCCTTCGACCCGCGGTCGCGTTGGAGCACCTGTCCAGACCCGCAGTCGCCCCACTCTAGGACCCGCGGTCGCCCTGGAGCACTTGTGCTGACCCGCACTCGCCCCACTTCCGGACCCGCGGTCACCCTGGAGCACTGGGCTGACCCGCACTCGCCCCACTTCAGGACCCGCACGCGCCCCAGGGGCGACCTCGGATACATCAGCGTTCTCCTCCACCCGCAGTTGCCATTAAATTTTCGCTGGCATTCTGCGCACTGTCTTTCACCTACTGACGTGGCTGAATGAGTGCACAGAAGCTAGGGGTTTGAGTTGTGGGGGGGGATTTTTGTCCCTTTGCACGGCTCATTTTATTCACGCTTGGATGACATAGGGTGTTTCACAAGAACATTGTATTTTTGTAAATGTTAAATGTGATAGGATTACGTTTAGCATTTTTTACACCTACGGTTTAGGCTTGCAACCCTAAACCGCATAGTACTTAGTTGGCTACTTTTGAGACGAAGTGATCGTTATAGAGGGCGAGGACTCTCAACCGCCACACGGTATGTCAAGATACCGACTTCGGCTCAACAAAAAGGCGGTTCGTAACAAGGATCGTAAAAGGAGCGGCAAACCTCGCAAGAAGCGTGTACCCATCTTGTTGCATCCAAAGATGAAGGCCTTTTGGGGATGGGAAGTAGAACCAGAGCCTTGGACATATGAAACTGTAAACAAATATGTGGATTGGTGCCACATCAACAAGTTGTTCCCGTTTTGGCGACACCCTTTGCACGTGAAGTCTAATAAGGCAAATTTGGCTTACTGCAAGAGTGTTGTCTTCCAGCGAAGGTGTTTGGAGGTATGGCAGCAACTCTATTTGGAGTCCCAGCCTTATCGAAATGACAACTTCTCTTTCTATCTTGTGCAAATGGTGTACGTTGAAGTTCAATTGAAGAAAAAGGTAGATTGGACAACCTTGAAGGAGCTTTCTATCGGTGACCGCCCGGACAGACCGATAGTGCTGGATGAAGAAGGACTTCTTCAAGCAAATCAGAAGCTTTTAGAGGCAAAGCCTGGCAAGTTGGTTGTTGGTGATGACCAAGTTCAATGGTCTTCAACTTCTAGCTCAGATGAGCACACTCACGAATACGATGGATATTCTTTTGAGAGTGACGACGAAGACATTGGCAAAGAAAAACAAGAGGCGGCTGAAGACGTTCAAGTTGACAAGAAGGGCAAGAGGAAGCTTGAGGAGCCGCAATCATTGTCCAAGATTCAAAAACAAAGCGAAGATGTTCATGTACCGATCAATGTGGACCATTCTGGTGTAGACATTGGGTCTAGCGGAAGTAGTGACAATGATTCGGAAGACAATTTGGAGATGTTGGGCACTAAGATCGAAAGTGCACGAGCAGCTTTGACTTCAACAGTAGCGGATCTTATGAATTTGAAAGAGAAGGTACAACATCTTCCAGTGAATCCAACTGTTGTGGATGGGTTGAAGAAGGAGTTAGAGGCGACTGAAAACGCCGTTGCTGAAAATGAGAAGATTTACTCTAAGTTAAACAAAAGTAGAGTAAATTATTTCAAGAAGATCGAAGACGGGCGAGCACACATTTCCGATGATTTAGCGGTGCTTCAAAATAAACTTGATCTTTTGGAACGTGATAAATGGTCCCATCAAAGCGAAAGGAGAAGCTTGAATCTTCAAATACGTGAGCTAGAGATGGAATATTATGATGATGCCTTAAAAGAAGCCAAAAAAGAGGGCATCTTGGCTTTAGCTCCGGATTATGGTAGCAATACAGAAGAAAGAGCAACGCTTTTTTATTTGGTGAAGCTACTGGAGAAAAAACAAGAGTTGTTGCACGAGGGCATATTGGACTTGGAGCGCCACATCCTTTATTTTAAGGAATGGCGCAAGTGGGCCTATGAAGGCATAGGTGCCACCCGTGCGGAACTTCAAAGAATGAGACCGGAGCCCAAAGAAAGTGACTTTGTGAATAGTGAAAAAAATGCTTAGTGGTTGGATCTAGTGTGGTAGAAAAAAACAATTTGGCCTTCCAATTTTTGATTTTCCAAAGGTTTTGTGGAATAAAGAAATTCACACCTTTGTTTTTGAAATGTACATATGTTTTTATTATATTTTGAATACGAGGGCTATGAATTTGGTGTCTTTGCAAGAATGGATGTCAGAGATGGTACCTACGGGCTGAAATTTGGGACTGAATTTTTGAAACTTTATTTGAAGATAGAAAAAACGATTACCTTTGTGGTAATATAACTTTTTTTCCAATCGGTGCCCAGGAACAAAAGTTATGCCCATATAGTCCAAACTCCAAAGCAGGGGAGAATGGGCAGCAAAAAAATGTGACAAGCATTTGAATTTATTTTTCTAAGTTTTTTTCCCTCATAGATTATAATTTTGTCTATCCGGAAAGCTTTTTTTCATTTCATTTGGATATTTTATGAGAAAGTTATGGACAATCTTGTTTATTGGGCAATTAGAGCTTCTGGTGGGAAAAATACCTTGTAAGATTAATTTAGGAACGCAATTTTGGCAATTGTTCAAGAAAAGAAGTTTGACATGGTTTAGTTTGCTTGCAACAACAATTTGACCGTGGGGATTAGTGCATTTTAATTCTATCTTAGAAAGAAAATAGATTTTCATTCAATCTCATATGTACTTCTATTCTACAAGTTTTTTAAGAATGAAAATTAAGTTTTTTTGAAAACCTTTTTTTTATTTAGACTCTCAACTCAATTCTCCACTATATTTGTTTAAAGCTCAAAACTCTGTAGTGCAAGAAATTAAAGTGAAAAATGTTAAAAGTCAAATAATGTAGTCCAGCAATGTGCTGAAAAAATTGTTTTTTTCACTCTAAATGCGGATATCTTGCAATCTGTAAGATGAAAAATTCTGAAATTTTTTCCACACATTCTCATACTAGTAAGGTGTAAGATCCTATGGTTATGTGTGGGAAAAAAACAATTTTCAAAAACAATTTTGGATACTTTAAGAAATTGTTGAGTAGAAGTAGGTAAGATGTAGTTGTAAAATTTAAATAATGAATATCTCTAAAATGAAATGAAAATGGTGAGAGTGTGCTATCAAGTGAAGTTAACTATGTGACCGGACCTAATTTTTTTTTAGATTGTAGAAATTGCCTGGAGAAACAAATCCTACAAGCAACTTTTAAAAGAAGAAGCTGTAGACTCAAGTTGCCCGCCAAACAAAATGGTCCATAACTTTATCATAAAAAATCTGAATGGAATGAATCAAATTTTTCCATGTAAACAAAAACATGTTGTATGAGAAAAAAATCCAAAAGGAAAAAATTCATTAAAAGATTTGAAGATAGCAATTTTGTGGGGACCGTGTATGGAATCATTGTGCGAGGCATTACAACAAATGTATTTGCATTTCACCAATTACATTTTAGGCTACAAATGTATAAGTATGCCCAAACCTTCAAAACCAAAGCAATAGAAGGTTGTTGTCCATAAGCATAGTAGTACAATACACAGCCAAGGCGGTATAGTTTTAGAAGCCAACATCTTAACCCTAACTTTTGCTAGAGTACTACAGTGTGCGAGTATGGATATACTACGGCCCTTATACTATGGGCCTTACATCTTGTATACTACTACGATTAACTAGAACCACCGTTGAAGTAAGTATCTCATAGAAATATTTAGTTCAAGTCCATTGGATTGTTCTGAGAACCACTCGTTGCACCTTGTTCGTAATCATTGGACTCTCCAACAACGAGTTTCTTCTTAGCACGAGTCCTTGAAGCAGGTCCATCTGCTTCTAAAATAGATTCCAAGACATTGGAGTTCTTGAGAGCTTCAAGTGTCCTTTTAGTTTGCGGAGAGTGTAACTCCAACAGATAATCGAGTGCTTGACTTTGGTAATAAGGCCCGTATGTTGAGTCGAGGTAAGCCATACTATTCAAGTCTTCTGGAGTGGCATTTTCATCACGATTAGCCCCTTGTTCACCTTCAAAATTCCAACAGTGTCCTTCCAGATGAGCACCCCACTTGAAGGTTTGGGATGTCTTATCAAAATATCCACCAAGGCATTGAAAAAAAAACGCCCTCTTCCCTGCATTGTGAGCTCCTTTTCCCATAAGGTTGAATGCCACTCTTAGAATTTCACGCGGGTCCGTTTCCCAATTCAATTGTGAGGCAGCAGCTCCCATTTCTTGATCATCTAGGCCTTCTCGCCAACTCCAAAGCAAGTCTCGTCCCCAAAATCGTGTCTCTGCCGTCGTGTCTCTATTGTGTTCCCAAGAAGGTGGCATGTAAGTCATCAAGTTGAACATGGTATACAAGCGATCATGGAATGGTGCTACACAAATCACACATCGTCGTCTAATCAGACATTGAGTGATGAGACACTGAGGATGGTACACATGTGTACATGATCCAAGTGCCCATCCTCCTTCTGGCCCAAATTGTTCTAGACATATGGGGCATTTGGTATGATCCAAGACGAAATGAGCTAGCTTTGGCCACAATAGACTTTGGTCTTTTTCGTTGAAGTGACTAGACATCTGATTTCCATGGTCCCAACCATTTTGTGCCCAGTCTATGACATTTTTTTCCGCCACGTCAAGCATGGATATGTTATCTGGAAACATGTCCTCCATCAATGCCCATGATGTCAATCCATTCTCTTGTTTAGAGGCATTTGCTACAAAGTTCTTCGAAACTTTGTCTAGCTCTTTCGCAACTTGTTGAGATTGATCCACGGAGAGAATGCACGCGATCTTCCAATGATAGTATGTCGCTGCCAACACTGCCAACTTCTCTCGAAGCATTCTATTTTCCTCAGCCAAATCAAGTTCCTTTGATGATTGTAGATGTGGAATGGCAGGAAACGAAAGTGAATCCTGAGTCCCTTGCAAACCATCAATGTGCGGATTGCTAGAATCTCTTGAGACGAACGGAAGCGGTGCCATTGGAAGAATTGAAGAACGCTTCGTACGCTTGGCAGGGGGAGAAAGGTGAATGACATCGTTGGTGAGGTCCCCAACAAGCTTGTCCAAGTGATGTGGATCCTGCTCAACAAAGGTTTCGTCCATGTCCGACAATGTGAAAGTCTGACGCTCTTTTTCTCGAAGGCCTTGTAATTCTTTGGATTGTTGAGAAATGAGAGCATTTTTTTGTTCACATGTAGACCGCCATTTCTTCACATCACCTTCTAAGGTTGCAATTTGTGCATCCTTGGTCTTCAAGAGGTCGAGAGCCTTCGCCAACGTCATCGCATTGTGAACAACATCAGATTCAGACTGTGGAATGGGAATGTGACTTGTGGCACATACGGGTGAGTCGTCACTTAAAGCAAAGTCGAAGACGTTGCTGGCGTCTTGTGGTGGCAAGATTGGAGTCGCAATTGTGGTTGAGGCTGATGCCAATCTAATTTTCGTGGTGGACCGTCGCACCTTCGTAGGATGTTTCATCTTCTTTCCCCGCGATGATGAAGCGGCTTGAACATTTGGATCTGGAATTGGAACTGGAACTGGAACTTGGACGGGGGTGATAATCTGCTCCTTCACTCGTACAAGCTTAGGAATCCGTGTGCCATCTGAATCATTATCCTCTTCTGATTCTTCCGTATCCACCTCTTGAGTTTCTTTGTTTTGTGGATCACTTCGAAAAGGCCCAAGTCTACCCTCCGGAAATTTCAGAACCTCTCTTGGAATTATTCCAACTTCTGGACGTTCCACGTAGGTACTTTCTTTGATCGTGGTCCAGTCAACCTGTTTGTTCAAGGCGACCTCAGCATAGGCACCTCTAGCAATGAACAAAGGGGCCTCATTCCTATCTACAAAAGGGGTTTTGTAGAGGACCTGCCACAATTCTAAACACCTTCGTATGAAAGCTGGATTTTCACAATACTTCAAATTTGCCTTGTTATTGTGTCGGTTGTGATGATGGCGCCATGCCGGAAAGAACTTCCCGATGTGACACCATTCAATGTAGTCTTCGCACACCTGCATACTCCAAGGCTTTGGCTCCTCGTTCCACCCTTTGAAAGCTAGGTGGTTATCATTGTTCAACACATGCCATCGCTTCTTGTGAATGTTACCCCTCCTTTTTCTAGTCTTGTCTTTGGCAGCCTTCCTAATTGCACCAAGAGTGCGTACAGTGGAAAAAACCGGAAGGGACCCATCACTGCTACCTCCAATTGCCATGAGATTTGCGGACGTCGCAAAATTCTAAGAACCAAATGATAGCAAAAAATAGTATATATATTATCCAAAAAGGTCACGCATGCAGCCAACAAAGGTTGCAAGACAGAAAGCCTCAATGGAAAATGAAGGTGATAGCATGATGATGGGCTACTGGCTATATAGGGCGAGTGACTTCGGTCTAGGGGGGCGAGTACGGATAGGGCAACTGCGTATCTAGCGATTGCGGGTTTGGGTAGGGTAACTGCGGGTCCAACGTGGGTGACAGCGGGTCTCGAGAGGGCGACAGCGGGTCCAAATTGGACGACTTCGGGTCCACCACCGGGTCTAGGTACCTTTTGTGCACCCGCGGTCGCCCACCCGCAGTCGCCCTCTTCCACCCGCAGTCGCCCTCTTCCACCCACAGTCGCCCACCCGCAGTCGCCCCTACCCGCACTCTCCTACCCGTACGCGCCCTCCAATTTGCTAAGTGGATGCCATGTGGCATCCACCTAGAGGGGGGTAATTTCCTGTAAAGTCAAAGGTAAATTTGACTTTTCGTGACGTCGCGCGGGCTCTACTAGACGTCACGCGACGTCTGTTTGTCGCGGTGTCGCGGTGTCGCGCTGTCACAACGAACAACCCTGGTTGGGAGTCTAGAAAAAAAAATTCAAAAAATAACAATTTGATTTTCATACTTCAAAAAATTGTCAAGTAGAAGTAAGTCCAAGATTGAAAGAAAAACTAAATTGTCAATAGCTCTTAGATAGGATTGAAATACTATAATTCCAACAATGAGATTGTTCTAGCAAGCAAAATTAACCTTTTCAAAAAAAAATTTGAAAAAATTTGAAAATTGCATTTTGAAATGAATCCTATGAGTTATTTTTTCAAAAAGATGCTTAGATTGCCCAAAAAATAAGATTGTTCATAACTTTCACGTCACTAATCAAAATGGAATGAATCAAAGCTTCAAATGTAGACAAAAACATAATCTTTGAGAAAAAAAAATTTAATATTTAGTTTGAATTTTTGCAATATTTTTTGTGGTGCCCGCCGAGTTCAATTCTAGGCTTTATGTGGTATAACTTTTGCTTCCGGGCGCCAATTGAAATAAAAATTATATTCCCACAGAGCTTATTAGTTTTTCTATCTTCAAAAAAAGTTTCAAAAAATTAGGGTAAAATTTCAACCCATAGGAACCTGCCCGAATTCCAAATTGTCTCTCAAGGGGACAATGGGACTTTAGGGGTTAACTTCAATCATTGAAGTCATATGAGTTAAACGCACTAGTATTGAATGGGATGTTGACAAGATAGTTTTAGTAGGAATTCTAAAGTCTTCAATAGTAAATTTGTTATTAAAAAACACCACTTAGTCAATGGCACTTGGATTAAACTGATTGTTGTTAGTTTCACAGTGTATTCCCTATACATGCACTTAGTACTAGAGGGAATAGAAAATTTGTAAACAAGGGTTCCAACAATAAAAAATTGTACATTGAAATTTTGTATGTAAGATAACCCCACTTAAAAATCAATATAAATGAATTTACAAAAAACATAGGGTATTGAAAATACCCTCATAGCTTTTTATGTAAAAATATGGTCATCTTAAATGCAATAATTAAGGTAAATGGCCCCACATCAAATATCCTATTAACTCAAGTGTATACCTTAAATTACAAAGAGATCTCCTTGAGATGACTATGTGAATGTTAATATCTTTTGCTTTGAATGCTCTATAATTTTGCCATTAAATATGGTTTAAAATCATTTAAATTTACTTTCAAAGGTAAAATTACATGCATTATATAAATCGTAAAATTTTCATATTCATTTAAAAAAAATTAAATTCCCATGATTTTTTGAAGAGTGAAGGAAATTTGTATTAGTTCAATATGTGTTAAAAATTCTCAAAAATCTCATCATATGTGTATATGGTAGTACGGTACTATCTTGTATAACATTATAGTAGAAACCAAATTTTTGGGTCATTCTATAATTAAACCCAGGGAGATCACTCTCGATTTTAGAAAACTATGTGAGTTGAAAGATAGGGTCCATTTAATTTGAAGGGGGAAAATTTTATATAAGTTGTAGGGCTACTATAGGATCTATGAAATGCTACACACTTTAATAGATATATATTGTAAAAAACATCACATAGTTGGAATTTTTATCAATAAATTAGCCTTGACATATAGGTGTTGTGCAAATTTTTCATAGTACATTGAATATAGATGTGAACAAACAATTTTGTGTGGATGATAAAGTGTATACAATCCAATAAATTTAGTTTTTTTCTTTGCAATTTGTCATTGCTCTCAAAAAATTCCAGCCTATTTAAACCAATCCTTTCATAAATGTGTCAACAATATGAGGGCATGTAAAAATCTATTGTTCAAAGAAAAAAAACATTGAGTTGTAAATCTACAATGAAGGCTATATAATGGGGTTTGTCATCACATAAAAGACCATTAAGAAACTGTTTTAGAGTTTTGGATACCTTCATTCCCATGCGGCTAGGGTTGGTGAGGGCTTTGGACTTGTTGTCTTTGCTCTTTTGTTGATGTTGTATTTCATTGGTAGACAAATAGGATTTGCTTCAATTATTGCAATTCTCTTTTGCAATTTAGAGTTTAGGATTGTAAGGCGATCAATTGGGGGTGGGGTTTGTTTAGGCCTCAAGAATTTGATGTTGTGTCCACTTGGAGTTTAAGGTTTTGCTTTGGTCTTAAGGATTTGAAGGCCTCAAGATTTTGGTTGTTGTGAGTTGGTCAACATTGGAGCTATACAACCAACATTGAAGGTGTGGTATGACTTTGTAGACACACAGATAGAATACGCAACAATGTAGCATGCACGTTGGGAGACAATTCATTTTGGCACCTATTGGTGGATTTTCCCGCAAACAATGGTAGAAAACAGTGTCCTAAATGACTTGTTCACAATGACTGCAATAGTTATTTTGCAATCATTGTTGTCCTAAATGCTTGTAATAGTGACTGCCACAGTCATTGTGGACTAGTCATTCATAGACTAATTTCTACTAGTGGGACTTCATGCGACACTCATTTCTAGCAAACTTTTTCTACTTTAATCACAATTGAAAGAGCATAAAGCCCATATTTACAAAACGGTATCGCACAATGTCATTCAAGGAATTGTTTGATTTGGAGTTGTCATATTTGGTCGAGTTACTAATCTGCAACAATTATATGGAGATTGACTATGATGAAAACCTAGTCAATTGTCAATTGTCAAGGCGTGCATCCAATTGTCAATGCACTAGTAGAAAATCAGGCCCAATCTGTTGTTTTGGTCGCGTTGATCATCAACAAATTTATGTTGATCAACAGAAATTTGTTGATGATCAACACGACCAAAACAACAGATTGGACTTGATTTTCTACTAGTGATGGGTGACTTCTTCGTTATTTTTTGTTCCATCTTCTCCATGTTTTGATGCCCTAAACTCTAGATTTGCCTAAATTGTTTGTACATATAATTATAAATGTTTAGAATCATCTTCTCCATGCTAGTGTTTTATAAACACTATTTTCTAGATCATTGCAAATGCCTATGTATAGATTAAATGTATGCTCTCCAAGCTATAGTAAAAGTCATGTTTTTGTGTGAATCTGTAATGTTTTTAGAATGCCAATTTTTCATGTTGTTCATATCATACTGTTGATGTTGATACTTTTCATAATTTTAGGGTCACAACCATATTTGATGCTTCTACGATGTTGCTTATTTCTCTCTATACTAGGTTATCTAGAATATATGGTATAGAATTTAGGAATACCCAAAATTAAGGTTGAATTGCACATCCTTATTTGTTATCATTTGAAATTGTACCACAATACCTGTAGTGTATATATCAAAAAATTAAGTATGAACGTAAAACAATGGTTTTATGGTGTATATCATATATGTTTATGAAAAAAATTGGACACATAAGTTTTATATGTAAAATAGCCTAACTATAAAACCGCATGAATGAATTTATAAAAAACGATAAAATATTAGAAATATGTCCCTAATAGCTTTTTATGTAAAAATATGATCATTCTAAATACAATAATAAAGGTAAATAGTCCCACATCAAATACCCTCTTAACTCAAGTGTATAACTTAAATTACAAGGAGTAATCTCCTTGGATAATTCAAAACCCACTAGACATGGTTACATGGCCAAAGTTCAAATTACAATATACTAAGGCCTCTTTAATCCAACTCTCTCATCAATGACATTTTGGAAAGTTTTGCAAACTTACTACACTATCATTTTCTATTATAAGATACTTGTCTCACATTCAAACTATTTGATTTGTACTACATCCTATGCAATCAAAATATATGGCATTAGATGCGATTTCCCTACCGGGAAGGGCTACAAGTTCCCAAGTGGGAAACTGGACGAAAGTGGACGAAAGTGGCCATTTGCAAGGCCTGCTAACCTAGCCAAGCGACTGCCACGTCGATTTAAAAAAATAAAATAAAAATAAATAAAACTTTGTTCTTCATTTTAAGAACTTTAATTTTTTAATTTTTTAATTTTTTTGAAAACAAACAAATTGGCATCCGCGTTTGATGGGGCCCGGGGGAACGGACAGGGAAACAACCTGAAACGGCCCTCCAGCCCCCCCAAATTCCATCTAATGGTTTGAATGTAAATAGATTAATTTTAAGAATTCTAGGGATTTTCAAATTGGTGTCTAAAGTAGACTTGAAGCCAAAAAGTAATCAATGGATGATTTTCAAGAATATTAGATCATTTATAGCAATTCAGGATTAACATCATTTTATTTACTTGGATTCAAATTCAAAGAAGATAATGTTTTTAGCACAAATTCATATCAAGGTCATTGAAGTACAATTTATCAAAGTACTTTAAAAACTATTGTGATTAGTATTTTTAACATCTTCTTTTGATAACCAACATTCAATTATATCTCCATCAAATAATATCCACCAACATTTGACATACAATAAACTTTGAAAAGAAGTTCACCAAAAGATAATGTTTTTTCATGCTTAACCCTCTAACTTTCATTAGAGAGGATTCTTGGGGTTTTGGAGGGCCGTTTCAAGCACCTCCTAGCGCCTAGTTCCCAATAGTCTCTACGAACGCAAGCGCTGTCACATCACCTTTTAAAAATAAAAATAAATAAAAATCACTTCTCAAAATAAAAAAATAAATTGAAAAAATTTAATTAATCATTTTTTTCTCGAAAAGTGATGTGGCAGTCTCCATGCCATGTCACTGCACTACATGAGCGTTGTTGTAGCGCAGTTTCCGCGTTGGAAACAGGCTAGGAACTTGCAGCCCTCCCGTAGCCTGAAATCTCTTCTAATTGTAGCGTAGTTTCTGCGTTGGGAACAGGCTAGGAACTTGCAACCCTCCCGCAGCCTGAAATCTCTTCTAATGGTAAGGACGCAAGGATAGTCCACATTCCTGAAATTGGGAAGATGTATTATAAAATGCAACTTTCAAGAGTTAATTTTTGAATTGAGAAGGTTAGTTTTGAGATTAAACCTACCAAATAATAGAATATTTCCAAATCAAAGTCATTTTTTGAATTGAAAAGGTTACTTTTTGAGGTTAGACCTATCAAATCCTATTGAATAATAGAATATTTCCAATTCAAAGTCTTTAGAATCTATATTGTATAAATGTTAAAGAATTTACACAAGAGTCTTCAAAAAAATTAATGGATGAAAAAATGCATTTTTATGTACTTGGGATGCATTTGTGTTCATATATTGTTTGAAATTTGAATGTCTAATCTTTGAGCAAATAATGCATGAATCCATTTTGAATTTTTGCTCATTTTTGTTTAATCTTTAGACTAATATATTATTTCCATCAACAACATAAATTCATCTTCTAAAGATTTAACCTTTAGACAAAACATTGGCTTACAATACTCTACTAATTATTCCAAAAGGATGTTGGAGTATCTAGGAACAACTTGCTCATTTGAAATCATCCCAAAGTCACTTTCTTGGAATCTTAGCCATTCATAGGTTAACCACAACCACCAACTATCAACTAATGAATAACTTTGAGTGGGCTTGCAATTTTTGAAGGAGGTACTTGGACACATTTTCCAAGAGCAGTGTTGAATATTACCCAATACCTCAATGTAGAATATTGACTTTTCTACATAGGAAGATGCCTGATCCTTAGTGTAGCTCTAGATGCACAGTACACTTGAGCAATGAAAATGATCTTTTTTCGAATTTGAGTCCAAGCAGGTTTAATAACCCCAAGTCCCCAACATGGGAGGCACCTTGAAGCATCTTTCCAAAATTCGAATTTTGTTGCTCAATTAGACAATTACTATTCATCAAGCAGGTAAACAGCAGCTATGTCGGTATTCAATTCAGCCAAACTGTTGGGAACGGTCACAAAAGCAGCACCAGTGGCTAAATGCGTCTTGCCCAATAGCATATACTTACTTGTCCACTACGAAATGCTTTTCTTCACCTTCACTCAAACATGCATTCACTGCAACCGGAATGATGTGAGCACATGTAACATAATTTTTTCCTGTTCAATCCAACCGACAGGAAACCCCACCCACCCAAAAAAAAATGCTGCGTTTTCCTAAACATCCATAAATCCCAAGATCACAACCACCTCCAACCTCTTTGATAGAATGGGTGGCACCTGCAGGAAAAATCTAACACAGCAGAGACAATGAAGACCCCAAACCCCGCCAGAGTGATGCACAGCTTAGACAGTCATGGTTCGAGACTCAGGACACTGACGAAACAAAATCAGTGAAGGGAGGAGACCAAGAGAAGCTCAAGGCAACGGAGTGAACACAGGTTGAAAAGCAATCATGGTCATGCATATAGTATTGCCTGACCCTCCTAAATTGGGAACAGGTGCAGACCTTCAAGAGTTCCCACGTTAGAGCGGGACACGCTGGTAGCGATGAGCAACATATCTGAAAATTCGCACTTGCGTGTCTGGACTCTGGAGGAGCAGCCGTGGACATGGAAAACCTGCAAGGTATCTACAAACTACACAGAGCTCTTTACAGTTGTTTACATAGTACAGCCAAAAAAACACTTCGCTGCAAGAAAGTGCAATCTTGTCTCAATCCAGATTCCTCTTTGTACACCTCCTATGTAATGCTCCCGTGAGCCGTCAACCACTAGCAATCACCCGGTCCAAAAGTACGACCTGTAACCCCAAAACACAGAGTCAGAAATAAACACTTTAAATTCGATGTGGGCCAAAAAGACAATAATAATAAAAAAATAAAAATAAAAATAAAAAACTTCCAAACTAGCACGAACTTATCTGCGTCCACCAAACACAAACCAAATCTATGAAAAACAACATACAAGAATGAAACAGACGAGTTGAAACCTTCGATAATTGCAATTGAAAAGCTTTCCGTGGATTCAACAACACCAGAGTCATCAGTCCGAGTTATCGGTAGTTCTCTCACCGCCGGTACAGGAACAGCGTTGCCAAGGTTATAGCCTGCTGACGTCCTCAATCGAATGGGACAACTGCTTCAACGTCGCCGCTGAAATCGGCACTCTATAACATTTAGCCCCTGAAATTCATAAGCTGGTCATCCGAAGGATCCAGATACTGATTCATGTGCCGATTTTGAAGGTCTTCGTACTGCAAGGACTCATAGTCGACATCCGGGCTGTCAAGCAGATCCTGTGGGCTCGATGGCGACAGGTATTGTCCAAGCTGCTCCGCTTTCAACGATCCTTCACGTAGGCGTCGATACTGCTCCCGAGCAGGCTGGGAACGCACCATGGTGGTGACGGTCGTGACAGCCTTCTCGACTGCTTTTTCAGCTTGCTTCCTGCTCTCTTTCAAAAACTCTTCGTCGTCCTCCTTGGTGTCCGTAACGCTGACGTTTCCACTCTTGAAACCCCGAAGTCCAAGCCGTTTCCGTTTCCACCGCAAAATAACCTTTTCCAAAACTCCTACAGACCACAAGAGTTTCCTGAACCGCCTCCGCACCAGGTTTCCACGCACATGCGCCTGTATCTTCACCACTCGCTGCCGCAGGTTCACGAAGTCCTTGCGCACCTTCCAACTCCTGAACTTCTGCTGTATGCGACTGGCTGCCAGTTGCTGCCTCTTCTCATTGTGCCCTCTGGAAGATTTCTGTATCCTTTGAGCTGCTCTCGCTGCTACAAACCCACGCATTTGGCTCTCAGTCATGCCATACTCGTCAAAATTCTCCACGGCCAGCTCTTCCTCCTTCTTCCGAAACGAGTGCTGTCGAAACGTGGCCTGAATCAAGGCAGCCGCGCGAGCCGCATTGCGAACTGCTTGCAGTGAATCACGAATAGAGACCTGATCATCTGCTCGATTTAAAGTCTGCTTGATGCTATCCCGTCTGGATAACCGGGCGACAGCATTGTCACCAGCAACTTGCGCGTTGGCGACATCGAACGACCTATCAGAGAGGCTCATGGTGGCAATCCGGCGAGTCAAGCTGGTCTCGGCCAAGAAACCTCCAATCCCCATATGGCCCTTGGTCAACGCCAGATCGGCAGGGGTTTGGCCGGACGGACATGAAGGCGTGGAATCGGTCACAGTGCTCGGATCGGCGCCGTGTTGAACCAGAGCTATCACCACTTGCTCTTTGCCAAACGAAGCAGCCCAGTGCAGAGCAGTCCAACCGTGCGCGTCCCGGAAGTTGATGGGCACACCGGCAGCCACCATGGGAGCCACCACCCAGTCGTAACCCAAAGCCGCGGCCATGTGAAACACACCCTGACCTTGCGCATCCAGCACGGATGCACCCTTACCTTCCTCTTGGATCTTCCACAGCAACCACCGCTGCATGCGTGTCCTCAGCATCGTCTGCAGTAGCCGGTCCTGGAAACTGCTGGCTCGCGAATACTCCAAATAACTGGACGCTTCCCTCTCGAGATCCAGCCAGTCGTCACTGCCGAGGGATGAGGAGAAGGAATTCAAGCAATTCGATTGCTTTGTAGCCGTGTCTTCGTCTGAAAATTGAATGGGAGTCTCGGAGTCCGAATCTGTCAGCAGCATGTGCGCGATACGAACCTTCAGCAACCTTTCGTCCGCCGCTTGAACCTCTGCTTTGGGATCGGATTGTATTCTACTACCACTGCAATACTCAAACTCGCGAATCTCACTGTGCGCTTGACGATCGCCACAAGTGACGTAAAAAGAAACTCGACCGGCAGCATGGGGAGGAGCTTTACACCGCAGAACCCCACCACTGATCACTTCCGCAGAAACCTCCACCTCGCCGAACATGCAGTGCCACTTGACATCGGTGGCATTTGCGTAGTCTCCCAAAAACACACCGGAGATCAGCACCTTGGCACCTTCCGAGGCATACGCCCACTCCGGAGAAGTATCGGTGATGCTGTAGCGTTGGTCGGACGAGACCGAAGTGCTCAGACTGGTGTCCACTTGCATAGTTTGATACAGATCGTCAGGCAAGCCGGGGAAGCCCATCGTGGGAGTGCCAGGCCAGCTGGATTGAAACGCACCAGGGCTCAATACGCCTTGCCCATCCATGGCATACGACATCCAACGTCCAAAGCTATCCAGCTTGGGAAACGCCTCGATCTCCGGGCTCTTCTCAAGGGGAACCTTCTTCTCAAACTGCAAGTCAAGTGGCTGCGAATCAGACCTCATTCCCAACTGCAACCGTCTCTGATACAGACCGGCGGTTTTCAGAGCCTTCTCTTGAGTCACAGCCTGCAAACTCGCTTCTAACGCAGTTTGGGGCTCCCGTCCGAGACCTCGTGGCGACAAGGCCTCCAGAATACCCTTTGAGGGCGGCAACTGAGCAGGCCCTACGTCTTGAGTGCGCGGCGAATCGCTCATTTCCATGGTCTGGTTGCTGGAGCTGCTGGTCATTAGGGACTCCATGATGTTCCTATGCGTGGACGGGGTCGTGCACTGCTCCAACATTTCCGCCCATATCGTCGCGCCGTTCATACTTTCCTGCTTCACATACGAGGCAGCGGCACTCTGCGACATAACTGGCCCCGAATTAGTGTTGTTGTTGTTGTTGAAGTTGTTGTTTTGCAGAGTAAAAGGGCCCCCTCCCTGACTACTGTTCCTTTCCATCGTATGGCGCCACCCAGCAACGTCATTCGAACTTGAAAAGTTGTCCTGCCGCGGGCCATTAGCAAATGCGTCCAGGCCAAACACATCCGAAAACTGATTGTTGGAGGTGGGCTGCTTCAGTGGAGGAAATGGCAGTCCGGATCGCGGCGTCAAGCCCGTGGGCGCGTCGAGGAGATTCTCCAAGCTGGTGCCAGCGCCGCCACCGGAGGAGGATAACCAAGCACTAGAAGAAACATTCCCACTGCGAAGATCGCCTCCGATCCAGCCATTCACCGGCGAATTGTTCAAATCCGCGGCTGCTTGCGCCGTCCGAGGAGTGAGCTGATCCAGCAGCGTGTTCTGCGGTCCCGGAGGAACAATTGGACCCAACGAATGCCTGTCCTCCTCAGCATCTTCAGACTCGACCTGATCTCCGTCTTCCTGCTCCAATTCAGGCGACGCCGCGGGGTTGGACACCTCTGGAGGGCTCGCGGCGTGCGCAGCCGGTGCACTGTGCTGCGAATCGCTCATTGTGAACCTGCCTCCCTCAGTCACCTCCCTGTAGTGGACCAGTACGATATGCTCGAGCGCAGGGTCGAGCATCCAGTAGCACCGCCGCTGGAAGCTCGAATTGTCCTCGCCGTGCGCATAGTAGCAATGCAACACATCCACGCTGCCGGTCTTGAGCCGCTCGTGAGCCTCCCGCACAGTTCTTCCGTCCTTCTTCTTGCGCCAATTGTGACCATCCTTTCGGAAATACCGCAACGTCTTCCTGTCGAAGAGGAACATCGAGCCGCTGCAGGGCCGCACGGGCGGCACCGGGTTGAGCTTGAATCCATAGGTGGCGTAGTTCTTCAAAATCTCGCATACCTCCACGGGCCGCAGCCACCGCGTCTGCGCTTCCGCTATAATCTGGCGTATGTCGATTTCGGGCTGGTGAGATCCCGCGCGTGACCTCGACGCTGCCATGCTTCCAGGGCTAACCGGTTCTCCGAACCCTCAAATGCGTCCCAATGCTCTTAATTGCTTTTAGATGTTTGCAAAGTGCTTTCAAGTGCTTGGAAACGTGTTCTAAGTCGCCAACTCTTGACACCCACTGAGCAAAAACACCCACCCTAATAATCTGGCCACCAATAGATGCTCCCTCTGCTCTACAACCATGATAGTACTAACTGATGGAGGTATCTCCCATGGCGCACATCGCTAGGGTTCGGAGACGCTTGCAGAGCTCAAATAGGTTCCCCTGGGTCTAGTCCGCACGGATACGGAGTCTGCAATAGCTTTGCTCTCTGTCCTCCGTTTCAGTGTCTGTTCTGGAAAACTCGCTGAATTTCAATGCTCCAATTCCATGTCTGTAATCAGTCTATGATCAAAGTGCAACCTAGCTGGACTCTTAACACGTTATGCCGTACGTGCCTTGCCTGTTCAAGAAATACGTCGTTAGACGCAATCCCACATCAAAACACCAACAACTTTTCCTAAAAGTCAAAACAAACTAATTCAAAAAACTGTTAATGCCCAGCACGCACACAATTCAGGCGCGACGAAGAGAAGAAGTTGAGGAAGCTTCCGACTAAGCCAAACCAATTCGAAACCTCACCCCAGAAAACTCTCCAAGAACACCCAAAGCAAAAGAACACGCAAGAACTCCCGATGCAAATCAAGTAACACGAAAAGCCTCTCACTTCTCCGTACCAACAACATTCAACCCTGAAACCCTCTCTACCATGCACCACCTTCTCCCCTAATCAGTACAGACAACCCGGTGAAGCAACCCCCACCCACCCTAGCCAAGCCAAAATTTCCCGCAGTCTCTTCCAAAAAGCACGGAGAACCCCGAGGCAAGACCCAAAAGCCGCAAAACCACAAATGGAAAAAAAAAAAAGGCAGAAACGTACAACTAACGTCACCCCCACCCGCGATAACCCCAACTCTCGAGGTCTGAGTCACCCTTCACGCTCAACACCAAACCAACCCCATTATCATAACCCTTCTCATACCACCAACAGCGCCACTCCCAGCCGCGACACAGAAGAGTCGCAGACCCAATTCGAAACCTCGACATAAGCTTACCTCCTCCGGAGTCAGAATGTTCGGCGCTCCGACGAAGCTACCCGTACAGGAGAAGAGAGTGAAGAGTGCAGTCCTTGGAGTGGAGTGAGGGGATTGTACTGGACTAGGCATCAATCGATTGAATCCTGATCCAGAAGAGGCTATGATACGCTCGCAGCTACGCTAAGTTACAGAGCGAGCGACAGACAAAGCAGACAGGAAAGGGAAAAGGGGAAGGAGGTGGGCAGGGACGATGAGGAGACAGCTAGTGTGGAAGAGAGTGGGGAAGGCAAACGGGGGGCACAAGAGTAGTGACAGAGTGTGAATGCGGCTATTTTTGGACACCGCGGGGGCGGGAGGTGTGACCACGTGCCCTTGTGGAACTCGTCAACATTGAGTTTCGCTGCCGTTTCTTCGACGAAGCTTCGTGGTTTTAAGATACAGCGTTACCGCACTGGGGTCTTGTCCTTTTCATTTTATTTGTGCCATGTGACTATTTGCACCTCTTCTGTGTTGTCTCTATGTATTAGTAGCAGCAAAGTGCATTTGAAAGTTTGAAATGTGTACTATTGATTGATTTGTCCTATCAGAGTACGTGACACTAATTTTTAACAATGTTGCACTATTTTGAATTTATTAGTGCAAGTTGAAAGATTATTGTATTGTCCCATATTTTCAAAACATACAATAGAATTTTGTAGTGATGTTAATTTCAAAGGTAACTAACTAAGTTTGACTATTTAGGACAAGTTAGTGTACTCATATATAGTAGCACAAATAGGTTGACTTTCAAATCATGGCACAAAGGATCTCCTCCCTTACTAGGTGTCAAGATAAAAAGTTTTGGTGAATGGTATCATTGAATCCTACAAGGGTGAAAAAGGAAATCAATCCTACTACAAAGGGAAATGAAGCCTCATTCTCTTATAATGACAAATCCTCTTAAGGTAGTAGCACCTAAAAGAAACACTTTTACTAGTGGCCCACTTCTTGAAAGATTGAATGATCAAAAAAATTTGATGAAGTTATTAGTGAAATCAAGGAAAACCCAACCAAAGTAATTTTGTACTTTTTTGACACTCTTACCAAAGGACACTTGTCCTATATTTTGTCCCCTTGGCTTTGGATGGATGTTTTTTTGGCTATAACTTTTGCGAGAACTTTTGTAGTGTACCTCCAATGTATGTTAATTTGAAATAACTGAAGGTACACGTGATACTTGTAGACATTAAGTAATTTTTTTCACTTTAAAAAAATTAGTTTATTGTTTTTAAGCAAACCCCGATTAGTTGCCTACTTTTGCCAATGAGTGGGGTAGTACTATTTTCAACCTAAAAATGTGAATTTGAAGGTTAAAATTGGGAGATGAGGTCTTTCACTAAAGTTACACAAACCAATGAAGAGATTTTAAAATAGTAAAGTGTCCACCTTCTACACGTGCTCAAAGTGCACTACTTTTGCGCAAATGCAGAAAATATAATTTTTTCCTTTAAAGATGCAGATGGTTCAAAAGAAGCACCTTTAAGTTAAGAAAAATTGTCAATTTTTAGTTTATTTTATAGATTTTTTTTACTATTTTCTAAAAATCAAACATCAATGCCATATCCATTTTCTTGGCATTTGCCATTGCTCTCTTTTTTGCATAACTTTTAGAGATAATTTTTTATAGTCCTGAATTTTTACAAATTTCTTATTTTTAATGCTTTGCAAATTATTCATGTTTTATTTTATTTAAATCTTTTATTCCAAAGTGGCAATACTCATTGAAATAGGGCCACTTGAAATAAGAAGGACAAGTGCTTGTCTCAATCACCTCCACTAATATTTTACACATTTTCAAAGTTGAAAACTCACCTCTCATTCCTTTTTTTTTAAAACCAAAGGGGGGGTTGAATCACGGAAATGTTCATTTAAGCTCATATTTTAGGTGTTGGAAAACAAGAAAGTGTCTCTTGTATGTACCTCCTTCCTACATTTCTCTAGTTGTTTAGTGAATTTCACAAGTTTTTGCTTCTTCTTAGCTTGTTACTCATCCTAAGGAAAAAAGTTGAAATTTTTTATTTGCCATGCATGAAAAACTTTGCAAATATTGAATTCATTTTTGCAATCAACAACCTCAAATTATCTTAAAGAGGTGTAGATGATAAATTAACCAAGTACAAAATAGTTTTTATTTTTATTTTTTATTTGCACCCAGTACCCCGAGAATGATTATGGGAAGATGAGCAAGGGGAACAATTCTCACCAATCCTTCTTCTCCATGCACATCTCCATGCACATCTCCATGCACCAATGTTTCATTCAATAGTTTATTCAAAACTTTGCACAAATAACCATGAACCAACAAGGGGCCAAACCATTCTAATCACATTCATTTGTTGAAAAACAAGCAAACATTATTTAGTTTTCAACATACTTGGATGTATTTCATCTGTTCCATTAACCCATAAACAACAATGAGGACATTTTCTGGTCGATGAATGACAAATAATCTCTCCATGTGGGATAGAAGTGCAACTACTCATCTTCCAAATTTTGTGTGAAAAGGAAACGTCTTCTACAATAGTTTGACTTGCCAATGAGTGCTTTTGCCTTTTTTTAAGCTAATAATACACACAATTCCCAAACAACTGATGTTTACGGTGACTAGCTCGTCGTCACAGTGAAAATAATTTGTTTTGTTCTTGTGTGAATTATTAGCTTAAAAAAAACAAAAAAGTACTCATGGGAAGACAAACTATTGTAGATGATCTTCCCTTTCCACAAAAAATTTGGAGGATGAATAGTTGCGTTTGTGTCCTACACGGAGAGATTCTTTGTCATTCATCGGCCAAGAAAACGTCCTCAGCGTTGTTTAGGATGGGGTGGATTGACCCCCTCGCTCGTCCTTACCAGGGGTGCAAGTAAAAAAAATGCCCCCTATTTTGGGCCATTCTAGGGTATAATCTTGACCTCACGAAGCTAATTTGGGGTCTTTGATCGCAAAAATGAATTCAAAATTTGCAAAAAAAATCATATGCAGAAAATAAATAATTCCAGGGTTTGCCCGCAGGGCCGAGCGAGGGGGTCAGTTCTCCCTAGCCCGTTGTTTATGGGTTAACCCCTAAATGACGGACCCATCACCAATGATTTCAAGCCTCACTGCCCGTCACTTAGTTTGTTGCCATTTTGCAACTAGATATGTATGAAAATATTTATATTTATTTTTCAGAGATGAAATTACATGTCTTCATTACTTCACAAAAAATCTAGATTTTTTTGTGGAAAATTGATTTTTTTGAGAATTTTTGAAGATAAAGTGAAGAAAAATCACATCAAATAGAAAATTATTTCAACAAATCTGAAAATTTCACCATGTGTGTACATTACAATGACAAATATCATAGTATAGATTCAATTTCCATGTCATTCTATAATTAGAATTCAATAGACATTGAAAATACATACAAAATTCAAATTGCAATCAAATATTTAATAATTACTATAAATTTTTCCAAAATTCAAATTGGAGTAGAAACTAGAGTAGATGACCTTCATTTTGTTAGTTGGTCTCACACTCAAAAAACATCATTTTTGTGGAGAAATTTCAAATTTAGAGCAAGGAACAACTACTTCCCAAAATACACTAAAATAGCATATTTTGTGATCCGTTTTTTTTAAAAGCTTCTCATTTTTGTGAAAACAAACATTGGCTAGACTACAAACTCAATTGGATACTCTTTATAACTCAACATGAAAGGTCAACAAGGAAAACAGGGAACAAAGAGCTTTAAAATGGATGAAAACCCTCCCTGGATTGCCATCCAAACGCCACAAAATGGCGTTTCAGGCGATCCAGGGTTAAGGGTTAAGTACAGTAGATCTTGAAAATTTTCATTGATCCGCCTGCAGTAAGTCATTCACCATCCAGTCACCCACTGGGTTGTCGGCTCTAGCTAAGTACCTTCCTCTTCCAAATTGCTGCAATTTCCACGCACGATCATCATGATGGTCCCAGAAGGAGCTCGATTGTGGATTTGTGGGGACCCGGCCAAGCCTGAAATTGGGCTTTTTCGGCACAAAGTGTGTTGCAGAGAGCTTCCGAGGTTCAGTCTCGGCCTCAACCAAAGGCGCGCGGGACCGGCCTGTCCAGCCATCACCCGATCAGTCATGATCAGTCAGGTAAGTCCACTTTGGATCGAGCATGTGCGTTGTAATATCAGGTAGCAACCGGTACCGGCCGTCTATTGTGGCTACTTACGTTGACGACAGGGGAGACTCGACCTGTAAGTAGGCTCCAGCGCGCATTTCACTTATTTGAATTAGCTAGTCTAGCTTGTGCAAAGCTAGCTAAGCTAAGCGTTCAGTAGTTGTACGTAAGCATGCGGAGGATCTGATAGGCTAGGGATATACAAATTGTTAGTAATTTTTTTCTTCTTTCAAAAACAAGATTTCAGTAACCAGGAAAACCGGTGGTTGCGGCGCGGTCGGGTACGTACTTGTCGATCTCTTCCTTCACTCGATCGATCAAGCTTGGTGTTCGATCCTCACTACGAGCTAGCATGCATGACTGTTTTGTTGTTGAGCCGCATCATAACGGTTAATTCCTGTGTAGTTAGTACGATCGAAGCGGTGATGCATGAAAGCCTAGCTTGAAACGTACTGTTAATTAGCTATAGTACGTACAAAGTGGCGATTGAAAGATTTTGAATACATTCGCAAACTGTGAATATATTCTTTCAAAAGTATTGTTTGGAGGACCGTACGACGACTAGCTAAAAGTTGAAGGTAGGTAAAGGTAGTCTTCCTTCGAAAAGAGTCACACTAATGTACGTAGCAGTCTATGTGGCAGAGGTACGTACGTAGTTAGTGACCTTTCGATCTTCGGGCACTGTTTTCAACGAATTCTTCGATTCATTCACTTGATCGATCGATCGATGGGTCTTTCTTCTGCTGCTGCTGCAGGTCAATCTGTAGACCACTTCTGAATTGCCAAACTCCGGGCGGGCCTCGCTCCAGGCGTCAATGAAGAAAAGGATGTTGAACTAACATTTGAAAACCCCCGGCACATTTCCACTCCATGAACAACCGGGTCCAATAATCTTACAATGAAACTGCCTAGCTATCAAAACAATTTGCATATTATAGAATACAATTGACCATCAGAGAAATTTTGGCAATAATCTTACACAATGAAACTGCCTACCTATCAAAACAATTATTTTGCATATTATAGAATACAATTGACCATCAGAGAAATTTTGGCTACCAGGGTTTGACAAGCTCAACTATTTTCAAAGCCCTAAGGAGCTAGTGAAAGGACCAAATCTTTGACAAAAAAAAGAAGGGATGCACCTTGTGTGAAATATCTCAATTTTCTTTTTCTCTTTTGAATATGAAATTGTAATAGACACAATCCCATTTCCATTAAAATACTTGTGTACCAATGCTCTTATACCAATTCTATAACAATTGGCAGTACAATGATTAGCAGAAATAGGGAAAAAACTTCTTGCATAAGCAAAAAGAAAGTAATGTTGGGGTCCCTTTTGGAGTGATTGCAAAAAAGATCGGTACTGTTTTGCGTCACAATTGGAGTGATATAGTTGCCATCAACTATAACCTTTGGAAAATAAAGCTGACGTACTTGAAATTTTATTGGAGATTGATAACTTGGAAGTCATGAGATTCAATATTTTTCCAAACAAAATAGAAAAACATTCTATAATTAAAATTCAATTTAGCTAATTTGTCACACTTTGCGTTTTAAGTTTTTTTTAGTACTGTGGAGTATCCCGAAATTATGAGTACACTAGAAATTTTTGTGAGCTATTTCCACTCTAGACAGTCACATGTCTATTAAAGTACTATTAGCCATCGGTTTTTCAAATCCACGGGTGAGATTGTTCCATTTTGTGTTATTATAGTACTCGCAAGATTAAGCGCAAAAAATTGTAGTTTGGGTAGAACACTCTCAAAATCGTTCGGTATTTTTTCAGGTCTTTTTTGCAACCCCCCTTTGGTGCTTCTAAACAATCCTTTAGAGAGTTGAAATTTTCTCTAATGAATTTTTGGTTTTGTGTAATTAACATTCAATTCTTACTCAATCCCAATTAAGCATATCAAGTTTCCATTTCAAAAAACCCAAATTCCATTTTAGATGAATTATTTCATTTAATACTCATGATAATTGATTGAAAAATATTGGTGATAAATTTGTTTAATTCGATTGCATAGATATGTAGGAAACATCCATATGCACATCTTTCTTTGAACAAGTATCTCCTAAAAAGTTTCATAATTCCTTCTACAAAGATTTTAATGTTTGGGTGACAATGCCCAAATTTTGTAAAATAAATATCTTTTTGTTGTATTTAGATTTTGCTATTTGACCCTTGTATAGTAACTAATTTTATACACTTGAGCAGGATGACACTATTATTTTGCCGGAAAAATCTAATTAAAATATAGAAATATCTATTTTACAAAATTTGGGTACTATCACTCCAACATTGAATTTTCTTTAGAAGAAACTCTAAACTTTTTTTGAGATGCTTGTTGAAGGAAAGATGTGCATATGGTTGTTTCCTACATATCTAAACAATCAAATTTTAAAAATTCATCACCAAACCACTACAAAAATAGTAGTGTTTTATGATTGCAAAAATATGACTGAAGATAACTATCGACTGCTCACAATCATATTCTTGAATGTCAACATCTTGGAGAGAAATATAATTGCAAATATGACTGGTAGTCATTTTTGGACCTTACACTTTACAAATGTATATTATACTCCCATTTAAAACACCAGAGTATTTCATAGAGAACGTAGGGAACATGTTTGAAGAACGTTGAGTCATATTTCTAGTCATATTTTCATGGGAGTAACATTTTTTATTTTCGGATAGCCCAAGAAAAATATGGGCAATCTAAAAAATATATAGACAAATCATTGTTTAAAATTTTGAAATCCTATCCAATGCTTTTTTTGGATTTTCAAACCTAATCACCACTTTTTTAGAGTTTTGAAACCCTAGCTGTCATTTTTTTAGGGTTTTGAAACCCTAGCCGCCACTTCTCTTAGCTCTTACTTGTTACTTGTTGTTTTTTGCTTCTTAGTTTTTGGTATTTTTGTTGCATTTTAGTTTTTGCTTCTTGTTGTTTTTTAGTTTATGAATCTTGTTTCTTCTTCTTGCATTTTAACTCTTTCTTCTTCTCAGTTCTTGCTTTTTGTTTCCTCTTATTGTTTTTTAGTTCTTAGTTCTTGTTTTTTTTGTTGCCTCTTAACACTTGTTCCTTGTTGCTTCTTAGTTGTTATTTCTTGTTGCATCTTAAGTCTTGTTTGTTGTTATCTTTTAGCATTTGCCACTTTTTTCTTCTTCTTTTGTTCATCACCATTTTTATTCTTCCTACTCTAAAGTTGTACTACATATTTTGTGTTGTTGGAAATCTTAGAAGGTTGAGCTCTGTTGTTCATTCACTAAAAATTGACCTCTCATTTCTTTAATTGTATATGCAAGCACCAAAAGTTAAAACAAAGTTGTCAGAAGCTACTTGCAACCTAATAGAGTCATCTTCTCATTATTGTAAGAAATATAAGCCCTATTGGATTTTATAAATGATTCACAGTGATATATATGTTTGATATTGTTGGCTAATAAATGTCAATGAAGAGAGTTGCATTCCTTCTTGCATTCTCCCTCTTCAATACGATTGTCTCATGTATATCTCAAAAATCATAAGTATGTGTTTTTAATTACGTGAAGTTTTTTTTCAATTGTTAAATCATCTTGATGTATAATTGCAATGTCCATTTTAAATGCATGAAAAATGTGATTGTAATTTGTAATTAAAGCTATTTTGGACCTCAATCACCCCAATCACAAACTACATACAAATTTTGAAAATATGACTCTCAATTATTCAAATATCACTTGCTTGAGTTACATTTCACAATATATATTGTTCAAAATATAATTAGTTATAGTCATGTAATGCACATACTTATGTATGTCAAAATGTAACCTTACACATCCCAAAATATGACTACAATTATTCATAAAATTACTAATGAAATCCACATTAACTACCATGTCAATAAAGAATATGACTCATAAGAATTATATTTCACATTAGCAAAGAATATGATTCACAAGAGTCATATTCATATTTCACATCATTCAAAAATATGACTCGTAAGAGTGATATTCCACAATTTACATCAACAAAAAAAATGACTCATCATAGTCATATTCCATGTCAGCCAAAAATATGACTAAACGAAGTCATATGCCATATAGGATTTTTTTTCTTTGCCCGAGTAGCTCAAAAAAAAGTCAAGTCCCCAAGTATAGTCAATGTATACGCCATGTTGGCAAAATATGGCAAATTATGGCTCATTATACCCCCCAACCCATATGATTCAAAATATGACTGATGTCTGAAGCGACTCATCGGTAACGAGTAGACCCAGTCATGCTCCGAGTCATCGACTGTGATTTTTGCCTAAGTCATATTTTGCAGTCATAAAACACTGCTTTTGATGTAGTGAACATGAATAAAAATTAATAAAAAATATTTCTCATAAATTGTATTTTGTCTACATAGAATCTTTGTTTCATTCCACTTGGATTTGTGATGTGCAAGTTGTGGAGCATCTAATTTTGCGGGCAATTAGAGCATCTTTTTGAAAAATAATACATAGGATTTATTTTTTAACTCAATTTTCACATTTTTTCAAAACAAAAAATTCCATAGGGTTAACTTTGATTGTTAAAACAATCTCACCATTGGGATTAGCGTGTTCTAATCTATCTTAGAGTTGTTAACATCTTAATTTTTCCCTCTATCTCATATCTACTTCTACTTTATAATTTTTTTAACCTATAAATGTCCGAAGCCTTTATTCATTATATGTTTTTTGAAGCCTAGGAGAGACCGTTTCAAGGTTGTTCCCTTTTATTGTTCCCCGCAGTGAAGGACAGCCGACTGTCGGAAAAAAAAATTGAATTTAAAAAAAAAATTAAAATTCTTCAAATGGTAAAAGAAGTTGAAAAAAAATTAAAATAAATAAATAAATAAATTTCGGAAATGACTTTGTCACCTCTCAATCACGTAGGACGTTGAGGTGGTATGTAGCAGGGGAACCCACAGTCTCTTAGAGGCCTCAAAAACCATCTAATGGAGCTTCTTGGAATTTGATTTAAATTGAACAAAAAAAACATTTTGATTATTTTTATCAATTTTTTTGGAATTCTAACTATACAAAGTCAAAGTAGACATGTTAGAGATCTCATGGGAAAAGAAAACACAACAATATCACTTACGGATTGAAAGATTATAATTTTTGATAATTAAGGTGATAAAATTGTGAAAGTGATTTGAAGTCTTTTAATCCTCTTTTCACATGTCAAATATAAAAACTTGGTCACACAACACATATGAGGTTAAAGGACATAACATGCATAATCCCAATCAGTTTACGAATCAATTTATGGCTTCTCAAAATCTATTCTACAAATTTTTTTAAATGAATTTCTAATGTGATTTTTTCTCCAAAATCTCATGTATTTGAGGCTCATTCCAAGAGCCGTCAACACTAGAAAATCAAGATTTGCAATGGACATTCTTGCACAAAATCTTGAATATAAAAAATTATAATCATTCATTTTCAAAATCAGATTTTTTGATGCTAAAACTAGACTTCAAAAAGAATTTATTCAAAATTTATAATTCTAAAAATAGTGAATTGGTTAGGTTTTATTTAACTTCAAAGTATTCTCGACACTAGAATTTGGTGCCTCAGGCATTTATGGATCAAAGAATGAAAATCACATTATTTGAATTTGAAATTCTTTTCCAAGAATCTCAACTAAATTCTTTATGATAAATTTTTTTCACTGGTTTTATCTAGTTTTCTTCACTTTAAATGCTTATATCTTGCAATCTTTGTTGTCAAAGTTTCTGAAATTTGTTTGGGTGCTTGGCTTCTGGCCTGCTCTCTGGCTTTGAGGTCTAGTCATGGTCTGCCTTGTGCTGCTTGCTTTGATTGGTTGCTTTTTAGATTTCAAAAAAACTAAATGTTTTTGCCGAGGGCTTGTCCCTTTGGTTTTGTGTACTATTTCCCCTTTCAATGGAAATTGTCCATGTGTTTTAAAAAAAAAATTCTGAAATTTCTTACACACATTCTCATACTAGTCTATTGCAAGATCCTGAAATTAGATTATGCAAAAAAAATCTCATTTAAATTTTTTTTTTTTTTGCCCTTTGCCCTAGAAATGGCAGTTTTGAGTATTTTTTTTACCCCAAGAAAAAGGTCTGGCGGGGACTGTAGGGGTTACAGGTCATCACTAATAACAGTAGAAAATGAGCCTGCAGTTCGAAGTAGCCAGTGAACTCTACCCACCATGGCTTTAACAGCCAGTCAACTCTGAATGTGAAGTACTTGACCTCAATCACGGCAACAGGAAGAAAGAACTGAAACCAGATGCAGATTGATTTGAGGCAGCGAAAGTAAGTGTCCGGAATCTCAACAATTGAACAGGAAGTTTGGAATTCGAGAGTGATCCCTGCTGCTGTTGCAAGGCACTGCCGGTGTATCAACGTAAACAGTGTCAATACCGGAGAACGACACGGTGCGCTTCAGATGGTTAATTCGAGGAGACCGGCTGGTTCTCAAGGACGACACTCGCTCATTTTCCTGCCCCATGTGATGAGCTCCAATTAGAGGATTCTCGATCAAAAAGCATCAGTTGTGTACATGTATATATCAACAATTGACATTCATCACATTTTCGATCGATCTCCACTCCACACCCATGCTCAAACCTCTCACAGAGCCCTACAATCAAGATCAATTCAAAGTTTTGCAATGTCAAGCTGTTGCGAAACCTCGTGAATGCTAGGTGCGCCAGTGTACACAAAGCCCTCACTCTGCCTTGATTGTGCTACAGTGTACACCCTTTCTTCATTTCAAAATATAAGCCCAACACAGCTATTCTTCTCTAGCTTATCCATTTGTCAGATATCTTACACAGCCAACACAGCCAACACAACTATTCTAGATTCAATATCTGAAAGAACGAGGAGATACACATTGTGGAGCAATGCTTTTCTGGGTGTACCTACTTTAGATTAGCATCTTTCTGTTCATTGTCTGCTCATTGTCTGCTCATAACCTCAATGGAGGCCATTTCAAGATGAGGAGAGGCACATTCTTTTTCATAACGTGGGGTTGTTTTAGCATTACAATGAACTTCTTACTTCTTTCTAGACTCTTAGTTGAGCATAGTTGATCAAGATCCAACCATCCAACATCAATGTTCTATCTGAGAGTGTGAAAGTAGAACCTCTTTATGAGAAATAACATCCCTTGCCACTGTTGTGGCTTGGCATGTTATTTCTCATAAAGAGGTTCTACTTTCACATTACCGAGTCTATAAAGATTACAAGAATGAAAATCCGTAATTCCAATTCTGAGCGTAACTGGATCCTAATTCTTCTAATCAGGAAGAGACGTTCAGAACGGGTGCATTAATTAATGATCGAAAGGATGTATGAATGAATGCTCACCATGGCAGAGCAAGGATGGAACTTGCTGATGGGCGGAAGAGTGGTCGTGGTGGAGGCCTCTACGGCGCCAGTACGATCGCCGAATGCCAAGAGTTGTTGCATGGGTTCACACAGAGCCTCGACAGAGGTGATCACTGGGCTAGAGGCGCTCCCCGAGGAGGAGCCTGGGTAGACGAACACTTCAAACTCGGACAGAGCGCGCAGGCAGAACACCACAGAATCCCCGTCGCGCAGTCCATTGAACGCCGCGAACTTCTGCCACCCACACGACATCCGCACGGACGGAAATGCCGCCGACACGCTGAGGCGCACCACCCACGGCGCTCGCGGCTGCACCGACGTCCCGCAGCGCAGAATCACGAACTCCTCCAACTTGTCGCCGTGCTTCTCCACGAACCATGGCGGAATTTCCTGCCATTGCTCACAATTAATTCTCAGCAGTCTTGGTTATATACCGTAAATTCTATGCATTTTGGTATCAACAGCCTTCGCTTGTAAATCTACGATACCATGAATTTGAGTTCTCTCCAATGTTAGTGTAAATAGGGAGAGGTTCTTGTACATGAAGACAACATAAGCGCTCAAAACAACAATACTTCCTCTGTCACCAGTGTTGGTAGCCATGATCTCCCAGGTACGTCATCCTACTCACATCTACTAATCCAATGTAATATTATAACCCCGTAAATCTGCAACAAGAATGATGAGTGAGCAGTTCATAGAACTAAATTAAGAGCATTATGGTGGAGATCGAGCTTTTGAGAAAATCTAACACGGACAGTGGTGTCATACCAGGGAGCACCGACTGTTGGGAACCCCGTTGGGCACATTCAGCGGAGTCAACGTCTTCTCAAAACGAATGGTGCCCTGCAGCTCTGGGTTGTTCATGTGCACTTCGTCTCCGGCCATGGACATGGTCGCTACCGCATGTGGCTCTGCCATTGATGGAGCACCAGTGAAGCTGCGAGATGAGAGGAGAGCGTTGGAATTGGCGATCGATCAACAAGAGCTACGTACTTTACGTACTGAATGAAGCGGAATGCTGGTCGCGTTTACAGTAATACTCTGAATGGCAAGCAAGTAAGGAAAATATCTGCTGAAGAGTCTAATCATGTATTCATATCAGACCCGAGACATGTGGACTCAACTAGCAGCCGCTAATTGGTTTTACTGCACCGTACTTGATGCACGCAAATCGATGTGATCGTGTGGATTTGGAGGTTGTGCGAGTTGTGAATTCATTGAAGCAATCATCTCGTCAACTATGAGTGAGTTGAGTAGTCTAGACTGTTTCTGATTCTAGGTTTCAGATGTGAAAGCTTAGGCCTCTGAAGTTGATGGAAATGGCAATTGTGGCAATCCAGGCCGAATTTGTCTTTTCAAAGCTGCAAAAATGCTAGTGTTCTATGGACTAGGTAACCTCCTGGCGAGTTGGTTACAATCAGCTTTGTCCCCAAATGAAAACTCATGTAATTGTTGTCTTCTTGGATGAATATTGTGTGGTTACAAATGAACTGTCCTAGTCAGGATGAAACATGGTTGAGCAAACAAATGCACACAATCAAAGCTAGTTGTGGTGACTAGTTCTGGCAAGGAGCCTTGGCCAAAAATTGGTTGTTGTCCAAAGAAAGGCAGTTTTTTGTAGCCTTTGACCATCCTCAATCTCCTAGGCAACTATGATAGTGCGTGAGTTCAATGACGTGAGCCTATGGACTAGGTAGCCTTCAAGCCGTCGGGAGGCAGTGAGTGGGTTACAAGGTGTAATAAAGTCATGTAATTGTTGCCTTTGTGGATGAATATTGAGTGGTTACGAAAGAACTATCATGCTCATGGATGAAATACCTTTGAGCAAACAAATGCACACAATTAGAGTTGGTTACGAGCCTTAAAAAATTGAACCTAGTTGTAGGTACATCTCGCAGCTTCATTGATGCCTGTAACTATTTGAAGGTGTTTATAACATATGTACCTATGACATAGGTATACTATAACATGGAAAAAGTCTATAACATAGAAACCTATAACCATAGAAGGTGTCTATAATATAGAGTGACTTCTTGACTCATGGGCTCATAAATTCTATGCTCACATACTAGTACTATCCTCTCCCAAGCCCCAAGTACACAACTCCTTATTTTTTAATAGAGGGTTTTCATTACATATTATGCATCTTAATGCAATAAAAAGTGTTATTCTTCATTTTAGTTTAGCAAACTTTCATAGTCCTTGTAGAGAAGAATCCATGAATATAGGATTTTCTTTAAATTGAACCCAAATAGATGGTGGGTAATGACTTTTAAATAGAAATATAAATTCTTTTAATATAGGTATGATAGGAAAAATGACCTAAATTTGTAAAATATTTTTTTATAAATGCTCGATGTCTTTTATTCTAATTTTTAAATGATGGCCACTTAACAATGTTTAGGGAGAGGTCACAACTAATTAAAGGTAGGCAAACCCTTCTATGACACATCACCTTGGGAGACACCTAAAACATAGTGATGTTGAAAGTCGGCCTAGTGACCCAATTTCAATTTTTTAAAGATTCTTTGAGTCAACAAGTTTTAATTTCCACAAGTAACTAATGGAAGATGAAAAGTTTGTTGAGGCAACCAATGAAAATTGAAGTATTTCATATTTCAAGGATGTCCAATTGACCCCTAAAGGTTTTTGGTATTTTTAGGCCCAAAATTGCTTCAAGTACTCAAACTCAAAGCAAGGCTAAAATCTTCATCTTTATTTATCCATTAACAAATCCAACCATAGGATCCTTTACTTAACTTGTTAGAGTACATCAGTACACCCTTCTAAATTTCTATATAAATAAACCTTACCAATTGTAAAATCATATTGCTTGGATTTCAAAAAGAAGTATTTTCAACTCTTCCCAAGTGGTTAGATTCATCTTTCAAACTTTTTAAACAAAAATGTGTAGATCCTACAACTTATTACTCTTCAAAATATGTTGAAGACATAAGTTGGGAATATACATAAAAAAATTTAACAAAAAATATTTCATATTCATACTTGAAAAAAATAATAAGTAGAAAGATCTAGAATATGATTTAAAATATTTAATTGTTAAGAATTAGTTATAGAATTGAAAATTTCTAATTCCAATGGTTGGAATGTTGTGATAAGAAATCTACATCCAATGCTTTTATTTATTTTCAAAAAAATTGAAAATTGCATTAAATAAAGGACTTCAAAGTATATTTAGAGTAGAGTTTTCCTAAATGCCCGCAAACTAAAATTCCTCATAACTTTCATCTTGTTTATCAAAATGGAATGATTCAAAACTTTCCACATATCACTATAAGAAACCCGCGTTTTTTGTGATGGCAACAAAAAACACGGGATGTTTTTGCGGACAGGACAACGTCACAAAGTTTGAACCAATGGGTGGCAAATTCCGATGGACATTGCAAAAAACGTGTACATGTCCATGAAAAAACATGGGCATTATACAAAAAACAAGTATGTTTTGCAAGACATCCAAAAAAATGTTGTCATATTTTTTGTGATATGCAAAACAATATGACAATGCCATGTTGGCAAAGTCAATCAATTTCACTACAAGTAAATTTCTAGGAGTTATTGGACATCCATATAAAATGTTAACCCAATTTGAAAATCATAGGAGAAGGGTAGCTACTTGGGAGTCTTCCAAAAAACCCTTTCATGAATGGATGATGAAGCTACTATTCACTATTTTTTAGTTAGGATTTCATGAAGCACAAAATCTGTTGGCATCTCTTCTATAAGCATGTGTGTACATAAACATAATTATTGGAAATATGTCTAAATCCTCTAGAATTTCATATGCCAAATACGATGTACTACGCTTCACTTCCGATCTTACGATTCATGTGTATATGTCGTACTAGAAGCTTCAAAGCATGTGCGGACTTTTCAAATTATGTTCATATACATCAACAACTTATAGGAATAAATGAACTCTTATTTTCATTGTATTCAAATTGTTTACAATAATTCCTCTATCCCTAATATAATACTACAATATTGATAGTTCATAAATGTATCATAGAAGTAATTTTTGTAAGAAAATGTGATGCTCATCCAAACAAAAAGTCACCCCCCACCTTCCACAAAAGACATCCATTTACAAAGATGAAAGATTCTACTATATTTTTAATTAAAAAGTGCAAAAAAATAATTCCTAGCATTTGTTTTTATTTCTATTCAATGGGGGGATTTTATTGCACTGCATCTACAAGAAAGGCTTCCATTGTCGTCACTTCTAGTGTTGGTCATTGATTGAATAAAAAACTTTGTTTTGAAAAAGCGACTATGTCATTTTTTCTTTAGAAAAACTATCCACAAATCAAGTTGAATATTAACCCCTAAAGGACTAGACAGTGTTTTTTGGCTGTATAGAAATTTTGGGCAGGTACCTACGAGCGGAGATTTTCATATTTGGGGCTGAAATTTTAATAGAATGTGGGGGCGAGGAAGATCTTTCATATGCACCAAATTTCATGACATTTGGAAATACGAGTCAAAAGTTATAGCCTAATATGTTACTTTTTTTCCCAACCGGGCTGTTCGGACAAATCAGAAAAAATCACTTTTTTCAGAAACAAAAATTTGGAATTGATTTTCTAGAGTTTTATATGCATGAAAAGCTTTGAATCATTCCATTTTGATCAATGAGTCAAAAGTTATGAGGATTTTTTGTTTGCGGGCAGTTTTGGATTTCCTACTCTAAAATAAACTTTGACATCCTTTATCTTATCTAATTTTCAATGTTTTTGGACAAAAATTAAATTTTAGGATGTACATACATTATGACAACATTTCGACCATTGGGATTGGAAATTTTCAATTCCATATTTAAATTGTAAATAATTTAGTTTTTTTAATCATTCTCTACTACTACCTACTTACTATTTTTTTCCTATATGTTGTACTATTCCAAATGATCTGAAAATTTTCAAGCATGTGGCCAACTTGTCTAGGAAAACAAATCCAAAGAAGAACCACCATTTAGGTCATTTTTTCATAGAAATGTGAGCTTGTGAAGTGCAGCTGCCCTGCTTTTCGCAGGGTCAAAAAAATGATTATAGTTAATTTGAATGATTATATCTTGCAATCCACCCGGTGGAAATGTCTGAAATTTTTACCACATGTTTTTGATACAATATAAGATAAGATCCTACGGTTAGGTATGTCAAAAAAAAGTTTTTTTTCAAAATTTTGGTACTTGTACTAGAAATGACAGTTTTGGAGCGTTTTTGGTGAAAGTATAGTGACGGTCCTTTAAAGGTTAAGTGTGTTTGAGCATAATCAATATCCATTTCATACCACAAGGGGACTATACAATCCATTTCACACCTAGATAAGCAACTCTCATATTATATACCATTCATTATAATTACTTATAATGCATTTTTCTTCAATTTCAATGAATGTAATTTGCTATAATGTAAAAATTGCTCGTAGCCCTTCCAACAAAAAATCCAAAATCGTATTCATATACATGACATGTATATTCTTCAAAGACAATAGTGGTATTAAAAAACTTATTACATGAATTTTTTTAATGCATGCATCATACCAAAATCTACCCAACTATTTGGTGTTCTCAGTAATTTAAAAAAGAAATAAAACATTACAAACAAATGTTAATTTCAATTGGAGGGAACTCCTTCTATGGTTTTTAAAAACTCCACATACATCTTTTTATTCTTCATATATATATTTTTTATTTTTTTATTTTTAAAATTTTTTTATTTTAAATATATAAGTCAATTTTTTTCTACATTTCATGTTTTTCTAATTGGTCCTCATGTACCTTCTTGATCAATCTAATTTCATATACTTTTCTATAGAAGTTGTCTTGTAATCCGTTCTAATGCCATTGACCCTTGCATATCATACAAGAGTTGCATTTCTAGAACTTTACATTCTTCTGTAAGACAAATTAGAAGTTTTTTCATACATTAAATGTCACAATTTCAGTACATTTGAGGTTCAATTAATTTTGTATAATACTTGCACTATCAATTGACATTGATGACTTCCATTTCATGTGTTCTTGCTATCTTTTAAAAAGTTTCAAAGTATACAAAATCTCTTAAAAGAAATACATTTTCTCTCATTTGCTTTGTACACATAGATGGAGTTTGATACATACTACGAACAAAGGTGTAGACAGACTTTGGGGTCATTGCAAGAAAAAAAAACTTATTTTTGTAGCATTTGCACATTCCTCATAATTTTTGGCTGAAATACTTCTTTATTAGAAAAACATTTTGAAAGAAACATGAGAAATATGTCCAATGTATACACCTTTATAGAAAACATACCCTAGGAAGGAATAGCATAAAAAAAATTGTGAGTGGGAAAACTGGAAAAGTGCAGAATCTCATGAAGATTGGTACTTTGACATTTTAATTTGTAAAAAGTAGGAAAAACAATTTTCAAGAATACTAAAAATAGGACATTTGAAAATAGTTCATGTTTTAGGGATTTCACAATTCAAATTGTATTAGAATATTTTAAAATCTTCCAAAATCTATCAAAATCATTTGGAGTTTTCTATAGAGTATAAATTCAAAGTTTGAATTTTAATCAATTGAAATTTTTTATAGGTATAATTTGATTTTGAATGTGATTTAAATTCCAATGAAATTCAATAACCATGATGAAAACTTAATATTTCATCAAAATTTTAATAAAATTCAACTCTAATTCAACTTAGGTTGAAATAACTTAACCCCTAAAGTTCCTTGACTATGTTATCACCAAAAATGCTCAAAAACTGCCATTTTTTATATAAGTACCAAATTTCTGAAAAAAAAATATTTTTTGACACATGTAACCATACAATCTTGTAGTATGCTAGTTTGAGAAGATGTGCAAAAAATTTCAAGAATTTCTACCTTGTAGATTGTAAGATATTAGAGTTTGAAGTGACAAAATTCTTTTTTTTGCCCCTACGAAAATCTGGGCAGATGCACTTCACAAGGTCAGATCATTATGAAAAATTGTCCAAAATGGTTGCAACTCTGTGGAATCATTCTTCAAGTTAAGTTGGCTACATGCTTTAAAAAATTCAGATTTTTTGGAATTGTAAAACATATAGGAAAAAAATAGTAAGTAGAAAGATGTAGGGAATGATTCAAAATACTAAATTGTTAACAATTTATTTATGGAATTGAAAAATGAAAATCCAATGGTTGTAATGTTGTAATTAAAAATCTACAACATTTGAGAATTTATGAAAAAGTTTATATATACTTCTACAACATTTGAGAATTTTTATTCTATTTTTTGAGACATTGACTAAGATGTCTACATGTTTTTTGAGTTGTTTTCTAGGGACATCAAATCAAATGTTTCTAGAGACATTTTTGCAATGTCTATTGAGACATCCAAATGTTTTCATAGACATCAAATGAGGCATTGCCGTGTTCATCTCATGTTCATCTTCGAAATTTTACTTTTAATACAAACTACACGTTCTACATATCCCATATGGTTTGCCATACTTCCTACCACCCCACTTCTATATAAGCTTGTGTTTTCATTTCAATATACTCACAATAAATTTCCAAATACAGTGTATTTTGTATGGTGTATTCTACTTGTTGTATAATGTATTTTGTGTAAATGATGTATGTTGTATTTTGTATTGTGCAAGAAATATGGTGTATTGTGTATGAATGTAGTTGGTTATCTCAATTGATGTCTTAGAAAACATGTGGATGTTGTAGTTGATGTCCCCAAAAACATGTGGATGTCTTGGTGGACATCCATTTTGCAAAGGACATGCCATAACATAAGGGATAATGTAAATGATTTAATTGTAAACATCAAAGGAAACATGTGCATGTCCCAGAAAATGTCTTTTTGGACTTCAGATTGGACACAATACAATGAACATGTCAAAATTCTGAACTACTACAAAGTTGACATGTGGTAGTGATGTCATAGCTAACATCATCCAAAAAATGGATGAAAAAGTAGCTTATGTGGCATTCACTGCCCCGTCATTGCTGAGGTGGCTGCCACATGGCAACTTCTTAACATTTTAAAAGACCATGTTTTCTAAGACATCTTCCTAAATCTTCTTCAAATCTTATCATGTTTTCTATAATTTTGCATGTTTTTTGCCTTGTCAATCCTTATGCATTTTTTTTGATATCAAAGTTGATGTAGCTGATGTCCACGCAAACATAACTACCACGTTATAGTCATGTCACAAAAATAGCGAGTTTCTTCTAGTGTATATAAAATCTAGATAACCAAGTTTAAATTTTTATTTCTTAAGAAAGTGATTTTTTCTAAATTGCCCAAGCTTCTTGCTGAACATTAAAAATCACATACTATGCAATAACTTTTTAACCATGTAGTTTAAAGCCATGAAAATTGTTGGACCTTAAAGCTAATCCTTGGGCACATATTGTGTAAAAATTTCAGAGAAAAATAAATAAAAAATCCATTTGTAGTGAGTTGCCCAAAATTGCTATGTTGTCAAAAAACGTAGATTGGTCCTTTAGGGGTTAAGAGCATCCCCATCAACTATTATGTATCCCTATATATTTACTGCAATTGATGCCTCAAACTTGAGTGTATAGGGATGAGACTTCACGAGTTTTCTATATGAACCTCTGGATATAGAATTGGGACAGAGTTTTACAGATATCTGTATAATTTAGAGATATAGATTTTGAAAAAAGATTGGTGTAGTGAAGTTTTTGTATCTCTATCTACATTTGAGGTCCTCTCCCTAAACTCTTAGAAATAGGGAAGCCACTGGTGAGGATGCTCTAAGGGTATTCTAGTGTCAATAGTAGGTGTTTTTATACCTCCAATTTGAATATTTGTAGTTATTTATATAGTTTTTGAAAATACTCGAACCAACTGCCATGGGGGTGCACTTAGTTCTACTACAATAAACCACGTGCAAACAAGCATTAGAGGAGATTTCAGCCCCTTGGAGGGCTGTGAGTTCCCAGACTGCGGGAACTCGTTCGCAGGGGGCCGCAGCAGCTTGCAGACATGGAATGGCGACTTCCACGTCGGAAAAAAATAATTTTTTTTTTTTTTTTTTTTTGCATTTCAAGAGTAAAACTTTTTTTTTGTTTTTTTGTTTTTTTGAAATTTTTTTATTGGGAATAGCCATTCCCCGAAAAACTGCAAGGGGACAATTCCCCCGCAGCTGCTTGAAACGGCCCTCCAAGGGTCCGAAAACTCCTCTAATGTGGTTTCTAATAAACTATAATTTCCACCTAAAATTTTGAGCATTGTTTAATAATGACTATAAGTTTCTATTTCCAAAATTTTCAACTCAAATAAAATATGAAATGATTACTAGAAGAGGTTGAAAATGAACTAAAATGGCATGTTTTTCAACTCAAATAATTATAGAGAACACATTTAGATGACTATTGAATCAATATTCAACTCAAAATGAGCTTTCAATAGAGAGTTATTTTTAGGAATTTTTTGTTCATTTTTTAGGCAATTTTTTCTTATATAATATAGAGGTGTGAAAGTTATTTTTCTGTTTTATAGTGTATCTTTTTACTTCAAAAATTTGTAACTAATTATTAATAACAAACAAAAATATCAATAATTCAAAACATAAACTTTCAAAGTAGAAAAATCTATTCATATTTTATTTATTTATTTTTATTTAAAATTCAAAAAGTATATAGGGGGTCTAAAGATTTGTTCACACATGGTTTCTAATAGATACTCTAAGTGCCCCCCCCGAGCCAATTGCATTCACTTCCACTTCATTTGCTAACATCTCAGACTCTTGGTGTGGTGTTTTTTCAATTTGTATTTAGAGATGTTGGATCTTAAAAAATTGTTTGTTTTAGGTGATGTAGTCATAGAAGCTATAGTTTACAGGTGAACAATAGTAAATTTTTGTTAAAATCATTGATTTGTATAGTTCTATCGTGCTTGAGAAGTTAATATCTCAATATTCCCAATTAGGTTGGGCTTTATTATTGTATTTCATCATGGTTGGATCGGAATGGATGAATGGGATGTGATCATAGTGGTAGTTAGAATTAATGGCGTGGAATAGGTGAAATCAATTGTCGGAGAATGTTGTACCAATTTGGAATGAGTCCAGAGCTCCTGCGGTAGTAAAGCCGACAGTTGTGATTGATAGTTGGAGTGTGCAATAGTTTGTACATATGAGCATTAGAGCAGAAGTGAATTCTATTGTATTGGTGTTTAGTTGACTGGGTTGATTTGATAGTTGTAATGGAGTGAGGTTGGGGGTACAGTGAGGATCAATTGTAAATTTCATGATGAAATATAATGTGGAAATTGTGAGATGAAATGTATTGTGTTCAATTGTATGGATATTGTGTGTGTGGATTTTCAGATGTATTTTGCAATTGGGACTCTTGCTATTGTAATGCAAATGATTGAGTGTGCTGAAATTGTGTGTTTCAATTGTGAGTATGTGGTTGTGTTGAGTATTGAGTCTATGCATTTAATCTCGTGAGGAATTTCTATCATTATAACTAGGTGTGAATATTTGATTGTATTTGGTCTTAATTGTTTTATCAATTGTGTATGGGCTAGTTGCATGGTATGTGTCAATGGTATATGAGCATGATGCTATTGAGCATTTATGGCTTGGATGGAAAGTTAATCTATAGAAATAGTGTGATTAAGAATATCTAGAGAATAAGTTTGTAGATTGAGATCAATAGAACTTTAGATGCGCAATATAAAAATGGATGAAGAATGTTCTAAGAAAAAAATGAGGAAATGTAAATTCTGTAATTGATTGAATTATTCAAAGTTTGAGTGTAAAATGGAGAAGGAATCTACTATAGAAGAAAGCAACAAAAAGAGTCCAATTAAAGGAAAGCCAGAGCTAAATTGTAAAGATGAAAGGATCAATTGAAGATGCTAGAGAATTGGATTAGAAGATTAATAGAAGATTGTATTAGTGTGGTTGGTAAAATTGATGGGAAATTAGGGAACAAAGCGAAAGCTATAGAATCCACTATAGATTGAGTAAGTTTCTAACCTTGATTTTAATTATAATAAGGTGGCTTATCTATTGTATTTGCCTAAGTAGGAATTCCCTTCAATCCTCAATTGTGCACAACCTTAGGTTAGTTGAATTGCCTTTAGGAATTACCTATAAAGCATCCATACCTCTTTGTGATCGGATTTTAAAACTATAGGAATTTATCAATGGTTCATCCGTGATAAAAACCAATCTACAGGTGAGGATATTTTATACAAAAGCTTGGCCATTGCCTTAATTTTGGAACTTAAGATGCCAAAAGATATTTTGTATCCCATCTTTTGGCATGTAGGACCTATCCTAGTATGTAGAAAATTAACAACTCAATGAAACATGCTGACCCTAATCATTGATGCTTTTGAAACCCTAATTTAAAAGTGGTTGTGACTTTATGAGCTTAAATTTGAGGCTAAAACTTATTGTGCTTCATGCTAAGACTTTTAGTGCTATGTGAGTTTTGGTTTGGACTTTCAAACCATTCTAGATTTTTTTTAATAAATTTGGAATGAACATTTTCTTCCATTTAATTTTTATGATTCCATATTATAGTATATAGATCCATTCTCTAAGTTGTTTTAATGTTGATCAGACTTATCTATAGAATGGTAGTTGCCTATGTGGGCTTATTCTGGAACTTTAGATTCACCCTTCAAAGTACATGCTCATCCCTACTTTCAAATTCAATGGAACCAATTACACTCTCTATAAGGTAAACCAGCCTATGACAGGCAAATCTCCTATGACATGCTTCTAGAGAACTACCCATTACAGTCTTAAATCAACCCATAACAAACTTTTTCCAATAAATGGGGTTAGAACTGCATTTGATTAATTTGTGGCCATAATCAAAGCCTTGGGAAATGGTCATGAAGTTATTGGTAACTGTCTTAGGACACTTACCCATTTTCAGTGTAAACTGGTAGTAAAAAGTTATTTTGTAATTCTTTTATGTCATGTCCATATTAGGAAATCTTGGAGCCATGTTAGAAAATGTTTTGATTGCATTAGGTGGTTAGATGACCATCATGGAAACACTTTTCTGTTGATTTGGGGTAGTCTACAGACTCTTTAAAGCCAACTGCACAGCAAACTTCAAAAATTCATAAAAAATTCATTTTTTGTCCAAAAAATAAAATTTCACTTGCTCTCTGCATTTCTCATGTTTATCTTCATAGAGAATTTTTTTTAATTTTTTTCAAAAATGTGAACATGGCAAACCAGCCATTCTGCCTGTCATAGGCTGGTTTACATTATGTCCCATGTATATAACTAGGGACCAATCACAAATATCTTATTTAGAATGTAAGAAAACATTCCATCACAAGTTGCAATCAAATATAAGAATTGTTCTAAATTTAATTAGAAGGTGATTTGAGAGGCTCTGCACACTCTCCAAATGTGACATGTAGACTTAAAGCTTACTTAAAAAGAGACTATTTTTTAATTGTTCTCATCCATTTTGTTGGATGATTGACTATTTACAATGCTAGATAAAGGATGCTCTTAGAGAGGAGCACCAAAAAACATTTGTCCAACAATCTCTACAAACAATTGCCAAGTTTAGAGTGACAAAACACTAAATGGAAGATTGAAAAATTTACTCTCCTTCTAATCAACCCAAATTGCCATTAAACCAACTAAAGTCAAAGTTGAATCAATGGCCTCTCAAGTTCACCTACAAATACAATAGATCTTATAATAAGATTGAAGATGGCAAAACAAACACTACATTCTTGTAATTGATCCTTTAGATGTATCTAGAATGGATGTAGTTGGAGTTAAAGCATATCCTCTATTGTCTTGAATAAATATTTAATGACTAGTAGGGGTTATTTTTTATGGAATGAGTGGCTTGTTTCATTTGGTTTGAAATTTAAAATTTAAGTTAGTACGGACTAATTTAGATCTCCTTTGGAACCCTATTGGTACCAACACATTTTTTCAAGTGCTAAATTGCACATGCAATTTTCACAAAAAACTATTTTATTAAATTAAACTAAATTAAAAACTATTACTAAAGCAAAAGCCCTTCAGGGACCTCATTGGTTGTGATAGTTTATCCAAAGGATATAAGTACTTGCAATTTTGGGGGGATATTTTATTTTGAAAATTTTGAAATTTTTTGAGTCTACAATGATACATGCATTGTTATTGACAACAAGGCCTAGGGGCTTGCAAAAAGATTTAGGAAAAAAAGTACTAATTAAAAAAATATATTAAATGTCTATGATTCTTTAATAGATTAGATGTTCAAATTTTTTGAGTAAGAAATGAAGATAAACATGTCCTGAGCTCAATGAATCTTTACTATTTCATTCATCTAAATATTTGTAGATTTTTGGATTAATTCTCTTATATTTGTGTGGTGTAGATTTTTACAATTTTCCTTTGCAAAATTTTTGTATTTCAAATGGTATAAGTATGTTTGACCTCAAAACAAACTTTTTTAGTTCAAAAATGATCCTTCAAAATTGAAATAAATAAATATCTAAAATAAAAATCTTTTACAAATCACCATAATTATAAATTAACATTTTGAATTCCAAGAAAAAAAAATATTGTAAAAATAATAAATATTCAATCTATAATCAATTTTAAATAGAAAGAATTTTCAATTTTTGGTTTCAAAATTCATTGAATTTTTTTGGTTTGGTGTGATATTTGATCTAACTATATAGATGTGAACAATAAATCATTTTTTACAACTTTTGTATGAAAGTCACTATTAAATTATTATTCTAAGTTGCATTTTATAATATACTTCTATAATTTTGGAGATCTAGATTGTCCTCTAGTCTTCAAGGAGTTAATGACCTTTGCAGGAGTTGTGGATTATGGCTACTTTGTAGTTCCTAAATCATTAAGATCAAATTTATCATGGAATTATACTCTAAAGCTTAAAAAACTCCTCCCTTTATAGCCAAATCCGAGACTTCTAGGAGTCTGGGGAACCAAAAAACAAAAGCAATTGAAACCTCAACTTGATACAAAAGTTTGTATAACTATGCACCCAAAAGTGGCAGTCACAGGTTTTGCATTAATTAACAACAACCCCCTTCCTGCTAAAAAACGAGAACCGTTGATTTTTTTGTAAAAAAATTACAACCCCCCCTTCACAACCGTTGATCTCAAAAAAGTTTGAATACGGATACAGATACGGAATCGGGTATTGATATGGTATTGGTACGGATACGGATACATATTGGAATATATACGGGTACTGATACGATACAAATACAAGTGCAATATGGGATATATCCCATATTGTTTGCACTCCCACCCACCCCTAAAAATTACAAGAAGGGGAGGGTGACAGAGGGTGGGTGAGGAGTGGAGAAAAATTTTAATTTAAAATTTTTTAATTTTTAATTCAACCCCCCTCAAAAAAAAGAAATTAAAATTAAAATTTTTGAAAGGGGAGAGGGGTTGAATTAAAAACTGAAAAATTTTAAATTAATTTTTTTTCCCATGGTGCATAGTTTTATGCACTATGAAGTGCACCATGAAGTGGCTGTAACAACCAGCACACAACTAAGATGGAAGAATAGGAAAAAAAACGAACTTTCTCAAAATGTGATGGTGTGAAATGGAAAGACTTACATTAAAAAAGACCTCTTAATACTTGGGATGTTGATAGATCACAAAGGTATTGATGAATAATTGAATGTGCGGAAGGTACATTAGGATGTAACATTAGATGAGATTTGGGACATACGAAAGACCACGAGTTATCATGCAGTGATAACTAGCGAACTTGACTGCTACAATGACATTGTAGCAATCCTACATGGCCAAGAGGTTGCCACCTCATTTCTCAATTTTTTTTTCTTTCAATTTCTTTTTTCATTTTTTTCATTTTTATGTTAATTTTCATTTTTTTGAAAAAAAACAATTTTGACAGCCAGCCGTTCCTTCACTGTGGGAGAGTAGTGATGAGAATAGGCCTAAAATGGTCTTTTGGAGGCCCCAAATTTCACCTAATGAAATAGTAGTTTCTTGAACAAGAGATATTGGAGATTGCAATGGTGTGCAAGAGGAGTTTGTTATGCCCACTTTGAAGAGAAGACAAGGTACTCAATAAATTCATGTCCCTAGCAAGCACAAAAATCTCACAATAAAAGCAAAGCAAAAGACACACCCAATGGCACAAAGATTTTCAAGAATACAAAATGGAATGTAAAAAACTCTTGTAAGAGCAAAGACAAAAACACTCTAAATTAAATTAAATCCAAGTGAGATGTGGAAAATGAATTTAGAGGTATTTGTTGCCAAGGTTGTCAAAGAAGCTATGATTCCATTGACGAGACATTGGAAGTAAAAGAAATGGATTTCTTTGTGAGCACCCCCTCATGCTGAAACCTTGATGTTGACTAGCAACCTCACAAGTTGTGTACCTCCATCATGTCACAATAGGGTGGGGTGCATTGTGCTACTATGGTTGACTTATCCATTCGTAAATGAATGGATCCACTACCAAGTTCAATGAGAAGACTTGAACAAGTTCTCAACAAGATATTGGATGTGACATAGTGGGACTAGTCTCGATGGCCTTAAAGTGACATGGTGGGGCTATATGGACATGTTTGCAGTAATGTGACAGGCTTGATTGCATGCTACCCTTCGGAAAAAAAATAAGACACACGCCAAAAATCATTGCAATCAGTGGAAGAGTACAAAGAATGTTATTACAAGTATTGGGGTGAAATTCCTTCCTTACCTTAGATTTGGTGCTATTATTATACTTTCATTTGGGAATAACCCTAATTAGAAGGTTTATAACATCGCACTCTATAATTTTTCATCTTGTACTTGTCCGCATTATGGAAGCATGAATGAAACTTCTATTGGAAAGCATAACATGTACATAATCTACAAACACCTCTATTACATCTTTTGTTACTTTTGCAAATTGGATAAGATTTGTTCATCCACACTCCTATCATGGCTTGAATGAAATTAAACAATTATTTGTTGTTGCTAGAATCATTAAGACTTGTGAGTAAGCAAGCTGATTGACAAACATTAGCATGATATGAAGTAGATATATAGTACTAATATATTATCTTCAAAAACCCCAAATTCTAGTAGCCAAATATTATATTCTTACTGCAATGTATATTCCTTGTTACTATGAAAGAATATTTTATTTTGTAAATGAAAATCCACATCTTATGATATTTCACTACATTTGTCTCCCTCTCATCCTTAGAATTGCCTCTAAATTATTTATACTCTCACTTAATGAACCCTCCCTAGGATGGCCTCCCTAAACATGATATAAATAACAAGCCAATCCATAGAAGTGATTCTTGGTACTACAAACTTCTTCTATTGTACAATAATTTTTTATTCAATTAATGCATGAGTTTAAATAATGTACCTCGTAGTTAGGATTGTCATTCTTTGTCAAATAATTAACTAAATTTGGCTAAATTTTAAAATAGAAAGATTTGTTTTTTTCAACCAACTTACTTTATATAAAAAAAACAATATTCCACAAAATCCAACTTATGTGCTTAGAAATAATTTTTTTTCCGATCCAAAACACAAGGAACAAAAGTGCAATTTGGGGATTATGAAGTGTAAGATGAGAGTGGTCTACTTATTAGTGCAAGTGTGACTCTTGCAGAATTGTTACATAAACTAATTGTTACATAAACTCTTATTACACAACATATACAATATCAAACACATTACACTCCCAAATGGTACAAATCTAATGTCACATAAAGACTTCAAAAGATACTATCAAACTCCAACAAAAATAGAAAAAAATGCTTTGAATATAGCAGAACAACTTTTTTGCTACCCACGATGTACACCTGAGTGTTCAAATCCTTGCCAAAGACACCCGCTAATACGAACTCTAAAAGCACAATATATATCAAACAACAGTGACCTAACCCCAAGAACCGCAATCAACCCCACGCGCCTACCACCGATACAAATACTACAACAACAAAATCCACCCCCTCACATTCAAAACAACCCACTCCAATTCCCTATACATATTATAACAAACCACAAAACCAAGGAAATAAAAGACAAATACAAAATCTTCAAAAAATATAATGAATATCTATGTCAATGGGTACTTCAAGATAACACAACATATACTAAATGGATGCCACAAAGAGATCTCTTCCCATTTAATCAACCAACAATAATTGAACACAACATCACTTTACTAACACAATATTACACAAAACAACAACATAAGTATTATAGAAACATCATCGCAGTCAATTTCAACCATGAATAATATAGAGATACACGTTATATCCCACCTCCAACAATAATCCCACTCACACACATCTCCACTATTGAATGCAATCCAGACAAAGACATAATGACAAATATACACACTATACAAACACACAACGAACTAACACATATATACCTCGATACTGGTCAACACCTCATCACTATCCCAACCACTAGGTTCCAATGGTTATGGAAACAATACCACACATCCATATACAACACACATGGCCTATTACCACCTACCCAATCATTCGAAACTGAAATTATATGGCTCTACCAAAGATACAAATATAAAAAATCCAATAAAAATCCACACAAAACATCACAACACACCCTTCCACAAAACATTCTAGACTCCCTCATAACAACATTCAATATATCCCACTCATATTTTTCCTCGCCCACTATATGCTCCACACACATCACAAAATTCTACTCTCCATTTGAAAGAGATAAGGTATTTGGATCACTTGGCAAAGCCTTTGACTACAAATGGAAAGGCATTGGTTTTGCACATCCACACAATGAAGAAACGGCACAACAAGCACTACATTGGGCAAGACTTGCGGCCAAGCATGACCCAACCAACATAACTATACTTATCATACCAGACTTAAATTGGTACCAAAACTTATCTCCATATATTGGGCCATTCGAAGACACACATGTCATTGCCCATTTTGCCGTAGACACTATTACATATGAGAAACCAACAATCCCCTTTGAGCTTAATAAACAACCAACTACTGAACCACTCGCAATACATGTTCTTTGTACACACCACCAAAATCATAATATTGGCCCACCCACCCAATTAAACTCTCTCATAGAGGTCCTCCAAAACATGCAACTAACACAATACCACATACAAATTCCTGCTCCTACACCCAATAATGTCGCAGTGAACAAAAACTCCAATTGGAATAAACTCACATATAAAACTAACTACAATCCAACAAATACATACACACCTCCAGTACCAAATTATGCAACTAATATACAACAAAAATTTCCACCGCAATATAGCTACTACACTGATGGTTCCTTTATACCACCGAAACAACACATAGATGGTCATTGGATACGGGAAAAAGCGGGATACGGCATATACAACCCCTCCAAAGAAGAAATTCAAATCTCAAAACGTCTACCTGGTCTACAAACTAGTTTTAGAGCTGAATTAATGGCTATACACAAAGCATTACGCATAATCACTACCAAATATCCACATGAACCAGCACACATATTCACCGATTGTTTAAATTGCATATACGTACTCAATACACAAATAAAACACCCCACCTTACACCGCAACCATCCAGACAAAACTATATTAGAATCTATGGTAGAAATGCTTCAAAGTCGAACACAACTCACAACAATTCACAAAATTAAAGCCCACATTAATATTACAGGAAATGAAGAAGCAGACAAACTCGCTAAAAATGGTACCACAAAGACATACAAGTTCGCCTCAAAACCATATGAATTTGCACACACTACGCCATTCTATTATCAAAAAGATGAATGGCCAGGCCCAACCCAACGACCTGACAAAGGCCCAGTTAGATGCCTCAAAACATATATCACCAAGCATGATCGTGATAAAAATCTAAATATATTAGCACAACGATTCCCTAACATTAGCAAATAGACACTTAATCCAGATATAAATAATGACCTTTCTAACGAATTTTGGTCTAACTCCAAAATAACAGATTCACAAAAAATAAGCTTACTTAAATTTCGCACCGGTCAATATATGGGTAACGCTAGAAAACAACTATTTTTTGGCATAGAAAGATTTCCATCCATTACATGCCCCATATGCAATTCCAATGACATAGACACTTGGCTACATGTTCTCCTCAAATGTACTAACCATCATATCCATGCTCTTAGGGTCAAAAGGCACAACAAAGCAGTATGGGAATTGAGAAAACTACTTCTATCATCCAAACAAACCAGACACTATACTCTCATGAATGCAGGGACATTTAATAACAATCCACAAGAAAATACAGTCCCCCCTTGGCTCCTACCTTGCTCCTGTGACAGACAAAGATGTCATTGCAACGCTAGATTCAAACCAGACATTCTATGTATTAAAGGACTCCCCTACCAAACCAACCCACCAACTCACCCAAACAATAATCTCACAATACAATTCATTGAATTCACATACGCTGATGATAGATTCTCACAAACAACTATAGATAACAAAACCCCAAAATACCAACCATTAATAGATAGCATTACTTCCCAAGGCTGGAACGTAGATCCACTCATTGTCATTACCGCAGGAGCTAGAGGAACAACACACACACCATCAATGAAACTCCTTGAAACCAAACTTAAATTATCTGTACCAGCCGTGAAACACACATTTACAGCAATTAACACCATAGCCATACAATATGCTGGATCAATCATTCTACACAAAAGAAAAATAGAAAATAACCAACCACTTCTATTTGAATAACTATTTTACAAAATAAAGGGCTGTGATGTAATCATTCCTTAGTAAATACCACATCTAGTTGTGACCAACCTCCATACCTAACGTTAATTCACTAGCAGTACCAAGGCATCTCTAGTACACGATCACTCAAACAAACCCGATAGGAATTTAATCTCGACCACATAATTATAATATTTAGTTCTTCTCCACCCAACCTTTAATTCATGAATTGATGTTCCACCACCACTGCAATGTACATTTACAAACACGTACTCATCTAACCACCCTAACCATGGTTACTTTCATTTGGCTACTGATAACTAAAGTGTCTATTCTCGAAAGGGAAAAGTAGTTTTGCATCAATGGCCCTTGATCCGGCGGACATTGGCTCATTGTCATTACGAACAGACACTTTATTCACGCCGGCCTTTTAATTAAGACCGGAGTTTTTTTATATTATATTTATTATATTGCAAGTGTGAACATTTTGGATGAATGAGGATGAAAGTTAAATGAAAGTTGGGTGCCCATCACACAGAAATGGCACAAAAAATTGTCCTTGCACAGGTCGTGGCGAGGCATTAGGGTTTGGTGCTGGACGCATCTCCTCGCTGGAGGGTTGGGAAGCATTCTTGCTGCGAGAGTGGACGATTTCCGAGTTCGTGCTCGACGTTTGGATGTGCTAGAGGAGGGGCGTGTCCGTCGGCCGGGTATTTTCCAGAGGGAACGGGCGGTGCCTCTGAAGGGAATGAAGGCGTGGATGCAACCGGGTCTTCCGAGGGGCGGGTGCACGAAGTGTCGGGACAGAGGCTGGCGCTGAGATCGTATGAGCCAGATCATAGTGCTCGCAGCTCGGTCGAGCGGAAAGTCGGGAAAGATTCTGTGGCAGTGGATTGGATGGTGGTGAAGTAGGATTCCTGTCTGTGGCGTTTATGAGTTCTCCTTAGATCTGTTTCGGAAAAAAATCGAAGGAGGTGGAGTAGAGTAGCGCAGGAAGCCAGGGTTTCCTGCGTCGAAGCTCTTCATAGCTAGAGAGAGATTCTGGGGCAGCTAGAATCGACAGAGATTGAAGATTTTCTGAAAAAAATGTTTTGGCGAGTGGCTGGCCTGTCGACCACTTCTCCGGTGAGTGTTTCCAATCTTTGTCTGCAGTCTTCATAGACTACTGCGCGGAAATAGGGGATCCTTACTCTTTAATCTCGTTTTTCTCGTCAAAGTGACTGTGCATCAACGGTGTCCAGCGGACCTTGGCTTTCACTCTCTCTTGAGGACGCGGGTTGTCCAACAAAACGGGAATCTACAATCGAGATTTTGACATAAATCTTTTTTTTTCCCCCAAGACCTCTCGCGTCGCACTGAGCAATTTTTTGGACATTTAATCACGGTGGGCGAAGTCTCCGAGCCTAATGTTTTTGCGACTTGCTTTATTCATTCTCCTTCCAGTGACACCGTGACTGGGAATTCTATTCAGTAACAGAACGATTCGAAATTTGAGTTTCGTTTCTAAATTTTTACTTCATGGGAAACGCCAGAGAAGCAATGTAAGCAGTATTGGACGTCAGTAGTTTGAACTATGATTTCCATCTTAATATTGACGAATTCCCTCTCGATAGTGACTTTGTTGAGAAATGAGAATGACTAAATCCCTCAATTGAGAAGCTGACCTCGTCGTACGACAGTTAATTTAAGACGAATCCCGACTTTTTAGGGTCTTCCTTATGACTATGTTAGTTGCAGACAATCAAAGTGTAAAGTTTTGCGTCTTGGCGATCACGTAGGCCTGATTGTTTTTAACTTGGCGGCCCTTGAATGCCTTTTAAGTTCATGAATTCTTCGTCATTCCTAGCTCAAATATGACATTACAGCCCATGAGAGAACCTTGAGGCTACAGACGTTTGCTGCTGAAGTGGTACATTCTCTCTGCTTGCACTGCATTTGACTGGGTGGGAAAACCATATGGCTAGCATTCTGTGTTGGCAGTCGGCAGTTGTCACGTAGGGATGTGAAAATGAACCAAGTCAATCGTAATAGGGATTGCCGAGTTTCTATGGTCCGCACTAAATGCCGTAACTTGTGTAGTCGTCGATGACTGCTTCGAAAGTGACAAGTCTTTCCGTATGATTTCGAAGTGAGGTGGTGTGTACAACTTTTTTCTGTATCCAACAGCTAATCACTGTGAATTGTCTTCGGTTCATTTGTTCGTCGTTTGTCTGGATTCATGTGGATATTTGACTGGTGTCTATGTTTTCTTCTGCAGGTTGAGTCGGTGCTCGATAAAGATGGTTTCACCTTGGAAGAGCTCCTGGATGAGGATGAAATCATCCAGGAATGCAAATCTTTGAACAGTCGTCTTATTAGTTTGTAAGCTTTCCCGCCGATGTTCAATGTATCCGAGCTTGCATTGCTTGCAGATACCCCTCCTGAGATCTCCAGTCCAAGATTCATGCATGCCAGAACACGTACCTCAGATCTCAAATTCATCAGACAAGTTTATTGAGTGAAAGCATGCATTGTGAGCATCCAGTTTTCCTCGGCCATTCTTCATTCCAGTTTTCTAAGTCTTTCTTCGTTATCCTCTACAGCCTGCATGGGAAGGCGCAAGTTCAAGCGTTGCTCCGTTATGTAGTGGAAGAGCCACCTGAAAATGCAGATAACAAGCGTGCATTTAAGTAAGTTGCTTCATCGTTAGGATGTCCTCTATATGGACTTGAAGAAACCTTACCTGGGATTGCTTCGATTTTAGTTGCATCTTTCTGGATTTTCGGCAGTTTACATTCCTTTTGCATTCGGCTGTTGACTGGTATTGTCTGTGTCGGTTTCCGAAATTCTCATTTTCCCGTCGTGCAGGTTTCCATTTATCGCGTGCGAGATTTTCACTTGCGAGATAGATGTCATTTTCAAGACTTTAGTTGAGGATGAGGAGGTATTTTCCAGATATCTGTTGATTTGGAATGCTGAAGTGTTAATGATTCGAACCACGATTATTTCATGGTTGGAAACACAGTTATTTATACTGAAGTTGAAGGTTGTATGAGGGATTGAAGTTGAGGTGTTTCAAGATTGAAGCTCTGCTCGCTGGTCATCCAGTTACGATCCTTGCCGTCAGTGATAAGAGAAATGCTTGATTGTATCCCGCTATGACGGAACTGCGCTTTAACAATCTGGTGTACTCCGTTCTCTCCTTTTGCAGCTCATGAACTACCTTTTTTCCTTCTTGGAACCTGATCGACCCCATGGGACTTTGCTGGCAGGCTACTTTAGTAAGGTAAGTATCCAAACTCTCATCAGAATCAGTTTATCATGGTTCCCAGTGCTGGGTTTCCTGTTTTTTGTAGATCTTGATCTTGAATTGTCACTGCCGTTTGGTATCCCGATTTCGATGAAGTTTAGAATGCTTCGGTTGCTTTTGCATTGCTGATGTAGGATTTGATTATCCTTCACATTTTGTGGCGCATGGAGAGGAAATTTTACTGGAGGCCACAACACTGGGGTTTTAAAAACGTTCTTTGCTCTCTTGTTATTTGCGAATGCAGGTGGCTATTCGCTTGTTGCTTAGAAAGACAGTTCCGGTGATGCGGTATTTACAAGTACGTCTAAGAGTTGTCGGTTCTCCCGTTTTTTCTGCGCATTTTTTCCTTCTTAAATATCTGGATGTGTATTAGGGAAGGACGCGGGGTTGAGCGATTCTTGGTCTCTCTATTGACATCCGCAAGTTTTTTTGTACATGTATGAGTTGAATGAGAACTTTCTTTCTGTGACTAGTCAGGGATGTAGCCTTTGATACTTTCAGTTTTGTTGAACTTCTGCAGACCCACCAGGAGGTGTTGAAGAAGTTGGTTGATTTAATTGGTATTACTTCCATCATGCAAGTGAGTTTACTCTATCACCCACTTTTTAGTGAAGTTCCGTATCGGACAGGATCCTATGCGGTTTTCTGGAATTTCCCTCCTCTGACCGCATCTTACAAAGTATTGTGTTCGTGTGCATTTTGTAGGTTTTGTCTCGACTGGTGGACGACGAACATATTTATGCCTATCATGTGGATTCGCTGCAATGGTTGGCGGACACTGATCTACTGGAGATGCTTGTAGACAAGCTTAGTCCGCCGGTACTTTCTTCCCTCCCTTGTCATATGTACGTCATGAGTAGTCGTTGTACCTGTGCGGTTTTCCACCGTCAGTGCAGGTGAAAGGAAACGCGCACACCCAAAGTATCCTCGCCTTTACATCATCTAGGTAGGACGACTTTGTTATATGCAGAGCTGTCCCTGCAATCTTTGGTTGTGCATGTATCCTGGGCAAGTGATGGGTTTTGTTTTGAGTTGTGATTGCAGTATTCTTCCGATGTTCATGCAAATGCTGCTGAGACATTGTCAGCAGTCACTCGCGTTGCTCCATCTGCCCTTGCTTCGAAGCTTTCGAGCCCTAAGTACGATTCGAGCCCTTTCCTGCTTTGTAATTGATTCTTTGAGCTTGAACGGAGCCTTTCGAACGTCTAAGTGGTGTGTCATAGAGGCGGTCGGATCCTTTGATGCATGTCGATGTAGCGTATCTCAGTTTCTCAAATTTATTTTTTGTCAGGAGGTGATGTAGTCAATCTGCTATTGCGAATTAGTGGAAATTAAATGGGAGAAGTGCGTTTTATTTACAGTTCCAGATTTTCTGAAGTATAATTCTAGCTTTCACTTGTTGTGTGCCTTGATGGCTAGTATGAATCGGCTAATTTGTATAAGTTCGTTTTGGCAGGTTTGTGGGACGCCTTTTTCATCATGTATTGGAAGATCCAGAGTCGAAGTCTATTCTAGTGAATTCACTCTCTGTATGTATATCTCTATTGGATCCGAAGAGAGCTGCCAGTGTTGCAGCTGCAGGAGCTGCTCGTGGTCAGCATGTGGCCGAGCCTGTCCCTACTGCCAACCCGGAGACTGTCGAAGGCATGCTTCAAAGACTGGGTGAGCTCTTGCAACTTGCAGTACACGATTCCCAGATTTGGTTTTGTTTGGAAAGGAGTCCTCGTGATAACCACTGCCTGTCCGAGCATTTCCCATGTAGGTGCCAGTTCCTTGCCTTCGCTTTTCTCACTAGCCTTTCCTTTTCTTTGTTTTCTGTGCAGGTGACTTACTTGCAGTGCTGGACGTTTCGACCGACGAAAAGATGTTGCCTACTACTTATGGACGGCTTCAACCCCCTTTGGGAATTCACAGGCTGAAGGTTCGATTCGAGCTGGGGCTTTTTTCTTGACGTGGAGGTTCGGAGTTCATGGGGACGCTTTGTATGTAGATCGAGTGTCCCTGCGTTTTGCATGCATTGTTACCTTTTTTCTGAATTTGTGGATCCCTGTTCAGATTGTGGAGTTCATTGCGGTGCTTTTGCGAGCAAACAGTGAAGGTGCTAGACACGAATTGGTCAAGTCCGGAGCCATTCAAGTCGTTTTGAAGCTCTTTTATGAGTACGTCCACCCCTCTTTTGGGTTGTTTGATCACGTGATTCTGCGAGTTTGAGTTGAATTTCACTGTATCTCAACATCAGGGCAGCCAATGCGCTCGGAGCGGACCCCTAGTAACCATGTCCGTTCTTGATTTTTGTGTGGTACAGTTACCCCTTCAACAACATGCTGCACCACCATGTGGAGAGTGTGATTACTTCTTGCTTGGAAAGCAATGACCAAGAATTGATTGACCACTTATTTGAAGACTGCAAATTTCTGGATAAATTGTTGGCTGCGGATGAGAATCCTTATGCGCCTGACAGTCATGCAGAGGTGAGGGTTGCACTTTGTCTGGTATCCACTGGCGAAATGCAAGCGAATTGCAACCTGGTGGTGCTTACCATATTCATTGTTGCATTTTGTTGGTTGATCTACTGGTGTGTTCATATCCAACCTGTTTATTTGATTTGGAGGCTCTTTCCTGATGTGCAGCCCAAACCCGCGGTCAGCAAATCACCCACAAGGATAGGGAACATGGGACACCTTACGCGTCTTGCTAACAAGATCAATCAGGGCTCTACTTCAAACCCCACCATTCTAGGCCATATCCAGGTATGCAGTGCTGCCATCTCAGTTGCGTTGTCATGCATCCATATGATTAGTCCCTGTTCCTGATCTCTCCTTCGTCACTTCGCAGGCTAATCCAAAGTGGAGTGAATGGGTGACCAAAGTCTTGCAGCAACGGAACACAATCGAGAACGTGTTTCAGTGGTCTTGTGGGTATGTCTCCTCAATCGTACGGATAATCGGTACATTTTTGGTGTGCATTTCCTCCCTATTGGGCTCTTGTGATCATCGAAGAATTGACTTCTGTGGAACTCGGTCTTACAACTGCACTTTTTTGACTTGATATGTCCGTACAGACGTCCTACTGCGGTACAGGATCGTCCTGTGGAAAGTGACGAAGATGACTTCCGCGATAGAGATTATGACATATCCACCATGGCGAATAACATAAATCGTGAAGTTTATCGTTACGGCATGTTTGACAATGATGATGCTGACGAGGTACCGGTATCCTGTATCCACTCTTCACTTCTTCGTAGTCGGAAGCACCATTTCCTTGGAACCCATTTGTGCACTTGTTCTGGTATTTAGCGCTCTGTTTGTATTCGAGGCGTTTCTTTCGTTCATTTCTTCATGCCGACTTGGTTTCATTTCTCGACTTGGCTTTCCATGCGCAGGGTCATGGGGCTATGGAGAGAGACGAGGAGGTTCACCCTTTTTCATTACTTATTTGAAGCATGCGTTGTTTTTATGCGAACTTTGCTATTTTTGTCTTCCCTTTGACGACATCAGTACTTTCTTATACCTCTGCTTTTGTGGTTCAAGGTTAGTATATGTACAAGAACCGTTTTATGCACGTCTAAGAGTGCAACTGATCTTCGGTGGTGTACTCAGGACATGTTTTTTGATGATGAATCTGCGGAAGTTGTCATTTCGTCGTTGCGACTCGGTGACGAGCACGACAGGTATTTAGGACATTATTTTCACTTCATTATCGGGGATAGATTCCCTCCCACGTTTTTACTGTGCGCCATTAAGTTGATGTGCAGCTTATGTTTGTACTCAAGGGGACTAGGGCTTTCCTTCTGTCCGTGTTTTGTTCTGAATTTGACTCGAGTGATTTGTGATGCATTGGAAGATCGGACAGCATGTTCGGTCCAAATTCCAACTGGTTTGCGTTTCAAGACGATTTTACCAGGTCCACGGAGGATTCTACTCCAACTTTCCTGATATCATCGCCCCCTTCTCGTCACGAAGATGGTCGGGCTGCCAATATTGTCTCCCCCCCTAACAGCAGTGGGGATAGTAGCAGTGATGATGAAGTCGTTCTGGGCGAAGATGAAGATCTTGTGGACACGGCCACTTCAGCTAATTCCAAAGTTGAACACAATCCTATTAATGGACTCCAGCTTGAAGGCAAAGGCAGTCCAACATTTGATTCTTTAGATGAACCAGAATTAAGCTCGAAACTTGAAAAAGTTGATCTTTCGGACGATGTCTCCTTGTTTCAACAACGCCAAGAAGAACCTGGTGCAGGTGCTTTCCTGGGTGTTTTTTCCTCTTGTTCGCATGATGCCTGTAATTTTGCGTTGTCTAGTCCTCACTTGTTTGGGCTATGTTATCCCATTGTCGACGGAAATGGAGCCTTTAGATGCCTTGAACAAGTGTTTGCAATTAAGGAAGAGTCTGAGGTGTTTGGTTTGTGGGCAGCAGGTTCGTTGGGTAAATCAGGGGGCCATGTGCTTGATTATAAAAACCCATTTGATGTCTATTTTCCAGACCACGTGGAGTCAGCTGGAGAGGCACCTGTTTCTACTGAAGCTGAAGCTGAGAGTAAAACACAGCATGTCGAACCTGCAGTTACTGCTGCCGATTTTGTTCATGAGTTTGTTCCAGCTGAAGGTCACATGATCAATCCAATAACAGGTGGGACGTGAATATATTATATTTACTGACGTTGTTACACCGTTAGACGTTACATTTCTCTTAGACTCGATTGCAAGTCAGGGGTTAAACTGAATGTAGGATGCAGTTATATGGGTTTTGATGATTTTGGTGCATGGATTACAACGCTCAGTTGAGAACTCCCATGCGCGGTGATGGAGTGTTCGTTGTGCTAACCTGTTTATTTATAATTCAGGCGAAGAAGTCGCAGGTGTAGACCCGGATGGGACAATCAAGGCCATGGAGAAAATGCTGAAGGAGGGAGTTGTAGGTGAGGCTGAACCCATGTTCAAGGATGACCTCCACGAAAGTGAGCACCAGAAAAGCGAACCCGAGTCTCCCCCCAAGGATTCGGTTAGTGGCAACTCGGACTTCAACGACGTGAATTACTGGCGCAGTGAGTACTCACAGTCGGTTGTGGAGGAATAGAGTGAGTCGATCCTGCTTGTGATCCTGCCTAGGTCTGGTTTGTATATCTTTGGTGGATATGACTCGCCCATTAGAATGTATCAGAGAGGTTTTTCTTAAGTCTGTAGTCCCATTCTCCCTCCACCAGTGTGTCTCATTACGCAATATTAACATCCATTTGCTAGCATTTTGGTGGTGTATTGAGTCGTCACCAAGCAAGTGTGTGTTCTAACAGTCCTTCCCCCTTCTGCAAGTTTACACTTACCTTGCTTTCATTCTCTTCTTTTTTAAAACTCCCAAGGGGGCAGGTGATTGATTGAGAAGATCTGATTCTATTTCCACTGTCTCGTCTATAGCACTGTACATATGTGGCTCCCAGTCAGTTGCTCTCACTGCAGTGGAGCTGTTGGGCTTGTACGGCTGCCTTTCTCTGCTCTAGCCCATTGTCTAACACTCTCTTGACATTTCTAGCTTTAGCTATCTACTGCAGTCTTTAGAACAGATTTTCTCTCTGTATACTTGCAAGGCAATCACTATTTGAACGCCTGTTTTTTTTCATGTAATCTGTTTTTCTGGAACTCAACTTTTATTCACATCGTCAAATAATAGCTCTTGTTCCTTTTCCTCAGAATGAAGTGTTGTGTTGTGCTGATCTACAGTTGCATGTGTTGAGTGTGTTCACGCTTGGTATCTTGTGAATAATGGTTATGTTGTCTTATTGGTTGATGTGGTCTTACCTTTGGGGTGGAGCTTATGGGTTTCTTCCGTTTGAGTGCATTTGAGTACAGAATTGCGGTCACTTCATCTGGTCTGACCTAAGAATGTCACATGAGGTACGTAGGCCTTAACCCTGCAAGGATGCGTAGACAAAATGTGTCCAGTGAATTATCATGTAATGTTTGCAAACTTTTACTCACCAAGTCATGGATGAAAAAAAATTGTATAAATTTAGAAGAAGAAATTTTATTGGCTTATTACGGATGTATTGAATAGTGCCTTGGCTACACTGCAGAGTTTGCTAATGAGTTGACTAAGGTAGTATGCTTTAAATGCATCCATCTTCTTCAAATGGACCCTAGATTGGGTGATCCTTAACCCATAAATGATACGGAGGACATTTTCTGGCCAATGAATGACAAAGAATCTCTCCATGTAGGATAGAAGTGCAACTATTCATCCTCCAAATTTTGTGTGAAAAGGGAACATTTTTTGGAGTAGCAAATAGTTGATTTCCACGGTGACTAACTTGTTATTTTAACCCCTTGAGGACTAAGTTGGTTTTAGAAGAAGCTAGATTTGGAAAGGAAGGTCGTATTTGGAGCTTATTGGAAGGAGGATGGTCATTTAAATGATTGAGATGATCGTACACAACTGGTGTTCACATTATATACTACACACTATATTTATTTCAATTTATTTGAACTGTTGGATTATGATATTATAATGGAAATCTGAAGGTGGCTTGCAAGAAATTGTCACTAATTTTAGGTGACAAATAACTCCAAAAATTCTAGAAAAAAGGAAAAGTTTGGAAATCAAATTTTTTTTTTCCGTCCTATTTTTCCACCCTAGTCTATACATCTGTAGGAAAAAAAAATGTTCAAAAGAGCATATGTGATTGCCTTTGGCTTCTACAAAAAGGGGGGGTTAGAATGAACAACTATAAAGGTCCACAAACTCACCAAATTTTAGGAATTTCAAGGCATTGATTCTACTCATATCCTTTGGTGACAACCAAAATGTTCTTGATAACTTCAAGAAATAAAAAAAATTAAAATTAAAATTTTCTTTATTTGCCTTTGATCTTCTTTTGTATGGGCCATATTTGTAGAAGTTGAAATCTTGGGGTTCTTGACGTAAGCTTGGCTACACATGAAGGCTACAACATACTGGGCCCTTGGATATTTATTGTGGAAATTGAAGGTAATAAAGAGGGAGCACATCTCAATTGCATTCAATCAACGGCTCATACAAACATGTAGGACAATACGAAGGCAACCCTAAAACCATCGACGCAGGAACCAACTACCGTTGCAACAGCCATGTGAGTCTGAGGAGTGCAGAGGTAAGCTTCTGTCAAATTTTATAGGCGCAATTTCATTGCAAGTAGATTATAAAAGTGCCAAGCTCAAAATTGAGCTCGAAAGTGTTCTCAACATAAGAATTTGCAAAATCGCAAGTGCTATACACACCCAAGCCGATCAAAACTAAATTACAAGCCTACGATGTTGTCAGCACCCAAGTTACTCAAAACTGACTAACAAACCTACAAAGTTGTCAATACCCAAGCCACTTACAATTGGAAAATCAAACCGTTGATGTTGTCAACACCTACGACGCTCCAAATTAGCTAACAGACCTACGATGTTGTGAGTCCGGAAAAGTCATCTACGTCTGATGCAATATACCAAGCTTTGGACCAGCTTACAATCCAAGCTGCAAGTAGTGTATTCAAGTGGTGTGATGCATCCTTGTGCTCTTCACTCCAAGGGGAACGACACGATACTGAAATTGCACTGTTGAAGGATTGCCGACCCATTGGAAGTCCTGCAAAACACCACAAAAATGAACTACCACTTTGACAAAACACAAGCAGCCTACTTCGCATGACTATGGGCTTTTACAAAGCATCGTACCTCACAGATGTACTTCTCGCCACAAGCCTTGCATATTCTCACTTGTTTTCGTCCACATATTTGACATTTGCATCGCTCCTTCTCCGGATGCCTTGAACTGTGGTGTAGTCCTGAACGCATTGGGAATCCTTTGTATACAGTTCAGCCCAACTTTACAAAACCTTTGCTCAACCACTCCGCAATAGCAACATGATATGCCTTTTGGGACATGGGAGGAACTCCTCTCCGTTGGTAGTCTAGCTCATATAGCACATACGAGTTCCCAAGACTTGTGTCTACAAGAAATAACAGAAGACAATGCCACCATTTGTTTGAATGTATTTGACAACTATAGTTTGCACCTTTCTGGTCCACTACATCAAATAATGGCCCTCATATAGATGATGTATTCTAAGATCATAGGACAAGTGGGCAATACTATGTGACGGCTTTGAATCCACTTTTGCGTGAAACAATTGACAAAAAGGTATACTCAAGAAGTGTACAAGCTGCAAGTCAAACCAACAAACAACTTCCATCTGTTGGGTACTTGGGTGACGTGTATTTTGTGGAACACAGTGCCCCTACTATCCTTGTTTATCTTTTGATGCCCTATTAGACTCTTGGAAAAACCTTTCGCATTACTCTTGTACGTACCAGTAGCAAAGAACCCTTTTGACAACAAAGTATCAAAGAACTTTACCCCTATGAAGAAATTATCAACAACGATGCAATGACCTGTATGTGCTAATTCATTGATTTGTCGTAACACTACTTGAGCACCCAACAATTGATCACTGGCACTACTCTCACTACAGGCACCCAAGTATACCTCAAAGTTCCACACATAATAAGTGATTGAACAAACTCTAGCATAAATTTTGATGCCATATTTGACAAGTTTGTTCATCATATACTACTGAAAACTACAATAGCGACCTTTATATGCTATCATAATTTCATCTACAATGAAGAATTTGTCTGGATTCAGAAATTTCTTACAAAGCGCTACAAAGTTGTCTACAAATCAACGCACTTTTCCAAGTTTGTCAAACTACGGGTCAGCCCGATTGGTACACAGCTTTGAGTTATCCACAAGATGGATATTTCTAAGAATGCTAAAGAAGAGATCTCCAGACATTATGTTCCTCATTCTTGGGCACCCAAAGAACGAGTCATGTAACCAGCGAAGGCCACCAGCAACTCCTTCGGAACATTTGACCAAGGCCATCTAAATGCTAATATCAATACAATCAGCTGCTTGAATGTCAACAATGCCAGTCGTCCCTACAAAATTCACTTGATAAGTTTCTTCTCCAATGGAAATATTTGTATGCATTGAATGAATAGATGTCAAGAAGCATTCTATATGAGCCCATTTTGACGGAACTCCAATCAACTTATTTGCAGGCACAAAGACCTCCCTAGGAAATTCTCCAAGGGCGTAGAGATCTCGGTGATTGGGGATCTTCGTCCTCGTCACTAGCTACAAAACCTCTTCTGTGATGTAATTTCCAATGTCACATCCCGAAATTCAATCAACTCCGTTAAAATTCAAAGCTTGTCATCATACTCGATCCCCCAACATTGGAGGTGAAGTTCTCAAAATTTCCAGTTCTAGATTTGTCCAGCCCTCCGGTGTTTTTGGTAGTGTACATGGCAAGGATTGCACCTTTCAATTCACTACACATCCTCTACCATGTTGTCATAGCCTACCAATCGATCGCCCCCCACAACTGGAAATCTGAAGTTGATTTTGTGGCAGGTGACAATGCTTGGCGGGCCCCCTTTGCCATTATTCTATCGACTTGCGACACTGCTACCTTGTGCCCTCTCCCGTATCTGCCCAGATTGACCCTTCCGCTTTTTTAGTTTGGGTTCTAGTGACCCCGCCTTCCAATCTGAATTTGGAGAAACTTGACTGTCCTGGTCCCATAGCAATTGTCGCTCCACCAATTTCACCCTCCTAGTTATTGTTCTCGTCGCCATGGGCAACCTGCAAAAAACTTTGCCAACATGCCTGACCATTTTCGGAAACCCTAATGTTGGGCTAAAGCCTATTTCTGACAACCTGGAGAATTTCTTGTGGAAATGTTTTCTACTTGCACTACCCTAAATATCCAACGATTGAGCGATAAAACTTGTGTCTCTACTCTCTAGCAAAAGGATTCTTCGGGAGCTTTTGACTACCTCTCTTAGTTGGAAGAGTTCTGAGGTAAACTTCACTCATGCACCCCAAAAATTTGGCAATGGTTTCCTCATTCTGTGTTTGTGACCTTACATACACTTCAATTATAATTGCTTCTTGCGCCAAATACGCTAGTGGAATTGGCGGCTCCCCTGATCGCTCCATGATCACAATGACCGCACCCTCACAACTCTCACAAAACTCCAATGCACCTTTGTATTGTTTGAAGTGTCAACAAAGCATAGAAAATTCTCAAGCACTCATAACACTCATTTTCTGAACTCTGGTTGAGAAGAACACACAACAATTCTAACAATCTGAGGAGAGAGTAGAAGAAAGAATCCAAGAGCGGAGAGAGGCGGGAAGTTCAAAGTTCTAGCCGGAGTGCCATCAATTGAAGCTCCAACAAGTCAAGCTACGAGGAGTAGTGCATCTAGGGCACTTAGGGACCCAACCCGCTCCTTTTCACTAGAAGAAACCCATGTTTTTTGTGACGAGCCTATAACATGGTACTTATGTTCTTTTAGACATCAACCGTGTCCACTTGGATATCAAAAAAAATGCGTCAAGATTGACAAGCCCAAAAACATGCAAAATTACAGAAAACATGATAAGATTTGAAGAAGATTTAGGAGGATGTCTTAGAAAACATGGTCTTTTAAAATGTTAAGAAGTTGCCATGTGGCTGCCACATGTGTGCCACCTCAGCGATGATGGGGCAGTGAATGCCACATAAGCTACTTTTTCATCCATTCTTTGGATGACGTTAGCCATGACATCACTACCACATGTCAAATTTGTAGTAGTTCATAATTTTGACATGTTCATTGTATTGTGTCCAATCTGAAGTCCAAAAAGACATTTTCTGGGACATGCACATGTTTCCTTTGATGTTTACAATTGAATCATTTACATTAATCCTTATGCTAGGGCATGTCCTTTGGAAAATGGATGTCCACCAAGACATCCACATGTTTTTGGGGACATCAACTACAACATCCACATGTTTTCTAAGACATCAATTGAGATAACCAACTACATTCATACACAATACACCATATTTCTTGCACAATACAAAATATAACATACATTAAAAATATAACATACATTATACAACATACATCATTTACACAACATACATTATACAACAAGTACAATACACCATACAAGATACATTGTATTTGGAAATTTATTGTGAGTATATTGAAATGAAAACACAAGATTATATAGAAGTGGGGTGGTAGGAAGTATGACAAACCATATGGGATATGTAGAACGTGTAGTTTGTATTAAAAGTAAAATTTCAAAGATGAACATGAGATAAACATGGCAATGCCTCATTTGATGTCTATGAAAACATTTGGATGTCTCAATAGACATTGCAAAAATGTCTCTAGAGACATTTGATTTGATGTCCCTAGAAAACAACTCAAAAAACATGTAGACATCTTAGTCAATGTCTCAAAAAATAGAATAAAAATTCTCAAATGTTGTAGAAGTATATATAAACTTTTTCATAAATTCTTAAATGTTGTAGATTTTTAATTACAACATTAAAACCATTGGATTTTTATTTTTCAATTCCATAAATAAATTGTTAACAATTTAGTATTTTAAATCATTCCCTACATCTTTCTACTTACTATTTTTTTCCTATATGTTTTAAAATTCCAAAAAATCTGAATTTTTTAAAGCATGTAGCCAACTTAACTTGAAGAATGATTCCACAGAGTTGCAACCATTTTGGACAATTTTTCATAATGATTTGACCTTGTGAAGTGCATCTGCCCAGATTTTTGCAGGGGCAAAAAAAAGAATTTTGTCACTTCAAACTCTAATATCTTACAATGTACAAGGTATAAATTTTTGAATTTTTTTGCACATCTTCTCAAACTAGCATACTACAAGATTGTATGGTTACATGTGTCAAAAAAAAAAAAAAATTCAGAAATTTGGTACTTATATAATAAATGGCAGTTTTTGAGCATTTTTGGTGATAATATAGTCAAGGAACTTTAGGGGTTCAGTTATTTCAACCTAACTTTGAATTAGAGTTGAATTTTATTAAAATTTTGATGAAATATTAAGTTTTCATCATAGTTATTGAATTCCATTGGAATTTAAATCACATTCAAAATCAAATTATACCTATTAAAATTTCAATTGATTAAAATTCAAACTTTGAATTTATACTCTCACTCTATAGAAAACTCCAAATGATTTTGATAGATTTTGGAAGATTTTAAAATATTCTAATACAATTTGAATTGTGAAATCCCTAAAACATGAACTATTTTCAAATGTCCTATTTTTAGTATTCTTGAAAATTGTTTTTCTTACTTTTTACAAATTAAAATGTCAAAGTACCTATCTTCATGAGATTCTGCATTTTTCCAGTTTTTCCACTTACAATTTTTTTTTATGCTATTCCTTCCTAGGGTATCTTTTTTATAAAGGTGTATCATTAGACGGGATTCAGCCATCGGGGAGGGCTGTGAGTTCCCCAGTCAAAACCAGTCTGAAACCCACCAATACCTACTGTTCCCCGCTATGCTGACCTGGCCAAGCGACTGCTAGGTCAGATTTTTTGAAAAATTAAAATTAAAAAAAATTAAAAATTGACTTTGTTTTTATTTTAAGGACTTTAAAAAAAATTGAAAAAAAAAAAATCTGCCGTCGCGTTCAATGGGGTTCCCGAGAAACGGAGCTGGGAACAGCGCTGAAACGGCCCTCTAGCCCCCCAAAATCCCATCTAATGACATTGGACATATTTCTTATGTTTCTTTCAAATTGTTTTTTTAATAAAGAAGTATTTCAGCAAAAAATTATGAGGACTGTGCAAATGCTACAAAAATAAGGATTTTTTTCTTGCAATGATCCCAAAGTCTATCTACACCTTTGTTCGTAGTATGTATCAAACTCAATCTATGTGTACAAAGCAATGAGAGAAAATGTATTTCTTTTAAGAGATTTTGTATACTTTGAAATTTTTTAAAAGATAGCAAGAGCACATGAAATGGAAGTCATCAATGTCAATTGATAGTGCAAGTATTATACAAAAGTAATTGAATCTAAAATGTACTGAAATTGTGACATTTAATGTATGAAAAAACTTCTAATTTATCTTACAGGAGAATGTAAAGTTCTAGAGATGCAACTCTTGTATGATATGCAAGGGTCAATGGCATTAGAACGGATTACAAGACAACTTCTATAGAAAAGTATATGAAATTAGATTGATCAAGAAGGTACATGAGGACCAATTAGAAAAAGATGAAATGTAGAAAAAATTGACTTATATATTAAAAATAAAAAATAAATAAAAAATAAAAAATATATATATATGAAGAATAAAAAAATGTATGTGGAGTTTTAAAAAAACCATAGAAGGAGTTCCCTCCAATTGAAATTAACATTTGTTTGTAATGTTCTATTTCTTTTTTAAATTACCAAGAACACCAAATAGTTGGGTAGATTTTGGTATGATACATGCATTAAAAAAATTCATGTAATAAGTTTTTTAATACTACTATTGTCTTTGAAGAATATACTTGTCATGTATATGAATACGATTTTGGATTTTTTGTTGGAAGGGCTACAAGCAATTTTTACATTATAGCAAATTACATTCATTGAGATTGAAGAAAAATGCATTATAAGTAATTATAATGAATGGTATATAATATGAAAGTTGCTTATCTAGGTGTGAAATGGATTGTATAGTCCCCTTGTGGTATGAAATGGATATTAATTATGCTCAAACACACTTAATATTTGACTTGATTTGTGGATAGTTTTTCTAAAGAAAAAATGACATAGTCGTTTTTTCAAAACAAAGTTCTTTATTCAATCAATGACCAACACTAGAAGTGACAACAATGGAAGCCCTTCTTATAGATGCAGTGCAATAAAATCTCCCCATTGAATAGAAACAAAAACAAATGCTAGGAATTATTTTTTTGCACTTTCTAATTAAAAATATAGTGGAATCTTTCATTTTTGTAAATGGATGTCTTTTGTGGAAGGTGGGGGTTGACTTTTTGTTTGGATGAGCATCACATTTTCTTACAAAAATTACTTCTATGATACATTTATGAACTATCAATATTGTAGCATTGTATTAGGGATAGAGGAATTATTATAAACAATTTGAATACAATGAAAATAAGAGTTCATTTATTCCTATAAGTTATTGATGTATATGAACATAATTTGAAAAGTCCGCACATGCTTTGAAGCTTTCAGTACAACATATACACATGAATCGTAAGATCGGAAATGAAGCATAGTACATCGTACTTGGCATATGAAATTCTAAAGGATTTAGACATATTTCCATTAATTATGTTTATGTACACACATGCTTATATAAGAAATGCCAACAGATTTTGTGCTTCATGAAATCCTAACTAAAAAATAGTGAATAGTAGCTTTATCATCCATTCATGAAAGGGTTTTTTGGAAGACTCCCAAGTAGCTACCCTTCTCCTATGATTTTCAGATTGGGTTAACATTTTACATGGATGTCCAATAACTCCTGAAAATTTACTTGTAGTGAAATTGATTGACTTTGCCAACATGGCATTGTCATATTGTTTTGCATATCGCAAAAAATATGACAACATTTTTTTGGATGTCTTGCAAAACATACTTGTTTTTTGTATAATGTCCATGTTTTTTCATAGACATGTACACGTTTTTTGCAATGTCCATCCACTAGTAGAAAAAAACAGTGCCCAAATCAAAAAAAATCAACACAAAAGTGTTGATTTTTTTTGGTGATTTGGACGTGTTAATTTGGGTACTTTTTAACACAAAACTATTGATTTTTTTGTTAGTTTTTTGTTAATTTGGGCACTAAATTTTTCCTTTAAAAATCAACTTTTTTCAAAATTGGACCAATGAAAAGTTGCCACGTGGGCAACCCTCCACATGGCAACGCCACGCAAGCACAACCCGCCACATGGCACCCCCCATTTGGAGTCACCGGCAAGGTTTGAACCTTGCACCTCACTCTTGAGGTGCAAGGTTCAAACCAATGCACCACACATACACATGCATGTGTGGAATTTATTTTATTTTATATAGTTAAAGTGTTTTTTTTTTCCTTTTTTTGTTAAAGACAGCAGACTTCAGAGGTCATTTTGTAATAGAAAACCAACTTTTTTTTAAAAACTTTCAACTAAGAAAAGTTGCTAAATAAAATTATCTTTCATCTAAAAAAATCCGTTTGCAATTTCAAGTCTCCAATAAAAAGTTATGAATTAATTTCAGAGAGGGTCTTTCATGATGTCAAAAACAAAATTCAATCCAACCCCTCCCTGAAATTAATTCATAACTTTTTATTGGAGACTTGAAATTGCAAACGGATTTTTGGAGATGAAAGATACTTTGATTTAGAAACTTTTCTTAGTTGAAAGTTTTAAAAAGAAAGTTGGTTTTCTATTACTAAATGACCTCTGAAGTCTGCTGACTTTGAAAAATACCGAATTGTGTACGATATAGTTTAAAAAACAACACCACATTATTTATAGAATACTAACGATGGTAATTTAAACATTTTTCAAATAAAAAAACTTACTAGAGATTCTTGAAAGTCAAAATTAACAAAAAAGTGTTGATTTTTTGTTGATTTAGAGTTGGAATATCCAAATCAACAAAAGAAATTGTTGATTATGTCAGTTTTTACCAAAATCAACAAAAAATTGTTCAAATGGACGATACAGTATCAAAATCAACACTTTTCTGTTGATGTTTTGTTGATTTGGTCACTGTTTTTCTACTAGTGATCAGAATTTGCCACCCATTGGTTCAAATTTTGTGACGCCGTCCTGTCCGCAAAAACATGCCGTGTTTTTTGTTGCCATCACAAAAAACGCGGGTTTCTTCTAGTGTTTTTACCCGACCCATGAAGATATAATAGGTTTCTAAGTCTCAGACCCAAACTGGAAGCTTATGCAGATTCCTCCATTTTAGATTAGAAATTATGTGTTAAATTTTAGATTAAGCTCAAATTCTGCATCAACACTCTTCATTTCATTCCTAGTAATTTGATCATTTAATTCTTTGTGAAATCTGTTTTTGATTTTTCTCCATAGTGCATGCAAAGTTTTTATGAGGAAACATTGTATCCTCATAGTCCTCAATGGGTTAAGGGTTAAATGAACCACTTTAGCAATTGAATAAATCAAGGAAAAATTGTTTTTCTTTTGCAAGAGCCAAGAGCTAAGGTAGGAGGCTCTGAAAGCGTGCACTTAAGGGCTGGTTCGCCTTTTTCATGTCATTTTTTGTATGGGATTATTTTTAGTTCATTTTTCAGACAAATAAAAATAGATTCTTATTGTAACTCAAGTTGTTTTGTATTTTTTGAAGCATTTTTGAATTACTTATGAATTTTCAAACAAGATGAGTCATAGGGCCCTATTTCTGACCATAGGTCTTCCATAAATCGTTCACTTACAACTTTTAGAGAGAAATGGAGAAAGCAAAGCAAATGATTGGCTCTTACAATAAATAACATTTTTTTTTATTGATCCATTCAATGACAGTAAAAGGTCCATTTGAAGACCACCTCAAGTCCATTACAGGTGAGCCTACATAAGCAATTTAAATGACCCTCCAACATTAGAGCCTCCTACCTTAATCATTGTTTTTGATTTTCGTACTTCTCTTTACAAGTTGCAAGTGGATGGATTTTGAAAGATCTATGGTCACAAATAGATGTTAATGCCCCATATCTTTAAAAATTTATAAGTAATTCAAAAATGCTTGGAAAAATATAGATCCACTTGTATTAGTTTCCACATCTATTTTTCTTTTTTTGAAAAATAATTGAAAAATGTTTTTGTACATGGAAATCTATGAGAAAGGCAGACCAATCCTTAAATGGTCGCTTTTAGAGAATACTACCTCATGTCTAAAAGTTTCAACATTCTTTATGCATTCTTTATGCATACCAATAACCAATCTAATTCATGTTGTTAAAATATCTTTACATTTGCTATATCTTGTTGGCAATTGAAAGGATACTCTACTCTCTTCTAGCATGGATATTTTTTTATACTATAAATATTTAAGATTTTGATTTATAGCATCATTAATCTAGCATGAAAAATTCAAACCAAAATTTTTACTATCATTTGATTGGTGAATAATTAGAAACTAAGATTATAATCATTGAAAACAACAGTAGGCCAAGTTTGATTGAAGGGTAGACCGAAAGTTGTATATACACTAAAAGGTATCCCACTTTTTAGATGTGACCGTTGGAGGCAGAAGTGTAAGTAAAAAAACACTCATGACACTTTGCATGGTCTTGGTTTTAGACTTTTAATCCAAGAAAAAACCTAGTTGGTCTTCATCTATTTATTATTATATAGACAAAATCTAAGATGATAAATTAGCCCGTTATGGTCTCATTAAATTTTATTAGGCCTTCCTCAAAGTAGTGGGCAAGAAGAAGAAAAAACTCCTTGAGATTGGCATAATATAATCTACTTTGGTCATATAGAATTTAGAGTAGATTTTTCATCCATGAAGAATGGCATGGGCCTTTGCAAAAGTGTTGAAGCAACTTGGATTGCTACCTACTTCTTAACTAATTACTACTTTGAGAATTTAAGAGGTCCTTTAGTCCAACCTTAGTGTAAATTGACCTTTATCAAAGATAAGAGAATTTGAACTCTTTGGATGATCAAATAGGGTCCATTACAAACAATCTTTATGACACAAATGTAATTTGCCTACCCGGGAAGGACATTCCCCACATTTTAGCAACCCACGTGCGGCGGAAAAAATAATACAAGTAATACATTGGTAAATTTAAATTTTTTTCAAAAAAAAAATTATGGATAGATTTTACTACTTTAAAAGTTTATATTTTGAATTATAGATATTCTTTTATGCTGATAGTAATTAGTTATAAATTTTTTAAGAAAAAAGATACATTGTAAAGCTGAAAATAACTTTTACACCTCTATATTATATAAGAAAAAAAAATTTGAAAAATGAAAAGAAAACTCTATAGAATAGCTTTCTATTGAAAGTTTATTTTGGTTGAATATTGATGCAATAGTCATCTTCATGTGAGCTCTATAAATATTTTAGTTGGAGAACATGCCATTTTAGTTCATTTTTCAACCCTTTCTAGACAATATATCTTATGTTATTTGGAATTGAAATTTTTGTCAATAGAATCCTTTAGTCATTGTTTAACAAAGCTCAAAATTTTAGGATGAAATTATAGTTTATTCAAAAGTAAATTGGGGGTCAAAAAATCACTCCACCACACGTCGGTACCCCAAATGTAGTGAGAGTGTCCTCCCCTAATTTGCCTAAGAAAGTCATAATTATAAAAGCAAAACCACACAAATGGCAAGATAAATATTGCCAAGGTTTATTGTGCTAATTCTAATCCATGGGTTTCAATAGTGAGATGATTAGAGAAAAATTGATAATCTCTTTGAAGACATTATGAATAGCATGGAAATTTGTCATAATTCTTGAGTATTGAGCATTGTATCCTTATTAAATTTTATACCCTCTAAACATTAATTACAAAGTGTAAGTGAGAATTTACATATGCAATAAGGTAGGAACATCCCAAAGTATCACCAATGCCTAAATGCGCCACTTAATCATTGATGATCATAGTAAATACATCTCCTAAATCAATATGTGCCTATTCATGAAAAATGATTGTAGAACATCTACAAAAAGAACTTTGACCCTTTATAACTTTTATGTACAAAATCCAAATGATGCATTCTTTGTTACATTGAAATCTTGCCAAAGAAAAAATATAAAATTTTAATAGTCTAATTAGTAGAAATTGTTCAAAGTAAGGTAGCTAACCTCATTCTAACCACTTAGGCAATTTACTGTATCTCGAGTATGCATTTTGGTGAGGGGACCCCTCCCTATGGAGAAATAGATTTGAAGAAGGTTCTAGAATTTGTTCCTTTTTTTCCCTCAAAAACAAAATAATTTTGAATTTTTTTGTAAAGATTTCATTCAGCCCATTCTTGTTATATAGGGCACCACATTTCCAACCATAGGCTAATTACAAAATCGCCTAGTGCTTCAATGTAGGTGATAATTGTGGCTTCCAATGTACATCTTGTGATCATTGTATGCTTTCAATGTATACTTCCTTGACATTTGTGCTATGTGAGTTATCACCTATCCACACAAGTTGTTACCCTAAACTACAATCGATCGGAAACAAAGTAGTCTAATTAACAAAAATAGGTAGTGGTCGGAAAGAGGTTGGCTACCTTAGTAGAAGTAATGATTTTAGGTGGTGTATTCAACCCTTAAATGACAAGCTGGTCACTGTGGAAATTAGTTGTTTGGGAACCGTGCAAATTGTTCACTTAAAAAAATGCAAAAGTGGTAATTGGAAATAAAACTTTGGTAGAAGACATTTCCTTTTCACACAAAATTTGGAGGATGAAAATTTGTACTTTTGTCCCACATAGAGAGATTTTGTCATTCATCGACTGAAAAACATCCTCCGCATCATTTATGGGTTAACTCCTAAACATTCAAACAATGTTTTTGGCAATGTAGCAATTTTGGGTAGTTCACTACAAACAGGATTTTTATTTATTTTTCTTTGAAAATCTCACACAATGTGTGCCCAAGAAGTAGCTTTAAGGCCCAACAATTTTCATAGCTTTTGACTACATGGTTCAAAAGTTATTGCATGATATATAATTTTCTATGTTTCGTGGGCAACCCAGGCAGAAAAAAACTTCTTTGAAATTTTGTTTTTATTTTATTTTGAAATTTGAAATTAATTCTCTAGATTTTTATATATGTGGTAAGCTTTGAATCATTCCACTTTGATTAATGAGATGAAAGTTATGAGGAATTTTACTTTGGGTTAGTTTGAATGTGGGTAGTTATGGAATCTCTACTCTAAAATAAACTTTGGAAATAACTCAATTTAACTCAATTTTAAATATTTTTGGAAAAAAATAAAAACATTAGGTGTATATTGTTTATTGAAACATTACAACCATTGGGACTGGCATTTTTCAATTCCATAAATAAGTTGTTAACAATTTAGTATTTTAAAAAAATTCTCTACTTTTTTCTACTTACTATTTTTTTCCTATATGTTGTACAATTCCAAATGATCTAAAAAATTTCAAGCATGTAGCCAGCTTGACTTGAGGAATGAATCCAAAGAGTAACCACCATTTTGGACATTTTTTCATACAAATGTGACCTTGTGAAGTACAACTGCCCGTGTATTCATAAGGCCCAAAAAAGAATTTTTGTCACTCCAAACATTAATATCTTGCAGTCCATAGAGTGGAAAATTCTGAATTTTTTTCCTTATCTTCTCAAACCAATGTACTACAAGATCCTATGGTTCTATGTTTCTAAAAATGATTTTCATCTAAAATTTGGTGCTTTTAAATGCAAGGGCAGTTTTGGAGCAGTTTTGGTGAAAACATAGTCTCTTACGTTACATTCCAAGATGTATTGAATGTTGCAGGCAAAAGCTTCCCATACCTGAAGTCTTAAAGAATTTATTTATATGCAAGTGCAGGAGACAATTTATTCTAAATATATGCATTGGGTGCTGCTTGACTTGGCTTCATCTAAGCTTACCTTGGATCCAACTAGGGTGGCTCCACCCAATTCCAACCAAATGAAAAGCCCTCATTGATTGTAGAAAACAAATCTGTGGCTGTAGTACATGCCTTAACTTGCATGATTGTAAAGTTAAAGGCATGTACAACAATCACACATTTGTATTCTGAAATCTATTTACGCTTTTCATTTGGTTGGAATTGGGTCCGGTCGGAATTGGGTACAATTACAATAAGCAAACAAACAAACTCTGACCAAGCAATTTCATACGGAACAAAGTTTTGTAAAATAATAATAAAAAACCATGCCATACTAAAATCTTCAATCAAAGATTCCAACTACCAACCTAGATAAAAATTTAACCTAGAACGATGGCCTATGACCTCGAGTTTAACTTCAAATTCCCTTCCCTTGAATGGTCCCATTTTGATGCTAAAACATAATTTATATTTTTCAAAGATTAAATTACAAATCTTCTCCAAGGGGCTCTTCTCACTCACTCCCAAGTCCCACATCACTCCCAAATAATTGGGGGGGGAGTATGGGCACCAGAGAAGTGGGACTTGGAGGGGTTGAATTGGATTTAGCAAAAGTGGAGACCCAACTCGGCATCCAGCAAGTCCCAACTATTGTTTTGAATATAAAACTAGGAGAAAAAAACACCATATGAATCACCTTCATTGGTTGAAATTCTATCCAAATTTGTACAAAGTAGAGTTGATACTAAAAATGGCTAAAAACAAGGTTTTGACTTCTTGACCCATTTTTTGGCACTCAATTGTTGTGAAATATTATACAAAAGCTAGATTGGAACTTAGAACTGGGACTTTGGTCTTCATACTATGAAATTCCAAATCCCATATTTGATATGTGTTATTCACCTTCTCCAACCCAAAGAAGTTTGTTGGCATTTAATCTTGAACTAGGACTTGGGACGTAGTGTGGAATGTTTCTAAATCATAAAATCTCCATATTTTCTTATAAATATTTGAAATTATCATTAAATTTTGAAATAAAATAAAACAAATCACATCTATTGCAAAATAAATTTTAAAATTACAAAAATTCATTGTAGAATTATTTTATGATGTAGAACATCGTGGTACAAATCACATTATTGTAACTATCTATAATTATAACATCAATAGAACTATTGATACATACCTAAAGTTCAAATTTCTAAAATATATTTAATTTTGGGACTTTTTCATAATATGAAATTGGAGTAGAAACTAGAATTGAAAACATTCAATGTGTTAGTTGGTCTTAAATTCAAAAATATCATTTTTATAGATAAACTCAAATAATGATGAGAACTTAAAATACACTAAAATATAATTTCTTTCAATTCCTCTTCTTTTATATAAAAGTCTCGTTGAGGCAATTTAAAACAACTTCCTAGCAACTTTCATTCAAGGAAATTTCCAAAACAAGAATTGGATCAAGAATGCTATGTCAACATGATTGCTAATTGTTTCAAAGTCATCTGGATGTCAAAAATGGCTCCAATAGCATTATTGGATTAAATTGCAAGCACCATGATACAAGCAATTTGAACCAAGATTTAAACATAATTTTATATTGATGAAGACTCTTCTTGATATATTGGATTTTAACAACAATTCAAGGTTTGATAGCAATTAGAATGGGCAAAAGGAATGGCTTCAAATAAAAATTTGATTGTTTATGAGTAGAGGGTTCACAAAAATTGTTCTTGTCTTTGAATTCATAGTACAAAACATCTAAAGTCTTTTCTATTAAATTCTAAATGTTCAGGATATTATATTTTGGTATTGACAAAACTTTGAAGCTAAATAAAACAGCTTATCATATTGCAATTAATGTAATTTTGAGGGCTCTTCAAAATTAGCATCAAGAACAATATATTTTAGAGGAAAAATCACAATAGATACTCGTTTTCATAAGATTTATACTTTATAGAGCATATAAAAAAACTAAGAAAATTCCTAGAGCTTATAGTTTTGCTTGGACCAACATTTTGGATTTGACCTAAATAAAAAAGAATGATTGGATCGGAAGACTAGAAATGACTTGTATACGTCAGCAAGGGCTTAAGGTTTGACTATAGGTAGGTTTCTAAAAATTATTGGGGCTAAGGTGAAATGTTGACTACATGTGAAAAAGACATAGGAAGGGTGTCCACATAGCATAGTTTAAAAAAAATGGTATTTGACGTGGCATTTCAATGATCTGGCATTTAATGAAGCTGAAGTGTACAGCATGCCACTTCAGTACATGTTGACATCATCTGAAAATTTTAACCCCTAAATGCCCAAATACTTTTTATGGGCAATATAGTGATTTGGGGTAGTTCACTATGAATTAAACTTTTATTTTTATTTTTTGTGAAATTTCCACACAACATGTGCCCAAAGGATACCTTTAAAAAACAATAATTTTCATAACTTTTGACTACATGGTATGTAATTTTCATTGTTTAACGGGCAACTCAAAAAATTCTTTAAAAAAATTCTTTTTTCTAAAATAAAAATTTGAAATTGTTTTTTTAGATTTATATATGTATAAAAAGATTTTAGTCATTTCGTTTTGATCAATGAGATGAAAATTATGAGGAGTTTCAATTTGCGGGCAATTATAGATTCACTACTCTAAGATAAACTTTGAAGTCCTTTATTTAACTCAATTTTCAATTTTTTTGTAAAAAAATAAAATTATAGGATGTAGATTGTTTATTGCAACATTGCAATCATTGGAATTGGCATTTTTTAATTCTATCACTAAATTCTTGACAGTTTAGTATTTTCAATCATTATTTTTTTTTTCTACTTACTATTTTTTTCCTATATGTTGTACAATTCCAAAGGATCTGAAATTTTTCAATCATGTAGCCAACTTGCCTTGAAGAATGAATCCAAAGAAGTACCATCAATATGAACAATTTTGTATATAAATGTGACCTTGTAAAGTGTAGCTACCTATTTTTTTGCAAAGCGAATTAAGAATTTTTGTCAATTCAAATACTAATATCTTGCAATCTACACAATGAAAATTTTTGAATTTTTTTTCCACATCTTCTCAAATTAGTGTATTGCAAAATCCTAAGGCTACACGTGTCTACAAATGTTTTTTTTCTCTAAAATTTGGTACTTCTACTGGAAATGGCATTTTTGGAGCATTTTTGGTGAAAACATAGTCAAAAACATTTAGGGGTTAACACTATTTTTGAAGGCATCAACTAAAATGTCAACTGAGACATCTTCTAAAATGTCTAGATGTTTTTTGCAATGTCAACTCACACATCAACTAAGATATCTTAGAAGATGTCTACATATTTTTTGCAATGTCAACTAGCGCGTCAATTGAGATGTCCAGATGTTTTCTCACAAAATACAATCTCTAAGTTTCACATATCCCATATGCTTTGTCTTCACTCCTATCACCACACTTGTATAAGTAGCTTGTCTTGTCATGTCAATATACTTATAATAAGTGGCTTTTTAGGCCATTTGACATAATTGTCAATATGATGTATTGTGTATGGTATAGAATATACTGCATATCATATATGGTGTACAATGTATGACATATTGTGTATGATGTATAGTATATTATGTATGGTGTATGATGTAAAGTATTGTATATGGTGTACAATATATTGTGTATGGCCTATTTTGTATTGTGTATGATGTACAATGTATTCTATATGGTGTATTTTATATGTCCTATTTTTATATGGTGTACTGTATACATTGTATGTCGAAGTTGACATTTAAAAAAATGTCTCAAAAAAACATTTAGACGTCTAAGTAGACATCGCAAAAAACAACACTAAAATTCTTTTAAACAATATTAATTTTTTTCAAATGGTGCCACATCATTATTAGGTTAGGTGTAAGAAATTCCATGGGGTACTACGGGCCTGCGTGGCGCTTGTGTGGCTACCACATAGCACACTTTCGGCTTCTCTTTGACTATATTTATTGTGACATTGCTTTAAAAACAGGGCATGTTTTTTCAAATTTCCTTGTGTTTTCGTTCTGTCAATCTTGACAGATTTTCCTAGACATCCATAGTAGACATGCCTGATGTTAAACTAAACATCTAACCATGTTTGTTGGCTTGTCAGAAAAAACATAGGTTTTTTCTAGTGCAAATTAGGTCTCAATAGATTTGACCCTTATATGATGAATGGAAGACGGCTATCACTTATAGTAGTCTGCTCAAATTCCAACTATTGAGTCATTTTCACCTACATAGACAGTTCGAAAACAATACCAAAGCATTTCTAAATTGCTAGAAAGTGTGTATACTCAACGAATATGGTTCAATCTGTGCAGTTTTGGAGCATTCTTCATCATGTTACTATTGCTATTGCTCCCATTGCTTTATGTTGAGAAGTGTGCTATTTATCGCATGAGTATAAAATAGCATTACTTGTAGCAATGTGCAGTGTATAGTGATTAATGAGTATCCGTAGCTAGATGGAATATAAAAATGTCGCACTATAATGGGAGAGCCATTTCCATTAAATTATATAACAGTTGTACACTTCTTATATATGAATGTTGAGTGGTATATTTTAAATAAACTGGTTGTCACTTTGAAAACTGCCTCTAAATAATAGAGAATATGCCTACAAGTTGAACTTAATGCATGAACAAAGTGTGGTGTCCGTAGAAACCTATTAATCATGTAGACTTTAAAGACATGTAGGACAAAATGTCTAGTGAGTTGACAAAAAAAGTAAGATGAAGAGGTCCATATGAATTCAGTGAAGGCTAGTTGATCGTTTGCAGCAACTACAAGCACTTGAATTTGGTTGTTCCGTAAATCAATAGATCTTACTTAGGCAATGTACATTTGGAATTTGAGAATATGAGTGCTAGGCCAATGACAACAAGCAATAGCTGTGAGGAGGGAAGCAAAAGAGAGAGTTGGCTACAATATTGGAATTCCAAAACTAGCTACTCAAATGACAGTGAGGATTCAAAAGATCAATAGAACCAAACATTATTTGATTGGGTGAAGAGGCAAGAGGAAGTAGAATGTTTCCACAAGTTGCATGGCCTGGGCGCACTAGTGGGAGACAAAGACCTTGTAGCAGAGGTAGGTTTGGACAAAGAACCTCATTAGTAGCAACAATTGGTCGGGTAGAAGAGAGACCTAGATCCCACTATAATAGGTGAATATAAAATGCTAAGAAATTGACCACAACAACGGACTCGGACAGGGACAATGGAGGACATGGGAGTTGTAAGGCTTGGGCAGCCTACCATGGAGGAAACAAAGGGTCCGGAGGTGAATGGACAATAGCGTTCAAGCTTGCAGACCCTCGTGCAGATCCACCTACAAGCATTAGATGAAATTTCCCTACCGGGAAGGGCCGCGAGTTCCCAAGAAGAAAACTGGACGAAACTGACGAAACTGGACGAAAGTCGACGTTCGCAGGGCCTACTGACCTGGCCAAGCGACTACCAAGTCGATTTCTTCAAAAAAAAAAAAAAAAAAAAAAAATTTAACTTTGTTTTCCATTTTAAGAACTTTAAATTTTTATTTATTTTATTTATTTTTTTGAAAAAAAACACCATTAGCCGCGTTCGACGGGGCCCGGGGGAACGGACGGGGGAACGGGGCTGGGAACAGGCTGAAACAACCCTCCAGCCCCCCCGAATCACATCTAATGATAGCCTAAGGTAAGGCAACAATGGCAACGTGGTTCATATCGGCAAAGGGGTCCACTGGCATCGGAAGATATCTTTGATGGAGCAAACGAAGGTCAGGTGACCAGAAAGCAAAGCATTGGCGAGCATGCTGAAAGTCCATTGCTGGAGCCTTCATTTGTAGGTACGTCTGCTGAGGAGCCACCTAGTCCACTACTGCATTCACAACATCTAGGACCGATAGATGAGCAAATAGAAAGCACAAGCCACACCAATAAAGAAAAGGCCATAATGCGCAACTTACACAATTCCATGAATATACTGTATACGACACCTATAGTAAATACCAAAATGGCCGTTGACATCCACTCTTGATCTTTCATTTCTCTCCCAAGTCCCATTCTCACAAATTTGAAACATAAATAGTTAATTATTTGAATAGTTAATCCAACAAAATGGTTCTGTATGAGCAATGTTTTTTGCGAGAAGACATGGAAGACTAAACATAGGACTTGCAAGGAAGGGGAAGGCCGAAGAGCACTTACTTGTAAGGCCACACGAAATGCGCTTTGGGTTCAAGAACTTCAGTTAAATAAGAACCCTCGCTCCAAGAACGAATCTCCGGCCAAATGCTCAAAGTGACAACCCAAATCCTAAACCCTAAATCCCAAATCCTAAGGTCTATAGCCCTAGGCGAATAGGTCCAATCCGCATGATCTGAGAAATCCTGGATCAAAGGACGGAGATCGGGAGGGTCTAACTCTACGCCCTCATAAGAGAATCCTGCATCCTGTGCATCCTGCTGCTCCTGTCTAGCTTCTACTACTGATACCAAGTCAACCCATAGTCGCGCCTGTTGTAGATGCCTCTCCATGTATTTACCACTCCATCCAAACGCCTGACGAGCAAATGTGAGAGTACTCTGAACCTGCACCGATGGATGTCGATCCTGTCTACCATGAACTACAAGTGCAAGTGCCTCCACCATAATCTGGCAGCTCTCAAGAATGCCCTCTATGGGTGTGAAATGGGTCTCAAAAACTCCACCTAGCGTTCTTTGTATGCCACTGATGCGGAACAAGTCCTGCTCGCTGTTGAGTTGTCGTCCGTCGATCACCATCTCGGTCCGCACCGTCACCTCAATCTTGATGCCCAATAAACAACTGCGACGCATGTCTGGCGTCATGTCCGTCCAATGTTGTAATAGGTCCTCTAACTGTTGGAGCCGAATGCGTATAGTGCGCATCATGGCAGGCATGTCATCGAGGGTTCGTCTGGGTATCGTGGACAGGATGTCGTGACAGACCTCCTGATAGACCTTGACCTTCGATAAACGAAGGTCAATGAGCGGTGTACACTCCACTGCTCCGTAACCATGCTAGTTGCACATCTCATGCACCAAGGACCCTCTGAACCTATGCGCTAAACGTTGCTGAGCATTGAACCTATAGAGTAGCATTCCCTCCGTAGGTAATCGAATCCCATAATCGAAGAGGTTTCTTCCAATGGGAACCTCGGCGCCCATCTCCTCACGATATCGCTGTATAAAGCTATCTATGGCAGGCTCCGTGCTCGGAATAGACCACTTCATACCATAGAAAGAAACCTGGCACAACCTAGCTCCCAAGGAATAGAGAGTCTAGGACATTGCCGAGATGGGGACATTGACTTGACTCCTCAACAACGTCAAGCTATCACGAGCACAAGTCAATGTCAAGCCAAAGTGGACACGCAAGGTATCTACTAGAGAGGCTTTAAAGGCCTCTTTGTCCTCATCTATACTCCCAGCGTAAACCTTGACCACTATCGGATCGGAAATGACATGAAGCCAATCCCTAAACTCCGGAAGATCCCTCACTGGAACCTTCCGGTTCGCGAGACGAGCCATGATGCCAAACAATGCAGGCAAATCCGACGTCAACATCATAAAGCAAACCGCATCTAAATCTAGGGTCAATGGATCGTTGACCTCTGGATCATTTGTGGAGTTTCCAACTAGAGGAACGAAATGAACGGGTACCGTAGCTCTATCACAAGCTAAAGGTGTAGGAGGAAAAATATGACAGAGATCACATCCATAACTGTACGTGGTACAGCTGGAACGTGGGATCTGACAAGAAAGGTTGGTGCCTCATCGTCCGAACTACTAAGATCGATGACCTCTCTCATCCCTAAAGACCTAAACCCCTAAACAACGCAAATCCCCTTGAAAAATCACGTAAAAAACACTCCCTAACTCTCAAATTGGATAAAAGATGACCAGAAAACCACTCCCTACAACCCCCAACAACATTTTGAATGAACAAACTCAAAATTAAATAACTCTTGACTCAATAAAATACACCCATAAAATGAAGACTTCATTCAACAAACATCAACATAGACTCTTGAAACATGAAAAATAGATAACACATGACCTCCAAAACAATTAACAAAAAACACCAAAAATCTCAAATAAATAAATAAAAAAAAATAACAAAAAAAAACAAGTAAAGAAACGTACCTGAGGTCCTTTGCACTTGTGATCCCGCAGAAGATCTCTCATAATGAAGCCATTAATGGCAAGCAAGTACTTTGGCCCTAAACCCTAAACCCTAAACGCTCTAAAACAAGTATTCAATCTTTATATGGTAAACGGACATGAGATGTTGACGGACATGTTCAATCCACCAAAAATAAATAAATAGACAAATAAATTTGGAAGGCCTAGACGGCCCGTCGACAGCTTGTCCATCCATATTGACGGACATGCCAAATTTGTAAAGAAGGATGGGGACTGGAAAAAATTCAACACTTAAATTTTATATGTAAGATAGCTCCATTTAAAAAACCACATAAATTAATTTCTAAAAACCATAGGGGATTGGAAATACACCCCTTGTAGCTTTTTATGTAAAAATATGGTCATTTTAAATGCAATGTAATTGCCTGTCCAGTTTGAGACTAGTGGTTGTGAGAATTTGATTTAGAGACTGCTTTGGTGGGAATGGACGTCACGTATAGAGATGGCGTGATTGTAACAATCTTCTTCATGAAACACAGAGCTAGCTTATGTTTTGTGAGTTGGGGTAAGAAATTAGGGTTTAGTCCTTATGGTTTACGAATCTTGCCCGCTTACAATGCTTGATTTTGAAGTTTTTATTATTTTGTCCGATTTCAAGAGATCAGTATAGAGTTGTGGAGAGATTATTTGGTGCACAAGAGCTTTACTCTTTGAATCAAAGTTCTATTATTGTGTTTGGATTTTTCATTCAGTTTTGAAGTGGGAGGTTGTAAACCTATTTTGAAGGGAGAGTAGATAACTTCATTTATCTTGTTTGCAGAGTGGTAGCGTTGCGAACAATGGAGGGGGCTCGTGACATGAAAGACTTGAAGATTCATTACTTAGAGACATCCATGACTACCTCGATGAATGTGGCATTTGATGATCCCTTGGATTCACTACAAGAAATCGTTGTCCGATGTGACTGTCTGGAATGACTACAAAACTGTCATGTTGTAGTCACGTGACTAATAAATGACTTCAGGGCCCTACTGTCATTTTGGACAAGTCATTTATTAAATGACTTCTAGTTTATTATCACCATCCAATATTGCCTTGGATGGAAAAGTGGATGATAACAGTGAGGGAAAAGAAGGATAAAGAAAAAAAGCCTAAAAGAAGATATGTTGAGAATTGCCATGTGGAAAGCGTAATTTTTTTCCAAATGACATGGACATCCACGTGTTTAATCATTTTGAAGTCATTTTCTAGTTGCAAATGACCCCTCATGAATCTGACGTGGACTTCCACACAGGTAGTCATTTACTAGTCATTTTATAGTCATTTTAAAGTCACGATAGACCCTTTACAAATCTGACATGGACAGCCACATTAGAAGTCATATTGTAGTCATTTAGAAGTTGCAGTGGAGTCTTTGCACCACTCTAGTGGATTGACACGTGGCGGAGTCTTTTACACCACTCTAGTGGACCGACACGTGGCAAGTCATTTCTAAAGTGATTTGAATTTAGGATTTTCAAGTTGTGGCAATGTGTAAAAAGGACTGTACTAACAATTGCATGGAAAGTAGTCATTCTACAATCACATATGAAATAAGAAATCATATAAAATACATCATACACCACATACAATACATCAAATACAATATACCATACACCACATACAATACACAATATTTGACAAATGTATTGCATGACTTTTAAAACTACTTAGTGTGTGAGAGTAAAGAGTTGAAATGACAAACCTTTTATACAAGTGGGGTGATAGGAGGCAAGACAAACCATGTGGGACATGTAAAACACAAAAATTGTGTTGTAAGTAATATTTTAGATCTCATTTAGGACTAGTAGATTAATTGTTTTCAAAAAACTTTGAACTAATAAAAGTTTGGAATTCAATCTCACTTTCATCTCCAAAAATTTGTTTTAGATTTTGAGCCTCAAATCAAAAGTTGTGGATAAATTTGAGAAGAAGATTGGAAAGAATATTTTCTTAACATTTGTTTTGATTCTTTATCTTTATCAAATACTGAAAGAAAATGTATGTATAGTCATTTTCTAGTCTTGAGGAAGTCATTCTGCAGTCATTCTTAAGTGAGTTCTAGATGTTTTGTAACCGATGCGTGACTTCACCGCGACTACCAAAAACCAGTCAGGAACGCGACCCGCCACGTCACGTCGTTCGCAACATAGTGGACGGAATGCTTTGGATGAAACTGTACGCCGTTCTTCTGTTCATCCCGCAGTCATGGTCGCGATTGCTGCGTGACTGCGCTTGTGCGGTTTTTGGCAATTTGGTGCAATTATGGAGGTAGAGTCACGCTACAGTCGCATCGGACAAGGAGTCACATTTATGCAGTCATTCCGGACTGCGTTTTCTTGTAGTGATTCAGGGCGCATCATACAATATGGTGTGTTGAATGTGCGGAAGTTGCTCAATTTTGGCTCACGGGAAGGGGTTATGCCAATATGCCAATTGACAAAACCACAAAGGCAGGGAACTACAATGGTGAGTTTTTTATCCACCTCAGTGAGAGTGATCAATTAAAAGGCTTTCAAGATCAGTTGTGCGAGGTGCAGTTGGAGTACGCCTGTGTTCACACATCTTTGGTTGATCTCCAACAAGGCGAATCGTGCGAGCTTGGGGAGGTGGAGAAGCTCAAGAAGGAGGTTGGGGTTTTGAAGCGCAAGCTTGAAGCGTTGATTCGGTTGGACAAGGTTCTTAGACTAAAGAACCTATCCTTGAACGAGGAGAATGCCATATTGAAGGAGAAGGTACTTTCTCTTGAGGCTAAGATTGATGAATTGAAGGCTGAGTTCACAAGTTTCAAGGTACAATGAACGGCACAATTCAGCGCGGAAAAGGCGCAATTAATGGCACAGTTCAGTGCGCAATCCCACACAACCATTAAAATATGGTTGCGTATAGCGCTAGAGGCTGCTCATGAGCAGTTGATGCTTCGCCTTGGAGGGTCACCACCCTTTAGTACCTCATGGTCTACCTTCATCGATTCAGTCACCTCACATGAGATGATGAGTGTTGGAGTGACTCCAAACATGCTCTCTCTAATGGCAACTGGGAAGAAAAGCTTGAAGCAAAGTGCTCATTTGGCACCTCTCTCTGCCATTGCCAATGTTGTGACAACTGTGCAGAAACATCCCGACACTTGGAGATCCATCTTCTAGTTTGCATACGAAGAGGATGCAAACCAAATTGTGTTTGATCTGGCAGAGGTGGATGCTTAAAGTTGTCTCTAGCCGTGGGTGAGTTTAGCATGTTGTGCCATTGACCTTGAATTTTCTCACCGCCGCAATTGTTGTGAAGGGACGTTTGTACTTCGTACTCTTACTTGGATCGTTCAATTGTAGCCCACTATAAGAAACTTGTTTTTTTTTTACACGCAAATTCTGCATGCTTATGTATGGAGTGATGTCCGTCCATGTCCAATCAAACATCCAAATTTTTGCGTTCATTAAGAGATGCCAAAAACATCGAAAATCTGCCCAGACATTACAAATCCAGGGCCTAATGTCAAAAAAAACATTAGTCAACGGGGTTCTGAAATTATGCCATATGTCTACCAGATGCGTGCCACGTAAGCGCGGGAAGCCAAGTAGGATTTTTTTTCATCCATTACCCGTGACTGATGTGTTTGATTTTTTGAAGGTGATGTGGCATTGTTTAGGGACCCATTTGGACGGTTTACGAAAATAGAGTTTGTGTTGTGGACGATGTTGATATAGACATTCACTGTCATAATGGATGTCTTCAAAGAAATGACATAAGACCTTCAATATTCATGACAACACCGTCCTGTTCATTTGGACTGGTTGGGCAAACATACACTATCATGCACGATGTCTGGAAGATTTTCAACTATGTTCACGAACTATACACCCCGCAACGTGGAGCGCCTATGTGGATGTCCGCCAAGCACAATAACAGCTTTATTGTCCCTTGTGAGCCCTCAAGTTGGCACTTAGAACTCTGAACTTATTTTTCGCAATTTTTAGTTAATTTTTAAGTGAAAAATAAGAAAAAACATATAAAAATACAATTATTGTGGGTTTTGGTAGAAGTCCCTACCAAAGGGGTGTGTCATGGCCTTAAATGCGTGAAACATGAAAAACGTTGCATTTTCACTAATTTTAGGTCTTATTAGTAGAAATAAGTAGTTAAGTTAGTAATTCCGAGCGATGTGAGAATTTGAGAGTTAACCAGTCCTAGTGTCTTGTTCATGTAATACAACAGCTATAAGTATGCATGTAACAAACTGGTTAAAAGTTAGAGTCTAGTCAGAGTCAGTCCAAATCCAACTCGAAAGAGTTAGATTTATTGTTTGCAGGTAATTTTGAGAAATATATTCATTCATAGACCAAGATGGAGGAAATGATGATTGGAACATACAGAGAGGTGCTTTTCTAGGTCAAAACATGCCAGGAGGTCAAATAGAAGCCCAATCATCCAAGATTCCCCCGGTATCAAGAATAATTTCCCCCCCGGGTGGAAATTATTAAAGAATTGCTAAAAATAGCATTCTTATTGGAGATTTGGTTTTGCCCTTAGTTGATGGACATCTTGTAGAAGATTGCCCAAAAGTTTCGGGATTTTACAAAACTCCACGATGACTCCATGGGAAGTCAACCGCTTAAAACTGCATTCGTAAATTCCTAGAAATTACCAATGTTGCGGTAAAATCTCACTAAAAATTAGGATAGTGTTTTGTGTGCCAATAAAGAGCCCTGTCAAGTTTGAAGACATTCCGACATTCCCAACTACCAGGATTAGGACCGACAACGAATTTTACAAGAATTTACAACTTGGCGGCGGGTTGACCGGCGAACCAGGAGCTAGTAGTGTCCGAATGGAGCGTTTCAAGGGTCAATTCTTACTTCCACGAATATTTTAAACCATCCAGGACCGACAATTTCATCAAAAGACGCAAACTCCAAAAGTTAGCTTTTTAACTTTTGTTCTGAGTTACCGTGACTCGAATTTGCGCTTTAAAACGGCTGGAGAGGTAGGGGTAAGGGGTCCCTTAGGCTAATTGGGGTCTTCTGAACACGATGGCGCAGTTTGTTTTCAGTTTCGAGTTGTCCCTCAAAAGATAGAGAGGGTCAGCCCTTAGTTTGACTTTTAAAAGGTAATTTTTGATTAATCTGGGTTGATTTTGCAAATATCTCTTGTAAAATCGAAGATTGGATTTGCCCAAGATACTTGTCTTGCGTAAGAAGCCATCTTTTGGACTAAAGAAAGCCAATTTAGAACTAACCCTAGATTAAAATACAAAATATCTTGGTTAATTAGGTAGGTTTTCAAAATATCTTTGTGAAAAATCAAATATTTGATTTGGAAAAAGATTCTAAGGCCATTTAGGGCCTAGAAGGAACTCGCTTGAGAACCTTCCTTCCCATTAAACAAAGATTATTTTGAAAATACGTTTAGGTAGTTTAGCAAAATATCTAGATTGAAAGTAAAAGATAATTTACGAACAACTTACCGGGGGGGGCCGGGAGCGAGTATATAAGGCCCTTCCTCGAGGTTGTTCGTGGCCCTCATTCTTTGTTTCATTCTTGTTGTTGCTCTTGTCGTGCTACCGACACTTGTCGGAGCACTTTTTAAAGCCAAATTTTGGCTATTTTCTTCTATTTTCTTCTATTTTCTTCTACTTTGAAGGTCCGGAGGGCCCCTTCAAAGCTTTGTTTCTTTTCTTGTTTGAATTTGGAGGCTTCAAGCCCCAAAACTTTGACATTTTGGGAGTTGTGGGAGTAGTTTCCAAACTCTACTTTGATTTTGTTGTTCTTTTGATACTAACCAACCATTTGTGTGAATTGAGAATAGTCTGTGAACTTAAAACTTTAAAGCGGCGAAGCTAGACTTTGCCAAAAGGTTTTGAGCATCACCACGTGCCAAAACTCGTTGTATAACGGGTGTTTGGTTTGAATAGTTATTAATGTTCGGTTAAACACTGTCATGTGTACCTCCTTTAGTGATTAAATTTAAAACTTTGTTTTGAATTTTGGAAATTAGTTTTTAATGTTCAGTTAAACACTGTCATGTGTACCTCCTTTAAGAACTAAGTTTTCAAAATACTAGTTTGGGTCCTTGGATATTGGTTATTCCTGGGGTTGCTCCCGCACGGCGGAGCTTTGACTTTGAAACCTAGAAACGGGTACTTGAAACTTTGATTTGATTGTTAATTCCTGGGGTTGCTCCCGCACGGCGGAGCTTTGACTTTGAAACCTGGAAACGGGTACTTGAAATTTTAAATTGTTCGGTTATACCTGGGGTTGCCCCCGCACGACGAAGCTTTGACTTTTAAAAGTTAAAATTCACCATTGTGGGAAAAACTAATTTGTGGTTTGCATGGCGGAGCTTTGAACTTTTAAATTCGCATTTGTGAAAAATACTAATACCAGGGATTGTCCCTCAAGGCGAAGCTTTAACCTTAATAATAAGAATCAGGGAAGTAAGATCCTTTGAAACTTATTTAAAGACTAAGAGCCTTGAATTGTTTCTCTTCCGATTGTGCAAGTTGTGGAGGTATTTGGCCTCCCAAGCTTGTTATTGTTTCTTTATTAGATTGCTAGTTTTATTTTCAATTTTCAATTTTACAATCAATTGAGTCAATATAGTTGTTGGTTGTGTCTTTTATTTCCATAGAAACTTATTCCCCCTGCTGTGGTTTTCTTTCTTTGCTAGTTATTAATTTTGAATTATGTGGGACTTTTAGAATGATTAAAATTAGCTCGTAAGTAGGATTCAGATTTTCTGAAGAGGACCGATCCAGCCCCAAAGAAATCAGTTCGGGAGGACCAATACGGGGTCGGATTCAAGACTGACGGGGTCGGGCCAAGACTGACGGGGTCGAGGTCAAGACTGACGGGGTCGAGGTCAAGACTGACGGGGTCGGGGTTCAGGACCAACGGGAAGGGCCGGTACTGACGGGGTCGGGGCCGGCAGCAACCAGTCAGGCGGCGACACGTGGCAACGGGGTATCGGGAGCGGGGGTCGTGAACGGGGTTCTCCACCAAACCGGCAGCGACACGTGGCAGCACAGCAGGTGAGTGAAAAACGAAACAGAACTAGTGCTTGGAAACAGAACCAGTGCTTTGGAAACGAAACAGAACTAGTGTTTGTAACCAGAACTAGTGCTTGGAAACGAAACAGAATCAGTGTTTGAAACAGATAGGTGGGGAAAGTTTGAGAAAAATATCGATTCAATTTCTGTGAACAGGAATTAGTATTGATAAGTTGGTGATTTAAATAATCTAATCAACAAGGTCTACTTGAATGAGACATACACACGAACTTGACATCTAATCAACTAGTCTTCAAAATCCATCCTCCTCACCCATCTTACACTTGAATTCAAAAAAATGAGAATGAAGTGAAGGGGTTGAGGAAGAAGAATAAGAAGAAAGGAGGGAATTAAAACACGTGAAGGAATTAAAAATTAAACAACTATTAAGGTAAGAATCTAACTATTCATTTAACTAATTGTTTTGGTTTGTTTATTCAAGTTATTCTTTCTACTATTCATCGATAGATTTGTTTTGATTGTTTTTTATTATTTTATTAGAATACTATTCATTCATTTGGTTTTAGTTATTAATTAGGATTCCAAATCCAAATTAGTTGTTTGTTTGTAGTTTGTGGGATTTGTTTTATTAGGCCTAATAAGCCAAAACAATAAAAACAAACAACAACTAATATCTTGGAATATTTAATAAAATAACTATTAAAAATTTGGCAATTGAATAAAACTACTATTCATTGAAAACTTAGGAAATATGAATTAAATTTATCATTTAATTTAAATTCCTAAAAATCAAAGGATTAGTTTTAAATTGCCAAAACTAACAAATTTGGACTTTTTAGATAGGTTTTAAAAAACAAGAATACTAAGATTTCTTCCAAATTCATGAAAGACAATGGAGAATTTCGAGGAGACGATTATGATGGTGTTTTGCGATGATGGGACGATCGACATTCTCGACACCAAGGTATGATTTCAAATTTTATCTTTTGTCTTTTCTTTTGCTTTCATTCTTTTAAAATTTAGATTAGAAAATTAAAACTAACAAAATCCAATAGCTAGTAGAATTTAAATTGTTAGAAAACCTTTGAAAATTTATCTAAAATCGTAAAAAGTAATAATTAGATTAACTTTGAATTAATTTGGAAAAAACAAAATAGTAATCTCATCCAAAAGAATCTCAAAAGGAATCTAATTTAATTTAGGAACTTAGAGAATATTAGAATAATTAGGGAAAGTCAAAACCTAATTTGTCTACTTATTCTCTTAAAAATTATTAAAGGAAGGAATTCCATCCAACCAAGGGGAATTTTCATCCATTTAAAAGTTTTCACCTAAAAGTTCTAAATTCTTACTTTTTATCTTAACAAGAAGTTAATTAATCACTTTACTCATAAAAACCATAAAACCCTAAAAATTCACTAAAATTAGAATACTAACTTAGAATTAGGATTAAGTAAAGAACAATTAGGAATATTCTCAAGGCACAACTAGGGAATCTTTTGAAACCATAATCTTTTAGAGAATCTTTTGAAGATTCCAAATCCACCTTTTACTTTTAAAATTACTTTAATTTGAAGGATAAAAGAGTGGATGAAGATTTGACCTAATTTTGGATGAAAAATCTTAAAATAGGTCAAAATTAGGTTTTCTCTAAAAATTCCGTTAAATAACTTAATTAACCTTTGAACCCTGAAATTTAGATTTATTTTACATTATTTTGCTATTTTTAGTTGACGGATGAAGTTTTTAGGATAGAATTAGGTACGAATTTCATCCACACATAACTTTCATTAGGAATATCAGAATCCAACTTGCTTTACCATTTTGGAAAGGGCAAATTGTATTCTTTGATTTAGTTTAGGTAGAATTTTATTTTAGCTAGAAGTTTAAATCACAATTAACTAACCCTTAACAACCTTTATTTCTTAACTATTAGAGTGTTTTGAAGTACTTAAAGTAGGTAAAAATCAACATAACAAAGTGTCCATTGCTTGGAAGGCCAAAGAACATTGAGTTTACCATTCACCCAATTAAACCATTAACTTATGCCGCTAGAACCTGTGTGCAACTTTCTGACTTAAGGGTGGAGTTAGAAACACTCACATTTTTGGTGCGTCTGCCGGGAGTGAGTAATTACTAACTAGTTCGCTATCTAAGGTTGAGAAATCAATCTAATTGGGGACTTGTTACTAATTAGGTCACTATCCAGGCTTTGATACTTGAACCACTAGAACCGTCAGACACATTTTTGGTGTGTTTGCCGGAAAAGTTTAGCTTTAATTAGAAGTTTTTCTAGTTAATCACTATTACTCTTATTAGGTATCATTGGAATTTAAATTCCTAACTTTACTATTCTTTCTCAGGACTCGGTGCCTTCTCTGACTCCATACGATATCTGGTCGCTTACAAGGCGAGACCGGCCTTGTAAGACTTATCGGATCCCAGAGAAGGTTCATACCAGTCACGAGGAGGACAAACATTTGTCCGTGGAGACTTTGCTCCTGGGACCAACTCTACTTGGGATCTCATTTGAGTTCTGGAGCTACTTGGCTCACAGATACTTAGACGACCCAAATCACTATACCTTGTCTATTGTGCAGGTAGTTAAGGTAGGGCTATTTGGGGTAGGCGAGGAGGAGATCCAACGCTGCCTTTTGCTTTACTGGAAGCTGGTTTTGGCCACGTGGAGGTTCGAGAGGGCCTTCACCCTTGAGAGTTTTGAGTCTGGATACCCAGCCTACACTTCTCTCAATCCATTGGTGATTCCACCTACCATTGAGATTCGTTATCCAGGTCCGACCGCCATCGAGGTTGACGGGCTTTTCCTGTTTGAGGTGCCTCTCATTGATTATTCACGTGTGAGTGATAATCCCTACATTGAGCGCCGAGACTTCAGGCGGTTTCACGGTGATCACTGTGAGAGTGACCATTTGACTTTAGACGGTTGTAGGGGCATTTCTACCCGTCTGGTACCAGAGGATCTTGGACCAGAGTACCAGCTGCTGTACATTGCAGCTTGTGAGGCGTGTCAAGACGCAGAGGACTGTAGAGTCTCTCTGTATACTGCACCAGGAGGCGAGTACGTTCACCGACCCGCTTTCCACCCTCTCTTTTATCCGTATCCGAGCCGGAGCTTGAGGACCCGCCGCGATCGCATCGAGAACGCCACTTTCTTCAACAACAAGAGCACCTGGGAGGAGCATCGTGCAGACATTGAGCGGATCGAGGAGGACTAGGCCCCGTATTTCTTTGAGATACGACCTACGGTTGCAGAGATAGTTAGTACCTTGGTTTGTTCAGACAAGGTATTTACAGCAGCCGAGGAGTAGAGTGCTTAGCTCTACTTATAGTTACTTATAGTATTTGTGAGGATTGGTGAGGATTTGTGTGTATGTTCATATCTTTATATGATTTGATTGGATTTGTGTGATTTAAGCTTCTCATATGACTTAAATGCCACCAAAAACCAACACACCCAAATCCCAACGCACACTACGATCAAAAACAGCAACGACCAGTTCTAATCCATTTAACCAAGCTTCACCAACAGTAGAAGAAGAGATTGAACCACCAAATCCAACCATGGATACCAATCCGATACATCCAGCACCTGATGAAGATCGAGCAGATGACGCAGGTGTACCAGTTATAGATCCGATGATGCTTCCAAGGGGCTTACCAATTGTAGTCCCTCGAGGGTTAAGGGAAATTCCCATACCCCACCATTTACCTCGATTCTCGGGCTCACGAGATGATGACCCGGCAGCTCATGTAGAAAGATTCGAGGAAGTTCTTATTTCCAGCCTGGTCTTTGACCATGGCTACTATTTGATCTGGTTTCCAAACACACTCGTTGGAACCGCATATTCGTGGTATAGATCACATGCAGCTGGATTTTTTACCACCTGGTTACAATTACAAGCATCATTTTTACGGTACTTCAGACCAGAGACCGGTCAGCAACAAGCTCTGACGGCTCTAAACAATTTACGACGAGGAGCAACGGAGGACATCACGGCATATGTGCGACGATTCCAAATGGTACGCACCCGTTTTGTGGGGAATCTCCTCAATGACGGAACGATCCGCCATTATTTTATCCAAGGCATTGATTCTGCTTCAACAATTCGAGATATACTTTCTCGACGGCCCGTAACTTTGGAGGATGCGATTGAAGCAGCCTTGGAGGTAGAGAAAATTGACAAGGAGAATGAGAGGATGGTACGAAAAGCAGAAGACCCTATACCTGCATTCATACCAGTCCATCATCAGCAAACGGCCAATCCAGTGACATATCAAAATGGATCGGCCAGAACAATACTTAATCCAGCACCAATTGCTACAAGAGACCCTATTGGTGCCACATTACTTTTGCCAGCCCCAGACAATGGGTTGGAACAACTACGTACTGAGATGAAACAGGTCACCAACGAGATGACCAAGTCAGTACGTGAATTGACCGAACAATTAACATTTTTAGTTCGAGGACAAGAGAGACAAGCACCAACCATCCATCATGAATTAGGATCACATACAACAGGAGTATGGTGCAACAATTGCGGACAGCCTAATCATACACCTCCATTTTGTCCTTTACTTAAAGATGAACCACGACCACAGCCGCCACAACGACCGGTCATATGGACATCATCGGGCGTGCATGGTTTTTCCAGGGTCATAATGAAGTTCTGTGGTCTGAAATTGCAGACAATACATACTAGCAAAAGGACGGAGATGGACTGAAAGGGAAGCATATCGTTTACAATCGCGTGGAGTTAGTGGTAGGCATGCTGTGAAGTACCCGCACGAATTGAGAGACTTGCCGTGCCTTTCAGACTGGCTACGTTCGCAAATAAAAAACGCTTTGCGTGCTGGTGAGCACGTGGATGCTAACGTCGCGCAGTATGCACAACCGCCTGAGAGGTACGCCGTGTCGCACCGACACATGCATGCATTTGGAATGCATTTACGAGTACAAAGTTCCGAACATGCCCTCATCACGAGAGACTTCTGTGTTGTAGCAACTTTCACACGCCAACTACGTTGGGGTCTAGTAAATGGAATGCCAGCGGAGTGCACGGATGACTACATTGGTTATATAGAGGAAATCTTGGAATTGGATTACCGAAATCATTGTACCACAGTCCTTGTCTGTGATTGGGTGAAGGCAAGTCATGACATTCGATATCCAACCATTCAACGAGATCGTTACGGCTTCAGCTTGGCCAATTTCAACCACATGGATGGCAACGTGCATGCAGACTCCTTTGCATTCCCCCTACATTGCCAACAAGTGTTCTTTTTTGACGATCCACATAGACACGGATGGAAGATAATATGCAGGACCGACGTCAGAGGTAGACGTGGCGAGGTACAATTCGCAGAAACCACTCCGAACGTCATTCATGTAGGCAATGATGACAACTTTGTGGGCCTACAACCACGAATGCTGGATGTGGAGCCCACTAGAGCAGCTGCGTCTATGGGCGGACAATATGTTCAAATTGTACAAGGTACTACTGCCGAAGAAGGCATTGCAGGGGATGACTACAACTGATGATGCACATGGTTGTCTCAAATTATGTTGTGCTACACGTATGGAAGACTCTCATGGTCGATGCGGTGTAATGCAAAGCACTTTCCAATGCATGCTTCCATGTAACGGCAATGTATTTGTGTAAGCACACGAGTGCAACGGAGTGCATGCCATGCATGTCAGCTTGCATGTATTAGCGGTGTGATTTGCGTTGCAAAGAAGTCGTTCACACTGTTTTGGAACACATTGGAGAACTGTATGCTATTTCTTGTTAGTGTGTCGCGTGTGTAATGGAGAACATCATGAACCGCTGCACAGAAGTAGTATATGCATGTTTCCAATGACAATATCAACATTATGTTCAATGAATACAGAGATCGGTAGGTAACGTTTGAAGTGCTTGCAAGGGCCACCACTAACAATGCTCTTGAGCAGAACATGGACAAAAAGATCTTCACTGTAAGTACGCTGGAGTTTATCTAAATTGTACTTATGAAATGTATTTTTCACATGATTCTACAATTGGAACAGTTAAAAAAATAAATGTTAGAACTGTAGAATGTCGCCAACTAAAAATGTAGTGCTTCTAAATGCACGGGTAGTTCAGGAGCATTTCTGCTGAATTGAAACATAGTCTCTCATGTATGGAGATTTGTTTTTTTCAACAAAATTCATAAAAGCGAAACTCCCTAAACCATTTCATTCTTTTCTTTTCAGAATACCAAAATGCACAGAACATGCGGACATCCTTTTTTTCCCCTCTTTATTCATGCAACGATCGTCCAAATAAAAAAATAATTAATAATTAATATTTAACATAGAAGAAGTTCAAAACTTTGCGATAAAAAAAAAAAAGGATGGAAGTGTCGAATTCTCATAAATATTTTCCTCTCTCTACACAAACAGTAATTGTACTTATTGTCAACTTCTGAAACATATATAATTATTGAGATTACAAAGTACTTCAATGGAAGAAAGGCTTTACTTAGATGGTAGGAAGATCCCAAACCCCTTGAGTGGGTTGAACATAAGGTAGAAGCCTTTCACTAGTTATCCAAATACATTATGGGATAACTAACCACCATGGGCTGCCTTTGACTACAAGCAATATCCAAGAGACTCTAAGTCTAACTAAGAGTCTAACACTACTCCTAGGGCTGAATGTACATAGTCTACAACAATATGTACATGATCTTCAACAATAATAGGCCTACCCTTCAACTCCTGTATGAAGCCCCGAGCTATTTAGTATTAGGAAGCTCATATTTGTGTAAATGAGACTACGAAGTTTCTCATTCTATTTATTACTTCAGGTGTTTATGATAATCATTATTTCATAATCAAGTAATTAGCAAAATCGAGAGTTCAATAGGTTTTTACCATCAAATTTCTTTGATTTCATAAAGGTATATGTCCATCTACATTTATGATTTATTAAAATACAACTCTTTCAATATAGGATTGCACTCTCAAAGTGTCCGTTTTCTCACAAATTCAATAACATAGCAATGAGAAGTTCTTGAAGCCAAGAGTACCATGTACATAAAAAGAACGGACAATCGACATCATGGAAGGTCCTATTTCCTAAATTTTTCAAAATTCTTCTACACGCTCTCTTTAATGTTAATAGAACAGACAATATTTGGAAGAAAGAGAAATTACATTAACTGAAATATAGTATAATGAAAAGGGTCAACATGAACTGACCCCCTCGCTCGTCCCCTGTAAGTCACTTCAGGTGGTGGAATTAAAAAAAAGACCCCATATTTTGTGCCTAGAAAATGTATGCTCTGTATCTCTCCTATCTAATTTGGGGCCTCTGATTGCTAATATGAATTCAGAAATTGCAAATTTTCTTGTACGCGGGAAATTATAAAATTCAGGGTTTTAATTCGGGGACAAGCGAAGGGGCCAGTTCACCTCGGCTGATGGAAAGAGGTCGAAATATTTTTCACGACTGGTACAACCTAATTTCTGGATAAAAGAAGTCCGACACTGACATGGCTGCATGCACCAGTAGTCCGTCCATCCAGACGGCAATTTTGGACAGAGCAGGATGAAAGCAAAGCTTCCTCTCTTTTCTCAATAGGCGGGCAGAGTTTTACCTGACTTGAAACTTTTTTATTGGGACTTACCAGCAGTGACCGGAAGCCAGAAGCCGACGTGGCACTGACATGCTCTTCAGTGCGTCGAAGAAAACAGCCATCTGCTTCCTGTGACGCTTCTTGCAACATCTGCGTTCCGTGTAACATGCATCTGTTCTTCTTCGGACATACACATGTTCTGTACAACATAACATTGAAATCTGACTTCCATGCCCGGAAAGAAAACTTTTGCTTGCTGTTCAAATAAACGGACTTGTTGTACCATAACGTCCACAAAAACAGGCGCTCCTACTAGTGATTATAATCAGCAAGACATTACAATCTAATTAATACGCAATCTCAATAGGATTATAGTAATTCATAGTTTAACTGACCCACTCATTCCTTCACATTACACACACAAAAAAGACTACTCTAATTTGGCAATCACAATCATTCCACAACTACAACTACATAACAAAAATCAAAACAAAATAGCCAACTTCGTAGCCAGACTATCACTACACTAATAATGGTATATAGCGTTGGCAACACTAATTACAAAGTACAACACTAAATGTCAATATAGGCACTATTTGACAACGTTTTGAATTTTTGGGGGATATAAATTTTTAACAAGACTTCATTTAGTGTTAAAGGTAATTTCATATTAGAAATGAGCTCACAAGAGGTGGAAAGTAAAACTCTAAATGGGTCTAGTAAAAATTAGGTAACACTACTAGTAACATAACACTAAATATCATTATTAGTGTAGCTCTCTTCAACAGTGGGTGGAAATCCCATTTCAAAAACAGACCAAATAGGCTGCGGGGGGAACCATCACCAACCAACTCAACTGATTCCCAAATAGTGATTGACCAGATCCCCGAATAGGCAACTTACCAATCAACTTTCGCTATTAGAATTCAATCCTAATTGGCTTAGCAGACTGTAAATCAAAATGTCTTACTATTAGGCCTCATTCACACTCCGGCTACTCAATAACTCCAAATTGGCACTCAATTTCTAATTTAGAAGACCAATAATAGCCAACAACATTGCCAACTTGGAACTACGGCCAAAAAATTTAATTCTTCACTCTACAAAGGTGCTTGTATTTTCTTCCTCTATAAAAAATTCAATAAAATCAAGTGACAAAATGCTCTAGTGGAACTTTTCCTAAAATTGCTCAAAACCCATTGGAATTCCCTCAAGACTTTAAGGGGTAAAATAGTTGTAGAGTAGATTTTAAGAAGCCACAAATTGGTTGTGGTTATATATGTTATGTCTTTTAACTTCATATAGAGTATTTCTTTTCATGATTTCAATTTTAGATTTGACATTCAAAAAGAGGACAAATAAATTTCACATCAATTTCACACACTTTTAGCACCTTCTTGATCAAGTATTAGATTTTTTTAATCCATAAGCCATATTGATGTATTTTATTTTCTCATGCAAACCACAACATGTCTAATTTGAATTTGTTTGGTTACAATTTAAAAAAATTGATGAAACTTATCAAAACTTAGAGTTTTATTTATTTATTTAGAACAATTGCAAATATTAGTGAAATTTTGTTAATAAATGTGTGAAACATTGTACTTAAACATCTACAATACTATTGAGGTAGTAATGCAACCAACTCACAATTGTGGTGGAAACACTGAAAAACTATATACATCTTAAATGCTATGGAGTTAGTACGGCAATCAATTTGTAAAGGTGGTTGAAACAATTGAAAACTTTAGATTTGAGAGGTGCTAGGGGTAGTCATTGCAAGCCATATAAGGGGTACAAATTGAGGTATTTAATAAAGACAAAAGTTTGATTTCATGTTGAGAGAGATCCTATAAAACATTGAATTCTGAATTTGGATCTCTTCACTTGTGAATGAGAAGGTCATGTGTTCTATGTATTGTGCTAGATTTGAACATGACAAGGTTGAGATGATGAAATAACATTCCAATGAAAGATATTAATTGTTGAGTTACCAATCAAAGGTGAGTGCTTTCTCATATTTTTGCACATAATTCATATTTTAGGAGCCAAATATAATACTATACATGATATTATTCTTTACAAACCTTTAAAGGTTGAGCACCATTAGGATAGTGCTTTAGATAGTATTTCAACCATGTGGTTGCAAATCAATTGTCATCTATTTATGGAATTGTTTTATGCCAAATCTAGCCTCTAGGTATGGTTTGTGACCATTATCCAATTTTATTCATTTTATGTGCTAAATATTGGGGTCATTGTATGTTTTGACCTTTATACACCATGAATTGAAAAATTAGAGTGTAGGTTGAATGTCCAAATCTAAACAAGACCCCTCTACAAATGATGAATATTATGACGTGTATTAGAAGTACATTCTAGAAAAATAATTTAGTGATGATTTTCAAGCACATGTAGTAAGCAATGACTCATATATCATATGTTCATAATTTGATTCATCATTGCACTAATCAATATGAATAGAATAATAATATCTTCTAAATTTGAAAAATTACAATTGGACTTATTTATAGGTCATATTTGAATTTGCAAAGATGAAAACATCCGAAAATAAATAGCTTGGGTAATCCCCGGCAATAAAAATTTGGTGCTCTAAACCTCCAATTCTACTACACAAGACTTAACACAATAAGTGCAAGACTCTGAATAGTGCAAGACACCTCACACTTATTTGAATGCACGTAAGATGCATGTGGTTTGATTGATTTGAGCAATTGAATGAAATTTGGATGCAAATTGAACAAATGTGGATGAAATTTGGATGATAATCACCCTTTTTGAGAAAAAAACATATACAATGTAGACCACAATCATTTTATTGATTTGATCTAAAACACAGTTAACATGCATATTGAGGTGCCTTGAAAGTTTAAATAACTTCCAAATTAGTGCAAAGTAGTGTTAGTTCATGTGGGGCATACTAATTGCATGAAATCATATACCATACCTAATGGTCAAGGTTGGCAAAGGATATTTCAAAAAATAGGTGCCAAAATTTTAAGGATATTATTTGTTTTTTAAAAATGTATGGAAAAAATCTCTCTTCTTAATTTTAAGCATCTACCAAATCACATTTCCCAGCTTCAATTAATTATTTGGTAGCAAATGTTGAACTTCACCATAAATAGTCTCTCCCCTTTTCATATGTCTCTCCCTTCCCTTACATGGTAATGCATTGCTTTCTAAAGTTAGGTTGTTTGTTTGTTTTGGTGAGATCTCTAGAATCGTGTGTCCTTTGGGTTTTTTCTTGGTCCTATTGGAAAGCCCTTAGCGAGTAGGAGTGCACATGGTGTTCAAGCTCACGGAAGAAAAGATATTGAATTTCAATGTTTGTATGAATTAAAAAATTAGAAAATATATATTTTTTTCTTTTGTTATACGGTGGCAACGACAAAAGGCACACTAAAGTAAACCTACCATTTACTACACACATCCCAAAACTAGACAACATTCGTTGCCATTTACCTAATAGTAACCTCATGATTCAACTACCATTTAAACAACAAAGGGAACAAAATTTTGTATCACTACCCAATTACTACACACTATGCGGCAAAGAGTTGCAAGGAATGTTAAACTAGATTTTAGCTTCATCACCTTCAAATTGCAATAAAATTTGTAAGAAAAAATCATTTTGCATTCTGTTTTTTTATAGAAGATGAAACTTAACATGACATTTAATAATCAAGACAAATTAATCAAAACATGCAAGTTTCTATATTTACGTGAAGAAGGATTTGAATTCTGTCTTGTGAGGTGATTGACAAGTTTAAACCAAACCGAATGGTATGGATGCAGATTTGATTCCTAGCAGCGACAAGGTCATTACCTTGTGTGAAATCAACCTCTCCTATTGACAGAAAATCTTTGGAATGTGTTTCTTGAACATGCTTGTTTAAATAATAATAATAAACAATTGCAAAATAAAATACGCATTCTAAATTATAAACAAATTATAAATAAAGTCTCTTTCAATCATTCATCCAGACGACCTCCGCCATTCATCCAGAAAAACATGGAACCGACAGAGAGAAGCGGGTGGGGGCCATCAAGGCCCGCAGCAGCAGCCGCAGGCAGGCAGGGCGTGGGGGTGGGGATGCCGTCAAGTCCCTTTGAATTTGGATTCACACCCTTTCTTCCCCACTCTCTCATATTTTCAGGCACTGCTTCACTGCAGTGTTCAAGTTCTCGCTTTCGCTATTTGCTTGTTTTAGGGTTTTTTCTTTTGCTGCTGCGCCGGTCTGCAGCCATGGCTCGGGCGTGGAGCGGAGCGGGCGCGTGGGCGCAGGAAGCCGAGCTCGCAGACCAGGAGGCCAAGGAGCGCGAGGCGCAGACGTACAAGGCGCCCGGCAGCGTCAAAGAGGAGGCTTTCCCTTCGCTGGGCGACTCGCTGAGCACCAAGCCCAGCAAGAAGAAGAACAAGGGCGTCACGGTGTCGCTCAGCGAGCTCATGGTGGGCAAGTACGTCGGCCCCGGCGGGAAGCAACGAAGCTCCTACACCGACAGCACGAAACTCACCACTGAGGAGATGCTGAGTCTGCCCACTGGTCCTCGTGAGCGTTCGGACGAGGATACGCCAGCCGGAGGGCTCGGGGGCGGCTTCAAGGACTACGGGGGCTTCCGCGGGGGTGCCAACGACCGCGGCGGCGAGCGCGAGGAGCGCCGCGGAGGAGGCTTTGGAGGGGGCTATGGCGGGGACCGTGAAGAGCGCGGGGGCTTCGGGCGCGACCGCAGCCGCGAACGCGACGAGGGACCGTCGCGCGCGGACTCGGACGACAAATGGGGCGCCACGAAGAAGTTCGTGCCGTCGCTGCCGAGCGAGCGCGGGGGAGATCGTGGAGGCTACGAGGAGGATCGGGGCCGCGGGGGTCGCGTGAGCGACCGGGACTTGCCGTCCCGCGCGGACGAGGTGGACAACTGGGGATCGACGAAGAAGTTTGTTCCCGCTGCTCCAGCGGAGGGTTATAATGATCGCAGGTCGTCCGGGAGGTATGCGAATGTGCAAGTGGTGGATGTTAGGGTTTTGATGGGTCGGGTGGGAGAGGGTCAGGCCCGGCGAGAGTTTGGGTATGTGAGCGAATGTGGTCCATCTGTTTGGAAGAGATTCGAATGGGGAGGGCGTGAAAGAGTGAACTGTGAGTGCGATTCTTCGGTGTGATGATGGGAATGGATGGTCTGAGGTGCCGAATAGGGCAGAGTTGCGTAGATGGTGTTAGGGTTTGGAGCGTGGGATGTACAAGAGTGCGAATTCGCGGCAGGGGCGGAAGAAGAGAGATTTTATTAGGGTGAGGCATCGTTTTTTTTGGAATTTTGACCGAGTAGCTGATCGTGTTTTTGGATTGTCAGATACGAGGAGCGTCGAGTGAGCATGGGCGGATTCGAAGACCATCCTCGTGGGGATCGTGACATGCCTTCTCGAGCGGACGAGGTGGACAACTGGGGGAAGAGCAAGAAGTTCGTTCCGAGCGTGGCTCCTCCGAGCCGAGGCTCTAGTGGTGGATTCGACTCGTCTTACAGGGAGGCAGGCGCCGATGCCGATCGCTGGTCGCGTAAGGAGCCTTTGTCTCGTGATTCGGAGGCTCCCCGTGTTTCGGAGAGGCCGCGTTTGAAGCTTGCGCCTCGCACTGTGCCTGTGGACAGTCCGCCTCGTCCCGCGTCTGCAGGGGAGGTGAATGGTTCTAAGGAAGTAGCATCCGCGGAGGTGGAGCAGCAGTCGTCCTCGCCTGCTCAGAGACCGAAGGCGCGTTTGAACCCTTTCGGTGCGGCGAGGCCTCGTGAGGAGATTCTTGCGGAGAAGGGCCAGGACTACCGCAAGATCGACGCCGATTTGGAGGTTCCGCGTGAGAGATTCGGAAGGCCCGGTAGCAGCCACTCGAACCGTCCGGGTAGCAGCCATTCGACGCGGCCGGGTAGCCGTCCAGGGACCCCCGGAGGTGTGTCTAGCAGACCTGAGACTCCGGAAGTTCCCCGATCTAGGCCGAGTCCTTTCGGTGAGGCGCGTCCGCGGGACATGAATGTGGTCGAAGCGAGGGGCAAGGACTTGCAGACACTGAACGTGGATCTCGAGCGGCGACTGGCAGAAGAGAGGTAGTTATAAGCACTCGTGCTATTGTCTTTGTCTGCTGAATTGGTTGAGTTTGACCGTGAGATTAGAAATATCGGTTTTATTGGTTGGTGAACATTTTTTTTTCTGTTTCCTTTGTTAGTTTGACCGTTCGAATTCTGTTTCGTGGGGTTTTAATTTTGTTTCTCTCCGTTATTTGTGATTTGTAGGATCTGGTTGTGATTTGGATTTTTATCTTTGTTTTCCGATTTCTTGCTTCAGGGTGCAAGCAATTTAACCGTATTGATGTATAGAATTTTAGGTTATATTTGGATGGTAGGCTGCTGATATTTTCTTTGTATTGTTCCTTTTTCCAGTGTCAAAGAGAGCGCTGTTGGAATTGCAGCTGGTTCGGAGTAGTTGGAGCAGGTTTGAGAAGGTACAATTGATACCTCGCCATAGTATAGGTACATTCAATGTCATATTTTTCAATGGTTTATGGAAACCCACATTTCTGTGAGAGTTAGGAGTGAAATGAATATTAGAGTGGTTATTATTTGGATTCCTCGGATTCTGATGGCATCTGAATGGTTTCTGCATTGAATAGCTGTTAGCCGGTAGTGGCAATGGTTACGAAGTTTACGAGAATAGTGTACTGGTGGGTGCTATAAGCTGCTTTTGATCTTTTTGTAACCTGAGTTCATTTTTTCCGTTATTTTAGATCATTCGACTTCGATTTCTAGCAAGGAGCTTCGTGGGGTTTTCGAAGAGGGCGTTTGTAGCTTTAAGTGGAGATAATTTCTATTTTTGGCGTGCTCTTGCTCACTCGGTTTTTAAGAATCATTTGAATTTCTCTTAGTTACCTGGTACGACTGTGCAATATTGGTATTGCAATGTCGATTTCACTACTCGGTGATTTTAAGTTGCCTGTTGTGACCAATGTTAGTCTGAACTTTATTTGTAGTTGATACTCAACAATTTTGTATACTCGATACTTGAATACTCATTTGTTTTATTTACTTGGGAGCGTGTAACCTCGATTTAGCCAGATTTTGTCACCACATGTTTATTTGTTGGTTGTGTCTTGTTCTATAGTTGTAAGATTGTCTGATTTGTCTCTAGTAGCATGCCTGGTGCCTCTGGCGTTCTCTGTTCTCTTCTGACATCTTGGAAGTTCTGATGTCGTTGATTGTGATCTTGTGGGGGTAACTGCTAGATGTTGGTCATGTATAATGTAAAGGACAGGCCTTCATAATTTAACTACACCTAATCCAAACAGGTACCTTGAATGGATATGAGGATCATCTTTGATGATCACATCTTGAATTTGAGAATGCACGCTATCAACATCAGAACTTGTGTCCGTTTTAGGTCATCTACTACAAAGCCTTGAATCCTTATAACTTTCACAGATTGTCTGAATTAGGTCCTTATTACCTTTGTAGGTCCGCGCCAAGGTGTGAAGTGAATTCTTGACTCCTAGTCTGCTTTTTGAGCAACTGAAGCCTGCTCTTGGGTAGGATAGTAGAGAGCCTATGGGGAAACTTGTCCCGGCTTTGTTCGTGTTATTTTCAGTGCATTGTAAAATGTAGTAATTCAGGGTGATTGCTTTATAACTGAAGATCGGAGCATGTATACAACTTATTGACGATGCAGAGAAGGACCAGCGTAAGATTGAAATCTTTACCATTAGAATAGAAGTTGGATTTAACGTCTAGAAAACTTCTCAAGATTTGCGGACAAAGGAGATTTAAGTTGGAAAAATGTGTACCGCTGGAAAAACGTCTACAAAGTGCCTTTATGATTAGGGATGTTAGCATCTATTCTATGCTTAGTTTTCCCATTACTGACTACGTTTTTTGCAGTACTGTTGTGAGAAGTCTGGAAATACAAGTAGAACGTGTCTCAGTGCATCCTCTCTTAGTGAATGACTGCCACTTATGCAGATACACTTACGCAGATACATTAGAACTTTTCTAAGTACACCCTCCACAAGTCAATAAACTTCTTTTAACCAATAGTTCTCAGCAGTCCCTACTTTGAGAATAAAATAAGTGGTTGCACTAAGGTAGTGTGCTCATAAACCGTCACTTTAAGGGCTGTTGGGCCTTTTCGATGGTTTTGAGATGCCTGAAAATATTTTCACTTATTTTTCACTTGAAGAAAAATTGATGCTAAATCTAACAGAAGTGGTTTCATATTTTTTGGAGCATTTATGAGTTACTTATCAATTTCCAAAGAATTCTGCGGTAGGCACCTATTCTTGATCCTAGGCCTTGCAAAACCCACACACACGTAGTCTGAAAAAAGATATGACTACACCAAAAACAAGCAGTGAGGCATTCAAAAAGTAATACACAAGGTTCCTAAATGTGACCCTTACTAAACTTAAACAAATGCTACATTCTTTTAACATGTGTAAGAAGGCAATTGGGCAATCAATTCACATTTAGAAAAATTAAGTAGACATGCCTTGGCTTTGAAATGGACCCTCTCCAGCTCTTATTCCATCCATTAAAGAAGTATGAACAATTCTCATTGATGCTCTGACATTATGAGCATTCTAACTCACATCCACTAACTATTGCTTTTGAAGCCACCTATGGGACAGTTTGAAGAAGAGGGTTTGAATTAGAACCATCTACCATAAATGAGAGTTGGCCAAGCAAATTATGGTGGATATACACCCTATCCAAAAAAGGTAAAATATTCTTTTGAACAAGCTTCTTGGCCTTAAGATGTGGCACCTATGTTGTTGTGGTAGCTTCAGTATGCTCTAAAAGCACCCCTCCTTCAAATTGTCCCTGTTTTTAGTTGGAGAATGGAGATGAAGTGATCCTTAAATGGACCACTTTAGGAATTGAATGAATTGAGGAAAAATTGTTTTTCTATTACAAGAGCCGATCATTGTCTTTAATTTTTGCACATCTCTTTACAAATTGTAAGTGAATAAATTTGGGAAGACCCATGTACACAAATAGGTGCTTATGCTCCAAATCTTTGAAATTTGTAAGTAATTCAAAAATGCTTGGAAAAATACAAAACCACTTGTGTTAAGATTTCACATCTATTTTTTTTCTCTCAAAAATGACTTAAAAATATTTTTGTTTGCAAAAACCTATAGAAAAGGCAGACTAGCCCTTAAATGGATGGTCACTTTTAGAGATACTACCTTAGTACAAACCTTCTTTAATGCAATGAGCCTCTCTAAAGCATTTGTGTCACGTAGTCCTATTGAGTTAGAGAAATTCTAGTGTAGTAGGTGGATCCAATTTCAAGAACTTTTTCTTAAAATTACTATAGTTAGAGTTGACATTAGTGAGGTGGCCATTACTACACCTCTCTTAGTGCATAATCCCAACACTATACACTAAGACAAGTTCTATACAAAACTGGGAAAATTGAACCGTGACTCTGTCACTATAAAAAAAGTGTGTTTTACGTGACTTTTTGTAATTTTTAAGAACGGATTTTAGATGATGTTCAATGCAACAAATATGTTCAACATAACATCAATGTTGACATAAAAACATGGATTTGTTGCAATGGACGTCACTTAAAATTTGTTTTAAAAAACTACAAAACATCACCTAAAACACAAGTTTCTTCTAGTGTGTAGTCATGCATGTGGCGCCACATGAATATCAAAGGATTTTTCCAATGGGAAGAGTATTGGAACCAATTAAATTTTGCTAGATCAACTTCCAAAGAAAGACTTACATTTTCTAGTGGTATTGTTTGTTGAATTTAGAATGCGTTTGTGCATTGTTGGGCATCCAATTAGAATGTTTTTCTCATTATTCAACTAACCTCTTCATGTTCACCTACCTTTTCTAAGTGTCCCTGTATGTTCACAACTATACATAGATCAAAACAATCTTTTTATTTATCGAGGCATCCATAGACATGCCAAAACCAACATACAAACAAACTGGTGAAAGCAAATATCATTCAATTGGTAACTCTATAGCATCCTTTAACTCTTGAACGTCAAAGGGGTGATGCTCAAAATCATACTCTTGTATTATCGTGTGAATCATTGGTCAAAGAAATAGCAAAAGCACCTATTGGAAGTCAAAGTACTATAGGAGATCTTTCCTTTCCAAACCCAATTCCAAGGATGAATAGTTGCACTTTCGTCCTACACTCAAAGATTCCTTGTCATCCATCAGACGTTTGGCATCCTTGTTGACATTCAAGGGTTAAGAATGTGAAATAATGAATGAACCTTTTTCCATGTATAGAAACCATACATTGAAGTCATAAAATTGGGGTTATTCAACCCAATTCCAACCCTTTCAACCTCAACCTCAATTGCAAAATGACTTGTCGCAGTGCCAACAGTGTCAACCAGTGAACACTTTCACTTTTCACAAATTGGGTCCTGACATGCGGGTTGCAATTGGGTTTGGGGCGATTTGGGGTCTGCATATCTGAGTACACGTTTCACAAGTCTGCAAATCTAGTGTCCACCACGAAAAGTAACTACAAAAACTCGCAAATCTCTAAATCTAAAACTCACGAGGGACCTTTTGGCATGAGAACAAGGGTTGAGAACTGGTCTCCAGGACAAATGCAAATTTGATGGTAAGGAGTTTTTGGTGTGATTCTGAGCATTTCTAAAATGTTATTCATACCAGCACAGTAACCTTCCAACTTCATATCATCATTCCAATTTGGAACTATCCAACTTCATCCAATTAAAAGCTTTCTTCGAAATCTTGAAAGTATTACGAGCTCAGATAAAGTTCTTGAATATCCAAGACAAACCCTGCTCCAAGATCCGGTTCCGATCGCCAAAATTCAAATCTGGCAATATATGACCCTACCCCAGAGTGATACCATCTGGTTTCAATTATCTCCAGAATGAAAATGTATGACTCGTTGAGGAACCATCTCATGTATGTACGATACTTCCGGATAGGTCGTGAAACACAAAATTGGTGGGTGACTCTTCGAAAGCTGAGTTTCAATTTTGTCCACTTCCAAGCTGTTTCTCTATGCTCTCTGGGTCAGATGAGAATCAGGCAGACAAACTCTGCTGCATAATGATCCACATTGTTGGACAGTAAGGTACCAACACATTTTGCATTCAACCTGGAGAGAAAATGTCACAGAACACAAATATGTAAGGCCCCACTTGACAAGCAGTCACCTACAAAAAACAGAAAGTGCAGACTTCCTCTACTGTATGCATTTCTCAAGAATTCCTTGTAGCCTCATAAGCAGGAAACTATTACCATAACAAGAACGTAAAACCTGAAGAAAATATGTTACTTAGGCATGTGGACGCCACATTAGGTTCATTAGCATCCTAGATGTGACATTTGCACTCCCAGGATGCTGTTCCGACCACAAGTACTTGCCTCTTCAACCTTGCACCTTATGCGCCTCAAGCTGCAAACCATCTTGAATTAGTATTGAGGTTAGACATCCTTTGGTATTCACCATCCTTTTCAAGTAAATTGTCTGATACCCTCCGCCACGTTCGATCAGATCTCTCCTGGCAATGAGATACACAGGTAATGCAACGTCGGGAATGTCAGTCAACCTCCTCCATTTGTTCCGAAACATGCGCAGCATCACCTAATGATATACCTTTCTGCAGGGCCAGGAACTTCAAAACTTTCTTTTCTGCTTCAATGATACCTTTCTCCACGTTCAAAATTGCAAGGTGCACTACACGAGGGTCAACGTCTATGATTTTTGCACAGGCCCTTAAGACAAAGAGATAGTCTTCATGAACAGGCCGTACATCGTCCCGAGTAATAATGTAAGTCCAATACTCATGCTCCTGTGGCACATCTTTGGGAGGGTCAAGGAGAAAGAAACCCAGATCTTCCATTCCTCGCAGTAATGGATCTGTCCGTAACTTTGACAATGTTTTTTTGGATTTTTTACCAGTCTTCGTTTGTTTCTGACGTGTATTTTCTTCAGAACCTAGGATCAGTAAACCATTTCTGTCAAAATCCGACTCAACGTTTTCTGATTCTTTAGGTATGGTTCCTCTCAAGGCCCCCTGCAGAAAATAAAAAGAAACAGGAAAGCTGTCAGTTTTCCAGGAAAACCACTGCCGAGGCTCTAGCTCAGGGCTTCTACACACAGAAACGGACTCTATGCAGCATCGTCACCTACTTGGAAGTTTTGAATGCTCAGAAAGTTTCTTTTATGAAAATGTAACAAGCTGAGACATCTTTGACATGACCAATTATTGATCATTTCAGCAGATGCAGAAAGAATTATAGGCAGAGTCTGACACCTGCTCAGCAGACTGCTCATAAAGATCCCAAAAGTGGTCACGAAGGTCTTCGTCATTCGACATGCCTTCATTCGCAAAAATGGTTTCCCGACAATACCTCAAATATTCTGTAAGTTGCTCCTGATCATCTGTTGCAAATCACGTATTAGAAATCCACTCAACTAGAGTTTCACTGCTTTTGACAAAAACACATATTCCCTACCATGCTGCCAAAGTAGCTTAATCCGTTGGAAGAAACTCATGGAACAGAATGACCGGAAATTTGAAATCTTGACCTAAAGAAACATATTCGCTTCTTGGAAAACAACAATTTAACAAGCACCAACACAATAGAAATCTCAAAATTCAGCAAGACAAGTAAAGATAAATGATATGGAAAACCACCAACTTGGTCGGCATCATCCTTCAATATGATCTTTATCTTGGCCACAAACTCCTCCGAATTCCACTGCTCGTTCTCTTGCACTCTCAACGTTTCCATAGCTAACTCAACTCCACTGACGGCATCATAATCTTCATGAGGCAATCTGTGCCTACCATCCAATTTATAGAGAATCTTGAAAACTACTACTAACATCGCCATAACGTACACGCGAGTGGGAAATTTACTAACTTGACTGGTAAGCCACAATCCTGAACTAGGAAACCATTCATACAACCTACACACATAAGGTGCTAAACGCTCAACAGGAAGATCAAGCTCTCTCAAGAACCGCCGGGCGATAGCATGAAAATTGATTGGAGGCAATTCCAAGTCAATTCGATCTCCAATTACACTAGCTAGATACTCCACCACTCGAGCATTTGTCATTCTTTGAGGCTTAAAGATCTTACTAGCCTTGAACAATTGCAGCTGAGTGCCCCAATTAGACCGCTTCTCAATTTCGGTGTATGCACTCAAGTACGGAAGAGTTCCTTCAAATGCCCAGTTTATGATATCCGTTGGCAGAACTGGCTCTCGAGCCAAGTGGCATACAAGGTACGTGATTGCAAGGGAAGCGCGAAGAGGGATTCGGGCTTTCAAACTCCGAAGCCATACAAAGCGAGTCCTTTCACCGTAAGTGGTCCAAGGCTCCCCACTCACCCTTTTCTTCCTTTTCGGCTTCACCTCTTTTCGAAGCACTACAGGCTTCTCATCCTTCTCGAGGTCCAACCCTGTCAAACACCAACAAACGTAAAACTCACATCCACAAAAAAAAGAAAAAAAAGAAAAAGAAAACAAGGAAATCGCAGACGAAGACTATGTAAAATTCGTAACGCTAACAGGTGAAAACACCCCAAATCATCAAAATTCAGCATAGTTGGAGGCACCATATTAAAGAAAGAAAAAATTTCTGTAGTAATCGCAATTGAAAATCATGAAAGAATTTCTTTTTAAATTAAAATTTTTGGATGACATGTAATTCCTACGAATTGGAAGCTCCCTAGGCCACTCAACCGTCACATAGCCTGGTCCTAAAACCGAAATCTTACAGAATCAGCATTCAACCAACCAACCGCAATTGAGTAATTAAGTATGAGAACGGTTGCAATTAAGTTTAATTGCACTGTTGGGGACACTTTGAAACAGAAGTATACTTGTTACAGCATAAACGATGTTTAAAGAGAAATACAATTGTCGCTCAATAGGTCGTATCAAACATGGTCAACCAAAAAATTAATTTGCCAAAAAACATAGCTCCCATATGTATAGGAGGTGAAATAAATCATTTAGGAAGCTTCAAGGAAGGTAACAAATGTGACACTTAACTGACAACAACAGGAAACCAAATGGGGAAGGAAATCGAAACAATTTGTTCAAGCAAGAGCAGGGTTTAGGGTTTAGGGTTTAAAGACATGTTCAAGTAAGAGCAGGGTTAACGCAGTAGAACACAGTCTCACAGGGAGAGCGATTGCAGCAACATCACTCTAGCATCCTTTCGATGTCATGAAATCCGGAGCAAGTACAAGAGCATAGAAAAGGAAAGTCATACCTGCAAGGCTATCCTCTTCCTCTTCATCGCTATCTTCCTTGTCCGACTTCTCGTGGTGCGCTTCGGCCACAAGCAAGGCCTCATCCGCCCACCCATCCTCATACACACAGGTGCTGCTTACAAACTTCATCCACACGGGCCCGAGAATGCCACACACCAGCGGCGTCACCCCGAACCTCTGCACCAACGCTTCGCATTGCATCTGCACGAGCACCTGCACGCCCTCCACATACACTTTCCGCACCCGGGCCGCCAGCCTCTCGGATTCCGACAACCCTAACTCCGATTCCAACAACCCTAACTCGGATGAAGCAGTAATCGGCTGGGAGGGATTCTGGGAGAACGGCATCAATTCATCCCCAAATTGCGACTGGTACTGCGATTGAAACTGCGAGGCTTGGAAGTAGGCGAGATCCTCCTGCGTCGCCAATTGCGAAGCCTGCGTGGCGAGCGTTTGCTGCGTCGCCAGCTGCGACTCCTTGCGTGCGATGCCCCGCTCACGGACGTTCCGGGCGTTGTAGAGGTGCGTGTCGTCGTAATCGAACGCTTGGTCCTGGAAGAATTGCGATTGGGAACCGCAGATGTTGCAGTAGGAGAAGCCATCGCCGCCGACGGACAAATCCGGGGAGCCGCACACGCTGCAAAGCCCCGACATGGCCCCGACGGGGAGCCCTCTCCTGTCACTCCACTCTCACACAACCTCTTCCACCAAAACTGAACAAAACGCTCTGAAATTCTGCACTAATGCAAATAATATTAACGGAAACCTAGTCGCACAGCAACTTCATGAATCGATGCGAGGCACCCTGGCAGACGCCTCAGTCATCTCTCACTCGAAGAATTTGAAAGCACGACGATGCTCGGCGGGTTGAAGGGAAGTGCAGGCGCATGGTCGGTACTGGTCGTCGTTGGTTACATTTCAACTTTTTCTCTTTCGACTTTTTCACTTTCGACTTTTTCAAGGTTCCGCAGCTTTGGCTGCACTTGACCTTTTCACACCTGAATCTTTTTTTCGTTCTTTCGGACAAAGTACGTATCTCAAATTGGTCAAAAAGGAAAGGAATATTCTTTTTTAAAGATTCAAGTATTATTGTGGTTGTGGATGAAGGAGATGTTATTTGGACAAAACATCATTGTAGCATTCATTATTTAAAATATGGACTTGAGAGTTAACTCTTAAGCTCTATAATGCAAAGGTGGAGATGACTCCAAATTTTTCACCCAAGGAAAAAAAAGCATAAACTTATTATTTATGGAGTACAATCTAATGAATCTATTTGGAAAACTTGAATTTATATCTAGACTTTGAATTTGCATATGAATGTAGAGAAATATAGAAATGAGTATTGGTAGCCACAAAATAGAAGGTGTATTTTTACATCTATCTTACAATGTGAAGCATGTGGATTGGTTCTTGTCTTTGCAATAATTACTAGGTTGCAATATAAACTTGGAATACTTGATTGGTAAAAAATTTATAAATGGGTATTTGATTATAGTGACTATTATTAAATTGTCTTTGGTTTTTTCCAATCTTGTTGGCAATTGGATGAGTATTTCAAAATCCCTTAGTATGGAAGATCAAACTATAAATTATAGATTTTCAAAGTGCTTGACTATAGCAATATTCAAAATCAACCCCTTTGTACTACACTATACTCTCATATCCTAAATATGTACATTTTAGGCAAGAATTTTGAAGGGTTGATTTGCAATCAAGTCACAATGAAGTGTACCTATTTTTTCATAGCTTAATATATTCTTCATTTTCTACTTCCACCATATTTGTCTCTCTAATGCTATAGGTAGATGGCATGCAAAGTAGTAGGATCCAATGTAGAGGTTTTCTATTTTTGAATTAATTAGAGAGTATTGACTATAATAAGATAGTCATTGTAAACTCTTTGTAGAAGTAATTGATGGAATTTGTCAAAGTGCACAACTTCAACTACAAGATTTTCTTTTCTCTTTCACTTTGAGTTATGTGTAATTAATTGGATTCAAATTTCCTTGGAAAAAAAAATAGAAAATTTTTTAGGCCTTTAGAAGACCATGAGTTCCTAAACTATGGAAAACAACACTAGTAGAAAACTCAGGAATTTTGACAGAATTCTCTTGATTTGGTTGCATTGTCCCGGTCACTGTTTTGTTGATTTCAACAGAAATTTGTTAATTTTCAACAGTTTTCTATTGAAATCAACAAAACAATGACCAGGACAACGAGACCGAATCAACAAAATTTTGTCAAAATTCTTGTGTTTTCTACTAGTGCATGGGAACAACACCAAATCACCATTCTAACTTGGCTGTGATTGTACAAAGTCAGACAATAATTTTTATTTTATTTTAAAAAATAAAATTATTTTTTTATTTAAAAATTATTATTATTTTATTTATTTTTAAAAAAAAAATTATTTAAAAAATATATATATATATATTTTTTTTTTTATTATTTAATAATTTGACAATGTTGTGGTTCACAGTAAGTGGAACAACTCTAAAATAGTCTTTGGGAGGCCTCAAACCCCTCTAATGATAGATTTCAATTGAATCTTCTCAATGTCTCATTATTTATTGTAAAATACAAATCTCAATTTTTGATACCACACACGAGCTCGCATACAAGTTGGTCTTTAAATTTTTGATGCCCTTGTTTCCTTGGAAAAGTCTAGCATGACTTTGTTTATACCCTCTAAAGTCATAATAGAATACTAAACCCTTAAAGATACATAAATGTCTATAGGTGGTAATTTAAAAAATAAATAAAACTAATTTAGATTACATCACTTGAATTTCACTTTTTTATTTGCATATGTCATAGATAATTTTTGAATTTAAGTACAATCTTTAATTGCAACTATTCATATTCACAAAGAAGGCATGATGATTTTAAGGTTTATAACAAGAGAGTTGGCAGAAATAATCAAGATTAGCGTAATTACATATGTATCAAAACCTTTATTGTAAAATTTATAAAATAATTGCTTGAAGTGTAAAAACCTTCCTCCACTTGTCAAACTACTCATTATCACATTTCTATGTTAATTCTTGTGACATAACAAAATGTGAGGAACTAGGGTGTGCAAACTAGAGCTTGAAACTTTCAAATTAATTTTCTCATCGAAAGTATTTTTGTCTACATCAAAAAAATTCACTCATTCTATTTGGACAAGTGATGAGAAAGTTATGAACAATCTTGTTTTCAGGCAATTTAAGAATCTTCTTGAGAAAATAATTCACTACAAATTGAGAACACCAAAAATCTCTAAATTGTGTCACCAGTTGCAAACCACATTAATTACACAATTGATCATCCCCTTCACTTTCTGCAATTCTCTAACAAATGCTATGATCAAAGCCATGCTAATTAACCCTTAAAGGACCGTCACTATACTTTCACCCAAAATGCTCCAAAACTGCCATTTCTAGTACAAGTACCAAAATTTTGAATTTTTTTTTGACGTATCTAATTGTAGGATCTTGTATTATATAGTATCAAAAACATGTGGTAAAAATTTCAGACATTTCCACCGGGTGGATTGCAAGATATAAGCATTCAAATTAACTAAAATCATTTTTTTGACCCTGTGAAAAGCAGGGCAGCTGCACTTCACAAGCTCACATTTCTATAAAAAAATGACCTGGCTAAATGGTGGTGCTTATTTGAATTTGTTTTCCTAGACAAGTTGGCCACATGTTTGAAAAATTTGAGATCATTTGGAATAGTACAACATATAGGAAAAAAATAGTAAGTAGGTAGTAGTAGAGAATGATTAAAAATACTAAATTATTTACAATTTAAATATGGAATTGAAAATTTCCAATCCCAATGGTCGAAATGTTGTAATAATGTGTCTACATCCTATGATTTTTTTTTGTCCAAAAATATTGAAAATTGGGTAAGATAAAGGATTTCAAAGTTTATTTTAGAGTAGGAAATCCAAAACTGCCCACAAACAAAAAATCCTCATAACTTTTGACTCATTGATCAAAATGGAATGATTCAAAGCTTTTCGTGTATATAAAACTCTAGAAAATCAATTCCAAATTTTTGTTTTTGAAAAAAGTGATTTTTTGTGATCTGCCCGAACTGCCCAGCTGGAAAAAAGTAACATATTAGGCTATAACTTTTGACTCGTATTTCCAAATGTCATGAAATTTGGTGCATATGAAAGATATTCCTCACCCCCACATTCTATTAAAATTTCAGCCCCAAATATAAAAATATCTACTCGTAGGTACCTGCCCAAAATTTCTATACAGCCAAAAAACACAGTCCGGTCCTTTAGGGGTTAAGTTAGCTGAATCTAATGCAAAAATTCTAACCACATCCATTAACCACAATCTAGATGTCTCACCAACATTGCACCAAACCTCACTTGATCTAGTAGGGGCTAATGATTCTAGAAATAAATTAGAAATGAAACATAATTACTACACATCCTAAACAAACAACAATCAAAACCCCTTAACAACAATAAAACATTGTAAATAAACAACAATTTGAAAACATTTACAACACTCTCCATCCTAAACAAACTTTTGGTCCTTTCACCCATAACTTTGCAAGTGACAATGATTGAAGATGACAAACTTTAGTCATTTAGTATGTTGAATGGAATATTGGAAACACTAACTAGTTATTTCATAAGTACTCTCAAGTCCATATTCTAAATAGTGACTAGAGTGCTTTTAGGCAATGTTTCATCTAAATTACTTCTCATTAAGCCATTGCAATATTGAAATCTTCAAAAAAGAGCTTCCTTTACAACCAATTTGGTGGCAACGGGGTGATTTCACACAAAGATATAAGCAGAATTGTGCAAAATTCAAACGAAATGGATTTTGACATATGGATTAACCCCTCAAAATCCATATGTCAAAAATTGGCAAATACTCTCAAACTACCAAAGAACAATACTATCTAGTACCAGGATAATTAATCAATTTTAGTTCACTTTTTAGAATTTGTAATTGCAAGATTTTATTCTTAATAAGTACCAGGGTTATGAGGACAATGTACACATTAGACAGGATTTTAGGCCACTAGAAGACCGTTTCAAGGTTGTTTCCCTTGCTATAAACCAATGAACTATTGGTTGAATATTAAATAGTAAAAATATATAAATTAAAAATATAAAAAATATAAATTAAATATTAGTATTTGACATGGCAATCACCTGATCATGTCAAATTGTTGATGTAGTGAAGTTTCCAAGTTCTCCACAGTCCAAGAACTAATAGGAACTTGCAATCTTGTTTAGGCCTCAAAAAAAAATCTAACAGTATTAGAATTAGTAATTGTAAGATCTTATTCTTGACAAGTATTGTGATCACATATAAAAAAAATTGAGGGTTTGAGGGCAATCTTGTACCTCGGTGTGAGAATTTGTGATTACAAGATCTTGTTCTTCAGGTCACATGTAAAAAATTGGGGGTTTGAGGACAATCATGTACCGCCGTGTGAAAATTTGTGATTACAAGATCTTATTCTTGAGGTCACATGTAAAAAATTGGGGGTTTGAGGACAATCATGTACCGCCGTGTGAAAATTTGTGATTACAAGATCTTATTCTTGAGGTCACATGTAAAAATTGGGGGTTTGAGGGCAATGTACGTGTGAGAACAAAGCTTGCAACATGGATCAAAGTGATTTTTTTTTCAAGGTTCTCCAAATTCTTTCCTTTTTTTTTTTTTTTCTTCTTCTTTATAACAAATGGAGAACCATTGCATTGCATTAAAAAGGAACCAAGACTTTTTTTTTACAGTGTGGCATTGATTGAACTTTGGGAGCATTCGTCATACAGAACTCTGATGACGTCATCTTGGGTGGATCGTGTATTTGCGAATGGTCACCCAGAAGGAGTAAGTATAAGAAGCCGGCTGCGTCCCTCATATATTTTGGGCTTACGAAGGCCAGGGAAAGTGTTGGGTGAGCCCAACTTTCCCTGCCAAAATTTCACAAAGAAATCAAACCACAGTCGGCATAGAAATCAACGCTCCGTGCCTCCGTGAGAAAAGCGAATGACAATAATACTACAGCGACAGGAAATTAAAGCGCGCAAGCAGGCGCAGATTGAGAGTCTTTGCAAAAGAAAACATTCTTGCGAGCGATCGGTTCAATCCAAGTTTGATCAAGCAACATACCACAAGCACAAAACTAATACATATTCTTTTGGGAAGAAATCCTCTCGGCCTCCGTTGCCTCACCAAACCCTAGCAGTTCAAGTCTCTCACATTATTTTCATATGTGAGACACATTGACTCAGCAGAAAGTCATTGCTTACCACACGGAACGCAAATATCTTACTGTATTGTTGTCATAATCAATAATCGCGAGCAGTTTGGGCGACAATAGCTTTGACATTAACAGGGTCTGGTTGAATGCGACAGAATTTGATTGCAAGGCATCCAAGCAACTCAATCCCGATTTGCCATCCTTACAAACAACTTGAAATCGGGATCTATAAGCAGGCACAAACCACAGCAGAGGACGAAATTTCGAAATCCGACGCCGTCTATGTACCTACCCCACCACTAATTCAATGCCGGAACATGCTGGAGCGCTTCAGTTCCAACAACGGCGCGTCATCCCCCATCGCTCACATCCACTGACACCCCAAGAATATTTGTTCTTCATTACCGACCACATTTATGTCCGGACTTCAACAATTTCTCCACAAATCAAAACTGCACAATTCAAATCAAAACAACACGAGAGAGAGCACATGAATCATCACTCTGAAGATGCAACAATGTTCATTTTCTTGGTGAAATTTTGGCAGCGAACGCTGGGCTCCCCACATACGTTCACTGGGCTCCGCAAGCCCAAGTAATGATGGACGCAGCCTGTTATTTATAGTACCTTCCGGTAGAGATGGGAACTTTGGGAACATCATAGAGAACTTGGGAACTTTAGTGCGAGAACAGAGGATGTGATATTATAGAAGGTGACATTGAAAACGTTGAGTTCAACGCTGCCCGCTAGCTTTCAGAAAGTGCTTCACTGTGTTTCGAACGATTGCTTGTGGGTTGCAGAGCTGCTGCACCTCACTTGTGGAATGTTGCAATAGCGAATGCCTTGCTTACCGGGTTTTTTTCCTGTAGTGCTGGACGAAGGATTTCTAGGCACAGGGACGGATTGACCGAGGAGTCAGATGTTCGGTTTCTCATCGCGCAGGGTTTTGAAGTGAGTGTTAGGGAAATTAGGTCATCACGGATCGGAGTGTGCTTATAGTTGCTTTCGCAACATGGCGAAGAACGGCATCAACAACAGTGTGGCAGTGGGCATTGCCGTGCAATCTGACTGGGACAATCGCCATTTCTCGAGCTCCCTGTCCCTGAATGTGCGTCGTCTGTTCGAGTTTCTTTTGCAGTTTGGTAAACATCCTACTCTACTTATAAATATTCCTCCGATGCTTTCTGCTTTTTGTTCTCTAGAGCGCGATGTTAGTAAACTTTGTTGCTATTCCTTTTTGTGGCCAGAACTCTTGGCTCTAATTTTGCTGGGGGAATATTCTTCATTTAACCCTAGGGAGGATTGCGTATTGCAGAGTCGTCGACTAGGAGTAAGCTGGCCACTTTGAACGAGAAGCTAACTGTCTTGGAGCGGCAGCTGGAGTTTCTGGAGGCACAGTTCAGCACGGCCATCAACCCTATCTAGTAACCCTAGCAAACCCCTGAATCATGCTCCGCCTCAAATTAGAGATGTGTTGTACCTCGTGGAGAAACATCTATCATTCGGCAGGTTCTAGATTATGTTCGTCTCTGGCAGACATTCTATTGCTCATTGAGATGAACACTTGTATTATATGCACTGCTTCTGTTGGGTAAAGCTTGATATTGAGTCAGACCTGTTTCGTTTCCTTCATTTTAAGTTCTCTCATGCATCTGAATTGTCGCTCATTTTCAGCGCACCTTGTTCAAACTATGTTCGACTAACTTGTGAATCGAGACTGCGACACTCGGGCATACCCTCACAAGGGTTAGCATAAAATGCATGGTCTCAGTGGAACCCATTTCTGTAGAGATAGCAAGCAAGCATATGGATATGGAGAGCATGGGTATATGCTCTTAAACACTAAGTGGTCTACTCTATGTTTCACTTCCTGGCGAATGAGGTGTAATTTTGAATATGATTTTTTTTGTGAAGAGTTATGAAGCTCTAAACAAGTTACGAGATTTTTACTGGAGTATGAATGCATTAATACAAAGACAACATAAATCTTATGTTTCTTTTCTAAACATTGTTACATGGACACCAAGTGTTTGAAACATTCCACTAAATTGACCCGTCATTCCCTACATGACATGTGAAAGGATACAATCTAACGTACTAGTGATTGGTGCCTTAAGTGAAGCTTGTATCTTGGAAATTGCTTTATTGAGTTCCAAACTTCCACTATACCTTTCAATTCCATGTTGCCACATTGCACTTTGATACATCACATTTGCACTACAAAGTATCTTTTATGCTTTACAAATCATTCTAGGTCAATTATAGGTGCACAAGGTCATATTTGCCTACATATAGAATCTAATCTACTACCTCTATTGTTTGTTGTACTCAACTTCCTAATATACAAAACAACCACTTTGACATTCCATAAATTTATCATTGTACATTAATTCCTTGGTTAAAGTTTCAAAAAAATCAACTACTTAGATGCCATTGCTTATGTAGTTTGGAAATCTTTCCAATACATTCATCAAGGAGGTGTAATTAGAATTTTCCTAGTTTTTTTGAAACCACAATATGTCTCCTAGACCATTTATGGATTAACCTTGTTTGTTATTGAGAGCATACGCATTTGCTTGAAGATGTGCTCTTTCAAGTATACTATCCTTACCAACACTAATATAGTTTAATCTCTAGAGCATTTAGGTGTTTCAAGTCCAAAAAATGACCATAATATGAAAAGTGGTGATTTTCTAAAATTTTGTTGTTCAATCTTTGCGTATTTAGAGTTTATTATAATATTTGATATTGATATTGATTTTACATTGTGTTGGTACCTAAGGAAATTTATAATAAAACTTTGAGCCTTATCAACTCTATGATAAAAATGACATCATATGATGCTATTTGGATCATACGTGTAGGAAATGCGTTTCAAAATAGTTTGCCTCAATGTTGTAAGTTCTAACAAATTGAACAATAGTGTAAGTATACAAGAGATTCTTTGCAATGAGTATGGTGTAAAATGAGTATGGCATAAATCCACGCGTAAATTAGATAACTATCAAGAATCATTAGATTTCATCTAAATCAAAATGAAAAAAAAATATAGTTGAACATACATTAATTTGCAAAATACCTGATTTCAATTTACAAGTAAATACGATTTGCTTCCCAAATTTTATAAACTATAATATATTTAAATTTTCAAGTAGGTAATTATTTCAATATGACATATTGTTTCATTTTTCCATCCTCCTACTCTTTTGGATTTTCTTCACATGCAATAGCTTCTTTCTTAAAAATAGTCTTTCAAATGCTTATAACTTTATCAAGTATAATAAGATAGCAATTAAAGATGATAATATAAATGCACCTAATTGGGATCCCTTTGTAAAATTGTCCTCTACACAATCTTGGCTAAAATGTTTTGCCTCTATTCATGAAAAATCTAGGGTCACTTTTGAGTGCACATATTTATAATACTTTGAAAATTCATACTTTATTCATATAGTTTTCAAAAAGGCATAAAAAAAGAATAAAAAATACTCTTTTGACTTTCAATAAAATCCAACAAGAAATTAGGCAATTTAATATAAAAACTATGCTCAATTGTTTATTCAAACACAATTAGGTGAAGTTAATTTAGCGTTTTAAAATAAAGTTTATTCCTCCTCTACAATGCAAATTTGCAAAAAATAACAAGTATTATCCACAATAGTTATTGAGGAAAATAAAAGAGACCAAGAAAATAATGGTCTTTTTGAGGTTCTTAGACCTTCATAAGCAAATGAAAATGTTTAGAGTACATTTACATTGAAGAGGAAGGGGGTATATGAAATATAAAATATAAATTCAAGAGGTTAAGATTTCAAACTCAATTGAAGTATTTGTCATAAAGAAGAAAATCTTCACCTTAGTCCAATGTGACACATGACATGACATGTTCGTTGTTTCTTGAAGGTTATAATATATTGCATTAGGATCATAATTTTTTAAATATTTAGATAAATGTAGGAAGGAAATAGTTAGGGTATTTAAATCCCTAAAGGAAAATCAAGTCGTTTTGTTCCTTCTACGACCCTTCAAAGTTATATTATTCATTTTGTGTACATGAGCTCTCAATTGTGGAGAAATATCTATCTCATCAAAAGAGATTTTGGGCCTTTGGAAGACTATTTCACTATTGTTTCCCTTGTTAGGAACTATAGTGATGCACGTAGAATAATTATTAATAATAATAATTTTAAATAATAATAATAATAATAATAGTAATATATATTTTTTTCAATATTTTTATTAAAATATTAATATCTAATGTGGTAGTCTCTTAGCCACGTCAGCAGACAAATTTCAAATTGTTCACAGAGTTTTTGTGTTTGGGAACTCGTAGTCTTCCAAAGGCCTTAAATCTCTTCTAATGTCATATGGATTATATTTGAACCCTATATTGTTGGCAAAGGAAAAAAATGTCCTTTTGATGAATGTCTTTGGCTTTAGATGACAAAAATCAAAGTCTTTTCATCCATTTTGATATTTTATGAATAGATCATTTCTCTATACACTCTCTAGGCTCAAGAAACACATCAATGATCATACTATGTTCTTCTAAATACATAGGAAAAGGGAAGAAATGGTGATCACGGCAAAATGTGAGGTGACTTTAGTAGAGGGTCCCACATTAGAAAAATTTAGAGTTGATAATTGCTTTCTATAAAAGAAATTGGAATTTATTAGTAAGCCAAGTTAGCAATTTAATGAGTGTATACCTTGAAAGAGACACTATTCATGATTTGATCATTTATTTTTTGAACTTTATTGCTTGCCATTATGCATGCCTTTGAAGCACTTTATGAATTAGAAGGTCTCACTTGTCTTGTTCATCCTACCTTGCTCTTCTAGGTTGTCAATGTTGTGTACTGCATTGATATCTTTCTTTGTCCTATTCAAGTAGATCCGTGTCATGTATTTTCAAAAAATTATGTGGAATTAATAGCTCTTGTCTTAAGAATAAAAACATGAGTGTTTCGCATTCAATCTCTTTTTCTAAAGAATCAAACAATCCATTTTCTAAAAGCAACATAAATCATAAAGCTAACTCAATTACAAAGCATTTGAAATTGTTCTCATTCCATTCTAACATCTACTTTACGAAAACAAGCTTTGAATTCTAAAAGGCACAACAATGGAATTCCTCTACTCTATCCTACTACTCCTTTGGACCCACTATTATAGGGTTAAACTCCTCTCAAACCTATGGGTCTGAAAATTATGTACCACCTTTTAAACACCATTGTGTGAATGACTCTTAATGAAGAGAATGTGGCTCATGAACAGTGGCACTCTACCATGTCTAGCACCATGATTTGATGTAAAATATATGTTATAAAAATATTTCACATTCTTCTACAACAAAACTTAAGATTTCTAAATTGAATACAAGGGCATTGTGGATGAAAAGTATCCAATGAATGACTTTACAAAATGTGTATGTTCATGAAAGAATAAGACAATTTTTGGCTATTTACTATATAGAGATGTAGACTCAGAAGTTCATTCCTAATTTGGACCTTTTTTTACAAAATCAATTTTCTATCAAATTTGTAACTATCTACACATTCTAAAAGCTAAAAACAAAGGAAAAAATGAAATAAATTATGAGGTTTAAGCAATTGTCCTACTCAACACAATTTTGCACTAATTTATAATTTCCAAGAAATATGCCATGCTCATCAACATCTAGTAAGATTGTTTTGGCACAAGTCTCCTCTTCAAAACTTGAAAGTATCTAAAATCAAGTGAGCATCTTGTAGATTGAGGATGGATTCACATTAGATTGGTAATTAAGTAGTATGCTCTAAAAGTGACCATTTAAAGGCTGGTCCACTTTTTTCAGAGGCTTACGTGGACAGAATTATTTATAGATCATTTTTTGGAGAAAGAAAAATGGATGTGGAACCTAACACAAGTGGTTTTGTATTTTTCTAAGCATTTTTTAATTACTTATAAATTTTCAAAGATTCAAGGCATAGGCACCTATTTGTGATCATAGGTCTCCCAAAATCTGTCTACTTGCAACTTGTAAAGAGATGTGCAGAAATCAAAGGCAATGATTGGCTCTTGCAATAGAAAATTAATTTTTCCTTGATGCATTCAATTGCTAAAGTGGTCCATTTAAGGATCACCCTGTCTCCATTCTTCACCCCACAAAAGGGGCGGTTTGAAGAAAATGGGCACTTTTGTAGCACACTACCTTAGATTGGCAGTGAATTTAACCCTGGAGCGCTCCGACGTCCAATTTTTGAGATTCAAAATTAGACTTCTTCCTATTACAACTTAGATGAAAGTCATCCTAATTTTTAGAGATACTTTATGAAGTTGTGGTCCTATTCATGGGTTGGATTTGGTGTTACTAGAACACATATTTTTCTAAAATTACAAATGTGGAAGTTTGTGAAGTGGTTGACTTGTGTTGAGTTCAAACTTGGAATTGCAAAAATGAGGTCATAGACTCAAAGAACAAAAAAATTCCTAAAGAACTCCATGTCAAGAGAATTTCATTTCAAATCCTTTCCAACAAAATTTACCTCAAAAATAATAATATTTTGCTTGTAATTGAATTTAGAAGGAATTTAGAATTTTCCCTTTCAAAATTTATAGAAAAATATTGGTGATAGCATTGGTGAATCTAACCATATAGATAGAATCTAAAACTAAAACTCTACAATTTCTATTTGCATCTCAATTCCAAAATATTCTTCGAAATAGTAGTACTTTACGATGATTTTTTCGAAATTGTCAATTTTGGAGATGAGTCTGGACGCTTACGGGGGTTAAAACAACTTCTACAACCTTCTTCTAACTGTGATTTTAATTTATTAATTAAACTTTTTTGTACTATTACTTCTTGTTTGACACACCTCAAACTGTGATTTTAATTTATTAATTAAACTTTTTTGTACTATTACTTCTTGTTTGACACACCTCAAAAATTAATACCTTGTGTCTCTTTCCATAGTTTTCCATAAGTTTTCTTGTTTTGACTGTAAAGTTTGGTGAAATATTGACCGAGGGGAAGCGATTCAACGAGGAATGGATCTTTACGTCACCCAAGTCTACTTTGGTGTTAGAGCCACGCCCTCCCATGGTCAAAGCTACTGGAAGTCTACAATGAGAAACTATTCCGAAGCACCCAGCGATGCTGTTGTGATCAAAAGCAATCCCACTCCAACCCCATATATGCAATACCAACAGCCCCAATGACGGTGGATTCAAGTGGATCAAGCTCTTTATTGATTAATAAGAACAAATGACATAAATTCCAAAACGGAGGGTACTGTGCGAAAACCATACAATTGGCAAAAAGCAACCCAAGATTGCCAATGAAGTGAAATTGAGCCTCAAATGCTATATATTCTCTCAAAGTTGTACCAAGATGAAACTGAGGAAATCAAATGAATACCGAGTGTTCGAGTGAACAAGAGCAACACCAAAATAGAAATTTTCTCCACTGCGAACAACAAACGCCCTCCTCAAATATATCTCATAAAGTTTCTTGCTTGGCATCGAAGTCGAATGTCTAAAGTACCTAGGAATGTAACCAAGGTTACAAAGAAGACTGGCGCCCACAAAATACACTACTCTCTCGTAAACATCGTAACCATCGCCACTGCCGGCTGTTGAATGCAGAGACCACCCAAATACCATTAAAATCCTAGTGCCCTCCGAAGACCATTCTAATGGTCAGTTCAAAACTAAACTCTCATAAAAATGTGGGTTCCCAAAATTCATTGCAACAAAAATAGCATTGAATGTACCTACACTACGTTGCGTACCCTCAAAAGGCCTGTGTCATTTACACCTCGGAATCAATAGCACTCCCATCAGTGCCTTTGATACTGAAACATCACAACACAAATCACTGTAAGAAAAAAAACATGAAGACAGCACATCACAATCAAGACCAACCACTTCTCAGAAAACAAATATATCGAATGGAGGGGAATCAAGAGATTCTAGCAAACATCCACAGCATACGTGTGGTTACATGTTGAGATAGAAAACTCACAAAATTTACGAGTTAGAATACCAGTTATCTCAGTAACCTAAAAGAAGGTACCAGCAACGTTGCCAAATATCTGCTATAAGCTATAACTCTAACACGAAATCAAGCAAAAGAATACTTGCGGACCAGAAAAAAATATGTACAATTCAAATTCCTGAACCTAATCGACCTGAACAATTAAGCAGAACACAGGCAAACTCTCGACATCGATACAGTCAGCGTACAAGTAAAGCAAATTTCGAAGCACCAAAAGTGGCACAAGCAGGGGATCCATCTTAGGCTCACACAGAAAAAATCAAGCACAGGTCACCACAGCTATAGCAATAACAACTACCTCTCTTCTGCCAGTCGCCGCTCGAGATCCACGTTCAGTGTCTGCAAGTCCTTGCCCCTCGCTTCGACCACATTCATGTCCCGCGGACGCGCCTCACCGAAAGGACTCGGCCTAGATCGGGGAACTTCCGGAGTCTCAGGTCTGCTAGACACACCTCCGGGGGTCCCTGGACGGCTACCCGGCCGCGTCGAATGGCTGCTACCCGGACGGTTCGAGTGGCTGCTACCGGGCCTTCCGAATCTCTCACGCGGAACCTCCAAATCGGCGTCGATCTTGCGGTAGTCCTGGCCCTTCTCCGCAAGAATCTCCTCACGAGGCCTCGCCGCACCGAAAGGGTTCAAACGCGCCTTCGGTCTCTGAGCAGGCGAGGACGACTGCTGCTCCACCTCCGCTGATGCTACTTCCTTAGAACCATTCACCTCCCCTGCAGACGCCGGACGAGGCGGACTGTCCACAGGCACAGTGCGAGGCGCAAGCTTCAAACGCGGCCTCTCCGAAACACGGGGAGTCTCCGAATCACGAGACAAAGGCTCCTTACGCGACCAGCGATCGGCATCGGCGCCTGCCTCCCTGTAAGACGAGTCGAATCCACCGCTAGAGCCTCGGCTCGGAGGAGCCACGCTCGGCACGAACTTCTTGCCCTTGCCCCAGTTGTCCACCTCGTCCGCTCGAGAAGGCATGTCACGATCCCCACGAGGATGGTCTTCGAATCCGCCCATGCTCACTCGACGCTCCTCGTATCTGACAATCCAAAAACACGATCAGCTACTCGGTCAAATTTTTTTTAAAAACGATGCCCTCGCACTAATAAACCTCTCTTCTTCTGCCTCTACCGCGAATTCGCACTCTTGTACATCCAACGCTCCAAACCCTAACACCATCTACGCAACTCTGCCCTATTCGGCACCTCAGGCCATCCATTCCCATCATCACACCGAAGAATCGCACTCACAGTTCACTCTTTCACGCCCTCCCCATTCGAATCTCTTCCAAACAGATGGACCACATTCGCTCACATACCCAAACTCTCGCCGGGCCTGACCCTCTCCCACCCGACCCATCAAAACCCTAACATCCACCACTTGCACATTCGCATACCTCCCGGACGACCTGCGATCATTATAACCCTCCGCTGGAGCAGCGGGAACAAACTTCTTCGTCGATCCCCAGTTGTCCACCTCGTCCGCGCGGGACGGCAAGTCCCGGTCGCTCACGCGACCCCCGCGGCCCCGATCCTCCTCGTAGCCTCCACGATCTCCCCCGCGCTCGCTCGGCAGCGACGGCACGAACTTCTTCGTGGCGCCCCATTTGTCGTCCGAGTCCGCGCGCGACGGTCCCTCGTCGCGTTCGCGGCTGCGGTCGCGCCCGAAGCCCCCGCGCTCTTCACGGTCCCCGCCATATCCCCCTCCAAAGCCTCCCCCGCGGCGCTCCTCGCGCTCGCCGGCGCGGTCGTTGGCTCCCCCGCGGAAGCCCCCGTAGTCCTTGAAGCCGCCCCCGAGCCCTCCGGCTGGCGTATCCTCGTCCGAGCGCTCACGTGGGCCCGTGGGCAGACTCAGCATCTCCTCAGTGGTGAGTTTCGTGCTGTCGGTGTAGGAGCTTCGTTGCTTCCCGCCGGGGCCGACGTACTTGCCCACCATGAGCTCGCTGAGCGACACCGTGACGCCCTTGTTCTTCTTCTTGCTGGGCTTGGTGCTCAGCGAGTCGCCCAGCGAAGGGAAAGCCTCCTCTTTGACACTACCGGGCGCCTTGTACGTCTGCGTCTCGCGCTCCTTGGCTTCCTGGTCCGCGAGCTCAGCCTCCTGCGCCCAGGCGCCCGCTCCGCGCCACGGCCCAGCCATGGCTACACAGACAGGCGATGCTGCTGCTGCTGCTGCTGCTCCTACTGCTGCTGCTGCGACCACGGAACCCTAAAACACGAAAATGTAGAGCAAAGAGATGAGCGAGGAATGGCAATGACGCGCGGATTGCGAAGGGCCAGGACAAAGAGCCTTCACGCCCTTCCCTGTCTCTCTCTTTTTCCTCCTTTCCTTGGGTGGGGCTTTGGGGGCGCCCCTGGCTGCTGCTGCTCACTGCTTTCCAGTGCAGGCAGCCAGCCTCTCTCTGTCTGCTTGTCTGCTGCTTTGCTTCTCTCGCAAATTTTACCCAGTTGTTGGTCTCCTCTCCGTCTCACTGCTCCTGGCTACCTCTCCCACGTTCATCCGTTTGGATGAACAATTATTTCCTAAAAAAGCATCCCCCAATTGTAACAATTTTGGGTGGAATTGCTCTTGCTACCGTAAACTCACAAATAATGTAAATTCACAAATAACTTGGACACCCAATTTATGGGATTTGTTATAAGGTAAGAGGCTCTAATTGTATGGAGAGACTATTTGGGCCATTTAAAATTTACTCTATTTGGTACTATAAGTTTGATTTTTGAATTATGGCATAATTAGGGACTCTTATCTTAAATGCTACAATATAACTATTCACATGAGTGTGAGAAATAATGTTCAAAAATTGAATTTATAATTATTTACAACTTTCACTAGTAAAGCTTTTACTTTATTTTTTTACTTTTTATTTTCAAATGACAATCAATTTTTTTCTTTTTCCAATCGCTAAGTGCATGAGGTTGCTAGTTTGCTAATACCCTATTAAACTAGCAACCTAGCAAGGTACTCTACTACATCTATTTTTTAGGATACATTCCCACCTAAGGGAGTATCTTAACCTTTCACAAAGGAAGCTAAACTTTTAGATCAAAGAGTAAAAAAAAAGAAACCCTCAATAATCCTTCCAATTTCAATTTTCCATTGTAGTCGAGTAGTTTTAGTCCTCTTGGGGTTAAAGTATGCCTCCTTAGTGCAAATATACTTGTAGGGGAGTGTGTTGTTGCCAAATGGGACCTTGAAATTTATGTGATTCTAAAGTTATAGTACCTCTTAAAGAATATAGGTAGTCCATTTCTAAAATTGTAGAGATGTAATGATGACTTTCAAACGAAAGTTATAAAACATGATCCATTAATCATATCTATACAATTTGACCTACTATCAATGCACTATTCTATATTTTTTTAATAAAATTTAAGACCAAATATTGAGATTTCTTTGTAAAATTGATTATAGATAAATTATGTGTAATTTTCACGAGATTTTTCTTTTCTTTGAATTCAAAATCTTAAGTTCTATTATGATGATTTTTAATGATTTTGATTTTATTTCTTTATTCAAGTTCTTTTTATAGGTCACTTTTTGAAGTATAAAAGTTATTTTTTGAGTCAAATGTATTTGTGCCCATAGCTTGAACTACAAAATATTTCAAAAGAAAAAGTTATTAAAATCTATACCATACAAATGTAAGAAAACTACCATAAGAATCTACAAACATTTAGATTGGATGAAGACAACAAGACTTTGGGTGCTTGACAAAATTTGCATTTATGTGTTGTTGACATTATTTTGAATGCCTAGTCTTTAAGGGGCTAAGATTTTTTTCATCCAATAAATATATGCTTCACATTGCAGGTAAAATGGTTGCCCTGCCCTAGTGAAATTTTTTATTTTTTTATTTTTTCACAATAGTATTATAGACAAATATACAAGAAGGCATATGAAATGCATTCATAAATGGTCATATTGTTCATTTAAATGGTTACAATATTTTTTTAAATGCCTAGTACAGTATAGCCTCTAACATCTCATATTAACGAGGGATTAATAATCTAAGATGCAATTCCTATTTTAGTCACTAAGTCACTTTACTATGCACCAACTATGCACCCAAAAGATGCAAACAACTCTTGTTTCTACAATTCCCTCCTCTATTGGAAAAATTCAAAACCATTTATCTCGATTGAAAAAAATATTCCCCCCTCTAATACCGTTGATTTTCAATTAAAAAAATAATCAATCATTGTTGATCATTGGTTGTCTAGAAGATTAGGGTTTAGCGCTTTAGGATACGGAATATGGAATATAGATATGAAATATAGAATACACATGATATGAAGAATATATATGGAATACATACATATCCATACAAAATATAGATACAAATTATATGGATATATACAAAATATATACACTCAATATCCCATATTGTTTGCAATCTAAACAACTTTCATAAAAATACAATTTTAGAGTGGGGGGTATTTCATAAGCTCCACTCTCATTTTCTCCACCAATGGCAAAATGACACGTGTACCCCCTCAATTATTCATGTTTGGTTTTAAACAACACTTTTGTTAGTATCATCATTCAAAGTTTTGATTGTGGCTACAAAGTCAACTATTTAAAATATTACATTATGACTCAAAGCTCATGTACTCAAGAATAATAAACCTAGGGTAGATGCATTTATAATGGGCATATTTTTAGTTATCTAGAATACTTGGGAAAGATTCATATATTGTTGTTGAAAAAACTAAGACCTAATAAAGCGATGGGTTTGCTATAAAGATTCCTTTCATAAGATTGTTGAGATGATTTAAATTATATGCCAGATCAACTCCACTAATTCAAATATTCCTTTGTAATATGATTAAAATTCCAGCTTTAATAGTTGAATGTTCATAATCATTATATTTTTCTATGCAATAAATTCAATCAATTCAAAACTATATATTGACTAGAACGTCTTCTGGAAGCATCTAAAAAAGATCTTCCATATGGAAAAAACAACTCAATGCCTTTTTACAAGCCTTTCAAAGGCCTTAAAATCAATTTTTTTTATGTATATGAACCAAAGACATCCATTACAAAAAAACTGAGGTGTACAAAGGGTTGCGAGTTCCCCCCTAAGCGCAATTAGGGAATTCTTTTTTTTCGTTTTTCAGATCTGACGTGGCACTATTGGTGCCACGGTAGCGCCACAATAGATTGGTGACTTTTTTTAATATTTTTTTAATATCAAAAAACAATTATTTTTATTTTTTTGTACTTGCATTGCAAGACTGCCAAAAATAAAAAATTGGCACCTTCTTTCAGACCTCAAATTTTTCCTAATGATCATTTATGTTATGTAACTAAGATAGTTGGACATGCTAGCTATTGAATATTATAATTCAAAGTATATCGAACTATTCCTTGAAAATAAAACTAAAACATTAAAGTCTTTATCATCAAAAGTTATATTTATAGTACAAACAAAGCAAAGGATCTCATTGCAAAATATTTATATTGGAAAAAATAGATTTATAATCAAATAAAAATAAAAATATTTTTTTCTATAACAATCTTGCTTTTCATTCAAAGCTTTATTTCAAATACTTTAGCCCCCCAAGGATAAGAAGGTACTCTAAATTTACATATTTGTAAAGATGTTTTGCAAAATGAAATTTAGAGCAATAATTTTATGATGACTTTCAAACAAAATTTATAAGTGCGATCCACAAATCATATTCATACTATTAGATCATCTATTGAACTAACCAATATTTTTCAATAAAATTTAAAACCAAATACTGAAAATTCCTTTTGAATGGTTATTGATGGAATATTTGTAATTTTCATAAGAATTTTTTTATTTAAGATCAAAAATGTTATGTCATCTAATTATGTGATGTTTTGAGAATTTATTTTAGTTACATATTGGAGTCATTTTTGAATGGCCATTTTTGAAACTCAAAACATTAGTTTGAAGTCAAATATATTTGTGCTTCTTGAACCACAAAATATTTATAAAGAAAAGCACTAAAACTTTAAATAAAAAGCTCTAAAAATCTACATTGCATATATTTTAGTAAGAATACTAACACAAGGATGTATCAACATTCAAATGGGAAAAAAAAACAAGGTTCTATATGCTTAAGACATGTTTACATTCATCCATGATGCAAAATTTGAATGTCTAGTCCTTTAGGGGTTAAGATTATATTGTACACTCTTTTCATTTCAATTGTGTTTTACAATGAGTTGAAAGGAGACAAGGTAGCCTATCTAAAAATTCCACATGAAAAACTTTTTTTTATTGCTACAACTACAATGGCAAAGTTTGTTCTTTTAATTCCTAACTATATTAATGCATTCAAAAACTAACAGCCCATCCCTCATATCTATACAAAATCTCTAACTTAGTTGTCATCATTTAGGCACCCAAAATCAATGTAGAAAGTATCATATTTGAGCACAATTTGTAAATGCTATTAGCTCATCATTCTTGATGATTCAAAGGTTGGTAGCAACAAATGAGATTCTAAATTTTTTTTTGCCTCAACCTAAATACCCACAATAAGGAAACCTAGCCCACTTCATGAACAAATCTTCATAACACCCAAGTGATCACCAATCCCATCATCAACACTATTGTCTAAGGAAGCAATAAGTACAAGGTACCTCATAGGTCACAAGGCCAAGCTTGCTCAAAAGGGGAATGCTTCTTGATCCCCACCACAAGGTCATTCAACACAACCAATGCTTACTCAACAATCAAAATTCAATAAACAAAACTTTTTAGTGGGACAAGAGTTGTGCCTACTTTAGAGGTTTTTAGTGGGACAAGTGGAGTATATGTAAAGAACCTCGAAGCTTATCACAAGACAGGTCAATGCCTCTAACTACACCTACAACTTATGCAAATAAATAAAAGGAATAAGGAAAGACCACACAAAGCAAGAATGTCTGCCTAAGGCCAACAAAGACATGAATGTGGAGAAAACATCCTCAAAACCCGTGTGAAAATGATCCCAAGAACAATCCACTTAGTCTGAAAAGTGTTCATCAAACAAGCTCAACATTTTTCGGAAGCTGGTTTAGGATCGCAAGCCCAGATGCCCAATGCCAACACAGAAAAGAATGTGGAGAAAACATCGTGAAGATCACAAAGGCGATCCTCAAAACAATCCACTTGTAGAGAAAAATGTCCAAAACTATCTAAACATCCGTACCGAACCTCAGCGCCGATCGCAGGGTAAGCCAGTAGCCCGACAAACAGCTCCTCAAAACCAAAAAAAGGAACACAGGGAGAGACCCTAAACCCTAAACAGCAAGATGCCTAATGCCAACCCAGACATGAATGTGGAGAAGATCCCATGACAGTGATCTTTCTGATGATCCCACTTGTAGAGAAAAATGTTTCATCAAACTACCTAACGTTAACATCCGCTCTCGACGCCTCCCAAAGATCGAGCAAACCAGCAATTCTGTGCTCCCCTCAAACTCGGTCAAAAACAGGAAAAAGCAGCAGCAAAAGGGTAAAAGCCGTCGTCCCCCACTTAAGCAAGATGCTTAATTCCCACCGAGACAGGAATATGTAGAGCATGTCCCGCGTCTCCTTTGAAGGTGATCCTCCCAAACGAGGCTTCCTGCGACGCTGCAGTAACGTGCAGGGAGAATTGGATGGTTTGAGTATTGGTCCTTCCAACGCCGATTGCGAATTGCGAAGGAGTGGCCGTGAGAATGACGCCTAGCGGGTTCGTCCAGGTGAGCGTGTAGCGCTCCCCGACGGACATGACGTTCGTCACGGTCCTGGCGATGGTTTGGGTGCCCACCAGAGTGGCGAAGGTGATGGAGGGAGTGTTGAGGTCGGCGGGGATGCCGGCAGCGTGGGGGCATAAGCTTTTGGTGGCGGAGAAGACTTCTAAGGGGGTGGACATGTTACCGGAGCAGAGGAACTTCACGTAGTCGAGGTGACCTGGGAGAGACAGGCGTACAAAGATGTGAGCTAGAGACCGAGATATGGAGGTGTTAACCCTAAACCCTAAACTTAAAACTTAACCAGATTGATGGATTAACACATGTTTGATTTCGATGTATTTAACTCGTGTTTGGTTTTGGTGTACTAACCCATATTTGATTTTGGTTTTGGTTTTTGAATCTGTACGATGCTGAACTTTTATTGGATTCTTTAGAAGTTTCAATACCCTAGGGAGAGGAACCCTAAACCCTAAACCCTCCTTCCCGTGTTTGATTTTGATTCTGAATTTGTACGATGCTGATGCTGGACTGTTAATGGATTCTTGAGAAGTTTCTTAAACACCCTAGGAAAAGGAACCCTGAACCCTGAACCCTAAACCCTAATTGATGTATAAACCCATATTAGATTTTGATGTATTTAACCCATTCTTTGATTTTGTTTTTTTAATTTTTGACTCTGTCACGAGGAAGGTGTCAAACTGCTATAGAAGAAGACTACGTACACGCATTATCCACACATTGCGTGCTATGTTCTTTTATACCATTTTAAAGTAGAGTGGCAGCAAAAAATTATTTAGACCAGAACAATGTCGAACCAGAGTAGTTCAGAATTTAAGCTGTAACATGCTCTGACGTGTGAGGAGATTGGTTGGTTCGCTGAAGGAGCTTTCTTTTGCTCAAATGGAGCTCTGGACAAGGTGTGAGGGACTCGTGTTTATGCCGATGCAGAGGGTGGGCTATCAGCAAGGATTTTCTGGCATGCTATGGCAATCTACAAGTGATGCATGGTTAAGTGAAGGACCAGGGAGTTCAGCTCGGTGCAAGTAATGACTGGTTGGATAAATGGGTGTACAAGATCGACCGGTCTTGCAGAAGAGTTGATGGACAAAGAACGGACTGACCTGCATCGAAAACGAGGCCTGGATTTTTGGCAGCGTTGATGTTAAGTGCTCCACCTCCCATTTCATAGGGAGTAGCATCTTGCAACAAAGGAGTAGCCCCTCCAGAAATTTGTTGCGACTGGATGGATCGCCCTTGCCGGTCAAGGACATCAGCTGTGGTGGCCAAGGCGGAAGACAGCGCGGCTGGACTCCACGTTGGGTACTTGGCTTTCAGCAGTGCAGACAGACCCGTCACATGAGGGGTTGCCATACTTGTTCCCGACATCATTGCAAACCGTTCGCCTACAAGTCCAACACCAAACCATCTCAACGCAACTCCCGAATCCTTTAACCCTAAACTTGGAACTTGGAACTTGGTTAAGCATCGCAAATTCTCTTGCACCGAAGTTGTGAAAGGATGCACACAGTCAGTTTTTCTGCTTCGTAATTTCATTCCACCTATTCCACTTCAATATTGTGCTTCTAATATGGTAATTAAAGCTAGGCATCGATTAGAGTCTGTCGACCCCCTCTCTTTCCAATTGATACCTTTCACAACCATTTTTGGTGGAAAATTTGCTGGTTATGAATTTACGCAAAATACACTTTTTTCAAAAAATCATGTGCACTTCTAAGAAATTCGATGAACTCTACCTTCATGAAGTAGCATGAAGGCAAAAGAAAGAAACAATATTAATATTTGTCTAGCCAGGATCGAAGAAGTGCAGCTAGGCAATACAGAGTACACACATACAAATGCTGAAGCGGAACGTATATTATACCCTGGTAGGCAGCGTTGTCGACAGCAATGGGAGTCCACGCTCCCCAGATGAGATAACCCGGTCCCATGACGTTGGGTTTCAAAACATCAGCCTCATTGAAGTTGAAATCTTTCACGTTGGGTCCTCTGGAGGAGAACAAGGCCACCTGCTGGGCCTCGCCCGTGTAGAATGTCCTTTGACCGTTGCCCACTTTCGCCGAAGCTCCGAACGAGAGGACCTTCCCGGTCTGGTCCTTCTTGGTGTTGGTTTCGTAGTAGCTCAGAAGGGCCTGGCATAGCGCATATGAGTAGTTACAGCTAGTGCCACTTTGAGGTTGAAGCAACAAGCTTGAGATTGAAAACAAACTTAAAATAATCCATTGTATAAATTTATGACTCATTTGAGGTACCAAATGTCCAACGCAAGTCAAAGGGGTGCGTAGCTTGAAACCTCGTTATTTCAGATATTTTCAGCTTGCAACACGGTAAGAGACAACTTTTTCATGCTTATGTTTTCTTCTTTACTTGGATTCGTGTGAAGTCAAAATTGAACAGAACAAGACAAAACAAATTAAAATCGATTTCTAGCTATCTCAACTGAAGCTTGTAGCTTCGACCTGTGCAATCTGTAGCTAGTGGCCTTAATCGAAGATTTTGTTGATCGACAGTGTGATCTCAATGCTTGAAATCGCTTCTAATTGATGAGGTGACGAAGGCTTACAGTTGAGTCAACTGTAGTGAGAAGGGCAATGGCAGGGACTCGAAGGGGCACAGGGTCAAACTTGCTGCCAGAGCCATCACTATCCACAACCAAAACTACACCACTTGCGCCTACAGCCTCCACAGTCTTCACCAATTGCTGTATTGTACTTCCTCCAAAAATGTAACTGAAGCCGAATGTGCATATGAGAAGTTTGCCACTGATCACAGCTTTGTTATACAAAGAAGGCTCTTGGCAATCGCTTGGGGAGAAGAGCGGATTGCTTTGTCCTTGCAGTGTTGCATCTTGAGCTAAAATTAACGGGTACAGGGCTTCACCTTTTGTAGCCGCTGTGATCACAAAACGCCAATACTCCATCAGAAGCGTAATATCACGCATGCAGGAGGGAGTCTAGCTTGCTTAAGATTCAGATTTCTTTGTACGTACATTTCCAAGTTTTCGAAAGAAACACTTCTGTAATCCTAGTGCAAACTTCATGAAAATCGTAAGAACTTTTTTGTAAATAGAAGCTACAAAAAGTACATGAAATTACTTACGAGCTATTCCTGTTCCGTTCAGAACCCTCTGATCTCCAAGAGTGATCACATTCCGATAAGTCCTGTCATCGACTCCAGCTGCCACCGAGAGCACCCAGGGACTGAAGGATGTTACCGACTTGGGAAACGGACCCCCGTTTCCAGCCGCTTGAACAACAAGAATGTTCGCTTTGACAGCATTCAAGAGTGCTACATCCAGGATATTCAAGAAGGTACTTGGAGGACCTCCAGGTGGGGCATTAGGTCCAAGAGACAGATTTAGTATGTCGACTCCATCCGCAACAGCCTGCAACAAAAATCACTGCCATTTGAGATTCTACAACTATAACAAAGGCTTTGCATCAAAGCTAGCAACAAAAGCTTTTCATCATGTCTGGACGTCAAGGTTTGCGTGTCACAACTGAGGTTTTCCTTGGTGCCAAGGAGTTTGGAGAGGCTTGAAGTAACCAATTTGACAATGGAAAACGAACCTTATCGCACGCAGCAATAACATCTGGTATGAACCCCCCTATAATCGGAAACAATGCCTTGTAAACTGCAATTCTGAACGACAAAAGACGAACTTGCTGTTAGTTCACTTGAACAGGAATACCAGGCACTGACAAATACAGGAATGTGAAAACAGTCAAGATACCACCCCTATTCACATGCAGTGTTCTCCACTGATCCTGCCGACATAAAATTCGTCCCTATCTTAATTATATTTGTCCCAGTATGATCAGTTGAATTCATCGTTTTAAAACCATGAATCCTTGGCCCTTCAGGGGGTAGTGCCTTTCCGAACTGTGCACCCTTGACGAAGACAACTAAGTGCAGGAACAGCAATTCATGCCTAGGACTTCCTAGGTATAAATTAAGGATCCCTCCTTGTGCGTACCACAATCAAGATTATCACATTCTTGCCTCGTTAATTTTATCAACGTAGAAGCCAGGTGATTTACACTGGCTTGTTAGATGGGTAATGAGATGTAGTCTAGCTCCTCTAACTTTCAACTGTACAGGGCAATTGAACTCACCGCGCTCTGGGTGCCATGCCACTTGCTTTACCATATGTAACATTGTTGAGTACGACTGGCACTCCGTAGTTCCCAGCAGCAGTAGAAGCCACGTGGCTGCAACAAATTCTCCACACAGGACTGAGAAATAGGCAAAAACCATTTGTGCGGAACTTACTGCATAAGCTCAATCATATAAAAACACAGACACCTGCCTGCCTAATCAATTAGACATGTTCCCTGGTAGGATTACGTTGCATTGGAATTGAACATGACAGAAATTTTTACACATGTCATTAAACACTGAAACGATGATGTTAGGAGAGTCCTAGAAGTGAGTGAAGAAATTTAATAACCTTCCATGACCGTCGCCGTCCAGCGGGGATGCGTAATGCAGAGAGGCGTTAAATACACCATCTTCACTGGCAGCAGCAGCAAAATGCCGTGCTGCAATGATTTTCCCATTGCAAGAGCCAGCGGGAAACTCTTTGGCAACCTCACAGCCTCCTCGGAACTTTTGCAGAGGACCATAGGGCTTCTCTCCTACAGTCGAGAAACTAGGATGCGTGGGGTCAATGCCCGTGTCCACTATGCCAATGACCACGTTTTCCCCGGCACCGAATACTCCACCCATCTCCGACCAAATCCCCAAAGGTAGTCCCAGATACTCTGGAGTGTGCACCGTTGCCATTTGCACTTTGTAACTCTTCTGCACATGCACCACTGAAGGATGCTCCGCCAACTTCGCGGCCTACAACAGGGACACAAGTCTTCGAGATTATAATTTGACTCTATACCATAATGGGTTTCAGGTTAGTGCAGTTTTCACTCACACAAGGGCACTGTTATCAATCTATGATAACAACAAAATATCATGTGCTTACCAAACTTATAAAATCTGGTTTTATAAATTCTAGAAGGACGTCAATGGAGATATCTGGATTGATTTCTGTTGTGACCAAACACCAAACTTTGTTAAAAGTGCGCAACTTTGTACTCCCTCCGTCAAGAAATAAGTGTCCGCATTGAAAACTCGTGTTTTTTATACCAATTTCATTGACCATATTGTAAAATTCATGATTTAGATCTAAATTTTATTTCACCACAATCAATGAAGAACATTGTCTGTGTTCACAGCAACCTCAATAAAACTACTGAAAAAAACGGTCGCTAATTTCCAATGTGGACACTTATTTTCGGACGGAGGGAGTATGTCTTTTTTTGTGCCTAATTATCCCATTCTACCGATACAATCCTCAATACAACCCGGCCATAATTCCGCTTCTAACGCGGTAGTCAAAGCTGAAGGGGGTAGACAGCTGTCCAAGTGGACATCTTCGGTAATCAGTTATGCGCAAAAGCCTCTTAGATGAGAATATGCCAATGATACGTACTTTTCAATAGTCACTTTCACTATTAACAAAATCACGTTTAGACAACAGATATAATCGCATCAGGACCTCATAGAGCTTAAAATTCTGTACCTGGTGAGACGTCAGTCGAATAGCAGCCCCATTGAGGATGTGAGTGAAGCTGTAGAGCTTGGTGAAGTTCAGCTCCTGGAAGACATCGCTGAGAACTGAATGGTGCTTTTGAATTAAATGTTTCTCGTACTTGCGCACCAAATCCTTTACATGAGCTCTGGAAGAAAAAAAAAATGGATTATTGGTCATTTCTTTTGGCTACAGATCACTGACTACAGAAGACTTATGGTAGCAGTGTTGCCCTTTTAATGCAATTTTTCACCTACTGGTCAAGCGATTGGGAGGGTGACAGGCCAACATTATGAGAAAAACTCTAAAATAGATGTGATAAACCATCAGTATGAATGCAAGTGTGCACCATAGGTGAATGAGACTTTAAAGTTTGTGAAAGACGGTACAACATACCTTCGATGATGTTTCTTCCAGTTGTTTGTGAAGTACTTGGCTGTGCCTCGCAAACCAGGAATCTCCCCTTTATACCCAACGACGGGCTTACCTTCCAAGAGCACCATGTACGTGTCGACATCTGCAGGCTTGGCTTCATAACCAGGCATAAGAGCCCCTAATGATAGACTTACCACTAGAATCCATCTCACCCAGCTCAGCAACGCAACTTCCATCTCCACTCCCTTCGCTGGGCTCAAGTTATGTGCCTTATATCTTCTGGGCTCGCAAGCGCCAGCCCTGCAATCCATCCCTGTGGAGCCCTGGACAAGGAAACCACGAAACAATATAATTATCAGAGTCTATCAATTCTCCTCTTCTTTATAAGATGGACTCTTAACACAAATGAAAGTTGACACTGATACATGCCATTCTGCCTTGAAATTGCATCATGTAACACAACAAAATAAATGATTAAGCCGAATAGAATGATCCCTTACTGCAAAGTCTGAAAAGCAGACTGCATTATTTAGAGGAGGATTAGAAACCCTTACTTATCCTGCAAGATCATGTGGATCTCACCACAAGGATCCTTGATCAGCGCTGTTACACAACATCCAGATGCTGCATCAGTGCCGCTAGACTTCGTGTCACACATGAGTGCAATCCAATCCACTCCCAATCATCAAAAATATCTGTAAAAGAGGAAGAAAGTTGAGTATGATTATCACCTTGCTGTGACGACCACAAGAGCAATCGACCCAAAAAATCTACCTACACTGCGTGCTATGATGACTGGTGTCAGTAACTGACCATGCACCTAGGAGATTTACACTATACCTGCTGGCTTCGGTTCACACATTCCATAGCCATGTGAAGATGTAACATCAAAGATACTGTGACTAACAGCATTGAACAGCTTCTAATATCCTAAATTTTCCTCCATCGGGGACCCAGGAAGCGTGGCGTACGTCCGAATGATCAAATCATATTACAAAAATTCAATCCCAGTCATTCTCTTCACCTTATATATACCCAAAGCTATCACAAAACCTCTATTCATTCAGACCGACTCAGTAAACACTCGGTTCTCAAGAATTTAGCCCACACAAATACAACCTCTATTGCAACCCAGCTTCACCATAGCCAACTGCTCAGCCCTCAAAATAAAACAACCCCTTCTAGCTCTCACCCCCCTCCCACCATACTAAAATTCAAATGAAGTCAAGAATGAACCCTTCAGTTCCCTTTTCTTGCTGCACAAGAATTGACAGACATTACCAGCTCAGCAAGCACCCTGCCATTACTAACACCCGACGTGACCGTCAGCAAAGATACCGACCCTTAAGAATAGGAATGTAGCGCGAGCGAGCTTCTGTGCTTGAACCCACAAGTACAATGGCGCAGCATGGAAGTCAGCTAGAACCCACTCTTAACCGGTAAACCATCACCAGGCTAGCTAGCTAAGGAGCGAGAATAATGATCGAGGGGCTAACTAACTAGTCCCATAGATTGCATTTGAGTTAAAATATTCTGTGAACCTGCATGGGCATGAGGAGAGCTAGCTAGCGCTATGGCAAAAAAAACGAAACGCTATGCCATGCATTGAATGTTGATGCAAACCGGCCATGGCGAGAAGGAAGGAGACGAGCGAAGAACCGCCAGCTAGCGATGACGCACCCCACTGGCGTGGCCACCAGCTGCTAACTTAGCTGATGCTCATGAGTACTACTCCAACACTACCCAGCTAGCAATGCTTGCAAGCTAAGCTCGATCGATCGATGGGCATCAGCTTGGACAAGGACGTACACGCACGACTCCAGCTAAGATAGCTGCTTGCTTGCTTGCTTACCTCGCCATGATGACAGCCGCGCTCCAACCCAACAGCACTGGAAAACATACAGTATATATCCCTCCCTCCTCAGTCCGGCTAACTTATAGTTAGTCGTCGTCACTAGCTACACGTCTGTAGTACAGTCCAAGCGAAGCTCACGCATTGCGTCGTCCATTGCATGGCCTCCCGTTTGGAAAGCGGAAGCTGATGGCCATGGCAATTGGTAGAGGTGGGGTAGGCTTGGCTTGTCCTCGTCGTTGTCTTGTCCGCAGCTGTGCGAGCTGTGAGAGAGCTTGGGCCGGCCTCGTCCGTCCTCGCCTGACTGCAGTGGCGAGGTAGCAGAATGGCAGCAGAAGAGCTGGCTGCACGGAACCCGAAGACTGGGGAGCGCGCGTCTCCAAAAGATGGAGGAAGGGGAAGGGGAAGGGGAAGTCCCCCTCCCAAGACCCCGGGTCTTGGACAGCCTGGGGCAGCACAGTTTTCCAGAAGGAGAAATTGAAGTCGGCTCCAACTTCCGAGGACCCTACTTATGGAGTTTCATGGGGAAAGGAAAGTTACATTTATGGAGATAACGTGACGTTTTTAACCAAAGGGTTTAACCTTAAGTAAAAACTCTCAGGGTAACTTATCTAGTTATCTAGGAAAAGAAAGAGTTCCATCGCAGAACTGGCTAAAATTTGCTCCATTGCTACTTAAAATTTTCAAAAATTAAATGTACATTGGAGAAAATCCTTGAAAACATTAGATTTTAGGCAAAGACTATAACAAGCAATAGAATTTGCATAACATGTAGGGGGATCCCCTTTTGCTCCTCCAAAATGTGGAGCCCCACACATACTGTAGCTAGTTGTTGGCTCAAGTTTTGAGTTGCCATGTGGTAGATCACTACACCATGCCAATTGCATGCTTTCCTCATGTCAATACTCTGATTACTATGAGCCAATAGTATTGTTCCCATTTAAAAGTATATTGCATCCCAATATCTAGGGAGGAATGATCCCTCCTCCAAGGAAGAAGGGATCAATTCTATTAGCAATGTTATGCTGATAGCCAATTCACAACTTCCTCCACATTGGAATTAGCATCTATGTAGTTAGTTTTGTGTTATAGTACTCCCAATAATCCTTGACAACTTGCAAAATCCTTTCTTTTCTATTATTTTTTTAATACTACTCACTTTCAAGGTAGCCAAAGTTGATGCTTATTTGTCTTGAAGGTAGCATATTGCTCTAAATTCCATAAACTAGTTTTAGGATCATTGGTTCTAGGACTTCAGGAAAAAAGTGCTTTCAAAAGGCCGGAAGTTAAAGTGGTCATTCAAAGTTTGTGTTTTTGTCCTTGGGAAAAACATTGCAGTTTTTTTATTTGCCCCTGACGATGAAATTGGGAAGTTTTGAATTCAAATTTGGAATTGGAAGAATTATAATTAGCTACGAAAAGTGAAGGACACAATAGAAAAGGTGAAGAATGTAGGATACTAAGTGTCACACAAAATAGAGGTAACTTTTTTTTACACTTTACACTTAGCTAGCGTTGGAGAAGATAGACACAAGTTGCAGATTTTGAATGCCTACTTTAACAACAGAGGCATGTGATGTAGACTTTGAATGACTACTTTAATGACAAAAGTAGGTGATGTGGACTTCAAACATCTACTTTGACAGAGGCAAGGTGCAAGCTATAAATGACTACGTTAATGACAAAAGCAAGTGATGCATACTTTGAATGATGGCTACTGTGACAAAGGAAAGGTATAGACTGTAAGTGACTACTTCAATGACAGATGTAAGATGTAGATTTTGAATTATTACTTTGATAAACGGCAAGGTACAAACTTAAAATGACTACTTTAGTGGCATGATTGGGATGCAGACATCAAATGACTACTTTGATAGAAGCAGGAAGTTACAATAGTCATTCAAAATCTACGATTTTACCCTTGGGAAAAATATTGGAGTTTTTAAATTTGCTACACACAATGAAATTTGGAAGTTTCAAATTCGAATTTCAAATTAGAGGCCTTTTAATTAGCTATAGAAAATGAGGAACACAATATGACAGGTGAAGAATGTAGGACACTAAGCAACTACAAGATAGAGGTAACTTTTTTTTACAGTTTACACTTAGCTAGCATTGGAGAAGATAGACACAAGTTGCAAGATTTTGAATGACTACTTTAATGACAAACACATGTGATGTAGACTTTGAATGACTACTTTAATGACAAAAGTAGATGATGTGGGCTTCAAACATCTACTTTGATAGAGGCAAGGTGCAAACTGTGAATGATTACTTTGATGACAAACACAGGTGACAGAGACTTCAAATGCCTACTTTGAGAGAGGCAAGGTAGGCAAATTGTGAATGACTACTTTAATGACAAACGCACGTGACAAAGACTTCAAATGCCTACTTTGATAGAGGCAAGGTGCAAATTGTGAATGACTACTTTAATAGCAAATGCAAGTGATGTAGACTTGTGATGCTTGTTTTGACAGAGGCAAGGTAGGCAAATTGTGAATGACTATTTTAATGACAAATGCATGTGACATAGACTTCAAATGTCTACTTTGATAGAGGCAAGGTGCAAATCGTTAAGGACTACTTTAATGACAAACGTAGGTGATGTAGACTTCAAATGCCTACTTTGACAAAGGCAAGGTGCAAATTGTGAATGACTACTTTGATGACAAACGTAGGTGAAATAGACTTCGAATGCCTACTTCAATAAAGGCAAGGTGCAAACTGTGAATGACTACTTTAATGACAAACGCATGCTCTGTAGACTTTGAATGCCTACTTTGATAGAAGCAAGGTGCAAATTGTGAATGACTACTTTAATGACAAACGCAAGCAATGTAGACTTCAAATGCCTACTTTGATAGAGGCAAGGTGCAAATTGTGAATGATTGCTTTAATGACAAACGCAAGCAATGTAGACTTTGAATGCCTACTTTGACAAAAGCAAGGTGCAAAACGTTAATGACTACTTTAATGACAAAGATAGGTGATGCAAACTTTGAATGGCTACTATGATAGAGGCAAAGCGCAAACTTATAATTACTAATTTAATGGCATGCCATTAGGATGCAAACCTCAAATGACTACTTTGACAGGGCAAGGTGCAAACTATGAATAACTACTTTAATGACATCTTTTCAAAAGGAGGTGATGGACACCTATTATAATGCCTTGGAAGAAAGTTGATTCTATCTCTTGGGGGTGCACTTAGTTCTACTATAACAAACCACGTGCAAACAAGTGGTTTCTAATAAACTATAATTTCAACCTAAAATTTTGAATATTGTTTAATAATGACTATAGCTTTCTATTGCCAAAATTTCCAACTCAAATAAAATATGAAATGATTTCTAGAAGAAGTTGAAAATGAACTAAAATGGCATGTTTTTCAACTCAAATAATTATAGAGGACACATTTAGATGACCATTGAGTCAATATTCAACTCAAAATGAGCTTTCAATAATGAATTATTTTTAGGAATTTTTTGTTCATTTTTTAGACAATTTTTTCTTATATAATATAGGGGTGTGAAAGTTATTTTTTAATTCTACAATGTATCTTTTTACTTCAAAAATTTGTAACTAATTATTATTAACAAATAAAAATATCAACAATTCAAAATATAAACTTTCAAAGTAGGAAAATCTATTCATATTTTTTTAATTTTGTTTTATTTAAAATTCAAAAAATATATAGGGGGGCCAAAGTTTTGTTCGCACGTGGTTTCTAATGGACACTCTAAATGACCCCCCCGAGTTCTATCTTCAAGTTTAAGTATATTCTTGGGTATTTCAAGGGGACTCAACTTGACAATTTTACAATATTTTAGACCAACCTTAGTCTAAATTAGGCTAGGAACTTACCCCCTTGTTGCCCCTTTTCTATCCTAAAGAAAAAACATTGAAATTTATTATCATACTTGATGGTCAAGGTTGGCATTTTTGGATAATTCATTAAAGTTGCCAAATGTAATGTAGCAGGTGCTTAGAAATAGAAATATTTGGATATTTTTCCATAGGATATTTATTTTCTTGAAAAATGATACCTCAACAATTCTAGCATATATTTTCAGAAATATTTTTGGTTTATCTTGACCAGGTACAATATAATTTGAAGAATTTGAATTTATAGATTCATAGAATTTATATTTGGACTACAATTGTAGGGGAGAGGTTGAAAAATACTCCCTCCATCCCCACATGATCTTCCTACTAGACAAAATGTTCTAGATTAAGGTTGAAAATAACATTTCAAAAACTTGTCTTGTGTTGTACTTAGAGTTTTGTGCACTCCTAATGTCTTATAAATTTTGAGTTTTGGAACCCTTTTCAAAGTGCAATTTTAGAGAAATGAAAAGTGGAATGTTGGGGGCATTTTGAAGGAACACCAATAGACATTTAATTGTTGAGTGTGAGGTTTCATTTTGTGGGTGGTTAGTATGGGTCCACCATCATGTGCAAACTTTTGTACCACCTCCCAAAGCTTCATTTCCTTCAATTGGACAACACTCAAAGAGATGTAAGAAATAAAAACTAACAATGTTGATTGACCCCATTAGTCATTTCTTTTGTCTTTTGATTGATAATCATAACATTGCTAACTAGGCTCATTCCTTCCTCTTTGGTCAAGGGATAATTCCTCCTTGGATACTTGGGAGGAAGGTTTAGTTTAAATGGAGATGAAGCCATTGGTCCAATGCAACAACGGAAATGACAAGAGGGAAGCAAATTATTGTTTCCTTCATTAAAGTCAACAATGCAATGCAGAAAATCTACAAAAATTGCTACCCTAGGCACTTCTAATTGGTTTCAACAAATGGCTATACTGTTGGGGGGCTCCTCATTCTGGGGGAAGCAAAAGGGGACCCTCCAACATTTTGGTAAACAATGTTATTGATTGCATCGGTGGAAGGGGAACTATTGTTCGGAGTTGTTTTATTGATCCTTGATAGCAATGGAAAGCCAAATTTTGACCAATTCTCAATGTCACAAAGTGCAACAAGAAGATCATTTGGAGACAAAAAAAATTGAGGCTAGTAGGAAGATCATTTAGGGATAGAGGGAGTACGAAATTAACCACTAGAAAACATAGTAACTTATTTGAGGGCAAAGTGAGCGCCGTGGCGCTTAAAAGGAGTTCAAAAGTTGTTCGTCTTCATCATCTTCTTCTTCTTCTTCAAATTCAAGTTCCTCGAAGTTCACATTCCCTGTTGTTGCCGCAGAGGTGCCGCAGGGTGTAAGTTATCATGCCCTGGGACTGCTACGGCACCAATGCTGGTGTGCATGGGTCATCGAAAGAGGTCGGCGGTTCAGCGCTCTTCTGCTTCTTCTGTGCAAAGTTTTCCAGAAAAAAGAAGTAAGGTGAGGCCATCCCTGACCTAAGAGAAAAGTGGCTGACCTAACAAAGACTTCCTCGAGACTCGGAACAATTGGCGGAATCAGGGGTTGCCTACACTATTTTTCGCATGCTTGCATGAACAGTCGCCACCTTCTCCTTCGTCTTTCATCGCTTCTTCTTCTTTTTTGCATTCTCTCAAACTTAGGGGTTTTGAATTCCGGCATCACGTGCTACTCGGAGTTTCATCACATTCTTCTTGTAGTTTCACAAATCACAGCATCACGGGGATCGTAGGCTCTTCAATTGCTGCCCGTTCGAGTTCAATTTCTAGATCTTGGAACAGTCATGCTGCTTGATGAGAGCGCATTCAGTTTGCGTCGATGAGAGCGCAGTGGTGATGTGGTGATCCTAGTGGAGTTTTCTAGGGGAGAAGGGCGCCATAGTTCAGGAATTAGGGTTTAGCAAGGGTTGCGAAATGGGGACGCTCGTGGGCCACGTCGTGCCGTCGATAGTGCTGGTGGCGATGGGGTTGTGGCATTTGGTGTGCGTGTTCGCAAACTACGTGTACTCTCCCCGGGATTACGTCGCCAAGGCCTGGCACCCCGTGACCTGGTTGCCGAACCGGTGGAAGCAGATCGAGCTCTGGTTGCTGGTGGTGTTCATTCCGCTGGCTGTCTTCTACGAGCTTGGAATCTCCACCAACTTTGAGGCCGTCGTGGACGGGATCATCCCGAAGAACCGTGTGACCAGCTTCGAGCACTCGACTACGCTCATCATGTTCTGGATGTTCGCCGTGATCGTGTTGCTGAGCGAGACTACGACGGTGTTGCCGTTTCCCGCGGATGCTTCCTTCTTGTTTGCTAGTATCGCCTTTGGGATGGAGTGTCTGTCGGTGACGCATGAAGCCGCGCGGAACCAGGGGCTGGAGAGCCAGTGCAACCTGCTGCTGGGGTACATCGCTGGGTTGTGTGCTGTCACTGCAGGTGCGAATCTCCTTGTGGATCTGATTGTTAGGAGAAAGAAATGTGAAAACGATGCTAGGTTTTAGTTGTTTTTGACCTCAATTTCCTAGGGTTTGAGTGTTCTTCAATTTGAATGCTTGGATTTAGTGAGACATCCACCTTGTTTCAAACTTATGTACTTCGTCATCAAAACATCATTCTGACCAGGCTAGGATGGTTAGGGCATCTGTTATAAACGTTTGGGCTAGTTTGTTCTGTAAAGGACCTAGAGGTTCAAAACCCGACCCGATGCTTTAAAACCTCGATCCCGGCTTTAGGGTGATCTTTTAAGACCCTCAGAAATCACGAACCCTGCGGAGTGGAATCTGTGCTGGCCGTTCTAATTAGGTTCTTATGAATAATATACAAAAATGGGGTTTCCTAGAGACTTTTATGAAGTCACTAAGCACAATATTCTGTAACCCGAAATTTCCTCACCTGGGTCTTTTGTGGCATATTACTAGATGATATAATATCCTTTCCGCTGGATTTAGAGACGGATTTAATCTCAAGTGTCACTGGCAAGGTTCATATTTTTGTGGGATTGAAAATGACTCTGCTAGAACAGTGCTGTCGGGTCTTGTACATACTTTGGAGAGGATTTCATCACCTTCCATACCGTATCGAATGCTGGATCTGCACAGCGAGGCCTCTGCTCTTCTCCCGTGCCAAATTTTGTGTGCTGAGTTTAGCAACTGAGAGCACTGCCCAGACTGTCTTCGTTGAGGCTTTCTTTTCAATTGCTGAGTTTTGCCGTTTCTTTAGCAAGCCCCGTTGGGAGATGCTTTATGTCAAAGTTTTGTTGTGGGTGGTACATTATGTCCAGTCAAATCTCTAATGGCAGACATGAATGCAATGACAGGTTTTCTTGCTCTCCGGCCGAAACTATTTCTCGTCGACGTAGTTTTGTGTATGGGGATGATCTTGCAAGGCACGTGGTTGTTCCAAATTGGGCTATACCTCTACGTGGAGGACTACATCCCTCAAGGGTGCCATTACAGGCTGGACCTTCCCACTGGGATCGACGGGTCCACCGTCTGCGATGTGGAAACCTCCAGAATCCGGGCAGTAGCTCTGATGAATTTGGCATTCAACTTCCATGTCATCATGGTGTTGTGCTTCTCAGTGACAGTGTTTGCGGTAGTGGCCAAAGTGAATGGACTCAGACGTGGTGGCCCTGCCTATGACCCCATCTCTCGGGACACGTTGGATACCGACAGTGTGCAGATGAAGCCACTTCAACCCTAGACTAGGGAGGCGTATTCTCAATCGTCTTGTTGGATTTGTATAAAGAGTCACTGATATTCTAGAGAGAGGCTGATTTTCTGGATTGATACATCTGTTCATTCAGTAGGTTCATTCCTTGGTCGTCCGCATGTTGCTAAGCTTTGTGCGGAGGTTGTTTTCTCCACCTTAATCTTATATCCCTTGCAATACCTACAATCCTACATGATCTCCGATTCTGGTGAGCAATTTTCTTTACAGTTGGGCGTTGACCTTCGTGGAAGTGGAAGCTTTTTGTTAGAATGTAAGTTGCCATCAGTTTGAATGTTTGAATTGAAGCTTATTTCCGGAGCTTGTAGAGAATTGTTGGAACAGTTCGAATATCGAATGTAGACATGTTTGTTTTGCTTGTGTTGGCTGGCTTAACTGAAACCTAGATCGACTTCACTGCGAACAGGGTCACTACGCTCCATGTCACAGGCTCGTAAGTGAATGTGGATAGTGGCAATCACCGGCACAGATTTTTGCATTCGAGCTGAGTCCTGGCAGAGCCTTTGCAGGAAGCTCATGTACTTTAACCCGCAAGGCTGTTTCTTTGAGTCCAAGTTCTGGACCGAGGGAAGAGGAACCAGTTAAGTCGTCCGCTTGTCAAAGACCACTACGCAGGAAACAGAATGGAATTACGCATTGTGGAGTTTCGTCCTTGCTTCATTCAGAAGCAAAGAGCATATTGATCCTTCGAGGCCGTGGCCACACTTCCTTGCAGGCGCCGTTTGTACCCCATTCGTCTGCCTAGAAACACTGCTGACGGAGTGGTGCATCTCTTGGCGTCAGCAAAAACAAGCAATTCTCAGAAACAAGCAGAGACAATATTCCCCTCCCAACTTTGCTGAACTGAACTAGTTCCGTTGTGAGCAGTGCCTGCTAATTTTGGATGGATTTGCACAGCCAGAAATCCTAAGTGGCGATCTTGTGTTGGAGTCGTCCTCTTCGCAACCAAGGACTTCGGGATGGAGACACGATTGCAACATCGTAATATTATTCACCAATGCTTGGGGGAACCCTTTTACCTTCCCCCCCAGCAAAGGTCTTCACTTGACATACAGTATGCCCAAGGAAGCAAAGCTGCGACGGTCAAGTGTTCATCAATTTGAACCGAAGTTGGAGCCCAGGTATCCAGGGGGGTGAGGATATGCCTTCTCTCCTTGTGATCCGGGCGGAAAACTTCAGAGATAGTACTGTAAACAATGTTATGCCTGTAATGAATTTGTTTTATCACACAACTGGTTTTTAATCCTGAATCCTAGTCCAAATGAGTTGCCTCTATTGGTAGCGCTGTTGTGGACAGGATTTCCGCACCGGATTTGTAGTGAGTGAGGCTTATGATGCTTCAAACGAAATCATCGTTCTTATAAATTTTCAGGAAAGGCGGAAGTCAGTTTGTTAGACTGTCGGTAGCGGTTGATGTACGAGTTTGCGACTGCTGCATGGCTGCGCTTCTTGGTTGGTTGTCACCACTGATTCTGCTTGCTTTAATGGGTTTTACATTTCAATTCTTGAGGATCAGTTGTCCTTGTACATATTCAGTTCTTTCACTCACAAAAGGCTGGAGTTTCTGAGTACAGATGAACTCTGGTAGCGGTACGTCAGAGAGGGCAGATTAAATTTGAACGCGAGACCGTTTCTCACGTATGCATGAGTTTCATGGTTGGTTCGAACCTGGAAGCGTCCTCAGATTGTGGGTGGATTTTTTGCTGCTGGATCTCAGCTTCCGGCGGCAAACACATCTTGCCTACTGAAGCTAGGTTAGTTGCCACCAAACTTTGTGTCATCGCACTATGATAGTAGAATGTTGGCATGGAGCATTTCGCATATCCAAGAACCCCCCACTGGGGATCCACTGGAGATCCACGTACTGGGGATCTAAAAATATGGACCCTCTGTCGATCTGGTGGTGAGGACTGACCGATTTAAACTATGAAACTTTGCAATAGAAGTTTTGTGGACCCGTGGTAATGAATTCGCAGTTGCGTGTGATTGGAATCCTGACCCAAATTAAATGGGTTCTTATCTTCTGGTTGTAGGCATCACACTGTTCAACGATATCTGTGCCATAGGAAGGGGCTGCAACAATTTGAGAGGTGGCATAGGGTGATCCAAGCCTAACACTCACATACCATGACCAACTATGACTGCGAAGCTTTTGCGTGGACAGGTTTGCTAGTGTGAGGGACGAACAACATGATCACTGGTTGTCCTTGTTCTTGACGACGATTTAAGGGATTTAAACTCGGATGGAAGAAAACTGTCCATGAAGTCAGTGTCACTTGGTATAACTCACTTAGAAGCTACTGTAGTGTGTAGCGGAGTGCATCGAATTGTGCGCCCAGTGGTGTCGTCTGCAATTAAGTGCCTCAGAGCTGAACATTGCATGTGCTTTTCGAATGGTTGTTCTTTTCTCTTTCAATGTCCAGGTGAGGATGTGGATTAAAAAAGAAAATTTGACAGCTTTCATGTGTGCGAAAGAGTCTTTGATGTACTATGTCTTTATAAACTTTAACTGATCAACGAAAACGTGCCTATATGTAACAGGGACAACTGGAGAAAGCAAGGCAACTCACATTGGGATGCTGTGAAACCTGTCAGTGTGAGCGCGTTGGAACAATATAATTTTGCCATTTTAACACGATTTTGTGATAACCGTTTTCTTGTGAGCACCTGCTTACACTTGCGTTAACCCTTAAAAGGACGAAGGGGTGACCTTAGGAAATCGTCCCTTTTCATTACCGTGTGAGTCATGGGCTTTAGAGATAGCAAAAGCACTCATTGGAAGTCAAACTATTGTAGAAGACCTCCCCTTTTCACAACAAAATTCTGAGGATGAATAGTTGCACTACTGCAAGGATTCATTTCCCTGTCATCCATTAGACGCCAAACGTCCTCCTTGTCGACGTTTAAGGGTTAATAGACAATTTAACACGGTGCATTTCAAACAAGGATGTAGTTGAGCAAACTTGGGTTAGTTTGTGACCTAACAATGTGGGTGTGTAATTAGAGGTCAAGGAGATTCTCAACGTGTGTGCTTGTCTCTAGTGCTTGTGCAGTGATCTTAAGCATATCAAACTGGCATTTAATGTGGTGGAAGAGGTTTTGATTGTACACTCCAGGAGGATGTGTGAACCCTTCCCTGTTGCAAGGAGCTTTCATTGATTGTTTAGATCAAAACTCACCATACATGCACTAGTAGAAAGCCTTGTTTAATTGGATGTTTCTGCGTCAAAGTTGACGGATTTTCTTAAGCATCCAATGTAACATCTTCATGTGTTTATGTCAACAATGACATCCAATGTAGCATAAAAGATGTTACATTGGATGTCATCGTTGACATAAACACATGAAGATGTTACATTGGATGCTTAAGAAAATCCGTCAACTTTGACGCAAGAACATCCAATTAAACAAGGCTTTCTTCTAGTGATGGTAAACTTCTCAACCATTGATTACCTATTGATGCTGAAAGCTGGGATAGACATTGTAACTTATTAATGCTTAGTAGGCTCATCCTAGATCGGGTGATTGCGTTTCTCAAGTTTGTAGTTTGTAAATTTTAGTTTGATGAGTACAGACTTTTTATATCCAAGTTTATTTCAATTCTAGTGTTCCTCATCATGAGATAATAGGAATTGCACATACAAAGTGTTGAGTGGGCTTTTTCTCTAAGCTCACAGGCCTCAACAGTTTTCTTCAGCTCTCCAAGAAATGTATGGTACAAGCGCAAATGATGACCAAGTTTCTACCTCTCCAAAAGTCAACTATGGACAATGCAAATATCTAGCTAAGAAGATTGGAATTAGTTGTGGATGCTGCACAGTCATTCTTATCAATGTTTGGCTACAAGGATCCACCTCCAAATGACATGAAAACTTGTCTTTTCAAGCTCCTTTATGCTTTAGCAAATGTAACGAAGAACTTCATTCGAAGCTATTGTCCAGGAGCATGGATTCAAGCAGCCATGTTGTTGACAAACGTGGGACAACATTTTTCATCAATGGGCTTTGATTTGGAGGTATTGCCACTTTTCTTTACGGGACGACTGCAACCACATGCGATCATGGTGTTTATAAAGCGGAAGGAGTGAGCTGATTGTTGAGGAAAAGGCAATGGACAATAGAGAAATGTTGTTGAGAAATGTGACTGCTTTGGTTCACTTGAGTAAGTTCACCAATGCAAATTGCAAGCTGGCAACCTTTACTTCAATGTCAACGTCATATGCCTCGCCAAGCAGATGGCTCACTGGAATCGTTTCAAATAGAAATGGGAGAGCTATGTTCAAAGCATCGTCGGTGGTTAACAATTGAAGTTGCTAAGAAGACAATTTATACACAAAATTCTCCAAAATTTCAGAAAAAAGGTGTCTATCTTGCAACAGCTATTCCATCCCAACATCACTTCCTTACTCGGTTATGCAAACTAGAACAATAGGGAATGTCCCATTTGTTATGGAATTGACGGATGAAGACCTATTTAGTTTGATTCAAAGGAGAATGAAAGAACACAAAGGCTCGTGGCTATTCATTTTGGAGTACTTGAAAACTGTTGATATGATGCTCCAAGTTGGAAGAGGTATCCATATACCTCTTCCAACTTGGAGCATCATATCATGATGAGCATCATATCATCATGATACCTGCATGAGATGAGGATTGTCCACCGGGACTTGAAGTCGATGAACATTCTTGTAAGGTATGTGAAGGCAAAGAGTTCAAGCATTCATTATGTTAATTGACAAAAGTGTCTAATCCATCACTTATCAATATAATATATGATTCATGCGAGGATCCCTCTTTTAGTCTTCACGTAATATTATTAGTACATAATGAATGCAATAAGTTCAACACACTTGATCGTCCGACATTGGCATTATGTATTGGCAAAAATGTCAAAGCATGAATTCATTGTGTATTGGCAAAAGTTGAATGATTTATACAGGTGTTCTTTATGGGGTCGTTTTGGACTTGAGCACGTGATTGAACACTGCAATCATATTGATGTTGCTCAAATATGCTTCATCCCATCTTCACAACGATTGCGGTATGTATTCATTGACTTGGGGCATATACTATCTATAATTTAGACCTTATTCCTTCAATCAAGAAATCAATTCCTTATAATTGAGCATTGAAATATAATCGACTACAAAAATGAAAAGCTCTTCCTGTTATCATGGTAGTCTTAAACACTGATCTATTGCTATTTGATAATTGCAGACCCACACATTAAGCCATTATCCATAGAGATGTCAAATCTCTAACAACTACATCATTGATAGCTTTCGTATAAAGGTTGGTATCTTTTTTTTTTCTTTGCTCGATTTGAGCCACTTGGAGATTCTACACATGTTATATCGAGACTCCAAGATATTTGGACCCTGAGTTGATATATTTGACATCGAATCACCTATGAAAACTGTGAAAAGTGATGTATATTCTTATAGAGCTGGGACTTACCTGCCATGAGCGTGTAACTCTTACGGGTAGTCACACCTTCTTCACCAAGAAAACTTCTATGAAGAATGAGAAGTTGGTGAGAGAAAACAAGAGCCAATAGAGAGGAGTTCTGGGTGAGCCAATGGGGAGTTGCAACATTCCCATTCTTTGAAGAATGAACATGTAGTGAAGAAGGTGTGACTACCCTTATTAAATGGGTAGCTCCTAGAATGCATGCATGAAACTATAAGTTGTCATCTAAAACAATACAAACTTGAAGAAGAACTCAAATAAAAGAATTGACATACATAGAAAGGTGACAAACTACAACACATAATTACTTTCCAACATGTGTACACTAAATAAGTGTGTCCCTAATTTATTACAACCACACCATTCATAATATATCTAAATTGGTAAAATTTTAGACATCATTATATAATGCTAATTCTCTAAAAACAAACAACTACATTACATTATAAGAACTTGCTTGATTTTTGAGTGAAATCACTAGCTACTCAAACTTCTTTGGAGTAACCTTTCCTCCTCGTTGATCCTAAACCAAGAAATAAATTTATACCAACACTAATTTTGCACCTTCACTATTCTAACTAACTCTACAGCTGCACAAGCTGAAAAGTGACCATGGATGACTTTCAATATTACTGTAAAACTGAAAAATACACCTATTGGTCCTCCATAAATCAGATTATTTTTTATGAAGTACCTCGGTGATAGGTCTCGTCCATTCACTTCAGTCGGTGACCTCGTCTCTTGCGGCCACGGTGAGGGGTTGGTCTCTAAACCCTAGATCTGCTCGTCTCTCTCGCCTCTCTCGTTCATTCTCGTTCTTACTCTGTTTCTCGCAGACGAAAATCTTTTTTTCCAGTGGTGGATCCCATTCCAATGATTCCGATGGAACACCGCAGACTAGAACAAAAGCACATCCACATGTGAGCAGAATGTGTCGAAATCGCTGCGCCTCTGCGGCAGCTCGTGTTTACCGACACTCTGAGAGACGAGGTTGCTTCCCGATCTCATGGCAGAATTGATTGGCGCGTTGAGTGGGAGAGATCGCCGGCCTTGTAAGTTTTCACGAGTTTGTTTTTAAGATTGTTGGTAAAGGTTGATGTATGAGTTTGAGGTCAACTTGGTTGGCGGTCACTTACCACTGGTCTGTTCTTGTGTGGATGGGTTTAAATTCCTTTCACTTCTTGAAAGTGACTGTTCCTTGTGTCATTCACGACAGGATGGAGATTTTTCTGGCGGTTCAGAGAAGATGGACATAATCTGTTCCTCTCTCTTTGTTTTTGCTCATAGTGAACCCTTTTACATAGTCTTGCGAAAGTGCTTCCATCAGAATCTGTCTGCGTTGCCGATATTTTCCGGCTGCTCTTTGAGCTTGCAGCTGTTTGCTTTAGCGACAATTGCCGACATTGATAGTGGTGGGCAAAATCCCAGTGCAGGGGGGAACGCGCTATTGTACCCTATACAGTCCACATACGACAAATTCCAGTGCAGGGTTTATCAGGTACGGTGCATTTTGCCGAGCATCATCACCTTCACCCTCTGCAATTCCTAGTTTCTTACGCAATAATGTTGGGGAACCGGGATTGTTTGCTTCTGGATATAAGCTTCCGGCGACAAACTCATCTTGTCTACTGTAGTTGCCACCAAACTTTGTGTCATCGCACTTTGATAGTCGAATGTTGGCATGGAGTATTTCGCGTAGCCAAGAACCCCCCACTGGAGATCCACTGGGGATCTAAAATTACGAACCCACAGTCGATTTGGTGGTAAAGGCAGAGTGACAGACCGATTTAAACTATGGAACTTTGCAATAGAAGTTTTGTGGAATGAATTTGCACTTGCGTGTGATTGGAATCCTGACCCAAATGGTTTCTTATCTTCTCGTTGTAGGTTTCACTCTGGTCAACGATATCCGTGCCACAGAGTGGGGCCGGGATGGCAACGATTTGATCTACCAAACCTGATAACATTTCTTCCATCAGAGTGTTTTGAATTTGCTGATACTCTATGGCTGCACTTCTTTCGGCTATACCGACAACCGCACATACTGTCGGTGACCATGTTTCAGGGCTAGTGGGCATTATACATGCCTGCTGCATGTTGATGAACGACTTGGGGAAAACAAGCCTAGCCTGCGTTGAAATTCTATGGCTTTAATCTAACTGTTAAGTGGATGTCCCGTTCAATTTTTGCTCTTGTGCGTCGGGTGGGAGCAACTCTGCTGACTTGGACAAAAGGTTCCCCTCAGAATGTATCGATATTTTACCGACACTCGCAAATACACTCGATGAGTCGATGTTTCTTGACCCAGTGGATGTATTTGATGATCTTGGGCAGAGGTTATGAGTGTTAGGCTAAGATCACCCTATGCTCATTCTGTTCTGTTATAACCCTCTTTTTTTTGGATTGTTATGCAAGTAGGGGAGAGCGATGCTAGAAATCCACATGTCAACAAGATAGTTTATAAGATAGTCGGTGGCGATTGTTGCTTGAGTTTGTGCGTTGGCTGGAATATACCATGACCAACTATGGCTGTGAAGCTTTTGCGTGGATAGGTTTGCTAGTGTGAGGAGCAAACAACATGATCACTAGATGTCCTTGTTCTTGACGATTTAAGGGATTTAAACTCTGATGGAAGAAAACTGTCTATGAAGCCAACTTATTTCAATGTCAATTAGAATAACTCAATTAGAAGTGTGTAGGTTGGGATCAGAAGTGCATCGAATTGTGCATCCAGTGGTGTCTTGACTTCTACTTTCACTTCCGTTGGTGACCTTGCCTCCCTTGTGGCCATGGTGAGGGATTCGTCTCCAAACCCCACTTCTGCTCGTCTCTCTCGTTCTTTCTTTGTTTCTCGCAGACAAAAATCCTTTTTCCAGTGGTGGATCTACTTTCTTCCCAATGCAACGACTCCGATGGAACTCCACAAGCTGAGACAAGAGCACTTCCATATGTGAGCAAAATGTCGAAATCGCTGCGGCTGCTCGTGTTTACCGACACTCCGAGAGACGAGGTTGCTTCCCAATCTCATGGCAGAGTTGATCGGCACGTTGAGTGGGAGAGATCGCCAGCCTTGTAAGTTTTCACGAGTTTGTTTGTTAGATTGTTGGTAAAGATTGATGTATGAGTTTGAGGTCAACATGGTTGGCGGTCACGTACCACTGGTCTATTCTTGTGTGGTTGGGTTTAAATTCCTTTCACTTCTTGAAAGTGACTGTTCCTTGTGTCATTCACGACAGGATGGAGTTTTTGCTGGCGGTTCAGAGAAGGCGGACGTAATCTGTTCCTCTCTCTTTGTTTTTGCTCATAGTGAATCCGTTTACATAGTCTTGCGAAAGTGCTTCCATCAGAATCTATCTGCGTCGCCGATACTTTCCGGCTGTTCTTTGAGCTTGTAGCTGTTTGCTTTAGCAACAATTGCCGATATTGATAGTGGTGGGCAAAATCCCAATGGGGGGGGAACGTGGTATTGTACCTTGTGCAGTCCATACACGACAAATTCCAGTGCAGGGTATATCAGGTACGGTGCACTTTGCCGTGTTCCTTTCATCCTGCAATTTTGCGTAGTAACCTTGTTAACTTTTGATTATTGCGTAAAAAACTCAAAATTGCAGAGGGTGAGGTTATGATGCTCGGAACTGAGCTTTGATGCGAAAAGTTGCTCATGAAGCACTTCCTGATGTCAAATTGTGTCTCTCACCAGCTAGAATACCTCATTTTCAGCTATTTAGGTCAGATGTAGGAGTGCATCAAACTAGACATGAATGTGCAGAGTTCTTTGTTCAAGTTTGGAATATTTTAATATAGTAGTGTAGTTTGCCACCCAACCGTAGAAGTGAGATACTCAGTTGTTCGTAGTAGTTTATCTTCATCCATAACCTTCTAATATATTACCTTGATTTCTTTCTCTATTTAGTAAAACATGGATTTTGTTAAGCACCTAGTAGTGGTTTGGCCCTTTGGTCATACATTTATCTTAATCCTTTGGAGCCTTGTGATACTTTAGATTTGATACACTCTAGGTTTATTCAATTTTTATGAAGTATATAGCTTAAGATATTTACTTCTACGCTAGCAACGTTGATAGCGTTCCGATGTGTGTCTGTGTGTGTGAGACTCATGGTTTATTGTGCTCTTATAGATTTAAACTGATTATTGTTTAATGTGCTTTTATCAACATGTTTCACAGCAAATTAAAGATTCAGTTGAGCAAACGAGCATAGCAATGTGGGCTGAGGCAGCAATTGCAAGAACTCCAGGGAGTCCCTTCTGCAGGTGCAGTTCCTCAACCATGTAAACTGCTAAGAAACTAGGTAACGGTTAGCTGGTAAAACCTCAATGCTTCTAGCTATAAATTGTATTTTAATGCTATTTTCTAGATTATTTGTTATTAAAATTTTAAAAATCTTGAATATTTTTTCTCATTCTTGCTTGATGGGAGTTCGCTTGTAAATGAAGGATATTTTTCTTTGTTGTTTTACTCCGACAGTTTGAGAGCATAGATTGAAGGAAAATTGAATGGATGTAGGAATGTAGATCTAAATTCTAGAATGCATTACAAAATTTGTTTTCTTGTCATTTGTTATTGCAAATTTCATCAAAATGTTCCTTGTGTAAAAACTTCATAAATTTTGAATTGATATTTAAATCTATCGGATTTGATCATAATTTTTTCAAATTCTTTTCAATTTGGTTAATATTCCAAAAATAAAATAGAATGATGATCGATGTTAATCATTATTCTTTTATATATATTGAAAATTAGGTACAAGAATTGAACTATAGAGGGTGATTTCGAGAGTAAATTTGAAATTATCGAAAATACAAGCTACATGACATGGGAGTAGGTGTCATCATTTGAAGGTAAAGTGCATCAAAAATGAACATTGAACCATGTTTTGTAGTAGTAGAGGTATGTTTTTTGTACTCTGGATGCTAACACTGAATGATGATATCTTTACAGGATGAAGCGCAAACCCTTCCCACTTGCAAGGTGCTCTTGATGAATTGTGGGTGCTTCGAAGATGTCGTTGTCTACATTATTCAAATCAAATGTCACTGTAAATGGTAAACCTCTCATTCCTCACTAGTTTTGTCTAGGTATAATTATAGAAATGGCATTGTATCTTATTTGGAATGTATTTGTTCATGATGTTAGATTATAATAGTAAATTTCAAACATTTGTTTCAATTGAATTTAGCAAGTCATTTGAGATGTTTTCTTTCTTGAGATAGTAAAAATTATTGTTAGTACATTGCAAAAATTGATGTTTTGATTGTGTTCTGTCATCCAGCCCATACATCTGAAGACTTGTTGAAGCTCACGAAAAAATGTATGGAGCGTGCGCAAAAAATGACTTCGAAGGGTATTATGTTCACTCCTCCAAAATTCAACTATGACCAGTGCAAATATCTAGCTGATAAGCTCAAAGTTGTCATGGAGAGTGCTGAGACTCTGCCACCAAAAGACATTACAAACTGCTTTGAAGTTATCAAGCTTGTGCATGGTTTAGCAAATGTTGTGGAGAACTTCATTCAAAGTTGTCGCCAAGATAGATGGATTCAAGCTGCCATGACCATGACAAATTTGTCGGAGCACATATCATCACTAGGCTTTTATTTGGAGGCAGTTTCGCAATCCTTTTGTGGAATCTTGACTTCAACCTCCATTGATGGTATATATGAATCTGAAGTTAAAATTGTTGAAGAGAAGGCATCTGATGATCGAGAATCATTGTTGAGGAATTTGTATGCATTGCTTCAGAGAAAGTCAACAACCTTGGAAGTGTACCAGTTGGCAACTCTTCTACTTAAGAGACTTCAACACCCACAACGTCACACGAATGTTAGTGGAGCAAGATTTTTTCAAAATGTCAAGGGCAACCTTAAAGAAAAGGAGCAATTGGGAAAGGGTTCCTTTGCCACTGTATTCAAGGCATCATGGCTAGGAATTGAAGTTGCTAAGAAGACATTTTATGCTCAAGATTCACCTGATTTTGAGAAGGAAGTGTCCATTTCTCAAACTCTATCCCATCCTAACATTACTTCTTTATTTGGCTATGCAAAGGATGATCAAGAATGCTTCATGATCATGGAGTTAATGGACGAAGATCTTTTCAGTTTGATTTGGAGGAGAATGAAGCAAAACAAGAAGCGGGGATATCCATTTGATATAATTGAAGCACTGGATATGATGCTTCAGATTGGAGGTGGCATGAAATACCTGCATGAGATGCGGATTGTTCATCGAGACTTGAAATCAAATAATATCTTGGTCAAATATGTGAAGACAAGAGACAAGAAGATTGTGTATGTATTGGCAAAAGTGTCTGACTTTGGATTGTCAAGAATAAAACAAAAGAGCTTGACCCAGAGCAACCAAACTCCCAACATGGGTACTGCGCAATGGATGGCTCCAGAAATGATAAAACTCCACCTTGCTGAAAGTTCGACTGAGATCTCAAACACTAATGCCAATGATGCCGAGGTTGCAAAACATCCTTTTAAAAGTGATATATACAGCTTTGCTATGGTTTGCTACGAGATATTATCTAGAGAAATGCCATATTTTGAAGAACACAGCCTAAATGAAGTGAAGAAGAAGGTATTGAGGGGTGATCGTCCTCATTTACCTAGTCATTGTCCTCCCGATATGAAGTCCTTGATAAAGAGATGTTGGAATGCAGACGCAAGCAAACGTCCTTGTTTTGCTAAAAAATTTGCAGAGTTGCGACGATTACAATGTTTACTTCTAACGTCTTGTAAGTTTCTTCATCATATTCTGTGCATTGGTTGTGAATATATTATTGTAGTAGAGGAGATTGTACACTAGAGATTTCTAGAGATTAGAAATCTTATGTTTATGTTTCTTAACCTTGATAATTATGTACATGTGACATATTGAATGATCTAGACTCTTTGTTTTGCCAGGCATGACCTTTTATCAAGTCGTGAACTACTTTCGAGGGAGAAAGTTCACAATTGCTGAATTAATGAGAATGACGAATAATTTTTCCGCAAGTCAAAGGATTGAAGGTGGAAACCCATTTTCTGGCACATTTTACAAGGGTGTTCTTTCTGATGGAACATTATTAGCTGTCTGGCACCCAAGTCCGGATTGTTACAGCCACAGCGAGCACTATGAAAATATTCAAGCAGAGGTCATTTCCACCACAATATTTGTAGTTTAAGATTTTAAAGCTTAGATTTAGTTCATAACATCAAGAGGTATATGTTTTGGATATGAGTTAAAATAGCTAATTATGCAGATTTATCAAAGCTCCACAGTGAATAATATGATGCAAGCACAATCTGATATATAATTTTCTTTTATCTATTTCATTTAAATTATAAACTTCTAATCGAATTTTCTGTAAGATTGAGCCTGGCTATTATTGTCGACAAAACATCAAATGTTAATTCTAATAAAAGATGCTAGATTTTTAGGGAAATTGAATTTCAAAAGAGTTCCTATTTTAAGCATCTGTAGGATTTGATTTTCCAACTTTAATTAAATATTCAGCATGGAATGTCAACCTCGATAGCCAATACAGTATTAGAGTGTTCTATGATTTTTGGATATATATTCTAGTGATGTGCAATGAGAACATTACAATTAACTCTTTAGGAAGTAGGCATTCAAATTTTGATTGATGTAGTAAAACACAATAAGATGTTTTTTGTCCATCCAAATGTTTGTAAATTTTTGTGTTAATTCTTAAATATTCCTATGGTAAAGATTTTCAAGACTATTCTCTACAAATTTTCTTTAGTTCAAAAAATATAGGCATGTTTCACCTTGAAAACTAAGATTTTTTGGTTTGAAAAATGGCTATTGAGTATGACTTCATCCTATATGTAAGATTAAATTCTATGAAATAATTGACCATTATTAGCCCTTATCAATCTAAACCTTAGAGGAAAAGTTCTTGTGTAGATCACTAGTATTCAATCTATAATCAATTTTAGAGGGAATTTCAATGTTCAGAATTCAACCATATGGATGTAATGTATGGGTCATAATTTACAACTTAAGTTCAATAGTCATAGTTGAATTATTATTCTAAGTTACACTTTTATATTTTTGGAAATTTGAACTATTTGTTAGGGTTAAGTATATTAATCATGAAGACACTTGACTGAATTTTATTGAAATTTTTGGAAGATTGTGATCTAGTACCTCAATAGAAGGATGTAAGACATTTGTAAGAGTAATTGAAAATGATTATAGGGGGGAAGTCTTCTCATAAATTGCATCATGTTTATTTATGAAGCAATCTTATTTGGTTATTTTGGTGTTGATTGTGAATTTGTTTCTATTTGCACTAATATGATGATGTATTGTATTAGATTTCACAAAATAAATAAATTCTAGTAATACTAGGTTTGCATCTTCACTCATAGAAAAAATTAGTGTGTATAGGACATGTCACCATAGTTTGTGCTCATTTTCAAATTGGTGTAACTATCCATTTTAATAAGACCTAATTTTTTGGTTCTTGTTGTGTGGTATATTAGTTTAAATCGTTGAGCATTCGAGAAACACATCCAAATTTATTACGAATCGTTGGTGATTGTGTGATTGCAAATGGGTATTTTACTTTTCTGGTCTACCCGTATATGTCAAATGGAACCTTGCGTTCCCAATTACAAAGTAAGTTCCTTTGACAAAAAACACACCTACTAGTGCAAAGTCAAAGTGTTGCCAATTTCTAACAAGACATGTTTATATCTCTTTACTAAATCATCTAAACGTTTTGTCAAAGTTGTATTTTTCAACTAATATTTCTTAGAATCGCTTAGCATTAAAACTAATAAATGTTTTGAGACAGATGTGACATTTTGTAACTGTGGTCTCGCTTGTGACTTTATATAACTTTTGGTCTCACATGTGATACGTTTGCAGAAGTTGATCACGGAGTGCTTGCTCTGAGTTTCAAAATGCGAAAAAATATTGCTCTAGGAGTAGCAGAGGCATTGGCATATTTACATGAAGAATGGTGCACACAGATTATTCACCACAATGTCACGAGTGGCACTATTCTTCTGGATGATGAGTGTGAGGCCTTGGTTTCAAGTTTTGAATTTTGCGAGGTTGTTTACTCTGAGCCTTTGAGATCAGTACAGGGAACTTGGGGCTACATGGCGCCTGAATATTATTCCTATGGAGGGGTCTCCGTGATGAATGATGTTTATAGCTACGGAATCATATTGCTAGAACTCATCACTGCACGAGATCTTGTATGGTTTGGCGAAGATTACAGTGTGGTGTACCTCTTGATTGGGTAAGATGCTCAAACTCACTTGTTGTACTTCGTAACTAGTAGTGGTACAACCATTGCAACAACATACTGTTGCACAAAAAAACAAAGCATTTTCTTAAGTTTGCTAGGTCATATTTGGATGAAACTCAATAGTAATAACAAACTTTGGATGGAATTTTGTAAGGATTAAAACACAATCATATGTTTGTATGAATATGCAATAATTGTATGAACATGCGATAATTGGTTGCGTCATTGTGAACTTAATATTCTAAATATCAAGTTTACTAGAACATACAAAGAAATGTAATTAAATGAATATTTCAGAATAAAACATTGAATTGTATGTAGTTAGTTTAATGGATGTGAAAATGGTATATTCTTTAGAACAATCTAATGCTGATTTATATCATGTAATTCTTTTCCTTCATTCAATTAAATTGTTGAAAGTTTGTGAATTAATATTATTAATAGCAACTTCAGCTCTTTGTGAGTAGGCGTAAGTAGGTGATTTTATAGTGATATCCTTGTAAATAGAATAAGGAAGGTCTCCTTATAAATTACATCATGCTTTTTTGGCCTTTTGATAGGTTATTTCCTTGTGATGTTATTTAATTTTTTTAAATATCACATTTTCATTGGCAAACACATTATCAATACAAATTGTGCATGTGATATTTGTATCATTAAATTAGATTAGAGGAAGATCCCAAATATCTTCTTTACTTTAGTTGTTCAACAAAGATGATTTACCATATTTGATATGTTGACTATTATATGGGTTGTGAGAGTTTATAGCTCACAAATTAAGTTCTTTTCGAAATCTCAGGTTAAAAAGTTGGCCAGCAATGACAAGTTGAAATCAATAGTAGATCCTAATCTCAAGGAATACGATGTGTCAGATGTCACACATTTACTTGAGGTGAGTTTAATTCTAGATTTGTGCTTGGTCAAATACTCTGTTTTGTGATATGTTCTTTTCAAGTCATGTAGATTGTTTAAACAATATATATATATATATATATATATATATATATATATAGTTTATTTTTTACTAATGATACCTAGTAGGTAAACAATTCATTTTACCTAAAACTTTTGGATACTCAATCACTCTGTTCTAGGCAAGGAACATAATTTTGCATTATTGTGCAATTATTGCATTCACTTGATGTTTATGATTATTGGATTGAAATATTGTTTCAACTTTTGTTTCTTGGGTGCTCATTCTATTTATAAATTGTTAGATTACTAAAACAACCTTTCATTGGTATTCAAAGTGGACTATTTGTAATGAACAAGTGGCTCTATTATGTACGCAAATCCGCCCATTAAATAGACCAAAAATGAGTGAAGTAGTGAGTATGCTCAAGTGGAACAACCTTGACTGGGACAGGGCCAGAGAAACGCGAACAGCGATTGAATTGTTCAATTTCTACCCAGAAAGGAAAACAGCGAGTGCAATGTATAATGCATGAGTAGGCTTCATGTTGGAAAATTTTGACAGGAACAAAATGTCATAAATGTCCTGTCCTGAAGAGTTGGTTTCCAACTTTTGCACAAGTGCTTGTGCATATTAAGGCATTTTATCTTTTGGTAGTAGCTGTGAGTTTAGAACTCATTAATCTGTAAAGGACCTATTGATTGTTCAATGTATGCAAGAAGTCTTGAGTAGGTTCTTATAAAGTCATTTTTGATCAAATGTTTATGAAATTTGGACACAATGTGTAAACATGTTCCTCCTTTGTGAGAAACTTTTTTTTTGGATCAGGTGCCCGAATCAAAAGTTATGTTGCCCTGAACTTTTGGGGCAGCTAGGGCAATTTGGGAATCTCTTGGAATCTTTTGTAAAAAAACTCATCAACTTTTGAAATTTGGTATGTATGTCACTAATAAAATATGGCATACAATTGTCCAAAAATAAACAAATTTTAGTTGTCAAATCACATTTTAGGAGGACTTGAACTTTGTTAGCTATATTAGCTATGTTGGAGTGGTTTCAGGAAAAAAAACATTTTCTTCTAACTTCAAATCTTATAATCACACATTTTGTGAAGAAATCTTTCTACATATTCCAAATGTGTCTAACTTTTCACCGTTTTAATTTTAAATAAAAAATTTCTCATTGCACAAGGAATGATCAAGAAAATGACTACTATATTGCCAATTCACTTAACCTCCTTGCATTACATGATGATTTAGAATAAGCTAGATTCCATATTCACTTTTAAGATTTTTCATGAATGAACCTAATATTATAGATTTATGTATGATCAAAATTTCCATTTCTATGTAGAGCAAAAATTTTACTCCAGAAGGGCCCAAAGTTTGTTCACCTTGTTTCACAAGAAGGAAAAAAAAGATTTTTTTTCTCACTTCTAAAGTTATAATATTTCAATTTGCATGATCAAATTTTTTCCACATTCTTGTAAAATACTTTACTTCAGTTTTGTACCATTGAAGTTTCAACAAAAAAATTCAATTTTCATTTTGGAATAATAAACTAAAATCCCACAGTTTTTGACAATGTCTCCTTGAAAATCCCCTAGTCCTTTAGGTTAAAATATTAGCTATTGGAAATAGTTGTCTACTACAAAAAAAACATGAAATTGTAAGAACTTATAAGGGTGAGCATTGTCAATACAATAGATTTGCATGTATATTTCTCTAACATCTAGATCGAGTTGTACGTAATGCCTGTTCTTAACTCGTAAATGCTGAAAGTTTTTTTTGAACTTCTTGGAATTTGGTCATAACTAAACAAGAAAACCAAATTTTTATTGATTTTTCGTTTCAAATTGCAACTACATAAATCATTACAAAAATCTTGAACCTTACAAAAGGCTGCCAGTTTTGCGCACACACACTTGTGCAATTTTAGTGCAATTAGGGATTTTTTTATATATTTGACAAGGCACTACTAGTGCCACATCAGACTATTGATTGAATTATTATTATTATTAAATTTAAAGAATTTAAAATTTAAAAAAAAAATCTTGTACTTGTACTACGAAGCTGTAATATCAAACCACTGAAACTAACTTAGATGTATTATAGATTATGTAAGAAAAGAGAACACACCAATTAAATTAATTATAGTTATGTATAACCTGTTCAACTCTATAAACCTCTACGATTGAAAAAACAAGATTTGCAATAGACACCCTTGCACAAAATCATTAATAATAAATTCATAAACAATTGTTTTCAAAATCAATTTCTTTTTATACTTATCACCTAAATGCAGAAGGCCTATTTTCAGCTTCTTAGAATTTGCTCTAAATTGAACAAAAAGACAACACTTCAATTAGTTTTATCAATTTAAGAAAAAAATTAACTGTATAGTTTCAAACTAGAATTGTTAGAGATCATATAGAAAAAGAAAGCACAACAATATCACCTTTGGATTGAAAGATTATAATGTTTGATGAAAACTATCAAATTGATTTGAGGTCTTTCAATCCTCCTTTCACATGTGACATGTCAAATCTAAAAAGCTGATTACCAAAATAATATGAGATTGAAGGGCATAACATGCATAACCCCAATCAATTTTTAGCTTTTCAAAACCTACTTCACAATTTTTTTAAATGAATTTCCAAGAACTAGAATATTTGAGGCTCATTTTCAAGAGTCCTCAACACTGAAAAATCAAGATTTGCAATGGACACTGTTGCACAAAATCTTGAATAGAAAAATCATAATCATTCATTTTCAAAATGAAATTTTTAATGCTAAAATTAGACTTCAACAAGAATTTTTCAAATACACAAACTACTAAAAAATGAAACTTGATAAATAGGTTTTATTTAACTTCAAAGTATTGTCAACACTTGAATTTGATAAAGAATCTCAGGCATTTAGGGGTTAAAATAGACTTTAAAGGGTAATCAATTTTTTTAAACTACCCAAAATAGTGATTTTATATAACTTCAAAATTTAGTTGACACCAAAATATGATGCCTTAAACATAAAGAGATTAATCCCCAAAAGACCAACCAAAGAAAACTATAATACACAATATTTTTTGTTGAAAATAAGATGCATAATACAAGGGAGACCATCAGTAACTCAGTCAAGTCAAAGTGAGGCAAGAAGAGGAGGGGAAGTGCTCCTTTAAAGGTTTGCCATACATTTTGATAGAATGTTGGGAAGTGAATTGAAGATATATTAAAGAATATCATAAATATTAACCCCTAAAGGACCAATGTCCCTTTGGGGGACAAATGCGTTTTCGGGCAGGTACCTATAGGCTGAAATTTTCTCCTACTTTTTTGAAACTTCTTCTGGAGGTAGAAAAGCTGATTAGCTTTGTGGGAATATAATTTTTTTCACAATCGGTGCATGGGAACAATAGTTATGATCAAATAAGTTCAAACGAGGGGACGGCGGGCAGCCTGGGCAGCCCAAAAAAAATGGACAAAAATTTGAATTTTTCTTCTAATATTTATTTTTTCTCATAGATTATATTTTTGTCTATCTGGAAAGCTTTGATTCATTTAATTTGGATATGTTATGAGAAAGTTATAGACATTCTTGTTTTTCTGGTAGTTAGAGCATCTTCTTGAAAAAAATAACTTGTAGGATTCATTTCTGAATGCAATTTTTCAAATTTTTCAATTTTATTTTTTTGCATGGTCTGATTTACTTGCTAGAACAATCTCACTATTGGGATTAGTGCATTTTTATTCCATCTAAAATATATGAATATTTTAGATTTTCCTTCTATCTCATACCTACTTCTACTTAACAATTTTCTTAAGAATGATAATTAAGTTTTTTTATTTCTTTACCTAGACTCTCAATTCAATTCTCCACTATAAAGGTTTAAAGCTCAAAAATCTGTAGTGCAAAAATTTTAAGTTAAAAATGTTAAAAATAAAAAAATCTAGTCCCGCAATGTGCTGAAAAACTTGTTTTTTCCACTTTAAACACATATATCTTGCAATTTGAGCGGTCAAAAATTCTGAATTTTTTTCCACACTCTCATACTATTTAGGTGTAATATCCTACGATTAGATATGAAAAAAAAAAAATTTAATTTTTTTTACTCCTTGCTATGGATATGGCAGTTTCGAGTGTTTTCTGGCAGAAGAAAAAGGCCTTGGTCCTTTACAGGTTAATTATCTAAGAAAAAAATTAAGTAGAGGAAAGGAAAAAAGGAAAGGAAAATAAAATTGCTTATAATTTGGCATAAAATTGAAAAAAAAACTAATACCAATGCCATAAAATTTTAGGTAGGCAAGCAACAATGAGCCCAAAAATTGCAGCTAGGCATTAGATGTTATATGAGGCCTCCAAGAGAGTGTCTAGTCATGGTTCCCCATGCTATGAACCATGGCCCGACAGTCAAATTATTTAATAATTAAAAATTATTAAAATTTTAATATTTAAAATATTATATATATATATATATATAATTTAAATTATTAAAAAATAATTTTTTTATGCAGTCCGATGTGGCAGTCTCTCCGCCACATCGGACTATTGGTTCTACAATGTTCTCATAGTCCAGAAACATCGGAGAACTCATAGTTTCTCAATGGGCTGAAAAATCATCTAATGCCATTTCCTCCGCGCTTCCAAAAATTGATAGCCATTGTTTGTTTTTTAACTCCCCGACCCCTTCTTATGCTGTTAATCTTGAATACGGGATACTCTTGAATACGAGATACCATACATGGATATGAAGTATGGTTATAGATACGGTATAAAAGATAGATACGGATATGAATACGAATGGATTTATCCCATATCGATTGAGTTGGACTAAGTCACTTTCAAATTACAAATAGGAGGGGAGTTGGTTAGAGTGGAGGTTTGAAAAAAAAATATTTAAATTGAATTTGAATTGAGTACATTGTGAGGAAGTTGAAATTGAAATTTCATCACAATGTACTTAAAAAATACATTCATAATATTGTTTGTTCTTGTGTCTATTTGAAAATTTGAAAAATTCCTCTCAAATGAATTCTTGACTATAAAAAATTTGGATTCATTATTTGAATAACATGATCCTTTGGTAACTATTACTAAATTAATTAAAATAGAATGATTTCAAAATAAATTGTATGGATATCAATATGTACTATTGTAAAAGAAAAAGATTAATTTAATTTAGCCACTTGCTTTGAGATGACATGAAACCAATGTTCACATCCAGAGTATGATAATTAAGAGCTATTTAAAAAATACATACAAAAGTGTATCTATATACAACCCTAAAAGCCTAAATAATTATTTTCTAGTCTCTATCCCCCCTTTATGAAATTTTTGCTCACTAAATTTTATTCTATTTTTAAACTAAAATCATTTTCAAAAAATAGAATAATATATGAATCCAAGAGCACTTGTTTTGTTGAATTCCAAATTAGTAGATCTTATTTTTTACAATCAAATTAGTCCACCTTCTAATTTTCAGAGACTTTGAGCATATAGATTTGAGATATCTTTGATTAAAATTTAGTTTTTGAAAAAAAAAAAAAAAATTCCATACCAATTGATTTCAAGGTCTATATCTTAAATTTTGACAAAACAAAAGTTTGCCATTTATGACCAAATGCAATTATGAATAGTTTAGAACATACATGCTAATTTTCATAAAGATTGCAGCAATGGAAGATTGTTCTTAGAATCTTGCAATCAATCACGAAAAACAAAAAATTTATTTGACTATGCCCATTTACTATATGCTTATCAGCCCTTTGCCGACTTGCCTGTCTATGGAATTTTTTTATTTTCCTCCAGACAATCCGTATCCAACATTTTTTAGATTGATTGACTTTGAAAAATCATCCTAGGCAAAGTGTTTTTTCTAAATCAAAAGTTTTTCAACTATAGAAAGATAATTTGACAAATTATATATATGAGAAGAATATGAAATTTTTAATTTAAAAAAAAATTGGAATTCGGGCAACTCCTAAAGTTAGAAAGCAACCATTGTTGATTCATTTGGACATTTAGGAATTACATTAGGGGAGATTTGAGGGGTTTGGATGCTTGTTTTGGGGCTATTTCCCTTACTATGAACAACAAAGTACAATTAGAATTAAAAAATATTTAAAATAATTTAAAAATTTAAAAATTATTAAAATTTAAAAAAATATTAAAATATTAAAAAATACTAATATCTGATGTGGCCATCTCCTGGCCACGTCAAATTACAGTTCACAAAGAATTCATAGTCAATGAACTCCCTGAGAACTCGTAGTCCCCCGGACCCCTCAAATCTCTTCTAATGACTAAGGATCCAATAGTTGAATTCATTAAAAACATTTTTAAATGAAGATTTTAGCTTTACTTTACAAGAGAGCTTCAAAATAAGAAAATTAGGTTGCTAAGAAAAATGTCCATTCAAAAAAATGATGTGGACACATTTTCCTTTGGTGACTCCTAATAAAGATGATCCTCCTTTGGAGTCCAAGTATATTATTGGATACTTCAATAGGAATCCTCTTACCAGTGCTACACTAGTTCAAAATGTTATGCAAAGACTCCCATAATAGCTAAGAGCATCTGCAATCCAACACAAAAAACAACTTGACACCCAACTAAACAGATGAAAGCAATGTTAAAATATACTCTTTTAGAGTGAATTCCAAGTTCATAAGTCACATTTGAAGATTGTGTGGAGCCCCTTGAATGCTCAACCACCCTCTAAGACTAGTTTAGATGGATTCATATACTTCATTGCAACTTGTAATAGAATCTTATTTTTCATTCAAAATAAGATTTATTCTGATTAGTCCACTACCTATATAGCAAACACATATAGAATGCGAGGTTAGGTCTTTGAATTTTAAGTGAGACAATTTTCACAATGAGTTTTGAAGGCAAGTAACATTTAAAGCTACCGGCCCTTAAAGCATCACCACCCATCTTGCAAAATGCGGGGTGGTTTGGCTTGCAAAATCCGGGGCCATCCAATTTGTATGCCAAACTACCCCACCCATTGCATGCTATAACCACATTTTGCAAGACGGGTAAGTTTCCAAATTTGGACCGCTTTGCGAGGTGGACCAATGGGCTATAGCGCTAAAGGTCCGTACTTTGGGGAAAAGTGCCGGTGCTCTTGTCTCATGTGGTTTGCAAGCCAATTTGCAAGCCATGCTTTGACTTGCAAAATCCCCCATTTTGCAAGCCACCCAAGGCTTTTTGCCCGGCCTCTTAACAAGTTCATCTATTTTGCAAGATGTGTGGGGCACTTTTGCAAGCCACCCAAGGACAAGTCATCCGTTTTGCATGACGGGTGGGCATGCTCTTAGTGAGCCTAGAAAAAAGTGCCTTCGGGGGTTTGGCAAAAGTGCTTTTAAAAGAATGATTCTATTACATGGGAGATCTCCATCCCACATGGCTATACTACATAGCAAAATAGAGTCTAAAAATACTTCTATAGAGTAGCTTGACTCATGGATATGTGTAAATGAAAACTATAATTGTTGGCCAAATGAGTTGACTCACTTGTGAGTAAAGTGAGTACAACCCAAATCGCACTTTGCCTAAAATCACCATCATCACTCTTGTTACTCTCCAAAATAAATATGTTTATTTGTTGAAGAAACACTGATTTTAGGAGCATCTATAAAAAAAAAACTTTGACCCTTTGTAACTTTTGCATATGACATCCAAATATCACATTCTTTCGTGCGTTGGAACCTCCTTTGAGCCCTTTCACTTGCCAAAAACGAAATATGAGAATTTGAGCAATCTAATAATAGTAACTAGGCACAGTAGCAAAAGTGGCGTTTTGGGGGTCCCCACCTTGTGTGTACAGTGTAAAAGCCCTGTAAGAGGGTCCACCAAGAGCACACGTGCGACGGTGGAGCCCGTGCACACGCAAAGTGCGCCACTGAAACTGAATGCAAGCCCGACACTCCATTCAATATGAATCTTCCGTTTTCAGTCGCTGCATGACGAGTGAGGAACTAGCACGCCACAGCGGAGCTCCCTCCATCTCCGTCACTCCTCAAGAATTCTTCCGTTCATTTCCGCCTTCGATTTCCTCTGGGACGTGCTTCCGTCCACTGTTGTGGCCAAATCCCAAGCGCTCACCGCCATAGCTGACGCATCTAGAGGCTTCTAGCTAGGCTTCTAGACTGGTCCGGCCTCGTCGGTCGGTCCAGTGCATGCGCGCAGGTGCAGTTAGTTACCTTACCTGACGTTGCGAAGAGGAAAATTAGTTCGCTTTATTAATAAGCGGTTCAAAAAGAAAGGGACCCAGGTGCTTCCTTCAGTTATGTATCGTTGGCACACGCTTGCTTTCACTTCCGCTCCTCCATCTGGCAATACGGTATAAAGCGCATAGACTGCGCGCGCCGATCATGATATGATCGTCGATGATGACCAATTAAAAGATTTGTATCTACGAGCTGGCCCTCCGTTTGCAACCTGTTGTCGGCGAACGAGAGTTTCCCGGACAGAAGGGAAAGTTCGTTAACACTGACTGACTGCGTTCAAGTGGAAGTAATTAGTTCGAGTGTTAACGACCGAAATCACTGGGTTTGCCAACAACGGGGCCAACAAGGCGTTTTTTGAAGACGAACAATTGTTGCTCTATTCAGTACTGCGAGCATACTTGGATGGCTACTAATCGAGGAACGGAAGGTGACTGAAACAATTGAACTGATCGAATGGACATGGCATATTGGGCAGATAATCTTCTATGGGTGACAGATGAATTCCATTTGAAGATTATTTCACTTACTTTTGACTGTCTCCCTGTTGCATAGGTTTAGTTATTCTGGAATTGGAGTGTACTGTACTGTACAACAGTTTTCAGTAGAGCTGCTAACACCTTCGGGCTTCGGCCGAAGCACGCATTCAAGGAAGGATTAGGGTATATCCAAAGCGAGTTTTAATCCTCGCCGACATCATTGAGTATAGATCAATAACCCTTGCTAGTACATATAACATATCACTGGTCAGAAACTCTGTAACAAGAAAAACATAGAAACATGAGCACCGCAACTTGTCGAAAATAGGCCAACGACAGTCCTGGAGTTCTATGCCTCCCTTTACGAAGCCATGAAAAGGGCATGGCTTCGTACGTGGCAGTCTCAGATTTCCCCACGCCTGTCGAATTGCCATCAAACCACCTCCTTTACGCCTCCCTGGCCCCGCAACACAGTAGTTTCCTTCGCTTTTCACATGGGAAAGCCCTTCCGCATTTTTCAGATTGGTGCCCATTTTCTCAAATTACAGAATCTCAGAAAATCAGTCAGTCGCTTTACTATATGTAGACTTCTGAATATTCAGACTAGGTTTGAAACTACTCACAGAGAGCGGGGCGATCGCGTTCTGTTCACGTCATAACTTACTCTGGTCTGTTTTGCCCATTCTTGCCCGTTTCAGCACAATTGTTTCAGCTCAATTGTCTCCCACTTTGGCTTTTTTGCAATTTGGGTTTGCATCAAAGCGCTTGAAGAGACCTTGGATTTTTTTATAATTGGATCGTTGAAGGAAACATCGGAAAGAGCGACGTTGTAGAGAGAATTGCAGCTATGGAAGTAGCGACACAGCGCGCGCTCTTCACGAGTGTTGCCGAGCCGCTAGTTGCACGGGCACAGGTGGGTCTAGATCGAATTCTGCGAGAGATTTGCAGTTGCACCGATCGTGTCTTGTGATCGCTCTCAATTTTTGTGGGTTTGCCGAATAATTATGGAGCTAGCTTGTATTAGTCAAGCTTATAAAACCCATAGCCCGCACGTTTTTTTAAGCAGTTTATGGAGTTCAAACGGAGATATATTTTTTTCCTCGTAATTAGTTTCTTGGACCCAAGTTTTTTACTAAAACCTCTCTCCGTCTAAATTTCTCTTTCCACAGTATGATAAATCTCCAGTATGATCATTGTAAAACGCTTGAATCCTTGGTCCTTCAAGGGTTAAGTTACTGTGAATAGGTCGGTAGCTGGAAATAATTGGAGTCGTCCTCACCTTTTGATATGCGGATGGGACCGATCGCGAGAAAAAAAAAATTCAGCTAACGCCTCATGTTTTTATTGGGGTGGGTGGGGTGGATCTTCTGCAGCGAGTTCGATGCTTGAGTCATGGGAGCGCGCTTCCCAGAAGAAGGGTGCAATTTGTCACCCGACAATTTGCAACGAGCGCCGCCGGTGTGCGTCTGAAAGTGCCTGTCGTTAGGGTTTCAAAGGGAAGAAGTCGAAGCTCAGTTCCTATTTATGCAGGTGTGTATCTGTGCCTGTTGATGATTTTAGTAAAAAATTCCAGTGCAGAATTTTATGCATCACAACTCGATCAGATACATCTGACGGTAGAGGAAACTAAAATTGTTAGAGATGCGATCTGACCCCTGTTTCGAAATAGCAACTCATCTCTTTCAGTACACTTGGTTGGACTTTTAGCAAGTGGTGAAAATGTCTATGGCCACTCATCTTTGAATGGAATGGGTTTGTTTAGTGCCAGTAATTCTGGTCTATAACCTCCCACTTCCCATTTTGAAATTGCATAAGAGATTCATTCATAGCACTAGAATTCTTGAATTCAAGAGAGTTTGGCTCTTCTAACTTAGAGTGATCTCTCCAGGGCTGTGTGAACTACACAAAAATCACACTCCTGCATATGTTAAAATGCTTAAATTGATGCAACTGTATGCTCTCCCTTGACTTCTTGATGTTTGGGAAACCCAGGGTTGGCGACAGACTCAGGCACTGCGGATGAGTCGAAAGAAGCTGAGCTTGCCTCCGCGCTCCAGAAAATTGTATCATCTCCGGATGAAATCGGTTTCTCAACTGGGACTCGCACTGTCACCATTACGTATGTCTCTGAGTTTTGTTCGTGTTGTTTTCCTGCTTTTTTTAGAGTTCTTGATGTGATTTTTGCAATTCTCGGAGCTTTCTTTTACGGAGAAGGCATTAGGCACACCAGCACTTCTTCTCACGATTGCCTGCTTTTGGGTGCAGTGTCTGCGGAGTCCACAATGAGAATGACCTCCTCAGGTATGTGCAACAGCCTATTAGACGTATTGCAGATTGAATTGATTTCTGATGAGGTAGAGGGTTATTTGCATCACTTTAGGCATCTTAACATTTTAAGGAGTGTGCTTTCATTGGGAGATTCCTCAATAGAGCTCACTGGAGAGAATACTTTGGTTTGAAGAGCTAAACTTCCTTGAAATCTAATTTTTATCAGTACGTATGTAAATAACTGGAATTAGTATGGTATTAATGAGGTCCCTAATAGTTTTAGTACCCTCTACCTTAATTAGAGCATTAATTCTGTAATTGTGGTTCCAACGGATGATATTGACCTGACTGACTTTTTACTTATTTCCCAATTCTCTTTTCCCTGATCATTTGGCAGGTTGAAGTCACAAATTGAGGATCTAGATGGTGTTGGAAGTGCATGGATTGGTCCAATGCAGGAAGGTGGTGTAAGAGGAGGTTCAGTGGCTGTGCAGATTGAAGTGGAGAAGAGAGTGCCACTGCCTGCCTTGATTCAAAGTGTACAGGCTCTGGACGAGGCTCTCTTGGCATTACCTTTCAAGTCCAACTCGTGGTCGTGGCGGTAAAGGAGTCTCTTTGTATACCCATTTCTTTTGAGCTGTTTTCTTCGTGTTTTGCTGCATAGAATTTATTGTTTGGTTAAGTTTGAGGTTCTATGGACCAGAATTTTTATTCAAGACTTTGCTTGATGTGGCTGACGTAGTTTACCGATGGGGTTGGCTTGCAGGGGAAATAAAATCAACTATTCAGTGTCTGGTTCTGGCAAGCCACTTATTCTAGTCCATGGATTTGGTATGACCCTATGGACCTTGTTGAGTTTTGTAATAATCTTTTGAGTTGTATATCAACACATCCTAGTATTCCTTAGCCCTTGCTACTTGATTTCGCCATCGTGTATCGTGATTGTTCGTGTACCTTGATAAATGAAGAGAGAAGATTTTCATTGAGCTAATGTGGTTCTTTCTGATTGGTTTGCCACGTTCAGGAGGAAATGTGGGACATTTTTCCCGTTTGATTCCCTTTCTTGCGGAGAATCATCGAGTGTACGCTATCGATTTGTTGGGTTTCGGGGCATCAGACAAACCTTCAAACACAGAGTACGGGCCGGAGCTGTGGGCAGACCTTGTTTGTGGTGCGCCATCATAACCTTGTACAGTGGTCAACTTGTTTATGAACAGTATCGAAAATTCATTATTTTCTATGTTACTTTTTATATCTTGAGGGGTAGATTTAACATGTTTTTTGAGTGAAATTAAATAGTTCCCAGAACTCTTAGACAACAATATAATAAGGTATTTTCCCAGCATTGAAGGGAGGTCTCCCTGTAGTCACATTGATCATGCAGAGGGTTCCTATATAAATCCTATCTAATTTTAGTGATAATCCTGTTGTATTGGTTTTTCTTTGATTCATTTTGCAACATGGAAACTTCTGTATTTCATGCAAGATGGCTTGTACAGTGGAGAGAAGTTCTCATATCTCCTTTTTCAGATTTCGCGAAGGAGTTTACTCCAGAAGGTTCAGTGTTATTCGGCAATTCAATAGGTTCGCTCTGTGTGCTAGCTGCTGCTGCTAAGGCTGGCAGTGATTTATTCAGGTTCGTAGTTACTGGACACGAATTCTTGTTTTGTTTGACACGCATTTAATCTATATATAATCAATCTTTGACTCTAATACGAGGGAGCTGTTTTCATGTTCTGAACTTGCTTTTGGATTTCAGTAAAATTTCACTCATTTGTCGTCGACCAGGCTGTGACATAATACTACTTGGAGGCATAACCATCTGTACTTGTGTGTTTATGATGACAGGGGTGTTGTTCTCTTAAATTGCGCTGGGGCAATGAATAGGAAGGGTCTTGCACAAGATGGCTTGGCACTTCGTCTTGTTGCACCCATTTTTGTTGTAGTGGAGTACCTGCTGCAACAACCTAAAATAGCCAACTATTTGTTCAACAAGTAATAATCTTTTTCCCTGCTTCCCTTCAGGCAGTTTGTATGATAAAAATCATAATTCTGATTCGGGCTTGAATACGTTCTCCTTTGACCTGGCTTGCTCATCTTGTCAATGCTCGTTCAGGTTCCGTAGCAAGAAAAATGTGAAGCAGATCTTGCAGCAACAAGCGTATCGTGATAAAGAAGCTGTTACTGACCAGTTGGTACATTGATTTTCCCTTCCACTTGAGAAATCTCTTGTTTTTTGTATGGACCATCAAGCACTTGCATAGGTTGTAGGTTCAGATTCATACTTTAATTGCAGCTATTCAAATCTTTCATTGTTGAGATTATTTTCTTTGGGCCCTTGACGTGTTTCATTACGGTAGCAATAAGTAATATTACCCGTGCACTTTTGCAGGTTGATATTCTGCATCATCCCTCTACCGATGAAGGAGCCTTGGATGTTTTTGTGAAAGTGTTTACTGGAGAGCCTGGTATGTTTTGCCCAAGGCTTGTTCACTTATGGATTTTAGGGGTTTAGGGTTTAGGGTTTAGGGTTTAGGATGTGATTATAGAAGTGGCTTGTTTGAGTCGCTTCATGGAAGTAGTCAAGTGCTGCTTGTTAATTAATTTTCATGATTGGGTTTATGCACACAGGTCCACGACCGGAGGTTTTGGTACCCCAGATTGATGCACCTCTACTGTTGCTGTGGGGTGAAAAGGATCCTTGGACTCCGGCAAATGGGCCTGTAAGTACTACTTCTCCATGCAAACTACTTTCCAATTTCTTTACCGAATTATTGATTGAGAAACATCTGACAGGATCCCTCAATAGATTGACAAAGTTATTTATGGTAAGGCAATAGTAACTCTAAGATAAATTTCTAATTAATGTCATGTTCATGTTGACTTAATTTTTAACTTAGTTGTCGCCAATGTAATATCAAATTAAGGCTAGTGACAATTATATTACACAGATATTAATCTAACGCCATTTGCGTTAAAATACAGTAACCCAACACGAGGATTATATGAATCTAATGCTTCTTAACTTAACACGGAGAGCTTCTCAATCTAGTTGTAGGGTTGGTCTGTTTGTGAGAAACTATCTACTAGCTTTTTTGAAATTTGCTTATGTATGCTGGAACCCTGAAGCTCGGGGGGTATTGGTCTGGTGGTTTAGAGTTTTAGAGTTCAGGGTTTAGGGTTTAAGTGATTCAGGGATGTTTGTCTGATGGATGTGGTGTGCTATCTCTGACAGATCTCAAAATACTTCAAAAGAGTAGCAGCCGAACGTGACAATGCCTTTGTTACCATACTTCCAGATGTAGGCCACTGCCCACATGATGACCGGCCAGAGCTTGCAGCTGGAGAGATTCTTCCTTTCCTGGAAAAGTTCAGTTTATGAAGGAGCAGTTTCAAATGAAATCATTTTTTTTTAGTACCACAGCCTGTGGAGTATATACACTTATCAGACTTTTAAAAACGGGTATTTAGACATCAACCCTTTCTTATATCATGGCAATCAGATGTTGAGAAACCAATAAGTAAACGTGGTTTCCAACTAATTTGTGACTCTGATTGATCCATTACAGATTGATTTGTATTCTACTGAAATTGAATTTGAGTAGCATCAAAGTTGGAGTGACTATAGAAATCATCTTGTGCATAGTTTATTTTTACACAGAGATGAAATACATACACTGCCTAGCATTGAGAGTATGGACATTGCTCTGGATAGCTAGACTATCAGGGTAGGTGATAGAAATTTAAATGTAAATACACACTCTGATAAGTTTTTGAAGTAAGAAGGTTTTGAACTCTACTTTCAAATTGTGCGTCAAAGTTTGTGTATAAGTTGGAGTATAAGTTTGAGTTTTGCACTTGTTTTTATCTTTCAACCTTCATATCTCATCTCTAACTCCAATGCTTGATTTTATTATAGACTTGAAGTATGTGTCGGTCTAGTAGGGTTGGATGGACTGAATTGAAATGTCAATGTTGCTCTTTTTTTAAAAGGTGAAAAAAAAAAATAGAAGATTTCACAAGGCATCAATAAAAATTTCATCTTTGGCATCTCTAAGGTAGTGTGCTCATAAACCACCCCTCTTCTTCAGATCGTCTTGTAGGTAGCTGTAAGGTAGTATGCTCTCAAAGCGACCATTTAAGGATTGGTCCGCCTTTTCAAGAGGCTTACGTGGACAGAAATATTTTGAGATCATTTTTCAGAGAAAGAAAAATGGATGTGGAACCTAACACAAGTGGTTTTATATTTTTCCAAGCATTTTTGAATTACTTATAAATTTTCAAAGATTCATGGCATAGGCACCTATTTGTGATCATAGGTCTCCCAAAATCTGTCCACTTGCAACTTGTAAAGAGATGTGAGGAAATCCAAGGCAATGATTGGCTCTTGCAATAGGAAAATAATTTTTTCTTGATACATTCAATTACTAAAGTGGTCCATTTAAAGATCACCCCATCTCCATTCTTCACTCCAAAATAGGGGCGGTTTGAAGAAGTTGGGCGCTTTTAGAGCATACTACCTTTTTAATTGGATGCAAAGTGATCCTTGAATGGACCTCTTTGCTCTGTTAATGAATTAAGAGAAGAATTTTTTTTTTATTGTAAGAGCCAATCATTGGTTGTGATTTCTGCACATTTCTTTATAAGTCACAAGGGGACGGATTTTGGGACACCTATGGTCACAAATAGGTGCCTATGACCTAGATCTTTGAAAATTTATAAGTAATTCAAAAATGCTTGGAAAAATATGAAACTATTTGTGTTGGGTTTCGCATCTATTTTTTTTTCTCTGAAAAATGATCTAAGAATCATTTTGTCCTTGGAAACCTGTGAAAAAGGCAAATCAGCCCTTAACCCCTAAATGCCCAAGGCATGTTTTCAGCTTCCTGAAAACTACTCTAAATTGAACAAAATGCCAACATTTTGATAAGATGTTTCAATTTTTCTGAAATTGTAACCGTACAAATTCAAACTAGACTTGTTAGAGATTGCATAGGAAAAGAAAGCACAACAATATTACTTATGAAGTGAAAGATTGTAACGTTTGATTATGAGGGTGCTAAAATTGCAAAAAGGAATTGAAGTCTTTTTTGCAAGTCGAATCTAAAAAGTTGATGACCAAGAAAATATAAGGTTAACATGCCTAACTTGAAGAACCCAAATCAATTTACGACTTCTCAAAATTCACTCTACAACTTTTTCAAATGAATTTAGAATGTGATTTTTTCTCCAAGATCCAGTGTATTTAAATAGAAGAAAATGAGGGGTTTTGCAATTACAGTATGCTACTCATTTTGTAGTTGCATAGGACGTTTGCAACTAGGTGACAATGTAGAGTCCGTAGTTGCAGTGGACAAGTCGCATTAGTTGCAGTCTAGTTGCAAGGTTTTTTGTCATCCAACACCATACAAAGAACTTCATCCTTGTGTGCAACTTGTTTGCAACTTGCTTGCAACTTGTAGATTTGTAAATTTTAAAATATAAATCTCAATGATTTGTAGATTTCAAATTTTCAGATCTACCTCCTTTCTAGATTTTAGAATTTCAGAACTACCTTTTTCTTAGATTTTTGAATTTCAAATCTACCTTTTTTTAGATTTCAAAATTTCAAATCTACCCTCTTCCTAGATTTCAAAATTTCAGATCTACCTTCTTCCTAGATTTCAAAATTCAATTTCCTAGATTATAAAATTTCTTGAATTTTAATTATTTTTTAAATTCTTATATACAAAATCTACAAATTGTAGAAACCCACAAATTATAGAAATCTTAGAATTCTATCAAAAGAATTCATTACATAAGACTATAACAACTTACAAGTCTTATATGTTCAATCTAATGGTACTCTTTACAAGTGATATGGGTCAATTGATATAACACGAATGGGAATGAACTTTGAAAGCAACTAGGAAACAACTAGAGTGCAACTAAGAAACAACTAGCGTACAACTAAGAAACAACTATGGTCATTTTACAGTTGCATAATAGTTGCATAGGACACTAGTTGTTTCCTAGTCTTTTTTTGCAACTACAGAATGACTACTTTGCAACCAAAACAATGAATGAATGTTGTAAAACAATGACACAAAACAACTACATTAGATTTGGTGCAAATAGAGAGGAAACTAGTTGCATGACAGTTGCATAGGGCACTAATTGCATAGTAGTTGGTTGTGCCGGACATGTTTTTCTTCTAGTGTTTGAGGCTCATTTTCAAGAGCTCTTAACACTATGGAAAGTCAAGATTGCACGGGGTACCCGTGCACAAAATCTCTTATAGAAAAATCATTGTCATTTATTTTCAAGATTGGACTTTTGGAGGCAAAACTAGACTTCAAGATGAACATTTAAAAAATATAAACTACTCAAAATAGCAAATTGTCTAAGATTTATTTAACTTCAAAGTTTTGCAAACACCATATTTTGGTGCCTCAGGCATTTAGGGGTTAAAGTGACGGTTTATGAGCACACTACCTTACCTCTTCTTGTACAGCTCCAATGATTGATTTGATTGAAGATTATGAAGACTCTGACAACTATATTTTGGATTGTGGACAAAGTGCTTCAAGACAATTTTTTTTTTTTTTTTTTCATTCATCCAAAATAATGACCCTTAAATGATGACCTTTCTTTATAAAGAATTTGGCAAAATTAAAGTAAATATTATATTTGACCAAAAATATAACTAAAATGTGCATAAATTGAAGGATATCAATGTGAAAAAGGATAAATTTTAAAACACACAAACTATTAGAACATGGAAGTAAAAATTCAAGGTAGAAAAATAAGGAGTGACTTAGTAGTATATAATTTGATTGTCAAATTGTTAGAAATTTTCTTTTAGGGAATTTGTAATTGAAGGTATTAAATCTATCACATAGAGCAAGGTTTCATAATTGTATTCTAAAAAATTTCAAGTTGATAATCAAATTCTAACAAGTTCTAACAATTAGAGAACAAGAATAATCAAGTTGTAGTCAATTTGATAACAAATTTGTGAATTACATAGCCCTCTAAGTACTATATAGTTCATTCTATTCATTAATCCTAGAACAATGCCACAAACTAGAGAGGTTCAATAAATGACCTCACTATTAAATGGAGAAAAAGAGAATGAACCTATCGGTTCAATAATTGAAGTGTTTTGGTGACTACCTTGGTCATGGGAGGCCATGTCCTTTGATGGCTATGATTTAATGTAATACTAAAATTGCACATCATAGGATAAATGTATTTGTTAGGTAAATCATGTTTCTTGGAATCATTGTAAGACACTTTTGAGTGAATAGTTGATCAAATTGCCATAGTGGTTCATCTTTAGTATTTAAATGTTTCTTTGCATATAAAATAATTTAATCTTATTCTAGATTCACAATATTGTCATTCAAAAATAAGGAAAAACTAAGAATGATTTGTTATGTGAATTTTTAATAGCCTACTTTAAAATCAATGGAAGAATCTAATCATTTCTCAATTGAAGAAAATTATACATTTTTGGTGTGCTTTTTAGAAGGACTATTAATAATGTCCAATTTTTTCTTTAAATTAATTCTAAGAGCTACCCAATATGAGAAAATCAAAGAACATTAGAAGATTATATAAATGGTAATAGGTACATTTACCTTAGCTCAATTATGACAATGATAATAAGGTAAATTAATTCCTTCAATACATTTCGAAAACCAATGTCGTGTGTAAATATCTCGTGGTAACTATCCTCAATGCACCTCTACACACGGTTAGGGAGTATTGACCCATGTATTGTCCCACCCAAGGGTAATTGTAAAAATTGCCCCCCTATTTTGTGCCGCTTAAATTTTGTATTTCTTCATGACTCATCTAATTTGAGGCCTTTGATTGCAATTATGAATTGAGAATCTACAAATTTAATCATATGCGACAAATAAAAAATTCCAATGTTTTTTGCAAGGGTAAAATATGAGGCAATACATGGGTCAATCCTCCATAACCTCTACAAACCATTTGACTCTTGGCAAAATGAATGAAATCAATTTAATTCGTAAAGACACTGAAACCAAAAAGTGGTCAATAGATGACTTTCAACATTAGAAATGAAGAATGCACCTATTGGTTTAAAAAATGGATCAATTTTTGGCAAATTATCTTAATGATGGATCTTGTTCTTTTTTGGGTTTAAATAGTCTCTTTTGCCTTATTGCTCAAGCCAACTCTTCACATTTCTTTACTATATCTTGCCCCTCTCATCACTTTCTAAAGCTAAGAATTTTTATGCTTAATTATCCATAAACTATTTACCAACACATATATAGAGGTTGCAATTGGTTCCCTTGAAATTGGAGTTCATACAAAACTCTAATTATGGAGCTCAAATATAATTCTAATTTTGAAGTGTTTATATAGGAGCTTGCATTGAGGATGCTCTAAATATTGGGTTTATGGTATTGAGATCATGGTCACTAGCCTTGCTACCAAGCCTTGACAACACCACTTCAAACTTTTTGCACTTGTCTAGACAAAAACAACTCCACAATAGCAATACAAGTTTTGTCGTTCCTCCCATCTCTTTCCCATTTGCTTGGCAATGGAGGGCCTTTGTAGCGAATAGTTTTATATTCACGCCAACTTGGTCAACTTTTACTATGGCCTTAGTGGAAGATATGGAGGCTGTTGAGAAGAGTAAGATAAAAATGGAAGAACTTTAGCAAGGACTTTAAGGGGCGGTTGGTGCGGAGCATCGGATCCTAAGTGCATTGTTCACTAAAAGAAACCCGTGTTTTAGTTGGATGTTATAATGGACGTGATTATTGACAAAAAAACAAAAGTTTTTTTTTCCGAGGTCATCTAAAATTTGTCTAAAAAAATTACAAAACGCCAACTAAAATGTGGGTTTCTTATAGTGGCTACATCTCATAAGGTAGCAAGTGTCTTGCCAATTCTTGATGTGGTGGTCAAATGGAGTACTACTGGTGGCGATGCTCTGAGCACCGATCTACTTGTATCTCAAATTTGAAAGTCAAGAAACTAACAACTTGCAAAATTGTAAATTCTACAAAAATAATAAACTTATAAGGTAGACCAACCTAATTCTGTTTGTCCAAACATCCAAATCCGTCTAGGAAAATAGACAAATCCCTTCAAGATTCTAATAAAATCAGTGCATGAATATCCAAATGGGCAATGTGTTAATCTTTGATTGGTGAGAACATAAGTGCCAATAGATACATGGAAAGGCGGTTATAGAGTTGTTTATGGGACATGTATGACTCCACTCTATGGTTGGTTTTATAATTTCAAAGCAAACCACTTCAAACGCACACCTCTGGAAAATCATATGCCCCTCTCGGAATTGGCCCCCAAGATATTCAAATTCCAAATCAAGGTGGTAATAGGCTTGTCTACCTTACTTACCAGGTTTTGGGGGGGCGGGGGTGGGCTTCCTAGTGCTAGATTGCACCTGAGAAAAACTAATGTGGCTTAAAAAATGGCAAAAAAATCATGACGTTTTTTCGCCAAAAAGATTAAAAATAAAAAAATAAAATCTTAGATGAAATCACAAGATTGTGGATGAAAATAGAATCAGAGACATGATGTCATATGTACTTATGAATGTGATATTTTCTATCCAACATGTGAGTGAATGTTGCAATTTGGAGCACCACCATAAGATTTTATATCACCACTTTAGCACTTCATAAAAAATGGAAAAACAAGAACAAAAACAACAAAAACAAAAACACAACACGCTGTTATTGTCACACGGTTTAGGATGCTGCGAAATTGTATCGTACCATAGTAAGCTTACAGCTCGTCCAACAACACTGCAACAGTGCCACAACAGTCATTCCTTCCTAACGCCGGTGGCTACACCTACAGTACAGCGAATATCCGATACTGTACACTGAAAGTCCTCGTTTTACAACCGACGACTCGACGGAACAAGTTGCAGCAGTGTCGCTGCGGTCGTGGGCTTGCTCGTGGCAGGCGTAACTTAAGTTATGAGTGCCAAAATAGAACTGAATCGAAACTGGGAGAGTCGGTGAGTGAGTGGTGGTGGCAGGGGAGTACTACTCAGTGAGTACTCACCGTTACTGTAACAGAGAACACTGTCAGCCTGACTGAGTCCTGCGTCTTAGGGTCGGTATACACTTGGGGCCGGATTGAAGGTCGGCCGGAACTCTCCAAGTTTGAACCAATGGGATTGCTCAATTTCTCCAAATCCAGCCCAAGGGCTTTATACTTGGGGCCGGATGGAACCACCACTCATCCTACGTGTCGCCTTAGGGCGGGTATATACACGGCCTGGGGCCGGATGGAAGGCCGGCCCGATTTGCCTCCAATCCGGCCCACAATCCGGCCCCAAATCACCACTCCGGCCCCAGATAATGTAAAGGGGTTGAGGCCGAATTCTGGGGCCGGATTGCAATTCATCACTCCGGCCCCAAGCAATGTAAAGTCCTTGGGGCCCGATTCTAAGGCCGAATTCTTGATTAATGTGCTCTTGGATTTTTGAAATGCTTAATTAAAAAAATCTGAGACATGAATCTTTTTATTTTTTATACTTTAGGAAAAAAAAGTTTTTTTTTTCTATTTATTCTATTTCAAATATAGGAAAAAAAATAGAATTCTTTAGACTTTTCCTTTTTATTCCTACTTTACCTATTTCAAAATGGAAGAGAGATTTTTTAATTTTTTTTAACCTTTTCCATTCTCTTCCTATTTTTTCTATTTGGAAAAAAAGGAAGTTCTTTGACTTCTTTTGAACCTTTTTTTTTTAACACTAAAACTAGAGTTGACATTGAAAAAAGATTTGTAGCCCCATAATAGTTGTCATTTATTAAACATACAAGTCAAGAAAACATGTAATTTTTTTTAATCTCTTTTTCAAATCTATATTCTTAGTTTATTTTAAAGAAAAGCATGAAATTTTCTATTATGAAAACTTGAATGAATTCAATGATAAATGTAAATAAGGTTTTACCATAGATGTTATTTCTAGTAGCATAATTTTTCCTTACCATATTCTTTTTTCAAGTATTTGTCATCAAAATTGATAAAAACACACATTATCTTGTAGATGTCAATTTTTTTGGCATAACTTCAACAATGACTTTCATTTACAGATTTGTGTCCGTATAAAAAATTTACTTATTAAGCATGTAATTTATCAAAATTAGTGTCTATAACATAGTATGTAATTTGTGTCTACACCAAAAAAATTAATTATTAATATCTATGCTAAAACAATTGCAAAGACATTATTGTTACAATTGCAATGGTTAATAACAATAAAATTCAGTATTAACAATAAAATTCAGAATTAACAACTTGTAACACAGCATCTGTATCACAACATGACTCAACCAGATGGGATTGAGCTCACATTTAATAAAAAATGTAATAAAAAAGAAAAGAAAAGCCCTTTCATGATAGACGGTGGAGATTTGTCCGATCCAACGGAGGAGATGAATGTGACACCAATCCGGCCCTAGATGGGAAATTGGGCCACCAAAAACCTTGGCCCGATTGCTCCCTTGGGGCCGGATGGTTTGGCGCCAAAACCATGCCCCCTAAGGCGACACGTAGGATGAGTGGTGGTTCCATCAGGCCCCAAGTATAAAGCCCTTGGGCCAGATTTGGAGAAATTGAGCAATCCCATTGGTTCAAACTTGGAGAGTTCCGGCCGGCCTTCAATCCGGCCCCAAGTGTATACCGGCCCTTAGGTCGCATGGTTTTGGCGCCAAACCATCCGGCCCCAAGGGAGCAATCGGGCCAAGGTTTTTGGTGGCCCGATTTCCCATTTAGGGCCGGATTGGTGTCACATTCGTCTCCTCCGTTGGATCGTACAAATCTCCACCGTCTACCATGCAAGGGCTTTTCTTTTCTTTTCTATTACATTTTTTATTAACTGTGAGCTCAATCCCATCTGGTTGAGTCATGTTGTGATACAGATGCTGTGTTACAAGTTGTTAATACTGAATTTTATTGTTAATACTGAATTTTATAGTTAATACTGAATTTTATTGTTAATACTAAATTTTATTGTTAATACTGAATTTTATTGTTATTAACCATTGCAATTGTGACAATAATGTCTTTGCAATTGTTTTAGCATGAGATATTAATAATTAATTTTTTTTGGTATAGACACAAATTACATACTATGTTATAGACACTAATTTTGAACTATGTTATAGATACTAATTTTGAGAGATTACATGCTTAATAAGTAAATTTTTTATACAGACACAAATCTGTAAATGAAAGTCATTGTTGAAGTTATGCCAAAAAATTTGACATCTACAAGATAATGTGTGTTTTTATCAATTTTGATGACAAATACTTGAAAAAAGAATATGGTAAGGAAAAATTATGCTACTAGAAATAACATCTATGGTAAAACCTAATATACATTTATCATTGGATTCATTCAAGTTTTCATAATAAAAAATTTCATGCTTTTCTTTAAAATAAACTAAGAATATAGATTTGAAAAAGAGATTAAAAAAAATTACATGTTTTCTTGAATTGTATATTTAATAAATGACAACTATTATGGGGCTACAAATCTTTTTTCAATGTCAACTCTAGTTTTAGTGTAAAAAAAAAAAGGTTCAAAAGAAGTCAAAGAACTTCCTTTTTTTCCAAATAGAAAAAATAGGAAGAGAATGGAAAAGGTTAAAAAAAATTAAAAAATCTCTCTTCCATTTTGAAATAGGTAAAGTAGGAATAAAAAGGAAAAGTCTAAAGAATTCTAATTTTTTTTCCTATATTTGAAATAGAAAAAATAGAAAAAAAAAACTATTTTTTTTCTAAAGTACAAAAAATAAAAAGATGCATGTCTTAGATTTTTTTAATTAAGCATTCCAAAAATTCAAGAGCACATTAATCAAGAATTCGGCCTTAGAATTGGGCCTCAACACTTTACATTACCTAGGGCCGAAATGATGAATTGGAATTCGGCCCCAGAATTCGGCCTCAACCCCTTTACATTATTTGAGGCCGGAGTGGTGATTTGGGGCTGGATTGTGGGCCGGATTGTAGGCAAATCGGGCCGGCCTTCCATCTGGCCCCAGGCTGTGTATATACCCGCCCTTAACCCCTTAACGCGTCGATCCTTTTTCTAATTTTGGCATATTTTCACTTATATCTTTCTACAAAAATATCATTTACTGCAATTTTATGAAATTTGATCAGTAACCCCTAAAGGACCAAGGCCTTTTTTCTGCCAGAAAACACTCAAAACTGCCCTATCTATAGCAAGGAGTAAAAAAAATTGAAAATTGTTTTATTTTCCTATCTAACCGTAGGATCTTACACCTAACTAGTATGAGAGTGTGGAAAAAGTTTCAAATTTTTTTGACCACTCAGATTGCAAGATATCTGCGTTTAAAGTGGAAAAAACAAGTTTTTCATCACATTGCGGGACTAGATTTTTTGACTTTGAACATTTTTAACTTAAAATTTTTGCTCTACAGAGTTTTGAGCTTTAAATATTTGTAGTGGAGAATTGAGTTGAGAGTCTAGGTAAAAATAAAATAAATAAAAATTTAATTATCATTCTTAAAAAAATTGTTAAGTAGAAGTAGGTAAAAGATAGAAGGATAATTAATTTTAGATGGAATTAAAATGCTCTAATCCCAATGGTGAGATTGTTTTAGCAAGTAAATCAGACCATGTACAAAAAAATAATTGAAAAATTTGAAAAATTGCATTCAGAAATGAATCCTTCAAGTTATTTTTTTCAAGAAGATACTCTAACCGCCCAAAAAACAAGAATGTCCATAATTTTCTCATAATATATCCAAATGAAATGAATCAAAGCTTTCCAAATAGGCAAAAATATAATATATGAGAAAAAATAAAATTCAAATTCAAATTCAAATTTTTTCCATTTATATGGAGCTCGAGCTGCTCGTTGTCCCCTTGTTTGAGCTTATTTGGTCATAACTATTGTTTCCAGGCACCAATTTTGAAAAAAATTATATTCCCACAAAGTTAATCAACTTTTCTACCTCCAAAATAAATTTCAAAAAATTAGTAAAAAATTTCAGCCTGTAGGTACCTGCCCCAAAACGCATTTGTCCCCCGAAGGGACAATGGTCCTTTAGGGATTAAGGAAAGTTGTCTTTTTGAAATTAATTGGATGAATGAAAAGTTTGGTGGACAAGACAACGCCTAGAAGCCCTTTGTTCATCATCAGGAATATGGACATCGGAGCGCTTAAGGGTTAATCCATGAACGACGTGGAGGACGTTTTTTTAATTGATGAATGACAAAGAATCTCTCCATGTCGGACATCACAAGTGCAACTATTCATCATCCAAATTTTGTGTGAAAAGGGAACGTCTTCTAAAGTAGTATATCTTCCAATGAGTGCTTTTGCATTTTTTGAAGCCAACAATTCACACTCAAAGTTCCAAAACAACTTATTTACATCAAGTGATCAGCCTGGCGTTCAAGGATTAAAGTGGAAGCACCCAAAACCATCAATTTAAACAATTCAGCATAGTTGGAGACACCTTTTCCTAAAAATGATATTTTTGGGTAGTATTAGCAAGTGATAATCATGAATATTCGAAGAAAAATAAAAATAAAAATTTGGATGTCGTATGTAATTTATATGATTTTTCAAAGTGTCGGCTCCCTAGAGCATTGGAATTGTCACATGGGTGGATCCTATACCAAAATCTGCAAAAATCAATAGTTAGCAAATGAAAGTTAAGTATGTATCCTTCAAATGTGTCAACGAATTAGAGGTAAGTATTTGAAGGACGCATTAACTAAAGTCTAGGGACACATTAAGAGGCAATCTAAAGTGCATGAATAGGTACATGGACACTTTTTGGTGCCTTCACCTTAGAGTAGTCTGAGTAATCTTTGCAACTCTGCAAGACTTAACGTAGAAACATGTATTCTACCATTCATGTAAAGGGTCACTTTACACTATGGTTGTCCAAGTCGAGAGGCCATGGGATTGAGTGGCCAAACTTTGTTGTCCAAAGAAATGAGCAATAAATAGGCAATACAAATACAGAAATTGGAGCTTTCGGTTGTTGAGTCTTGTTGATAGTTGAGAAAAAAAATTTAATTCTCTTAGAATGCATTTTGTAGACTACATATAAATAAACAATGAAAATTTTAAGGTATTGAATATAGGTGTACTCAAAATTGATTATGGGCTCTTATATATGGAGGTTGTACATTTTAGGCAAGAATCTAGATGGGATAGTTTTGCGTAGAGGCCACAATTAGGTGTTGTTAGAGCATTCACACCCTTGTTTGCCCAATTTGACATGCTCAAATTTTACATGTATTTTTGATGAGCCCTCAAATTTTTTGTCCCCCGTTAAAGCGACCAAACTTAAGATGAACTATAATTTCTATGGCCATTGCTATGATAGACTAAGATTGAATGTTAATTGAAAAAGATATTGTGAGGGACTTAGAGCACTTAGAGCATCCCCTATGGTCCTTCAAATGGTTGCTTGGAGCACCTATTTGAAGGTCCTAGAAGTTTTGTCAAAAAATGAGATTCCCTATCTATTATAAACCTCCGACAATGGATTCAAATGAAGAACACAAAATATATCTATTAACAAGAATATATTAACAAGGAGCTCAACCACATAAAGAGATCAATCTCTAAAGACCATCTCCTCACCTCCCAAGCTCTGTCTAATATAATAGAGACTATCAATAAAGACTATTTGTTTTAAAAATAAACTAGTATTTCTTTTCTACCTTTAGTTTTATCCTTGTCTCTATCTAGAACCATCCACTAAAGTAAAAGTCCTAGTTATACTTCTCCGAATCATCTCTTATCCGAATCTTGATCTTTTACTTGGAGTTATCTAACTCCAAGTTCCAATATACTTGTCTTTATTTTGGGGGTGTCTAATTCCATCGCACTAGTCATCCAAGTGGAGTTGTCTAACTCCAATGCATAAATCCATTGTTTGAAGATATCTATCTTCCAGCACTCCAATGCCCTTGTCATCCAAGTGGAGTTGTCTAACTCCAATGTATAAATCCATTGTTTGAAGATATCTATCTTCCAGCACTCCAATGCCCTTGTCATCCAAGTGGAGTTGTCTAACTCTAGTAGATAAATCCACCATCTAGAGATACTTCTCTATAAGCAAATATCTCTGCTTCTCTACTACTACACATTTTCATTTTGAATTAGTTCCATTAATGCATTCATCCATCAAAGGTTATGACATAATCATCATGAATTCTTCCATCTATGAATGCATTCATCCATCAAAGGTCATAACAAAGGTCATGAAACTATCCTTCGCTAAAAAGTGCGTCACTCTTGCAAGCGCAAGCCCGTTGAATTCTAGTCACTGCTATGCTATATGAGCTTTTTTTGGCAAGGCCTTCAAAAAGAAAAGAAAAGACAAAATTATTCTGATGATTGCACATTGATTCTCTTTTATTGTAGAATTGATCCTCCCACCTTCATTTGTCTTTCACTACACCACAACCTTGAATTGCACCACAAGAATTCTCATGCATGCCTTAAACACCAATCACTTTGGAAAATCACTAAACATCTTATTGAGTGCCCAAAATTTAAAGGCCCATAGGGATGCTCTTATCATCCACATTCAAAGAGTCAGCCCCTTCAGTTGAGGGCAAGGGTGCGGATCTTACATTGATGGTGATACAGGTCCTACCCTCCAACCGTTGGAGATACCTCACCTGGACCCGAACCGTTACCCGCCAGCGCGTAGCGCGCAGCGCAGCATTTGCGGATCCTCGCAATTCGACAGATCGACTCCCGAGCGGCGCCGGCGCGGATCCTCCAAAGATTCTCCCCAACGCGCTATCAACACGGCATAATTCCCGTACTCGTCGTAAGAAGAAATCGGCGCCATCATCGGCCTTCGCATTCATTCGTCGTACCCACATGCCAACAATTTCTTCCCTACAGCTGCCAGGACCGGTAGTTGCACCTGCTCGCCAACGTTGGTAACCTCGCCAGCGAGGGGATTGTGAGAGTCATGTGATCAGAGCTGGTTGGTTAATTTCGTTAGGTTTGTGGTCGCCACACTCACCCAGACGGCGGGATTCATCATAAAATCCCGAATCCTGCGTCACAGATCAGGATTCGCACACAATTCGGGAAAAATTCCGTGTCGGTAGGTGGAGGGCGTCGGCAGTTAAGAAGGGTGGGAATTGTCGAAGCTGTTGGAATTTCTGGAATTGTTGGGAGCGTTGGGATAACTGGGGTTGCTGGGATTGTTGGAATTGCTGGGATTGCGAGAGGTTGAAATGGCGACGAAGATGGAATTGTTGTGAATTTTGCGAGTTTTGTGAGAGTTGTGAAAGTTGTGGTGATGGCGCATTCTTCCCCCGAATGGACGGGCAGGTTGCGATGCTCGTACAAGAGTGCGACGTTCATTTTGTGCACGGGAAATGTGTTGATGGCGCTCTTCATGTTGCACGCGGCGCTCTCTCCTGTCTACTACTTCGAATCCGCCTCGTCTCCGGGGGCATCGTCGTCTTCTTCTTCTTCTTCTTCGTCTTCCACGGGTGAGCGATTAATCAATCGCATCTATTGAATTTTTCTTTGGGGAGATGGAATTGCATGATGGAATTGCGTGATGGAATTAGTTTTGTGGAGAATATCTGAAGGTGGTTGTGAGTAATGCGGATGAATGGACAGGTTTGGACGGGAAAATGGTCCAAACGCAGGAAGAGTTGGAGCGCATTGAGGATTCCAATCGACTGCGGCGCGAGTTGCTTCCTTTTCATTTGATTGAACGAGTACGTCGTTTCAGGGTTCCTTCCTTACTGTCTGCCACAAATCTCTTGTCGAGATCCTCTTCTGTGACTCATCCTCTTTGCAATCAATCCTCTTTGAGTAGAGTAATTGGATAATGGGAATGGAGGGGGTGGCGCAGTTATTCCGGTTCCTCGTTCTCTCTGCCCAAATGGCTGTCAATTGAATCACATCATGGATTTGCAAGCTCTATTCATCCCCCGTTTGGATATGTTCTGATGAGGTTTGAAGGGAATTTAACAGACCCTGCCCCTCATCATCGTGAAGGTAGAGCAGGGTTTTTTATGTTCTTGTGGTTGAGTTTGTGTATAGTATTGTGCAGGTTTGGTTGGATATGGAGGAGGGGATAGGATGACCTAACCCTAATGATTAGCACGGATTAACCCTGATGCATTGCTTGTGGTGCTTGAAGGTGAGGGAGATTCAAGAAGAGACGGAGTTGGAGATCAAGAAGACCGAGGCTAAGAATTTGGCGAGGCAGAAGGTCGCTGCCGAGCTTTCGGATCGACTGCGTGAGCTCAAGCTCAGTAACAGTGAGTCTACGCAAAAAGGTAGTTACTTATGGTTTTTAATGGTTTTTAATTCTACCTTTTCGTTCTCATGTTAGGATTACAGTTCCAAGAAATCTCATGTTTTTTTTAAGCGATTTAGAGTATGTCATATGGGGACTTTCTTTTGGCCGATTTTATTCATTTATTTATTGACCTACAGATGCAATGTTCCTTTGCTGATTCTGGTGATGTAAGAGTTGGTCCGATCTGAATTATATGTTTCCCAATGTGAGTCAATCAAATTGCTCATGTAAAATATTGAAGCCGGGGACCTTTAATTAGGGTTTAAGAGTTGTCTCGTCTTAACTTCTCTTTTGCTTTTCTTCTTGGAGTTCATAATGCTTGTCAAAGATGGAAGCTGCTTTTGTAACTCCTGTCTCTCTATGCTTATGGACCTTCATTGATGCTGTTACGTAGCTCTTGAGGAATGGAAAAAGAAAAAGTTAGAGCAGAGAAATAGTGTTGCTGCGACAGCTACGGGTACGAAGCATATCTATAAATAATTAAATTTTCTAATGCTGAATGCTCCTCAAACCTTTTGAAAAGAACGCTCATTAGAAGGAAACATTTAGTAGAGAGAAACATTTCACACGATGATGGATTCACTACATTCTGTCCAGAGAGCCTTTGTAGAGAACCCTCTGAATTGTTTTTCTTAGAGTCAGCTTAATTGAGCATACTCGAACTTTTAAGTTTACTTAATTTGCTCTAATGTTGTAAGATTATTTCTCGGTTGGTATTGTTCTCGAAATGTGCGATCCTCCTCCTCAAGAATGTTATATTTGAGTCCATTAATGACACTATTCTCGTGATTTCCTGGCTTTGACAGTCGGCGAGGAGAAGGCCGTGGACAGCAGGGTTGAAATTCTTGGTGATCTCCAGCAGCACAGTAATGGAGCGTCGACTGCGAAAGTTGATATGGGTAATTGAGCTAATATGCTGTCTGGCTAAGGTTTTGCATATGCTCAGAACTTGGCTCTTTAGCGGACCAATTTCATGCCTACATGGGCTGTGTACATTGGTTCTTACATTGCTATTCCTATTTTAGCAAGGCCAATCAGTGCTTCCACCACGGATGAGAGCAGAACCCCGCTTTTGTTGTCACCAATGACTGGTGGAATTTTATTTTTTCTTAATATCCTCTTCCTAATTTATACCCACCCCACGTAGAGAGAGGCCTTAGGCTTTCTTTTTTCCAGTATGACATTGGTCTGTCATTGTCTTCTGAAGTTGGTTGAGATGACATTTTTCCAAATCAACGGACAGTTACATGCAATTTAGATGCAGTTGATTGATCTCATTAGACGTGCTACGATACAAGGTCAGCCACGTGATTCCTAGTTACTGGTAGAGTCACAAACTCAAAGGGACCCTAGCTTCACGTTTATGACTTAGCAATTCTTTTTATGTGGAATTCGACTGGTAGTAGCTTTGTCTCTTGAAGGGCAAAGTTGCAGCTTACCGATATTGAGAGCTGGGCCTATATTTCCTTTTGGTGTTAAAGGAGCTTGTTCATCATGTGCAACGTTTCCCTGCTATAAAAACAGTCATTCCAGAGCCCCAGCCCTTTTTATCTTTTGGGGGAGCCTGTTGCAATAATATCAATTCCGGAAGGGACTAGTGCCTCTCCTGTCACTCTCTTTTTAATAGACTTTTTTATTTCATGTTTTGTATGACTAACCTTCGTGTTTTCGCATTGAAGAACCTTAACTGTTTCAATTCTTGTCTTGGACGGACTTTGCTTCCTTCCAGTTAGATGTGATGATCTGGATGTTTGCAGAGCACGACATCATCCCAGGACGAGCAGTGCCTCCAGAATGTCATGCCGAGGCTAACACAGATTATGCTGGATCAGCAGTTCGATGGGGGCTGACGCATCATGTCGACAGTGCAGCGGATTGTTGTCAAGCGTGCCTCGATCAGGCCAAATCGACCACCGACGGAAAACAGAAATGCAATATCTGGGTGTACTGTCCCAGTGAAGGTGGATGCTACTCTCCTGACAAATACGCCCACAAGAATCATGAATGCTGGCTCAAGCAGGTCAGTTATCAATTCTCTCTCTGACATTCAAGGCGTTCCACTTCATATTAATACTCTTCCAGCCTCTTGTCCATTGCACTGGGTTGCAGAACTTGAGCTCAACATTATTATCACACCCTGTTCCTCTTTTCCTTCCTTTGTCAAAAACTGTATGCTATGAGTTTATACATCAAATCCAAACCAGCTGAGTCAAACTAAGCTAGAGGATACTATTTGTGTCGCTAACCAGCATAACCAATATGTAGGAGTGTGCTTTCTTTCAATGGGAGATTAGAAATAGAGCAGTGAACAGAATCACTTAAAGAGTGTCCCAAGAGCCGTTGATTTGAACTCTCTTCAAATCAAGGTTTTGTTTGTTTGTTTTTTTCATCTCTAGGTATCGATTTCTTCTGCAACTTCGAAGTGAGATGTGAATTGCAGTCATTGATTAATAACGAGAGTGGTGCGCTCCATGGCAGGCTGATGACCCGTTGATCAATTTCAAAGGCCACTATGACGAAGAATTCAGACAACAACATCCAACAGCACCTTCAATCGTCCCTTGGGTATCAGGAGTTGTATCATGATACACTGTATGATCCCTTTGTGGTCGGTCATCTTTTATGATTTCTGATTGCAGGAAAAAAAGTTGGAAGAGCGGCAACTTCAGAAGGGCTCTGTTGCTTTGATTTTAGTGCACTTGGTGAAGTTGGCCTTCACAAGTGCCCTGCTAAAGCACAGTGTCCGTCCATTTAATCCATCATTGAAGCCAAGTGCTGAATGATCAAGCGCCAAGGGATTTTTGAAGATGAAATTAAAACCCTAAACACTTAGCCCTCCCTGCAACTATGTAACTGCTTGTATTATTTGGTTCAATTAAGTGTCTGATGGATGACAAAGATGGATGACAAAGAATCCTCAGTCGGTCTACTATGTAGGATAGAAGTGTAGATGTTCATCCTTGGAATTTTTGTGTGAAAAGGGGAGGTCTTCAACATTGTAGTTTGACCTCCAATGAGTGCTTTGCTTGGGTTTTTTACGCAAATGATTTACACGGTAGCAAAGAGGATGATTTTCATGATGTCGAGCTTAGCATTTGAGGGTGAAGATGACATATTATTTCAAAGGATGTCTAGGTGCAATAAAATAGATATTAAATGAATGTGGTATGCTTGAATTTTGATTTTATTGAAAGGTTCCTAGAAGCATTTCCCCCTTAAAGGGGCCAGGGTGAATTGACCCCCTCGCTCGGCCCTAGGGGCAAGCCCTGGATTTATTTATTTTCCACACATGAATTTTTTTGCAAAATTTTAATTCATTTTGCGATTAGAGACCCCAAGTTAGTCAAGGGAGGTTGAGAGTATATCCTGGAACGGCCCAAAATAGGGAGCTTTTTTTTACATGCACCCCTGGTGAGGATGAGCAAGGGGGGGTCAATCCACCCTAATCCTTAAAGTTGACTTGAATTCAATTGACTCTCATGTATGTAGAAGGTATGTTTGGGACACAAAGTTGTAATTGAATGGGAAAAGAAGTTCTAAATGAATTTGAATTTTTTTGGTGAAAGTATAATATGTGGGCATTTGTACTATGTAAAACTCATAAATTTTTTGTGGTAGTAGAAAATATATTGTGCACTTGGGATACAGAGAAATAGTAGTGCAATTTCCGTATAGTGAATTCAACAAATAGTGTATTGCCAATTTTTTGTAGGCATTGACATGCAAATCAAGAATATTGATGTGGTAACAATTTTGTAACACACATTGATTTCGATGGAATTCCTAGAAAAAGAGATAATTCATGAAATTTATTCTTAATGATCCCAAATATAGTTCTTTGGTTTTCTACTAAGTATTGTATCTTTTGTACATTTACAAAGAAATAAGAATAGTCTTCAATTTTATTTTGAATTTTTGAATTTCAATTTATGCATAGTTATACTGCAACATTAGAAGGGATTCTGGGGCCCTAGAGGGCCATTTTAAGCACCTCCCAGTGCCTGGTTCCCAGCAGTTCCCTCTCATCCTTGTGAACACGAGCGCTGCCACGTCACCTTTTCAAAAAAAAATTTTAAAAAATAAAAAATAAAATTCTTTTCAAAATGCAAAAAAAATGATTTTTTTTCCCCAAAAAAGTGACGTGGCAGTCTCCATGCCACGTCACTGTGCTACGGGAGCGCTGCAGGAATGCTGCAGCAACACAGTTCCCGCGTTGGGATTAGTCTGGGAACTCGTAGCCCTCCCGTAGCCTAAAATCTCATCTAATGCATTTCCAAATTTCATTGAAAATTTTCAAAAATTTCCATTAATTATAATGTGTAGCAAGGAACACTTGATAATTTTGTAATAAATGCAAGTAGTCTTGGGAGTATAATGAGTTGTTGGAAAAAAGAATTAGAAAACTATGTATTAATATCACTAGTAGGAACCCATGTTTTTCTAAACAAATTTTTCTAGACATCCACATGTTTAGAAAAATCTGTTTAGAAAAACATAAGATTTTACTAGTGTATCTAAAAGATTGCTTTCATGAAAGTTGAAGCCTTGTTTATGTTAAATGAAACAAAAATTTGCTATTTTTTCCAACTTGATGTGTCTTGCCATCAAAAGGTAAAAGTAGAAGTTAGAGATTTAACTACCTTCAAGAAATAACTTTCTTGAAGGTAGTCTATGTAGATTATACAATCTATAATACCTTGTATAATCTATATAGATGCCCTCAATCTCTAATTTTCAACTTCCAATTAGGCTAAAAGTACCACTTGAAAATCTATGAATGGAAAAATAGACATCCCATAGGAAGGTGCTTATAAAAAATAATGCTTAGTATAGAGAAGTCAATCGTATGTTAGGTACAAATTTTTAGTCCTTTGGAAGAACATAGTACATGTATTGATAAAAAATAAATACTTATTTGATTATAGTACTTTTGGTGAATTTTTACTTACTTATTTGCACAAGTGATTTTTGGATTTAGAAAAAATAATTTTTTGAGGTGAAACATTCATGCCCAATATTGACAATCCTTTTTGTTTTACAATGAGCTCAAAATTGTACAGCACAATTTTACTATACTAACACAATATTTTGTGTATATCCAATTGCTCCCAAGATGCTATACTAAAATATAATATACAAATTAAATCAATTTTTTTTAAAACAAAATGACACACACAATTAATTGAGCAATTAGTAGACCAATTAGCATACATCAATACCAACAACACATATGATTCTAGAAATGCAAGCCTATGAGCCTTGAATCTAGGTGTAAGTAGGTACTTTACAACTATTGAAGGTGTTTATAATATACATACTTATAATATAAATATCCTTTAACCATGGAAGGTGCTTATAAGATAGGTACCTATATCCTAAACACCTATAATTATATAAATATCTTAAAACCATGGAAGGTGCCTATAATACAGGTACCTATAACAAAGACACTTATGATATAATTAAGCACCTATAATATAAACCTCTTATAACCATAGAATTGATGGAAGGTGCTTAAAACATAGGTATCTACAACATAGACTCCTATAATATAGGCACCTATAATATAAATATTCTATAACTATAAAAGATATCTATAATATAGTTACCTACAACATAGAAGCCTAGTCTCCTTGACTCACGGGCTCAAGATCCTAGGCTCACATGCTAGCAACCATGACATCAACACATAGACAAGACAATAGTATTTTCTTTTTATTTTCATCTTTTTCTTTAATTTCCCCTTATTCTTCATAATAATAATGGAAAGGGGGAGACAAGAGAAGGTAAAATGACCTCTTCATTGCCCTTTTTTCACCGATAGAAAAAAGGCATTACCTTATTATTTACCATGGATGATCAAATTGAAAAAATTGAATTCAAATTAATTCAAAAAATTGAAATCAAATGAATTCAAAAAATGAATTCCGAGACCTCAAATTAAATCAGAAGTGTCAAGAAATACGAAGCTACCAAAATATAAAATAGAGTACATTTTGGGCCCAGGGAGACGAAGGTCATCAGCGATCTCGAAACGGGCTAATTTGCGCTCGATTTCTACCAAAAAAATCTTGGTGCTACTTGTACATTGTGGAAATGTTTCCCTGGAATTCATTTTGAGCACAATCTCCAACAGCACGTCGGGGAAACTCACAAATTCGTTGATTTGAGAAAATCCAGAATAGCAAAGATTTTGTACCGGTTTTCCAACCTGTCGCAATCGTGCGATCTGCTCCGTTGATCTAGTAGCAAGTCGGCTGAATCTAACGGAGTACAATTAGCTAGGGTTTAGGATCGCTTACCTCCTTAATTTGGGGCGGATTAGCTCATCTCTCTCCCTCACCCAGATTCAGGTAGCATTTACTCCTGGCTCCCTACATTAACTCCTGCGCTTGGATCCATTTATCATGTGGTCGCATTGAATGTTGTTTCCCTCCTTGTGCTTGAATGCCGCGACGCCAATTTTGGATTTTCAAATTTTTTCAGTGCGCCACTGTGCTACTTCTTCTCTGCGGTGGGATTCTTTCCTTCCTGCTGCACAGCTGCAGGTTTTAGGGCCTAACTCTTTTGTGACTGAAATTTGGAAATGGAGGCGGCGCGGCTGAGCAACGGTTTCTTCATGAGAGATTTAAGGGAGCGACTCGATTGCATGAGCACGCTTCCATCTGTGTATTTGGTGAATTCTGCTCATATTGTCTACCCCGCTCCCTTTCGCTGCTCGACTTGCTTCCGATCACGCTCCGCTGCATTGTAATTGGTGGACTTGTTGCCAATCTCACTTTCTTTGTTTGGTTTCTATTTGCTTACTCATTTGATTTCCATTTTTTTTTGTTTGGGCCTTGTTTGTGGTACTATGGCCTTGGGGTGTTGGGGTGCAAGATTCTGTCGATGGCGCCGCGCTTGAAACTCCCTGAAAATTTCCGGGTGAAGGCGTTTGGGTCCAGTCGAAACACAAGTGGTGTGGGAAAATACTTGCCTTCTACTGCTCCTCTAATTGTGCGTGACGACCCGGATGTCGTAGAGGTCACTTGTATCTCTGAAACACGCTTGTCGCAATCTCTGATTTATGCTCCTCTTTTCAATTCCCCCCCTTCTGAGGTGACTGTCCAATCTCCTCTTCCTACGTTCACAAGCAATGGCGAAGGCGACGTTCATGTGCAGGGGAAAAGGTCCCGAAAAGCTTCCACGGCGGGGCGGAAATGATCCAAGACTGCCCCTAGTACACTTACTCGAAGGTGGCAGGAGGTGTGGGCGTGTAAATTCCCCTGGGCTCAAGCTGAGTTTAACAATGTGGGTGATGTCGTGGGCGTGGTGTGTCAGAGCTGCACAACAATGACAGGGAGGCGGAAGTTGCTCGTCCCCAAGCTGGACAATTTAGAGAAACACGAAGGCAAAGGCACTTGCAATGAAGATGGTGTTCCTTTCGCTGAGTTGAAGAAGGGCGACATTTTTGTCAAGGCCGACTGTAGGCACTTGCAGTTGGTGAAGTTGTGGGCTGGGCAGAAGCATGTTGCCACTGTCGTGGACCAACTGGAATCAGGATTGGAGGGCGAGTTCAAGCGGAAAAGGGTGCAATTTTGTACCCTCTTCCATCTCTTGTCTCATGGGCAGCCGATGTGCGACTATGAGCACCAGGAGCAGTTGCTAAAGCAGCTGAAGGTAAGGAATATTCCCCGTAAACATTGGTCTGAAACCACCGACTGGGAGATGAGCGAGCACCTTCTCGGCCCTGTGTTGTTTGCCCTTAAGGGAGTTGTCAAATCTGCCAATGTCATTTCTATAAGTGCCGATGAAGTCACGGCAGTGGATGGATCTTCTTGGTTAGGGGTCCATGTGTATACTATGGATTGTTGGGAGCGAATTCCTCACCTGTTGCAGTTGTCCCCTGTCGGTGAGAGTGGTATAGCGGACCACTTGACCCAGATGATCATGAATTCTTTGTTGTCTGAGGGTGGCTTAACACGTGAGGAAATTGCTGGAAAGTTAGTGTGCTTTGGAGCAGACGGTGTGGCCACTTTTCAAGGAGTTCACATGGGGGTCACGACCCAGATCTGTGAGAAATTTGCTCCATTTCTGATTGGTGCTTCTTGCGTTAGTCATCGACTTAACTTGGTAGTGAAGACAATGTCGAAGTTCCCGATGGTCAGTAGACTGGAGGGCATGTTTCAGTCGATTTACAGTTACTTTTGCCGAAGCAACAAGCGTCATGCTGAGTTGCAGAGGCTAGCTGATCTCATGGAAACTAAAGGTAATAAAATGCTGCGGAACGTCGAAACACGTTGGATTTCGATGAGAAGTCCAGCCGCGCGGATTTTGTTTGAGTACCGCACATTACTGATCAAAATGGGTGTTGATATGAAAGCCGGTGGTTGTACATCATCTGCTGATAACTTTGACCTCCTCTCAGATATCGAGGTCCTATTGTCACTAGCTTGCTTCATTCCCCTTGTCAATGCACTTCACTGCTTGATAAAATTCTCCCAGTCCCGTGATATCTTCATTTGTGACTTCCTTCAAGTTGTTAAGCTTTGCCAGGAGGATTTGGCCAGGATGTTTCTGAATGCATCCATAGCATTCAGCAAACAAGATTTCCCTTGTTACACGGACCTTGTGTCTCTGTCCTATACTGAAGTTCCTCTCGTTTGGCGGCCATTGCATGGGGAGAGCGGCATTTGTCACTTGATGTTTGTTTTTGGGCAATCTGAAGTGTATGCTAGGTGCCATGACAAGCAGACAGGGGACCATCTGTTTGTGACGCAACAGGAGTACAACAGGCTTCAGGACAACATTGAGCGCCAATTTTCAAGTACGTTCTCACTCTTATTTCTTTTGGAAATGCTTGAAAGTGAATTGCATGTGTGTGAATGCTTAATGCACATACTTGAAATGCTTGAATGTTTGTTTTAACACAGAATGCTTTATTGATTGAAATGTTGTTGTGGTTTTTCTCATGCAGAGATTGCTCAATCTCTTAGTGACGAACTAGATCGCAGGTTCCCTCAACATGCCTTACTGGATGCCTTTGGGATTATATATCCCCAGTACTGGTGGCAGGAGGGCACTGAAGAGAGCTTTCGACACCACTTGGCGATGCTGAAGGAATATTTTTCAACGCCTAAGGCTGTTAATAGAGGCCAACCTTTTTTGGTTGGTGGAAAGCCGTATACTGCGCCCGAGATGCTTTCGGCATCGCACTTGGAGAGCCAGCAGCACCTTTTCATGGTCACAATGAAGTCCAATGCCGAGGCAGCCTGCGGCCCGCCTTTCCATACAAATCCCGTCATAAAGCTCTAGCGGAAACTTGACCAATCACTGCATTTGCGTAAGCTGATTTCAGAGTATTTTAAGGTTGCGGAGATTGGGTGTTGCATGCTTCTTGGCTCGGTGGAGGACGAGAGATGTTTTTCCACTCTCAAGTTCCTGAAATCATGCCAAAGGAATAGATTAGGGAAACACTTACCCCTTGTTGTATGCATGTTTGGCCAACATGAAAGTTTCCCTTACAAGGAAGCCATTGAATCTTGAAGGAGTGCTGTGAAAACTGGCCGGCAAGGGGATGCATGAAGCAAAGTGGTAGGGTCAATATCCTCAACATCAAATTTTTTTTCACTTAATTTTCTTGAGGTTATGCTTGACTTGCAACTCAAGTTCTCCTTGACAAAGAAATGCTTTTCTTTCCCTTAGTTTTCATGAGATTATGCTGGACTTGCAACTCAAATTCTCCTTGACAAAGAAACAGTTCTGGGATCACTACTGCTGCAGTTTTGGATTCTGGCACTACTCTGACCTGCTGCAACTAAAGCATCACTGAGGCGACATGGAGCTTGGGCTACTTTGGGCGTTTTTTGGACCTTTTTAATCTAACCCACTAATGTGTCTTGAATGTCTAGTGATGCGCAGAACACTAGCATGCGTTTGGGCATTTCAAAGGGTTCAATTCCCTTGCTAGTGGCAGGTGTATTGTGTTTTTAGGAGCACGATTTTGAAATAAAAAAATGTTGAAACCTGTAAATATTCTATTGCAATTCACTTTGAATAAGAAATTCGCCAAATGTTTGTCATATACAATTGTCTCATAGCACTTCATGCTCCAAAAATCTCCAAAAGTAGTTTTCAATCTTGCATTACATTTCCAAACACTTAGCATCTTCCACTGTAAAAAAAAAAAAAAAAAATTAAAAAAAAAAAAAATGTAGACAAAAAACTACATTTCAAATTCAAAATTATCTCCTTGTTTCCACCAATAAATTCAGGGTTCGCGGAAATAGCTCCACATAGGCCACGGTTATAGCCTTGGGGCGAATAACCGAGAATTGGTTCTGGGATCGCTGAAGGTCATCTTCTCTCCCCAAAGGATGAACGGAATGCATCCATGATGTGGACGATACTCATCCAACAACTAAAACCCTAATTCGATCAATATTTTGTGTGCTCTCTCCGTCGCCATAACTGGAGCGGGGAACTTCCGACCAATATTCCTTTGCTGTGACGGACTTTCTCGCCGAAATTTTGAACGATCGACCGTGTCCCGTGCTTCTTGTTCAGGTGCTTTGACTTGCTTTCTAAGGTGCAGGGGTTTGGAAGAATTTTATTGCTACTGGAGTGCACGGATTTTTGTAGTTGAAGAATTGGAAGTGTGTTAGGTTTTGTTGTTATATGTATGCATATACCGTCCTGCCTCCTCCTCACATTTTGTTCTCCTTGTAGCCCTCGTCTTCCTTCTCGTTTTGAACATGTCGGCCAAGCGGAAAATGGCGGAGGGGGTTTCCAAGAGAAAATCCTTGGAGCTGCCTGGTTCAGAGCCCAAACGGAAGCGTATTGTTGTGGAGCAGCAGCTGGATTCCGCCGTTCCCTTGGCGTCGAAGGCGAAGAAGGGCGATGTCGATATCTTGAAGGCCGCTTTTATGGTGAGACTCTGGAGAATTCTTTCTGGCAGGGTTTGGGTTTGTTTCGAGAGAGAGTGCCGCTCATGCGTCCGGCGTGTTTTTTTTTTGCCTGTTGAGTTGGTGAAGGGGAAGTTGAATTACTTAAAGATAGCGCTAATTTTTTGTATTTGTGGATGATTGTGGCGGATGAGCAGCCTTTGGATACTTCAGTAGACCAGAAGTATGTGTCGAAACAGGGAAAGAAGAGCAAAGTGATTCCTGCCTCCAGGTTCACCGGGTTGGAGAAGTCGGCTGTTATTTATGTTGGGCGGATTCCTCACGGATTTTACGAAGACCAGATGAGAGGTATGGGACCTTACGTGATAGTGCAGATTCAGAATGTGATAAATTTAGGGTTTAGGGTTTTAGGGTTCAGAACAGACCTTAAACCCTAGAGCTCCGGTGTTTTTGGAATAAGTATGTCGTCTCTGATTTTGACAATTCTTTTGATCCGTTCGTTTTGACAGGTTTTTTCAGCCAATTTGGTGATATAAAGCGACTTCGTCTCTCTCGAAACAAGAAGGTCAGCTTTTGAATTTCTAATCATTTTGAAGATTTAGGCATCGTTTTGGGGTATGAAGTCGACCCAGGCTTTCAAGTATGTTTACGGTGGACTGCATTAGATTTTCCTCTGAGCAGAAGAAGTTTAGTTACTTCAATTTGTCGCACAAATATTTTCATCAATAGAGTTAGACATGTCCTGCAGGTAAATTCTGCACGTTCGAAATCTCATGCCTTGAATTTTATGATCTTTCACATGTGACAAAACGCTAGAGATTTTTTTTTCATTTTTATCCGTCGTGTTTGCAGACAGGAAAATCGAAGCATTATGCGTTCATAGAGTTCGACTCTCCCGAGGTAGGTTTTTGGCTTCACATGAATTTCCTTATAAAATCGAGTAGGTGTAGTGAGACAACTCAGAGGATTACAAGTCAGCTGTATTCAACGGCATGCTTGTTAAATTTCTAGATCTATTGTTGGATCACAAATTTTGGATTCCTGTCTTCCTTAAATGCTTGTAATTTCCATAACTGTTTCATGATTACAATAATGCAGGTTGCACCTATTGTGGCTGAAGCTATGCACAACTATCTGCTATTTGAGTCGATGTTACAAGTGAAGGTCGTTCCGCTCGACAAGATCCATCCTAAAATGTGGATCGGAGCAAATAAGCCGTTCAGGATGATTAACTGGCAAAAGCTGGAACGTGATAGACATAATAGAGTAAGTGATAACGAAGTTTCTCGTGGTCAGAGCTGCAGCTTATGATAGAAATGGAGTTGCTCAGGAAAAGTTAGAGAGCAGCTGCTGAAGTACGTTGAAAGTTGTGGCATTTTTTGTGCTGGTGCTCAAGTTGTTTTTTGGAATCTTATTGTATTAGGTGAAGACCCCGAAGGAACAGTCACGTCATCTGGCATTATTAGTGAAGAAAGACCAAAAACGAAGGAAGAAACTTCAAGCTGCTGGCATTGACTACGATTATCCAGAATTGGTATGTTGCAACTCTCAATTACTGCTGAGCAACATACCAATTCACTCTCAATTAGTGCTTTGGGAACTGGACATGTCCCTCCATATTTGGCTATGGTAGAACTATGAAGCGTGTGCCATTATTTGTCTGGAAACTGAAATTCCACTAGATGGTACATCTGATTGCTCTCAATGTGTTTGGGTTTTGTGCAGAAAGCCATCATTCCGCCTGCATCCAAGAAAATTACTTTCAACGACAACGAGGACTAGGTGTTCCGAATCAGTAGGTTGTAGACGATTGTCTATCATGGGGGAAGACAGAACTAATCTTGGCATGTGCACAGAACTCTCGTTTTCACCCAAGTAAGGACCAATCATTGTAATTCTAACTTAGGCCTGACTTGCAATTCACACTTGAGTTGGGCTTACACAGGAACTTTTGCGTGTGCTTTCCACAATGTGTTAACTATGACACGCGACTATCATGGTGTAGTAGTACATTTCTGTTACTGTCGTGTAGTATTACAGTTGAAGATCAGACGCATGCAGTATGTGCTTTTGATACTTAGGATTTAGAGTTGAGCTTTTACAGAGATATGTGTAACCTTGGATCAAAACTATCTGGGCAATCAATAGAAAGCATGTTCGATATGCAGATACGAGAAACGAGGATTCTAGAATCGTGTACTTTGGGTGTTCTATTCACAATTTCACATGATTGATAGATCACGTGTCTTTCGTCATGAATGAGTCATGAATAGGATACGTACCATTTTCACTGTATGGGTATTGTTTCTTTTGGGGATCATCAAACAAATTTGACTGGTCTACGTACTATTTTCAGTGTTTCGATGCTGTCAGTTGCTTTTGGAGATCAAGAAACTAATTTGACTGATCTTAGGATTGTACTGAGGCAGTAAGAGAATCCGCAATGCACTCTCGGCAATCAATCCCTTATCGACAAATGGCGGAGCATTCCACGAGGCCTGCATAGTGCTGGAATTTTTTGAGAACAAATTGATCCAATGCAAAACTGGCAATCCCAATTTCAAATGAACTTTTTCTGCATCGTAAAAAGAACAGGAAAATATTCTACATTAGGAAAAGATCTTTCATGAAAACAAGGGAAGGCCAATCACCTATGTATAGTCAAGTCCAATAATCTTACAAACTACCTCGTGTCATTCAAAAAAATTGCAATACAATTTGCATTTCTTGTCTTGCATAATTATATAACAAACTAAAAAATTTAGTATTTTTTCCAAGGGTAAAATATGATAATTGCATGATAATTGATTGAAAAACATTGGTGATGAATTTTTTTTTTTAAAATTGAATTGCATAGATATGTAGGAAATATCCAAATACACATTTCCTTCAACAAACATCTCCAAAAAAGCTTCAAAATTCCTATATAGAGATTTTAATGTTGAGGTGACCATGCCTAAACTTTGTAAAATAGATCTCTTTTTCTTTTAATTAGATTTTGGCAAAGTAATTGTTCCAATCATAGTCAAATGTACAAAATTAGTTACAATGTGGATCAAGTAGCAAAATCTAATTACAATGAAGAAAGATTTGTCTTACAAAGTTTGAGCACGGTCACCCCAACATTGAAATCTCTACAAAGGGAATTCTAAAACTTTTGGGGAGATTCTTACCGAAGGAAATATGTGCATATGGATGTTTCCTCCATTCCAATTGAATTTTAAAATTCCATCACCAATGTTTTTCTATCAATTATCATGTAAAATTGTGAATATTAAATGAAGCAAATCACCAAAAATGAAAATTTGTTTTTTTGAAACTAAAATTTGGTGCACTTGTTTAGAATTGTATAAGAATTAAGTGTTAACCTTTAAAACGTCAACACAAACATTTGGTGTCCAATGGATGACAAGGAATCCTTGTAGTAGGACAGAAATGCAACTATTCATCTTCAAAATTTTGTTGTGAAAAAGGAAAGTCTTCTATAGTACTTCCAATTAATGCTTTTGCTATTATTTTCAATAGCCCATGATTCACACAATAATGAAAAGGGATGATTTCCAAGGTCACCCCTTTGTCCTTTAAGGGTTAATTATGTAAGACAAAAAATGCAAATTGTAGTCTACACTATGCAAAATTCTTTGAATGGCACAAGAGGCAGTTTGTAAGATTATTTTGGACCCAACTATACAGGACATTAAGTACCAAAACTTGATATTGGGGAGTGATTATAAGAAAATTTGAGCATCCAACATTGTGACGTAATTAAATACAGAATTAAATACATAAAAAAGTGTCAATCCGACATGAATCACTCTGCAACAAGAGAGCAAGAGAGCAGCTACATTGATTTATCCTAATTGTGAGTTATCCTAATTGTGAGGGGTGGAATTAGCATCACCTAAAAAATTAGTTGTACCAAAATTAAAATTTTGTGGAAATTGGTACAACACAACAATGTTTCAACCTGCGCGAATTCAAAACAGAGTGACTTTCGTAAATTAGTCACACACGCACTATCAGGACAAACCTGCAATTTCCAGGTTCAATCATCCCCGATCCAGACTGAACAAAGCTTTCATTTATCAAATGCCAATGGTTGGCTGCAATTTGCTGGTCCCAATTCTTCATTGCTTGCAAAACTATGAGGTGCAAGGATCCCAAAGCGTGGGATACATTAATCCCCTCTTCATGATTAATCTACAGGCATTCACTCAGGCAGAATGCAAATCCTGTGACCATGGGTCACACAGCAACTCTAAATGAAACTGGAGGTCTGCCTGCTCCAAGTTTTTTAAGTCGCTTGTGTACGCACATTAGGCGTTATTGTATCTTCATGATCTACGTGCATTCCAAAGAAAATGCACAATCTCAATCAGCGAAAAGAAAGGACCCTAATTATTCTTTGGACCGATCATTGCGATGTCAAGTAAGAGTTTATGTAGAGACTGAGGCTTAGAAAAGAAAGGAGAGTGATCGCTGCCTCTCAATGAAAAGACCTGTTCTGGAGGGTTCTGGTTGATGATATTCCTTTGCAAATCGGGTGGTAATGCTTGGTCCTCTGTTGTTTCAATGTAAAAACGCCGCACGCTTCCGTAATTCTCGTCAGTCAACTCGATCTTCTCCATCGCTGGAGAGAAAGGGATAGGCCTCATGGACACCATTGCCAGGGCTACATCCTGCATGACACTCGCAATGAGTTACAGGAGGACCCAAGAGAGATAGACAGACTTCAATGCATTTCGAATAACGCATACTATTTCACCTCTATAGGCCAGCTTCCAAGGAACCAGCCTTTTAGACAGCTTCAAGGAAGATAACAAAATGTACCGATAGAATGTAGAAGTCACACTCTACATTCTTGAGCTATAGAAATATGTCTTCTGGAAGTTATTTTGATCAACTATTAGCTTTCAAATTGGACTTTCTATTTTTTTTAGTTTGGGCACTTAGAGGTTACTGTTCTGCAATTTGGCTGTGTTAATCCTTCAATCCTGCAGCATAGATCCACAGTAACAGCAGAAAAAAAATGCACAGAAGTACAAGCGTATTTGAATTACCTTAGCAGGGCTAAAATTGAAGAATAAATCTTTGATCAAAGTTCTGTCAAGTTCCACAGCTGTAGGTGCGCTGGAAGCACCATTTCCGTATAAGAATTTCTGCGCCTTGGGCATCAAGTCGTCTTCGCTATTTTCCTGCATGCATCTCAAACTCAGTAAAAGCTAATCACTACTTGATTAACAATGCACGCAATACCATTGCTAGACTGCCCAGGAGTCGAAAGACAAACAATCAGCGCCATCACACCAAATGCAATGAGCCTAGCTCAAAAACATGTCATGGAATTTACGCTGATAGCTTGTCAGCGCAAATAACATCTACGCAAGCAATGTTCAAGCTCGTTCGGATCTCTATAATAGACATAATACAACTAATGGAAAATTAGTGAAAACTCAAAAGTACCTGCCGCACAAACACATCAAACGCTCGTTGGCCATTGGATATCATGGCCGCAGCCACAAAGATGGCTTTAGATACTTTACCGGGGAAGCACTCCATTGCATAAGATACACAAGCGCCCCCAATGTTGTGTGCCACTAGAATTACCTGCATTATCGAAGCCATGTGAGGTGACAAGATTCAATATAGTGACATGCATTTCCTATACTAACAGTGACTATTCTTGTTTCACATGCTGCCTCTAGATCCTTAGTGCCTGAACTAAAACTAGAAAGTACACTTTGGAAGCTCGTATCCAATTATAGTCATTCACAAAACGGATTTCAAAGTGTTCAAAACATGTAGGGCATGGTTTATTCTTTCCATTGGTATATTTTCTGCTGCTTTCTTTAAAGCCACCATCTATGGCCGTTTCGGCACTTAGGCTTGATAAATTCAAGAACATACCTTCTCATCAGGTCCCAACTTTCCTAAAAAGTCCGTAAGCGGCTTCACGTACACTTCCAGGCTGTTGATCTGATTTGGATCTGTGGAGTCAATCCCCGACCCCTTCAAGTCAATGGCCGTCGCCACCAACCCAGACTCCTCAAGTAACGCTATGGACTTGTACCAGCACCATGCTCCGAAGCCCCCTCCGTGAACCAGTACAAAATGCTTGGTTTCAATACTCGCTTTCGTAACTCCCTCCTGTGATCCAGACAGGCAACATTTTACGTCTACATAAAATCCTTCTAGAGGTGTGATAACTGTTGGGTACCATCCAAACTAGCAGTTTTAGAATGAGATTCGCAAAGAGTACATCTCATCCGTATCAGAATAGCACAGGGCCTTAACTCAAACCCAAAGAAAGCTAGACACTTTGAATATTTAACGTACATTGTACCTTAAACTGTGGATACACTCTTGTAAAAATGGCGGGCACATGAAACAAACACAAATGCAGAATACATGCATCATTTTACATTATAAAATAGAATTGACAAAACCGTTTCATTGAGCTCCGTTCCACACTTCCACTCCATCAATCCATCTGCTACAACTACTGAATTTTTCTGTAGCGCACAAATACCAATGACAGTGTGACATGAGCTAATCTAACACGACCTTGTAATTCCAGAAGGGACTACTCCCAATTAGAGGCGTTCTCATATCCAGGCCACATCTACACCTAAATTCATGCTCTTAGCACTTGCAAATGTAGCTTCAAGATAGCTAAAGAGTGCAATTCAAGCACTAAGAAATCGTCTCTTCATGCAACACGGGGTTAGATGTGGATTCTTGATACAAAGCTTACCCATCCCCGATCACACCCATCCCCGATTACCGTTCGATACAAAACCACCACAAGCAACATTTCCTTCAGGCGACACAGTAAAAAGGACGGTCATCGTCAAAACGGTCTCTTCAAATTTCGAAGCCTTATAGTGGACCCTCCTCTTCTCTTCACGGTGTCGCCCAAAAGTAGGGAAAAACACCCGTGAGTGACAACTGCATGGTTTGAAGAAGCGGCAGAAAAAAGAATTGAAACGAGGACATCGTCTCTATCTTTCAAGCAACATGGGGTTAGGTAGATGTGCTATAGAACCTACAGTCAGCGGAGGTTGAGCAATTGGTGTGAAGAGCAACTGTGTAGTAGAGCAATTGCCTGTGTGCAGAGGAACCGACCTTGGAGTCATTAAGAAGGGAAATACACCCGTGCGATGACAAAAAAATGTACGGATTGAAGAAGCGACAGAAAAAAGAATTTCAGAGGACATCATCTCTAGCTTTCAAGCAACAAGGGGTGAGACGTGCTCTAGAACCTACAGCAGAGGTTGAGCTGAGTAATTGGCGTGGAGAGCAAATTGTGTGGCTGAGCAAGCAATTGTGTGCAGAGGAAAAAACGACCTTGGAGCCAAAAAGTAGGCAAAAGCACCCGCGTGATGACAAATGCAAGGATTGAAGAAACGGCAGAAAAAAGAATTTCAGAGAGGACATCATCTTTTTCAAGCAAGCAACATGGGGTTCGATCTGAGGTATAGAACCTACAGCGGAGTTTCGGCAATTGGTGTGAAGAGACGAGCAATTGTGTGGCCAACAGAGTCAGCAATTGTGTGCAGAGGTAAAACCGACCTTGGAGCCATTATTCAGCAGCTGTCGCGGATCAAGCAGTAAGTCGTCGATATGTCGAGCGCGAGTGCTGGCGCTTCTCTTAAATTCGTCCCGTCCCGCCCCACCCGACTTCCCCGAGTAGCTCTTCCGGGGCGGCATCATCCCCCCGGTGGCCTCTCGATGCGACATGCTGCGCTCGAATCGCAGCTGCGCCTTGTGCTGCTGCTGAAGCGCCAGCGCCAAAGCCTGCTGCTCGATCACCCCGTTCTCCCAGTCCCCGCGCTTGCGCAACCCGCCGCCCACCACGCGCGAAGGCTTCTTCTTCTTGTTCGAATCCGCGCCCCACAAACACCCCATCTGATTCCCCATCGGAGCTCTCTCTCTCTCTCCCTCTCCCTCTCCCTCTCCCTCTCTCTCTCTCAACCCTAGAGTCTCCTTCGTCAATCAACCAAGCTCACCTCCCATCAAAAATCAAGCGCTACGGAACGCCCCTGCAGTGGGCATTGCGAGGTGACCGAGACCTCAACCTAATTACCTACAATGCACACGAAGAACACACGAAGAAGAAGAAGAAGAAAAGGAAAAAAAAAATGCAAATGATGAAGAGAAGAATCAGAGCTGGGCCATTCCGTCCGCCATAGCCACCAGAAAACAGCAAGCATCGATGCAGTATGATTCTAGCGCACCCTCGTCGTCTTCCTGAAGTCAGTGTAGTAGCATTACACGAATAATGATATTTAGCGTCACCTACACTAATTGATTAATAAAAAATGTTACAAGTTTTTTACTCACAATGATGAATATTTTTACCAAGAGCATAACTATCAATTATACAAATAATACATTACCCTATGTGAAGGTCAGATTTGACATATATTAAGTCATTTTGGTACTAAAAAAACATCGCCACATGTCATCTTGTGAATGGTGCAATGTGATGTAGATCCCTAAGAATCTAATGTGGAAATTCAATTTTGGTACCTTAGTGCCAAATCAAACCTATGCATACAGTGTTCAAAGTGGAGGATCCCTATAGATATAGTTGGTAGAAATATTCATGGAGAGTAAAAGGTTTGTTAAATCAAGTCATATAGATAGCATTGAATGTCATAATTATTAGTGTAGTAAGTGCAAAATATTTGGCTTTGTTCCTTTTTATTCATAGAATTTTTTTTTTTAAACTAACTAATTAAGTAGTGTTATATTCTTCTTCCTCTTATATAAATTGAAGCTCCCTTGGAAGAAAAAATTCACCAATTTTTTAATTTGTGATGGTAACTCATTACAAAATTTCCACTTTACTAATCATTCATTTGTTTATTTTAATTTGCTTCAATTGATTAGGCTTTGTACTCTTTAGATGACATTCTTTTAGTACCACTAAAATATTAAATACAAATAGCCTTATTTGGTTATATACTTTGCATTGTAGGCTCAACCTTCCTATGAACCCTATGACACATGCACCATTACAAATGTGTGAAAAGATGAACAACAATGCAAGGCTCAAATTTACTAAAATTTCATGAACTGGAATTATGTATATTAAGAATATTCAACCCTCATGCTAATATGCTAAAATTCTTATTTTTTTATAAAAAATAGTCATTACATAAGTAGGCATTCATTGTTATACTGAAATTTAGAGAATGAATCTCTTCAATTCCAGAATTTCATTTAGTAGAGTCATTATTACATTTATTTCTCTTATGTTAACAAAATGTTTCCTACAAACATGACATATACACATGACATTGGCGTCAAACTCACCTTCCTTGTTTTCTAAATTTAAATACTAGTTGACTATCTCCTAAAAAGATGTGAATGCATGCCTTTACCAAACAACCGCCCTACCTTGAAAATCCTTGGCCATCCTACGTGGGAAGAAATAAACAAAAATACCCATGTCATCCATTTGCCAAAAATCAATGTCCGTCGCTCTTGAACATAGATATGGAAGATGGACATGGATACAAAATAAAGAATACAAAGTATAGATACAGATACAACAACATATCCCATATTGATTACATCTGAAGTTGCAATCTGAAATTACAAATAGGATTGATTGTTTGGTTGGGTTTGGAATTAAAAAATATTATGTCCTATCACTAGATGCCACGTGTACGACAAATACCTAATTCCATTCATTAATTCAAGTTGGGCTTTTAGAACCTTTGAGTCACTATGCGTTTAAAAGACAAGCCACTCATCCACTATGTTGCAACAATATTATGAACCCTAGAGTGGAATCATATACATTTTAGTTGACATTAGAGATATATAGACATATAATGCTTGATACAAGCATAGTGGTTGGCTAGAATATCCCCTTTTGAGGGAAAGTGAGTGAATTATAATATCACTCATATGTATATTTTTCACTCACACTCTCACTTAAAAAGTGAGTGAATTATAATACCCCTCTATATGTATATTTTCTTTGAACATGCCCTATATTACAATTGATACAAGGTATTGTATTCCATATCCCAAACATGTACCACTATGTCATACCATATTAATATTCCATATAATACATTCATATTCTATACATCATATCCATGTGTATTCCATATATCATACCAATACCAAAAAAAATTGGTTTTGATTTTTTTTTGGAAGGGGGCAAATCAAGTGTTTTATTTATTTATATATTTGTTTTTAATTTTGCAAGGTGGTTAATTAATTGATAAGATCTATGTATGTCCCTTTTTAGGGGATAAGGTAGGAATACCCAAATGCAACAAGAGTTGTTTATCGACACCTAGAATAAGCCCTAAAGTAATGAACACGTAGATCCAATGTTGACAATTGAGTTTACATAAATGTGACACAGTGATGGGTGGTGGTGTGTTCACCAATAAAACAAGCATGATACAAGCTCATAATCTGTTGCTTTTGGGTGTTTCCATGTCCATTTTTGTGTTAGTCTACTATCCATAGTAGGTGCATCTACACATTTGTTTCCACAAATTCATATTATATATTTATATAAACTTGGAAAAATACAAAACCAATTTAGTTGGTTTCCCAAACCAATTCCTAATAAGAGCGCATCATTTTATTTTGTTGCTACCCTCAAGATCTACAAATCTTGAATAACGGAGAAATCCCATTCCAGATCACCTCCCCCATTCTGTCAATGAAGGCCGCTCTCTAGTCCCACACACGAAGAGATGAACAGTGATTAATTATGGCACAATTTCCGGTGCAGTTGTAGCACATTGTGATTGTTCTACAAGACTTCCAATATTGCAACCAACCCTTGTGAATTTTGCAACCAATCCTTGTGAATTTTGCAACCAACCCTTAGTCGGAAATAGGAAGGTCTATATGACCACAATGGGAGGGATGGAGTCGACTTCCACTCAAAAATTTACAGTAATTATTATTTTTTTGAGGCATAAAAATATAAAAAGTTATAGAAACCTTCCAAACTCTATTTCTGCACATTGACAAAACCCGACCTGTGGAATTGCTTCAGTGGTCAGGAATGGGATTTCTCTCTTTAAGAGCATCCCCACCCGTCTTGCAAAACGGATGATTGGTGGGGAGGAAGCTGCATATCTGCCCCACCCGTCTTGCAAAACGGATGACCGGGGCAGTTCAGCGACTGGCAAATGTTCAGAAGCTGGCAAATGAACCGATTTTGTAGGTTGCAAGCTGGAGGTTGGAGCGGCCTGCATAACAGCAAGTGACAAGCTTGACCACCTTTCCGCAACTTTCGGCACCGAATTGTTTTACTTGCTTTCGCATTTTTCACCGCAGCGCCGAATGGTTTTTATACTATTGTACATGTTTGTTACCATGTTTGTTACCTTGTTTGTTACCATGCTCCACCTCTTAACAGGCTGCGGGTGGGGCGCAGCTCACCACCCAGCTTGCAAAGCGGATGGTTCTGCAAAACGCAGGCCAAATTACCACCCGCTTTTTGCAAGACGGGTGGTGATGCTCTAAGTGTCACATTTAGGTGCTTCTACCTAAGTGGCTGGGGTGTTCTGGGATACAGTGGCCGGGGGTCTGGGATACAGCGACTACAGTAGTGTTCTGGGATACAGGGTCCGGGTGTTCTGGGATACAGTGGCTGGGAAAAGACAGTGCGACCTGCAAAGGAATTTGGAGTGGGACCCACTGCTTTGCCGGCAATTTCCGGACCTGCTTTTCATTGGTGGTCGTCGATTAGGGGAGCAAGGTCCTCTGCCCATTCCATTATTGCTGATGTGGCAGTTGAGGAAAGCATCTGGGTCCTTGACACGTGTCTAATCTTAATTGGACACATGGACTGTTCGTGGGGGGGCTTTTAGGTTTTCGATGGAACCTGGAATGAGTGAGTGATGAGTGTGTTTTCCCAAAACAAGTCGCAGGACGCTAAACGTCACCACCACGCACGAAGTGAGTGGTGGGCCATGCAGGGTGAAAAATTCACACAATTTTTTTTACCCTAGGGTGAAAACGCAGAACTTTTAATTTGTTTGCCGCACATGATAAAATTTGCAAATTTTGAATTCATACTCGCAATCAAAGACCCTCCATCCAAATTATTTTTTGGGGAGCTGTCAGGAACGTACCCTGAACATGGCACAAAAATAGGGAGTTTTTTTTTTAATACTTTCTACCTTGAAAAACACAAAAATTCACCATGTTTGAAGGACAGGGTTAGCGTCTTTGCAACCAAGTCTTCCTTGGAAAAATATTTGGGATTTGGTAAGTTAAGTTAACCCCTCAAAGCCCAAGCAATTTCCATACTTTTTCACAATTTTGAACTTTCAGTGACAGTGCTTATTGTACATCAAGTTTATTACATGATGTCAATTGTACTTTTGAGTTTCCCCATTCAATATCAACATCCTAGTATGAAAATCATTTAGAATGTATGAATATGAAGTTATAACTTTTACCTGTTGAACAGATGAGAGGTCAAAAAATGGCCCCTTGGGCTTTGAGGGGTTAAGTGAGGGTTTACCTTGAAATGCTTAACTTGAAGCCCTAGTAAATTTACTTTCAAATAATATAATAAAACAATTGCAATTTATTCCTCCCAACATATTCGTAATTATTGTTGGTTCATGTAGAACTTTTCTTCTTCTTTTATATTGATATATTATATGAATCTTCTTAAAGCTTCTTCAGTGAACATTGCCAATGTGCCTTGTGTTGTTGCCACTGTGTGATAATAAAATAAAAGTAAAAGTGAATTTCTAATTTTTTTTCATTCATAAAAAATTTGAAATTCAATAACTTTCACATCGTACGTCCAAATGACATAAAACAAAGCCCGTGCATCCCTCCTTGCAAAGAGCTTTCTGACGGTACAAAGACCGCAATTAAAGGATGCACAATCTAAGGCATTTCACTGTAACAAACAAATAAACAAACAAATGAACAATCTAACTTAAGGGTATAGATGGACACTATATGAATCTAGTTGTCAAAGCTTCTTCAATGAACATTAATTGGATGAAGTGTAATTTTTACAATATTCACCATTCAACTATTGAATAGTTGAAGATATAGGAATGGAGGCCGTTTTAGAATTTCAAATAGTTTCCTATGAATGATGTCAAAATTTTACTGGAACTTTTTGAAACTTTCTTTTGAAGGTAAAGGATTGTACTGGCATTATGGGAATATCATTTTTATTTCATTTGGTCCTTCGGGGAATAAGTTTTGTGGCCCTAATAAACAAATGCTTGACTCGGACAACCCAAAAATGCAAAAATGCAAAATGCAAAATTTTACTTTTTTTATTGTAGAATACATTTATGTATATTTTAAAAGTTTTGATTCATTCCATTTGGATAAGTGGTGTGAAAGTTATGAAGAATCTTGATTTGCAAGCAAGTTGCGCATCTTCTTGAAAAAACAATGTATTGGATTCATTTATGATCAACAATTTTCATGATTTTTCAAAACTAAAACATCCAACATGGATCTAATAGCTATTTGACCATTAGGATTGATGTATTTCAATTCCATTTCAGAACTACTAATGATTTAATTTTCTCTTCCTTCTCATACCTACTTCTACTTAATAACTTCTTTTAAAATAAAAATTGTTATATATATTATTTTTGAAATTTTCTCCTTAGATTTACAACTCAATTTCCTACCATAAAGATTTATAATTCAAAACTCTATAATGCAATAGGGGTTAAACTCTACAAGGGTTAAACAATAAATCATGCTCCATCCCATAATTCCTTCTCTTTATACATAAATCTCAAAAAAATTAGATATTTTTTCAAGTAATGAATTGCACCCAAGTATTATTTTCTTTAACTAAGAAAATATCTAATAAAATTAATTTACAAGGATCTTTTGAAGTTTTTTTTTGAAGAAATTATAGGAACTACAAAAATGTTTAATTGTTGAAGATCTATGTGTCTTGACTAGGAAGATCTAGTGCCTTGGTCAAACATGACTATAGTTTCCTTCTACTAGGAAAATGAAGTTTGACAAGTTCACTAATTTACTAGAATTACAAACTCTATCTGTTAGAATGCAAATTGTACAATATTGTGTATTTTTTATTTTGACTTTCTTACATTCAAAACAATTTTGAAATACAAACTATAAAATATTGTTTTTCCTTTGTTGTTTGTCAAAATATAAACCTAATACATTATATACAACAATTGATATAATTTTATTTATGTATTACAATTTTAGAAATCACAATAATTTTCAGTTAAGACCAAAATGCTGAAAAATGAAACATCGGTAAGGAAATACATTTTTTTTAATCATATATTAAAAAAAAATCTTATCAATAAAATGTATGGAGGGTTGTATTTATTTTAAAAGTGAAATGATTTCTTGATTTGAAGGTCATTGCAAAGGGTGTAAATAATGAAATAATTATTTGAAATATTTCACACTATTCTCCAGGCATGGCTATCTCCCGAAGAAATTTCAAAGTGATTGAATTGTTTTTGTTATATTTATCAATGTATTAGTATTTTTTGCTTTAAAAGTTATAACAATGACATTTTTTCATGGAAACATTTGAGATTTTTCACACTAATAGACAACCCATGACTTCATATAATAAATATATAAGGTCAAAACTCAAAACTCAAATATAAAATAAATTTGAATGCAAAAAAGATATATGATGGTATAGCAATCAAATTAGTTGTAGTAATAAAGAAATTTAAGAAAAAAATGGAGATAATCATAAGAAAAAATTAGGGGATTATTGGTACATTCTTTAAGCTTATATAAAGAGAAACTTGATAGAATGAATCTATTTTACACAATGAAATATTTTTATAATTTTAAGAATACAATTTTTAATTGCCGAAAAGGACCCAAAAAATCATTTTCATCTTCATAAGTTTTGCCATACTTATTGGAATCTCATGATGCAAAGCTTTCTCTTTAGATCATGTCAAATAGAAGCTACATTAAAATCTTCAAAAAATAAAGGTGAAATATGACTACTAGTACCTACTAAATTTTTTAAAAAAGAACAAAATAAATTACTATTATAGTGAATGTTGAAATGACTTAAAAATTTGTGTTTAAAATGTGTAGATCTAACTATGATTCATTTGAATATTTTATTTTATTTATTAAATGACATTTTTCAACGGACCTTTTTTATCTACTAACTTTAATTCTTAAAGCAAAATTTCCTCGGCACCTCTAATTGACACTAATAGCAACTAAGCGTACGTACTATTGTAGTATGAAGTCACCTTTGGAGAAAAATAATTAAATTTTTGAAGTTGAATGGTTTTGGAAATTAAGAAGTTGCTACTTTGCCAAATCCAAGGAAAATTAAATACTATCATAAAGTAAGTCAGAATGTTGGAAATTAACCCCGAAAGGTTTTTGACTATTTTTTCATCAAAAATGCTCCAAAACTACCATTTCTAATACAAGTATCAAATTTTAGAATTCTTTTTTTGACATATGTAACCATAGGATCTTGGAGTATGATGGTTTGAGAAGACGTGGAAAACATTTCAGAAATTTTCACTATGTACATTGCAAGATATTAGTATTTGAAGTCCTATTTTAAGTGACAAAAAGTCCTTTTTTGGCCCTACAAAAAACAGACAGCTACACTTCACAAGGTCACATTTGTATGAAAAAATGTCCAAAATAGTGGTGCTTCTTCAGATTCATTCTTCAAGGTAAGTTGACTACATGCTTGAAAATTTTCAGATCATTTGGAATTGTACAACATATAGGAAAGAAATAGTAAGTAGAAAGAAGTAGAAAATGATTCAAAGTACTAAATTATTGAGAATTTAGTTAAAGACTTGAAAAATGCCAATTCCAATGGTTGTAATGTTTCCTAATAAAAAATTTGCATCCTACGTTTTTACTTATTTCCAAAACTATTGAAAATTGAGTGAAATAAAGGACTTCAAAGTTCATTTTAGAGAAGAGATTCTATAAGTGCCTGCAAACTAAAAGTCTTCATAACTTTCATCTCATCAATCCAAGCATCAATCAAAATGGAATGATTCAAAGCTTTCCACGTATATATAAATCTAGAGAACCAATTAATTTTTTTAACTTCTTAAAAAATGAATTTTTAATATTTTTTTTGAGTTGCCCTGGCCGCTTGCAATTAAAAAAAAATTACATATTATACAATAACTTTTTAACAATGTAGTCAAAAGTTATGATTCCATTTGTAGTTAGTGCCCCCAATTGCTATGTGGCCAAGAAAACACTGTTTGGTCCTTTAGAGGTTAAAAAAACTATTTCATAATTTCCAAACAACTTATTAATAAAAAATAAATTTCCAAATTAGCATTTATTATATTCTGACCTCTAAAGCCCAAAGACATATTTTGGGCAAAATTGTGGAAAATTGCCACTTTTAAGGGCAATGAGAAAAAAACGTTTTGTTTTTGTTTTTGTTTTTTTTCAAAATCCAACTCTAAATTTTTTTCTAGACTACTATGGAATGTGTGGAATCTTTTTTAGAAACTTTGACTGCACAGATTGAAAGATTAGAATGTTTGAAGAATAAGTTTTTTTTGACCTTGTCCAACACAATCATTAGCCTTTAAGTCCTCCTAGAGTAAGATTTTTATACTATACATGGTTATTTTTTTGACATTTGCATCTCGTATCATGTGAGTTACATACCTAACAAATTGCAAGAGCTGCCCGATATTGCTTGAGCTATCAAAAAAGTTTAGGGCAACATAACTTTTGATCAAGGCACTTGTTTGGAAAAAAAATTAAATTCCCCCCAATGTACACGTTGTGTGAATTTTTTTGTGTACATCCAATGAAAATTGATTTCATAAGAACCTACCCGGATTTTCAATTGTCCATTGAACAGACAATTGTCCTTTAGGGGTTAAAATAATTATTTGGCAAAAATGTGTCGAAAGTGACCTCAAGCCATGGTATTACAAAAGATTCCTTCGATTGGATCTTATAGACATGTGAAAGAAGATTTCAATGTACTTTGGCAAGGCATTATACACATACTGCATGGATGAATTGTAAAATTTCAAAGTGTGTTCTTAGGTGTTCCAAAAATTGACACTAGGATTCCCTAAATTCTCTTGTTTTGATTGTGTACATCTTTTATCATCCTTATCTAGGTCTTAGTGTCACTTATTGGTCCAAATGTAGGAGTCACATTTCTCACATTGATGATTATGGGTGCACATATCTTACACTCTTTTAGCCATAGAATGTTAGTACTAAAGAGTGTGGGAATTTAAATTTTGCAAATATTACTCAATTATATAAGAATAAAAAATTAAAATAAACAATAGAAATAAAGTACCATACTACTCAATGAATGCATACAAAATGTGCATGCTAAGGTAGTATGCTCTAAAAGTGCCCATCTTCTTCAAACCATCCCTATTTTTAGGTGGAGAATGGAGATGGGGTGATCCTTAAATGGACCATTTTAGCAATTGAATGCATCAAGGAAAAATTGTTTTTCTATTGCAAGAACCAATCATTGTCTTTGATTTCCGCACATCTCTTTGCAAATTGCAAGTGGACAGATTTTGGGAGACCTATTGTCACAAATAGGTGCCTATGCCCTGAATCTTTGAAAATTTATAAGTAATTCAAAAAGGGTTGAAAAAATACAAAACCACTTGTGTTAGGTTCCACATCTATTTTCCTTTCTCTGAAAAATAATCAAAAATAATTCTGTCCACGTAAGCCTATGAAAAAGGTTAAATGGTCGCTTTTAGAGCATACTACCTTACCTTTGTATGAAGAGAAAAGAACCCATGGCCGGCAGACATAAAAAAAATATTAAAATTTATTTGGTGTAACAGTTTAATTTGACCAATTTTTTTTTAAACCCCCTCCCCCCATCAATAGAAGTGGAACCCATGACCGGCTGCTCCAAGAAGAAGGCCCTCTCATCCGTCCTGCCAGACTCGGGCTCGGGCACCAAACCCTAAATTCTCAGCAGCAGCAGAGCCCAAAGCTCCATCCCAGCAAATGCGAGCGAGCTATGTCGGAAACACCAAGAGTAGTGGTGCGGGGGAGAAGAAGCTCCGGAGCTCTAGAGCGTTGTAAGTAAACTTAGATTCCCGTTCCTTTCCGTTGCTCGAACAGATGCATGGTTTTCTTTTCGCTGGTTCTTAGTGTCACAAGCTCGCAATCCTCTGTCTAGGCTGCTACACCCTTTCGATCGATTCTGTAAGTTTCCTGTTCCATTGACCGAGTCGCAGTGGGGATTTGTAGAGCGCATTTTGCAGCTGAGATCGTGCGGTGCGTTTCTTTGGAAGTTTGGCCTGTTTTTTCGTGAATTCGGGATTGGTTTTATTCGTTGGAGGATCGTTAGGGTTTGTTGGAAGGATTTTTAAGAGTATGCGAAGAAATGATGGTTTGGAATTGATTGATTTCGGCGTGGCTTTATTTTTGAAAGGGACGAGGGAGGGGGAGTTATTGAAGCTTGCTACATAATTTTGTGTTGGATAGGCGATCGGGCATTTTTAGTAGTTTACGTGGAAAGTTTAGTTTTTCGATGTGAAGTGTCGTGGGATCGGATCGAGTTTGTTGAAACTGACCCCCGGGATTTGCGGCCATTTAAATAAGTTTCGGAAATGGTGCGAGCAGATGCAGTAGTTTTGAACAGGTTGTTGCGTCTTGCATTGTGACTTGAATTGCAGAAGATAGAAGGAGACCCTTGGGGGTTCAGTATTTTAAATGCAATCAATAATTGTAGTTGGGTGTACAATCAGTGCCTAGGAATGATGGTTGGCGTGAATTTGGATTACGGAACGTGAAATTGGAATCCGTGCAAGATTCTTGTTCTGTCAGTGGTCTGCATTTTTCAATCTGCACAGTGATTAGGGCTTAGCATGCCCAGAGCGAAAATGCAGACTGGAACGGAAGTGGTGCGGCGGGGTTATATCTCGTAAGTTTTGGTCATATGTACCCTATGTCGACGTTTGACTAGGTACACATGTTCCTCTACGACGTTGTGGACATGGATAGACTTTGCACGCGTTTAACACTGTATCTTTTCATGGTTTTTGGCAATTCTCTGGACCTGATTAGATCTGGCACTGTCAATTGCCCAGCGGGGTGTGGGTTCTAAGTTTTGAGTCCATTTTTTTTTGTCCCGGACGCAAATTTGGTAGGCTTTGATTCGGTATGTTCGTTTGGGTCACTGGGAGAAGTTTTTTCAATTTCAACTCGTGAGAAATCATCTTGAGGCGACCAAGTTGTATTGAACTTAATGTTTAGTTTTAGTTTTAGATGGCATTGCTCCAGGCGTGTATAAATCACTCAAGTGCCATTTTAAACGGGCTCTTTCATATTTTATAGACTTAACATCGTATTTCTCTTGTCGATATGCAGAATTTCAACAGCTTGAGCGACATCTTCTGGCTCTGCATGCAACTGCAAGTGCACTCTCCGTCGATGTTATGATCTAATTTTCAATAGGAAGCATTGGCAGGAACGGTTATCCTTCCGAGGTTTGGTACGAACATTAGAGTTATCAGGTCAAACAGACTCTGTCAAGATGGCGAGTCTTGCAGTGGGCCTGATCTTAGAAAAGGTAAATGCTCTCCATCTCTCTTTATTGTTAACTTTTACTGATTTGTGAGAGTGACTGTCCCTCCAACCAGAGAAGGAGATTGTGAACGATCTACTCCACTTCTGAGCTTCGAATCTGCCAGTCCTCCTAGATCTTTCTCGTATATCTACGTCGAATCCTTCCGCTTCTGTTGAATTTATGAGCTTCTGTCATGTGGATCTCAGTACTTTTAGGTGTAGCTAATTTAATATGTCAAAGATTTATGAGTCTTGTGATTCAGGAGGGGAGTCTGTTAGTGGTTCTACTTGAATGGAATCGTTATATGATAATAACCAAGAGCAGAGGGATAGAGTTTCGAGAATAAAACTACAGAACTTCGGGCGACCATCGTGTTTTTCAACTCTATTTCCAACTTACGACCAATTATATTATAGTGAGATCCTCAAGACATTTTTGAAGGATCTCTTTATAATATGAGTCGTTTGTATTAGACTTGGCATGATGTGGTCCTGAGCTATTCACAGTTTAAAGACGCTATGTCCTCCCTAAATCGTTCTGAGCCTGATGATTCTGGTTGTTGCAGATTGCCTCAAAAGACAAGGATTTTCGGTACATGGCCACATCTGACCTGCTGAACGAGCTTCAGAAAGATAATTTTAAATTAGATGCTGATACCGAACGCAAAGTATCACAAATAGTTCTTCAACAACTTGATGATGCGTCTGGAGATATATCAGGGCTTGCAGTCAAGTGGTAAGCCTTGTACTGTTTCAATGCAAATCCCTTATATTGTCATTTTATTTCAGCACTTAACCACAAAGGTGTTCGCAAATGGGTGCTTTTGTTACCGATATCCTGAGTTTGTCGTAAATTTTCAAGATTCTGCTCGTTCTTTGCAAGTGCCTGGATTATTATATATTTAGTGTAGACAATGCCCACGCATCTGGTCTTTAATCTGTAGTCTTTGTAAGCACCTAGTCTAGCTCGTGTCCTCGTATGTCAGCGCTCTTGGCCTGTCTCTTTACAATATCGGTCTTGATTCTGAGGACCCCAAGTTTTTTAGAGTGGATCACTTTAACTAGTACTTTCTCAGCTGAAAGATTTATGACAAGCATGCGCTACAAATTGGAGTAGGTCTGAGAAATATCGGGACTCTCATCGTGGCTTGCTATGATATTGATGCGACCTCATAAGACCCTGAATTTTCTCTATGTATTCCTTTAACCAGGATTGTGCCCATAAATTATCGCCTAAGAAGTGATATTTGAACTGCTTTTGTAATGTGACTCGAGTGATATAGGACATAACAGGGAGCTTGAAGAATAGGTTCGAGCAAAAACAGAAATGGATGTTAAGTAACACAGGTATTTGATTATATGAAGTGTCTCATTTTCTGTTGAGCTGTCTTCTGATTCATGCGACTCGTGCATACAGCTTGGCGCCGTTGGTGAAAAAGGTTCATGAGAGTAGAGTTGTGGAGATTGTGGAATCTCTGTGCCAGAAGCTCCTCACCGGTAAAGAGCAACAGCGGGACATTGCGAGTATAGCACTGAAGACGGTTGTGGCTGAGATATCGAGTGGAAACGTAGCACAGTGTGTTGTTGTCTCCCTTACCCCAAAACTGATCAAGGGCATAACAAATCCGGTTTGTTGCAAAGCCTTCACATCTGTTAGGTTTAGTACCTGAATGATGTGAGTAACTTATTTTGACAATGTTCCAATATACTGCGTTATCAAGTTCTGTAGCTTATCCAAGAGGACAACGATTGATGCAGGACACAAGTACAGAGGTGAAGAGTGAGTGCCTGGATATTTTGTGTGACGTTCTTCATCGTTTTGGAAGTCTCATGACTGCAGACCATGAGAAGTTGATGAACGCACTCCTAGTGCAACTCAACTTGCAACGTGCAGGCCTTAGAAAGCGTGCCATCCAGTGTCTTGGTGAGTGCATAAGTCTCGGTGCAAGATTTTCTAGTAGATTTTTTTAGTGCGTTTTAGGATTTCGAGGGATTGTGGGGATGCAGTTAGAGTTTGGGCTTGTCCTTGTATGAATCTTTACGAAAAACAGTGCATATTGGTGCTGACGTGTGCATTTTTGTACGCAGCTACTTTGGCTGCTACCATGTCTGATGACCTTCTTGCAAGAGCAACTGTCAATGTTGTTCAGATACTGAAGAACAAAGACGTGAAACCAGATATGACGCGGACCAATATTCAAATGATAGGGGCTTTCTGGTGAGGACGTCGACCATGTATTACTCCTTTTCAGATTTACTGGGTAGATTAGGTGGTTGCGAACTTCAAAGATGTCGTGTAGGTCATATGTGCATGTCTTACAACAGAGTGCTTCGGCCCCTCGTATTGCCCCACCGTGTGTTTGCAAGCTCCCAGACACAACATAGTCTCTCACAATTATGTAGTGCAGTAGTAGGCTTCAGTGACTTTAATCGCTCCTGCCACTTGGTGTGGCATGCTGGATGAATTATTGCCAGACCATTATTTTCTGTTGTTTCGATGAGTTGATGGATCTGTATGTATTAAATTTTGTGGAACTTTGTGTTCTGCTTTCAGCCGTGCAGTTGGTTATCGGTTTGGCCCGCATTTAAACGAAGTTGTTCCACTCCTTATCAGCTATTGCCACAATGCATCTGAGAATGATGATGAACTCCGAGAGAACAGCTTACAGGTATAGTGCTTCAATGCCGGTTGCAATATTGTGTCACGCACTGCAACAGGTACTGAAAACTAGCTTCAGAGGTTGCCAGTGACTTGAACTCACTTGTTGGGAGTTGTTATGTGTGCTGGTCATTTGGTTGTAGACTTGAAAGTCGAGTATGAGAGAATACTTATCGAGAATCTCATCGAATTAGCAGGATTAGATAAATTTGAGTGTCAATTTTCAAAGCGTAACGATGCTGTGACAACAGAGCTTGGTCAATAATTGGAACCAGGACCCTTGCAAATTATCATTTATTTTATATTTTTACTGTTGTATCAGGCGTTGGAGAGTTTCATTTTACGATGCCCCAGAGATGTTGCACCTCATACTGGCCTGATTTTGGACTTGAGTCTTGAGTACTTGAGTTACGACCCCAATTTTACGGATGATATGGATGAAGACCTGGATGAGGATATGGATGGCGAAGAAGATGAGGATGAGTATGGGCTCTGCCTCTCTGGTCTACTTTTTAGAGCATCCTTGCCAAGCATGAGCATGCGAGGGAGACAGATTTGACATTTTCTTAGAGGGCTTGTACCTTAAAACTGGCTTTTGTTATATATTTATGGATTGTAAATAGATACTGAATTTCACCCTCGTTAATGATGAAATTTTTGGAAAATCTTTTAAATTGGTTGTTAGTCTTTTAGCTATTGCAAAATCAGCGCGGGGAGTGGATCTCTTGGTGTTCCACTATTTTGGTTGATTCTTTTGACAGAAGGCCTGACAACCTGAATGTCTCTGAACAGAGAGAGCGCAGATGAGTACAGTGACGATGAAGATGTGAGCTGGAAAGTGCGAAGGGCTGCGGCCAAATCCTTGTCCGCTGTGATCTCTTCGAGGCCTGAGATGCTTGGCGAGCTTTATGTTAAAGTAATTTCTTTGCCCCTTTTTGCAGGGACATGTGAAGTGCAAACTTGACTGTTCTGCACTAAATGTGTCCTTAAAATGGTATTTTCTGTTTAATGGTATTGACTGACACTACCCGGTATGTTAGTTCTGAGGTCTATGTGATTTTTTTGAAGAGCTGATTGCAGATTGCATTATTATCTTTCTCCTTATTTTTAACTTCAGTTGAATCAAGGTTTACTAATATATCTTACATTGGTGATCCAGGCCAGTCCAAAATTGATCGAGCGTTTCAAGGAGAGGGAGGAGAATGTTAAGGTACAAATATTTGTCATCTTTTGTGGTGCTTCAGTAAATAATCTCTGTAATTCTGTTCACGTACTAAGTGTCTCTTTCTTGCTGTCAGATCGATGTCTTCAATGCTTTCATTGATCTTCTTCGGCAAACAGGGAATGTGACCAAAGGTTCTGGAGGCCTTGCCAATCCATTTAGGTGCCCTATTCACCTCATGATTTTTCCAAGTCTAGCTTCTAGTATAATGCTTATTATCATGATTGCGCCCAGGCCTGTTACAGTTTCTTGGATGAGGCAGCATTTTCCCATACAATAATCCAGTGGATATTGATGCTTTCCCAAGGGGGGTAATAAGGAAACTGAGGGTGACGCTATGTGGTTGTGGCAGCCCGTTGCACGTTCTGCAACAGGAAGTATCAAAGGTTGTCAAATCACTTAACAAGCAGCTCCGTGAGAAATCTTTGAAGACTAAGGTGATCTTTAGCTGTGCTGAATCTTTTCTAGATTTGCTGATGTCCTTATTTCAGTACTTATGAAGCAGCTGGTACCCAATAGCCTTTTCTTCCGGTGGCTCATTTTGTTATATCTTTGTTGTTTAACAAATGAAGACGTTTACAAGGTAATGACGTGTTCAATCTGGTGACGTCTTCAGGTGGGTGCATTCTCTGTTCTGAAGGAGCTGGTCATAGTGCTACCCAATTCTCTGTCTGAACACATGGGTTCCTTGGTTCCTGGCATCGAGAAGGCATTGAATGTAAGTGATGATTATTGAATTCAAATTTGACTGCATTGAGTGTTTGTAATTTATTATGATCTACTATCTATTATTTATAATCTATTATGATGCTGCAGGATAAGGCTTCAAATTCCAATTTGAAAATTGAAGCCTTGGTGTTTACTCGATTGGTTATGGCTTCCCATGCACCGGCAGTCTTTCATCCCCACATCAAGGTAGGCTATGCTGAATTGGTATCCAAAATGTCCCTACCGTTGCTGAAGTTTTTGGCACTGCTAGTCGTTTGGTGTATTTCCCAAATTTTGTTGATGCAGGTACTTGAAAGTATTTTTGTAGAATTTAGCCCTGTCACAGCAGATCATTGTGGTTGTGAAGGTTTGAAGGGGTGGGATATCTGCCTGAGCACTATTAATCTGTTCCTGTTTTAGGCCTTGTCGACACCTGTGCTTGCTGCTGTTGGAGAGAGATATTACAAAGTGACTGCTGAGGCTTTAAGAGTTTGTGGAGAGCTTGTCAAAGCGATTCGCCCTAATTTTGATAATGTAAGCACGTTCCTTAGAGCTTTCTTATTTTGTAGTGCTAGTATTTCTACGGTTAACGTAAAATTTGCAGATTCTGCTCGTTTGAACAGTCGATTTATAAGTAATTAAGTTCATCATTTTCATGCAGTTTGCTAATTTAAGAGACCTTTCATAGACATGGTAGCTTTATTACATGGTAATATTTTCCTGATGGACAATTTTCAAATAATTGATGCACTTTCCACTGCTTGCAGCCCCCTGCTTTCAATTTCGTCCCATTTGTGCAACCCATTTACAATGCTATCTTTAAGCGGTTGACGGCTCAAGATCAAGACCAGGTTTGTAGCTTCTAATTGATTAGTGTGAATGTGAGGACAGGGTACTTTGAGTTTTGTGTGGTTTACATCTTCTTACTTGGGCTGAATAACCCCAAGTTTCTTATTACCAGAAAATCACTGTAGAGCGTACAATGCCCTAGTGGCGGGGTACCACTCATGGTTTTAGAATTTAATTACACCATTCCAAGCATGTCACCCCTCGATAGCAACTGCACGGCCGTAGGGGTAGATATTCCGAGTATACTGACTGAGAAAAGAGCGCTTCTTTCGTGGAAATTCTTCTGAGGCTTAGACTTACTTTGGATTTTGCGCTAATATAGTGAAGTGGATTACAGGAAGTAAAGGAATGTGCAATATCTTGCATGGGACTTGTTATCTCCATTCTTGGAGATCATCTCAAGAAGGAGCTTGGCACATGCTTGCCACTGTTGTTGGAGCGATTGCGCAATGAAATTACAAGACTTACAGCTGTTAAGGTTGAAGCTTCATTGACACTGGAGTTTATTGTCCTTGTCTGATCATAGCATGCTGAGACATTTTCGTTGACTTTAGCATGATATGCTTGGACTGTAGTATGATACTATGTTTCTCTCTTTGACATAACTGTATTGGAATGCAGGCCTTTGCAACTATTGCAGAGTCGCCTTTGAATATTGACTTATCTTCAGTCTTAGAGCAAGTTGTTACGGAGCTGACAACGTTCTTGCGCAAGGTATGCATAGTGTAGAAACTCTTTCACGTGCTATTCCTTGAAGTGCCTCAAACTTGTTTGTGAAGGATGTTATTTTGCTGCCATGATTTGACCAGGGCATGCTTGAACAGGCAAACCGAGCTCTGAGACAGGCTTCATTGGGCACATTGAATTCGCTGCTGACTGCTTACAGCAATAAAATAAGTCCAGCCAGCTACGAATCTATTGTTACGGAGTTATCCTCTCTTATTAGGTGGGTAATCTATCTGAGATCTTTCCTCATTTGACCATCAAAGAGCGCAGTAATTAGACTGAAAATTGTCGCAGTCAAAACGAAACATAGATGGTATAGCTTTCTCTGCGGCAAGTAACATTTTTTCAAAGGTTTCACCTGCAGCTTACGACTAAGTTCGAAGTCTTCAATGGGGTTTTGGATGTATGCGATCCTTTCTGACAATGCTTTTTTTGTTACTGGTTTTGCAGTGACGCAGACTTGCACATGACAGCTTTAACATTGGAATTATGTTGCACCATGATGGTTGATAAAAAACACCACTCCAATGCTGGTGCTGCTGTTAGGGAACGCGTTCTACCTCAAGCACTTGTCCTTGTAAAAAGTTCTTTACTACAGGGTCAAGCGTTGCAAGTAATATTGCTAACTATTTTGAATTTGCAATGTGCCGATTATCTATCTAATGAACCAGTGTTTGATTACCGCGTAAAGGATGCCTAGTATCTTTTGTTAGATTGATTATCTACACAATGTGCTCTCATATTCTTCTAATATTTTAGTAAATACAAGATATTGTCCTGTCTAACGTGGGTGTGACCTGGGAAAACCTGGATGTCAGACACTTCAAGCCTTTTTTGCGGCACTGGTACAATCAGCAAATACAAGTTTTGACACATTATTAGAAGCTTTACTTTCCACTGCAAGAAGTGCGTCTCCTGGTGGGCCTGCTAGCAAGCAGGCCTTCCATTCTACTGCTCAATGTGCGGCTGTGTTGTGTCTGGCAGCTGGAGAAGCAATGTGCTCCCAGACTGTGAGCATGCTGGTTACTACTTTAAGGACTAGCAATGGCACGGATGCAGTAAGTTATAGACCTTCATACCTAGTCTTTGGTTCTCAATTATTGCTGCTTGCCTCAATTCTTCTTGATGCTTTAGCAATTATTTTTTATAAATTTTGAAGGATTTGACATGTATGACAGTATGTTGTGCGTTTGTGTAACGTGACTCTTGCTGCTCACAGACCATTTCAATCTTCAATTTATTTTTTCATTTCAAATTCTCAAGCACGTTAACTTATTGCAGACCCAGCTATTATCTTTATTGTGCCTTGGTGAAATTGGAAGAAGAAAGGACCTACGTATACACTCCAACATTGAAAGCGTTGTGATTAGATCTTTTCAGTCCCCATCCGAGGAGATTAAGGCTGCCGCGTCATATGCATTGGGTAATATTGCCGTTGGAAACTTGGCTCTGTATCTGCCTTTCATCCTCAACCAAATCGACCGCCAGGCTAAACTTCAATATCTACTTCTCCATTCCTTGAAAGAGGTAAAAATCTCCTCTCTTCAAACATTTTATTCCTGTTGTGCATTTCATTGTGAGCTGTGTTGATTTTAAAGGTTGGTTCCAGGTCATAGCACGCCAATCTATGGATGGTGAAGCAAAAGGAAATATGGATCTGCAAGACGCAGATGTTCAGAAGATCCTGAGTTTGCTGTTTACACATTGCGAGAGTGAAGAGGAAGGGGTTCGGAATGTCGTAGCGGAGTGTCTGGGAAAGTTGGCGCTTATCGAACCTGAAAAATTGGTGCCTGCTCTGAAGGTTGGCCCTGCCTTTTTCTAATTGTCTGAGTTAATTGGAGTCTTGTAGCAATTATTACTATTTTCTGTTGCTTTGGCTGATATTCATCTTAATCATGTATTTAAGCACCTTTTGATGCATGTCTGTCTGATATCGTTTCAGGAACGCGCAGCGAGTCCCTCAGCTTATACTAGAGCCACAGTGGTTATTGCGATTAAATATACTATTGTCGAGCGACCGCAGCCTATTGACTCCTACGTTAAGTCATGTATCTCGTCGTTTTTGCTTCTCATCAAGGATGAAGACAGGGTAAGATTTTTCTGCCTCTGCTGAACAGAAAAATGTGTGCGTGATTTGAGATTTTGCTAACGAATTTAGAAAAGCTTGTGTGGCTCTCAATAGTTGCTGTAGTCTTTGGATTACGCTGTGAATCGCGTAGCCATGCTGAAGTGCTCATGCTTCTTGTTTCTCTAATTAGAACTTGGTCCGGAGCTTGATGTGTGATATGTGGTATAGTACTAAGGAGCAATACTTGATGACTTCATTGCTCGTTCCAGTATGATCCGGAATTGAAAATTTCTCTCGTATGGATAATAATGCAGCATGTAAGGAGGGCTGCAGTGTCAGCTTTGAGTACGGCAGCGCATAACAAGCCTGCACTGGTGAAGGAATTACTGCCCACATTGTTGCCACTCCTCTACGATCAAACAGTAGTCAAGGTGCATCAACGCACTCTGGATCTATGTTTTTCCGGTATTGGGGGATTGCTTAGTTCTTGGTTGGTTGGTTCTTTGCACTTCTCGTCTGTGAAGATAAAAAATCGGAATGATTCCGAGTAATTGCTCGCTAAAATATCTTATCGCTCGTATGTGCAGAAAGAGTTGATCAGGACCGTGGATCTTGGACCTTTCAAACATATTGTGGATGATGGTTTGGAACTCAGGAAGGGAGCCTTTGAATGTGTGGATACCCTGCTCGACAGCTGCTTGGACAAGATTGATCCTTCACTTTTCATCACCCCTCATCTATTGTCTGGTTTAGCAGGTCTGTCCCTGGGTCTCTGATGATCAATGTTTTTGCATATCAATCCATCAGCAAGGCATGTGCACAAGATATTTTAGATTGCGGACTTGAATTGAAGTTATATGTGGTCATGTAGTACATCAAGTTTATAGTACATATTGGATTCAGAACAAATAATGTTACCGCTTTCTGTTGTTTGTGCAGATCATTATGATGTGAAAATGCCATGCCACCTCATTCTATCGAAGTTGGCTTCCAAGTGTGGGGGTGCAGTTTTAGCCGGTAAATTCTGACTTCTGGCTTCTAATCGAGAGATGTATCCAAGTTTTTGATTGCTGGTTTTGCCTCCATTTGACGGGAATCGATGTAACAACTGGCGTATTGCCAATGTTGATGAAATGAAGCACAAAGTGACTTTTTGATACAGTGATGGATGCGCTTGTCGAGCCCCTGGAGAAGACTATCCAGCACAAGACAAAACCCGATGCTGTGAAGCAAGAGGTTGACCGCAATGAGGACATGATCCGAAGTGCACTTCGTGCAATTGACTCTCTAAACCGAATAAGGTAGGTCGTCACGTCCAGTGTCCGTCACAAGAGGTATCTGCATTGGTGAAGCAATTTCTTCAGCTTTTTGTCTTCTCCAAGAGAGCCGTTGAGTGCAAGGATCCTGACTTTCACGTCTTGTGCAAGGCAGACACTTCTGTAGGGTTAGTTTAATCCAAATGTCTTGGTAAGGTTCAGATTCCATGTTCATTTTTAATTTTTCTGACTGTAAGTGTATCTGGCAGTGGGGAGCCTACACTGCGATTCAAATCTTTCATGAACCATGTGGTCAAGGTCGGCTCTCTTGCAGAGAAGTACAACGCAGTGCGTCATGAAAGCGACACACTAGGCGCTGGGGATATTATGGACCTGAATTAAACTGCGTCCGATAATGGAGTATGTAGCACTGCTCAACATGCGCCTGCAGCAATACTCGTGACCGCCCTACAGCAGGTCCAACTTAGGATGGCTAGTGCAAGTCATTCTTTCATGGGCTCTATATACTGCTGCATATGGGCTCCTCGCTACGGGTGGAATAGCAAGTCCCAAAATTGAATGTAAAAGTTAGCAATGCCTTAGTGTGCCAAAACTCTAGCGTTGCAATCCGTAGATCAGTAGTTCTTGGTATTCACTGGAGGTATTTTTGCGGGCCTTTTCATGAAAGGTAACAACTTCACCATTGTCGGAACTGGCCTGTCGGTGAAAATTTAGCTGTTGCTCGTTTTGTCTCTCCCTACTTCTGGTTCCTACCACTTCTTGCGAGCTTGTTTCTGGGTAGATTGCCTCGTGTAGACCCTGACCACTAAATCGCTGTACGGTTATATTGAAATACAGGGCAGTGTGTGTTGGGAGTGTCCAACTGGTTGGCAATGCAATTAATGTCCCTAAGCTGGTTTGTGCTTGACGTGGAGAGAGGGCGTTGCTCAATATTGGGTATCCTTGTTGGGCTATGTATTTGATGGAATAATTTTTGTGCGACTCTCTGTTTACCATATATGATGAATTATTTATTATCATGCTGTCCAATTTAGCTCAACACTATTGCAACAATTTTCCGCTCACCTAAGTGGTTCAAAAAACATGCGGGCATCCATCAATGCAGACACCTTAACCCCTTAACGCCTTGATCCTTTTTCAAAATTTGGCACATTTTTGCTTATATCTTTCTACAAAAATGTCATTTACTGCAATTTCATGAAATTGGTCATTAAGGAAGGTTGTCTTTTCAAGATTCAAGTGTTACATTGGATGTATGAGAAGTTAGTTGGACTATTGCAAATAGTGCCTCCAAGCCCTCTATTCATCATTCAAAATATGGACATTGGAGTGCTTAAGGGTTAACCTTGAGTGGAAGTCCAATTGGAAGTGTGTTAACTTTTGCATCTGATGTTTGGATTTAATAAAAATTGTTGAAAAATATGTCTTCTCTCTTCTAGTTTGTGGTAAAATTTTCAGATCAATTCAAAATGCATTGATTTTTGGGAGCCATTTGAAGTTCATGGGTTCAATTTGAATTCACCAATTTGCATTTTGATGGTTGCAACTTTGGGGGCTTGCATCTCCTTCATCCAATGTTTGTTTTTGATCAAATTTATTGGGTTAGATTCCTCTCTAAGTCTAATTATTGTGGTAAAATTTTCATGTCAATCCAAGTTGTTTTGAATGTTTAGCCATTCAAAGTTCAAAATCAAGATACTTTTGGATTACAATGAACTTTGCTAGCCTATTTCTTCTTCATACAGTCCCATCTTCAATAAATATTTTTGGAAAAGTTGTGCATACTAGTCCAATTTGTGTGGTTAAAATTTTATATCAATCAAAGAAGTTATGAGTGTCTGAGAAGCATTTTAGTAGGAGTTTTAGCCTTACATGTTTTTCTTGCAACTTTTTTTGCTACTTTTTGACATTTCAAAGCTATTTTGCACAGAGTGAGTCATTTGAATGATATTTTCTTTTATCAATGTGTTTGCATGTTGGTTTTAAAGTACTTTATAGTTTAAAGTTTCTTCATTTGAGTAGGTTTAGAAATCGAATTTCACCTCTAATGTGTTGCTAAAAAAAATTCAACATTTTTTTTTTCAATACTAAAACAATATCACCTTCACTCCAAATTTGATTCACATCATCTACAACACATGCAATGCAAGATTGCATGGTTGAGATTTTTTATACCTTAGAGACATTTAGACTTATAACATTTCAAAATCACTGATTTTTTTATGCCCCTAAATGCTAGGAAATCTATGGATTAAACAATAATTTTGATCTCATCATGTGGATGCTTCCAAAATTGGCTTGAAACAACCTTCTTTGGTGGCTGAAAAACATCTAATGCCTTACAAAGAAGAAGAGGAACTACGAAGTGAACAATATTCATATCTCATTGAGGTTGAAGCACTTTTATTTTTAGCTATATTTAGAAGGTTTAATATTGCATTTGCAATTAGTGTCCTTGCAAAGCATAGTGCCCATCCTACACTACGACATCGGAATGACATTTTATACTTTCTTCATTATTTGAAAAGAACTAAAGATTTGAGATTACATTATATTCAATTAGTAGATCCCAAATTGGTTGGATATGACGATCCTAGTTATAACTTTAACCCTACAACAACCAAGTTATGTTTTCTTACAACATAAAGCTATAATATTTTGAAAATTGATAAAGCAGACAATAATTGCAACATCAACCATAAAGAATCTCATGAATACATCTAGTTGAGATCACTTGATAAATTTATATAAACAAACTATGAACTATCACATGATGATTTTCCAACTATCTTATTTGTGTTGCACAAATGCTAGTCACTAGGTTTTGTTAAAGGTAATCAAACTAAATATATTGATTTAAAATAATTCAATTATTTCCATGATTTGATTACACAGGAAGCACTTGAAATCAAGAAATTATATCAGTAGATAATTTTGTTCATCTCTTCACCAAAGCTCTTGCATTATGTATCCATCGTTGATTTATTCATGGAATTGGAATACACCAACTTATTACTTTGAAGCAAGATAATCAAAAGATTTTTATTATGAAAGATATTGTTTTGTTGCTATCTTTCCATGAATTTTTTCCATTGTTTTTTACTGTAATAATGAATTAAAAAAGGTGTTATACTATGTTTCCTTCATTTGTGGTTTTGTCTGTGACCATAATCAAGGTTTTCATTAAATATATATATCAGTATAATGAGACATCAACCATATATCTTGTGAGTTTATAGGAATTATTATATGTAACATTGTATGAAACTTTATATAAATGTTATGTCAAGCAAGGAGGAGTATTAAAAAAAATTATCATACGTTCTCCAAATACTATAGGTGAATAGTCAACAAGGATTTATGTGAGAATCTTTTAGATGAACAATGGAAGAGGTTTTTTCCACCTTCTCTCTTCTTTGTATATGCTTCAAATGCTTGTTGAAAAGACACTTTGTACTTGAGTACTTTGGCTTTCTATCTCTATTATAAAGAATTTGTGGTTAGTTTTGTTTTTCTATTTGCAACAAATTGCCTTCAACTTAGAATTTGAATTGAGTTGTATTTTAGTTGTAGATTCTTAACCAATTGCTTTTGCAAACTTAAGGAAAATGACCGGAATACCAAAAGAAAATTAGTCTTTTTTACAAATTAAATGACTAAGTTTAAACAACAACCGAGTGACTATGGAGAACCACCGAATGACTTGTGAAAAAAATAGCAAAAAATTCAATCACCCATATACTTCCTATCCACTATTTAGAGGTGTATATAGATTTGTTTTTGCATATATTTTTAGAATAGCTCTTGATCATTATGCTTTGAATATGAAGATTGATTTCATATCATCTCAAAGTAAGAAACTAAATTTAATTACATTTTTTTTTTCTTGATTGTACATATTGATATCTATACAATTTATTTTGAATCATTCTATTTTAATAAATTTGATAATAGCTGTAAAGAATTATGTTTTGCAAGCAACAAATCCAAAAAATTTATGAGGGATTTTTGAATTTTTCAAGTGGACACAAGAACAAATTTTATTGCTTGCTTACCTAAAAACTCATAGCATTGGTATTATTTACCTTTTTTTCAATTTTATGCCAAATTTATAAGCAATTTTATTTTCTTTCATTTTGTATTTCTTTCTATTTTATTTTTTCTTAAATAATAAGAAAATATTTTTTACTTTTTAAAATGTATTTTCAACTCACTTCCTAACATTTTGTCAAAGTATGTGGCTCACCCTAAAAGGACCACTTTCCCTACTCTCTTTTCTCTTCTCTCCTCACTTTGACTTGACTACTATCAATCTCCCTTTATTAAGCATTAGATGATTTTAGGGGCCAAAACAAGACTGTGAGTTCTTGGAAGTTCTTGGACAACAAAGAACAATGGAAACTTTGTCAAATTAGCCATCTGAAGTGGCTACAATCATGCCATATCAAATAATATTAATTAATTAATTCACATATTTTTAAATATTAAAATTTAATAACTTAATAATTAAAAAATTAATTAATTTTTTAATATTCTAACTAGTTCACAACTCGGGGAACATGCTTGAAACAAGCCTTCCTTGGCCTCAAATCTCATCTAATGCATCTTATTTCTGACATAAAATATTGCCTAAATTATGATTTTTTTTGCTTGGTCTTTTAAGGATTAAACCCTAAAGTTCCTTGACTATGTTATCACTAAAAACTTTCAAAAATTGTCATTTCTAATACAAATACCAAATTTTTGAAAAATATCATTTTTGGACACATATAACCATAGGATTTTGTAGTAAGCCAGATTGAGAAGATGTGTAAAAATCTTCAAAAATTTCTACTGTGTAGATTGCAAGATATTAGCATTTGAAGTGACAAAAGTCTTATTATTGGCCATGCAAAAAACCGGGTAGCTGCTCTTTAGAAAGGTCACATTTGTATAAAAAAATGTCCAAAAATGGTGGTTCTTCTTTGGATTCCTTTTTCAAGGCAAGTTGCCTACATGCTTGAAAATTTTCAGATCATTTGGAAGTGTAAAACATATAGGAAAAAAATGGTAAGACAAATAGAAAGATGTAGAGAATGATTCAAAATACTAAATTGCTAACGATTTATTTATGGAATTGAAAAAATCCAATCCCAATGGTTGTAATGTTGTAATAAACAATCTACATCCAAAGTTTTTATTTTTTTCAAAAATATTGAAAATTGAGTTAAATAAAAGACTTCAAAGTTTATTTTGGAGTAGAAAATCCATAACCGCCCGCAAACTAAAACACCTCATAACTTTTGACTCATTGATCAAAATAGAATAATTCAAATCTTTCCATGTATATGGAAGTCTAGAAAAGCAATTTCAAATTTTTGTTTATAAAAATAGTGATTTCTTATGATCTGCCTGGACTACCCAATTATAGAAAAAAAATAACATATTAGGCCATAACTTTTGACTTGTATTTTCAAATGTCCTGAAATTTAGTGCATATGAAAGATATTCCTTGTCCACACCTTCTATTAAAGTTTAGGTCACAAAAATGGAAATCTCTAGTCATATATACCTGCCCAAAATTTCTATATTGCCAAAAAACACAGCTTGGTCCTTTAGGGGTTAATCCTTAAATGTTCAAGGCATTATATTTGGGTGTCAATTGAATTTTTGAAATTATAAAAAAATCTTACCAAAATACTATTTTGAGTAATTTAAAACCTAAAATATTTTAAGCATCAAAGATCTGATTTTGAAAAAACTTATTCATGATTTTTCTATTGAATATTTTTTATAAAGGTGTCTATTGCAAATCTTGTTTTTTCAATATTAGAGGTTTATGAAGATGAGGGGAAAATCACATTGAAAATTCGTTTGCAAAAGTTGAAAAGCTATAGATTAATTATGATTATGCCCTTTTGCCTTGATATTTTTTTCATGACTTCAATTTTAGGTTTGATATGTAAAAAGTGAATTGAAAGACTTCAAATCTCTTTTACAATTTTAACACACTCTTATTCAAACATTATAATCATTCAATCCATAAGTGATTATATCATTGTGTTCTCTCATTTCCTATGTGATCCATGATACATCTAGTTTGAATTCATAGGGTGACAATTTTTTTTAAATGACAAGATATAGATGCAAACAATTGTATAAAGAATGTTCATCTTTATAATTTCATTTATTTTCTGCAATAGACAACTATTTACAATCATCAATATTTTAATGAGCTCAAAACTTAAAGCTAGTACCAGAAGACGAAATGACTAACAAGAGCAAGCATTTCTACAAAAGTTAGCCTAGGTTGGAAATCAACTCTTCTAAATAGTACATCACCATGGCATTCTATTCTACATAAACCCATCTCAAGAAATGCCCTACTCAAAATGGTAGCAAATTTCTCATAAACTCCTCTTGGATGGGAGAAAACCTTGTAATTCATGACTACAAAATATTCATTCATCAATCGTATATGTCAAGTAATCTCATCGTTGTCGAAGAATTCTAACAAAAAAACAAGCATTTCTTGTTGGGCTTCACCTTTCTCATCAACATGTTTTTTGTCAAAATTTCCTTCATCTCAGTGATTGCCCTATACCTAATGCTCATTAAGGTTGTTCCTCTAGAGCATACTCACCACTTCACTCATTTTTGGCCTAGTTGATGGGAAGGATTGTGTACATAAGAGAGCCACCTGTTCATTGTAAATGATCCACTTGAGTTCCAATGAAAGGCCATTTTTTAATCTAACAATTTTGCAAAAAGATTGACATGTAGAGTAACCATCCATTCAAAACATGAGCATAGCTTAAATTGTCTTCAATCACCAAATAGAACGAGTACCCAAGAGACAAAAGTTGAGACAATATTTCATCCAACAATTATAAACATCAAGTGAATGCAAAAATTGCATAGTAATGCAAAATTATGTTCCTTACCTAGAATGGAATGTCATGGTAATTTACTATCAAGAAGTTTTAGGTACAATAAACTTTCCACCTATTAGATATCTTTAGTAAAAAATAAATTACATATGTTGATATGTGATAATCATTTAGACAATCCACATGATTTTGAATAGAACATATCACAAAACAAAGTATTTGACCAAGCACGAATCTAGAATTAAACTCACCTAAAGTAAATCTTTGATAACGGCCACATTGTATTCCTTGAGATTAGAGTCTACTATTGATTCCACCTTGTCGTCTTCAGACAACTTTTTAACCTGGGATTTTGAAAAGAACTTAATTTGTGAGCACTAAACTTTCACAACCTATATAACAATCAAGATGTCAAATACAATAAATCATCTTCATTGAACAACTAGAGTAAAGAAGATATTTTGATTCTTCCACTAATCTAATTTAATTTACAAGCTAGTAAATGACACAAATATCACATGTACAATTTGTACTGATAATGTGGTTGTCAATGAAAATGTGCTATTCAAAAAAATTAAATATACCATAAGGAAATAACCTATCAGAAGGCCAATAAAGCATGATGTAATTCATAAGGAGACCTTCCCTATTTTGTTTACAATGATATCTCTATAAAATCACCTACTTACACTTGCTCATAAAGAGTTGAAGTTGCTATTAAACTCTTTTGGCAAAAATGGCAAACTCTTTTCTCAGTTAGAAAATTTGACATATGGGCCCCCTAAGTAAATTTGTCCATTAAAAAAACTGTTGTTTTTCAAAAATTGAATTCTGATTGAGAATATTTCAAAATTTATACACTAAAAGTTTTTGAAATATTTAGGGTAGACTAAATTGATAATGGTGAACAAGGTTCTATAGTTAGATTTTTCAAAAAATATTTCCAAAATAATTATACTTTCATTTCAAATACAACAGCTTAGAGGTGATTTTAGAGGGAAGAGTGCACTTAGACATTTAGGGATGAAAATTGAACCATTGTAATCAAATTGTGAAGAATCTAATTTAGATTTGGTTAAAATTTTCACATCACTAAAATAAGCAAAGGGCATCGTATGCATTTGCCTAAAAATAAATAAAAATAATTTTTTTAATTTTTATATGATGTAATTTGGACCTTTTGATCCTTTAGGAATTAATTGTTTTATCTATTATGTAGGTATATGATAAAAACTTAGATTTCAATTTTTAGGAGACATTCATATTATGGGTTAATTTTCTTTAATATGAGAGATGTGTGATGTAAGTGACGATATTTATTATAAACTTTCAAAAGTTGACTTATTATCTTTTGTTTGTTTGAGCACTTAAGGATTACAAGGGGCAAAGTGCATACTTTTGGGGTGACTATTACCATTAATAGGCATTAGAGCTTCAACTAAAGCAATTTTTCGTCTTCTTGTTTTTTTTTACATTTGTGAAACTCATGATTTTTTCAAAATAATAAAGTTGAGAAAGGCTGCATTTTGAGAATTTGAAAATATCTTTTTGTTCTTCTCTCGTTGCCACTTTTTTGTCCATTCCTATATTTTCTTGTGCAATAATAGGGCGTAAATTTTTTGTTCTTGGCTTTCTCTCTTGACACCCACTATTGAGAAAACAACATTCGGTAACACGACGAGAAATGTTCAAGTTCCGGATGAATGAGACATTTATCATCCACCCCAGCTAACATCGGAAGCTCCACTGGCACCCTTACTTACGGTTACTGTCGCCCTTCGTCTTGTCAAGAATTAGGGTTGAGGGTTTAAGCGCCTGTCTCCATCTTCGGCTCTCTCCTTTTCCTCCCATCACTTCTTCGTTTAACGATCACGAAGTTATTGATCCCGCTTCCTCAAATCTATCAATCCTTCGTGAAGTGCAATGGCGGCTGCCAGTATGTTTAGGAGAGCCGCGGGACCCTTGCGGCGGTCGGCATGGAAGCTCTTGCAGGAGCCAACGCCCGTGGCGGTGTTCCCCAAAGCTGCAAGCTCCTTCAGCCGCGTCCAGCCGAGCTCCATCCTGTTCACTCCTGTGCGATTCGCTAGCACCCAGAGAGAATCTTCTCTCGACAGCCAGCTGCTGCGCATTCTCAAGGATGAGATCAGACACGAGGATGAGGAGTATGAGCCTTCCCGGGTAAGTTCTGGCTATGAATCTCGACTTTGGAGTGTCTTAGGGTCTTCCGTTCATGTTTTAGTACTTGATTGTAAGCGATCGCCAGGCGGTTGTAACGATCGTTTTTGTGCTCTCCTTTGATTAAGATTGGGACACTCAAAATCGCAGCTTTTGCTCTTGAGCATAAGTTCCTATGTTGTATTCTTTTTATATTTTGTTGTTGCAAAATGGAGGAGGTGTCCAACGCGCCAAAGATTAAGTCTTTTAAATACCATATGCAAAAGTCATGATGGAGCAAAATGTTTTGGATAGGTGTTTCAAAACGCCACTTGATCAGATGAGATGAATGTTGAGGTGTTGCACATTTTCTCAATCAGTATGCACCTATTGGTATTGTTTAAGAGTTTAGGGATATCACAATTCGCCACTTTTGCTGGTGAGCATAATTCCTAGTATTAGAATGGTGGAATTTCTATTTTTTCTTGGCAGATGAAAGATTCTTCTGAAGTTGTCATTGGACAGATGGTGTACATCCTCTTTATTAACATGTGTCTATTGTCTGAGAATTAAGGGGTGACGATTTTGTGTCAGTTGCAATATGTTGGGGTATTCCTACCATATGTTTTATCACGTCTAGGGTTTTGTCCGACTCAGGAGTGGTCTAGATTTGAGTGCATTCTAAGAACGGGCTGTTTTCACAGGGTTTGGCTATGGGCCCTCCTCAACCATTCAAGTTGGAAGACAAGCCGGGGAAACTGGAGGTGACATTGCGGAGGTCGTATGGTCAAGAAGACATCGCACTGACGGCGATGTTTCAGCCTGGTATGGGGGTGGAAGGGGAGGAATTTCAAGACGATGAGGAGACACCTGAACAGAATGTCGTCCATTTGACTGTGGAAATCGCTAAGGGGTCTGAGTCACCTACTCTCGAGTTTGGATGTGTCCTTCAGAAGAATGACTTTCAAATTGGTCACGTGCACTACGTGGAAGAGAAGGGTGCCAAGGATCCCAATTTCGATGGACCAGATTTCTCGTGAGTAGCCTTCCTCTCTTAATATTTTCCCCCCTTTCTTCCTTGTTTCTTGGAATACTTTCAGCTCTCTTTAATTGCACTGGCGCGACATCTAATGCACTTCTGTATGCTCTCTGACATGTATTTTGCAACTTGATATATCTGGAAATTGTCCAATGATATTTGTACACAACATAGAGAATCTCGGGATGTACAGGGAATGTGCAGTTTCGGGGTGTGTAATTTGAGAGGGTTGAGTGTACGTAACTGCAGGGTAAGTTTCGGAATGTAAGTGCAAAAAACGGTGACTTCCATCTGTTGTCGGTCTTGCAAAATCCCAAATTGCATTCTGAAACTGACCTGGCAGTAGGTTAATGGTCCTCATGGGCTGGGAGTACAGATTTTTCTTTTAGTACGATTTCATAGAGTATATTTGAAATCGTGCCACTACTTCTTGGTTCTGATGAGACAGCAATCTGGTACCAAGTTTGTGCAGCTTTTTAAAGAGTCAGTTTTTTTGACTTGGTGATATTTTCCTGCAGGCAATTGGACGAGCAATTGCAGAGACAGTTCAAGAAGTATCTGGATGCACGAGGAATTAACGAAGATCTCTCTAACTATCTCTTGGATCTTCTGGAAGATAAGGAACAGCGGGAGTACGCACGCTGGTTGCTCAATGTGGAATCCTTTATCAAGAAGTGAGTGACAGGTTTCTGAGTGACCAATTGGAGTTCTGATAATCTAATTGATTAGGAAGGTGAAGACTGCGTTTTCAGGACAATCGTCGTAGCTCACCCAGTTTTTGACACTTTTCGTGAGGATAGGAATGTGATGTCAGCGACTAAGAACTAGATGCAAAGTTGGAGAGCCTGAGGTTCATCTGCGTTGTGATGAACACGAAAGCCTGCCCCCAGCTGACGATGATTACGTCTTGTATGTGGGGCAAAAAATAGAGTTATTTATACTAATTCATGATGTTGGAAAGAAAAAGTTTCATTGGAAGGGCACTTTCACTTCTTTACATTTACATAATACATGGCTTGACCTCATACAGAACAGACATGTTTGGGCTCGATGATCTTTGCAAACACTGCGGTTCCTATTTTTCGGTGCAACAGATCCGTACACTTTTGTACAGATCAGGAGCATCGCTCTCTAATTGTCAAAGAACTTCATAAGCACCCCAACACATCCACAAAAACTCACATCCACAGACATCCACAAGACGACCCACGATTGGTGTATTTTGTCATGTGGCCTTTGATAGGTATTTTCATTCATCTATTTAAGGCCAACATTTCTACTTGTGCTCTCTTGATTTGAAGTTTGAGAAGTTTGAAATATGAATTACATCAATTTGGTTCGATTGGTTTGATTTGCAATTGTCCCCACCTGTATATGTAAATATCCTCTCACCATACACCACATCCAATTGACACAACCTCCTATTTTGAAATTTACAAAAGGATCATACTTATTGATGAAAACTTGATCTCAACAAATTTCGTATACAAGGATCTCTCAACACATTCTTTTTTGTATTAGTACCATGTGACCAAATTGCACCATTTCTAAATAATTCTCTACTATTGGTGCTCAAAAAGTAATCTTTTTTCATCAATGTTTATCATATCTCTTAAAAATATTGATGAAATAGGGCGGTGGGAATTAATATGAAAGAGTACATGAATTCATAAGTGAAAAAGCACGTTTTCAGTCCAAAAGGTGAATGATTGTAAAAATATATTGAATATACAATAAATAATATAAATGATTGGCATCTTGGCCTTTTTTCAAACATGGAAGTAAAAAAGGGGCTGCTACTGCTGCATAGTGATCTAACAATGAAACCCCAGATCTTAAAATGCCCCAAAATAACTCAAATATTGTCCTCTTGCCTTAGTTGGAAGCTGGAACCTCCCGAGGCAATTTTTCAAGGGTGTTGGCAGAGTGATGGGTCGTGTTTATCGTTTGCACAAGGAGAGTAATCTGCGACTTCCACAGAATCAGCTTCAAAGCTGCTCGTCTCCTCCAACTGCCGACCCTCCTGCAAAATTTTATTTTAAGTCATGCTGTCCCTGTTTCTACCGACCTTCCCACTTGGGAGTAATTTCGTTAAATTGGCGCAATTCATCTACTGACATTGATCAGCACAAAGCTCTGAAAATCAGAACTGATATTGATTTTTGTTTGAGGCTAATATGCAGCATGAAAAGTGTGTCGAAGTAGTGGAATTCCACCAGTTCAACGAATTTGTCATTGACAGTAGAAGTACCCTTCAATTCATTCAAAATGAAGGCACTGGCCTTGTTCAATGACAAAGTAGGGATTGGTTTTAATGATGAATAATGTTATTTAAATACATGTTAACAAGCGGTTTTCTGGAGGTTGAATCATGAATCTGGAATTAGTCTCGAGGTATTAATTATCCTTGACGTACTGTGCGTGTTGACTTTTAGGGTAACTCAATCTAGTTTCACAAATCTCAAACTCAGGCGACAACTTGAACATTCCAAACCTCAGTTCTGCACAAGTGCAGAGTTACTTCATCTTGATCAAATTTATATTTATGAGTAGTGAGTGAGAGAAAACGTACCGGCATCTTGCCCCGAAGATAATAATCTACGCGAGTAGCCCCTGCAAATTATTTTCCATTTTCCAAAGAAACTATGAGACTCACAGGAGTAGTCAGAGACATGAGGGTGTCAATTTCGTTCAATTGGAGCAAATCCGACATTAAATTTGTGACAGAAATCTACCCAAACCTCGAAAAAGGTATAAATTTGATTACGTTTCAGGCCGTGCGTCCTGAAAATGCCAAAGTGGTGAAACACCGCCACTGATTTGACGAAATTGACATGCATTAAGGTAGCAAACAATTTGAGCCAATTAACACAGGCACCAAAAGCACACTCTTCGATGTTTTCAATTCCACAGCACAACTTCGCATTACGGTGCTCTAACCTTCTCGAGCCTCCTATAACTAGCAATTCAAAGCTTAATATTAATATCTAGCGCATTAGATTGATTCATAGTTGATGAATGAACAAGAGAGAGTCACTCAGGAGAATAATCAGTTCTTAACCCAGTGCATGCTGTGATTCCTCTACAAAATCCTTCCTATTGAAAACAGCAGCTAGAATCAGTTCAAAAGATAAGTAAACTGTACAGTACCTGGGACTTCTGCTGCATTGTGATGATACTCAGCTGCACAAAGTGAAAAGAACTGCAGCAATGAGGCTGTTAAGAGGAGCAGGATGCCGAATCGGCAAGCCATGAGGAAGCTGAAACTCCCACGTCGAGCCATAATTGGAAGTTTGGAACTCCTAATGCTCACCTTCCAACACTCCTGACGACGGTGAACTCGCTAGCTCCGAGTTAGTACCCAGCAAGTGCAAGCCCACAACAATATAAAAGCTGCAATTGTTCTCCCTTTATATACATGTCAGTGACAGGTTCGTTTCAGTGGTCTTGCTGACACAATACCGGCTACACCAAAATCGGTAATTACTGTGGGGACTACAAAGTAAACCCTACAACTACTTGCGTCCGAATAAGCGAGTGAACAGTGTTCCTATATTACTGATTGCCTAAATAATTCTTTGTTGGATCTTGTTGGAAGTGAAAAAGGGTGTCTAGATTCGGTCCCTTCTTATGCACGTTCTGGACTCACACCATTTGAATAAACTACGAATAGTTCCAAAGTGTTGAATCATATCCAAAAGCGACCCTAGCTAGGGTTTTGGGGCAAGAATTTGTAGGGGTCAGTTAATGAAAAGCCGGGATCGGTTGCCCTAGACTAGACTAGCTAGCACTTGAAGATAGAGACACTTTTTTTAAGGAACTTCATCCGTTTATTGTCCCCCGACCTCACTTTTAGAATGTGATCAACCTCATAAGGTACCTGCAGCATCTGACAAGGCCGCTGGAGTACAGGACACGGTGCAACTCTCTCCCATAATAACTTAACTTCAGTTGCAGGATGTCTAGATATCCATGTTCGCATAATATTAACTTAAAAACTTGCAGTAAATTGCAGGATGTCTAGATATCCATACTCGCACAATATGAACTTAAACTTGCAGTAAACTAAACTGCAAGATGTCTAGATATCCTTCATGGCCAAAGGTCAACAATCCCTGCTGAGAAGCGGCAACCCTCAGCTAGCTACCTGAGACCGTACCCAATAGAATTAAAGAACTCAAGCCCTTATATGTTTACAACCATCATGCAAATCATCCGTGACGTCGTCTTATTTTTTGTTTAGTTGTAATTGCACCAACTTGCGCGCAGCTAGTTCGTACCGGCCGTCCATTGCAGCTAAGTCAGGTTTTAATTACTGTAATCTTCGTTCATCAATTTGCCAATGTGATGATGCAATGTCAATGGTTTCCAGGCTCTGAAATTGATACTGGCTGTCAGTATGAAAATTCGGTTCTTTGACAATTCGGTGGCTTCAAGTTGAATAAATTAATGTAGCCCGCAATCCGAAAAAGCGGTTGACTTTGCATGAACCCAGGCCAGCAACTTAGCTTGCAGCCTGGCTACAGTAGCTTGCAGTGGGAGAAGGTCGGTGACTGGCGGGACAACTGGTTTGAAGCTTTACTTTCCTCGACACTCGTGACTGTTTGGATTTCAGCACGTACTGTAAGCCATTTCCTCACTGACCTTTTGCACGGACTTGGCTTGCGTTGCAAATTACTTAAACAGGGTGATTGGGGGTCCTTCGTCTGTCTGTCTGTCTGTCTGTCTGCATGTTTCGCAAGTACATTGTCCTTGCATCTGCGCAAAGTAAGTAATACTAGCTCCCTGCATCCCGAAATGATTGTCCACAATTAATTTTGTTGGTGGTGTTTTTTTGATGAGTCAATTTCATTAATCATACTGTGAAAAAAAACGTATTTAAGAAAGGTTTGAAATTTTATATATCGCTAAAATCAATGAACTGAAGAACATTGCATGTGTTCATTGCATGTCTTCATTGCAACCTGAAAAAAATTAGCCATCAAAAAAGTCTTCATGTGACCTACTCAAAACAACCTTATAAAACTACATGTGACTTTCAAAATAAACAATCATTTTAGGATAGAGGTAGTAGTATTAACAGAAGGTGCTGGGGATATAGTGTTTTAAAGGTTGAATTTCCTTAAGGGTTTACTGTTAAATTAAAAGACTTGGCTCAATTTGGTGATATTCAGTATCAACAAGAATGATTATATGTGCTATTTTAGTTTGAAGTTTATTCTCTTCTTTTCTTTCACATTATATTAAATTTACCAGTTTTATCTCATGAAAAGAATTTAGTCATGAAACGTCAGCAACACCAATTTGTGTCCCAACTCTGGAAGATGGATCTCCAAGTGTCGGGATGTTTCCGCATAGTTGTCACAACATTGGCAGTGGCAGAGAGGGGTGTCAAATGAGCACTTTGGTTCAAGCTTTTCTTCCCAGTTGCCATCAGAGAAAGCATGTTTGGAGTCACTCCAACACTCGTCATCTCATGTGAGGTGACTGAATCGATGAAGATAGACCATGAGGTACCAAGGGGTGGTGGCCTTCGAAGGCAAAGCGTCAAGCCTCTAGTGCTATACACAACCATATTTTAATGGCTGTGTGGAATTGCGCATTGAAGTGTGCCATTAATTGCGCCTTTTTTGCATTGAACTGCGCCGTTAATTGCGCCTTGAAGCTTGTGAACTCAGCCTTCAATTCATCAATCTTGGCCTCGAGAGAAAGTACCTTCTCCTTCAATATGGCATTCTCCTCCTTCAAGGATAGGTTCTCTTTGTCTAAGAACCTTGTCCAACCGAATCAGTGCTTCAAAATCCCAACCTCCTTCTTGAGCTTCTCCACCTCCCCAAGCTCAGACGATTCGCCTTGTTGGAGATCAACCAAAGATGTGTGAACACGGGCACAGGGTTGTCTATCCAGACGTGACTTGGGCTTTTCACGTCCGGATGTCATGACGCATCCGTCCTGACGCATCAATATTGCCGTCAGCCCAAAAAAATAAAATAAAATAAAATTGATGGCCAGTTTGTCACCCTGGAGCAAACTAGTCGTCTAGGTCAACAGAGCACTCGTCCAAGTCAACGGACGGACTGTCCATCGGAAAAAAAGAATTTAATTTAATTTAATTAATTAATTAATTTTTAATCCCGACGGACGTCGGCATGAATCCTGACGTCCATCCGGATGTGAGTCATGTGACATGACAGGGAACAACCCTACATGGGCATACTCCAACTGCACCTTGCGCAACTGATCTTGAAAGCCTTTTAACTGATCGCTCTCACTGAGGTGGATAAAAAACTCGTTGTTGTAGTCCCCTGCCTTTGTAGTTCTATCAATTGACATATTGGCATAATTCTCGAACACCCCTTCCTGTGGGCCTAAATTGAGCATCTTCCGCACATTCAACATGCCATGCTATATGATGTGCCCTGAATCTAAGGGATCATCAAATGCTACCTTCATCGAGGTAGTCATGGATGTCTCCAAGTAATGAATCTTCAAATCTTTCATGTCACGAGCCCCCTCCATTGTTCACAACTCTGCCACTCTGCAAACAAGAGAAATGAAGTTATCTACTCTCCCTTCAAAATAGGTTTACAAATTACAACCTCCCACTTCAAAAGTCAAAACTGAATGAAAAATCCAAACACAATAATAGAACTTTGATTCAAAGAGTAAAGCTCTTCTCACCAAATAATCTCTCCACAGCTCTATACTGATCTCTTGAAATTGGACAAAATAATAAAAACCTAAAAACCAAGTGCTGTAAGCAGGCAAGATCCCTAAACCATAAGGATTGAACCCTAATTCCATACCCCAATTCACAAAACATAAGCTAGCTCTGTGTTTCATGAAGGAGATTGTTACAATCACGCCAACTCTGTATGTGACGTCCATTTCCACCAAAGCAGTCTCTAAATCAGATTCTCACAACCACTAGTCTCAAACTGGACAGGCAATTACAAAACCAAATACAGTTGAGTTGATACCTGATGTCTACTGCGGTGGTCGCTGAAGCGCTTGCAGCAAACTGTGTCTCCCTTGAACTCTCTTACACGGCCATACGGGTGAACTTGAACAAGATTTTATCGAGTGACTGAGAACAGAAACAGAAAAATCACCGCAGACGAAAGGCAAAAGTGACTCCGAAAATAGCCCAGCCGTGAATCTCCAACTCGAGCGCAGGCTGCGCATGGATCTCTTGAAATCAGAAAATAAAATAAAATCAATGAACTAAAGAACATTGCATGTGTTCATTGCAACTTGAATAAAATTAAGCATCAAGAAGTTTCCATGTGACCTACTCAAAACAACCTTATCAAAACATGACATTCAAGGTGAACAATCATTTCAAGATAGAAGCTCGACGTAGTATTAACAGAAGGTGCTAGCTAGTGATATAGTGTTTTAACCCTTAAAGGACGAAGGGATGACCTTGGAAATCATCTCTTTCCATTACCATGTAAGTCATGGGCTTTAGAAATAGAAAAAGCACTCATTGGAAGTCAAAGCACTATAGAAGACCTTGCCTTTTCACAATAAAATTCTAAGAATGAATAGTTGCACTTTTGTTGTCCTATTGCAAGGATTCCGTCTCATCCATCGGAAGCCAAACGTCCTCAACATTTAAGGGTTAAAGGTTGAATTTCCTTTAGGATTTACTGATAAATTAAAAAAACTTGGCTCAATTTGATGATATTCAATATCAACAAGAATGATTATATCAACAAGAATGATTATATCAACAAGAATGATTATATCAACAAGAATGATTATATGTGTTATTTTAATTTGAAGTTTATTCTCTTCTTTCCTTTCAAGTTATCTTTAATTTACCAATTTTATCTCATATAAAGAATTTAATCCAGGAACGTGAGCAAGGCCAATTTGTGACCCAATGAGCCTTGGAGGACAAAAGAAGTAAAAGAAGAGTCAATAATTGGGGGGGGAGTAAGTTGCTTGAATGTACTTGCAATGTATGGTGTTAATTTTTTTTTCCATAGTAGTCCTATTGAATTCTATAATACCAATTTTCTCATGATATCATTAGAAAACTCAAGAGATATTCAAGCCAAGTTGTTTCGTAATTTTCCAACACTTACAGCAGTACTCTTTGAATTTTCAAAGTTGTAAACATAAGGTACCTATTGATATGACACTAGACTCCCCTCAAACAAACATCCTTGAAGAGTGAAATGAATTAACTCCTACTTGCTACCTTAAAGATCTCTTCAACTCACACAATTGGTTATTTGTTGAAAACTTTTGACAAGTTATGGATGACTATTGGTGATCATTACTGTAGTCCCAAATGTAGATGGTAAGATGGTAGAGAAGGGAAGGTGGTGAGTCGTACAATATTTTGATCCATAGTATATTTAGCAAGTGCTTCAAGTGCTACTAAATTATTCAATAATACTTGGAAGAAGAAAAGAAAAAAGACTTCATGTATATGGCAAAATGATGTTGACAATATGGCAATGTATGGCAAAATCAATGTTTGTGTATATACTGTCTAACTATAATAGTACCAGATTTTCAACAAATGGTCATTGAGAAGTTCTAAATTTTGTTCTCCTACTAATTAAATACCAATCAAATTGTAGAGGAATTACTTGGCAATGCTTGAGTTCTATCGGCTTCTGTCTATCACTCAAGTTTTGTGTTGGTGTAAACTGAAAGAATCATGAGGTAGTGCTTCGTACCACCATAATTCCAGTCAGTAGTCACGTAGTTTGCAAACCAAGTTTGACAGCAGTTACCTAACTTGATTTGCAAAGAAAGCTACACATTCAAGTGCAACCACGAGACTGAATGACCCATAAATCAACATACTCAACAGCTTCAAGAGGGTCAGTCTTTTTATGAAATTTGGCCTGGCACAAAACACGTGTTGGATGTACAAAACCTGAAAAGACTGAATTCTCAACAACCAAAATGCAATGGTTTACGTTAAAATTCTTATATTGGTTTATTTCCAATCAACTGATCGGCTTTAATATTGAAATTTCTAAATTTGTCTCAACTTCACCTTCATACAGACAGTCAATTAAAACCAATTGAAGGGCTTGACATTGGAATCCAGCTGGTTGAAGAGGTAGTTGAAGATCGAGCTACCAGAGTTGACTTAACGTAGTTCCATAGTCCCGATCTTTCTGAACATGTATCCAATGTCCACTATAAAACTGACAAACAATTCTGAATCATTCAACGACAGTCGTCGAAATGTCAGAGGAGATCAAAGCAAGTTGGTGCTGATAACAAATTGAAGCTGCATTCTTGGAGTGCAATGCGTTTCAGACGGACACCCACAACCTAAGCAAGGATAATTATTGTATGTGCTTTGTTTAAAATGACAATTGATCGGTGCTGATCGAGCTCTAGCTAGAAAATGTGACATTCGAAGGCCGTTAGTAGCTCCAAAACCTACATTCAACAAGTGGTGAGATTTGAGGGCATTTCAGGTTTCAGCTTCAGGAGCAACTCAAATGATCCGATCCTACGCCAGTACTTCCTTGTTCCATGGGCGCCAACTTTGCGGAATTTCTGCCAGTTTACAGTCTCAGTGATCGCGATCAGTGATTCATCAGCGATCGATTCTGCAGTCCCAAGGTCAATAAGCACGATGATTGCAACAATGCAGAGTCTAAGTAAATTAATCCTGTCGCGACGCGGCAGCACTAAAAGTGCCCGATAAATGACAGAGAATCCTTCTGTTCTGCAGAAGACAGATGAGTGCAGATGTTCATCCCTGGAATTTTGTGTGGAAAGGGGAGGTCTTGCAAAGTAGCCTTTGAACTTCAATGAGTGCTCTTGGTGGGGTTTTTTTTTAAGCAAACGATTCACACAATACCAAAAAGGATGTTTTCCATGGGACCGGCCTGACGTTTTGTGCCATTTCAAACATTGGCTACTGGTATGGAAGATGGAAGAAAAGAGTAGGGATGAGCAATTTTGTTAAAATGGCGGTATTCCATGTGCCATTTTTAAATTGCTTGGTGTAAACTGTAAAATTGAAATCTAGGAAGATATAGATTTCAAACATCTAGGACTATTGTACATTTCAGACCGCCCGATCTAAACCATAAAAATTGCCTAAGTAGTGGAATGGTGCCATTTTATCAAAATTGCCCGTGCTGTAAGTTTTTATGATTGTTCCTTTGAAAACAACTCCAACATATTGCAATTCATCATATTAGAATACCTGAAAATTGGGTCCACAAATGCAGAATAGTAGAAGCAATGCCATGTCTTACAAAGCCGCTAGAAGTACCTAAAGTATACATATCCAAAATTCCCAATTGTGTCCACTGTTTGCATTTTCTCGATGCAAAATATGTCAGTCTAGAAATCTAACGTGTGTGTAGACAATTGCGCACATTCATTGAAAAGGTTCAAGAGAGAGACTCGATTATAATCAATTTATGGCGTTTCAAAATCTATTCAACAATTTTTTTTAAATGAAATTCTCATGTGATTTTTCCCTCAATTTCCAATGTATTTGAAGGCTCATCTCCATGCAAAAAATCTTCAATAGAAAAAATACAAACAATTGTTTTCAAATTTTGATTATTGATGCTTAAAATTGACTTTGAAGGGTATTCAAAGTTTTTATAAGTACCCCAAGCAGTACTTCAATAAGATTTTATTTAACTTCAAAGTTTAATCTAACACCTAAAAATAATGGTGCCTTGGGCATTTAGGGCTTAAATTTACATTAAAAGCATTTTTTCATGAATACATTGGATAACAAAATACTTGTACATTTCTGAAAATATATATAACCCCTCATAGTAAAAGTGTAAAATATAAGAATTTTGCAATATAAAGCTAAAGTTGCATCTCAAAAGTTAAAAACAATGTTACACCATGAATAAAAATGAATAATTATAGATACTAGAACTACATATTGCCTTGGCACCAATGGTCACGTTCTCTAACTAGGGAGTCCTCAATTCAATGCCAAGCAAGTTTCCACAAGGTCGAGAAAGCTCAATTTGGGTTGCAACATCGTGGGTTTTTTTCTTTTGTGTATTTGACACAAAAGATGCAAGAATCAAAGTTGACAATGGACAAGTGACAGGGCAAAAATGGTCAATTTCGTTAAAATGGCGGTATTCCATTAAAATGGCACAAAATGAAACCAGTGAAAGAATGAAAATAATGGAAAGATTGTCTGAGGGGAGTGAAAATGCGTGAACTAGGAGTGATTTGAATGTGCTAGGCATAAAATTGGCACATGTATGACCCTATTGCGGCACACTTATTCTCTTTTGTAGAAGATATTCCATTAAATTGGCATACGGAATACCGCCATTTTAACGAAATTGACCATAAAAGAGTTTGTACTCATCTTGAGCCAAATCCAATGACATGTGACGTTCCCAATCAAACATCATGATTGCAACTAGACTAGCTCCTTTTGAGTTTGAGCAATTGTAAAATGGCACCATGTATTCCTCTAATCTGGTGTTGCCCATTTGAGCATGATACGACTACTATATAGATGCTAAAATGACATCCAAATGAAATATGTTAATTGTTGAATTTCCAATGCTCCGGTTGTCTATCTTGTCCTATTCTATTATAGTACATACGGTTCCCAACAGGCCTCAATTCGTGATGGTTTCCCAATCACCAATTCAATAAGGCCTTCCTCTCTCACAAAAAATCAAGACTCTATCGTAAGATCTTCAACGAATTTTTAGGCCACTTGACTCCCTTCGGGTGTCAAGCAGCGCAGACACATGAAAGGTTACTCCACTCTCCCAGTGCGTTAAACTCCTCGGATGATTTCTTCCTTGAAATTTGCAACCGGCTGATTTCCTCGATCCTCGAGAGGTAAAAAACAGACCGTTAGGGGATTGTATGAATCCCCTGTAATCACACCAGGCAGGGATTCGTATGCTGATCGATTCCGGACGTGGTTATCACAGAGGAGCCTTCAAAAAGAATTCGCCTGTCGACTCACTGTCCGCGCGCTGCGGCCCTGACATTCTCTGTGCACATCAGCATTCTTGGGCGCCAGTACTTCAACGAGATCGAAGCTGACAGCACGGGGATCGATGAGTAAGCTTGCTACTCCCACAAGAGCTCTTGCTGAGTCTCCAACAAGCTTGCTAATCCTCCAACAACAAGCTCCTACAAGCCTGCTTGCTTGCTACGCCATCTGCTGCTGCTGCGGCTGCTGTCGATTGTTGATCCCGCGTTCAATGAAAACACTGAAATCGTCATCTCCCGGTCGCCCCGCGTACTTCTGATTCAACAGCTTCAGCATCTCCCTGGCCTTCGCCTTACACCTCCCACTACACTCACTCGGTAACAACATCAACAGCGTCGTGAACGCCCCGGCCTTCAACGCCGTCTCCACCACACTCCGATTACTCCCGAACTCAATCACACAATGCAACGTCCCCACCGCATGCTCCGTGGCTGGTCCACTCACTCCATGCATATACTCCACAATCCTCGGAATCGCAAACGGGTGGTTCGTGATGGCCTCCCTCCCTTCCGCGCAGCTCGCCAGGACCTCCAGGATGGCGAACGCGATCTCCACGGAGCGCGGCTCCCCGCGGGGCAGAAGCTCAATGAGCGAGTGGACGGCGCGCTCGTTGATGGCGGCGATGCGGGTGTATTGGCCCTGCTGCTGCTGGGTCTGGGTCTGGGACTGGGTTTGCTGGGGGGAGAGCAGGGCGAGCAGGCAGCGGAGGCCGAGGCGCGTCTCGGCAGGGGTGAGGGAGGAGTCGCGGAGGAGGGAGAGGAGGCCCTTGAGGGCGCCCCAGTGGGTGCAAACCTGGAGTTGGAATTGGAAATCGGGGCAGGGGAGGACGGAGAGCAAGACCTTGGTGGAGTTGATCTTCGCGGTGGTGCTGCCGGTGGAGAGAAGGCACGAGAGGATGGTCACAAGGCCTGGGACGCGGAGGCTGATCGATCACAACAAAACAGGGGAACACTGTCGTTAGACAGCAATGGAAGGGAAGGGAAAGACTAGACTATTGATTTCACCAAACAGGAAGGAAGGGATCGGAGGGGTTCCCATTCATTCACCATAGAGGTGAGAACTGGGAGCCTTTGGACACGATAGTCTAAAAAACTTGTGTGCTCTAACAGTTTCAAAATTCAGTTTGGGTTAAGCTAAAAATCAATTGTAAGAAACGAAACGTCAATAGATAGATAGATTAAGTGGTTTAGGGTTGGCACAAATCGAAATTCACTTGCATGGTCCATCGAGCCTCTGCTCTATCGTGCTGTATGAGTAATGGAGCCACTACCAGTCTACCATAGCATGTGATCATAAAAATTCCGTAAGATTTCAAGATTTTCTTGTCATTTCAGTTTCGTTGAATTTTCAATGGGGCGATTTGTAAATGTCCGGAAAAGCTTCCTAAAAATCTCCTCGTAAATTGATCGCATTCACAAACCTTCTGATGGGATAGTGTAAAACATAATCTATTCAAACATCTTAACATTTGCATCCACAGTCGAAAGACATCAATGGAACATGAGGCCATAAAAAAATTCCAGAAGGGTTCATGATTTCGTGCTCTTTTCAAACCTGTTGACTTTTCATTTGGGAGATTTGTAAATTCCAAGAAATTCTTCCAGAAAAGGTCCTTGTAAAAACCCTCTCATCGGTGCGTATTGATAGAACAGTGTAAAACATAATCTATACGAATAATCTTAACATTTGTGATGACTTGGAGAGTTGGAGTTATTTCATACATTCATAATTATGAGTGGAAATACACTCAACCCTCTTTAATCTACCATGAGTGAGGGATGGCACCGTTTCCACTATCAAATAGTTTGAACGCGTGCTAAACTCCGTTCAGTGTGAATTTCACTGACATTTGCCATTTCGACGCGCGTTAAACACCGATCAAGCATCAAGCAGTTAGCACCAGTGCAGCCAGGAGATTCTATTCTGGAGGATGTGAAAAGAAAGCTCGGTGCGAGTATCGTACCAGCATTTGTCGGCCTCCCCACTGGGGTGCAACATGGCAATAGTGGCTATGGCATACTCCAGACCTTTACTCCAACTCTTTGACCGCTTTTCCTTAATAATCTCATCCAACCGAACCACCGCTCGCGTCACAATCCCAATGGCGCCCAAATCCCGCAACGTCCTTCTCGTCCTTCCCGACTCCTCCGCCACAGTGTAAATCTCCTTGGCGCAGTCATAAAACACCCCGACTTCATTGCACTGGGATATGACGTCCAAGAGCTTGGACACCGTGTCCACGTTGCTGGAGCTTCGGTTGGCGGCGCACCAGGTGCGGATGGCGCGGTGCAGGGTGAGGTTGGGGATGAGGTTCGGCGTGAGTAAGGTGCGGTTGGTGGAAGGGCACGTGTTGTGGCCGTGCTCCAGCCACTCTTCGATGCTGGCGCGGTCGTATGTCATGCCGGTGTCTAACGTCACGGGGTCCGCCATGATCTCGTACGTGATGGGACACAGGAAGAAGGACGGGACGGGAACTGGTGCTGGTTTTGTAGGGGCGAGGGAGGGGGAGGGGGAAGTGGAGGGGACAGAGCACGTAGAAGAGGGCGAGGATTTCGATCGGAAAGCAGCCAAAACGGCCGCGCCCAGGGCCATCGCTAGAGCCAGAAACAAACTTAAATGAACTGCAACACGAGAGATTCCGTCTCCTAATGGTCAATACACTTGTTCTCCAGAACTCGCGATACGCTTGCAATACGGATCGGGTGCTCAACAACAGTAAACGACTAAACTCCGATCCTTCGAAATCCGCGCCACAGCAAACACGGAGATCAGGTCCCTTAGAAACGAACTGACACCATGAACGACAGTTTCCTTTTCAACACGAGCCTAACGTTCTCCAGAACACTCCTTCTCCTAACGGTCAATACACTCGTTCTCCAGCTAGAACTCACGTCACCCTTGCAATCCGCATCGTTTACTCAACAACACTAACGTCCAATCCTTCGAAATGTACTCCACGGCAAATACTGCTATCTATCTCGTACCTCACTGGAAGCTATCTATGAGCAAAGAGATTGAACTGAAGACTCCTATACGAAAACCCGTTTCTATGCAAGTCCCATCCGTGTTCAATACATTTGTTCTCGACATCTAGCGTCAGCCCGGAACCTCGGAACCCCGTCATTCGCATCGTAATTTAACCCACTTACAAAACGCAAACCTTCTCTCACTGACGCACGCTGGCCACACTTTCCAAACTCTATCGTCGTGAAGAAGTTTGAATCTCCGGCGCGCGGTAAGAGGTTTAGAGGAACGTACGATACGACGCGAAATCGGAGATCGATCAGGGATCGATCAGGCCTGCCGGCCACGGGAAGCTAGCTAACGAAGAGAATGAAGAATTGAGACAAAGCTTGCGTGTCTAGCTAGCTATAGCCAGCTTGAACCAATACTCAGATTACAATCAACAGACCTCACTACTGGCAAGACGTACTGAAGCTTCCAACGCGATGAGTAACGTAACAGTACGTGCTTGGTTTGAATCTAGACTAGATCCAATCTTCCAACCTGATCGAAGACAAAATGAACATGAGAGAGAGATCGTGTACTGCGAGAGATATACTAACTGATGCCGGCCTAGCTATCTATCTATCTCCGAATGGGATAAACTTCTTGCGAGTTGCGACCAGCCAGGCAGTCAGTCAATGCTCACCCGGCGGGGATCCTAGTTTGGTCTGTTAGAAAAAACGACCACACTCCACGTCAACTCTGCGCATGAATCTCTCGCCCAATTTTTCTTTCTCTAGCTGCGGAAAAAATGACCTACATATGTCCTCCAAAAAACAGAAGCTTGCAGAGAACTTGACCTTCTCAGTATTATTTCTCCGTCACTGTGCTCTACTGAATATAATAATAACAATATATTGCTTGTCATCAGTGCCTCGCAGCTAGCTTCGCCGGTGTAAAAGCCAGAAAAGTGTTGTTGTTTTTTATCCCGGAGTTCAGTTCGTAACTTACCTGAATTTGAGTTGTTTCTCTTGACTTTTCTCCAGTTTTAACGACGGGATTGAAGTGCTAGTATTGACCACTCATCCGACGTGCATCGATGTGCAATGACAACAGTAAAAAACTGACTTTTACGATAGAGGTGGAAGACAATCAGCGAATCGACAGAAAATCCTGCCGGTTGGAAGCCGCCGCTCCCGGAGAAGATGGAGGTGAGTATTCCAGTCAAGGTTGCCACAGTGATTATGCAACTTCTGTTATTCCAAAGTGCCAGCCAGGTGGGGTACTGTAATAACAAGTGGCCCAGTAGAAGGATAGAAGTTTGTATAAATCAATAGATTCTAGTTGACTTGACTGCAGTCGAACCTCTCTATAAGCACATCACAGGCAGAATGACTGGTTTTCCCTGTTGGTATTGTTGACAAAACGAAACGAAACGAAATTCCACATGGGAAGAGAAATGCTAGAAATGGGGAGAGCAATTGAAATTATGGTTTTTTTTTTGACAAAGTATGAATTTGTTATGAATTTTTGAAAGTGTGCTGCCCAATTGGGGCTGAAAGAAAGTCTTTGACTAGTACCCCAATATCAGCAAACAGTGTCTAATGGTCATCTTACCGTCCCCTAAAGCGGTTACAATATTTCCTAAATGTGGCCTGAACATGAAGGCCTGCCAAAGTCACTTCCTATGATAAATTTACACTCAAATACTAATGGAAGTTCCTAGTGCAGTCATTAATTAACCCCTAAAGGCCTAAAAAGTTCTTCTACTATGCTTCACTAGGGAATGGGTTATTTTTGGAACCAACAATATAGAGAACAAATACATGAAACTTTCAACATGATAACATTGAAGTTTTAAGTTATTAATAGTACTAGAAAATCTACCAAATCAACATTGACTGCATATTACTTTTATACATTATATTTGAATGCCATTCTTGTACTTCACTTAATTTCAATTCGTTGATAAATGATTAATTATGAGAGTTCCTTGACAAACAAACAAGAATGGAGTTGGATTTGCTTGACACATCCCTTTAAGGTAGCCAAGAATCTATTTCTATCCTCTCCTCTTTAAGATAGCCAAGAGTCTATTTCTATCCTCTCCTCTTTAAGATAGATGGTCAATTTCGTTAAAATGGCGGTATTCCATTAAAATGGCACAAAATGAAACCACTAAAAGAATGAAAACAATGGAAAGATTGTCCGAGGGGAGTAAAAATGGGTGAACTAGGAGTGATTTGAATGTGCTAGGCATAAAATTGGCACATGTATGACCCTATCGCGGCACACTTATTCTCTTTTGTAGAAGATATTCCATTAAAAGTGGCATATGGAATACCGCCATTTTAACGAAATTGACCATATAGCCAAGAATCTATTTCTATCATCTCCTCTTTAAGATAGTCAATAATCTATTTCTATCATCTCCTCTTTAAGATAGCCAAGAATCTATTTCTATCGTCTCCTCTTTAAGATAGCCAAGAATCTATTTCTATTATCTCCTCTTTAAGATAGCCAAGAATCTTTTTCTATCGTCTCCTATATTTATGCTACATTTAACTACTTCTAGACTTTTTGAAAGTCCAAAATTAACATTGGGAGATAATCTTCTGGAGATAATCATCTCGAGATCTCTATATGCATCAAAAGATCTATATAAAACATCTGAAGATCTATACAAACATCAAGAGATATATACAAACATTGAGAGATAATCATCTGGAGACTTTGAGGTGCAATGTCCAAAATTCACTTGAAAGTCCAAAAGTAGTTAAATGTGGCAATTTTATTACATTCTTCAAAAAGCACACATGAACCATCCTATCACTAGGTCCCTTTCCAATCCCAAATTCAAATGCATTAACCTAAATCAAATTCTTGTTTGAGGGTCATGGTTAGCCCCCCCACCTCCCCCCCCCAATTGGTTTAGAAGGTTGTCTATAATAGCCATCAATTTATTACCTAGCACTTCAATTTTTATTGCCTACTTGAACTGATTGATTTTCTTAACCGTTAAGCGTTAGGTTGGTCATCGTGGAAATCATCCTTTTTTCTAGCGTGTGGATATCATCATCTACTTTAAAAACCAAAATAAAAGTACTCAATGGAGGTCAAACTACTGCGTGTCAAATCTCTCCTTTTCGCACAAAATTCCAAGGGTGAACAATTGCACTTCTATCCTACATAGAAATATTCCTCGTCATCCATAAGACAAAAAACAAACAAACTTCCGCAACATCGTTTAAGGGTTAACTCTATCTATAACAAAACTTTCAAAATTCTAACTTCTTGAATTTTTGCACCTTTTTGAAAAACAAATTCGTTGATTTTCAAGGCCACTTACTAAGAATATTTTCCTTGATGGATTGGAATGAAAAAAGTCCTAGAGTGTAACTGAGTTGGGTACCTTTTTTTTAATTTTCTTCAGTCAACAAGTATTTGAAGTCCATGTGGATGGGCTGCAGCCATTCGTCATCCCACCTGGCAACAGTGCTGACAGGTGCACTACATTCTTCTGCTGACAAAAAGGCAGTCAGCCAATGAGCAGTGACAAAACAGGGGTCAAAGCAATTGGGTTTGTTTTTATTTTTTTAACATTTATTTCAACATTTATTTTGGGGAGTGCAGAAAAAAGAATTTAAATTAGAGCGCCCTACGCCCCGTTGCTGCAGTCAAGTAAAAGTAAAAAAATAATTTTATAATATTTTAATATTTTAATCCCAAAGAGTGTATATTGGAGCAATACTAACTATCCGTCCAAAGATTTCATTGGTAGCAATTTAGCGATTCCATCCCCTTGGAAAAAGGAAGAATTAATGTCTTGCCCATATAAAAAAAATTCATGCTTTTTAAATAGTGAAAATTTGATAAAAACAAAACAAAATGTTGTTATAATGTAACACATATTAATAGAGTATTGGCATTTTAACATTTATTAAAATTGATCTTGTTAATATATAATATTTAGTACAAAAATAAATATGTATAAAACTTTGAAAGTAAATATGTAATATTTATAAAAATAAAGGATGAAAGTCTAAAAAAAAAATATGAGTCATCATTCATCTAAGTTGGTTGAATCTATTGAGTAATTTGATGAGATTCACGTACATGCCAAGATTTTATTTGTTTATGAAGTGCTTGGATATTCTTGATGAATTACATGACAACATTAATAATTAGGTCTTTGCCTCCAAAAATGTCTTCAAAGTCTCAAGTATATTCTTAGCATCTTTGAATCCAGTAGCTTTTTCCAATTTTACCACAACCTTTTCAACTTTACCACTTATCAAAGTCAAATCAATGAAGTAAGGAGTCCACAATTTCATTAGATGAGATTTCAAGCCATAGGAGGGCCATTTCAAGATTGTTCTCCTTGCTATGAACAACAACCAAAATATTAAATTATTTTTAAATTATTTTGTAACTTATGAATTTTTAAAAACTAAAAAACTAAAAAACTATTAAAATTAAAATTAAATATATTAAAATTAAAATTAAATATATTTAATGTGGTAGTCTCCCAACCACTTCAAAACTACTAATGTGGTGAAGTTCCCAAGTTCCCCATAGTCTAAGAACTCACAGCCCTATTTAAAGGAGTTGAACCATTTCTAACTAGCAACCCATTCTCAGAGCTGAGGCTCCTCCATCTCCAATTAGTTGTATTGTAGATGACAGCTCATGTATAGCATGGCCAATAGGAACAACAAAAATGTTCAGGAGGTGTACATTGAAAGCATAAAATGATCACAACATGTACAATGAAAGTCACAATGATTACCTACATTGATTTTGTATGTAACCTATGTTTGAAAATTGGTTTGCCTATAGATCGAGAATAGGACAAACAGAATCTTCTTGAAAAAAATTCAAGATAATTTTGTATTTTAGGAAAAAAAATGTCAAAATTATAAAATCCTTCTTAAACTATCACTTAACACTTTAGTGACCGGTCGACCACATTTTGGTCAATTTATGGACTCTATGCTTGTTGAAGGTCAAAATACACCTAATTTGTAAAAACCCAAAGAGGAATGGAGTTAGAGCATCTTTAGATGCTTACTTTGAACCAAATTGTTTGGCAAGGCATGCAATAATGTGTGAGCTATGCTAGTTTGAATGAATTTGTGCTGGCCAAGGAAATGTACAAATAAGCTTCAATCTAGGCAAATTTTTATCAAAATACACGAGCCATGAAGGCAACAATGTTGCTTGGCAAGCCCACCATTGTCTAGTCCATGAAATCTAAGGATGTACATGGATTAGCTAACTAAGGTAGGAAGGCCCAAAACTACCCATCTAAGAGTTGAAATTGAATTTTGGGGATGTAAAAAATTTTAAATTATATTTCATTAAAATATCCTTGAAAAACAAGTAGAATTGACATCTAATCCAAGTTATTTCATATTTTTGGAACTTTATGGAATTAGTTATGAATTTTTGAAGTTGAAACGGTAGAAGTTTAAAAACCATGAAATGTACATTTTTTGTACATTCTTGTGAAGATGGAAAACCAACATGTACAAACAATGTATATATGAAGAGTGGAGTGTTTTAGAGTGAGAATTTTGAGCCACCTACTTTAGAAATACGTGTTTGATTGGTTGTAGTAGATTTAGTTCTCACTTCAATCTTTGAGCCATTCTCATGTCTAAATGAAAGCTTTGATCACCTTCATTCTTATGGCAATACATTGCCAAGGCTTGTAGCCTCAATTTCTACGGTCCGATCATATTTATCTGGCTCAAAGCTCATTCCAAAATAACTTTTTAAAAGTATATATTGAAAAAATGACTCACCCCCCAAATCAACCACAGTCACTACAGGGTCAATACTTAACACTTGATAGTGTTTATTTTTTGGGAGTGCAAATTTCCATAACACTTATGAGATTTTAACATTTATGGAGGTAACACTAATGGAGGGCTGATTGTACTTGGTATCCTTGCCAAAATACAACCTTGTGTGAAACTGACCACCGCTAGAAAATGTGTTGTTCATTTCCTAGGGGTACTATTTTCCATAATCCTCTGCTAGCAATAAAAATTGTCTTAATTAGACTTTTCAAATTGAGAAAAATGAATGAAAGCTTTCCAAACATTTTTGGGCACATCTAATTGTAGGATCTCATAGTATGCTGGTTTGAAAAGATGTGGAAAAATTTCAAAAATTTCCATCATGTAGATTGCAAGATATTAGCATGTCAAGTGACAAAAATCCTTTTTTTGGCCCTATGAAAAATCAAGCAGCTGCACTTCACAAGGTCACATTTGTATGAAAAAAAGGTCAAAATGGAGGTGCTTCTTTGAATTCATTCTTCAAGGCAAGTTGGCTACATGCTTGAAAAAATTTAGATCATTTTGAATTGTACAATGTATAAGAAAAATATAGTAAGTGAAAAGAAGTAGAGAATGTTTCAAAATACTAAATTGTTAAGAATTTAGTTATGGAATTGAAAAATGCCAATTCCAATGGTTGTAATGTTGTAATAAACAATCCCATGATTTTATTTTTTCCCAAAAATATCGCAAATTGAGTTAAATAAATGACTTTGAAGTTTAATTTAGAGTAGAGAATCTATAAGTGCCCACAAACTAAAACTCCTCATACCTTTAATCTCATTAATCAAAACAAAATGATACAAAGCTTTCCACGTGTATATAAATTTGGTTTTCCAGATTAAGTGATTTTTTAAGAATTTTTTTTGGGTTGCCCAAGTTGCCTACTTAACAATGAAAATAACATATCATACAATAACTTTTTAACATGTAGTCAAAAGTCATGAAAATTGTTGTGCCTTAACCCCTAAAGTCCCATTGTCCCCTAGGGGGACAATTTGGAATCCGGGCAGGTTCCTATGGGCTGAAATTTTACCCTAATTTTTTGAAACTTTTTTTGAAGATAGAAAATCTGATAAGCTTTGTGGGAATATAATTTTTATTTCAATCGCTTCCCGGAAGCAAAAGTTATACCACAAAAAGCCTGAAATTGAACTCGGCGGGCAGCACAAAAAATATTGCAAAAATTCAAAATAAATTAAAATTTTTTTTTTTTCTCAAAGATAATGTTTTTGTCTACATCTTAAGCTTTGATTCATTCCATTTTGATTAGTGATGTGAAAGTTATAAACAATCTTATTTTTTGGGCAATCTAAGCATCTTTTTGGAAAAAAAAACTTGTAGGATTCATCTCAGAATGCAATTTTCAAATTTTTTCAAATTTTTTTTTTGAAAAGGTTAGATTTGCTTGCTAGAACAATCTCACCGTTGGGACTATTGTATTTCAATCCCATCTAAGAGCTATTATCAATTTAGTTTTTCTTTCAATCTTGGACCTACTTCTACTTGACAATTTTTTGAAGTATCAAAATCAAGTTGTTATTTTTTGAAATTTTTTTCCTAGACTCCCAACTCAGTTTTTCAACACAATAAATTTTAAATTCAAACTCCTCAATGTAATTTTTTTCCACAAATAGAGATCAAAGTCATCTAAAATTGCAGTCCAGTGTTAAAAAAAACTTGTTTTTTCAACTTTGAATGCTTATATCTCTCAATCTGTACGGTCAAACTTCATGAAATTTTTACCACATGGTCTAAAACAAGTAAAGTTCAAGATCGTACGGTTTAGTTTCAAAAAAATTTTTTTTTTTTTTTTTTTTTTTGACTAACACAGTAGAAATGGCAGTTTTGAGTGGTTTTTGACAGAAAAATGGCCTTGGGACTTTAGGGGTTAAAGCTACTCCTTGTCCACATGTTTTGTGAAAATTTCAAAGAAAAATAAAATAAAAATCCCATTTATAGTGAGCTATCCAAAATCGCTATGTTGCTAAAAAAAATGCACTTTGATCCTTTAGCGGTTAATTGCAATTTGTTGCTTGTTGATCCTCTCAACATTTCAGTGTTATGAAGTGAAGCCACGTGACAGTTAATTTCAATGCCAGTCCATGGAGATCACTTTTAAAATTCATAATAACCACATGCCTTATCCAAAAATTCTTTTCTCTTCTTTGAAAATTCACGATGTTCAATTGCTAATACTAAAGAAAAGAAAAGATTCTAAAAAAAAAGTGCCCCCAAGGATGCTGATTTTTAGGGTTCTGGGTGTATTCGCCGTACAAGTGTCCGCCCATGGAAAGCAGTGTCTGTATTCATTCCTGTCATAAGATAAAATTTTGACCACAATGGGCCAATTGTTTGAACATTGACTACCAAAAGTATAATAAAGAAAAACATCACATGAAAAATTCTTAAGAGGAGAACTGGGGAAGGGTGTTTGTGAAAGTTCCAGTGCCAAATATCCTTTTGCACAAACCCAAAGTACACAAAACCCAAAGGACCCGAAGTACGACATTCTTCTCGGATCGTACTTTTAGGCACATATATGTATTTATGCCAGATGGCAGTCAAATCTATCGCAATTGCAAAGCATTTCAATTTGACCCAACTCGTCCTTGTTGAACTTGAACTTAAGTTGTAACTTACTTCTTCACCGCAAAAGGTACAAAGAATGGCACTCACTACTCACATTCATGTGATGCTATGGGTGACATGAAACACCAACTACTCCAACAATTTTTCAATCCACCACGGTCCATCGGTCTTTGGGTCAATGTTATGTTCTTCCGTAGGAGGCTCATTATTCAATAATAGTGAATGTTCTCATCTTTTGACAACTATCTTATCAATTCTATATTAATCTGAGCCTCCTCAATCTGCCAGAAACAGCCAGCTCAACATTTGACTGAACCTTTGGGGATGCAATATATAATATATACTTATTTATTGTCAAAATATTTTCATATATATATATATATATATATATATATATATATATATATATATATATATATATATATATATATATATATATATGTGTAAAACATTCTTTCAATAGTTTCAATGGAACGTGAATAATTTGTGGTTTTTGTAGAGCCATAATTCATGGGAAAGCTTGCATTCAAGATTTTCTACAGTGAAAGTTAACGAAGCCTTGTTTCATGGGAAGTTCAAGTTTAAAAAAGTGTTGCCGTCTTTTGCAGTTTCTAAATATTAGGCCACTATTGACCATTTGGTGTGTTCCTAATTTATTATAGGATTTGATTTTGATACGATGTCAATTACTTTTTTCAAGGTTGGTTGATTATGGGTACATACACTCACCTTCAAATTACTGTATTATCCTCATTAAAGAATTATGAAGTTTGTAAGAAAGGTGTGTTCACTAATGCAATATAAAATTTTGTGCGCGAAAAGTAATGATTTCATGACAATAGGAAGTCAGAGACTGTTTTCCTCATGAAGTGCTCTGAGGATCCAAACTCAAACTGTGAACCAATTTCAAAGACCCAGTGGCAAAGCAAGTCCTGTTGACCAAGAGATTTCAGGAATAGCGAGTAAGTCATATTTTTCAATGAAAATGATCAACTTTCATTCTAATGATAATAGTCAATTTAACCCCCTAAATTGCCCAAGCACAAGTTTTTCTGGGCTTCTTGGAATATGCTCTAAATTGAACAAAAAGTTTAAGTTTTGATAAGTTTTTTATCAATTTTTTTTGGGAATAGTAAGCGTACAAATTCAAACTACTCATCTTAGAGATCACATGGGAAAAAAAAAAAAACCCATCTATCTATACTTAAGTTAGCCAAGTTGATTGATTTGTTTCATTCATGGATCATGTACCCACTCATGGATCATGTGTCCCCTGGTCACATTTTGGACATGGTTGGAAAATCCTCAACGAGGAAGGGTGCGCGGGCTTTGTTTTGTGGCGTTTTGAAGCATGGAAGAAAGATATTGAATTTAAAAAATATTATGAATTAAAAATTAGAATTTCACTTTTATTTTTATTTTATTATATTGTAGTAATAGCACAAGGCACTCTAGTCCCTACATTTAATTAGGTTGTTTATTTTGTTTTGTTTATTATGTTGACATATCCAAGTCCATTTGCCCCCGGTCACATTTATGATACCATTAGAAAGTCTTGAATGAAAAAGGGTGCATGGACTTTGTTTTTTGGCAATTGAACTTACAATGGGGAAGTAATGGGTTTTTGAGTTATTCTTGGATCTTAAATTATCCTAAATTATGGATCTTTTGGATTGTGCGTCTTCCGGTCACATTCTTGGTACCATTAGAAAGCTTTTTGCAAGGAGGGGTGCATGAGCTTTATTTTGTGGGGCTTAAACATACAGTGTGAAAGTTATAGATTTTTTAGTTATTTTTGGATCTTAAATTATCCTAAATTGTAGATCTTTTGGAATAACCCATTACTCAGGCACGTTCTTGGTACCATTAGAAAGTTCTTTGGGAAGAGAAGTGTACGGACTTTGTTTCATGGTGTTTTGACATACAACGTGAAAGTTATGGATTTCTGAGTTATGGGCCAACGACACAAAGCTACACTAGTGTATACCTTAAGTTAAGCTATTCATTTGTTTGTTCGTTTGTTTTGTTCGTCACTGTGAGATATTTGGGACGATGTGTCCCCCGGTCATATTCTTGGTACTATTAGAAAGCTCTCTACGAGGAGAGGTACACGGGTTTCATTTCATGGTGTTGTGGACCTATGGTGTGAAAGTAATCAATTTAATTTTGAAGTTTTTATGAATTAAAAATATTAGAAAAGTACTTTTAACTTTTATTTTGGCTATGGCAATGGCACATAGCACACTAGTATCACTTATGGATTGAAAGATTATAAATTTTTATCATGAGGGTGTTAAAACAGTGAAAGTGATTTGTAAGTAGTCTTTTAATCCCATTTTCATGTGTCAAATCTAAAAATTGGTTACCAAAAATATATGAGGGTAAAGGGCATAACATATACAACCCAAATCAATTTATGGATTCTCAAAAGTCTAGTCTACAATTTTTTAAATGAATTTCTAATGTGATTTTTTTTCCAAGATGTAGTGTATTTGAGGCTCATTAACATTGAGAGCTCTCAACACTAGAAAATCAAGATTTGCAATGGACACCCTTGCTCAAAATCTTGAATAGAAAAATCGTAATCATTCATTTTCAAAATCAAAATTTTGATGCTAAAACTAGACTTCAAAAAGAGTTCTCCAAAAATATGAACTATGAAAGATAGTAACTTGGTTAGGTTTTATTTAACTTGATAGTATTGTTGATACTAGAATTTGGTGCCTTTGGCATTTAGGGGTTTAATATGATGCCATTATTTTGCATGGGCCCAAAAAATTCTTCTTCTTTGAATAGAGATTGTCAATTAAAAAAAAAATGAAAAAAAAAATCAGTACAATTAGATCTTATAAGCAATTCAATGGAAAGACATTACATGTGATTTGGCTCTCGGGGAGGGTTGTGAGTTCCCAACTCGACCCCCCCCGAGAACCGCCGATATCCGCTGTTCCCGGCCTGTGCTGACCTGGCCGTCTCTCGGCCAGGTCAGATTTTTCGGAAAAAAAATTAAAAAAATTAAAATAAACTTTGTTTCTCAATTTAAAGACTTAAAAAAAAATTATTTTTTTTTATTTTTTTTCAAAAATAAATAAATGTAACAGCGGCGTTCTTTTACTGCCGGGGGAACAGCGCCGGGAACGGCCCTGAAACGGCCCTTAAAATCCTGAAATCTCTTCTAATGAGGAACGTTGTCAACTAGGAGAGTGTAAGCTAACTATAAAACAAAATACAGTTTGTTTTAGCACCAATGACACCCTTTTAGAACCAAAATATTCCAAATTTGGAAAATTGTGAATTGGTGTTAAAGAATTAATACAAGAATCTAAAAATATAGACAAAGATGAAAAATCACAATTTTGTGCGCATGGGATGTGTTTTGAGTTAATTTGTTGCTTGAATTTTAATGCATGGCCTATAAGGGGTTAAGTATGTCAATGTTGAAATCATTGAATTTTGGAAATTAGGCATTACAATCTCAAATTTGAATTTGAATTTGAATTATAACATGTTGGTATCCACAATTCCTTGGAAATAGGTGATTATATCCAATTCTCATTGGTTCCACTTGAGAGCTTGTGGTGGATTTGGGTGGAAAAAAGTGGCCAAATTGCACCAAAATATATGGGGAGCTCAAAATAGGTGTTTGCAAATATTTTTTGAGCATGCCTTTATTCATACATTGCAAGGAAAGTTGTGGGGATCTATGTGTCATCTCTACATACTTGATGTTCATTATACCTTTTTCAACATGTTTCAGTAAGACTTTTCAACCAAACTAGGGGTCACAAAAGTGTTTGGAGAAAATATCATAAAGTGAATCAATTATGATTGTGATTCATGGAACATATCTTAGTCATCATATCATGAAGGAAATGTCCCAAGAGCATTGTAATCATAGATTGAGATTGTTACAAATCATCAAATTGGTTCAATTTGTAATATCCCTCTTTGAATTCAATAGATCAATAATAAGTGTTGTGATAGCATTGAGTGGATGTTGATTATTTTGTTGAAGAACTAAACTAGAATGTTGTTTTGAAACTACACAGATACCTCCGAGAAATAAAAACATTGGTCACATATTCTGAAGAAACGGGCTCAAAATGACCCACAATTGGTTTTGTTTGCCACGTGGGGTCTTCTTGTAGGTCTTTTCTCTTATTCTACACATTTGTAGAATTATTGTAAAAATTCCCAACCATTCACTAATTGGATGTTGAATATTTAAAAAAGTGTACTTCATCTAATATTCATTGAAGAGTCTTTCAAACAATCATATAATGTATCAATGCAAAGTTAGAAGATTGCTCTACATGAATCATTGGTGTACATATTTAGGAATTACAATTATTTTCTAATTTTGTAGGGGTTAAGATTATGATATTATTGTCATCCATGGATAAAATGTACTCCTTTCATCCCAAAATGATTGTCCACAATTTTGTTGATATTTTTTTGAACCAATTTCATTGATCATATCATGAAAAACATAATTAAGAAAGGTTCCAAATTTTATATTACTATAATTAATGAAGAACATTGCATGTGTTTATTGCAACCTAAAAAAAATTAGCCATAAGGAAGTTTTTTTTATTAATCTACTCAAAACAACCTTAAAAAAGCATGACATTCAAAGTGGACAATCATTTTGTGATAGAGGGAATATATTTGAGTTGAGTTGAGTTGAACATCAATTTTTTCCTATAAAGTATGAAATACCACAAATTATTTGAGCATACTTGACCTTTGAGTTCAATGAATGGAAGAGGCTAGTTTGGCAACTAAAGATGATATGGGGTCCTAGTAAATGTACATTTTAGGTATGTTCACACTAGGTATTATAGGTGATGTTTGGTATGTGAATCCAATCTAAAAGTAGGTCTAAATTAATTCTCAAGATACTTAGAAACAACACTCTTTAGACACTCTTTTAACACTAAATGAGAACCTCAACCCTTGAACATCAAGGCAAACATTTGGTGTTCAATGGATGATAGAGAATCTTTTAGTGTAGGACAAAAGTGCAACTATTCATCTTCAAAATTTTGTGTGAAAAGGGAAGATCTTCTAGAGTACTTTGACTTCCAATGATTCCCACAATATCAAAATGGATGATTTCCAGTCACCAGTCCATCGTTTAAGAGTTCAGTTCGTTTAACGTTGAATAGTGATTTTTAGTCGTAAGCTTAATCCCATTTCCGAATACGGCTTAAAAACGCTTGTGATGGAATTGCTTTATATTTTTCCCTTGTGATTCCATAGTTAAAGGTTGATCTGCTGACAAATGGGATAAAATAGATAGATCCACCCATCAGAGTTCCTAGTGGTGAAAATGCACACCCTACAATACCGAACAACAAACAGCAATCTAAAATAAGCACTGCCCATAATCTGAATTATGTTAAATTCCAGAGAACTAAACTCTGAAAATGCATAACAAACGGTCATAAATAGACAAATTGAAGCAATAAAAGAGTTTATTCCCATCAACAGATTTCCACCACCGGAACTTTCAAAACGATATACACATACGATGGTGAATCCGACGTTCCATGTCCCATCTGTGCAGTAGCCTAGACTAACCCCTGTCCCCTACAGCCCCCCAACTTTCACTGTCCACATCCTTGATGCAGCGTATCTCAGGAATTGGAGCGAATTAAAAATCTCACTCCAAATCGTTCCGACAGAAACCACCCCAAGTGTTGTTCTATCTTTCCAGACTGCAGAAGTTCCAAGTGCTTGGCCAAATTCCCAAACTGAGTATATCCCAAGTTAGTAGCAGAAGACTGAGACGGGCGAGAGGCACATACACCACCCAGAGATCCACCTTCTCTGAGGGTGCCCCCTCCCTCACCCCCCTCACATTCTTCCACTGCCACGTTTTTTCTGTGACAGTAAGCCAAAAGCCAGCACCGCAAATCCACAATCGTCTACAGGATCTTCCACATCTACACTGCAAAACCTACACACACCTCCCCACTTAAAAAGCATATTATAGCATCCTTGATCCCCATCAAATCTTCACATTAGATGCGATCGCTACATCAGACCCCCTTTGCGCAATGGGGAGAAGAACTAGTCATACACCGCCAGACGAGGCACGGCCCATACCACGGCCTCGGCCATAGCCCCCACCTCTGCCGATCCCATAACTCCCTCCACCATAGTAGCCACCCCTGTAGCCACCACGGCGTCCTCCACGGCCACCACGGCCCCCGCGTGACCTAACTGGGAAAGCTCCAAATGTCTGCAATTCACAAAACACCATTCAGTCTTCACCATACAAATGGTCTACGCACTGCTCTATTTCAGTGTCGCGGCTATGACAGTAAAGCAAAACCAACTTGACTTCGTGGCGCCCCAGTTGCACTTCCAACTACCAAATGGGAGCCAACAAGCCAGGGCACTGGAAACATCATACTACGGGTGGAGAGAGAACAAATGGACACGCTTTGACGGAAAAACACTCGATTAATTGGTTTGCTTTTGAAAGGAGCAGACAATGTGAAACTCTGGTCGCATATGTGGGTTTGCACCGTAAACGTTATGAGCTCATTATCAATATTACATCAAAACTCAATACCAATCACGTAAATATACCTCGGTATCAATCTTGCGCTGCTCAGAGAATTTGGTGCGTTCTGCACGACCCCCTTCAATTGCATCACAAGATAGAGAGTCGAAGAAATCGTCCTTGTTATAGAGAGCCTGATGCATTAACCACCATGCCCTAAAGTCAACCACAAACACAACACAACCAATATCCACTGTCCAAGTACTATCCTAGTCATCATGATTTTAGCATGCCTATAATCCTCTTACAAACAGAAAGAGGCATAGCAGTGCCGCTCCCAACAGCACAAGCAAACAAATCTTGCTTTCTCCCAGCGTTTCCACTCTAACAATTCAATTATGCGATTCTTAAAGTGTTCAGCAACCAAAGATCTGGATTACCTTCTTTGCAGCATCTGATTGAGCAGAATCAGCTACCTCGTCTTCAACATGTCCATCATCAAAATCCTCTTCCTCTTCATCATCCTTCCCTCCAAGTGTTCCCCAGACTTCGTCTTTGTTGAACTTCTCGTTCATGGCTGAGAAGTCAAAGTCCTCAGTGAACTGCTGTGTGGGATTCGCCAGCTGATAAACACACCGACAACCAGCGACCAAGTCAGCCACAGACCCCTCGTGCTCTCACGCAAATCTACAACACATTGCGCAAACTTGGGTAGCAAATACCTGAAGACAATGCTCTACCAGTATAAAACTGTACTGAGGAAGTGAAACAGGGTTGAAGAATATTAGATATCTCCAAACTTACCCCAACACCTCTTCCGTTGTGGCTGCCTCGACCTCTTCCACGGCGGTTGTAGTTGCCATTCCCCCCATAACCGTTCCCCTAAACATCATTGTTGATGTCAACTCCAGTGACCCATGAAGAAACATTCATTTATTCATAACTCAGAACCAACTATCAGTTTCTCAGTAACTGGCTAGAAGACCTGATTGTAAATCTAGTAGATTCCAGAACCTTAAAGCGGCCGAAAATTCCAAGACTAATCAAATCAACTCATAAATTTAGTTAAACGACACAATGCTCGGGATCAGCTCCCATCGTGAGAAAAGGCAAAATTCAACCATTCCGACAATAAAACATGGTACCTGCCAGCGATTCCTTTGGCCAACGGGTACGCCATGATTTCCTCGCTGCTGAGATGAGAAAAGTCAATCTTTTAAGAACGATTCCCGTTATTTCCGCTTGATGCGTTGCGCGAATCAAATACCCCAAAAGAACTTGACAGTACTCACAGTTGAATTTACGGATTTTACGCCTTGAAATCCAATGATGTCAGGATTCCAATAAAGCTTAATCACACCAATGTAACAACGTCTTTGTAAAAGGTTAACACCCTCTCTCAGAGAGTATCATATGAACAGACGAAGTGGAGATGATGCGCACCTGTGCCACCCCTTGTTGCTTCTGTTCAGCCGAAGGCAATGGGAGTAGAGGCTGACTGACTTGTTCCTGTGAAGGTGCAGCCTGTGTGGAGATTTGCGTCACAGGTAGCCTTGCTGCATTTCCCGGTTCCACTAGTTTCTGCTCCACGACCTTTGAAGAAGCTTGGTTCTGTGAAACGGTTGCTGCTCCTGACTTTGAAGCTGTAGCTACAGTCCCTGAGGACTGTGCGGTCTCGCTCTGTGGTCGCAGCAAAGCACCAGAAGATACAACGGGTGCACTGGGAACACCCGCTGTCTGTAGTCCTTGAGAGGGGCTTCCGACAGCTGGAGGCTGTGAAGCCGGTGGCACACTTCCCGCAATGCGACGTGGGTTTTTCGCAACTGGTGTAATCACCGCACTCACGCCTTGCATGGTCGAAGCTAAGCTGGAAGCTACTGAAACAGGGACTCCTGAGGCAGGAGCAGAAGCCGTCGTCCCAACCGATGAAGCTACCGGAGTCGATACTGCCGAAGTCACAGCAGATACTGGGGCATTAACTGCAGTTGAAGCCTGCACAGAAAACAAGTGTTGGATCTTGGAACACCAAACAGGAAACCATCCAATAGTAAATATCTTACACTACCCACAAACACCAAAGCATCAAACGAAAATGGGAAGACTCTGCAAAGATTACAGGAGTTGCAGTTGCTGTCATCAAAAGCGCCACTGGAGGGACTGAGCTGGGCACACTCGCAGCTAAAACCTTCGTTGACTGTGGCTGTGACTGCGAAGCCGAAGTCACTGCACCACTGGAACTAGGCGCAGTTACCAATGCTGCAGGAGGACGAGAGGCTGCCGGTGGCTGCTGTGGCAAGGGTGATACCTGAGGACCTTGAGGACCCTGCTGGCCTTGCTGCTGCTGACCTTGCGGTGGCGGTGCCAACGAAGGAGGAGGTTGAGGGGGCATAGGCTGATGCTGCATGTGCCCTGCTGGTGGCGGCCTGTAATACCCTTGCCAGTACATTGGCAGGGCCAGACCCGATCCATTGGCGCCAGGAGGTGGTGGAGGAGGACCCCACGACTGCAGAGCTGCCGGAGGATAGAGAGGAGGCACGGCACTCCGGTACTGCGATGGTGGCATGCCCATGTAAGGAGGAGGCGGCGGAGCACTAGGCTCTGAAGAAGATCCTGCTGTTGGCAACCCCCCATTGTAGGACCCCAGGGACGACGGTGGGGGATACTGCGGCTGAGACTGCTTGAGCAGATCACACAATATAGCACAGACATTAGGGACAAAAACAGGAGAATAGTCTTCTCTGCAAAGTCACAGATCAAATAAATGGTCATTATGTGCACATAATATCGACGCATTCACTATAATTTTATTTTTGTTCGAAATATTAAAGAGTCAATACTCCAAATAGCACATCACAAGAAATCAAACATGTACATACTCTTGAAGATAACCCTGCCAGAAAAATAAAGACTAGCTTGGGCTAGGGTACCTGAAGTGAGATAATTGCAGGATCCGCAGGTTGTGGTGGAGGAGGGGGGGGTTGCAAAGAAGGAGGTGGAGACGACTTCACTTGCAAATCCTGTCCACAAAATGCGAGGCAACATCAGTCCCACGAAATAACAGCCACTGCTACTCAATATGTTCCGATTCAAGTACAAGCGCATCCAAACAGCACGTGGATGAGGTGCCAGGACCCCAGAAACGTAAAATTTTAACTTTCGTAATTCCAACCTTGATATCCGATCCTCGAAAGATGATGTAGTCATATACTTTGTCGCTAGCAGGAATCTGGGGCCCATCCTTTTTGCGCCCCTCTGTTCCATACGAACGCACTGCACCACACATCAAAGATGTATAAGCCAAGGCCATCTCACCCTGACCTACAACAATAAACCTGCCACACTACTATCTTCCGCTTCCGGATGTGGGAACGAGGGTGGCTCAGATGCCACACCCATTGAATGTACAGCTCTGGTACATTCTTTCCATAAAACATACCTGGGCAGTACACTAAGGACGTGCTGTAACTAAAGACCTCGTAGGGCACATGAGATGGTTACAAAGTTTACATTTCCGCAATAGCACCATGGGTCATCACCCAGCGAGTTACAATAATCGAGTGATTTTGAAAAGAAATGTACTCGTCACTAGATGACATCAGAAGCCTCTGACAGCACACAATTTAGAAGCTGAAAAATGATTTCTCCCAACGGAGGATTAGGGTCGGCGGTCTCAGTGACTGCAAACGTCCGTTACTTCTCAAAACTCCAGACTCAATTGGGATGATGCATCGTCGAGGCACAATACACCAAACGTCGAAAAAAGGGCATGAGGATACTCAATGTCATCGTTACCTCAACCACGGCTGAAAGTACACAAACATGAAGACGAAAAGACGCTTAAAAAAAACTCGACTGTAAATTGTCAGAATCAATTTCTCATTCCGACACCAAACCCTAACGCCGCTAACCCTAAAACGGACCAGACAAGAAAAAAAACTCGTCGCGGCATTTGGAACGAATTCCGCCCCTACCCAACACTTATCAAGTCCTTCTATACACCATCACACAATCGACCGTAAGAAATTAAGGCGGAAACCCCACCGTTTTGCAGCGCGATGTTGGAATTCTCCGTGTCCACAGTATACAAAATCCCCTCATACCGAATCTCACTCTTGGACGTGAGACTGATGAGGCTGCCGATGTAGGAATCGGCCGTGTTGGGCCCTCCCCCGCGGCCCATTGCTGCTCCCCCCACGCGGGACTCCAACCCAGACGCCTTCTTCGTCTCCCAATGTCCCCGCACCAACAAAGCTTCACACACAAGACCAACCAAATGCTGTGACAAAATCAATAGACGAGCGCACGGCGGAGGTCGGCTGCATGATGAGGGATGCCGCCCGTTACGGTTATCGTCTCGCAAGCTGATCACCAGGAAAGCAACAACAACGAGAACGCCAACATGCGCGGAACATGATTAACAAGACCCCTGAAGGGCATCACTCAGCACCCAAGACCCCACCCCAATCTTCCGATGCGTAGATTCCGCAGGAGGGAGGGTAGATGTTCGGCCGCCCGTCCTGGCTTAGTTGCGGTGTACCCAGGGGGGTCATATGTACGGGATGGGTGTAGATCTAGGAGTTGGTTCAGATTCTAAGAGGGGCTTTTGTGGATTTCTAGGGCTAGATTTGAGGACTAGGGACTCTAGCCCCCAAGGATTCAACATTGAATGCGGAGGAGCCCTCAATCTCAAATATGTTTTTTCAAAAGTGTGCCCTACAAAATCTAGAGGATGAGGAGATGTTTTTCAATATTCAATATGAGGACATTGAAAAATAAGGCACAATATAAAAAATCGACCAATTCTAATTTTGACTTCCTAATTTTTTAATATATTATAGTAGTTTACTATGTGACATTGCCACAATTATAGAAATTATCTTTTGACTCATATTTTTCAAAATTTGTTCAAATTTTAGTTGTAAACGATAAAAATGGATGATAGTTGTGTGTATTTGTCTTCTGAGTGGATAGTGAAGAGAGATTCCAATCTTACAGGGAGAGGTTATCCAATTTTCTTTTTTAATCTTTCCCTCCTTCCAACTCTAGATATTTAACCCCAGTTATTTAACCCTAGTTACATGAACCCAACTCCAATTACTTGAATCCATATGTTGAACCCAACCCCAATTACTAACTCAATCCAACATCCTACTCCAACCCCCCTATTTGTAATCTCAAATTGGAATTTTGAAATGCAATCCATATGGGATTTCAATCCTATAATCTTGTAACCCTAATTGATGGAGCAATGCAATCCATATAGGATTTCAATCCTATGATCATGTAACCCTAATTGATGAAGCAATGCAATCCATATAGGATTCCAATCCTATAATCTTGTAACCCTAATTGATGGAGTACTGGAGCAAGATCAACGGCCAAGATCAACGGTTGGGAAGGGAGGGGGGCTGCGACCTCACCCAACGGCCCTCATACAACACCTTCCTCGGGAATCGGACGGCATCAAGGATACTTTATATTTTATTTTTCCAGATCGGACAGCCCAGAAATTCGAGAAAGGGGGGCTTTGGCATAAGTGCGCATCGTCTTCTCATAGGATAGTAGGGTGAAAAGGACCTTGAACTAAATTCATTTCAAACTTTAGTTGCAAAGTGTTAAAAAATGAGAGCCCCAACCTTCCCTCATAGTGATGCTTGTCATATAGCTGATGTGCTTCATTTTAGATGATATTACCTTAACATACAATACAAATTAAATACTAATGCAATATTAAAAGCTATGTAATATACTAATAAATGTATATTTTCATACCAAAATTTGGTATTGAATCTTCACTACTACAATATATAAAATGTGCATACAATATGAAGACTTGAAACAAGACAATAGTATCTTATTTGCCAATAAATATTGCATTAGAAAGAAATATTTAATATTAAAGGTGTATTATAACTTTTTTTGAAGTTAATATTGTATTTTTCATTACTATTGCAATATTGGAAAACAGCTTTGGAATTTTTAATGACAAAATCACCATCATCTTTGTAACTTTAAGATTTTGTAACATCTAATACACTTGTGGTTCAATAATTTTGAAATTAGAGTGATTATGATGTTTATTGTAGCTCACTTGTAAACTATACTAGTATGGAGAAAAAATCATAACATTATTCACCAAATATAGGAGTGTCCTTATTTAATTGAAGGAAATCTTGGTTTCAAAGAGTATTTCTTCTAAAAGATGAGATGATCTCACTTCCTTGAATCACATGAAAAGATACCTTCTTGTATTCTTGAAGCTTCAACAATGAATTTTTACTTTTTGTACTTTGGTAGACCCATCCTACACAATATAAGAGTGGTATGCCATGTAGTGATTGGATTGAAAATTAATTTATCCCTATCCCATCGAAGACTAGGCCACTCAAAGTTGGATTGGATTGAATCCAAGTGCCTTGATTCCCCAATCAACCTAGAAAAGGGGATCCATGCTACATGATATGATATTATTATTCCACATAGAAAGTTTGAGTGAATATAAATCTACTCCAATTCAATCCAATCCTAACTCAGTGCAAGAGTGGATCGGATTGAATCTAAACAATTGAATCTTCTGATCCAATTTGGAAAAGGACCCATTTATCATGATATGATAGTAGCATGCCAGGTAGAAAATTGGATTGAAAATTAATCTACTGCAATTCAATTCAATCCAATCCTATCCCACCCCAAGTTGGATTAAATTGAATATGGGTGATTTGATCCTCCAATCCAATTTTGGAAAAGGGACCCATTTATCATGATATGAAAGTAATATGCCACATAGAAAATTGGATTGAAAATTAATCTACTTCAATTCGATCCAATCCTATTCCACCTAAAGTTGGATTGGATTGAATCCAGGCAATTTGATCCATTAGTCTAACTTGGGGGGACCCATCATGAAACATCACATGACATTATTATGCCACATAAAAGATTGAATTGGAAACTAATCTACTCCAATCCAATTGTAATCCATCCAAAAATAGATTGATCACTGAATCTAGTGAGCTTGATCTCCAAATTCAACTTGAATACAGGACCTAAAAAATTGAGAAACTATTCCAATTCTATTCAACTTCAACTAACAAAAGTGAGATTGAATTGAATCCAAGCAATAGATTCTCCAATCCAACTTTAGTGTACTATATCCATTTTACATGACTTGATTGTGTCATATCAAATAGAAAATTGGATTGAAAATCAATCTACTCCAATCCAATCCAACCGTAATCCAGACAAGAATGGATCAAATTGATTCTAGGCAACCTGATCCCTCAATCAACCTTGGGGGGGACCCATGCGACATGATAAGATAATATTATGCCACATAGAAAATTTCATTGAATCTAGGCAACTTGTAACTTCAATCTAGCATGGGAGGAACCATGCTCCACAATATGACAGTATTATACTAAATAGGGATTGGATTAGAAATTAATATACTCCAATTCAATCCAATCTTAATCTATACAACAATGTCAATTCAGACAATTTGATCCTCCAATCCAAACTTCCAGGATTGTGCAATATGATATGGTAGTATAATGCCACATAAGAATTGGATTCAAAATTAATTTATCCCAATCCAGTCCATTTGTAATCTATGAAAGAGTCTAGGATTTAATCCAACTTAGGGGGGGTTCATATTATATAATATGACAATGTGGGTGACAACGCTATGCCACAACATAGAAATTGGATTGAAAATTAATCTCCTCCATATCAATCCAACTCTAATCCATGCAAGAGTGGATTGGATTGAATCCAAACAATTTTATCCATGCTACATGGAAAATTAGATTGAAAACTAATCTATTCCAATCCAAACGTAATCTATGGAAGAGTCAATTGAATTGAATGTAGGCAACTTGACCTCCCAATTCAACTTGGGGGAGGTGAGTTCCTAAGTTGTTACTTTGGTCTCATGATTTTTTTCACTTTTGCTCTTAGTTAGTAAAATTTATAGTCAAAAAGTCATAAAACTTATGGTTCAAACCATAATTGAAAAAAGTATCTACTAATATAGTGATTTATCCTTAGAAGCTTAAAGTGCCTATACCACTGTGATTCTTTGCTTTTAGGGTATGATTAAGTGTTTGAGAGGTCAATTAGGTGTCTAAGGGACAATTAGGAGTCTACAAGAGCCAAGCCTAATGATAGCAAGATTTTTGTTATAGACTTGAACAAAACTTGCAAAGTGCATGTGGCAAAGCCTTATTATATAAAAGTTGGTAGTCCACATTAGAGAAGTCCTTTAGCCTTTGATACACTTATAGCGTATCAAATTAGATGTTACCATGCATTTTGAAAGAACCATAGAAAGTTAGATGTTGGTGTTGTAGATAATAATAAGTAGTATGAAGGGCAATGTTACCAAAGATTAAATAGAAGTGTTTTCAATTTCAAAGCGTGTTAAGATCTCAACGCAAAATCAATCCATCAAAATTCCTTTTTAATCAAAAGATTTTTTTTTCATCAAAATTTAGAGGTAATTAAAATTAGCCTTCTTGCAAATAGTGCAAAGTAAGAATATGAGCCTACACTTAGTGTTTAAGAACTTCCGAAAAGTTAGCCAAAAAAATTTGGATTTTTTTAATACAAAAGATGACTTTATAGAAAGTTAATTTGCTTTAACCAATGATGGAAAATTCCTAGAAGTTATCCAAACAACAATAAAAATTTCCTAAAAAATAAACTAAAAAAATTCTAAATTGTTTAGTGATAATAATGCACCTTGACAAGTTTCAAGGCATTTTGACATTGATAAGTATATAAACTACATGTAGTGGCTTCCTCACATTTAGGCTAAATCTAATGAGGTCAAAGAGGAGTCTTTTTTACTTCCCAAATCCCTCTCAACACTCCAAACAAGTCAAAATGCTTGGAAAATTCAAATTCTATTATCCAAAATTTTTACATTTCTATGTCTTGACAATTTGCTAGCTTTTGCAAACCCTAATGACCTAGGAGTAGGGATAGAATGCTTTTCAAACAAATATGAGTCTTCTGAAGCCAATGGCACAATCCATTTTTCATTTGGAGTTGTTTTTTCAAAATTCAGGTAGGGTCCAATAGTAGATTTGACTTTTTTTTAGTAATTAGTGGTAACTAATAGTTAATCCTAAGAACTTCAAGAGGTTAGAATGAGCCTTGAAAAAGTATAAAAGGCCCCTTTCTCCTCTTACAACCACCTCCATTTCTACTGTCAAACTTTTGATGTTTTGTCATTTTGGCTAATTTGGCCTTTTTTTATGTCCATTTGTGTTTCTTGAACATTTTTGTTCATTTTTCTAAGTGTCTTGTGCACCTCTTGAAGGATGCAAGGGTCCCTTCAAGTTTTAGCACTTCTTTGCTTGATCCCATGGTCTCTTGAATTTTAGTACTAACAATTGTGTTTGGGTATATGATTAAGTTGTTTGAGGTTGTTATTTCTTTGTTGTAATCTTGCACTAGCTCCTTATGTGGAAAATCCTATTTTGGAGAAAGTTTCTTAGAGTCTTGACCTACAAACACATATTTATCAAAGTTTTGAGCAGTTTAATCATTTTCTAAGTTTTAGTTCTAACTAACAACGAAGTTCAATTTTGTGTCATTTATTTGAATATTAACCTTTCCTTTGTTTTGTGTTGTAGGTGTTTTTCCCTCATTTTCTGTATTGGAAGCTTTTGCTTTGACTTTATGTAAATCCGTTGGAACTTGTCTCAGTAAAATTTGCCCCTTGTGCTTGTTGTAGCTTTGGTTGGAATTATCATATAATGGCAAAGCTTTGGACTTATAGAGGGTATTTATTAAGTGTTTTTTTCCTTAAAACCAAATTAATATATGGAAAAATATAGTAAGTCTGTTATTCAAAGTTCTATTAATATTAAAAGTTTTGTTATTAAAGTCTCATTATTATAGATAAAGTCTCATTATTAAAGTCTTGTTATTCGAATATCAGTTGCATGAGGAGCTTCCATTTTTCATTTGCAAATATACAAAATAATGAACAACGTCTAATTTTTTGTTGTGTATGTGTATAGTCAAGTTTTTTTGTAAGATTTTGGAATCCTAAGCCACTACATTATAAATGCATAAGTCAAGCTTAACAAATATAATACTACTTTGGGGACTTTCAAATTCATGATGGGTTTTTTCCTATTGTATATGTATGATTTGTTTGATATATTAATAATGTTTGTATATTATTTGTGTAAGTTGTGTTCAATAGTAATTAGAGTGTACATAATGTATTGATTAACTCTAAAACTATGTATAAATTTTTGAATTAATATAGGGACATGTTTAAATGCTTCAAATTTCAATTTTAATTATTGTAGGGTGTAGAAAAATGGGCAAAAATTAGAAGTAGAAAAAAATAGGGACAAAATTATCTATTGTGAAGTAATAGATAAATAGCCCCCATAATAAAAGAAACTCCACACACGTATATATCGATTACAAGGTATAGTAAAGTACCCAAGAGCACAAGAGAGGACAAAATCAACACTGAGGTCATGATAATGCAAGAAGAAGGAATCAACAACACAACAACATGAAATCACACAAGAAGACAATGGCTGCTAGGATGAGCCAATATAAGAAAATTAGAGCATTAGTAAAACAATGCAGTTGGAGGTCAAATTGAAGCAATACGGCAATGAACAAGTGTGAGGATAACAATACTAGTAGACAAGGTAATAGAAGGTCAAAATTCCATAATAGTTAGTGATTTAAAAAAAATAGTATTTGTCATGTACATAAGGCCATATATGCCCTTGAACACCATGTTCATTAAAATGGGAGAATTGGAACCTCTCAAAATAACCTTGAGTTCCCGATCTCGACCTAAATCACCAATTTCTATTAAAATGAGAATTTTCAACTCGAATCGAGAATAGACACAAAATCTTTCAATTGTAGGTCAATTCTGAAAGTTTTTATGTCAATTTAGCTCAAATTGAGTTGAGTGGACACAAAACCTTTCAATTTTAGGTCGATTTTGAAAGTTTTTATGTCAATTCAGCTCAAATTGAGTTAAATTGACATAAAAACTTTCATCAAATTGACTTTAAACTTTTTTATTTTAGGTTGTTTTTCCTTTAAATTACATTGGAAAACTCTCATTTTAATGAATATGGTGTTCTTGAGGACTTATAGTCATTTAGATGGAATTATAGGATATCTCCTATTCTATTAGATATGAAAATTATTGAAGAAACAACCCGAAAATGAAGCCATAGCATGAACTCCTCCATGATTGATGAATGCATGCATCAAAGATTAGGTGTGTTGCTTTAGAAGTTTGCATGGCTATGAAAACATGTACAAGGGAATTAGTTACTAAAATAATTCTAAGGCAATGGATTAGTTACTAAGAAAGGTCAACGTGCATGAAGTAGAATTCTTAGGTTGGATGTTACAAATTGCATGTGAATGGCTATAATAAAATGGAATGTATGCTCATGCCTTTCTAATGGATTGTAACCCATATCAAGTGCTTGAAAGAAGGGGAAAATAAATTGTGCATGAACTATGAATTCGTAGTGTAGTGTCAATTATGGTGGCAAGTTTATGGTTGATTGAATAAGCAAAGGCAATGTCTAAAAATAGTAAACTATGGGACTATTTAGCTATTAATGAACTTGTAGATTAACTCAGAGCAAGGACACTATTCAGTTCAACTAGTACTAGTAATGAGAATGATCTTGAAACCTAGTTTAGTTCTTTGTACATTAAATATACAAGGCACTACATTTAGTAATACATATCTATTGTTTTGTTGTTGTTGATGTTGTTTTTTGCTTGGCCAAAAAATACTTAAAACTGTGCACCCCAAGCTAGCTCTAAATCTAACAAATTTCAAAGGTGTTCCTTAGTCCTTTATTGTGATCCAATGTTTTTCTCCACTTTTTAGCTTATATATCTTTGCTTTTGTGTTTAAATAGGTATCTCCAATTATTTTATGTTTTGTTTTGATTAGGTTGTGTTGAAGTGTGGTGGATTCTTTGTCAATGTCAAGATCAATCACAATTTCAAAAAAAACTAAAGCCAAACAATCTCAGCTTGAATGTGTTATTCCATATCAAGTATTGGTTTATAATTCAATGGAATAGGATAGAAATGGACATTTGTACTATTTCACATTTCTAGTTCAAATAAGATAGTGAAGTGTTTTAAAAAATCAATTTCTAGTTCAAAATGAGATTGTGAAATAAGAAAAAATTGTTGATGACTTTGTAATAGGGTATGACATTTAGGACTCAATCACTTACAATTGGAAGTTTTGATACTTTGGGGAAGGAAGAACAATTTGTCACAATTCTAACTTGTTGATTCTAAACATAGGTAGTAATCTAACCTTACAATGAATTAATAAAAACATCTTCTATACATACAAAAATTGGTTACTTCATCCATCTAAATGTTTTTAAAGCCTTGTATTATTTTTTCAACATTTGTTATTATAGATTTTTAGAATGTAAGACTTAATGAAATTCACCACTAGAGCATTGAATATTACAAGTAGGATATAAAGAAAAACAAATCCTATGTAGTTGTCTCAAATGATTAAAATGCAATTACATTGAAAAGATTCAAGTCCATGAACTCCAAAGAAAATTTTCATGAATCAAATTGCACAAGAGTTTGGAGCTTGTTTTGGCTAATGACCATGTTGTAGCAAACAAATGAGCTACCGACCAAAAATTATAATTATTATGAATTCAAAATTAGTGAGACACACATACATTGTGCATTGTAAAATCTTCAAATTACATGTAGAATTCTTCCATCTAGATATTTTAGTACTCATTGTAATTTCACTCTTTTGTTTACCTTACAAACCTTACTATACATATGTATTGAGGTGAAGAGTCATACTTCCACGAGTTATAAAGGAGAATATGATGTATTCCAAACCACCATTGGACACTTCCCTTGGGGTGAAAGGATTGCTATAATGGTGTTGCTTCATATCCATATCACTACTTTGATATAGTCACACTCCTTTCAAAGTCCAACCTTTACTATAAAACTTGTAATTAATCTTCAAATTTATAAAGGAATCACATAATCATGTTCATATTAACTTTAGTTTGATTAAAGAAAAAAGAACAAATACTTGAATAGTTGAAATGAAAAAAAAAAAATTCAATCTTTGATACCTTCCTTTGCACCATTATGGACACTTGAAGCATGTGAGAGCTCCTCAAGGTATGAGCCATTGTCTTCTTCACATGAGAGAGAGTATGATGGAATCACACTTTGATTTCTATAATCTAGAATGGCTGACTCTGTTAGCTCAAAATAAATTTTATTTGGTGGTGTTCTCAAAATGTTAGAACTCAAGAATGTCGAGTTGAAAACTAGAAATTGTCGCTCATATCTGAGTGCATACTTTGGCATACTTTTGAAGAGCATACTTTGGCATAAGATCATGAAAGATTTTACACAGAGACTTGATATCGATTTTATATTGAGAGTGCATTGCAGTGCTTTGAGATGCAGCATCGATCCTCGATCATGACTTCGCCGATCGAGAACTCTCAAAACCAACCAAGAAATGTTGATCTAGGATTATAACGGATTCATTGCCGATCGGACCTTCAATCAATTTCCATTGTGGCATGGCTATGGGATGGGCAAGAAAGAAAGACTGCGTCAATACTTCGCCTTCTTAAACCGCATGACGCTTTCGCCCGGCTGCCAAAAAGGAAACAAATCCGCGTCTCCGGCAGAGCATCGATTCAGCGCGTTCAAAGGCTTGAAAGCCAGCCTCATGCTCAGTCGGAAATTACCCAAGCCAAAAGCAGTACTGTTCCGGCCCAAACCATCTTCAGATCAGTCACGTTCCAATTTCAAAGAGCCACCAGCCAAGTGCCCTGATCCAACCACTGGAGATTCTAAACCAGCTTCTCAATCGTGACCGAATTAAATTTCAAAACCGACTCACAATGCAATAAGTTACCCACGATAGCCATATTCAATTGGTACATTCAGATCAGTCACTTTCCAATTTCAAAGACCCACCAGCAGATTGTCCTGATTCGATCGATCAACCGCGCGCTGGAGATTCTAAACTGGCTGAATCGTGACTCGACCCCCAATAATTAATTAATAACCACAATGGGTACATCACGATGGTTGTGAAAAACTCTTATAATCGTTTTAGCGGAGTCACGCTCTCGCCGCTTCGTGGGCTCATCGTGAGCTTCGCGTGGCTGGGGTCGATTTTGACCTCTTGGTGGTCTCGGAAAGCTCGAGTGTTGCCAAACCAGTGTTCCGGTGACATGATGAACTCTGTGGATATTGAAGGCGCGGTGCACGAGGATTCAGCTTCGACGCTTCTGCAAAGTCGAATTCAGGTACTGATTAACCCTTTCGTAATTATTAGGGCCACTTTAACTCATAAATGACGACGCGGAGGACGTTGTTCCGTTGATGAATGACACAGAATATCGGGACAGAAGTGCAACTATTCATCCTCCAAATTTTGTGTGAAAATGGAACAACTTCTATAATAGATTGTCTTCCAATGAATGCTTTTTCATTTTTTTAAACCAACAATTCACACGGTTCCAAAACAACTGCTTTCCACAATGACTAGCTCGTCGTTTAAGGGTTAAATTAGGGCCCAAGTGATGTCTCAATTTAAAAAACATTGAAATCAACCAATAGAAGTACAGGAGAGCTTGGATCCTTAACCCCTTAGCACTTGAATTATTTCTTGAATTTTTTGCATATATTTTTACTTATATCTTTTAGAAAAATATATAAATTATTTACCTCAAATTCATCATATAGAAAGTGTGTGTTTTTCATTGTTAAGCATTCAATTGGTTTGAATGAGTGAGAAGTTATGTGGTCAAAAAAGCTTTTGGAACCTCTTTGTTCATCTTTCATAGTTCCCAAGACGTTGGAGCCACTAACGGGTTGGTTCATTAATTTTTACATGGTGGTGTTTTGGTGCCAAAAAATGGGGCCCAAGTGTGAAAAATTGGATGGCCGTGTATACTTGATACATTTTTCCACTTGGGCCTAATTTGAGTTGACCCAGTGTTTGTGAATTGGGCCTCCTTGCAATTGGGCATGGACCCTAATATAAAGTCATCCTTATAAAAATCTTTCGTTGTTATAATTGAAGCATAGCATCCAATGGTAATCAACCATGCTAGCTAATTGAAGAATCGAAACTGGAGCTGCAGGCAAGGAGGAGAACATTTGCACCTGAGCAAGTTTAATTTGAGCATGATTGGGTGGAGCTCGAGCTATTGTTGGACTAATCTGTCACAACTCACGAAGTGACCTAATTTTGAATATTGCACCGAGAAAAGGGTGGGCAGTAGATTCATTTGGTTGCGTGCTGCACTGGCTGAACACTCACACATGTGAATGCGGTATCAAGGTAGAGACTCTTACTAAGTTATAACAATTATTTTTCATACATTAGAAACTCCAGCTCAGGCAATGCACAAATAGAAACAACCATAATTTTGGATAATCTCCAAAGTAACCATTGATTCGCCCGATCTAATAAAATCAAAACATGCGCCAAGCCAAATTCAGTAGTCTTTCTTCAATTCCCTGATAAATATATTTGTGAACATACATCTGGGTCAGGTTCGGCACCCAAGTGTCAACGAAATTATTTTCAAAGACTGGGAGCATTCGGCACTTGGGATTTGTTATTCCAAGATTTTGGCAAGAGCCATTCCAAAAAATTTCGACACTCCTTCGTAGACTCCACGACTGTCTGCAATTGTCGATCGATGCTCTTCTTCACAAGCGCTCCACGCCACTGTCCGCAATTATCAATGCTTCCAGCTCCCTCTTCACAACGCCCACAGCTTTCCATCATTTTAGACAGTAGTCTTTTCCACAGAGTTCAAATCTTTCCTCATTATATTCTTCAACCACCGGTATGCCATCTGTACTCACTTACGAAATAGAGAAATTGGTGAGCCTGGTTGTAGACAATAGTTTGTTCTTGCTTGAATTGTGTCTTTAGAAATGAAAACAATCTTGGTGTGCGTGCATGTTCCCACCAAACATTGTAGCTAGGTGTGTATTAATTGAGGACATATCGAGTCTTATCATTTGTGGATGCAATCAGAGAGAGGGCCAGGAAATGTAAACTATGTGTAGAAAACAAAGAATCTTACCAAGTTCTTTTTGTTGTGGAAAAAAAAGTGAGGGTTGTGGCTTTAGAAAATGAGCTTTCTGATGAAGAAGACTATTGATCATGAAGTCTTCCAACTTATGATGGCTACAAAACAGAGTCTCTATTTCATTTGTGTATCTTGTGCAGATATTCATCTCGTACCCATGGGCAGGGAGCACATGTACTTGGGGAAAAAACGGTGCCAAGAAGGACATCAAAGTAACTGGGATGGAGGATATTAAGCGTCAGGTCACTTGCTGTGTGTCATCAGCGCGCAGCGAACGGGACATTCAACTTCCTATGCAAGTCATATTTCACTGGTAAAAACAGAACGATGTTTACCCAAAACCCATGTTGCAAGGATTTGTCTGGATTATGGGTTATACTTGACTATGATCTCGAATCACTGGCAAAACCTATAGACATGTCAGCAGTTTGTGTCATGTTCTTGGTTCCATACTTTGAGGATGTTGTGAAGCAGATGGAATTGCCGCAAAGTCAAAAAATGATTTGGTTGTTGCATTGCTGGTCTGTGCACAAGTCCAAGGCATTTCTGACATGGATGAAGAAGACAGAATACCCTCGTAGTACTGTGTTTGTGTTCTATTTGTTACCGGCAAATTGCAGAGCAAAGCTCCAGCCAGCTGATGTCGTTCTTCAGAGACCTTTGAAGTGTGGCTTCACGAGGTGTTCTACACAATTATAGTCTGTGACATGCATTCAACAACAATTCGAGAATAAAGTCTCTGATGTTCAACTTGAAGATACATTACGTGACGAGTTATGTACTTGGCTTGACCAACTTGGAAAGACGTAGCCAGGCACTCGAACTGATATGATTGTCAAAGGATGACAAAGACTGATTTCAAGTGTGGATGATCAACATGAAGATTCAGAAGACAGGAGTGGGAAGAATTGCTTGTGGATGCTGATGTCATGGAATTGATGTCTGTGTGTCAGGTTTATTCTTTTCCATTTTCTATGAATTGCCAAAGTGGTGATATTAATAGGTGTCATAGTAATTTTCCAAATTTCAACATTCATCCACATATTGGATAGAAAATATCACTTTAGCACATAATTATCACATATATTCATAATTTTGTTTTCATTCACAATTTGGTGATTTCATCTAAGATTTTTTTTTTAATTAGAACTTTTCTAGCAATCTACTACCCTTTCAATACTATTTTGTTCCAAGGGCATGGTGTAGGGCCCATTACTTTGGTGCAAGTGGCCTCCAAATCACCAAAAGAAAAAAAAAATGTTGCTATGTGTGTCGCTAGTGATGAAGTTGAAAGTGGCCAAGGGTGTAGTTAGTGAAGTTGGAAGTGTAGATTTTGTTCATGCTAGTGTGCCCTGTGCCATGTGCTATATTGTGGTAAAATAAAAATAAAAGTAACTTTCTAAAGTTTTAATTCATAAAAACTTTGAAAATTCAATATCTTTTACACTATATGTCCAAACACCATGAAACAAAGTCCATGCACTCCGCCTTGTAGAGAGTTTTTCAATGGTACTAAGAACACAACTTGGAGATGCATGGTCCAAGAGATCTCACTATAACTAACAAAACCAAACAAACAACTTGATTTGGGGTATAGAAGTAGACATAGATATGAGCCGTATAATTAGGTGTTTTATGTTTTTAAATATAATTTTCAATTGTAATTCATTGACTTTTTATTGTAATTTCAATGGTTTTTGATATTATAAATTATTTGTATTTCGCATTATTTTTTTCTAATTTCAACAAGTCAACTACGCCTATGATTTTCACAAATTCAAGAGTATATAGACTTGAAATTTTATATTTATTTCGTACAAAACTCTTGGATTTTCTTGAAATTTTAGACACTTTCCATTGGAAATTAATTATATGTAGAAAGTGACTAACATGTAAGGAACATTGACAATTTGGAAAGCTATGGGATACAATTGATTTACCTTATCTAAAACTTGCAAAAAAGTAGTTGCAACATTTGCAACACCCCCCAATCTTGCACAAAAAATATGTAGTATTTTCTTTAGTTTACAAGAGTGCTTCCAATTTTGGATTGAAAATATGTGAAGATGAATATTTGACCACCAAAATGGATGAAATTGTGAATGGATTGTGACAATATATACTTAACATACTAGATTCTCGGGGGGTGCATTTAGTTCTACTATAACAAACCACGTGCGAACAAGTGGTTTCTAATAAACTATAATTTCAACCTAAAATTTTGAACATTGTTTGATAATGACTATAGCTTTCTATTGCCAAAATTTCCAACTCAAATAAAATATGAAATGATTTCTAGAAGAGGTTGAAAATGAACTAAAATGGCATGTTTTTCAACTCAAATAATTATAGAGGACACATTTAGATGACCATTGAGTCAATATTCAACTCAAAATGAGCTTTCAATAATGAGTTTTTTTTAGGAATTTTTTGTTCATTTTTTAGACAATTTTTTCTTATATAATATAGGGGTGTGAAAGTTATTTTTCAGTTCTACAATATATCTTTTTACTTCAAAAATTTGTAACTAATTATTATTAACAAATAAAAATATCAATAATTCAAAACATAAACTTTCAAAGTAGGAAAATCTATTCATATTTTTTAAATTTTGTTTTATTTAAAATTCAAAAAGTATATAGGGGGTCCAAAGTTTTGTTTGCACGTGGTTTCTAATGGACATTCTAAATGACCCCCTCGAGAATAGATTGTTTGAGAAGTAAAATAATTGCAACCCAAAACAAAGAATTCAAACATCTTTGGTATCTTGATTTTTAGTAAGCATTAAAACTTTGAAGTTCATATTTCTAGATGATGAAGAGAGTACTATATGACAATGTGTTGTCCAAATAACTTCTCATTCATCCAATGATGCCTAAATCTATAGAAGACAACCTTCTTTTGTAACCAATTTAATGAAATTGAGGTAAATATAATACTTCGAAGGCAAGTTCAACATTCTTTGTTGAATAATTATTTAATATGTTGAAAACTAAGAACATAATGTCAATATTCTACAATATTATTTTTGTGATTATACTTAATAATTTATTTATTGCAAAATTAATTTCCAAAAATTTTGGCATCTATTTTTAGAATAAATTTTCCAAACTTGACCACCGGTTATGATAATATACATGTACAAAAGTGTGTGAAGTTTTTAAATTAAAAAAAATTGAAATGAATTGAAGCATTAAAGATAAAGTCAGTAGGTAGTTGTATCCAAAGTATTTGTACCCCCTTTCAAAAATGTTTAATCATGAAGAAGATGTGAAATTCTTTTTTCCTTCGTTGAATTCCCTATATTTGTATGGAATTGCTTATGACATAAAGGAGAACTCCGTATTAGATTACTAGTATTAGAGAAGGTGACATTAAAGAGGTCTTGGTATCGTACCGGCTATGGTTGAGGTTGATACTCGGGTTCCATAATTCGTATCAAACCCGGCACCACCCTTCTCCTTCAACGAAGACAGTCATTTGAGGACGTCTTTCTAGAATTAGGGCTTGCAGCCTCGCAGGGACAGCTTTGCAGATTTGTTGTATAAATTGATGCAGCGATTGAGAATTGCGGAATCGGAAGGTGCTGTGTTCAGATTGCACAGTTGATCCAAGATCGTCTTCATTGAAATTGTAGCTGAAGGCTTCTGGTAGTCTCCTCGGAGAGTGCTGGGGATCCTGGAGACAACATCTCATCCTTCCGCTCTGTCGAGAGATTATCTTTCTGTAGTCTCTTTTTCTGCAGATTTGTGGCAATTATGGTAGGCGCCAACGTCAAGGCGGAGACGGTCACCATGATGGACAAGCGCAAGGGCATTGAGAACGAGATGGATGTTATCATTGCCCGCCTCACCCGGCCCGGCGGACCTGGCCTGCAGGGCAATCTCGTGGACGCTGAGGTGCGTTACGATTTCTGTACTGTTTGCTCAATTTTGCCATTTCTGGAGAATTTCAGGAAGCTTGGAGGTATTGAGTGTTTTTTCGGGATGATGTTCTTTTCTGTTGCATTTGAACCGTTGTTCGCACGAATTTTTATGACACCGTGGACGTCGTTCTTCGTGGAGCGTGCTCTTGCATCGTGAGGATATCTCTAGTGCTGTAATTTGGGAATGGCGCTGGGGTCTTCGGACTGCCCTGTGGATCCTAGGGTTTTTCATTCAGGCTTGTAGCATTCGGGACGCAAAGTCGCACATCGTCCCTTCTTCCATGCGACTCTTAAAACTGAATTGAGTTTAAAATCTCAGGTTTAGGATTCGATCTAGTAAGTTCACTGTTGGTTAATATGAAGTGCATTCTTTCATGCCTCAGGGCTTCCCGAGAGCAGATATTGACATTCCCGCTGTGAGATCCGACCGGCAGCGGCTCTCAGGTGACATTTTCCTTCATCGCGTGTGTGTACTTTGCATGGTAAATTTATGAGCATCGTTAGTTTTCTAATCCTCCTTCAACACCGGAACCTGTACAATTTAGTGTGGACTTCTGCGCAGCGCTTCGGAATGATCATAAAGAGATCACGGATGCAATTGAGAAGAATTTGATTATCCTGCATTCCGGAGGTTTTACAAGAGGGTCGTCACAGCCTGACAAGCACGCAGGTCTCCTTTTTCACCTGATCTTGTGCTCCTTTGAGAGGCAGTGTGATTGTTCAGCTGCAAATTTTCATTAAACCGATGATATACTTGTAGGCTATAACAACGACGTTCAGTTTCTCCGAAGCACGTATTTGTTCAATTAAAAAACTAAACGGAAAGATCGATGCAAATTTGATAAACCTGAGGATCTTTCACTCGTGCCGTCCTGCTGGCAACTTTGAGGTTCCTTTTGGCAGTATTAGTAGGATCATTGCTAGGTTTCTGATAGACAATATCTGAACGTGTTTATCGAAGCCACTAGAATCATATTTCTCCAATATGGACTTTGTCAACTGAAGCGAGCACTCTCGGGATTTGAAAGTATAAGTTTTGTTGCATATTGGCATATAAATTGACCTTGGTAATGTGAATTTAGATGCTGAGGTCGTGCGACCATCACCAAGGGCCACACCCATGGATATTGCATCCAGCACTGGAGGGAACACATATGCTGAGGGGCCAAGCCCGATGGACGAGGATGCGGGCGAATCGAATCTTCCCTTTGCAGTTTTCGACGATGTTTCTGAGGGTTCCCCAGCAGCAGTGGATGGTGTCAAGCTGGGTGACCAGATAGTGAGATTTGGAAGTGTAGATGGAGGGGAGAATCTCCTAATGCGGCTTGCACGGGAGGGCCAAGCTAACGAGGGGATTGGAATACCAGTAGTTGTGATTAGGCGAAGTGAACGCGTGCATCTGACAGTCACGCCTCGGAGGTGGCCAGGCCGTGGTCTGCTTGGGTATATGGCCGCTTTCAGAAAGAATCCACTGAACAGATTTTGCTTACTTCCTGCAGTGGATAGACATTAGGGAGGGAGATGCATCAACCGGTTCAATTTGTCCTTACTGATATTTGCCAAACCTGTGTTGTTTGTTGGCAGGTGTCACATTCAGCCTCTATAACGGAGCTTATCGTGGAGCTGTCTCCGAATACTACAGCAGACTTCTTTCTAAAGATGTAGGTTATTCTACACTTTCCCGAATAGTTCCCTGGCAATTGTGCCTCACGAATTTTTGACGCATGCCGCCTCATTTTGGGACAATCCGAACAAACTCTGCAACTTTTGAAAACCTAGGGACCACCCAGTTGTAAGAATGCATGTATTTGGTCTGATTGTGGGCGCTGGGTGCTCACATTCGCACACATGATAGTAGAGCAACCATCTAGTTAAGGGTATCAGAAACTACTCTTGTGCTTCCTTTGCTAAGCATCTCTGAAGTCCATTTGTTTCCATGATGGTTTTTATGCTAAATTTTAAATAGTGTTTTCATGAAGCCACCTGGTTTGATTTATCACTTCTGTTATTTCTCATTTATTACATATTCATTCACTTCATATTTTTTTCTGAAGCACCGGAGTGTTGTTTTTAATCCTTTTTCGCCCAGTACTTACGGGCCATAATTTCTACACGATATTGTGTTTTTGATTGATTGATTTTTTTAATACTACCTCTGTTTCTGAAAAAGATTCGTGTTTCCTTTGTAAAGCACAGTTTTTTTTGTAAATACAAAAGAAACACAGTTTTCTTTCAGAAACAGAGGGAGTAATTTATAATTTTTGATCGACCAAACGAATGGAATCCATTGACAGACAAACAACATTGATACACGGTGAATGTCCTAGTGGTTTGAGTACTTTTTTCACAGGTAAAGGTAGAAGCACCTAATTGTAGCATTTTTTGTTCTCCAACACCTAAAAAATGGTCTTGAACGAACACTTCCATGATTCTAAGCCATTACAACTTTTCAAAAGCAACCATAGAGGGGAGGAATTTTTTGAAGTGACCAATGAGAGTTGAGACATTCTGTGCTTCTAGGATGTTCATTCAAGATGAGTTTAATGTTATGTGTGGGCTATTGTATGTTCTCAATTATTATTGAAGTGTCAGAAATTTACAAAACCATTTGGGTTGCATTTTTTTTTAATTTACTAACAATCTCATCAAATTTTTTTGGTCATTTAACCTTTGAGATAGTGGGACTAGAAAAGTATTGCTTTTAGTTGCTATTAGTTTAATAGTATGCATTGAGTTATTTGTCAAAGCTATGCCAATCCAATTTGTATAAATTTTTGTTATTGGACAAATTTTCCTACTCTTAAGTTTTTTGAGAATCTATTTTTTTCAAAATTTAATATTTTCCAATCTCACAAAATCACAATATATAAACTCCAATTTATCAAGCCAATCGAACCAAAAGTATTTGTATTTTTTTTCCAAATTCTACAAAATTCACTATCTTACAATCCATTAAATGAAATCTTGTATTTTGTCTTCAATACAATTTTTCATGTGCATACACCTTCCTTAATTTTGGAAGGTTGAAGACTATAATTGATTGCTTATCCAATCACTAAATAAGTGTACTTTTTATTTCTATAGTTCTTTTGAAAATTATCTATCAACTAATTTTAACCTTGGCATCTTTCAAGGGTTAAAGATTTGTTGATATTGTTTTGAATTCCATCATAGTGGTCTTATAGAATGGTAGTTATAATCACAAACAAATCAAATCAAATCAAAAAGTAGGTCACTTGCATCTAAAAATTGAATGTACCTTGGTCAAACTTGATTCTAGATTTTTAAATATTCATTTTTGAAATTCAATTTAAAGTTAGAAAACAAAGTCTAACTTGTTTTATTTCTATCCTATTTAAACATCTTGGATATATCTTAAAATTAAATGTATTTTTGCAATTAAAAGCTCCAAATGTTAAAATCCAAATTTCACAATCTTGTGTATTTTTTATTTTTATTTTCTATTCTAAAAATGATTATTAAATTTATTTAAATTTGGTAAAAATCCTAAATTATTCTAATATATATTAAAATTAATATGATCTTATCTATACATATCATTTTTGAAAATAACAATAGTTTGAATTTTCCATTAAAATCAAAATCTAGACATGACCATATATACGTATTAAGGTTAGTGTACTTCCAAACAACGACTAGTATAGCTTATAATCATTGTACAATTTGCTACCCTCTAACCATTTCTACTCATTGTCCTCATATCCTACAAAGGATAAATGTCATTATTCAAAGAACGAAAGTACAATTCAAAGGTAATGGATTACATAATCATTTGGAGGATAAAAGTCATCTCCAAGTGCCTTGAGGTCACTATTCCCACATGCAATGAACACACACTTGTATGTATAGTACATACCATTCTTCTTGTGTGAACTAAAAGTATGGTGGTTTAAAATCCAATCATGTGTAAATAATTTACTAAATTTATATTCAATGTGTTTATTATGAAAGCAAAAATATGTCTATCCATACAATTGACATGTATGTGCAATTCAAAGACTAGGAAGTCATTTGGAGCTTCCTTCGATAGTCTACATCTTGATGAAGTGACAATATAGCACCATTTTTGTTGTTTGTGATACAAGATTTAAAAAAGAATTGCATAGCAATGTCTAAAAAATCACAAGTTCTATGCACCCCCTTCATTGATACTTTATAAATTCACCAAGAGTATCAAGTCAACCAGAACTTTTTGCACAATCTTCAAATACATCTTCATATCCTAAATCGAGCCTAAATCACACAATCTACACGAGGAGGGCAAATGTATTAAACTCTCTTTCCCTTTAGAGTTTACTTTGTAGGTGTCTTAAAGTCCATCCTTGGAATGATGAACAAAGTACTTCAAGCCGACACATTTTGTCCAAACAACTTCTCATTTCCTCTACACTAAATACTCTCATTCCCTCTACACTATTTTTTTTTTTTACATTTATCATTAATTTATGTAATCAATAAAATGTACCTATATCTTAGATTAGGCAAACTTAATTATAAGACAATTGAACAAGTTCCTTTTCTATCAAGCAATGTTTGAAATCTCAATATAACAAACTTCCTGTAAGACCCATTTGATGAACTTGAAAGAAATAGTTTATGTGTGCAACTTACAGGAGATAAGGTATGTGCACCTAGAAGAGACACTCTCCTAATTGTGCCACCTATCTACACCAGTCCAAGACTTCAAGCTTAAAATTTCAACATGACAAACTTCCTATAAGACCCATTTGATGAAATTGATGAAAATAGTTTACGTGTGCAACTTACACTAGATAAGGTATGTGCACCTCAAAGAGACACTCTCCTAATTGCACCACTTATCTACACTAGTCCAAGATTTCAAGCTTGAAATTTCAATATGACAAACTTCCTGTAACACCCATTTGATGAACCGATTGAGGGAAATAGTTCATGCAATGAGCAACTTACAGTAGATAAGGTATGTGCACCTAAAAAAAGACACTCTCCTAATTGCACCACCTATCTACAACAGTCCAAGATTTCAAGCTCGAGATTCAGGTGCACATATACCATAGAATAGGAAAAGAAAAAAAGAAAAGAAAGAAAATGGGCAAAAGCAAATTTCAAATCCTGTAAGAAAATTGAGCGCCCCAAGATGGGAGTTCGGGCCCCTTTTCCCCAGTTGGCCGGTTTCCCAAACCCCACGAGGCCCTCACAAGCCAGGTCTGTCTCAGTCAAGCAAGCAACCCTGTTCCAGGCGGGCGGGGCGAAAAAGTCCAGCACCAGCACTCCGACCAGGCCAAGGGCGGGGTCAGAATTTTTTGGGGCTGGGCTGGGCCTGGCCGGCCTGGCCTGCCTGCCTCAGCATTCACGAGCCAGGAGTTCTTTCTTATAAGCGTCGAGCCGAGGCTCCTCTCAAAACCCCTCGTCGTCGGCTTCTCATATCTCCTCTCCTCCCCCCTTTTTAGCTGCTTCCGCATCGTCCTCGTGCTCTTTCCGATCCCAAACCTTCAACCAAAATCGTCGCGCAGTTCGCCAAACTCTTTCTTCACCTCTCTCTCTCCACAGCTCCCGTCCCTCCTCCCCGCTTCTCTTACACTTCAAATTTGGTTTGGGCTCCTCACTATTCTCGTACGTGGCGATCGTTTTGGCGATGGCGATGCAGGTCGTCACGCGATGTGTGATTGCGACGCCCGGCCTCTAGAGCATTGGTGATAGACTGCCACTTTCATTTTTGTCGGTGAGTACGACTACTCTGTCGCGCATGATGATGATTTTTCAGTGTGAGCAGATTGGGGACTGTGGACCTCGTTGGAGGGGGAGCGAGGTGATAGTTTCTGGTGTTTATTGTAGTAGTTTGAAATTGAGTTCCCCGTCGTACATTATGTTGTTCGAAGTATGATGAACTTTTTCTGTCAGTTCAAAATTCTCAGTTGCGGGTATTTCTGGCTCTCTCTGAGAAGCGTGTTGATCAATGGAATTCCTGCTGTTATAGACTAGGGGAGCAATGGTAGAAAGTAGTTCCGATCTTTTTGTTTTATGTGACTCTTCGACAAGTAGGTTTGCGATGGCGGAAAGGCTCGCATTTTCCAGGGTTAGAGGGACTATATGGCATTAGGTTACGGGGTCGTTACGTCGTACTATCGTTTCGATCTTCCAATCGTAGCAGTTTGTATTACTTTTGCTGAAGGAAGCTTGATTGTTTTGGAATAGGGATTCAATGTCAAGCAGCATGCTATGGGACAGAGTCTGTACCTGTACCTTCACCAATGCAGCCATCCTTTTTTTTTCAATCAATTTTCTCGTTTTTCTCTAGTTTTTCGCAGTAAGAGATCAGATTTGCGGTCAACTTTTCCATGAGCTTTGTTTGTGGTTTAGTGGAAGGGAAGAGCGTGTATGGATTGATGCCGACTTGTGTCGATTTGCGGTTAAGAAGCAAACCTTTTGGTGCCAGGAATCGAATTATGTTGGGAGAGGATTGTTTATTCCTTATATTAGTTGCTGGATCTTTCTCCTTCCGGTTAGGTGCTCTGTTTCTGTTTCTCCGAAGATTGATCGGAGGAGATCTTTTGTGTTATGTGTCTCTCCTCAAATTTGATCCAGAGTTTCGTGCATGCGGTGTTGCTTAGAATTTTTGCAATTCTAGATTTGAGGATCCCTTGTGAACATCCCTTTATGACTTGAACGCTTAAGGCTTACGAGCATCATCGTCTGGCCTCGTTTTTATGTTTTTTGGTGACGGGAAATTTCGTCAGTGAATAAGTTAACGAATTCTCCATTGGCGCGCTTTGGATCAAACTTTTAACACGGAAACTATCTCGGAAACTATGAATTCTCGTAACTCGTGTCTCGGAAACTATGAATTCGGAAACTACTTTTCGTGTAAGTACTTTTGTGATCTCTTAGCGTAGGTCCAGCACAACAGTATTCCAGACTTAGCTTATTGTTGTGCTCTCACATACAAGACTGAACGCTTTTTCTGCAGATGAGTTGGAAAGATGTTTCTAAGGTTTTTTCTGATTAGGTCACTTTTTTCCCTTGTCTTTACAGGTGCACATGCAGATAGTTTAAGTAACCACCATACGATTATGTATGTGACTTTGAGGGCAATTACAAGAGTTAAAAGTGATTTTGAGGAACAGCCTGATGGCTGTGTCTATGAAGAATGTCGACGTTGCTTTCCAAGGAGTTGGACAGAAACCGTATCCTACCATTCCGGGTGTCATTCCTGGATGTCCTTCTGAATATCATTCTAGTTGTGATTTCTATTATCAGCCATAAGGATATTGTATACTTCAGTAGGGTCTCCTTTGTTGCATTAGTAACATACGTGCGATATAATCCTCCAATCAATTGTTTCCTTTGACTTTGGCTTTGTCCGCAGAGGAATGGATGTATGGCGCATCGAAAATTTCAAACCAGTGCCCCTACCTAAGGAATCACATGGAAAATTTTACTCTGGAGATTCTTACATTTTGCTCAGGGTATTATTTCCGCTCCTTTTTTTGCTTGCTTGTGTCTCAAGAGGACTTGCTTTCTAGCAATTTCTGAGAATTCTATGAACACGACTGATAGTTTGTCTTCAAATTTATGGCTGCTCTTTTGCAGGGAGACTTCGCCAAGTACTTTGATTCTTTGCATTTGGTCCTCATAACATATTTTGATATAGATGAACCTTAAAGTTTGACGATTTGTTATTGGATTTTCAAATAGCTAAAACTGCACTGTTAATATTGGTCGGGACTAGTCTCGTCTTATTTTGTGTGTGGCTTATGGTTGTAATTGTTTATTATAATTAATTTTAGAAGAGTATGGTAGGGTGGATGTAGTGCATTTTATTTCTTCAGATATTGTAACACAAGATATATGCTGTGGTGTGCCGATAAACTGCTCAATGTAACCTCAGAATTATTCATATTACCTTATCAGGCTGTTGTTTTCGTCTTGACTTAGTCTTCTATATTTTGTGCGCGTTTTGGTAACAGACTACAGCACTGAAGACTGGAGGATTCCACTATGACATTCACTTTTGGCTTGGAAAGTATACAACTCAGGTGCTCTTAGCGCTGAAATATTTACTGATCATCAATATTTGAACCGCTATTTGAACCGCTTACATGAATTACAGAATATCTTTGCTTCAACTTTCATGAGATATGTAGCGGAGTACCCAGAAGATGGCTCAATTTTCCTACCTCAACCCTGATTGTTCGAGTTACTGGTGAAATGTTTAGTTACTTTTGTAACCTGCACTTGGAGACTGCATACAGTCAAGCCGTGGTGTGAAAAAGAAATATCTCAACTTTCTGAGCGATTCTATGAAACAAGCGCTTACCGTCAAGTGTATGGTGGCTGCAGGATGAGGCTGGCACAGCGGCCATCAAAACAGTTGAGCTGGATGCTGCTTTAGGTGGTCGTGCGGTTCAATATAGAGAAACTCAGGAACATGAGACAGACCTTTTCCTATCTTATTTCAAGCCATGTATCATTCCCATGGAAGGTGGTGTTGCCTCTGGATTCAAGAAAGTTGAGGTTGGGAAAGTTGAGCCTCGTTTATTCATTGTGAAGGGGAGGCGTGCTGTTCGAGTATCACAGGTCTGAAACAAATTTTCTGCCTAACTGGTCCTATTCTATTGCACCTCTCCCTATCCTCCCTTCTGTCAATATCAAATGCTATTTTATTATTAAGTGTTTGTAGGCCCCGACAGGTATTAGTTGTAAGATGTTGGGTTTCCGTCTCTTGATTTCTTTTGGTTCTATGAGTACTGATACCTTATTTTTGCGTTAATAATTTGTTGATCTTTGGGGTTAATATTTAGGTCTGCAAGAAAAGACCTGTCTTTCATTATAACGGAAAACTAATCAGGATGCAGGATCTATGTCTTCTTGAATAAGAATACAAGATTTGAGCCTATTTTGAGCTGAACTATTCCTTTACTGCCTCTGTATGACAGGTGCCCTTTGCCCGTTCGTCACTCAACCATGATGATGTCTTTATCCTGGATACGGAATTTACAATCTTCCAGTTCAATGGAGTAACATCCAGCGTTCAAGAGAGAGGGAAAGCTCTAGAAGTTGTCCAATATATTAAAGATACAGATCATGATGGGAAATGCGAAGTTATCATTATAGGTAATGAACCAGACAATTAGCTTCTTAATTCCAAAGTTAAACTGAATTATTATCTAATGGTTTGAACTGATGCATTGAGCTTGCTGAGTTGCGTTCTCTAAATCGTGTGAATGAGCTTATAATATGTCATGTCGAGAACAAATGAGCGTTCAACAATTTCTAGCTTTGTGCTGCTTAATTAGTTTTCTGATTTTTGGATTATGCAAACACCTGATCACGTAATTATGTATTTCATTGTTTTTGCAGATGATGGCACACTCGGGTCCGAGGCAGACACAGGGCAGTTCTGGGTCCTATTCGGAGGCTTTGCTCCACTGACGAAGAAAGCCGCTGTTGCTGATGATTCTCCTGAGTTGACTAAGCCTAAACTATTGTGGTAAGCGAGTGTTTCCTGCATATCGCTTGTTCAACCATGTTGTGTTACATCCTTGCGTTTAGATTCATTTACTTCTTCTCCACCCTAGGAATATGGAGCAATTGCTTGAGGTGGAAACCTGGAAACCTGAAAGAAAGCCTGTGAATAAGAGATGCATTAATAGGAGATGCAGTGGGAGTCATGTGTATACTATACACAGAGATTTCAGAACTGTGCAATTTGTAGTCCTGTATGCATTGTTGATTATTACTGATTACTGATGGTGGGTATTGGATACTCAAGTATCATAGAAGGGCACTTCAAGGGAGTGGAAACCTCGAAAGACATGTTGGACAGCGGCAAATGTTATCTACTCGATTGCGGCACTGAGCTATATATATGGGCAGGTCGCAATACATCACTGGATGCAAGAAAGGCTGCCATTTCAACTGTTGAGGCAAGTGCCTGTTGCCATTTGTTTTGAATGACATTTACCGTGATTTTGGTTGTATTTGTTATTATGTTGTTATGTAATTAGATGTAAAAAATTCAATTCATTAGTGTAAACTGTGTGGAGTAATGTAACGAAGTATCCATCCGCTATTTATGTCCTCTATGATTTCTCATTAACGGTCTCCAAAATATTATGTAGCCCGAGTCCTTGTTGTTATTTTAAGAAGATCGCTTATCATGTATCTCCTTGTGCATCTTGATGAGTATGAGCCATCAATCAATTAACTATATGTATGCGGTTTTCATTTATTGTTAATTACATTCTGAAATATCTACTGCATATATCCAGGGTTATATCACGGATCAGGAAAGGCCAAAGCATACACAGATCACCCGGATCATCGAGGGATTTGAAACATTGGAATTTCGTTCATATTTTGACAAGTGGCCGTTAAATGGACAGCACCCAGTTTCTGAAGATGGAAGAGGCAAAGTTGCGGGTATGCTGAACATACTGATCCTCTTACCTGGCTCCGCTGGCCATGCTTACCCATTATCTCTTGGCTGAGATTCATGACGAATATACTTGAGCATAATACAGTAAAATACTTCTGTATATTAAGCATATTGATAACACTTGTGTACTTGTTTAGTTTCATTTTGCAAAATTTGCAGTTCTTAATCAGGAATGTGAAGAGCAGATACGACGGCAATTGTACGATATGTGCTATAGCATGCGACATTGCAGAAACCAAATTTCTAAATTCTCCTCCAAATTGTGCTTGTGATTCGGTGTACAACATGTTCGTGTAATTTTTATAGATGTTTTGCACAACCATTGTCACAGAGCTGATAGTGTGCGGTAATGACAGCATTGTTGAAGCAGCAAGGCCTAAATACGAAGGGTATCCTCAAAGGTTCACCTATCAAAGAAGAACCCTCACCACTTCCGAATTTGAATGGCAAGATTGAGGTTAGCCTTATGGTCCAATACTTTCAAATATTTCGTAGTTCAGTTTTCTTCTTTCAGATCTCCGCTTCTGCTCATCTTCATGTAAAATTTCTGTTTCTGTTTATTCATTTGGAATCTTCAAGCTACTCAGACGTGAGTGATGTCCACTTTCTCAGGTGTGGAGGGTGGAAGTTGGTCTGAAAAGAGAAGTTGCTGTTGAAGATGTTGGAAAGTTCTACGACAGCTGCTGCTATATTGTGCTTTACACTTACCAAGGATCTGAACGTAAAGACGAATACCTACTCTGCAACTGGATTGGCCGATATGCCCCTGTGGTAAGATAGGATCCGCAATATCAAAACCGTAGTCTATTTTCGACGACAGCGTCTTAATTTATGGAAATACGACAATATAACTATAGTCAGAGGTCAGCATGACCGTTGGAATGTCAGTGTCTTACACTTGAATTATTGCTAGACTGCTGCTATATTTACGATGTGTAATTAGTATTGACTAAATATTCCAAGATTTTCTCTATTATTAATTAGCTATCTTGTTACACAGGAGGATAAGACTGCGTCTATAAGAATTATGAATGACATGAACGCCGCACTTAAAGGACGTGCAGTGCAGGTAATTTCCCTCCACCTTCGAGATTGGCCCTCCATTGTAGTATGCTGTAAACTCCACGATGCTGTGTCATATTTGTAATTCGTCACTGGGCTTTTGCAGTGCGATGTCGTATGTTTTGGTCTTCACTCATCCAATATAGACAGGTTTAGTCTCGACTTGGGTACTGGTTTTGATGTTATTAGAGGTTCTTTGTTCCCCTACAGCATACTGAATTTACTTGTAACAGGTAGTGCGGTGTTTGTATCTATATCTGCAGTGCATGTGACGTGAATATCTGTATTCATGACAGGCATACATTTCTCAAGGGCAAGAGCCTGTTCAGTTTTTGGCGCTGTTCAAATGCATGTGCATATTGAAGGTTTGTTAGCTTGTTTGCTATCACACGTCTATCCCTGACTGTAAATGTCCCAAGTTGCTGGACTCTATGTTTTGCTCATCTTAGTAAGGGTTACTGGTTGATTTAACGGTTGCTCAGTGTATGACATGAATTACATGGTGTGTGGAGGATGCGTTTATGCTTTAGTAACGGGTGGATCGTTTCCACCTTATGGCAGGAGCATACAAGTCCAGGCCACAAAGAAAATCCAATAATGCTGGTGCGGGTGCGAGCTGCCGGTCCGCAGATTGTGCTAGCTGTTCAAGTAGACCCGGTATGTAGTGTGCATTTGTGGAGGTGGTCTTACCGTCATTAGTGTCAAGATGTCAAAGTTTGGATATTCAGTATCTTTTGGTTTGTTACATTATCACAGCGGTTTTTTGCTCACTGATTGGAGACAGTTTCTAAGAAAAAAATTCTGTCATATGCAGTTATCAGCTTCGCTGAACTCCTCTGATTCATTCCTGCTTCAAACCAACGCAAAGCTGTATGCCTGGTCGGGCAACCTCAGTAGTGCCGAGAATCAAAGGGCTGTTCTACGGGTGGCGGAAGTTTTGAAGGTACGATAAAGTGCTAAATATACTATTTTTAATTCGAATGTAAGCAGATGTTTCTTCTTTTCTTCCGTGTGGTATGAAGACAACCGGTTAATGATGTCTGTCACTTAAATTCATACGCGGATATAAGCCTGGGTCCTTGGTCTCTGAAATTGGGTTCTTTCTATTGATAGAGTCGCATGCCTCTTTGTTGAGGAGCATTGTTGAGTATACTGCCAACCACTAAACCTGAGTTTGACTGGTTCAGCCTGGTGTTATAGCAAGGCCTGTGAAAGAGGGTTTAGAGCCTCCAATCTTTTGGAGTTCTCTTGGGGGAAAACGAAAATACGCAAGCCAACGGGAACCAAAAGATGGTCCTAAGGATCCAAGACTGTATGCTTGCAGTCTCTCAAAAGGTGAGGTTTTCGCAAGATTCGTCATCAGGTGGCTTGCCCTCAAGGGGTACTCAATGAAATTTGCTTTGGTTAATTTCTTGAATTATCTCATGTATCGTTACTGTATAGAGAATGATTTGTAGTTTGTGATTGTTGATCAACACTTCCTTCTCTGTCGTATCTCTGCTTTTTTCATTATCTGATGCTTTTATTCTTCTTCCTGTGCCCTGTGGAATATTTATTTCTGACATAATTGTGGTCCTACGTTCCTCGGTCATCAATTGCGTACTACTATCCAGGGAATCTGAAGGTAACGTTCCTTATGTATTGCCTCTGTTACCCGCAATACATTCACTGCTCTACAAATGATGAAGATCAATGACATTCTAATGGAATTCTAAAGCTCTGCAATGTTCTTGATGCTGTTAGTTCCAATGTTTGAGCGTTCAAATATTTGTGCATATCCCAAGCGACAACTGCTATGTTGGTCTTGTTCAAGTTTACTTGGTGTACTAGCATACTGAGGAGAGAATTGTGCAGGTGACCGAAGTGCATAATTTCACACAAGATGACCTTCTGACTGACGATGTCATGATCTTGGACTGTCACAATTCTTTCTACGAGTGGATTGGCCAAAATGCAAGCGCAGACGAGAAAGAACATGCTTTAGAAATTGCGAAGGTAAAAATCTCCTTTCATTTTGTACTGCTTAATTAGAACAGTTTAGGGACTAAATTTTCAAATTCTCAGGGACTGCTGGTTGCCTTTAAATTGGTATAATTCTGGGGGAAATTCAGTTTTGAGAGCTTGAACATTGATGCGCCTCAACTGTTACTTGCAGAAATATGCTGAAAGAGTAGCAAGGCTAGATGCGAGACTACCAGAGACTCCGATCTTCCTATTTACTGAAGGCAATGAACCGACATTTTTCACTGGATTCTTTAAATGGGATTCGAACAAGGTCAATGTCAGTATCACTGCTTCCTCTACTTGCTCTAGTTTTTGTAATTATATATGTAATGAGAGTTGCTGCTATTTTTTCTTTCAGTTGTTGCAACATCGTCTGATGCGTGGAATTCTTCTCTCTAAATTCAATTTAGAATATCCATCCTCATTTGAAGACAAAATGTAGAGATCATCACTGCCATTAGGATGCTCAAATATGATCACGTTTCTAAAATTACATGAGGATTGACAGGTCAATGGAGATGCGTATGCACGAAAGATTGCAGGGCTCCAAGGACGACCTCCCCCTCAAGAGGTAGCTTTATTAAGGTTTTAGCCAATTCAGTTTTTCCGACATAGGGTCCACGCTCGAGCTGTCTGGGAGTAGTCAAAATTGGAGCACCTTTGCATTGAGAGATATGTCTTATTTACAATTGTAATGTTTGCAATGTGCCATGTGAATGTTTCAGAAATCGCAAAGACGTCTCACCCCAAGTTCGTCAGTTGGCGCCAAAGATACGTCCACACAGAGGGCTGCGGCTATGGCAGCTCTGTCATCGCAGTTGACGTCTGAGGGAAAGCTGTCCAAGGTTGTTCAAACTGTAATGAATCAGAATTCATCATCGTCGGCTCCAGTAAGTCCTAGGATTCACCGACCATCAACCGCCAACTCTCAAAGGGCTGCAGCTATGGCTGCCCTGTCCTTCATGCTTGGCACTAAACCAGGACCAACCTCTGCAATTTCAGGTGAGAACATATTATGCTCGATTGCTTCTTAATCTGTGATTCACACTCGGACCTAATTTGACACCTTTCTATGGGCAAAGTGACTACACAGTTCTGCTTGTGTGATAATGTATCCGTTTCTTAAATTTATGCATAGTATAGATGCTAGGATGACCCTGGTTAACGGAAGTACCATGCGTGGCTCTAAGTCAGTCTGAGATGCGTCCAAAATGTATTGCGGCAGTCTACTTCAACCAAAATTTTCATAATTTGTCTTCGCTTTTTACAGGTGATGAAGATTGGGTTGCGGGGAGTACACCGTTAACAAAAGTAGAGGCTTCAGGAGATACTGAATCCACGAGCTCCAAGTCTGAGGATGGTGGAGATGAAGGGGAGGAAATCACTGAGTTTTTCAGCTATGACCGCTTGAAATCAAAGTCCACAGATCCTGCTCCCAAAATCAATATCAAAAGGAAAGAGGTATACGCCAAATCAAGATCCATTGTTCAACCCATTGGCAACTGTCATCAGCGTTGTCGCCTTGAAGCTTCGTGTCTAGACTGATCTGGTTCCCAGTTTAACAAAAGATGACCAATGGGTTGTTCGTATTTTGAGGTCTCATATCTACCGTGAAGTTACTGCTTCAATTTCTTCCCCCCGTTGTATGCTTCTGCACTTCTTTATGCTGTGATATCTTGCAGATGATCTGGCAATAATTCTGACTCTCCTTTATTAATGCAGGCGTACTTATCTCCAGAAGATTTTGAGAAGCTGTTTGGAATACCCAAAAGCCAGTTTTATGAGATGCCTAAGTGGAAACAGGATCAACGCAAGCGCAATCTTCAGCTCTTTTAAGTTAGGTCTACCATTTATTGCGACTTCGCTTGGTGTGGAGAGTTACGGGATCTTCTATTTCTGTAAGATGTACTAGCAGTTGCAAGGATGTGTCTCTCTCACCCAATATCTTAAATAAGCTTTTGGAATATTTCCAAACTTCACATTATTGAGAGCCTGTGGTAGTAGCTCTTCTCTTCAGAGTTCGTTTGCTCACTTGGATAGGGCTGCCCGTGCATTTGTGCGATACATCCAAGTTTCTTATACTAGCAGAATAGTTTTTGTGAATCCGTAACTCTTGTAAGACGCTCTCTGCAGTCTGTACTTTAGGTCCCGTTGTTCTGTAGTGGGAGGAGTTTGTAGCTACAGTAAGTCTCGTTGCTTGATCATTCAATGATATCTAATGCGATCAGTCGAATAGCAAAAATTGCAGGGAGATACGTGTAGACTCGTTGAATCACCGAACCAAATTGACGCCAAGACGAACAAGATGGTAAATATGTGTTTGCTGGCAATATTTACAGTATGCAAGTGATTTATTTAGATACATTAGATTTTATGTAGGAGATTCCGCACTAAATTGTAAAGCAAGCAGCAGCGTTTAACCCTTAAAAGGACGGGTTTATGCCCACGGATTCAAGCTTCACAATCCTTCTCTCTGGTTGCCGACATATTGCAACCAAATTTGTGAATTTGAAATTACCGTGAATTTTTTAAGAAAAAAGTGACGAAATTTGATATTAAACACAAAATATGCCCCAAAAATCTGAATTTTTTTAGCGTAGGTGTATTTTGTGGTGTAGACCAACATGGTTATAAGCCCAAAGTTTGAATTGCAATAAAACATTGAATTTTAATATTATTCTTTTTCAAATTGTTGAAGTGGAGTAGAAACTAAATTTAATAAACTTCATTTCATTAGTTGGCCTCAAATTCAAAAAATATTATTTTATGGCTTCACATCAAAAATAAAGAGTAAGAATTGGCCAAAATCCCCTACAAGAGTGGGCTAAGCATCCTCTTTAAAAAGTGGGCTAAGCATCTTCTTTAGAAAAGTTAGCAATACTACAATGAGGGAATATGCAATACTATTCATTGAAAATGCATTGAAGCAATTCCCCCAAAAAAAATTGGATGAAAAATTGGGTTTTTTTCATCCTAAGACAAAAAAATTCTATAAAAATTGGATGAAAAAATGGATTTTTTCCATCCTATAGTCCTACTTGAAGTTATTTCAAAGACAAAAAATGTCCACAGTGTCCTTTAATCCATGACCATTGATTTCAAGCATCATCGCCTATCACTTAGTTTTCTATCATTTTGCAACTAGATATGAATGAAAAAATTTATATTTATTTTTTGAAGATAGAACTACATGTCCTCTATAATTCATAAAAAATTTAGATTTTTTTGTGAAAAATTGTTTTTTTTTGAGAATTTTTGAAGAAAAACTAAAGAAAAATCATATCAAATAGAAAAATATTTCAAAAAATCTGTAATTTTCACCATGTGTATATTATGGTGAAACATCATAGTGTAAACTCAATTTCCGTATTGTTCTAAAATTAGAAAATAATAGACATTGAAAATGAATCCAAAAGTTCAAATTTCAATAAAATATTTAATATTAGGAATTTAAAAAAAATTCAAATTGGAATAGAAATTAGAGTAGATGAACTTCATTTGTTAGTTGGTCTCCAACTCAAAAAATACCATTTTTGTGGAGAAATTTCAAATTTAGAGCAAAGAGCAACAACATTAGAAGAGATTTCAGGATTTTAAGGGCCGTTTCAGGGTCGTTTCCGACGTTGTTCCCCCGGCAGTAAAAGAACATCGCTGTCAAGTTTGTTTGTTTTTTAAAAATAAATAAATAAATAAATAAAATTTTAAGTCCCTAAAATGAGAAACAAAGTTACATTTATTTTTTTATTTTTTTATTTTTTCGAAAAATCTGACCTGGCCGTCTCTCGGCCAGGTCAACAGAGGCCGGGAACAGCGGATATCGACGGTTCTCGGGGGGGGGGTCGAGTTGGGAACTCGCAGCCCTCCCCGAGAGCCAAAACACATGTAATGCTTCCTAAAATACACTAAAATGACATATTCTGTGATCTGTTTTTTTACTAACTTCTCATTCATTTGAAGACAAACACTAGAAAGACTACAAATTCAATTGAAGATTCTTCATAACCCACCATGGAAGGTCAACAAAAAGAATGTGGATGAAAAAATGCTTCCAATCTCTGTATAGGCCACAACATTGTCATCCAGAAGCCCCAAAATGGCTCTGGCGGCATTATTGGGTTAAAAGTTAACTTTCTGCTTGGTTGTGCTATTGCTACCTAAACCTTGAACTGTAGGTGTGCTAAAAAAATCATTCAATTTTGGGACTTCCATCCACCAAACTTCATCCAATTTTTTGCAAATCTTATATTTCTTGGAGACATTGACATTGACTTCATCCAAACTTTTCTATTTTGCGGGGTATAATGATACCCACAACCAAAATACAGTAAGATTTTGGTGAACTTTTTGTCAAAAATTTGATGATACATATAATAAGGCAGTTATTGGCTCTTTTGAGCTCATTGTAGTTGACAGGGTCTATGTCAATCATCAATGCTTGAGGCTTCATCCAAATTATTTTGGAATGAAAAATACTAACTCTGGGATCATGGCTGAATAAACAATACATTGTCACATCAATCAATACCTTTAATGTGAGGTTGTTTTGGTTGGTTGGTTGGTTTTGATAAGGCGAGATCTTTCGAACCGTGCATCTCCTAGTCATGTTCTTGGTACCATCAAAAAGCTCTTTGCAAGGAGGGGTGCATAGGCTTTGTTTTGTGGCATTTGGATCCTCGACAGAAAAGATATTGAATTTCAAAGTTTTCATGAATTAAAAATTTTAAAATTATTTTTACTTTTATTTTAATATATTGTAGCAACAACATACGATACACTAGTTCTATTGAAGAAACAATACTATTGGCATTGGAAGAGATGATGTTGACATTATAAACAAAATCTATTACAAGCTTGTCCATCAAATTTGACTCTTTGACTCTTGATTAAAGTAGGATTGCCTTGAAACCAAGCACTATTGAGTGTCAGAAAGCTCTCATTTTTTAATCATATAAACACATTTAAACCAATTTTTTTTTTCTAACAAGCCTTATTGGGTGTCGAAAAACTCTCATTTTTTAATTAGATAAACACAATTTTGCAATAAACTTGCAAGAACAATATTCAATTATAATATACGAAAGTTATTAGAGGTCAAAGTTGAATTGGTAGATTTTCTAAAACTATGCTCTGTTTTCAATGTTCAAACCTTAATGAGAGTGCAACAAGCATCTACATTTTCTCTATTTTTTTCTAGCCAACTTGGTTCTTGAAACATGCTCAAAATTGGGTGATCTTATCCTATAGCTTGTGCTAAATGGTGCAAGTTTGTTGGGCTACTCAACATTGCCACTCAACATCATTGTTTAGGGTGTCCTCAATGGGACCAACATACTTTCCCTCCACATAAATTTCAAACCTTTCATTGGTATATAACTATTAAAACTAGCAATCCCTATCATTGGAAGTGCATCCAAAAATACTTTGAACAAATACGAAAGAACTCAAATTCAAACATTGGAACATAAACAAAAAAGCCTTCAAAAGAAAGCTAAAAGACAACTAATAGAGACCTTGGCAAATCATTCTTAAGAAAACAAAATCATGCCAATAGCACAACAAAATTATCTATGATTGACCTCACTCAATTTTTTCAATGTCCTTGGTTGGAAAACTGACAGAAACTTCCAGACTGCCATCTGAGCTACAAGTGCTTGGAGCTCATGAAAATCTGGGAAGACAAAAAATGTGGTTGCTGGATGACTTCATTGTTCACTATACAAACAAATAATACACCTATTGGTCCAATAATCAAAGCATTTTGTTGGTGACTACTTTGATCATAGGGGTGGTCCTTCAAGGTATAAACGTCATGCATTTATTATATTTCAAATTATGTTTTTTTAATTTTTTACAGATTTTACAAAAATGAAATTAGAATTTATTATTTTTAATCAATTAACTATGTACCAAAAAGATGCAAATATTATGTTTGTATTTTAGTTCTTCCCCCTACCCTTGGAAAGATCAAGATTTGTTGATGTGAGTTTACGACCCCCTCCTAAACGTTGTTGCTCTTTTGAAAAAATCAAAGTTGTTGATGCTTGTGGAACAAGTGATCTTGGCTCTCGAAGTTTTGATACAGAATATGGATACGGATACGCTTATAGAATACAAATATGGAATATAAGTGTACTTACAAGCAAAAAATACAAATGGTTTGCAAGTTCCCTAGTTTCTCTAGGAATACAAATATGGGCATTTGGGGTGGATTCACTAGAAGAAACCCAAATTTTAGGTGACAAGCCCTAATTTTTTGGAACAATTTTTTTATTACATTTAGATTGACATCTAGCTATTTTTATGTTTTTCATGATGCTCCTTGGATGTTATTGTTGATATAAAAACAACTAGATGTCAACCTAGATGTTAAAAAAAATCCGTTCCAAAAAATTAGGGCTTGTCACCTAAAACATGGGTTTCTTATAGTGATTTCACATGTTGAATTTCTAAATTCATTTCACACAAGGGGTTTGTTCAAAATTTTGCTCAAAATTTTTATAACTAGTAGGAAAATTATGTGTGTACCCCTTTTAGAAATTTTGTAATTAAAAGCTTAACAACCAATGGACAATGCCATGTGTACCCCTTTTGGAAATAATGTGTGATTTGCTTTGAAATTGACACTATGTACCTAGAAGATCAATCAATGAATATTGTTATTGTTTGAAGTTCAAATTTATTTCTAGATTTTGAATGTTAGAATGAAGTACATAATATATATATGTTTTTAGACAAATATTCTTAAAATCAATCTTTTGACACAATTGGAACATAAAAACATCATAAGGTAGAAGGCTTTGAAATGGAGCAGGCATTAAGTATGAACCTTGTAAATGGTTGTGAAGTGGACAAACGGTAGTTCATAAATTGACCTTAATAGTCATTGAATGAATCAAGAAAAAAACATTATTAATTGCAAGAGCCAAGCATTCTCTTTGCTTTCCCATTTTTCTTTAGAAGTTGCAAGTGAATAGTTTATGGAAGACCTAGGAACATAAATAGGAACCTATGACACAACTCCTTTGAAAATTCATAAGTAATTAAAAAATGCTTCAAAAAATATGAAACCACTTGTGTTAGATTCCTCTTCTATTTTTCTTTATCTAAAAAATGAGCTAAAAATATTTCCGTTTAAGAATATATATGGAAAAAGCAGATCAGCCCTTACATGAGCCATTTCAGAACCTCCTACCTTAATTAAGCAATTAAACCTCATGCTGGATTTCTGGATAGGCAATATTATTATATTTTCTCACTTTTTCAAATGCTCGTATTTCACCTGATTTATTCATTTTTGTAATTGGACGACTCCAGTAGAGGAACGTAAATCAAAATTGCTAGAGTTTGTTTTTTCTATGAATTGGTTGAAATTGTTGTTTTGTGTCACTAGTACAAAACTATAGTGCAAGAAGAAAACAAGAAATTTAACATGATTGATTTGACAAAATTCTACTTATACTTCCCCAAATTTGTTGAATATGACATGTTTCAACAAATTTTAACACAAAATTCTTAAAAAAAATTCCTTGAAAATACCCTAAAAAAATCCCTAAGAAAAAGTAGTTACATTATAATTCAAGGGTGGGTTTGTACTAGTGGCCTTAGCCCCTAAAGTCCTACCTAAAGTTCCAAGGTCATTTTTTTGTCCAAAAAAACACTCAAAATTGTCATTTTCAATGCAAACAACAAAAATTTTAAACATTTGTTTCTTTTGCATATCCAATTGTAGGGGCTTGCACAATTGCTCTAGACTAGTATGAAAATGGCTAGAAGACATTTCAAATTTTTTGGCTATATCAATTACAAGATATAAGTGTTTAAAGTGAAGAATATGAGTTTTTTTCCTCCTAGACTTACTTGATTATAAGACTTTTGAATCTTCTTAACTTATCCTACAAATTGTAAATTTAAATTTTATGTATTGAGTTTGGAAAAAAAATCACCTCCATTTTCTTGACTTTCATTCTTTAAAGAATTGTTAAGTCAAAGTAGGTTGAAGATAGAAGGAAAAAATAAATTATTGATAGCTCTAAAATGGATTTGAACATAGTAATTCCAATGGTGAGATTGTTCAAAAAAAACAACCAAAACATGTGCAACTTTTTTATTTAAAGAAGTTGTTAAAATTGAGTTCATAAACGGATCCAATACATTATTTTCTCAAAAATTTGCTAAGATTGCTCACAAAATAAGAAGCTTCGTAACTTTCACATCATTCACTTACCAGTCTTGCCTAAATGGATGAATCAAATCTATTCATTTCTTTTGTTGTTGTTGCTTGTCCTCATTTATCTTGGTCTTATTGTGGCATAACTATTGCTCCTAGGCACCAATTGAAATATGAATTATATTCATAGAAAGCTAATCACTTTTCCTATTCTGAAGAGAAGCATTAGATATTTTTTGAACTTTTGCATATACAATTAGATAATAGCAATAAATTGTTTTTAAAATATTTTTAAAATATTATTTAATAATCTGATTGCCTTGTTGTGGTTCAGAGCATAGGGAACCAAACCAAAATAGTCTCTTACAGGCCTAAAAAAACATGTAATGTTTCAAAAAATCTTGCCACAAATTGAGATCATAGATACCAATCCAAAGTCCTAAGAGTCTTGTCATGTTATTTAATGGCGGGTGGTTGGTAGGCTCAGTAGAGCATGTCGTAGGCTTAGTATTGTCCAAATGGCCACGTATTGGCCATTGGGGGCCTATACTAGTGTTTTGAGACTGAAGAAGGTGTGAATGGAGCTATTTGGGGGCTCCTTTGGGGTGGTTGTAACCCTTGGCCGCCCCTTTGCTCCTTCACTCTCTTCAAGTCTTGCATATGTGTGTAGTTTTATGAGTTGATTGGAATTGGAGCACGGAAGTAATGATGGTTGGTTGTTATACCAATCTTTACTAGTGTTATTCCTTGATTCATCTCGTTTTGCAAGACTAATCCAATTGAGACAAAGTAGAAGCAACCTTGGAATATTTGGGAAGCTTATTACTTGAAGAGAGTGGTGTAGGTGCTGATGTGAGAGCACTAGAGTTGTTAGAGAGGTTTGATTTGGTGTATTGGAGTTGCTGGCGTTGGTGGTGACGTGCGGAAACTCTGGCAAATTCAAGTTTTGGAGCTTTGGTGTTGGAGGTGCTGATGTGGAAGTGGAGGGTGTTGGAGAGCTTCCAAAGGTGCCATGAAGATCTAAGGAGAAGCTCTTTGATGTAAGAATTCCATAGAAACAAGTTTTAAGCAATTCCGACACTTTTTGCAAAAGTTGTGAGAGTTTGAGTAGATTGGTGGAAACCCTCATGTGTGCTGGACCAAACATGCAAAATTGCTGATTTGGTGTTTTGGGGCCATTTAGGTGGTTGTTTAGTGTTAGAAAGATCACAAATAGTGTAAGCTATCCAAAAACTGCAAAATTGCCAAAAACTGCCAAATATTGAGAAAGTTATGGCGTTTTGAAATTTTGCATTGGGGTTTGTTTTTGGAGGTGTTTTTGTGAGGATTGTTGATGTTTTTCAAGCGTTGATAGCTTGGAAAAACGAGAGAGACGAAGACCGGTTGACTTTGAGAAGTTACCGGACTAGTTACTAGAGTAACTTTTAGTATTACTGAACCAATTATCGGGGTAATTTTTGGAAGTTACTAAGGTAGTTACTGGGGTAATTTTGGAAGTTACTGGGGTAGTTACTAGGGTAATTTTGAAAATTACCTAGATAGTTACTGCAGTAATTTTGGAGTTGTTTTGAGAAAATTACCACAAAAAAAGAAAAAAAAAGAAAAAAAGTGGTAATTGTCTATTTTAGTAGAGGCTGGTTTTAGTTTGGGAAGTGTAGATGGAGTCTAGTTAGAAGGGTTTAGAGGGCTTACAATTAATTGCTTGTAATTGTGATAATCTGGCCTATTTTGGAGGCTTCATTTACGCTTTGTAAACTATTGTTGTTGCGAGTGGCGTGGGTCACACCACTACTTAGCTCCATTTCTTATCGTGGTGACGAAGTGGGATTGATGACCCACATGGTCAAGACTTGCTTTGTTCTTGCAGTGGGCTGAGTTGATGACCAGCAAACCGTAAGTTTGAGGTTTAGGATCCATTTCACCGATGGTATCTCGTGGTATGCCATCGGTTCTACCCGTCCCGTATCCTGTGGTTTCTTATCCCTATCTTGCGACTTGAACCAATCTAGAGCCGCAACAGGATAGGCCAACGTGGAGCAGTTCGACGGCGGAGTAGAAGATTCGACGTTTGAAGATTATTTATGGTACAGACACGTACTCGTGACTACAACATATTAGAAGACTTTGATATTCGTAGTGCAGAGGGCGAGGAGGAGCCAGCCTTGCCAATTGTGACTATTGATCCACCCAAAACTTGGGGGATCAATGCTTTTGGCATCATGGAGGACCATGGCGGTAGATCTATGGTTTGTGGCCGCTACTCAGGGAGAGCTGAAGGCGTGGCCTTCAACGATTGGAAGACCAAGTTTCGTTCTTGGCAACGAATACAAAGACAACGCAATGCATTGTTCAATGATTGGTGGGCTTTTGAACAATTGCCCGCCCATCTTGAGTTTGAGGCTCTACAAGCTTATGATTCTTGGTTTGAGGATCATGGATTTGAATTGGAGGAGGTAGAAGACTATTGGGCTCAAAGGGTGGAGTTAGTCACCGCATTGAAGGGGGGAGCTGCGATTCCAACAGTTGTGGCTTCAAGGACCGGTGATGGAGATGATGAGCGGGGTGAGGAAGCTATCTCGGGCCCTGATGCAGCACGTGCTACACGGTTGCGCCCAAGAGTCGCTACAAGTGGCACTGATGGGACTGCAGCTACGTTTATCTCTCGGTTGTCTCGAGCTTCAACTGAGGCAATAGCCACAATGGGCCCTCCTCCTCAGTTTGATCCTCTTCAATTGTTTTTCGAACATTTGGAGATGGAATTTGGTGGCATTCGCCGAGATCGCATGCGCCACATCCAAGACTTTAAGAAAGAAATTGGAGACACTCCCCGCATCATGTATGCAAGGCTTTCCAAATTTGCCCGTGAAAGTGGAGATGCATTTACAGAACGACAGTTGGTGGAGCTTTACATGGGGAAACAAGACAAGAAGATTCGTGACATGGCACATCCTCACATGTTGCTACTGTATGGAGGTCGGCTACTTTAGCTCAGGCCTTTGCTGTTGTGGAATAGTTGGATCGAGGGTTATGTGTAGAGGAGGCTAGGAGACTGTCATCCATCATGACTTCAACAACAAGCCAATCTAAGGCCGTTGTTGGTGACTCCAACAAGAGCCAAGGAACTCCTAAGGCCTCCAAGCAAGTTGCTATGGCAGCTGAAGTGGAGGTGGTAGCCAACCCTCATATGCGGTGTTGGAATTGTAGATTGCTAGGACATGGAAAGAGAGATTGTCCTACAAATATATCATCTGAGGGCAAGAGCGGTGGGCAACCAGCTACCAACAAGGGTAATGCATCTACAACAAACAAGGGGTAACCGTGGGGGCAACCAAAGAAGGCTCAAAGTGGAAGTACACCTTCAAAATGCACTTATGCACCTTGTAGCCGAGTTGGTCACACAGAGGACAAATGTTGGGTGAAGAACCCGCAGTTGAGGCCTCAATCATTTACCCCACAAGCTGCTCAAGGAGGTGGATCAAATTCTGGGGGCAACAATCTTGAGGCACGTATGGGAGAGTTGCAAAATACTCTAGCATTGCTAGTTGCGGCGACGGCAAAGATCACACCAACACCTTCTAGCTCAAAGCCTGGATCAGATAGGTTTGAGTACGGTGCTCTTGGTGAGGTGGTTGCAGCAGTGGCCACTAGATCGCAAGCTAGTTCTGTGCCTGTGGCATCCATGGTGGAAGAAAATTCAAGCACCCAAAGTCGACCTCACGTGCGCCACCAAGGGCCTTTTGATAGCATTGGGCAATCAAGATTGTCATTGCCATTTGGTGTAGCAAATGTAGTGACTGTTCCATCCCTTGGAACAGTTTCTAGTGAAAGAGATTCACCAAAAGAGGGAGACATGGTAAAGAGTTTGGCTCTCAAACTCTTGGAGGTTCCATTGTTCTCGGGGGTCCAATTGCAGAGTGGTAACTTTGATGCAGCTGCCGTATATCATATGGCAGGAAAAATAATGCAAGGTACGGTCCAGATGCCTGCTAATGTGGCCATGAGGGAGATGGAAGAGTCTTCTTTGGCTGAGGGTGATGAGTGCACAAGGAAGGATGCTGCTAAAGGAGCAGCAAACTCCTTGCGATGTTGGAAGGGGTGGCCAAAAGAACCTCCTTCACAAGCAGAGTTTGATAGCAACTTGAATTCAAGTGGAGAAACTATTGAAAGTGATGTTGAAGTTGCCACAAGCTATTTGGCAACGTTACCAGCTCGTGTAACTCGTGAGCGTTTGCAAGTCAAGCCTGGAGTGGTGTGATTGGCCAATTCTAGCCATGTCTTTTCTGTGGCTCGAGGTGAAGCATCCCAAGTGTTTCCACAAAAAGTATTGCTTGATACGGGAGCCCAACCAGTTATGCTAGGCAAGTTGCTAGCTCAGAGTTTGGGGCTTCTTGCTAGTGACTTGGAGTCATGTCCTTTCACCATAGCAACATCGCTAGGGGGCACAAAGCAGCCTACGGGGATGACAAAAGAACCCCTACGACTTCGGTTCAAGGTGGGCACTGATGTGTACACTCACATCTCTGTGAGGTGTGTTGTAACAAGTGCTACAAGCTATGACATTCTTTTGGGGCAGCAAGCTTTGTACCCCATTGGTTTTGGTCATGATTCTTGGACTGAGGAGGCATGGTTTCGACCAAGGTGGTGACAAGGAGATGGACGGAAGGAGGTGATTCCGGTCATCTTTGGAGCTTTTGCTGGCGTAGTTGAGGAATTGGTGGCAGTGTATGGGTGTGTTGCAGAGTGGTTTGCAACCGGAGATTTTCTACTAGAGGGCAACATGTCTGTTATAGACTCACCTCCAGAGTCAGATACTCCAACACAAGGCAAAATCAACTCATTTGTAAGACATCCCAAGGATCCCATACCACCATGGATTTCACCAAAAGGTTTAGCTGAGAAATGCTATGAATTAGTGGAGAAAGTAAACCAGCAGCTATGGAAACCACAACACACACTACCACCTCTACAACAACTTGTGGATCTTCATGATGATCCTAAGGGCATAGTTTTTGTAGAACTATTTGCTAGACTTGGTACTGGTTTAGTTGCAGTTTTGGAGGCAGGATTGTCCATACGGAGTTATACTTATGTGGACAATAACATTGTGGTGAGCAGAGCAACAAAACATCATTTGCAACAGTTAAGGATGCAATATCCAAAGCAATTACCTGCTAGTGCTATCCAAGGTTGTATGTCTCGGGTTCCTTCGGACATTGCCTTGATTGGAGAAGAGGATCTCTTAAGGTTGGGCAAAGTGGACCTTGTGATGGCTGGATGGCCTTGCCAGGGGCATTCTCGGGCTGGTTATTGCCAAGGACTCCAAGACCCACGCTCTAATTTATTTTGGGAGCTCTTGCAGTTGTTGCATTGGTGGCAACATAGACAAGCTACAAGTGTGGCTTATGTCCTTGAGAATGTGCCTCCATTAGGAGATGTTGGAGCCCGAGTTCACGAAGATGCAAGGATGGAATGTCAGCACCTTGGAGAGCCAATTGCAATAGATGCTGCAGCTCTTGGTTTTTATGCACATCGCTTACGATGGAAGTGGACTAATCTGGCTCACATGCGAGGGATTTCAGCAGCATTACATCGCATTGATCGTCCAAAAGGGAGACACCTTGATGACATTTTGGAGGAGGGGCGATTTGCCCAAGCAGTGGTACAAGAAGATCAACCACCATTAGCTATAATCAACTGTGTAGGTATGCCTCGATTGGCGTTTCCTACATTAATGAGCTATCCTCGGTCTTTTGCTTTTCGCAATGGTGGACCGGGCTTGGTGTTTGACAACACCTCTATGAGATTGGAGGAGCCATGTGCTAATGAGCGTGAACGTGCTATGGGTTTTCCTACCAATACTACATGTGGCCCTGGTTTGACAGAGTCTCAAAGGCGAAATTGCCTTGGACAAGCCATGGACCTCACATCTATGGTTTGGTTCTTTGGAGTATGCTTAGCAGCTCAACGGCACAAGAAACTTGACCTTGAAGGCCATCTGGGGGCAGATGCTTCAGGCCAGGGGGCAAACAGTATTGTGCCTCTAGTGGTGGAGAAGATGGCTATTCCAAATGCCAAGGTATGGAATGATAGTCGACAAGCTTGGAACCAAGCACTTGAGAAAAGAAGAGCCGAGTATGTTGTAGAGTGGCTTGTAGAGGATGATTTGCGAGGACAACATGTATTGGCAGCATTAGCCCAAGACTTGGGTATGGAAGATGCCAAAGAAAAGTTTAAGAGGGTGTTTCTTACCAGAGAGAACCCGTATATCACCACATCACCTCACTCTACAAATGATGTGGTTTGTGATGCTAGTGGAAATGGCTTAGTTGAAATGAAAGAAGGTGAAGAAGCATCTATTGTCTTAGAGAAGGACAATGGTGTAAGCTCTTCCAACTAGCAACCAAAGGTAGTGCCAGCACCACCGAAGGGGTCTCAATTGGAAGAAATAATCTTGCCAATTGACAAAGATTAGGAGATGGATATAGGCATGGGACTCACTAGTGCAGAGGCACGAAAGGTGCGAGCATTCACTCGCTCGTATAGGGCTTGCTTTGCTTTTAAACTCACTGAATTGGAGGGTTATAAAGGCAAGCCTGTATAAATTCAACTAGAAGATGATCATCCAATATTTAGACGCCCGTATAGACTCAGCCTTTTAGAAAGAGACGGGGTCAAATTGAGGTGCAAAGAACTTTTGGACGCCGGATTGGTAGAACTCTCAGATGGAGAGTATGCATGTGCCACGGTGATGCCAGCAAAGAAAGATGTTCTTGGAAATTGGACGGAGAAACGGATGTGTGGAGATTACCGTCATGTTAACAAGAAAACAAAATCAGACCGATATCCTATGCCAACACCTGAGGAGTTATTTGATGCAGTTGGAAAAGCAAGAGTCTTTAGTACTTTGGACTTGAGGTCAGGATATCATCAACTGCCATTGAGATTAGAAGACAGGGTGAAGACGACATTTTGGGGAGTAGATGAGGATGGAAGAGATATGCTTTTCCATTGGAAGTTCTTACCTTTTGGCTTGAAAAATGCCCCAGCAAAATTTCAACGTGTTATGGATCAAGTCTTGAAGGGGTTGCCATTTGCTCGGTGTTACATAGATGATGTGATTATCTTTAGTGATACATCGGAGGAGCATGTAAAACACTTGCAGCAAGTCTTTGAGAGGCTGCAAGCTTGGGGTCTTCGCCTACATCACGGAAAATGTAAATTCTTCCATGACCAGCTACCTTATTTGGGACATATGATTACACTAGGAGGCTTAGGAGTACAAGAGGCGAAGGTGGAAGCATTGAAAAGGATTCCAATTCCTAGAGATGTGTCAAGGTTGAGAGCCTTTATGGGACTGACAAACTATTATTGACGATTTGTTCGTGGATTCAGTCTCTTAGCTAAACTATTGACTCGATTGACTTGAGTTGATGAAGAATGGATATGGGGTCCTGATCAAGAGAAGGCATTTGAGGCTTTGAAAGGAGCACTTGGTTCATCACCAGTGTTGAGGAGGCTTGATGCTCGACGGCCTTTCCAACTCCACACAGATTGGAGTATGTTGGGAATTGGAGCTGTGTTGACTCAGAATGATGATGATGGCAAGGAGTATGTCATTGCGTATGCTTCACGAAGCAACAATGATGCAGAGGCCAAGTATTCATCTTATGAGGGGGAATGTTTAGCTGTAGTGTGGGCAGTTGCACATTTCCGTCCATACCTTTATGGCCAAAACTTTACACTTGTGACTGATCATCAACCTTTGAAATGGTTGATGGAGTCTGATAAACTCACAGGGAAGCTTGCTAGGTGGGCCTTACTACTACAAGAGTACGATTTTGAAGTAGTCCACAAGGTAGGCTTGTAAAACTTGGATGCTGATGGCTTGAGCCGCAATCCAAGTCCCTTGGAGGAAGATTTGACTGGTGCCCGCTGGCATGGCATATGTGATCAAGAGGCAGTGCCAGGATGGCATGCTTCATCTTATTTGGCTTGGATGGAGGGAAGATCCAGCCAAGATTTAGGAGAGACTCGATTGGATGTTGTTGATGAGGACTTGGATGAAAGAGGACCTCAAGTTACCACTGATGTGTGGAAAGACCAAGGGGTTCTACATCGTCTTCAACATGGGGAGTTTTTGTCTAATACTACATCTCAAGAAAGAGACCGGATAGTCCATCGTTTGGCTAGGTTTCATTGGGAGGGTGGTCTTATATTTCGTAGATGGCCAGATGGAACAAGGAGGGTTGTTCCTAGGCCTAACCAACGTCTTCAACTAATACGTCAGGTTCATAAAGAGTTGGGCCATTTTGGAGTGCTTCGTACATATTCTATGTTACGTGGTTTGTATTGGTGGATGGGCATGCGACAAGAGGTAGCAACCTATGTGGGGAGGTGTGAAGTTTGTGATCGGTTTAGATCAAGCTTCAACACTCTAACTCCCCAATTACAACCTTTGCCAATCATGGGTTTGGGCTATAGGTGGAGTCTTGATTTTGCCGGGCCATTGATGACTACATCACGAGGTGCTAAGTATGTACTTGTGATGGTAGAGCATTTCAGCAAGTGGATTGAATTGGTGGCACTACCACAAAATTCCGCGGAGTTAGCAGCAGCGGCCTTCCTTGATCGTGTATTGGCTAGATTTGGAGCTCCAGCTGAGGTGTTAACAAACCAAGGAAGAGAGATTCTAGGGGCATTTGAAGAGCTTTGTACTAAAGCTCTTATTGATCACCGTACAACATCAAAAAACCACCCAGAGGCTGACGGATTAGCAGAGAGGGTGGTCCAGACAATTAAGCGCGGTTTGCGCAAGTACGGATTATTGGCAAGCAATCACCGAGATTGGGATTTGAAGTTGCCATGGATAGCGATGGGTTATCGTTTCAGTCGACAGGCATCTCTTGCATCTTATAGCCCTTATCAGCTATTGTATGGCAGAGAGCCAATGTTACCATCGGCGGTAAGGGAGAAATTAGATCCAGTTGTAGACTTGGATGACCTAGGAGTTTGGGGACAAGTGCTACAGGATCGAGCTGAGTATTTCCAAAGGGCCATGCCAATGGCTATGGAGAATTTGGCGATAGCGCAACACAGGGATACTCTCAGATATGCGAGCATTAGAAGTGGGGCTTATAGGCCTCAACTTCGACGGTTCAAGGTTGGAGATTACGTGTATTTAGTATTTACAACGTGAGGCACCAACAACCTTGGATGTACGGGCAGGGCGGACCATTTTGAGGGTCAAGGCAATTTTGCCTAGTGGAGTTCTTCTTTTGGAGGGGAAGGATGGACAAGAGTGCAGAGACAACACAAAGAACTACGCTCCTTGTCATTTGCCAATTGAAGGGACTGTGGATCCAGAGTTGGCAGTGGTTCCACCTGGATTTAAATGTTTTGTATGTGGTGAGAGCAAGGGTGCTGCAACAATGTTATTGTGTGATTCATGTCAACGAGGTTGGCACATAGCATGTCTTCGACCGCCATTGATTGCTCTTCCTGTTGGACGTTGGACTTGTCCCCGTTGTAGAAAATGATTAGCTAATACTACTTTTTCAAGTGGTTGTTGATTACTTTTCTCATTGACGGAAGATGTAGTCGTTTTGTAACATTTAATGTTGGAGTATGAGCGGTGGTTCTTGATATTGAAGCTTGGATGGAGATTTTGTGGAGTCCAACTACAATGTTGGAAGCGATTGAGGATAGGGCTCAATTGTACCCAGCTTACCCCTTCACTTATGATTGATTCAAGCTCAGCAATGGATGGGGGCCTTTCGTCTATCTTCTTCAATATGTTGATTACATAGTGAGTGTAGGGGAGTTTATTTTATTGGACTTCTGTTGCTAGCTGAGTTGCGAGGGTGCTTTACTTAGCTAGGGGGGAAATTGAATGGTTCTTCATTCATGCCTTGCCGTAGTGTGGATTTGCATATGGGCATGTGTGTATGTGGTAGTAGATGTAGTTTACGACACTTACAGCTGTGTTAGCGATACGGAGTGACACGACAGTTGTCACGTTATTCAATGGCGGGTGGTTGGTAGGCTCAGTAGAGCATGTCGTAGGCTTAGTATTGTCCAAATGGCCACGTATTGGCCATTGGGGGCCTATACTAGTGTTTTGAGACTGAAGAAGGTGTGAACGGAGCTATTTGGGGGCTCCTTTGGGGTGGTTGTAACCCTTGGCCGCCCCTTTGCTCCTTCACTCTCTTCAAGTCTTGCATATGTGTGTAGTTTTATGAGTTGATTGGAATTGGAGCACGGAAGTAATGATGGTTGGTTGTTATACCAATCTTTACTAGTGTTATTCCTTGATTCATCTCGTTTTGCAAGACTAATCCAATTGAGACAAAGTAGAAGCAACCTTGGAATATTTGGGAAGCTTATTATTGAATGGTTCTTCATTCATGCCTTGTTGTAGTGTGGATTTGCATGTGGGCATGTGTGTATGTGGTAGTAGATGTAGTTTACGACACTTACTGTTAGCGATACGGAGTGACACGACAGTCTTCCAAAAAACTTTTGGGACTTAAAAGGTTAAGATCCCCCCAAAATAGAATCTCTAGGTAGGACAAACACCCGTTTTATCTTCCTCTAATAATCCACCACTATCTACTTTGCATTTTCCTCTCAAGCCGTAACTTTTGCCACTGTTATGTACTTCAATAGTTATTGGCATGTGTATAGTTGTTGTGCGGAGGTAGTGTTGATGCCAACAACAAAAATTTGTTGTGGGAACTACTCAATGTTCAAGAGGCAACTTACAACACATAAAATCTCAAATTGCTAGAATGCTAAGGTTTGTGCTTTCCTTTCCAAAGTGGCTGAAGTTTTATTCTTCATATTTAGAGTTTCATAGACAATTGTTCCCATTTTGTCAAACATTATGTTGTATATTTAGAGTTTTATAGACAATTGTTTCCATTTTGTCATAGATGATGTTATAGCAATCATTTACACCTCTATTGAAAGGTTGACTAATAACTAGAGAGGATTGGGTGGATTAGGATCTCTACGTACCTAGTTTGACTTCACCTAGCTCATCAATAGGAGCAAGGTAACTCTTAATTATAGTTTAGTAAAAAATAAAATTATCTTTTCAAAAAACTTTATAAATGCCCACTTTATACCTGGATTGGGGTTGAATAGAAGGACAACCTGATTTGAGGTTATTAAGCCCTTAATCTGGGCCCAATTAGACTCTTTAGAACAAAAACATCTAAAGCGTTGGGTCTCGATGTTGGTGAAAGTTTAGAATTGGTAAGACCTTTTAAAAGTTCTTTGGCCCACAACACATGGGGTAGTATTGAACTTTGAAGAACTTGAACAATCTCATACAATTGGAGTTAACATTCTAGACTTCTAGTGCATGGAGTATTACTATCTGACTATTTGGTGAAAAGATGCAAACAATTTCTACTTCAATTCCCCCGTTTCCTCCACATGCAAAAGATTTAGAGCCGTTGATCAGTTTGTAAATAAAATTCTTACATCCCTACATGCCATTGATTCCCACAAAAAATCAAAGCCATTGGATGATTATTGGCCATCTAAATACGGATAGCAAATATAGATATTGCATACAAATACTTGACATAATATATGTATACCAAAACCATATACAATGTATGGATATATGCATACAGATATGAATATATGAATACAACTACCAAAATGGATACACAAACAATACACTAGAAGAAACCCATGTTTTTTGTGACAAGCCCTAATTTTTTGTGACAGATTTTTTTTAATGTTTAAGTTGACATTTAGCTATTTTTATGGTTTTAATGATGTTCATTAGATCATTTGGATGTCATGAAAATCATAAAAACAGCTAAATGTCAACTTAGACATCAAAAAAAATTTGTCACAAAAAATTAGGGCTCGTCACAAAAAACAGGGGTTTCTTCTAGTGACATATCCCATATTGTTTGCATCACTCGACTCTTGTAGAAAAATATAAGTAGGTATGTCAAAGAGGTGTGTGTATGTTGAATATGGTCGAAGTGCCCCTTTTGAATAAATAATTTGAAAAGTTGGAAATGGTTACTCTCAGGACCTCTCCTCACAATCCACCTCAAAAGACAACCTTACTATGTCACCAACATTACAAGTATTACAATCTCACCAACACGGAAGTCTCTTTAGCATCTAAAATGCATGTTTGTCTCCTTGCAAAAATTAGGGAAGGAATTGATGCCCTTATTGTAATACTCTTTCATAAAAATAAAGGAATCTTGTTAATGAATCCCAAAAGTCCCAAGGCCTTTTTTCCATCAAAAAACACTCAAAACTTTCATTTCTATTGCAAAGAGCAAAAAACTTAAAAAATATATATTTTTTTTTTGCATATTTAACCATAGGATCTTGTACTAGACTAGTGTAAAAATGTGTGGAAGAAATTTCAGAAACTTTGATCAAGATTTTAAAAGAAGAAAACAAGTTCTTTGGCACCTTGTTCACTTGCATATTTGGCTTTGAATCTTTTTAGCTTAAAATTTTTGCACTATTTGTTTAAAATTTCTAATTTTTTTATACTGAATAATTGAGTTGAGAGTCTAGGATTTTAAAATAATTGATTAGTTAATTAATTTTCACTCATTGAAATATTATAACTTTGTAGAAATAGGTTTAAGATTAATGGAAAAAAATTGTTAATAGCTTTAAGATGGAATTGAAACACACCAAGGTCAACACTAAAATTGTTATAGCAATAGATTTCAACCTTGAAAAAATTATTCTTTGGAAAAATTGTGAAAATTGAATGCAGAAATTAATTATTCCTACAAGTAATTTCTTTAACCCCTAAAATACCAAAGTCCCCTTGGGGGACAATTGGAATTTTGGGCAGGCTCGTGTGACCTCAAATTTTGACCTGATTTTAAAAAAAAAATTTGAACATAGGAAATCACATCAGCTTTCTAAAATTATAATTTTTTTTTTCCAATTGGTCCCCGGGAGCGAAAGTTATGCCGCCCAAAGTTCAAAAAGCAGTTCGCCAAGCAGAAATAAAAAGACACCAAAAAAATATTTTTCTTAATTTTTAATTTTTTTCTGAAAGATTATGTTTTTGTCTACATTTGAAGCTTTGATTCATTCTATTTGGACTAATAATGAGAAAGTTATGGACAATCTCATTTTGGGGGCAATCTACTCACACTACAAGGAAATGGGGGTAAATGTAACCATAGAAGAATGAATGCTTGTCCGGAATGACTTGAATATGACTCATGTTCCCTAATTGCACCAAGGGTTTGGAATTGTCATCGTTAGAGTCAATTCAGAGTCACATTCGTGACTACAGGATGACGACTTAGTGGTAGGGAGTCTTCATCCACATTTTTACATCTGGAACATGCTGTCTTTATCTAGTCCCGCAATGTACTGAAAAACTTGTTTTTTCTACTTTAAATGATGTGAATATTATTTTCTAAAATCTAGGAAAAGTGAATATTATTTTCTAAAATCTAAAAGATTTGAAGATTATTTTCAAGCCATTTAGTGTGTGAATACAAAGAGTTCAAGTAACAAGCCTTTTATACAAGTGGCGTGGTAGGAGGCAAGACAAACCATGTGGAATTTGTAAAATGTTGATGCAATAGTAGAGTAGTGATGTGGAAGTCATTATGTAGTTGTGTTAGAATAGTACGGTCAAACTTCATGGAATTCTTACTACATGATACAAGACAAGTTAATTACAAGATCCTATGGTTAGATTCTTAAAAAAAAGTTTCTTTTGGTTTCTTGGGTGATTGCAACACAAATGGCAGTTTTCAATGGTTTCGGAGGCAGAAAATGCCTTGATATTTTAGGGGTTAAGCAATTGTGTATTCCACCCTTCCGAATGAGTTTTCTATTCATCTATTAGTTTGTCTAGTCCTTGGGGAGGGCACTTATAATCTTCTTCTAAACCAACATGGGTTCAAAGGTTATTTAGAGAAGAGGTATAAAATAATGCAAAATATGCTAAGAATATTGTACATAATTTGGATATTTATAGAATATTACTAGGTTATTCAATGAATATTTTAGAACTACACTTTATATATTTTTTGAGGGGGCTATTTTAGAACTACTTTGTCTTTGTCGATGATCCATTATTTACACATTCTAGAATTTAAAAACCTTTCTTTACATTCACATGGTTTTTAAAACGTTTGCATAGTTTCTTCCCTAAGGTCTAGTAATATAAACTAGGTGTTAGTTCATCTCAAATTGAGCTATTAAGTACAACTAGAACCATAAGTTTACAAATTCTTGTATTGTTTAGTATGTTGACTGCGATCTATATTCACATGAATAATGTCATGTTGCATTTTGTATGTCCTTTCTACAAGTGGGATAGATTTGACCTCTATCTCTAGCAATTGAGATTGTATTTTTTGATCTATCTCTAGCAATTGAGATTGTATTTTTTTATTCATCCAACTTAAACTAAGTTTTCATAGAAAATATGACACTTAGTCATCTATCATCGTTGTTGTTACATCTACTTGACTTCAATTTGTCATGGTCCTTTTATTTTTCGTCTTAGAATTTGGTGCTAATTAACTCACCATACAATGAAGCTATTGCCCTAGAACTAACCTTGAAGTGGTCTTTTTTTTTAGTATTTTTTGTGATATCTTTTGTGTGACAAAGCTATTGCCTTGTGATTAACAATTAAGTATCTCTAGTTTAGTTTTTGAATTCTCATATGATGATTCTTCAACTATCTTATATGAAGACAATAGTGCTTGTATTGTTCAAATGCAAGTGGATTTTATTAAGGGTGATCAAACTAAACATATTGATCCAAAATAGTTTAGCTATATCCATGACTTGATTACAGAGCAAGCACTTGATATCAAGAAAGTTATATCAACAGAGAATCTTATAGATCTCTTCACCAAAGCTCTTCCATTATCTACTCACCATCCACTTATTCATGGCATTAGAATGCGACGATTCAATACTTTGGAACAAGAAATTGAATAGATTTTATTATTATTGTAGAAACCTTTGATATTCTTCCATAGTTTTTTACCACTGGTTTTTGCCATGAGAATGAATTGATAAAGGTGTTGCACTCTTTTTCCTTAATTTGTGGTTTTATCCTTGATTACAATCAAAATTTTCCCTAATAAGGTTTTCCCTAATAAGGTTTTCCCTAATAAGGTTTTAATGAGGCAAAAACCATATATCTTGCAAGATTGCAAGATTATGGGCAACAACACATAGGACATTGCATATAATTTGATTTAATAATGTTGTGTCAAGCAAAGAGGAGTGTTAAGAAATATCTTCTATTAATACGCTCTCCACTGTAGTTTACCTAAATTCTACTAGAACCTAGGGATTATATTAAAATCCCTTGGACCAATAGGAGAGAAGGATTTCACCTTCTCTCCCTTGTATATATTTGATACCTCTATGGTTGATAGTTAATTCTTTTCTACTTGCATATTTTGGTTATATAATACTTTGTAGTTTTGTTTCAAAACCGAAAACCTATTGAAGCGTACATATACGGTCACTATACGGTCACTCGGAGGCAGTTATACTCGTACAATACAGGGAAGAAAAAACGTAGAGCTACCTTGAGAAACTCCTGCCGCGCCCGCAACCCCTCTCTCTCTCTCTCCTTTGCTGCTTCAGCAGCGTCGTCGTCGTCGTGGTTCCCGGACTCAAAGCATCCACCCAAATCTCGCACAATTCGCACTCTTCTTCACCTCTCTACACAGCTCCCGCCCTTCTTGCCACTTCTTCCACTTGAAATTTTGCTGGGTTCCTCACTATTTTGCATTTTTTGCATCTTTCGTGGCGATCGTTTTGGCGATGGCGATGGAAGTCGTTACGCGATGTGTGAGTACAACTCCCGGACTTTAGAGCATTGGTGACTACCGCAGTATTTTTTTGGTGAGTACCTCTATTCTTTCTCAAATGATGATTTTTCAATGAGAGCAGTTTGGGGACTGTGGGCCTTGTTGGAGGGGTGAGCGAGAAGGTGTTGGTTGATACTTTCTTGTGCTCATTTGTAACTCGAAATGGAGTTCCCCGTCGTACATTATGTTGTTCGAAGTAATATTGCCTTTTCTTCCAGTTTGAAATTCTCAGTTGCGGGTCTTTCTGCGTCTCTCTGAGAAGCGTGTCGACCGCTGGAATTCCTGCGGCCATAGACTGGGGGAGCAATGGTAGAAAGTGGTTCCGTTCTTTCTCTTAAGTGACTCTTTGACAAGTAGTTTTGCAATGGCATTAGGGACCATATGGCATTAGGTTACGGGGTCGTTACGTCCCACTATCGTTTCGATCTTCCAACCGCAGCAGTTTGTATTCCTTTCGTTTTGCTGAAGGAAGTTTGACTGTTTAGGAATAGGGATTCGGTGCCAAGAAGCATACTATGGAACAGTGTCTGTGTCCTGTACTTTCACCAATGTAGCCATCTTCTTATCGATATTCTCGTTTTCTTAAGTGAGAAGTTTTTTTTTTTTTTTATGTATTCTATGAGTGTCCTCAAAATTTCGGACCACAAGGATTTTTCTCGTACGATGCCTTGTAAATCTGATTTCATCAATTGTGCTGCATGTGACAGAGATCAAGCCAACTGCTGCATGTACATTTCTCTCCATGTCTGCGGGCGATGCAGATATATGATTCTTTCACAGCAGGGCACATGGCGGCATCATCGTGTTGACATAGACGACGAGCGACTGTCAAGCGTTCATGGTTCGGAGTTCATAGGAGGAAGACGATGGAGTAATAGGGACCTGAAACCCTAGATATGGTAGGAGGAGGGCAAATAGGGCCAAATCCGGAGACGCGGGGGTGGATCGCCCCGCAGCAGCAAGTCACCGATCCCTTTGGCCAAGGAGGAGCATATGGTCACAAGCGGGGGCCGTTTCAACAGGGTTTTGGGGACCCAAGCAAGCTTGCCACGAACGCCACCCTGGACATCAACTATCGAGATCATTATCCGCCCATGGAACAGCAGCAAGCGGCTGGCGATGGCGCAGTTGTCGATCAACAACGTGGCAACGTGTACAAGCAACCGGAATGGGGACAAGAGAGTGGTGGCCGGGTAGTAGAGTCCGAGTACCAAGTCGCGACTGGCCGCGACTTGAGTGTGAGTGACAGCTCCCGAAGCGACGGGTCGGAAGACGAGGAAGACGAAGACGACGAGGATGACGACGACGAAGACGACGAAGACATGGTGGAAAATGACGACGACGACAAGGAAGGCCCGGAGGGAGACACGGATCCGCAGGTAACACCGTGAGCTTCTCTTTCAAGAGCAACTAGAAATCACTGCCTTTCCTCTTTTTTTTCAGGTATTCAAATGAGACTGTAATTCATATACCAACTTAATAGCGAAATGATGTGTCCATTCCACTTCACATATGCGATCTAAAACCCACATCTACGACTGCACATTTCAAACCTCACTTGTGACATTTTCACAAACCATGTGATGTTATCACAAATATGTGTTCTGGTTTTATGCGTGCTGTATGCGTTATATATGTTTTATGTATTATCACAAGGATTCAATGTACCGTTATTAATATTACACCATACAATACCATAATCTAGATATCCTTTTGCAATATCACATTCAAACCAGTCGTAGCATTCTTCAAAGACATTAGCATGAATTTTATACGAGTGATGAAAAGTCTCCATTGACCATACAGGAAGGCAGAGGTCCCATTCCCCACACAGGTGAACCTTATAAACTTTCCCTACAACAATCGTGAAACTTGCACCATCTAAAAGTTTGCTCATTGATTTTGTATGAAAATCAGTCGCAATAATCGGACTGTCAATAGATTATGTGTTTTCACGGCTGAGCACATAACAAAGCTCACCTGTATTGTCAATGAAGACACTAATGTTCCGTATGGTTAATGTAGTCTCTACCTTTTATGTATTGGTGTTAGGCGGTGGAAGGTGTGAGTGGTGTGCCGCTGGCGCACTCAGGCCTGGAGATTCGGCCCGAGCACGCATTTCCTCGCAGCATCGCTGAGCGAGACCGGGCCACATTGAAAGCCGCGGCGATTGGGACTGCGGGCACCAGCAGCAACTCCCCGTTTGGGATGTTTCAGTCTCCGTCGTCCACTATTCCGTTCCTGAACCCGTTCTCGTCGCCCTCAAACGCCGCCCCTCACGCGGACGGAAACCCTTCTCAGAACGGAGTTGTGATTGCGTCCGCCTCCGCCGCTGCAGCGTCGTATTCCCTCACGCGAGATGGCGACTTGTCCCGGGACAACGTTGTCACGCGAGAATCGTTGGCCGTGGTGACGACGACGACGACGACGACGACTTCATCGTTGCAAGAGACGTCCGGCCGAATTGTGGCCTCTGGACCTCCTCTTCACGAGCAGTTGCAAACCACCGACGTCGACAATTACTACACCACCCTTTTGAATACGCAAACTCCGCCGAACAATGGGATCAACAAGGCTGCGGCGGAGGCGGCGTCACGGCGCATGGCGGATCCTCAGTCCACTGCGGAATCTTCGTTGCGGCGTATTCTTTCAGACCCTCTCACGTAAGTTCTCTTGGTGCCCATCTTGGTTCCCCTCGATCTTGTTCTTTTTTTCTCATTGAATAATTCGTTGAATGGAAAATTTTCCCTCTGGAACTAGGATAGGGACGCCCAAAATAGCCACTTTGGGAGATGAGCGTAGTTCATGATTTTAGCCTGTTCAAGTTTCTGTATGTTCTTCGTAGCAAATGAAAGAGGGTTCGAACGCACCGAAGATAGCTTTTTATTTGGATACTGTTGCTTTTTATTTGGATATAGTAGTCATTGCGTTGGTTTTTTGTTTCTCGTCCTCAACTACTGCAGCTTTACATGGTCCTAGTTTTCAGGACGAAGTTCGATTTGTTTTTACGCTACTTTGAAGGAGAAGAAAATGAATGCTGATGAGGTCGTGCTTTCTTTCAGGGGTGCACTCATGGATGATGCCATGATTATATCATGTGGTCATTCCGTAGGAAACGCTGGACGAAGACGAGTAATGGAAACTGTAAGTTTCAAGCTTTTACCTGCTGCACTGTGATTCTGTTGATGATGTCTGTTTTCTGTCAATCTAGCATGATCCGCATTGTTAATGACAGATTGACTTGTGATTTCAAATGAATTTTTCTATTTTCAGTTAGCTTCCCTTTCAAGAGAAAATTGGCGCTGTATACACTAACTTTGATTAAACTGCTAGAATAGTTTCTTTTTGGCGCCTGTCTAAGCATGACGTATGGGATCGTGTGGCAGAGTGTGTGCATCATATGTGGTGCTTCAGTTCGAACAGAAGCAATGGCCCCAAATTACGGTATGATTTGGCATCCTGTTTTCATTGTGGCAATTTAGTATTGGAGTTTTATGTCATTTACTTCTCTGTTTGGCTTGAAAGAGTCGGTGTATTAAAAACGATTTTGTGTTTGTGAGAATAGCGCTACGTATGGTTGTACAAGCGTTCAAACGTGAGGAAGAGATGAATGGTAATCTAAGCCTAAGGTCTGCCAAGAGGAGAAGGGATACGGTTCAGGTATTGAATGCTGTTTCCTGCTAGAGCATTACTCTCTAGTTCTGTCGTTTTGGCTAGTCTGGGAATCATCTGCGAGATTCTTTTGAGAAGGCTTAGGATTGGCTTTTCGAGTTTAAGCAGAATTTAAGAAGATTTTCATGGAGAATATTAGCTTATACCTCTGACTTTCTGTTGTGCAAAGTCGATTTCCAAAGTCGATTCAGATTGGATAGTTGATATCTATTACTTTATGCCATATCTACCAAAGTTGTGTACTTGAAGATGACTCACATTACATTCCTCAATTATGTTTATTTTGCAGGAAAGTATTGGGTTGCCAGAACAAGCTGCGGCAGATGCTGCAAAAGTAAAGGGAGTACAGTTTCCATTTGTTGTCAGTGATCGAGTAATGATCAAGGTAATTCATCAACTCATGCCACAGAAGCTGCTTCTTTCTAACTCATTGTTAAGTTACCAAGCAACCGGCTTCCCTTATTCTTAACCCATAAATTCCCAGATGGCCTCGTAGGGGACTTTGCAAGTCGCATATCTCAAATCTAGTGCTATTTATTTACACTTTCTTCAACTTCATTATTCTTGGACCCCTACCATTATTGTTAACAAAATGACCCCTACAATATCGTTATTTATCTACTAGAGTTGTCCAGTAAATTTTGGTTGTTCATGAATCCATGGAATTTTGTTCAATAATGATGGTTTTTATCTAAGTTGGTCAAATGCATGTTTCTATGTATATGTTATTCAAAACAATCTAATCTTAGATTCACTTTGTTAATCCAAATCAAGGAAGTAAGTCCGATCTTCAATATTTAAAGTCCTAATTTGAAGCATTGAAATTTTTTTATAATCAAATTCATTGATTAAAGTTTCAAATTTTGACTTCTTTTTGGTATAATCAAGAGATTCCAATGCAAGATTTCGTTAAAATCTGAGAAGAAAGAGGTGAAAATGACCTTGAAAACGAGAAAGAAGTTGCAGGACGTTTGAGGGTTTAACAATGTTATATATTTCTGCTGTTTACAGGGAAACAAGCGGACGCCAGAACGGTTTGTTGGACGGGAAGCTGTTATTACGACCCAATGCCTAAACGGCTGGTACGTCTCAACTCTCTTCTTTCTTCTTGCCTAGTTTATTCTGCTGATCATAGTTGCTAGTTTTCGTATTCTTTTCATGCCTCTTAAATATTCCCTCATGTCATAGGTACTTGGTACGAACTTTGGACACTGGAGAGAGTGTCCGTCTTCAATACAGATCTCTTCAAAAAGTGGGAGGTCAGACGCCTTCCAATGATTCTGAATACCGGCCCAGCTAGCTAAATGTGGTGGGCTGAAAGAAGCACCCTCGGGTTAGTGATAATATCAGAATCTCCTAAACCATAATCAGTGTTGAGAAGCGTTGTTTCTTTCCTTATTTTTTTAATAATAACTTCTTTAGAATGCTCTAATATATTATACCATTATTTTATTGGAGGTCCTGCTTTCCCTACGTACAAATCATACTGGTGCTCACGCATGTGGCACAGATTGATCTGCATGCATCTGTTCGCCTCATGGAGATGCCAGACTCATTCTAAATGTGTTTCGGATTTAGCCAAGTAGTTCATTGAAAAGCTATCGAATGTAGGAAAACCCTGAATATTTCGCTGCCCTGCTGAGTTTTGTATGCTATTAATGATTCGACTATGACCAATCGAAAATACTGGTTTAACCTCTCTGGAGGAGAGATTTAAAGTACTTCGAATCACACTAGATGGAATTTTCTGACCAACTGACTTTCAATTTCTCCCAATGCAGTATCATGGGAAGGAAACGGACCTGCGATGGTAGAACTTGCGCACGTCACCTTTCGTGCTGTCTGCGTGCAGTAGTTCATCCAGAGGACTATCAAACCTGGGTGGGTTTCTCGTTCGAGTTTTGCAATCGGAAAAATCCTTCCTCGATTGAGACATGGTAGTCATTTTTATCATCAATGGTGCATATTCGGAGCTTCTGGCAGCAAACCTGGATCAGCTGATATTCAAGTATCATAACCCGACGGTGTGCAAGCACGGTTAGATGTCTCGCGGTCACCACCGTGACGAGGGTTCGGAGGTTGCTGATGAACTTGGACAGGACATTCATTCTAGAACTTTCGTTTTTGCCTTTTTCTCTGACACGAATGAGATGATTATTCTATTGTAATTCCACTCTTAGCACTTTCAGGCGCACAGTTGTGCATTAAGGCATACGTTTGATCAGAAAGAGCTCTGCATAATTGGCACTAGATCTTGCAACCAAGGTGTGACTGCACGGCTTTTAACGTAATTCAGAGTTGCATATTGATGGTCTGGCCAGGAATGCAATGAGATAGTGACGAAGTGGTCCACCCATTAACTTTGTTGGAGGCTACCAGAAAGAACATTCTCGGCTTAAGAAATGGCATTGCCGAAAAACTAAAAACTGATTGTCCTTTCAAATCATTGGTCAGTAATGAAGTCAATAGTTCGGGTCTCGTAACCACGCCTCCAATCTCGCTAAGGTTGACACACCCATTCCTATCGTAGAAGAAATCTTCCCTCATAAACTAGAGGTGAACAGTTTCCTCCTAGAATGTACACCATTGGTACATGATGATTGAATTGCATGTAGGGGTGGACATATGTGAGTCTACATTATTGTAAAAACAAAGAATGTAAGGAAAAAGAATGTCTTCTATAGAAACTAAAATCTAATTAGGCATGCCTTAAAATAGAAGTTGCATAACAATATTGTCCTAAACCTTTGATTGTATGTATCTTGTATCAGGATTCATTTTTAATCCTTAAATGTCAAAGAGGATGTTTGGTGTCCAATGGATGATAAAGAATCCATGTAGTAGGATGGAAGTGCAACTATTCATTTTCGGAATCTTGTAAAAAGAGAAGGTCTTCTACAGTACTTTGACTTCCAATGAGCGCATTTGCTATTTCTAAAGCCTGTGATTTACACGGTAATGGAAAGAAATGATTTCCAAGGTCACCCTTTTGTCCTTCAAGGGTTAAAGCGGAAAAAGAATTTTTTGGTATCCCTCACAATGATCATAGAATGACTGTACAAGTAGTAGTAAGAGAACAATAATGAATTTGTAAAGGATAAATATTGATTATTTGATTAATAACAAATATATTTGTACCTTACATGCATATAATTGCTTCCTAGGTAATGCAAAAGCTTCTTTTTTGTGTACAAGATCAACAATAGGTGAATAGTATACAAGATCAACAATAGATGAATAATATAGATCTTCATGCTTTAGGTCCATTCGAAGTGAAGACATTGTAACAGATTATTGTACTCTGTCTTTAGAGTGGATAGTGAGGCACAATGCCAAATCCATTTTGTTTTTTTCCTGATTATTTAACCCACCCTCCCCACCCTCAAATTTTAAATTAAATTTTTTTATATTAAACTTTTTTCTGAACTTCCCCCCTCACCTCCCCCTCTTTGTAATTTTCAAAAGAATGAACTCTCACAAACAATATGGGATAATCATTTGTTTACCAAGTATGTATTCCAATACGTAACCGTATCAATCCCCGTACATGTAGCTGTATCCGAACTCGATTTACATCTGTATCCATATCATATTTTGTATTTGTATTGTATTTTGTATCCGTATTCAGATTTTTTTAGATCAACGGTTGTGAGGGTGGGTTTGTAATTCTTTTTACAAAAAAATCAACCATTCTCGTTTCTTTAGTAGGGAGGGGGCCAAGGGGGTTGTTAATTAATGCAAAACCTGTAATCACAATAGATAGTAGATAGTAACTTGTACTTGATTTGAATTGCCTAATTCGATGACATGATACATTCATGAACTTGAGTTCATTGACAAACTGCATGCTACTATTGTAAGCAAATCCATTATCATACAAAAGTAATCTTAACCCCATCCAAGAGCCACATTTACAGATTAAGAATATAAAATTTGTAAAAATAAAAATAAAATTCTAAAATCAACCCCAATGTAGAAGCAAACCTTCTAGTATAGCAATATGCACAACCAAACACACTCCACCTACTGAAAAGACAATTTCTAATATTGTCCAAGAATAGTCTCAAAAGATATAAATTGGTTAATAAAAAGTAATTGTATCCTAACCCTAAAACCCAAAGGCATATTTTGACCAAAATTGTGAAAACTACACCATTTGGGGGCAACGAGAGAAATGTGAATTTTATTTTATTTTTTTCAAAATTCAAGCATACAAATCTTAACTACTCTACCAAGAGAATGCGAGGAAACTGTGCAAAAAATTCAGAAACTTTGAATACGTGGATTCAAAGATTATACCAAGAGAATGTGAGACTGTGTGGAAATTTTTCCAGAAACTTTGAATATGCCGATTCAAAGATTATAATGTTTCAAATTAGATGAAAAAGATTTTCACTGACCTTCCACAACACGTGCAGCTACAGCAGCGTCTACATCTTCTAGAGTCAGATTTTCTACATTCCACTTGATTATTTTTCTTCACAATTGCATATTGTATCATGTGGTCATAAAACGTCACTTTAAGGACTGATTCGCCTTTTTAACCGGTTTCCACAGACAAAATGACTTTTAGCTCGTTTTTCAGAGAGGGCCTCCCTCATTACATTTTAGTACTCCCTACGGAACTGGATATGAATAATCCCGGAAACACTACCAAAGCTGGCAGAGTTGACTAGAATGACAAACACTGCACAAGCATGCGACTGGAACTGACCCTGGACCAGAAGGCCCGACGCAAAGTACACACAACTCTGCTCTGCAACGATTCTAAAGGATACCAAGGACAAACAGAAAAGGAAATCAATCACCAAAATAAAATGTGCCACATACCCCAAACACAAGGCGAAGACAGAGGGAAAATCAGCCCAAAATAAGGAAAAAAATAAGCCTTCCTTTGCGTAACGTTACAGAAAAATGACATACCTACAGAAAAAACAAATTTTCTGCGTCAGGTACGTTTTCCACGTAAACGAAAACCGTCGCGCAAAGTTCACGAACATCTACAAAGTCCGGAGGGTACGGATGAGAGTCCAGGCCTCACTCTCACTCATAGGCTTACCGGAAGGCGCCGGTGTTCGTAAGGCGTACATACAACCACTCACGGAGAACTCACAAGGGTGCGCGCCTCAAAAAAATTTGGCGACAATCAAAGTACGCCGAACAGTGGCCCGTAATGCGGAAGGAACTGATACAGGAACCGTCCGCACCAATAATCACCAAAATCCCCTTCAGTATGCAAGAATGGATTCCGAAATGTTCCGAGTGCATCGAGTAAGTGCCAGTGCCGCATACACGTGATGACCGTGCCGGCGTACGAAAGAGAGCGGCAGACGCTGGGGCTCAGAGAGAACTCTCCCGAGCATAACTGTGTCTTGATATCATTCCGTGTACGAACTTGGTTTGCCATTCTCACATTCCTAAATCAGTGGGCTACGTCTGCGCTGCTCGCCGGGGAAGGCATTGCTGCGGTCAGCTGTTCATCGTTCAAATCATGAACGCATCCCGATTTGGACCATGACGTACCTCTACAGTCTGAGATAGCTTCTCCAGAGAGTCGCATTCAATCCGGTTCTTACCCCAACCGAAGATTCATGCACACATGCACCAACAACACACGTGATAGACATCATCCCCGATTCGCAGACACATCGGCTCAAGTGGACTACGAGCCCACAAATTTTATAGAGGTAATCAATGAAAAATTGGATAAGTTGTAACCTATGACATTCAGTCTCTTCCATTGCTGTACACAAATCCGCTTGCCCATTTTCCAGGACACTCTCCTCTAAAAGGCGAAGAGTGAAAGAGTTGACACCACCTCTATCGATGTTACATGAATCAATCTTCTTCATCCTCTACTTCTTCCGGAGCCTCGGCTAACCACGACAACCACTTGCCCACCTCCCTGATGGCCTGCTCAATCCACAAACACCAAACCCAAGTTTCTCAGCGCCCGCATCCTCCCATTGCAGAAAAATGGAAAGCCCACAGAAAAAACCCTCCCCTCCCCCGCAACTCCAATAGCAACGACAACTAGTAATGCCCGCACTGTGGGCTTGCATATGTTCTCCCCTTTCAGGACCTCCACCATAACGGATCACAGCATGCACACAAACGGTGGATGTACCCAGAAATAACCAAGGAAACCCCTTCTTGGTTAGGACCAAACTCATTCATACGTCTCTCGGGCCCTCAAAAGCCAAGGACAGTGCGAATTCACCTTGTCTCTTCCTGGTGTGGAATCGTTCACGTCATCTTGCCAAGTGAAGTACGCCGTCTCGGAGATTACCTGACCAAACACACCATACAATCCATTCACACATCAAAGTCTGAAAATGCCAAATATAACTAGGGGCATTGCGTTACGACGAGAACAAACAACGAAACCACTACGCAGGCAGAGGCTGAAATCATGAGAGGGAACACCCTCATAGGATAAAACCCACATCCAGATAAGCGAACTCTAAGACATCCGGTCGGAACAAAGACTCCGGACACTCCAGACACCAGCTCAAAATCATGAGACCTGCATCTCGAAACTTCTAGACCCCTACGGCCAAAAACTAAATTGGTCGAAAAATCGCATTAAAAAAACAGACAAGACCACGCAAATCATCTGAACTCCACCACCAGGCAAAGACTCACAAAAAAATAAAAATAACGTGCCGGACCAATAACTCCAACAACAACGACGAGACCATGCAACGATGGCGAGTAGGAGCTCATGTACCTCTTCCCTGTAAAAGTTGTCAAATAACTTGTGCATCAGACCTTGCGGATGGCCATACTCGTTGGCAAATAATTGAACTGCAATGATATCTGCACGCACACAGTATTCTCGTCAGAACCCACACGGGTGACGCCAAATGCCACACCACCCCCGCTGGGGCGATCAGCACATGCGATCACGGCCGCCATGGGCCGCATGTGCAGGGCTAAACATGGTTCAGCAGAGGCTACCCAGGACAAAGCCATTCAAACGAACGGGTTCCACTCCAACTGTTGCAAAGGACTGGTTCGGCCCTCCTACGATCCGATCCCGGGTGCAGACAGTGACACTGGACAACCCCGCTCATTCAACTCGCCCCCACGAAAACACTAAACCCAAGGAAGACAAAAGGCAGAGGAATCTCACATTGCAGTTCATTGGCCGGAGATGCTTTACCCTGACCAGAAGCGCACTTCAACAGGGGCGCATAGGTCTTCGTGTCCACCTTCACACTAGATTGCTGCGGGACAACCAACCGACAACAACACAATCAGATCGACCACCATGCAGCGCCAAGTCCAAGTGTGCACAACAGATCGTCCTGCAGATCCGTACTCCAGCACCGCATTGCACCCCTTCGTTCCATCCGGACCCCAATACTAAACTCCCAAGATCAAACGCACACGCAGCTTACAGCCCTCAAAGTACGTCCGACCGCTGACAAACGCCACAAGCATAAAAAAAAACACTATACCGTGGCATTCACGTGCCAAAGTGGAAACCCTCAAGTCACTCACTCTCAACCCTCGTGCATCTCTAATAACCCCCTGCAGCTTGCAACACAAAACAAAGGCACAAGACCAGCCCCGCCGACGAAAACGAAACAGAAACCCTCGCCCACGTACCGTAAAATCAGCTGAGAGGGGCTCCGCCACCGCATGTCTCAAAACTTGCGTCATGATCATTCGCAAGAACGAAGGGTCCCACGAGCCGCTAGGGACATTTTTCTGACAGGAAAACAAAACAATACGAAAGAAATGAGCCAGACACCCCGCTCCACCGTCAACTCACTACATGACTCAGATCTGGCTCTTGCAAGGCGCTCACAGGATGCAACTGCTGAAAATTCACAAATACAGAACAAGCGACCAATAACCACTCCCCGAATAATCGTCTACGACACTCTGCACGACTCGGTAACTCCGATACCAAACGAAAGAGGGTGGGTCCAGTCCAATTACCTCGATCCACTTCACAAGATCCAGTATGGGCTCTTTCCTGTCAAGCGAGTCTCTAACGTGAGTCTCTACAGGTAACATCTGGTAAAAAAACGAGTGAAAACATCAGCTCCATGGTCTCCAAGACGGAATCAACCAGATCACTCGTTCACTTACACCGCGGCCCTCATCAAACAAAACATGGCCCTACTCTACCACCCCTCGCTGTCCCAAAGTAAAGACAAACCAGGTGTTTGCGACAAACAGGGGCAGCATTTATCCCACCGGATCCAGCTTCTGCAAGTTCTTCGTCGTCAGAAACGCCTCAAGCTTCGCACTCCGGTTCTTCTCCGAAGGGGACACAAAGTTCTCCACGTCCAGACCGGAACTCTTGTAAGCGCCCAACATCTGCTCTTCGCCCTTCTCTTTCCGGTACGTGTCCAGCACGGAGCCTACAATGCGCAACGCAAGCCCCTCCTCCCGAACTTCTCCGGGACTTTCACCAGCCGCTTCTAATAAGTTGCCTACTTCCAATAAAGTAAATACCCCAACCGAGACTAATCTACCTAACAGGAATCCCAAAAATTCGGGAGCCTTGGGGACGTCCACTACTGTGTCTACGAATCTTGACAGCAAACGTTCCACCCTGCGCCCCAAACAGGAAACGGAAACGGCAACGTCACATCCAGACCACGCGTCTCAAATCAGAATCATCAAGCATACAAAACGAATTCGCATCCATGGAAAACAAAGCGAGAGGGCTATCCCCAAGCGACCCAGGAAAAAATCGTACCCCTTCTCCAGCTGATCGTGAGACAAAAGAGAAGGCTCGTTTCTGTGCAGATGTACAAGTAACTTTACAAGCAGGTCTCTTTCCCTGTCTTTCTTCTCAAGAGACTCCGATACCCACGCGCACACCATATCGGAGTGGTGGTTGGAAGCACCCAGCTCCTCCACGCACAGTGCGGCTTCCTTCAAGTCCGTCACACTGCACGACCCCCAGTTCAACAAGCCTTTTCAATACTCACGACCCAGACGAATATTTTACCAACTACAACATTCAAAATCGTCCGCTATCCTGGTGAGTGCCAGAGGAAGCACTCAACAGCTGTGCATCCGGGTCTGAACAACACAATCACGCAACGAAAACAGACTACTTCTACCAAAGACGATACCTCAAACAGCTCCCTCATTAGCGCCGACCCCAAGATGGGTTCGTCTCCCAAACCCCTGCATATTCCTAAACCAAGTGGCTAGTCCGCACACACTGTCGCCAACAAACATCTCACCTGTAGTATTCATTTAAAGTCGATTCCCACTTCTTCCTAAGCTCGTCTCCGCTCAAAAGGGGCGGGGCGGTGGATGGACGAGGGGACACCAAAGGTGGCGTCGACTCGTTTCGCTGCGCCTGATAAGTGCTGGGAGACGCAGTCGATGCGGTAGACCGATCAGACACTCTCTGCTGTTCCGGCGTGCTTCGCAAGTCTCGCACACCCGGGCTCACCCGGTCGGCTCCCATCGGTCTGTCCAGGAGGGGCCTCTCCGCCGATCGAGGCCTCTCTGCGCTAGACGGTCGCATCGGAAGTTCGCCCCCGAAATGCGATCTCTCTTGACCGAAACCCAAGACAGGGCCCGAACTCAACCGACGCATCTCGGCGCCCGACATCATGGGCGCCGCATCCGACAGCGCACTCCGCCCGCTACTCAACGGTTGCTGTCGTACACCCACCCGACCCAGTCCGCCTTGGGGGCCCAGAGTGATGCTGCCTTCGTCACCACCTCTTTGAGACAGCGGCATTGGCACCGGTCGAACATCCATCAAAAGCGATCGATCCTCCATCCTCACGTCCTGGACGAAACTACCCCCACCGCGCATCCCCGCTTGTGGAGAAGGCGCCCTTCGCATACTATTCATCGGTGGTCCTGCACACCAAACATTCGCACAACGTCACTCCACTCTGCTTTGCTAAGGTTTGCTTCACTCCACACGACATGACCGACAAAGAAAGACCACGTGCAGGTCTCCAAAACGTAAATGGCACGAACCCCCAGATATAGGACCGTTCCTAGAACGTCTACATCGAATTCCAATCACATGCTTGCAACAGATCGGAAAGACGACCGTAATCCAAAGATCTCGCCAACACACTCAAACCGACTACGCAACATCGCACACCACGTCCACTTCCGAACCTTCCCACTTAACCATCCGACAGCATAGTCTCCCAGATGCAAAAAAGAAACAGAACGATCGGCCAAAAGGTATCCATTGCAACATGCGTCAAGATCATCGGAGGAAACAATCCCAGAGGCATCGGAGGCTTACCGGCTCCCATCGGACCGGGAGAATACATGGGAGATGGAGGACCTCGCATGCCAAACTCGGGACCGGCTCCCATCCTTCCCCGAGACGACCCTCCCCCCATGCTGGGGCCGCGTCCCAACCGATCCGCCCCACGCGCAGCTTGCTGCCGTTCTTGGACGGCATCCCGGTGCACCTCGTCGATCTTCTTCGGACCGTCCACCTTCCTTCTCTCCTGCCAGTCGTTTCTACGAAGTTCGATGCAATCCTTCAACATAAAACGCAGACGGGACGAAAGCTTCATGTTGTTCGACAGGGATTCCATCCGCCGGAAGTAGGCATCGATGTGCACTTTAGCTTTCGGATGATCGATGATCCGCCCGATGGTGCTCATCAACTTGCACAACGCCTCCACATCTTCCTCGTCGGGATTCTGGTATTCACCCAGCAACTTCTTGATGCATTCGTGCATGATCCTCTCCGTCAGCATGCTCTTCTTGTAAAGCTCACCGATGAAACGGATGTTTCCCAACATCCTCCTCCGCGCCTTCAAACGTTTATCCTCCCGCTCTTCCGCTGTCATCTTCACTTCCACGTGCTCTTCCTCATCCTTCTCCGCTTCCTCTTGTTCCCTTTCCCCCCGCTCAAATTCCTCCTGGCACTTGTTCAACAAAACGCGCTTGAAAGTGATCTTCTCGTCGTTCTCCGTGAACTCCGGCAAGTCAGCAGCAAGCTTCACGCAGAATTGCGCGTACATCTCACAAAACGTCGGTTCCATCAACGCTTTGTCGAAGATCTGCGATATCACGCCCGTCAGCGTCGTGGCGGAGTCGATGTTCGCTTCCTGAACCTGAACGAACAGTTTGTCGAAATTCTGCGGCGTCAGCTTGTTCAAGATCCCCTTCACCAGCCTCTGCTTCGCTTGCTCCTCGTCGGACGCCTTACCCACCTCGTACCTACTCTCCGCCTTGTGAATGGCAGGGAGAGGAGTTCGCGGGGACGGAATCAGACCGGGACCCTTTCCGCCGGCCATGGGTTGTCGGAACCACCGATCCCCATCCACACCGTTCGGGCTGCGACCAGGAGGACCCGGCGTCATGAAATGGGGCAGCGGCGAGTTCCCGGGACCCCGTGGAATCAAACCAGGAAATCCACCTTGGCCCATTTGGCCAGGCCATTGCTGCGGCACCTGGGTGATCAAACCCGGTTGCATGCCCTGACCGGGACGGAAACCACCTTGCATGGACATGTCCATGCGCGCATCCCCAGGCTGGTTCCTTCCCGGGGAAGGAACCAGACCCGGTTGTCTGATCCAACGATCCTCCTCGGCTCCCTGCTGCATGTTGCCTCCTCTCCGGTCTCCTCGTTGTCCCCCGCCACTCGCCTGCCGGTCCAGATTCCGCGCAGGGCTCGGCAGGCCTTCCGCCCCCAATCGATCTCGGTCCAAGAGCAGCAGTTCCGCGATATCGTGCCGGATTTCGAAGCTTACAGGAAACTCCCTATTCTGGTCCCTGAAGGTGATTAGGAAATCACGGGTGTATTTTCGATCACCGCCATCCACGGGATGAACAACCGATATACTTGGCGTCGGCAGCTCCGCAGCATCTTCCCAGTCATCCACCTCCTTCGGTAAAGATTTGTCCAGTGTCGCAACAGGGTCCCTCGCATCGCTGCCCGAAGAACCCATCCCAGAGACCTCCGTTCGCTTCACCTCCACGGACTTCTTCTCTTCGGGAACCTTGTACGCGTTGTACAGATCGGCCGTGTTACCCGCGGCATCGGCTCGCGCAAGAAACTCCTTCTTTTTCTTCTTCTTGTTGTTGCTAACCACTTTCACACCCTCCTGACCAGAATTCGGGTTCCCGACGATTCGAGCTTCCACTGCATCCGTTTCGCTCTCCAACGTCTGCACAACCTCGCTCACTTCCGTAGTCGAAATGCCAGAAGTGCTGCTCAACAAAGAAGGAATCTCCACGTCGGATTCCGATTCGGAGACCACGGACGTAGCGTTCGCCTCAGATTTATAAGAATTGCTGGCAGTGGATTCCGCGTGTTCCAACGGTCTCACTTTCACCTCCTCCTTTTCAATCGAAACCACTGCGCTCTCCACCGGGCCCGATAAATCGACAACGCTGGGACCCTCCTGGTCCAGTACTCCAGCCGTCGAAGAGTCGGACTGCGAACCATTCTCCGCCGAAACAAACTCCACACCCTTCGGAACCTCCCCGCCGGAGACAGACGGAACAGCCGCAGACTCCTCGGGCGGAAACACCCGCTTGTCCTCGGACGCAGACGCGGCCAAGTCCGGATGCGAAGGACTGCCAGGAATCAATCCAGGGGAAGGATCGCTCCGCACAATCGGTTCCTCCGACGCGTCAATCACCTCCACTGCCTGCACATCGGCGGACGAGATACTGGATTCCTCCACTGCCGCTGCTTCGATCCCTACAGATTCCTTACTGACATCACCTGCCGTGTGACCCTCGGGGACCGGAGTCGACGACTCCAGCGACTCTGTCACTGCGCGGGTGTCTTCGACCAAGGATGGCTCTCCCCCTGCGCCCGAAACAGGAAAAGCCACGCCTTCCACGGTTTTGTCGGCTGCTGCGTCATCCCCAGACCCCGATGCTCGGAGACTGACCGGCTCAACAACCTCGGCATTCTTCTCAACAATCTCAGACACGGTAGATTCGGGCTCCCCCAAGACTTCCCTGTCGTGAACCGGCACGGCCTTCCAAGGTTTTGGATCCGATGGAACGGTGTCACGCTCCACCTCGACATCCTCGGCCTCATGTCCAAGGCTCGAGCTGGCTGAAGTCGACTTCACAGAAAGGCTTACGTCTTCCGCAACGACCTCTTCCAAAGCCCTCCGCTCTTCTGCTGCGGACTCTGTGGGTTCGTCCTTCGCTAGCAAGGAAGAAAGACCAGTCGATCCAGAGGACCCGTCTGAAATCACCACGGAAGTATCTGTTTTCAAAGAACTGTCCGACTCCAAAGACCTTCCTTCCTTTCCGCGGCCTGGGAGGCTCTGCGCAACACCGAACTCGCTCTCCTCTTTGGCTGCACCAATCCCTCCAGTCGCTTCAGACGACGCGTTCTCCGAGCTCGTATCTGAGAAAGGACGACTAGGTGTGAGGACCCCCAAAAACAAAAATGCACACAAAATCATTCTACGGCGTCGCCAAGGGCCCTGCAAAGACCCGCTAGGCTACGCGTCAAAGGTGAAAGAAGAACCAGACTCCACGTGACCCAAGTCCCAAACATCCACATGCACTCGACCTGGAATCACGACACTGCCCTCACGGAACCCATGCATACCTGGATGAGACAGTTTGCTACCAGCTTTCGTACTGCCTGGCTTCGACTCTTCCGCCTTCCTCACGGGCGCATACACAGCACTGCTGCCATGCGCTCCAGATTGAGTCCTCTGCAAGCCTGGTTTGTGGCTGCTGGGAACACCTGAACCTGCCAAGTGAGTCTTATCCGTCAGGTTCGGCCCACCCGCGGCAACCACCAGGTCTGCATTCTTCTCACTTTCAAAGCCTTGATAACTTGCTGGATGGGCTTGTTGTTGTTGTTGCTGCTGCTGCTGCTGACGTTGCCTTTCCTTCTTGCTATTCTTCTTCAAGTTCGAATTACCGGTCGTCTTTGCAGCTTCCACTTTCACTTTCTCGCCAAAAGTTCCTGCACCGCCTGTGCCAGGAGGAGTCACAACTCTCGGACTGACACCACTGGCATTGGAAGAACCCGTTACCTGCTTAGGAGGAATGACAGTCACACTGGGCCGATTCATCACAGGGGCGGAAGACCCCGGCGAGGTTAGGCTGCCTACTACGCCAGCATGGGAGGGACCAACACTGGCACTGGTAGAATCTACTCCTGCCGACGAATGCCCATTCGCACCATTCAGTGACCCTTCGCTACTGGCTTCACTGGCGGCGACCGGGGCGGAACCCGGTGCTTCCACGTCACCAAACGTAAATGCAAGCAACGAATTCGGTGAGGGAAGCACAGAGCTCGGGGTCAGCGGCGCAGGAGGGGAAACGGGAGGCACGCTCAAGCTGGGCGGCCTCCCGTTCGAGATGATCGGAGGGTTCAGCCCCAGCGGAGGTGGATTGGCTCTAGGGTTGGAAATCACAGGCGGAGCAGGAATACCCGAAACTGGAATCGGAACAGAAGGCGTCCCCACCGCCACCCCAGCCACGGGAGGCGCGCTCAACATCTCGACAGGGCCGGGGCCTGGAGTGACAGACCCGAGCGGAGCCACGGACCCCAGTGGAGGGGAAACTTTCGGAACAGGTGGCACTGGACCGCTTCCCGGGTGACCAAAAGTCACACCTGGCCCAGGATGGGAGGGAGTGAAGTTGTACCTCACAGAAGGAGAGCTAGAAATAGGCGCCCCGGAAAAGCCCGCCTTCGTAAGCCCGGGGTTCTGGTACACGGGGGCCGGCTGAAAATAGTAAGGACCCAGGTGAGGTGGGGGGTTGAATGCCACGGGGGCTCGCGCCTGAATCAGACCATTGCTAGAAACCCTACCTGCACTCCCCAGACCAGATGGAGCCACAATCTCTACACTCTCCTTCTTCACTGAATCCAGTTTCAGTTCCTCGTGAGTGTGTGGATCCACGATTTTTATGGCCCTGCTCTTTGGCTTTTGTGTCATAAACTGAGTGGCGGGAGGAGCCCCATAGGGTACGGACATACCCCCGGGGATCTGGCCACCCATATTGGGTCCTAGCTGATGCGCCATTGGAGGCATAGCTTGCGCAGACAACGGATTAGCCAACTGGCTACCAATGGGAGTACCTAGCATTTGTGGATTGTGATGGGGGCCCCCCATCATAGGTGGCGGCGGATACTTCATGACTTGGTTAAGCCGTTCCGGCACCATCCCCTGCTGCTGCGGCATCGCCTGCTGCTGCTGTTGTTGCAGCTGCTGCTGCTGCTGCTGTTGCTGTTGGTGATGGTGATGCTGCTGCTGCTGCTGCTGTTGATGCTGCTGCTGTTGATGCTGGTGTTGATGGGCCAGGGCGTGCTGCTGCTGCTGTTGTTGTTGCATTTGGGCAATCTGAGAAGGAGTGGTCACACCACACTGTTAAAACGTCGACGCAATCAAGACCCTACTCGTGACGAAAACTACCGGACCGCACACACACACCATCCAGGTACCCATGCATTCTCGGCTCGGCCTAGAAGATTCTAATTTCCGACCGAGGAAATCACTTGCTCCATCGACGAATCGACGAGGAAAAGAAAAGGCCAACCCCTCTCCGCACTTCCATCGGCTGCCATCCACTTCGACCTAAAACCCCGACTCCGACCTCGTCTACGAACCAGACAGAGCGGCGCTCCCGCTCGACAAGCAAGGGGCTCTATTCAACTACGTGAAACATTCAAGAGGGCTTCTGGCAATACCTGCAGCATATGTGGACCTGGCATGTGCAGGTTGTTGGGCTGGGGATGCTGCGAATACTGGGAAGCCTGCCCTAATTGCTGGGGAGGATGAGCTTGAGCCGTCGTTCCCACCGGTGCTAGCCCTTGAGAACCCACACCCGCTTGCAAATGTTGCACCATCGCTGCTGCAGGTTGTTGGTCACTAGCACCAACCACATTTCTTACACCAACCTGTCTCCAATTCGACACAACAAACGTAAGAAGAAAAGAACATCGTGTCAATGCGCAATTATCGCCCCCCAACTTCAAAAACACTCCACACAATGACCACCCTTGCCCAAAAGCCGCCGGCGAATCCCGTCTCAAGCTATCTCCCCAAAGAAACCACCCAGGAGGTCAAACCGACCCAGATACAAGCGCCCGAACTACCTGCGCATTCTGCTGCGGCCCGGATGACAACACCGGCGTTCTTGGCAACGGTCGCTCAAAACGTGCCTGAGCTCACAACAAGCCAAAGATCATTACCAATCGTTTCAAAATCCATCACGAAACTCCTGCCAGCAACGCACAATCTACAACACTAAAAACAAACAGGAAGTGCCACCACACTCACCTGTTCGCGCTTTTGCTCGTCCAGATTCGGTGGAGCGGAATTCGTACGTAATGGATACTATGCACACAAACACAAACACAAGTGCATTTTCTCAACACCCATGCACGCAATTATGTCGAAACGATATCGATGACACCAAATCTTCTAGCTCATACCGACTTTCTGGTGGGACCACAAGTAAATCACAGCAACGTCCGAGCAAGGCTAGGTGCAATAGATCAGCCATTTCCATCAATAACAACATCCCTCCTCAAGTTGACGCAAAACCTGACATTGACGAAGGACAGCAAGTGACAGAAAACGGGGGGGGGGATTAGAACGCTTTGCATACTGGAGTGGTCGACGCTTTCCCACTCGTCGAAACGCCACCAAAGCTGGGCTCAAAACTCCCGAACTGGAAAGCAAAAGGATTCTGCGACGATTGCGAAACTGGAGGGCCCGCAGCTGCACAACAACAACAACAACAGAACGCCCCTCTGAAACGGTCAAAATCACTGTGGCGCGGATGCAGACGATTCCTCCACACAGAAACGCGCCGGGGAACAAGCAAGTTCTCCCTTGCAGCAGTAGTTTGGTAAGCGAATCGTGCTCGAAATAAAGAGATCACTCCATGGCCACATCGACCCCAACGCCCAAGCGAAACGGAAAACCCACGCGCATCGCGAAATCAAACACACCAAAAAATGACAACGACGACTTACAGGAGGGCGTGTCAGCTTCCGATCCAGCGGCCAGGCTCGTCGGAGGAGCAGGCGGTTTACTAGTCGGAGGTTGCTTGGAAACGCCCGGGGCTCCAGAACCTGCGTTTCCAGACGTTCTACCAGGCATCGTGACCTTCAAGTCTGAACTCAGCTGGGGACCCCCCATCTGCGAGTGTTGGTTTGGGTCTGCAGATCCCGCACCTTGGCGCACCACTGTTGCCGCGACCCAAAACAACGTCAGCTGCTGTATGGCATCAGAACTTCTCACTCCAAATCCAATGCCCTCCGCACGAATCGACACAGACGCCGAGACTCAAAGATCGCGTGGAGCCAAGGCGCCGGAACGCGCTGGGCTCAACGGACCGTAGGCTCTGCCATGAGAAACCACACATGCATGCATCAAGCAAGAGATCGCTCACCTTGCTGCTGCTGGTTGTGGTGCTGCGGTAAGACCAGCTGCTGCACTTTGTTGTTGACACCGTGCTCCGGAGGCCCTGCGCCTCTTCCAGAGGCAGAAGGTCCATTTGCACGCTTTCCACTGCCACATATCAAAACATGACACGTGAGGACACATTCCAAGTCCAAACACGGATCCAAGGGGCAGGAGAAAGGGCGAACACGGACTCCAAAACAGACAGCAGTCCGATCAGGGAAACGCCCCAACAGTAGTGCTCCACGGATATCTCCCTTTCCGTTGGTGGACACTACTCCCTCACAGATCACCTGCCCGGGACGAACGGATCCCCATCGCATACGATTTCAAATCACACAGAGGCACCGGTGGCATGCAGGACCCTACAAGAAACGAACCTCCCTGCACCGCCTAACGAGTAACTGATCCAAAGATAGTTTCGCCCTAGAGCACTGGAAACCAACTAGAATTTCTCGGCACCGTCACCACCTCGGCAGCTTCCGCAGTCTCCACGGCCGGCCAATAAGTCCACCACCGCCGGGAGTCGCGAGAAGCGAAGAACCAGGGGAGAAACGCCCAAATGCAATGCCAACCCTAAGTTCTTCCAAGCAAAAGTCTAAGACGCCGATGCTGCTCCAGCGGGTATACGACAGTGCAGCTTTCCAAGCGATGGAGCCATGCTCCACGGCTTCCGGCTACCCTACCCACGATTCTCGACGCGCAGATACCCGATCGCCCCTCCCCCGGGTCAGCGGATTCCTTCTGCCATCGCAGGACGCAGGGAGGGGATCAGAGCTGCCCTTTCCTACTAAAGATACGCTCAAGCCCCGTTCCCCCGGCATGCATACCCTAAACCGACGCTCGCATGCAATTCAGCGACCGACCCGTGTTTACGTTTCCCTCGTACCGGCGCGGAAGTGAGGTTCCACCCGAATCCTCGCCCCCGGAAACCTTCGAAACCCTAGGATTGTCGGTGAACAGCCCGGAGAGAGGGCGACTCCCAGACTACAGCGCAAGACGCGCAAGCTCCCGACGTGTGCACGCCGCGGGCTCCGGAGGAGGAACCCTAATCACCAGAAGAAACGACGATTCTACCGCAAACCAAAGGCGACTACGCCTCGAGGCCACCCCTCGATTCAACCCAAAAGAAACCTGATCGCAAGGCCCCGCGATCACTCCAACGAACGCGCGCGCGCGCGCAAGAGGAACCACGGACCAAGGCAATCAATCAAGCCCATACAGGAAAAGCTTACCCGCGGTTGGTGGAAGCGGCCACGGCAGTGGGGCGAGCGGCGGATGCAACAGAGGGAGACGGCTGCGGCGGTCCCGCACCAGCGGGTGCGCTGTTGAAGGGGCTGGGCCCTCCAACCTTCAAAGGATTCGATTGACCGCCACCGGCTCGCGAATGTCCAGCGCCACCGCCCGCTCTCCCAGCCTTTTTCAGCTGTGACTCGCTCCGGTCTCCCTTGCCTTGGTAATGGGACATATATGAGTGCTTTCGTCCCTCCCTTGCGCTTCTTTGAAAGGATCTACCGATCCGCCTACTGCCGCCTACGCGTGCGTCGTCCTCCGTCACCGACCAATCTTACACCAATTCTCTCGCACACATTTCAAACGAACCAGGCCCTACAGCTCCGCGGCCCGCGATTCCGACCAAACCCTCGACTCCGCACAGGGGGAGTGTTGTCTCCGCCTCTGTCAAAATTGAGCGAACAACTACCAAAAAAGAAGCGGTGCAGTGGTCCTTCCACCCGGGCGCGCTCTGGATGCTGCCAATAGCGAAAAGCGAGTCGTGAGCTGAGAGAGAAAATAAGAACGCCGAGGTTCTCCGGTCCACCGCACCAAACCCTAACGATCACGTCTTCGCAACGTTCCAGGATGGAGGGCAGAGGAGAAAGGGAAGATAGAGAGGAGGGAGAAGAGAAGAGGAGGGAGAAACAAACGCCGAGAATTCACAAGGCGTGCGTCGGCATTCGGCGATGGCGGAGATGGTGTCAATGTTGATGTGAAACAAACTCTGCAGCAAAGCAAGTAACTCTAAAGTCTGCTGGGGAGAGAGCAACGATTAGAACGGGCTCTGCCCTGCTTCCCTTCCCCCCGCACCCTCTAGGGTTCGCCCCGACCGACCACCGGACGGGGCGCTGGTTGGATTGTTGTGATTAGAACGGAGTGGCACGTAGGAAACACGTTCTAATCATACGCACGGCACTTAAAAGAGTTACACGGAAGGAGTTGAAGGTCTATTTTTCTTTGAGAGGACCTTCATTCATGTGGAATTATGTGGAGTTGATGAGATATGGAATAGAACATAGTGATGGTTTAATGTTAATTCATTGGATAGGGTCCCTATTGTCACAACATATAGGGTCAACTTTAGAAGTTCCACTTTTCAGAGGTTTCACACTAGTGCAATGTAACCTATTGGTGGTTATTTTTCATCCTCAAGAATTTTTAGATGTGGACCTCAAGATTTGAAGTGCAAAACTCCTTCTAAGAAGTGAAATGGAGATACGGAATGGAACATAGTGATGGTTTAATGTTAATTCATTGGATAGGGTACGAAATACAAAGTCAACTTCAATAATTGTCACTATCAATGGTTTTATGTTGGCACAATGTAACTTATTGTTGGATATTTCTATCCTTTGCAGTTTTAGATGTAGACCTTGTCTAAAAATTAAGGTGTGGGACTCTTTCTAAAAGAACCTACTACTTGTCTTATTTATATTGTTGGAGATTTTGATGTAGGTATGCTTAAGCAATGAGGTTTTTTAATCTACTTCTCAAATTTGTCCTCTTGGTATATGCAAAGTGATACTATTTTTATCAAAGACATACTTTTTTTAAATTATTAAATTAATACAGATTCATATATTATTGTATTATTCCAATTTTTATAAATAATTTTTTTTGAAGTAACACTAATTTTCAACTAATGCATATTTTTGACCCTCATTCAATAGTTTACCTTATGTTTGCCATAAATTTTGGCTATTCATTCCAAAGAGTAATACTCATTGCTATTACATTTAGGTTACACTATCATCAAAATCAATGTAATGTAAATCGATGGTATAAAAACATTGTTTTTGTGATCGTATTTTGCATTTTGTAATTGTATTTTGTCATTTTTGGAGTATAGTTATCAAAATTAAAAATAAGTATAGAAACATAATTTCATTTAAAACTCAAATATGGAAATTCAAAAGTATTCAACATAATATAGATGCACAACACAATCTATATATAAGAGCGAACCTTCTTCAATTCTTGGCCAACACTTTTGACACTTCATTGATGGAGAGCCCCATTCAATCATCATTTGACGTTCATGCCTCTAATATGACTTATATTCTTATACAACCACATTAATCAATATTATTTTACAATTACAACTTTAGTAAAAGATCATTGTTTTACTATTTGTATTCTTTTTACTAAGGAAAATGTTAGTAGGGGAGTGTAGAGTAGGAAGCAAGGAGTGGGGAGCGGTGATTTTGAACAAAAAACTCGGGGGGGAACACTCCTTGTAATTTAAGTTATACACCTGAGTTAAGAGGGTATTTTATGTGGGGCTATTTACCTTAATTATTGCATTTAAGATGACCGTATTTTTACATAAAAAGCTAAAAAGGGCATATTTTCAATACCTTATAGTTTTTATAAATTCATTCATGCAAGTTTTTAAATAAGTATATCTTACATATAAAATTTAAATGTCCAATTTTCTCCCACCCCCACCCCCACCCCCACCCCCACCCCTTCTTCACAAATTTTCTCTTCCATCTACTACATCTATATATGGAGTAAACATTGTGAAATTAACAATAATCAATTGAATTCAAGTGGCAATTTTTAACCCATAAAGGCCAATTGTCCATTGAATGAACAATTGAAACTTTGGATAGGTCCCTATGAAGTCAATTTTGGTCAAATGTTCATAAAATTTTGACACAAGATGTAAACATCTATCCTCTTAGTAGA